>JAWWNJ010000063.1:0-1427395 GCA_037176885.1 Favolaschia claudopus | reverse complement strand
GTTCTACAACATCAATTTTTTGCTACGAATACGTCTGCGCAGGCATTGAATGCAACGACCAAAATACCTACTACTGTAGTGCTGCCTCAGCAAAGCATAAAGAATATTAATGAGGGCAGAGACCGGCGGACACCGCTGGCTTTGGAGTTAGTTGAAGTCCGCCGGCCTCCACTGGTTTCATGACCTAAACAGAAGCCACTGGCTGCCGTCGGTTTTTTTGGGCCACTGATGTAACTTACTTGAGTATCTGAAGTAACTTCAAGTTGCATTTAGTTCTTGATGTTTTGCTTATTTCCAGGATAAATTTCATAGTCAGGTATATACTGAGAGTCTAGTAGCAGAGTCGTGGCGTAGGAGCAGACTCCAATCTTAGGTGAAGTCGAGCGAAGTCCGGCGGCAGTCGCTGGATTTGTTTGCATGAAAACCAGTGGAGACCGGCGGTTTTGCACCACATATCTGATAAGCTTTTATATTATTATCTGGTTGAGACCGGCGGCCACCGTTGGCCCTCACTGTCGCAACAACCAACGAGGTCCAGCGGTAGTCGGCGGTGTGCGCTGAACTTCATGCCCGCAAAAGGCAATTGTTGGCAATTGATGGATGTGATGCTGGTGACCGGCGTCAATCAGTGGCGGGTGGCGGCCCGGCGGACCTCGGGTTTTCCGGGCGTATTACTGGATTTTAAGCAAATTCTAATAGTCACTTTCTTCCTTGCTCTCGTTATCTCGGGGGCGGGATGGCAATCCTGCTCCCTCACTTTTATATCGAACTGAAAGCACATTGAGGTTGGCTGGAATTACCAACTTCATTCGGTGTTGAGTTCTTATGGAGGCGCAGCAGCAAAGGTCAAGGTTTTGGCAGAATGGAGTATCATACATCGTCAATCTATAAACGTTTGGGGTCCGATACAGTGAATGTTTCTATGGATGGAACTTGAGCATGATCCTTCAAGTATAACAAGTAACCAGAAGAGAAAATTCAAGTCGAAGTCGAACAAAAAGCGAAGAAAGTAGCATCGGAATCAGCACCTCCCAACCACGCCACATCAGTCGCCACTACCCAGAACATTCCCGCTCTCAGCGACGAGCCTGTCCTTGACGTCCGCAAGAAGTCCGTCGCGATCTTTAAGCACTTCGCCGTGTTCTTTGAGTTTCTCGTCGCAGTTTGCGAATAGTTTGACTTTGACGCTGTTGGAACGGTGTGAGAATGAAAAGAGCGAGAGAGGAAGAGTAAGAGGGACGAACGTCATGTGGGATTTAACCTTGGAGTTGGCGTTAGAATGAGAGCAAAGAGAAAGAGAAGAAGGCAAAGGAGACATACATAGTCGAATATCTTGGAATAAAGCTCGGACAGTTCTAGGAAGCAATTGATATCCACATAAGAATTACGCCTGAGTGAATGATAGATACCGTCAGCACCAGCAATCCACTCCTCTCCGAGCATGTCTTCCACTTCTCTGCCCAACGTGCATACTTTTCGATCCGCGCTTCTGACGCGAGGTCGAATCCTTCCGCCTTGAGGGTCTGCATGATGCGGTCGAGATCGGAAGAGGGCGGCGAGTTCGCTGCCTGCGGGGTTGTTGGTAATTTGAGGGGAAAAGCGATGGTCGAGATCGTTAATGTTGGGCCGGTTGGGCAGTTGTTGGCGACGAGACTGCTGTTGTGGCTGGTGCTGTTGCTGCTGGACAGGAGGAGGATAGTCTTGGCTGTGGTGCGGGACTGGACGAACGATAGTACATGTCGTTGGCGGCGTTGGACGCGCGGGGATCTGCCTGAGCTTTTCGTTAGTATCTCGAACTCTGGGATGTATATGAAGAAATGTTATACCCTTGAAACGCTTAGCCTGTTGGCGTCATAACCCGACATATGCCCGTGCAGGGGTTCGTTTTTCGTTATCATCGTCCAACTCTGACCTGCCGCGCTTGTTCCTACCACCACCGCTTGCACTGCGAACTTGCGGATCAACAATCTCATAGATCTCGTCGTCGTCCGTGGGATCCGCTGGGGCGCCAAAGACGATGCGATGCGGACCAGGCTGCGAAGGAAGGGATTTAAGGCGGAAGGCGTTGTTGTTGTCATTGTGTACGTCGCCAGTGGTTCGCGTGGGCGAAAGCGGCTCTTCGGTCATGGTGTCCATCGTTCGAAGAAGCATGGAAAGCATGAGAATCACTCTGCTGAGGAGAAAGACGAGAAACGGGAAGAGCAGGAGTTTTGAAAGTAGACTGAGCGAAAGAGGAATTGGAGCCGGAAAACAGAGCAGGAGTGGATCGAGCGGCCTGGAGAGGCGTAGGGGCGGCAATGCTATGAGAATTTGCGTGCGCCTGGAGGCGATGATTTATGTTAGGATGCGACTTCGATGCAAGATGAGGGTCTGAAGTCCCTGGACGCATGATTTGAGGAGGTGCGGGCATGGACTTTGGAGCAGACGACTGGATAGACTGGCGGCGGTGAGTTTGGTTCGAGTTATTGGTACGATTGGATCTGGTCAGGGAGTTGATGTTTAGAGGTCGATTTTCTGCGTGGTCTTTGCTACTGGTGGGTACTAAAGGACCGCCATTTAGAGGGTTCGAAGGATCAGCCACGAAATGAGGAGGGGTGCCACTAGACTGCGTTGCAACGTTGGCGGACTGTGCTGCCCGCGATTCTGGCCGCGACGACGAGGTGAAACCTCCAGGAACAAACGGAGTTCGAGCACTCATCGGGGTAAGAGGCAAAGAGTGTCGGCGCGTACAGTCACAGTCACTTGCTATGTATGTCACAACACGTGTTTCATCGCTTTCCTCGAACCTCATTGTCATACTGAACTGAACCCACAGTATATCCGCTATTCTTGAAGCCATCCCGCCCTAAAAGAACCGCAACTATTGTCCAACCAGCAGGGCCAGACGGACAGGTTCCAGAAAAGCGCGCGCGCATTTTTCCAGTCAGCCAAGCTCCTGCGACACGCATCTGGAACGCTCCCGCTTTGTCCGCCCCTCATTCCATTAACCTGAAACTTCCAAAGAAAGCTCCTCGCCGCATTGTTTCTGTTCCGAGCTTATCTAGTGGCCCGTCCCGTTCTTTCTGCGCGGAGAGCAGATCAAACGGAGACAAATGCGCGCTCGAAATAACGCGATCTCAACAGCCAAGGCTGGATCGCATCATGGCGGCTCGTTCATCCTCACGACAACGGAGAAAATCACAAGGGGTGGTTCCATTTCTTGAAAATTCATCGCTTTCAAAAGGATTCTTCCGAAGCGTTCGAAAGCCATAGCGAAAGGCTTTTTAACAAGGCAAAGACGACCTCCATGAAGCCCCTTGTGCTTTCATCACCTTTGTGGACAGCCAAAAAGTAAGTTGGAAAATTCATCGACATCGTGTTGGCAACTGCCTCCTGATGGGATTGAAACACCTTCTTGATTGGATCCTCCCCACGGTTTCTGGCTATATAAACTCGTCGGTTGGAGTTTGGAATCCTCATTTTCCCTTCGCCCTTTTCCTTCCCTTTTTCCCTCTACTCTCTTTTCCGACTGCGTCGGCTTGACCTCTGCCACTGCCCATCGCACTCTCATTTTTAAAGCTAGTCTTTTTGATCCAGCAAAATGAAGTTCACGTCCACTTTCGTTTCCGCCATCCTCCTTGCGGTCAGCGTCTCCGCCTTCCCGATCGCCAAGCGCGGTGTTGACCCCGCTCTCGTCCCCGACTTCGGTGTCAACCCCGGTACTAACCCCACGGGAACCGGTGACTGCGATGGTATTAATGGCATCAAGATCCCCTGCTCCTGCCCTCCCAGCCGACAGGACTTCCTGAACGTACGTCTGACTTGTTTCAATATTGCTCGAGTGCAAAGCTAATCTATTTGTTTGCAGTCGCTGTCTGCGAACGTTGCCGCAGGCCACCGACGTCAACAACCCCGGCGTCCCTGCTCCGTTCCCCACCGATAACTCTCAGGGGGCCGCCATCGCCCGCATGCAGACCATCATCTCCAGCCTGCAGAACCTCCGCGCCCTGGTGTCGGTTGCCCTGCGGCGGCGACTACCTACTCCGCCCAGCTCGCTTCCCTCATTGCTGGCAACCCCCCCGCCCGCCCCTGCTCCCCCGGCCGCAGCGCCCCCCGCCACCTCCCCCTCCCCCCTCCCCCCCGGCTGCTCCCGCACCCGGTGGTGTTGACCCCAACCTCGTCCCCCAGTTCGGTATCCAACAGGGCACAAACCCCACCGGCACTGGTGACTGCGACGGAGTTAACGGTATCAAGATCCCCTGCTCCTGCCCCCCGAACCGTGATGACTTCATCCGGGTATGTTTTCTCTTCTATGTGGGTCTTACATCGCCTAATCATAGTCTTGCAGTCGCTCTCCGCGGACGTTGCCGCTGGCCACGACATCAACAACCCCGGTGTCCCTGCGCCTTTCCCCCACCGACAACTCCAAGCAGTCCCAGATCGTCCGTCTCCAGACCTCCATCACCACCCTGCAGAACCTGCGCGGACCCGGTGTTGGCTGCCCCGCTGCTGCCACCACCTTCTTGGCTCAGATCAAGGCCCTCCAAGGGTAAATGGATGATTAACGAAAGATTGACTAGCATATTCTTATGAGTCTCTTGACTTATTGCTATTCTATTGGATACCTTGGGCGCCTCTGGTCTACTTTATAATTATAAAACGAACAAATAAATTTTCTTGGGAAGGAACTGCAGTGTGATTCTCATTCTCAATGGTCGCCATCTCAACTGTTTGAGTGGAAGATTTTCAAAATTGAGTCAACATATAAGATTTCACATTCTCGGCCATAAGAAAGCTTGTGCTGCTTCCCAGTCCATGCGTTCACGCTCCTTTCCGAGCAACTCTCCGCGCCGTATCTCCTCCTGGTCGACACGCTCCATCCGCGTACGTTATAATTCGACGCGCTGCACATGCCTCGCCTACCAACGACGGAGGCTCGTCGTCCGTCGGCGTAAGATTCATGACAAATTCTTGCTCGGAAGGAGAGATTTGCACTTGCTCTGTATTCATGATGTCGCCCGAAACCACATCTGCCACGGCGTACGCGTCCATCATGGTTGTAGCGAGCACGCCTTTTGCGCCGTTCGCGGCCCAACCCGAAGCATAAACATTATGCAGGACGCGCCCTTGTTTATCGAGGATACGGCCCGCCTGGGTACGAAGATGGCCTAGGGTGGCGTCGAAGAAGGGGGTAGCAGGCTCCGCGCGGAAGCCGAGACTAGGTATTACGAGCGAGGTAGGTAGCAGCTGAGGGGGCGCAGAAGGAGTATCGAGTTGGGGAACGGCTATTTGTCCGTTGGCGTCGAAGGCGTGTGTGCGAGGTGCAGCAGAGGTTGGGTTTCCCCGGGCGGCGGCGGAGATATACCTATTGGGCTTTTGAAGAATTCGAGAGCCCAGGTTTTGGGTGTGCTGCCGAAGGGGTTGCGAGAGCCTCTGGCGAGGAGTTGAAGAATGCGCGATTGCTGACGGGTGGCGGAGTCTGGGGGGACGAGGAGCGAAGGTTCGATAGGATGCATGGAAGCATCGGGGAGGATTGATGAGCTCCCGAAGTTCTTTCGCAGTGAAAGCGGCGTTTTATGGGCCCGCGGCGGGCAATTATATCAACATGGCGACAGTAGAGCGGCGTAGAACTTCGAGAACGGGTTGCGGGACGTCGTACCTTGAGGAATGAATCATTATCTTCCGAGACTGATTGGTTCAAGGGCGTACTTTTCGAGCACAGAAGGCGGAGTGAGAAGGATGCGAGCGACGTCGAGCGCTACATTTCCGTTACCAATCAGAGATACGTGGGTGAGAGTGTCTAGAGCTGGTGGTGGAGGGGCGGATGGATGTTGTGTGTACCAGTGGACAAACCCAAGCGCCGGCATACACCATGGGGAGTTCAAGAGTGCTGCATGCAGCGCCGGAAGCGCACACCCCGTCGCAAAGACTAAATGTGAATAATTTTGTCGTATATCGGTCTACACCAAGCTGAACTGTCTTTGGACAGCCCAGGAGTGGGGGAGCCCCTACATTCACATTCCCATAGAACCGAAAGCGCTCGTCGGCCGCAACTTGGTCGAATTTGTTGGTGCAGTTCTGCACTTGGTCAGCGGCTTTGCGGACCAGTTCGTTTCACTCGCCTTGACTTCGGGATGATCTGGTGCGACGCCGTAGCGTACAAGCCCGTGCGGTGCCCAGAGTCGGTCAAAGACATGAACGCGTAGTCTTGAGTCCGTTACACGCGACAATAGACGCGAGGCGACGTAGAATGCGGAGGGTCCGCCACCGACGATCGCGACTTTCATGACAGTAGAGGAAGAGAAGCGTACATTGAACACGGGACCCGCGATTCTTATCCTTCGCTCTTACCTTGAACCTTCAAGTCGAAACACCTATGTAGTGGTCTCCGATTGTGCACGCAAGCGACGGAGGTACTCAGCTTGCTATGTAGCAGTTCTCTCGCTGCTGGAACTGGCAAAAAAACCTGTCTTGTGGTTCTCGAGGCATCTCTGTTGCCGCTTCAAGTCCACCAAATTCGAGCGCTATGTATGCTGCTATCTTATGCGGTCTTTGTGATTTGTGGTGATAGTCGTCCTGCGTTCAGTGTTCGCTGTTTCTCCAAGTACAAGGTCACGACCAAATTTATACGATGTGATCGAGGCGAGACAGAGGAGAAACTCCTGTGCACGCGTATGTATAAAACGGCGCGCCTTCCATCCTCGCTCTTGTCTTTCTCCATCACCAGGCGATCCTTTGACACCGTGACTCATATGTGGCGTCTCAACAAGCCTTCTTCGCTGAGAGCGTTGCTTCCAGTGAGTTTCCTCTTGTCTCGTCATACTCGCTCGCTCGCTCAACCAAGGCAAGCTGCTACTTCTGCTTCCATGTCTGGTCGGTGAATCCACGAGAGATGGACAACGCCCAATCTCGCCGGCTCTCAGACTTCTAGTGGAGCTCCTTCAAATTGCCGTCTCCCTTATGCTGTATATTGTAGCTCAGCGAAAACCTTCCAACTGGATCTTGCTTAGCGAGCCGGAGAAGGACGAACTTTCCGGTTAGACGCCCGCCAGTCTAGAAATCCCCACAATCCCGACAGGATCATCTCGTTTCTACGCCCTCGGTAGTATAATTGGGGCCCTGTTCGCCGTACAAGCTTTCACAGTTCGTTGTGGCAAGCATCGTATGAGCGTGAATCTTATGCCTCGCTACAGGACGAAGAGAGCGCAAAAAATCAGGAACTTGACCGAGTTGCACCTCATGTTCCCTCAAGAATCGTTTCTCGAACAAGAAATAAACATTCACCCATTCGGTAGTCGTTCAAGCTCGCCCGCCTGATAGGTATTGTGTCTGGCTTGATGATTGTCATGCTTGCATCGCATACCTATCGACCTGCGAAATCCATCAAACCCGGTCCGAGCATCCAGCAGCTGCTGAGGTTTGAGGCTGCGGATCCTAACTGTCATCCGCGCAAAGAGCCAGCCACTTTGCGCCCTGTGTGGGAGTCGGACTACCACAAATCTGACAATGTGCTGCTCGTCGTGTTTTTCAGCCATGCGCGGTACTTATTACGACGTGAACTTGGATTGTCATCTCGAGGTTTACAAAAAATATTTCCCTAATAATGTTGGTTGAGAGACTCTTCTCTTCACGGCTGACGACCATATAGATCGTGTACATTGGTCCTGGGAACCGAGAGGATGCTGGGTTTGAACATTCTTTCGATGTTGTTGCCAACTCGTATCACTCCTCCGAGGATATCAATAAAGACTATTTCAAACTGAGTGGCAGAGTGAGTCGGTCATTTCCGCAAATTATCCAAATAATCAATGGCCATGCCAGATGGCTCACCACATGCTATAATCAAGTCATGATGGAGAACGACTGTGGTTACGATGGTTATCTTTGGGCTCCATTCGACACCTTCCTGAACGTTCCTCGTCTGCAGCAGTTTGACAAAGCACGCTTTTGGTATAGCTCGCCGTGGGCACAGTATGTCCCGAATCCAGCTCTGCACATTGTCAACAAGTCTAGAGAACATGAGCACCATCCACGTCCTCTCGCGCCTGCGTCTGCTGAGATTGCTCCTCTGGTGTATCCAGACAACCCAGACGACCATCCCGAAAGATAAAGATACGTGGTGGTGGCAGTGAGTGATCGCGGAGTTGCTTTTACCTGTTCTTCTTTCTTACTGTCTGGTTTTCACGCAGCTCGCATAGGTTTGGGCTGGCCAGCTTGTCGCCCGGCATTCGCGAAGGTTCCTCTCCCCCTCCGGCAAAATCTGGCTGAATACTACAACGGCGAAATACGGCTGGTAGGCGGCTCGGCGGATACGATATACATTCCGTAACGATACGCAACAGCGTACAGAGATACGCTGGCTGTCTTTTTGGAAATCACTTGCTTCCTCGAAATCTGATGCCGACTACAGTGCACCTAGTCAACCCTCGCCACGAGCCTAGCTTGTTTGTTGACCACGTAAATTTCGTTCAAACTCCCGACACGTTTGTAGATGCTGAAAGACGTTATAGCGCTGGCTAGCATGGGGTCCGATGAACGCTACCTGGGGTGCGAGAACAATGGGAAAATGCGCTTGAGGTATGGCTTGTCTCCGTGTTGTTCCATGTGCAACTTTTTGAGCGAGGATTCCCGCAGGTCGACACGTTCCACACTTTTTATTGGGGCTCTGTTCACGCGGAGACGTTCAAGATGCGGGAGGGAATTGTAGAGGATACTCGGTTTGTGCTCGCGCAATCAGCTGCGAGGCAGGGGATCGAATGGGAATGAATTAAGGAAGGGCTTGGTTACGTCGAGATGTATCTCTCTCTCCCAGTATTGAAGCTTTGTGGATATGTACATTGGTTGTAACATATGAATTTGTATTCTTTTTGTCCTCAGATATTGACGGGAATCGAATCTGAGTCTCATTGCCGCTGTGGCGCACAGCTTGTGCTTTGCGCTGCTCAACAAAACTCGACGCACAGAAAGTGTAATTTGAGAGGCGCATTTAGGTTCATTATAACTGGATGTATAGTGTACTTTCTACTCGTCGCGGAACTCGGTCTGGTTCGTGACCTCAGCCGACGCCGAAGTATACAATCCACGAACAAGATCTGAGATGGGCTCGTTAGGGACCGCATCTGCAAGCTCTTCAGCTACCCGTATTATTGATTCGAGAGCTTCCGCTTGTTCGTAGCTCGCAAGCTGCCCATCCGAAAGTTCTGCGATCTGCGCGTCGCTAAGCTCCTCCGACTCTTCATGGTCCATTTGAATAGAGGGGGGGCCACCGACTTCCTTTACCTTTTCCCGCATCAGCTCCAGCCATCGCGCCAGCGCCGCGGGGCAGTTTTCCTTCCCAATCTCCTTTTCAGTGTCGAGGGCGATCTGCATTGCTGTGTCGAAGGACTGTTTGAAGGACTGCTGCCACGAGAGCGTCGCACGGTGTCCATCCAGGGTTTTGCAGGTACCGGGTCCCGACCGTGCTCGTATTCGGGGTCGACGGATTCCGGGAGTGTGCTCATGTCTTCGGTGACCATGTCGAGTACCTCCTTCTGTACCCCGACCCACTCGTCCAGCCGCGCGGATGTCTCTTCGACGGTGGCTGGGGGCGGGGAGGGTCGAGGCTTTATCTTCCCATGCTTGTCTCGTCGCATCGACGCGCGCGTAGAGCGCGGTCTGCCGTTGACGCCATGGGTCCTTGGGGGTCGAGTTCTTTGCGCGCGACGACGAGTGCGAGAGGCCATTCTACCTCGACTTCTTGCGCTTCGCCTTCGGGGCCTCCTGGAATCTCAGCGGATGCCATGAGTGAACGCAAAAATCTCGTTGCAATGTCCCCATCTGAGCGCTGCAAGTCCTCCGGAAAGGACTCCTGGTATCGGTTAAGTGCACTAAATGTGCGGAGATATCCATGCAGGCCGGCGCCGCCCCATGTCATTGTTTTACGCATGATGGGTTCGAGGTGCGGTTCGGGAAGTTCGGGGGTAGTGATCTCCCGTAAAGAATACACGGGTAACATCGTCCCAACCTGAGGAAGGAGCGTTAATGTCGAGGAGGTGGTTGTTGAGGATGCGGCGACCGGGTTCCCAGTACGGGCCAATTGATGTTGTGGGGTCAGTTCCTTGCGCGTATTCAGTGATGAGTGGGGTAAGATGAGGATATTTCGTTAGACGGAATTCTGAGTAAACCTGTGAACATGGATTGAGTCTCGAGCACTTTCGTTGACGAAATAACACGAACCCAGAATGCAACAGTGCCACCATAGTTCAAAACGCGTGAAAGTTCTGGCCATAACCGTTCCCAGTCAAACCAGTGTGCCGCTTGAGCTGCTTCATATCAGAATAGCGGCCAATAAGACGAATTCATTCAGACCGTACCGGCGACGACCATGTCCACGCTCTTGTCGTCTAGAAATTTCAAGTTCTCTGCAGGACCTTGCACAAAATTTAGTGCTTCTCCGCGTGCACCAAGCGATGCGGCGTGTGCAGTTGCAGCTCCGACCATCTGCGGACTGGGATCTATGCCAGTAACGCGTAGAAACCCAAGCGGCGGCTCCTCCTCGCCAGGTTGCAATATCTCTCCTTCTCGTTGTGGAAGAAGCAGCTCTGAGGTTGCTTGGCCTAAGCAAAAGATACATCAGACCCGCTAAAGCTCTCCGGTCATTGGGACTGACCTGTACCGCAACCAAGGTCTACTGCATGATTCCAGCCCGCACTTGCCCGGGTATTTCGAGGGATTGTTCGTGGTAGGAGAGAATGGACTCGAACAACGCGCGGGGGTACGTTGGCCGAGAAACCGCATACTTAGCTGCGTCGAAAGATTTCTTTGCGAACGTCGCCATTGCAGACGTTTACGAGCTCACCGCTGTTCTTTGCCGACAGGAAGAATTTTTGGTGGAAGAGTGATGATCGGTTTTGATGTCAACGTCCGCAAACTGCGGCCAGATAAGATAAGATTACTTTGACCACAACCACCACGAACATCGCAGGCAGCAGGCTTGGCTTCGAGTTGTTCATTTTCTAACGGTCTTTGCATAGGTCTCGCTGGCTAGCGCTTGCAATGCTGTGATAAGTCTCGACCTGCTCGGAAGCTCATCGCTTTCTGACTACTCATGTCTCAAAATCGCTCGAGTATAAAACTTGCTCTTCAACTCCGCTGGCTGTTTGGTCTAATTTCTTGTCCCTCCTCTCCTCCTCTACCAAGACGTTCTTTTTCACCGACTTCTTCGGCACTATGATCTTCACTCCCCTTGTTGTTTTTGGTTTAATGCTTCTGAGCTCGGTCGATGCTAAGTTACCTCTGGGCGGTGTTCTCAGAGCGACGTCTATGGTCACCGTAACAGTTCCATGCAGCTCCACGCTGTCCTCTAGCCCATCAGCCAGCTCTGTAGCCGCTTTCTTCAGCCCACCTGCTATACCATCCCAGGACACATCTCTTATCACTGTGTCTGCTGTTGGCTCAGCGATTGCCGACCTAATATCTTTCCTCAATACGGGGAAACCCTTTCCAACGCACAACACCGATGTGCATGACATCGTAAATCAAGTCGGACCCCTTCTCGATGCTGCATCTTCAGCTCTTGACAATCTAGTTCGTAATTTCTTCCACCCTTCAACCATGTGCTCAATTCTTTTGTACAGGACACTCCCACCTTCACTCTCACAAAGTCTGAAACTGACACCATCAACTCCTTCCTCTCCAGTCTCCAGGACGCTGTACGTTTACGGTCTTCGTTCCCTCCATTTTACGACACACTCAAACACCAACTCATAGATCAACGACATGCAAGCCACTGGTACACCCGTTCCTTACGCAGTTGCGAGCACTCTGAAGGCGTTGATCTCTGCCCTCATGGTACGAGTTTGTTCTCCTTGGTTGCTAGCGATGCCAAACCTTGCACAGAATTATGCCCAAATTACGGGCACCTCAGCCTGCGCAATGCCGCTGGCCTTTTCCATCGCAACTATTTAGACGCAATTTCTGGTCCCCTTCGTTCATTCGCCTACAGTATCCACATTTATAATATGTAAATTATAGTTCAAGTTCACAATGTACAGTAAATTCCTGTCTCTATACAACGAGATGTCTGACGTACATGACCTCACGCCTCGGTTTCTCGAACCAACGCAACGATGACCGTGACACTGCAACCCCAGTCTCATGAGCAAATTCGAAAGAGAAACAACAAACTCAACTCGTCTGGTTTCTAGAGAAACTGAGTTAATACAACCTCGAAACCACGACGCTTTCAAAGGCACTTACACCTCCCGGGAAAAACATGCCTTGCCGGGCTGCATGCCCTGCGCGAGAAGTTAATATACAATATGGTAAACACGAGAAGACCTGGGGCGTACGTTCGAATGGGCTGACCCGCGACTTCGCGGCCATACACTCGCGAGCGTATATAACAAGACGATCTGCCATAGATTGCACCTGAGCAGCGTCCGACTCGCCCAAAAGTGGATCTGGAGAGCATATTTCCACATTTCATGCGGGAACACATTATCAGATAGCCCGTCGGTCTACACTCCACAGCCGTCAGTCATAACATAGAGTAGATAAATTCAGCGGTGACCAGAGAAGAAAAGCAAACGCACATAAGCAACGATTATATCCCCATTGCAGAGCTGCGTCTTATATGTTTCGGCTTCTCGCGGAGAATCGACGCAGGCGCGAGTGAACCTCTTACCGGTAGGCGGCGGTAATTTGGTCAACTGCCTGCATTTTTCTTACATCAACAAAAGATGGAGAAATGGCCAGGGCGGGGTGCGGACTTGGGGCAATTGAAGAAGTGACTTTGGACAGGTTGGCTGTAGAGGATCGATCCGTCTCGTATTATTGAGAAACCAGAGTCGCCGAGGCTGACAGTGGGCTCGGTCAATGGCACGAAAGATAAGAAGTGCGGTGCTCACTTGCGGACCGTAATAATCCATTGCTAGAATTTAGGGTGATGATACACGCCGTGCTCGAACCTGTATTCCAATTCAGCAGTCCAACATACGCGACGGCGTATGACGCACCAGCGTCAACTAATTTTTCTCGAAGTACTCCACCATACGCTAACTATAGAATTATCAGAGGCCGATGAAGCTTAAGGAAGGGGATGCGCACATCTAAACACTCGTAAGGCGTCAGTTCCCAACCCTCTACTTCCTCCCTCTCCGCGTAGTCGAGTGTGGGATCCACTTCCGGTTCTCCTGCCCACGCGCTCCGAGAATATCGATGCGCATGGAACATGAGCGCTTGCGAGAACAGTGCCGGGTCAACCCCGCTCTCCAACCACGCCGTTATACCATCCGCGACACCAAAACTTACGCCGGACTTGTTCTTCATCTTCAAATTCGAACAAACATCCAACTAATTAGTTCTTTCGATCCAATAGTGAGCAAGCAGCACACACACGTCGACGTGGAAGAAAAAGTCCTCTCCGCATTCTTTCGTTGCGACTGCTTTTGGCCGCGATAGCATCTTATTTCGCCAAGAGCCGATTATTCCATCGGAAGGGAATGGGACTTTGGTTTTTCGCCTTTGTAGTGGACGGGTGGCTTGGGGGCGAAGCTGACGCCGATGTGGAATGAGTAGGGTGGGTGGGGGTGTAGGCCGTTGAGAATAGGCGGCGTGCGACGCGACTTCGTGCGGCTGTCCGAGTCGGGAGGATGAGAACCATGACGGGTGTGGAAACACCGCCACCGACTTATCAGCGCACCTAAAAAATACCGCGATATTTCGAGGTGGACTCCCATTCTTTACGAATGAAAAGACGAATACGGTACAACAAGGACACGGAGCTTTAGATATTATACACTTTAATACACTGGTGCCGGGGCATTGAGGAATTCAAACACATTCAGTGAATACGACCTTAAATCGGGATAGCCGCCATCTTCCTTCGCCTCCCCACTCCGGCCTTGACCATCCCATTCGAACGAGCCAGCTAGATATTCCAGATGATCCAAATCCTGCTGGAATATGTTCTGACAGGCCTTGATCTTCACAAGACGAATAGCACGTCTGCCCGCCAGCCTGGCCCAGAGGAGCGCACGCAGCGTATCAATGGCGCTGGGGAAGGGTGGCGGCTTTTTGAATGTGATGTTCTTGAGTATAAGCTCATCAAGACGAGGAAAAATTGCTTGCAAGAACCATCCGCCTCTCTGTCGGACCCTACAACCGATGCTGCACCGACGCCAATACGACACATGGCTCGTTCCATGAGAAGAGCGAGAATGGATATAGGATTCACGGTAGATATGGCGAGATGGACGACGTTGCTGCATTTGCAGAGATTCAGCCATGAATCTCTTTCAAGTGGCACGTTGACGTGAAGGGGTGGTGATGCATGTGAACCAAGCGGCCGTGCTATATCTCGCCATGGAAGCCAGGGCTGGTGCAAGAGGGGATTTGCATCCGTCGTGGTGAATATTGACGCACAGACTCTTGTCTGTGGAGTAGGAGGTGGGGGAGAGCGCAATATTTCGCTGGTGATTTCTTCGATCCGGAGAGAGTGATATGTCTGGCAAAAGTCGCGATGACAGAGGATGGTGTCGATCAGATATCCCGACGGCTCCCTGCCGTTTCGGAGAGTAAGGCAGGAGACGGTGGCTGTTACTATAGATGGGAATCTGAGACTGGTCAAGATCTGCGAGCAGATGGGGAGGGGTTCGGATAAGTGAAGTGTGCGCAAATTTCGCAAAGGGAACGACAAAGTGCGATCCAGGGTATCGCCATACGTCTTGGTGTTCATCAAGGTGAGGCTCTCGAGGAGAGGAGAGGTGACGAGGACCGAAAGCAACATGGTCACGGAGGTACCATGTGCTTTGTGCAACGAGGCGAGGTACAGCTCCGTCAGGTTGGAAAACCACGGGGAATTCCAAGGGAGCCCACACTGCTCTAGCCTCAGTTGGCGGGTGACATTGGACGGCGCGGCTCTGTGCCATGGAACACTTTGGCGTCTAGCCACATGGGAGATGCACCGTAATCGGCTGTATTCACAACGGAAAGGCTGCGGAGGCGCGGAGCAGGTGTTTTGCCGACATTGTCAACAAAAAAAGTGTCCAAGACGGAGTGAGAGCCCTCGATATCCAAAACACCAGCTCTACCAATATGTTCCCGGATGTATCGAGGTTTGAAATGCGTATTCTTATCGAGGTTCACCCGGATGACCAGGGGAACCTCCATGGACCGAGCCAGCATAATCGGGACGAGCTTTCGGCGGAAAATAATGTTGGCCCAGAGGTCGGGACAGGCGTGGGCAACCTCCCGCCAATGGGTGAGTAACATGAGTGACGGTTAGCCAGCCAAGGCCCCGGTCGCCTTGCACTGGATCACAAGCGGCGCAGAAGAGGAAGATAATGCAGAGGAGTTCAGCTGGGAGGCAGGCGATTGGGGCGGCGCCGTTTGTTTCTGCGGCTTCCCGGCGCTTCCGGCGGTGCTGGGGCGACTCGAACCGACTGACGGTCAAGGCACGGCGGACGGAGCGAAGGGCGGGGCGGCAGCCTGCGCGTCTGAGTGGATGATACTGTGGATGAGGTGGACGCCGACCGCTTGGTGCACTGACAACATCGTCGGTGGTCGAGTTGGACTGGGCAGGCGCTAAAGATAAGGTCCGGTTTTGGCAACGATAACCGACTCGGACCGCAAGCTACTGTCTGAGTTGTTCCAGCTCATGTGCTGTAGCGCAACCGCCGACTTCGAAATGCCTGCGAGACTCAACAAGACATGACAGCCATCTCGCGAGTCCTAAAATTGACTAATTGAATTTCGGTGGGTTCAAAGGGGTTCGCCGCAGCAAGAAATCTTGGTGGCTAGCAGGAGCATGTTGACCTCAAGGATTCTGCTTCAATGGTTCAGGTCAATGCGGAGTCGATAGCGAATGGAGTCTGTTCTCGTGAAGCTACTCGTCGTCACTCGTCGTCGGAGAACATGGGAAATCCGAGAACTTCCAGAAGATGGAGTCGGATTTTTTTGGATTCGCAGGCAGGGAGTCGGCCAAGGGGAAAGGCAGAAAGAAGCGAATTTTAGTCGCCAGTAAGATATGGTCCACGAAGAGGTCGGTGGGCTCAGCAACAGGGAACAAGTTCAACTTGAAAAAAGTTGCCCTCCATCGGGATTTCGGGATTCTGCTTCTTCGGCTGAGATCGCCGATATGCCGACGGGATGCCACGGCCAAGGATGATAGCGTCCATCGCGAATCCATTTCATTTAAGCAACTCCGCCTCGTGCATGCGCTCTTTCATCAGATTTATGTGACCGAAAGGGACCAACTCCTTCTCTCTTTCGTTCCTTCCTCTATCTATCTCCCTCATGGCCGCTGCTAGGCCTCGCGATCTGCAGCCGTCGTCGAACGCAGAATCCCCAGCAGCGGTTTCAACTGTGTACGTTGTGCCTATATCACCCCTTTCGTCCCCAGCAACGCTAACGGTGTCCTTGGCAATGGCAGCAAGCTAGAGGCGGCGTTGAAGAAGGTCTCTGCGCAGGCTGCACAATATGAGCACCAGATGAAGGATGTTGAGGTATGCTCAGTCCAGCTCGATCTAGCGATGTGCTGTAACGTCCATGTCTGCAGTCGCAACTTGCAGAGAGCTTGAGCAATTTCAGGGCTATTGACAGTCTGCTGCAGAAGCGTTTTCTGGTCTCCGGGTACGTGTGTGGCGGATGCGCAAAGCATCACTGGGCTGAGTCTTTGCGTTATCGCAACATAAGAGGAACGCTCAGCGAGCAGACCATGCCCTTGGGAAGCAAGTCTCGCATATCACCTGGAGCTTGACTCGTCTATGGTTTCCTTGAAGCGGCTGGCAGATGAGCTACCGACCATTCAGGCTCAGGTCGACGACATCCGTACTGCTTATGATCTGGGCGCAACAAGGTACATATTGCTTGGCCTACGGCTTCGCTCTACCCTCTAACTGCTATCAGGCTCAATCCCTGCTAACCGATTTGACTTGGCTTAACACCGAATTCTACGAACGATGGCGTATGATCATCTTCACTTCGTCCAGCCCTGTTTCATGGCGCTGGAAAGTGCTCATGCGACTCGTGTTCGCCATCTCGTTCGTCATGTTCACTTGGTTGACATGGATCACTGCATGGGGGAGGCTACCGGGCTCATCGTGGAGGACAAATGTGGGGCGAAAGACTGATGTCTTGAACCAATCAGTTCTTATTTTTTGCGGCTCGACAGTCGACGTTATTGGATTTTAGACTTAACTTGCAGCATCTTACCCATATCCACAATCTCACATCTTGTACAAAATCTTGCCAATGTAATTGTATGAATCCGCGTTTTCCACTTGCAATTCAGCGCAGTTCCATCACACGCGTGTTTAGCCGACCTCAACTTTTCTGACCTTTACCACGATCATCTATGGACGGCTTCGACGACTTGCTTGCCCAATCTCAGAGTAGTCTAGAGACCAATCCTTTTGCCGACCCTTTCTCGAAGCGAAGCTCTTCGCCCGACCCTTGGTCTTCCCCGTTTGCTCGCCAGGCTTCCTCCGACGTTTTTGATTATAACGCACCGCAAGCGCAACTCCTTCACCCGAGGAAGACAACGAACCTCCGGAAACTCCTGTTGATGAGCCTCCAGCCTCTGAATCTGTTGTTCAACACCATGAGGAGAAGCGGAGGAGGAGGAGAGGGGCTCAACCCGTTGGACGGCCCATTAGCACCACACTCGCCTGGATTCCGAGAAAGTCTCCCAGAATCCGAACCTGGGTTCTCTGAAATTGCTACAATCCGTCCCAGTGAGCCTGAGGAGCTGCAACCGTCTATTCCCGTGCCGGAGGATGACAATACGACACCCATCCCGGCAACACCTCCGCCACGCGCGCTTTCCGAAAGCACGCCGTCCTTTGCTCGGGTACCGCGTCCCCGGATCGCAGTTGGGGACCGTTGGATGGGCCTTCTGCTATGACGCGGTCGTTTCCGAATCTCTCGCTTGGGGGCGAGTCTGCGCAGCCGAATTGGGGCGGAAGTCAGGGGGAGCAGGATAACTGGAGCAATGACCGGACACCGCCGACGCGTCTACCCAACAGACGACGACAGCGACGATGATAAGCCTATCTTGCAGACGGTTCGGCAGCCGCCGCCGGAGCGTGCGGATACTATTGTGCGTCGTTAGCTTCAACATTCGGTTTCGTTGTCGAAATTTTAATGTTTGTAGAAACCGGGCAGAGACGGTTTACCACCCGTGTTCGTAATTTCCGTGGACGACCCACAGAAAGTCGGCGACCCCATCCGCTCGTTTACCATGTACACCGTACATACCCGTGTACGTCGCACGTATCTCTTTCTTTTCTCAGCTCTGAGCCTTGCAAAACTAGACCACATCTCCGCTCTTTCAAAATCAGCCTTTTCAGTATTGCGTCGATACTCTGATTTTCTATGGCTATTCGAAACTCTGTCGAACAATAATCCTGGGGTAGTTGTTCCCCCTGTCCCCGAGAAGAATCCATTTGGACGATTCGACGACCAATTTGTACGGCAGCGCAGATATGCCCTCGAGAAATGCATCCACAAGATCGCGAACCACCCGGTATTGGGCAAGGATCCGGATTTGAAGCTCTTCTTGGAAAGCGATACGTTCTCACTTGATGTATATTCCTCTATCATGTTTTTTGCATTTTTATTCATTCGTTTGCTAGATTAAGCACCGCAAGGCGGAGATTGCGCAGCAAAAGTGGGGGACTTATGGCTACCATTGGGCAGAGTATTGCTGGACCGCGGTTCTATGAGACGGACGAAGTACACATGGTAATATCTAGAATTTATTCAACGCTTGCTGACTGGGTTATAGTGGTTCGACAGACAAAAAACGTACTCGATTCTCTAGAGGCGCAGTTACGTGGACTGGTCAAAGCCATCGAGCTAGTGTCAAAACAGCGTACAGGTAAATTGTTTGATATCGACTTTTCTGACAAGGCTTGCCGACACATTGCGTAGAACTTGCTTCGGCCATGGCTGAGTTTGCCACCAATGTCACGGATTGTCTCAGTCGGACGTGGGGAAGCAATTGGCTCAAACCCTAGGCGGCCTCGCCGATGTTGAGCGTAAGGCGCAGGACCTCCAGGGTGTGCAGGCAGAACAAGACATCGTAACCTTGCTCAGCACTGGTAAGATAAGCTCGCAGTCATATCCAATCACTGACCTCGACCTCGCTAGTCGATGAATATGCGCGACTGATCAATTCCGTTCGCGTCGCTTTCAACTCCCGCATTCGGACGTATCATTCGTGGCGAGCAGCGGAAGCTGACCTCGTGCGGGTAAAACAGAATCATGAGCGCAATCGTGCGCAGGGACGGATCCAGAATGACCGGGTAGGATATGCGCTTGCGCAGATTTCTGATGTGAGTAGTGCCTGCATGCTATCACAATGCGGCGCGGGTTGACGGGGGGCAAATCTGTTTTAGTCGGAGCGGCGAGCATTGGATGCCAAACATGATTTCGACCAAGCGACAAAATTGATTAAGACCGAGATGGCGCGGTTTGAGCAGGAGCGGGTGGATGATTTCAAGATTCGCTACATGCGTTCTTGGAGGGTATGATCGGACGGCAGAAAGAGGTGCGTTTCTCGATTGTGTTGTTTCAGTGAAACTTGGATTCACTTTCTCTTTTGTTGCGTGTAGCTTATCGCGACTTGGGAGAATTATCAGCAAACACTGTTGAAGCGGGTTGGGGGTGGACGAGGGTTACCTCCTGGGGCCCCGCAGCAAAGTGTTCCTGTTGCATAGTCGAACTACGTTAACAATCAACATGAGTATCTTCATTTGCGTTTTACTATTCAGCCTCAACCCATTTCCCGTTCGTTTCGTACAATATTGCTTCGCGATGCCATCCACTACGTTTTCCGTGCGCAATGTGTTTTATCCTTTAGATAGTGGAGCGTTTGAGCCTCATCTGTTTAGCCAAGCGCGCGCCTTGATCAATTTGTGATCACGGGACCGCGCTTCCCTCGACTTGAACTTGCACGACGACAAATCTGAATCGACTTGCGCCCGACCTGAACACTGAATTCATGACGCCGACGGAAACAGCTGAATATCTGAGAACTCTCCCTGCGATAAGGGATCGATGCAATCGTGTCTTCGAGCTCGCGCCGGCAAACAAGCTGCAGTACTTTGAGTATCATCCTGAAAACGAGTCCGCTGTTACGGCCTTCTGCGTCGACATCATCCATGTCTGTTCTGCCTCGTCTCTTGCCCAGGGTATAATTCATCCAATTGCAATAGAAAGCCTATGGGACAGACTATGACAGGGCAAGCTATATCTATGCGACATCCAAGCAACTTTTCGCTATAATTCCTTTTCAGATTCCTCCGCACGGACGTTGGCGCCACTGCGACGCGCACCACCCGCGTATCGAGCCGATCCTCGCACAATGGGCTATAGGGAGCTCCGCGCTAGACCTGGAAGAAGTCACCGCGCGCCTTATTGATTTGTTCACCGTTTCCGTGCTTCTCGACGCGGGAGCAGGTCCGCACTGGATTTACACTGAGCCGGGATCTGGTGTGCAATTTCGCAGGAGTGAGGGGCTGGGTGTCCGCTGTGGTGCACATGTTCGCAGCGGGATTGTTCAGCGGGAATAACGACCAGCCATGCCAGGTAGATGGTGTGTATTGCCTTGTCTCGGTACGCCGTTTGTTGAGCTTTTACTGAAGCTTGATATCCAGCAACTGGTCTGGCATCCATCGTGCCCGCCGCATTCGCGACCGCTTTTCAAGTCTCTGAAAGTAATCCGATGGTAGGGCTCGAAGGAAGAACCGCGCTGCTTGCCCGTCTTGCGGACGCGCTTCGTGCTCTCCGCAATTCTTTGGCTCTGATGCGCGCCCCGGGGACTTGTTGGTGGGTAGCATATAATTCTTTATGAATAATTCGCCGAGTATGACTTTCACAGCTCATCTCAAAACACAATCTACCACCTCCAATGGACAGACGGAAATTCCTATGACTGCACTCTGGCATGCACTAATCACTGGTCTCCAGCCTATTTGGCCTCCAGGTCGTGGCGTACTAGCTGGCTTACCTCTTGGCGACGTGTGGCCATGTCCTTCCCTGCGCGCTACAGTTGGTACGTGGACTCTCGAGCTCATGTGAATTTTGTCGATGTTCACCCGCGGCCTTATTACACTGAAAGGAGATGAACCAGGCGGTGACCTCGTCCCATTCCACAAGCTTACAGGTTGGCTCGCATACAGCTTGCGCGAACCTCTCGAGCGGATTCTGGGTTGGCGGATCAAGGACGGTGACCTGCAGACAGGCCTACCTGAGTATCGGAATGGTACGTCTCGCTATAACTCATGTATGCGCTCTAATTGACTTGATACATTTCAAAGGTGGCCTCTTCCTTGATCTTGACGTTCTGCGCCTACGGCCTGAACCGCTCCCTATCAACGGCGTTGAAGCAGAGCCGATTCCACGCGATGCAGCCACTGGTATCCCGCGTGTGCCTCCCAGCCATCCAGCTATCGTGGAATGGCGTGCCATGACAGTGGTGTTACTGTAAGCTGCATTTTCTCTTTCATAACATATGCTCGTTCGTTGGAATTTAATTTCACTCACGACCCCTCTCGTTCCAGAGATCGTGCTTTGCCTGCCCTGCGATCTGCGTTGCCCGCCCCGGAGTTGACGCTTGCTCAAGCGCTCGAGAGCGCTACATGGACTGGCGGACGCGCCATTGCCAAGCGACTGCGCCCAGGGAAGGACGGCGAGGAAGGCGGGGGTCCCCCAATCGAAATCATAAGTGATGGGACGGTATTTTGAGGAGTGTATCGTCGGATGCAAACTCGTGTGCCCACCATGTGCATTTGAAACTCGACAACCATGAACGAGGTCACTGCAACTGCTCCCATGTAATTTAGCAGAAACTGTTGTACAATACGCGCAATGTATATGGAGAAGAAGTGCATAGATTGTCGCAAGATACGAAGAATTGCCGCAAAGAAATTGAACTGCCAGTGAGGTCGTTTACTGCAGATCCAAACAACGCGCGCATTTTGATTCTTGAACTCCAACCGTCAAGACCGCTGGCAGGATCTCGAATTCCTTCTTGCGTCCTGGCTCCCCATCTCCATTGAACACCGTTGAACACACGCGGAGTGTGTTTTGGGGCTTTGGTCGCTGCTGTCTCCCGATGCTCTTCGGTCATATAATTTGGCTAAACAGTTGTCCCAACCTCACACTGATGACCCGAGTCGCCAGCTGACTTCGCACCATCAATACACTATCTCGTTTCTTATAAGAGCTCTGGGGATTGCTCACGACTTCACGCACCCTCTCATGGCTTTCGTTCTCCCCAACTCGACGCGCCAATTTGCATTCAACAGAGCCGATCATGTTGGCTCATTTTTGCGACATCTATAGTTCTTGAAGCGCGTAAAGCTTTCAAAGAGAAAGCACACGATGCAGAGGCATTGAGGAAGGTTGAGGATGCTGAAATTTCCTCCTTGATCGAACAAGAGCGGGCGGTGGGGTATTCACAGCTTCTCGGACGGCGAGTTCAGGTTAGTAGACTACTCCCCGGTTGATTCATTTGCTCATGGGTATGTAGGAGAGAATACTTTCATCTCGGTTCGCGTCTTGCCGCTATCATTGCCCACGATTAACGATTACTGTGCGCGGTAGATTTCATCGAACACCTTGAAGGTTCGCATATGCCAGACTTGAGGCGTGTGATGTTCTCAAGACTATCCTCAGGCATTAAAATTACCGCCAACAATCTTCCTGGCCCTAAACAGGAGCCACTACACCCACCATCTCCGTTGTCGGGAAATTGAAGCATGTGAAGCCAATTCAACTCGCAGATTGTATGCTTTCTCGCAACTGCATTCAAGGCTACGACTTGATTCTGTTACTAGATCTATTTTTGCAGGAGCGTATTGACCCCAGCAAGAAAGAAGTTGTGAAAGTAGCCATTCCGTCACCACAATGGTGCGAAGAATCCTTGTGTTCACGGCGTACGATCAGGAACCGCTTTCAGGTCCACTTCCGTGGTGGAAGATCCTCCATCGACCTTGCTGCGTATCCAAACTTAGATGAGTTTTTCGATGACTTAGCCGCGGCATACCGAGCGGAAATCAAGACCCTAGCGGATGCTGGGTGTAAATTTCTCCAGGTGTGAAGTGGGTTTTCATTCTCCGACGTCTGAA
Organism: Favolaschia claudopus; assembly: GCA_037176885.1. Lineage (NCBI taxonomy): Eukaryota > Fungi > Basidiomycota > Agaricomycetes > Agaricales > Mycenaceae > Favolaschia > Favolaschia claudopus. The sequence goes on along the minus strand of JAWWNJ010000063.1, from coordinate 1,404,302 downwards.
CTCAACCCATGTTATTGGCCAGCTCGACGACACAAATCTCGCATATCTCTGGTGAGCGAGACGCGAGTCTTCTGACCATCCTGCTGCTGAACAAGATGAAACAGTGATTTGAAGATGCGAGAGGCAGCTGCAGGACGGGGGGAGGATCTAAACACCCTCCCAAGACAATATGCTCAGCTCATCAACGCCGCTCTACGCGATCGGCCGGCGGGGATGACTGTTGGTTAGATTCCCGGTATCCACACCACGAACGCCGTCTTATTTTGTTTCAGGTATTCATTTATGCCGAGGGAATTTCCGAAGTCGCCATTTCGCCGAGGGTCAGTATCGTTTCAATGTCCCGCAACCAACGCTGATGAATCTTCAGGCGGTTATGAGCCAATTGCCCAAGTTCTATTCCAAGAACTCGATGTTGACGTTTACTTCCTCGAGTGTATGCAGTTTTCTCTATCTGGTAGACAGGCCATACGCTGATGTCAATTCTAGTTGACACAGAACGGGCCGGAACGTTTGAGCGTGAGTCTTCAATCTCTTTGCATGCGGTCCTGTTCTCAGTGTCCCTCAGCTTTACGTTTTCTTCCTAAAGGCGAGAAGGTTGTGATACTGGGATTGATTAGTTCCAAAGTCCCGCAACTGGAGTCTAAAGAGGTCATCAAAAATCGTATTGCCGAGGCCGCCAAATTCGCTCCCTTGGAGCAATTGGGATTATCCCCCAGTGCGGATTTTCGAGCACTGTCCATGGCAATGAGGTTTGTCTGTTCATGTCTTTGCATGGACTCCGAATCCTGACGATTGACAGATCACCATTGCTGACCAGTGGGCCAAAATGAAGTTGGTCCATGAAATCGCTTCAGAAGTGTGGGGGCCGGGCTCTTGATTCACTCACAAATCAAGGGACCATTGCTTTATTGTCTATATACTTAGAGACATTGCACAGTGGAAGATATATATTACACTTGGTATCTACGTTGTTTTGTTGTGTTACTTGGGATGCATGTCCGGCCAAAAAATGTCTATAAAGAATGCGATAGTGGTGCCCGTGTCTCGTCCGCTCTATCTTCCTATTACTCCCAGTAGCGTGGTACCTTGCTTTCATTCTCACCGCCAACCTCCAAAAAGTCCTGCGGCCGATCCCGCTTCAATACACGCCGCCGGTTATTAACAGGCAGACGTTGATACGCTGAGTCTTGGCCAGCCTGCTGTTGAGGGTATCCGGTGTTAGTCCACGCCGCCTGGTTGAAGCCCTGCATCATCCCAGCCACATTGTTTAGCTGTTGCTGCTGGAACCCGGCAAGTGCAATGGCGGTGGCCATTTCTTGCGCCTGTGCGAGTTGGATCTGGAGCTGGTTGTGCTGTATCTGTGTGTTATGCCGCACTTGAGGAGGCAAAGAGGGGTTCTGCAGCATGGTTGAAATCTGCGCAATTTGCGCTTGTAATTGTGGGATACTGTCTGCGATGATTTTGGACATGTCCATGTTTGCTTGTTGATCGTATATATCTTGTTCGTCGATGGACTGGATGAATTTGGATGAGGACTGGAATTTACTATCGATTTGCTCGTACTAACCGTATTAGCGCCGGCAGCCGCAGAATCTTCATCCCCGCCGTCCTTCTTGCTCTCCTCGATCGCATTTTCTATATAGTCTAAGACCTTGGTGCGCATGGGTTTGTCGACGATGAGTTTGTCTAAAGACGCAATTTTCTTCGAGCAATTGGGGCAGATGAAATCGCGTTCGAGTAGATGTGTTTGCACACATTCTTCACAGTAATGTGTTCCACAACATGGTGTTTTGACAGCATCTCGGAAAAGTTTGTGGTCGGTGGGACATACAAGTGCAGGATCGTTCGTGGTGCGTTCTCGGACTTCGGCGACTGTTAAACCTTTCCGTGTGGAAAGCTGTTTCTGCCAAGATGCCCTATGGTAAATTGTTAGACGAGATAATATTTCTCGTGTGAATAAGACTCACGAATCTGGTTGCGCTACGACGAAACCACCATCCGGAGTCACCATGACTCCTTGCCCGAGTTCAGCTGCGTTGGGTTTTCGACGGCCTTAAGCATGCTGCGCGGAATCCCTGTGGTTCGCTTGATACGAGGCCGATGATCAAAGTCTCGATCGTTGTTGGTCGGGCAGTCTTGAATCCAATGCCCTACAAAGCAAAAGTTAATACTTGTGAGGGTAAGAGCGAACCATTGGCGACCTTTTTGACCACACCGGTAACAGACATAACTCGGGGGTAAAGGTCGGTCAATGACTGGAGCCTGATGTGGAGTGTATGTTTTTCCACCACGAGGGGAGAAGCCGGTTCCGCGCGAATTGCTGTTGTTGTATATACGCTGGGCACTGTTTGATGGGACCAAGAAGGACCAGAGGAAGAAAGAAAAACGAATGGGGTTCATTAGATATGCTACTACGTGACAAAAAGCCGCAAGCGGCAACACCAACTGAGACATCTTTGCTTGAGTTTCCTCCCAATTTGCCGATTGTGCTTTGAACATGGCCTCCATGGCGGAGGCCTCATCGTCATCCGCTGCAGCTGGTTCGCAGCTGACCGGAGGTGAGTACGGGATTGCGCCGGAAACTTCTACCCACTGTTGAAGGCTGGGGTGCTGGCGATTCTTCCTTGATATCAAAGCGTTTCGACATGGCGCCCTTATGCCAGTTTCCTGGGCCGCCGGAGGCACTTCGCTGGACAGGTTCGGAAGTCGGGACAGCGCTCACAGCGCCTGCAATGTACAATGAAGCTTTGCCCTTGCCAGGTCTGACTGCAGGTCTCCGCTTAACGACAACTGAGGAGGATCTGGGGATTATTTCGGAGTCGTCGGTGTATTCTGGCCCCCATAACAATTGAAACCTATGCATACGACCAACATTCACAACACACCTTTGTTGGTACTACTGTCGTAGATAAACAGGTCGAAGTCATTAGCCTTACCCATGTTGTTGGCTAAGATGATATCGCGTTTAAGGTCAAAGACAGATATGCCGGTACCATCGAAGGTCACTCGAGATTCGTCTTTTCGGGAGAAGAACTTGTAAAAAACAGAAGATGCCATATTAATCGATTGACAGAGCAGTCGCTATGTATACAGAAACCAGCGAAGGTGCTGGAGAGACGCAAGAGCGGTGAGACTGTGGAGTCAAGAGACAAGAGAGCAACGATGCCGTGACTGTGACATTGCGTGACTAAGTGCCATTGCCCAGCCGAGCCAAGCCGAGGCCCACAAATTCCAGGGTAAAAAATTCGAGGGCTGCAGAAAAGGGTATAATAAATACTCAGTACTGGTATCTGAAGCAGCGTTACTCCTTAATTTCTGATATCTACTCGAACGGTTTGACCTGTTCCTCCAACCAACTCAACAACTCGCTGCCAATCTTCGGGTCCTGAGTGTCAGGATGAGGCTTTCCTACTCTTGCCCATGGGATGAGATACTAGTAACATTAATTTCAAGATCCGTCTCGGGAAGAGAAGGCGTACTTTGCCGTTGAGCTGACCACCCTCTACAGAGGTTCCAGCGTAGAGTTGTGTAAGCGCGCCATAAGAAACATCGTGTAAGATGGTTTTCTCCATGACATTCTATGCAGCTGCTGAGAAGGTTTCACAGAAAATTCAGCACAAACGCACGATGACAGCACCCAGGGCGCCATTCATATGCCGATGCAAGTCTGTCTTGATGACCCCCGGATGCAAGGATGTGACTACGAGGTTTTGGTCACCATATCTGCGAGCCAGTTCTGCAGAATAAGCAACAAAAGCCTAAGGTACTACTATCAGCATTCAGAGGCGTAGTACCGGAAAAGGTCGCACAAATTTGCTGAGGGCGTATAGAGCCTGGGCCCCGGCTTTCTTCCTCTTTTTATCGTCGAGTATGATCTTGAAGACATGATTGTTCATGAGGTGCATGGCGCTCGATGTGTTGACGACGCGCGCTTTGCCATCGGAACTGGTTTTGGCCCCTGCAAGGAGGCTGGGCAGGAGGAGTTGAGTGAAGTAGAATGGCCCTATATCATTTTGCACAATAAAGATAGGATGAGGAACATCGGAACGAATTTACCTATTACATTTGTCCCAAACTGGCGAGAAACTCAATACATATCGACCACGCATACATCGAACAGCCCTCACCTGCAAATCATAACCGTCGGCCGTTCGGTCTTCGACAGGCGGCATCATCACACCTAAGTCGCGTAAAAACTTGTAGAGGCGTACTAGACAGTTGTAGCATACCTCCATTATTGAAGAGGATGTGCAGTTCGGATTCCTTGCTGTTCAAAGATTAGGTACTGTATACTACGCAGGCGCCGAGAAAATAGGTTGTGCCTGAGAAATTCTGTCGCCGACGCCTTGACGGTCTTCAAATCCCCAAGATCTAGTTTGAGAAATAAGGCTTCTTTCCCGGTCTGTTCTTTGAGCTCCTTGATTGCCTCTTCTGCTTTCGATTGATTCCGGGACGCCATGTAGACTTTCGCATTGTGGTTCAAGAGAACCTATTGACGAGGCGCGTGAGGGAAACGATTGCAAGGATTCTCCGAGCTATACTCTAATTGTCTCTTTCCCAACACCTGTTCACATAGGGCGATGAGATGCAATTTCGAGACCGTTTCTCGTAGAGCTCTAACCAGAGTTCCCGCCAGTTACGATGCACACTTTGCCTGTAAGATCTGGCAGGTCATTTTCCGTGAATTTGGTCTTTGGTGGAAAGCTCTGGGAGAGGATGTCAAGGGCGGCCATGGGCATGGTGGAGGTGGAAGACGAAAGCCAATATATTACCTGCAAATGTTGAGTTCAGCAAGAAACACGGGCAGATCGACGCTGCCATGCGTGAGAACGGGTCAATTCGATCAGTCCCGGACAGACTCCAGTCATTGCGTCGAGGTTGGTTGTGCGCTTTTGTCCGTCGACCACCGCCATTCATGGTCTATGTTGCAGGTCTTTGTCTCTCTAGCATGCTGTTGTAGAGGCATGCACCGACTACGCAGACGACCAAGTTCATGCTCGATTCCTCGGCCGTCATCGACATCGCTTTGGAAGCGCTCATACCTCCCGCATTTGCCAAGAGTGAATATGGCGCAGGGGGTGCTGGGAATGTAGGCATCGGCGATCTCGTCATTTGTCGCGAAGGTATGAAAGTCACAAAAATTCTCAGAAAACCCCACTCAAGCTAACCTATATAAGGTGGCCGAATGCGATACATCTTCTACAACTTCCTGCGGTCTAATGGCTACACGCTTTCAACACAGGAGAAAAGTTTGTATAAAAGCGTTAAAAGAGCTCTCAAATCCGAACCGCCATTTGCTCGACCCTGTGTCATCGTCGAGCGTCATTCGCATAATTCGTACAAGGTCTGCTTCTTGGCTACTTTGGAAGACGAAGTCGGGTCAATATTCACCGACCTTTCAATTCCGCTCGGGCCTGATCCCGAGTCGCTGACCATTTATCCTCCACAATTTGCAGTCCACGCCCCCACCAGTGAAAGGAACCTTATCATTCCCTTGCCTGTAGTACGTTCCGCTCGAAGTCTTGTTCCGGTCCGCAGAACCAATTTTTTGCGGGCGAGACTTGACTACGGAGAGTTGGAGCGTGGCAGGAAATTGATCAGAGAAAAACTTGAGGTGCCTTTCACCCGAAATACAACCTTTCAAAGTAATGATGTGCATAACTTTGCAGATGTTTGCGACAAGACATGAAGAGTTTCGGGCGCGGGAATTGGCCATCGCCAGGGATCCAAGGCATCACTCAAATCACCCCAAAGTCGAGAGCGATGTGCCTCCCTATATACCTCAGAACGTCAAGCTGTCCAAGCCCCATTTTGGCTTTGTCGGCGACAAGTGGCTGTTTGGGTTTCATTTTATGCGATCACCCATTTGGCGGAATCGCAGCAATGTGCGATGGATTCTCGACCATGGGCAGCGAGACATCGAGGAGATGTCGATGTTCCTCAGCAACACGGAACCTGTGGCGCCGCCTGCATTTCGCCTCCCACCTCCGGTTTACTCCTCGCTGCTAAGAGCTAGTACCACATTCATTCGGCGTCGCATCTTCCCATAGTTTTTTTGTCGAGACGAACATTTCTCGACATTGATATCGTCCTGGGATCGTGGAAACTGACCAACGAATCGTCAGTCACTACGGGGATTACTTTGGGCTTGGGCAATTGCTGTTTCATTAGCGGTGAAGGGCAATGGTGTACGAGAAGGGGTTAGACTATATCGGGATACCGTACATGAGCTCAATAGAACTCAGGAAAACTGTGATTCGTATTGTTTTGAAGCGTGAATTTGTGAGACAGTAGTTGCATATGAAAGGCAGCTCAACCAGTGAGGGAAAAAAGAAAAGAAGAGAAACCCCAGAACGAGCTGAGAGCTGAAAAATTGGTGTACGCGACATTGCTGAACATCCGACACTGATGCCTCTAGTAAAAGGCGAGAGGCATGTATGATTGTGGGTGTTCACGTCGCTAATAGATACATCGAAAATTGGGATGACGTGACCTGAGTTTTGTACTTCGCTCGGAGCACCTTGTCACTCCCACCGTTTTGATGAGATCGCGACCAGCCTTGCACTTCACCAACCACATCCAGACTCTGCGCCGTCTTCACCAACCTAGGTCGATGCACTCGACAATTGTTCTGCTACTGCATACACAAATTTACAGAAATCTAGCTGCAGCCAAGCTGCAGCACGACCGGTATTATCTATTCAATTTTTTTCTTTCTGTATCATGAAACTATCATGAACAGTGTCATCCTCTCATCGTCTTCCATCCACCATCCTCCGCAGACAATGTTCGCATTAACAAGCATTACCAGGCATTTTCAGTGAATTCACGAAACCATCTACGGATAATTGCTACGGAACGGACGTGGCGTCTGGAGGAGTCCATTTCACACAACACATTATCTAACGGTTGAGATCGTCGACGACAGTGGCTTCCAGTTAAATCCGGGACTGTGGGCTACATTGCGTTGACTGCAGACGCATCAGCTCAATGCGGCACGAACTTGAACATGAACTCACCGTTTCAGGCAAGTAGAAATAGGTGCCTGCCTGTTGCTACCCAATGATTTCTCAATGGCACATTTATCTTGTGGGGAAGTGCGACTTTCCCTGAATCAATACCTTGGGATGTGGGAGGACGGGGGAGGGGGAGGATCCCTGTCCACGTGATCGCGTTTGCTCTTGGGTCGATTCGCCGTCTCTGTTCTTGTCGCGCGCCTTTTCCGAGCCTATAATGTGCTTCTGCTCGTGTCCTCTGAGTAGCAATTTCTTCGGGCTCATGTGGAGATGATTTTTGATGTCGCATGATTTTGCGCTGACTTTGACGGTCCTTTTTCGCTCCTAATTCCTCTGGAACGCTGAGGCTCTATGGCTATAAAACGCTGGATATGTTGGACTTGTCTCCATACTACTCATGGCGGGAAAGTCGCCTGCGACCAACAAAATCACCGTCTCGGAGGCTGGTAAGGAGATTGACCGCCGTCTCGACCAACATGACAAGTACGAGTTTGGCGGTCCCTTCGGCGTCACCTGCATCATGCTAGGCTTCCCCGCGCTCATGTACTACCTCTGGATCTGCCTCTGGTTCTATGACGGGCAACTGGTGTACCCCAAGTCTTTTGCGGACGTCAACCTCTTCTTAGCGGAAATGTGGGCTCACGTTTGCGAGGTGCGTGACGGCCGACTCTGTGTATGCTTGACCTACAGCCTGATCGGTATCAGGGTGCTAGCCCAAGCTTGTACGCCTGGAAGGTGTATGGCGGGAATATCATCTTCCAGCTTTTCCTCGCGTGGGTTATGCCGGGCTACCGCCAAGAGGGTCTCCCCGTTCCGTCGTTAAATTACAAGACGCTCATTTACAACTGCAACGCTCTCTACTCATTGTATGCCACGATGATCACTGCCGCCGTTCTACACTGCACAAACATTTTCCGACTGACCGAAATCCTCGACAACTTTGGGCATCTTATGTCTGTTGCGATGATCTGTGGATTCGCGACATCCTTTGGCGTGTACTTCTGGGCGATTGCAACCGGCAGCCAAATTCGCATGTCTGGAAACTTCATCTACGATGTTTTCATGGGTGCTATTTTGAACCCACGGATTGGTCCTATCGACCTCAAAATGTGGGCGGAGGTTCGAATCCCTTGGGTCATTGTGTTCTTCCTGTCTGTCTCGGGAGGTTGCAAGCAGTATGAGACGCTAGGATACGTCACCCCCGTGCGTTTCATTCTTCCTCTTTGAATTCTGCCTTACTATTGCTAGAACATGGCTTTCATGATTTTGGCGACCTGGTTGTATTTGAATGCTTGGTTTGTTTTCGACGGATTACGGTTACTCCGCCTCACCCTCACGACAGTGCCAAAGCCGAGGAATGTATACCTCAAACTTGGGATATGTATCATGAGAAGTAGATTGTGCCTCATCTCGTTCTCGTTTGCTTTGCTCAAGTCTCGACTACAGATGGGGCTTCATGGTCATTTTCTGGAATTTCGCGGGAGTGCCGTTCGTGAGTATTCTGTTGATCTTTTTGAAACATGCCTCTCATTTGTTCATTAGTCCTACATCTATTCCATCGTATACATGGCGCGGCAGGACCCTTCGAAATACCAATTCTCAACTCCCACATACGTCCTGCTCTATACCACTCTTCTGGCTGCTTATTACATGTCGGTCTGTTCTCTCTTTCTTGAGTGTCGAACTAATACTGTTTTAGTTGGGACTGTTCGATGTCGCAGAAAAGCCGTTTCAAAATGCAAACGCAAGGCCTTACGAACTTTCGCAAAACCTTCCCTCAAGTTCCGTGGTGCATCATTGAAAACCCAACCTACATTCAAACCGCTCACGGGTTTGTATTCTCAACAATTTTATTTGTCCATGCTCATCCACGTTCTCAGTAATCGTCTCCTTACCAGTGGCTGGTGGGCTTATTCACGTAAGCCTGTGCGTTTTGTATCTCGTCGTCATCTGTGTTCTAGTGTCTCAACCGGTTACTTCTCCAGAACTACGTCGCAGATTGGATAATGAGCTTCTGCTGGGGCGCTGTCATTGGCACAGCAACTCCCATACCGTACTTCTACTCGGTATTTTTCATCGTCGTTCTCGTTCACCGCGTGAGTCGCGATTTCGAGAGGTATGTTCAGCGTGATCATCTGGCTAGCTACGTTCACTAACAAAGCTGCAGGTGCTCCGTGAAGTATGGAAAAGATTGGGACCGGTATTGCGAAGTTGTACCGTATAAATTTATCCCCGGTGTCTTCTAGATGTCTTTGCGGGCGACGGTATGATTCGAAAGTGTCTGCTATTATTCCTCTTACATACGACACGTATCAGGAAATCTGAGATTCTGGGCAACTGCATCTCCACAAAAGGTGCTCCCAGAGCCACTCATCGCTATAACAGCTAGAATAATTTGTAATGGTGGAACGCGAAGAAGTCAGCAGTGTCACGTGGTCGCGTTTAAGTCTGAATAAAATCGGAAAAAATCCGTTGAACTTCACCATTTCTAAAAGAGTTCGCGTCGAATGTGTGTTCTATGTTCCTGCGTTCATCTCTTGAGTCACGGACTGCTCCGAGTTGTTCAGTTCTGGCGCCCGGAGAAAGATGCGTTCAAAATAGTAGCCGTAAAATCGTACGACATGGCTCCGTTTAACTTTTTACGGTCCTTTTTCGCTCCTTTCATCTCTACATCTCTACAGCGTCAGGCTCTGGCACTATAACTTAACTCGGAGTGGTTTGGTTCCCTGCTAATCTATTCGGAACCCATGGCGGAGAAATCTTCGGCCGCGAAAAAAATTACCATCTCGGAGGCTGGTAAAGAGGTCGACCGCCGTCTCGACCAACATGGCGACTATGAGTTTGGCGGTCCCTTCGGCGTCACCTGCATCATGCTGGGCTTCCCTGTGCTCATGTACTACCTCTGGATTTGCCTTTGGTTCTACGACGGGCAACTGGTGTACCCCACCTCCCAAGCCGACGTAAATCCCTTCTTGGCTCGAATGTGGGCTCACATTTGCGAGGTGCGTGCGCGTCGTCTCCTTCCGTTCGGGTCTCTCTAAACGCATCAACTGTAGGACGCCAATCCCAACCTATATGCCTGGAAAGTGTACGGCGGGAACATTATCTTCCAGCTTTTCCTAGCATGGGTTATGCCGGGCTACATCCAGGAAGGTCTTCCCGTACCATCATTGAACTACAAGACCCTCGTCTACAACTGCAATGCTCTGTATTCGATGTATGCAACAATGGCTACTGCCGCCGCCCTACACTACACAGGCCTTTTCCGACTGACCGAAATTCTCGATAACTTCGGTCATCTCATGTCCGTTGCGATGATTTGTGGCTTCGCAACATCATTCGGAATGTATTTCTGGGCGGTTGCCACCGGAAACCAGATTCGTATGTCTGGAAACTTCATCTACGATGTTTTCATGGGTGCCATTTTGAACCCACGGATTGGTCCTATCGACCTGAAAATGTGGGCCGAGGTTCGGATTCCCTGGGTTATTGTGTTCTTCCTCTCCGTCTCGGGCGGATGCAAACAGTATGAGACGCTAGGATATGTCACTCCTGTGAGTATCGTCTTGGTCATTCCAAAATTCGTCTCGATTGACTGTTACGCACTAGAATATGGCGTTCATGATTTTGGCAACTTGGTTGTACCTGAATGCTTGGTACGTTTCTACTTTCTGTTGGCCATGATTTAGTCATCTTCGTTGCAGTGGAAAGGGAGAGGAATGTATACCCCAAACCTGGGACATGTACCACGAAAAGTACGTTGTTTCCTACTTTTGTCCTCTTTCGCTCAACGATTTTTTAGATGGGGCTTCATGGTCATTTTCTGGAATTTCGCAGGAGTGCCCTTCGTGAGTGGATTTTGCCACCAATCTTGCTTCGACGAACCTGTGCATTTCTAGTCCTATATCTATTCGATCGTCTACATGGCCCGACAAGACCCTTCCAAATATCAATTCTCGACGCCTACCTACGTCTTGCTATATACCACTCTTCTAACGGCGTACTATATGTCAGTCGTCTCCAACAGACAGTCTTGCAGTTTTCTGTCACTGACCCCTCTCCAGTTGGGATACCTCCATGTCCCAGAAAAGTCGCTTCAAAATGCAGACGCAAGGTTTGACGAACTTCCGTAACACCTTCCCTCAGCTTCCTTGGTCCATCATACAAAACCCGACCTACATTCAAACTGCTCATGGGTTCGTCCTTGCCAGATTGCATTTACTCCTACTCATATGTGTTTCTCAGCAACCGCCTCCTGACGAGTGGCTGGTGGGCGTACTCACGGAAACCAGTACGTATCTTATTGCCTTTATTCGCAGCGCATTTTGATTTTCTTCAGAACTACGTCGCCGATTGGGTAATGAGCTTTTGCTGGGGAGCCATCATCGGCACAGCAACTCCCATACCATACTTCTACTCGGTATTCTTCATCACCGTTCTCGTGCACCGTGTTGGCCGTGACTTCGAGAGGTAGTCCTGAAAATTTCTTTGCCCAGTTGCGTTCGCTGATCAATGTGCTGTAGGTGTTCTGTCAAGTACGGAAAGGATTGGGAGCGGTATTGTGAAGTTGTGCCGTCGAAATTTATTCCGGGTATCTTCTAGAGCGTACATATTCCCAATATACTAGAATTTGAGGATTAGCGTCTCGGAATGAATTTTCTGCTCGACTGTATGCCATATTTTGGCCATATTGGGAAAATTGAGGTCCGCCTGACACAGCCACAAAGAGGTTCCACGTCCGCTTAGCGCTCCAAACTGTACCTTTGGCCAGCACCCTTAGGAACTGCCTCTTGTTGAGGGTCGGCGACTCATCTCTGCGCCTATCCCGTTGGCTGCGTCACCAAAACTCGTCTTCTCAGTAGCTGTGGACTCTGCCGACTCTTTGCGAAGATGGAAAGCAATCGCGAGGAAGCCACACGATGTCTGGCTATTGCCCAAAAACACTTTTCTGCGGCCAACTACCCAAGCGCGCGGAAGTTTGCGCAAAAGTCGATATCATTATTCGAGACACCTGAAGCGGTACGACTGTTAGCCGCCATAAACACTGCGGCTGCTGCAGAATCGACATCCTCTGCTGCGAACGGGGCTTCGGAAGCGGCTTCAAGCTCGACGGAGACGCATCCGTCAGCTGCTGGTGCAAAGCATCGGAACGCTGCAGCAGGGAGCAGCAGTAGTGCGAAAGCGAACGGCACAGCAAGCGGCGCAGGTGGAGAAAAGCGGGAATATACCGCTGAGCAGGCAACGGTGGTACGGCGCGTGCGGGCTTGCAAGGTCACAGAGTACTATGAGATACTCTCCGTGAAACGGGATTGCGAAGAGGCCGAAATTAAAAAGGCTTATCGCAAGGTGCGTTATAATACAATCATTTATTTCTGTCTTTATCCCTGAATTCGTTCGCCTAGCTGGCGTTGGCGCTACACCCCGACAAGAATGGTGCACCAGGCGCAGATGAAGCATTTAAGTGTAGGTTCATAAAGTTTAATCTTCATTCAGTTTTTTGACGCAAGACTTGAAAATTAAGTGGTATCAAAAGCCTTCCAAGTGCTCTCAGGTTGGTTTGCTCCCTTGTGGTCGTAATCTGTCTCAATTTTTTCAATGCGGTCAATAGATCCACAAAAACGCTCTGTATACGACAGAAGTGGGTCGGATCCCGAGGACCGAACTGGCGGGATGCGACCGCCTGGCTTCCAGTCTTTCAACGGAGGAGGCGGCGGTTTCGAAGGCGAGCTCAGTCCCGAAGACTTGTTCAACATGTTCTTCGGAGGTGGGGGAGGGGGCGGCTTCGGAAACGGCGGCTTTGGAAATGGATTTGGTGGTGGACCAGGTGCGTCTTGAAGCTTCAGTTTTTGAATGTGGACAGCGATACTGATACCGGTCAAGTTTTCACCATGAACTTCGGCCCAGGCGGGTTCCGAACGACTCGCATGGGAGGTGGCGCACCTCGACAGCAACAACAAGGCGGAAACGCAGAACAGCGTTCCCCATTGGTGCAATTGCTGCCCCTACTCCTCCTCTTTGCGTTCTCACTATTATCCGCCCTCCCGAATTTATTCACATCACCTCCTGTTCCGGACCCCCGATTTTCGTGGACAAAGACGTACCATTATAACCTGGAACGACAAACAAGCGGAATGGGAGTCAAATATCATGTTGACGCCAACGAAGTAATGCGGCATCCAGTGATTGGAGCAGAACTCGCGCGCGACAACATCGATTGGAGGAAACTTACCGCTGTCAAGGATCATGCTGACGGTAAACCACAGCAAGCCGGTCCAGCTTTAACCAAGTTCGAGAGTTCTGTCGACAGGGCTTACACACAGAAATTATATTCGGAATGCCAGGCAGGACATGACCGAAAGATGAGGGCCAAAGACAACGAAGTTGGGCTGTTTGGCATTGGGACGGACTGGAAAAAGGTTGAGCGGATTGAGAAGGAGGTTGTGCCAAGTTGTGAGGAGCTGAAGCGGAGGGGACTATTGCGATAGCCAGCCAACGATTAAATTATTCACTTTGCTGGATGTATTTGATTGATCATAGAACCAATTTTAATTCTAGAGACTCTACTGCTGCGCTGCTTCGAGTTTCTGCTTTTCCAGTTTCAAGTAGAAGGATTCTTGTTGAGCGCCTAGGAAATGTAGGTCAGGAAAGATCTAAACGGGCGCGACAGACCAAGGCTCACGACGCGGCAATTCGTAGCCATACCTGACGCCAGGTGTAAGTAAAAATTCGGTGAAAACCAGCGGCCAAACTCACCAGAACGCTGCAGCAGCAGATACACCAAGCCCCAGGCCTGTTGAGATATCAAGCCAGAATCTTTTGCGGAGCATTCCAGTAATGGGAGCGATGGGCATGGTGGTTGAGAGTCAAGAGGTAAGATAGTCGAGGCCCAACACGTGCCGAATTGTGTGACATCCCGATTTTGTCAGGCGCATCTCCTTATTAACTCTCACCACCATCGAGGCACCAGCAAGGCGATACCCACAACTCTTATCCAAATAATCATTACCCTCGACTACCTTCATCCATGGACGAACCAGAGTGGCGATTTGCTCAGTGTTTCGGTGACAAGGGCGAGGTCGAAGATATAACAGAAGGCAATTTACTCCGCTGGTCTTTTCGACTGGCTTTATGCTAATTTTCCTTAGCCGATATCATCTCCACCGTCGAGTTTGACTCAACCGGCAACTACCTCGCCACAGGGGACAAGGGTGGCCGCGTCGTACTCTTTGAACGGAACGAATCCGTGCGTGCCTACTTCCGTTCGCTGCGGATTCCTCTCACCGGCCATCTCTCCCCAGAAAAAGGGTTGCGAGTACAAATTTTACACTGAATTCCAGTCCCACGAGCCAGAATTCGACTATCTCAAGTCGTTGGAAATCGAGGAGAAGATCAACAAGATAAAGTGGTGCAGACGACAAAATTCTGCACACTTTCTGTTATCGACAAACGGTTGGTAACTCTTGATTTCATGCTCTTGCCCTCATCTCAGCACAGACAAGACGATTAAGCTGTGGAAGGTCTTCGAAAAGTCATTACGCATCGTTTCAGAGTCAAATCATCACGATGGTCAACGTCCACTACCGCCGCCCGCCTCATCCAGTCACCTTCGACTCCCTCGCATGACGCAAACAGATAATATCATCGCCGCCGTCCCCCGAAAAGTCTATTCCAACGCACACGCATACCACATCCATTCGATATCGGTCAATTCTGACCAGGAAACCTACATCTCCGCCGACGATCTCCGGGTAAACCTTTGGAACCTGAATATCAGCGACCAAAGCTTCAGTCAGTCGCTTATCTAAACCACCTCTTCTCCCGCTGAAAACACTTCCCCAAACAGACATTGTTGACATTAAACCCGTCAACATGGAGGAACTGACAGAAGTCATCACCGCTGCCGAATTCCACCCGTCGCATTGCAATCTCTTCATGTATTCGAGCTCGAAAAGTAACATCAAGCTTGCTGACATGCGGGACTCTGCACTGTGTGACCGGCATGCGAAGTGTGCGTGTTCAGCTGTCTGTTTGGGATCGATCACCTCATATTACACGACAGGCTTTGAAGAGGAGGAGGATCCTACGACGCGGTCATTCTTCTCAGAAATCATCTCATCCATCTCGGACGTCAAGTTCAGCCACGATGGACGATACATCCTGGCGCGGGACTACCTGTCTCTGAAGATTTGGGATGTCAACATGGAGTCGCGGCCGTTGAAGACGATTCCGATCCATGACCATCTGCGCGGAAAACTGTGCGACCTGTACGAAAACGACTGCATCTTCGACAAGTTCGAGTGTGTCTGGGGAGGTGACGACAAGTGCGTGTGACCCATTTATCCGATTTCAATTCCCGCCCATCTTTGGTGCTGATCTTCTCTTCCACAAGGCATGTGTTAACGGGCTCTTACCATAATTACTTCCGGATATACGACACGGACTCTCTCAATGACGTTGTGCTTCAGGCAGACAAGTCCGCCTTCAAAGCCAAAAAGGTTGGCGGACCTCTGCCTGGAAAGGCCGGCGCGAAGAATGGTATGAAGCAGAACGGTCTGAGGGATGCCATGCAGCTCGAGACCCTGGACTTCAACAAGAAGATTCTCCACGCCAGCTGGCATCCCAAGGAAAACACGATTGCTGTGAGTGCTTTCTCCCTCTCTCTACCGTAAAGTAGCGTTGAGCTCCGTTGAAACAGATTGCCGCTACAAACAACCTATTTTTGTATAGCGCCGCCTAATGGGATCGTTGTTAAATTATCTGGTCGCTGCCACCCCCCGTCACCTCTCATCTACACCGCCATCTTGTGCACGCTTTTGCACGATCTGAATCACTCACGCATCCGGCTTTTGCGGCCGAATAGACTTGCCTGCCAGCTCAGGAACACGACCCTCACGCATTCACGCACGGACACGCACTCTGCACTCGCACTCCCTTTCATCTCAATCACATACAACCACCCGCATGTGCCCTATTTAAGTAAAGTATTGCCAGACCACTAATTCACCTACCACACTCCCCGCCGAGGCTCACCCCCCTCCACATACTCACACCTTGTGCGTTCATGCTCGTTGCACTGTCCTGGTTACATTGCGAACCCTCCCTGTCGTTCTCGCGGTTCTCGTCCTTCCTTTTTCCTTAATTCCTTTGGCGTACAGAAGTAGATGGGCCCTGGATAGATATCCGGAAAGAAGTTTTAAGTATACACAAAGAATCCAAATTAAATAATGCCTGTTTTTGTATCATCTAACCTCGCTGGAGTCCGACGACGGAGAGATTCAGACTGACCGTTGGCCTTCCACAAAGTTCGGATGCTTACGAAGATGGGATTACAGATAGCTAGTCTCGTGACCAGACTCTTATGCCATCCCAAAGGGAACCCTGTCATAAGAGTCTGGAACAATCAGCGGCCACATAACCGTACCATGGCCTTATCAAAATTGATGGAGTTTTCCCACAGTATGTGGACTTTACTTCCCCTTGTTTTGCTCACTTCTTCCTTTTCATGACCTGAAATTTGTGCATATTCGAAAATATTTAGCTGCTCAAAGTATATTAAGCCTTTCAAACGAATTTTTTCCTTCACCATGGTCGTAGCTGCAAGATATTCAGCCTGTGCGTAATTCTGCTGACAGCACTTCCCAAAACGGTCTAACTGGTCAAAAGTTCGCTGAAAGTGCGCAAAGGGCTAAGTTTCTCAACATATAAGAACCCAAAGAGACTACATCTACTAAATGTACTACCTCACAGTCTGCAGAAGATTCAAAATGAGCTATTTGAGGCCCTCGACCCGTTTTGGGACTTAACAGTCATCCTTATTACGCAGTATACTCAAACCTCTTGAAGCACTGATATTCGACCCAAAAATGTGACT
This sequence comes from Favolaschia claudopus, assembly GCA_037176885.1. Lineage (NCBI taxonomy): Eukaryota > Fungi > Basidiomycota > Agaricomycetes > Agaricales > Mycenaceae > Favolaschia > Favolaschia claudopus. The sequence goes on along the minus strand of JAWWNJ010000063.1, from coordinate 1,387,415 downwards.
TGAACTGCACAAATAGACTTTGACTGAATTGTAAAAGTAGACTCTGCCCATATATTGTCAAGTTCCGGTGTAGAAGCAAGCAGAATGAGAGGAGGTAAAGTCCACACACTGTGGGAAAATTCCATCAATTTTGATAAGGCAAGGGTACGGTTATGTGGCCGTTTGTTCCAGACTCTTATGACAGGGTTCCCTTTGGGATGGCATAAGAGTCTGGTCACGAGACTAACAGATAGCATCAAAACGAACTCTTCCTAATACGAAGGTCACCATGGAGGCCGTACTGAGGCCGTATGAAGCCGGATTGTTTAGATCGACGCTGAATGGACTGTCGTCGTCGAGGGAAACGGGGTGATCACTGATGGCCCCATGCAACTTGTCCGCCTAAGCACTTAGCAGATACATAACGCGAGCTTCGCGTTCAACGTTACCCTGGGTCGTTTCTTTTGACTCCCTCGACGCCTGGTCGTCCTTCTTCGCTGTGCTCGGTAGCAGCTAGCTTTTTTCTCTGTGCCTGGCTGCACTCGTTTCTTGACTGTGGCTGCTGCAATGTCGGATATGCGTGAGTTGTGCTACAATCAATTCCAATTTTGTCGGTCAACCTTGGAATCATCACTTCAGAGCTCGATGTCGAGCTGTCCCTCCGACAATTGACTATATTCAATTCCCTCTTCATTCTGGGATTGATTCTTCTTGTCGGTGTGATACTCCCTCCCATATTCTCCCCAAATGTTCGGAGAAGTCCGCTATGGTTCACGTTCATGGGATCCTGGCTTCTCTACTGTGTTTCTTGTCTACTCCTCATTGGAAATCAACTTGGACCCGATCCGCCTTTTGGTCTTTGCTTGTTCCAGGCCGCCCTAATCCACTCCATGCCGAGTCTGTACGTCGGTCTCCAAAAAGTTCTCGGTTCTCCGGTTGATTCAACGACGATTGCAGTGCGACTATTTGTGGAGTTTGTTTCATCGTTGATGTGCGTTATATTTTCATAAGCCAGGTATGCCAGTAGCTGAACTTGGGAAGGTGTATTGCATCATGCGAGTTTCCCTCCTACACTCATATTGGATACCAATGAGACGAACGCTACCGGTAGCTACCTTGCATGTTTGAAATCAGGTTTTAACTCAGAATCTCTTGCTAGTTACTCGCGTTCCCCGTCGTCTCGTTTATCTTCTTGTTCTTCCTATCAGTCGGCGTGGGTTGTTCGCCATTCACTCGCACTACAAATTGTTGATTCCTGTAGATCGGCCTCCAAGATCACACCACAGTAGGGCGCGTGCAGAATATGTTTTGTCGGATTAACACGGGATTGCCGTGAGTCTTGACAATCTTTCTTGAGTAATTTTAACGCTTCACTACGGCCGCCAGAACACTACTCTCCGCCATTCTGAGCGCATTCGCACTACTTGTTGCCATTGCTGTAGACGGTGTGCCCTGCGCTTCATGCGTTTCCAATCTTTCCGAGCAAGCTCATCTCACACTTTTCCTCAGTCGCCGCAGTTGTGTTGTTATATCGAGTAACGCCGCCGTCAACGTCGGAGAAGTCTCCCGACACCAAACCACCTATCGCGCGCGGCATGTTGATTCGGATGTTCATATTCTCGCTACTGACTCTGTTTGGACTGGGGTAAGTCTGTCACCAATTGGCCGGGTAGGAACTTCCACTGATTCACGGGCAATAGTCTCAATGCCTCTGTGTTTTTCCACTACAGTGATACGGACGTCAGAGGCAACATGTTGATAGCCCTTCGTGAGGACTCGTATCTTTGATATAGGAAAGGTTAAATTGCTAAATTTTATTCAACAGTTCCGATCTTGATGGCAGTATTGTTCGGTGCCCAAAGAGTTCGTCCTCTCATTTCCAGTGTTATATGTGTACTGAATGGGACTTTCCTATGTAGGACATCCTTACCGGATGGTGGTTCTGGAGACGAATAGCTCATTCCGAAGGAGCGGTCTAGCGGCGCGCTGTCCCATTCTTTCTCTTTGTATTCCTGTATAAACTTAGACCACCATGTATCGTTTCGGCAATTTTTCTTCAACTTACCTGCGTCCCATTATCTCGCTTGTATGACCGATCGCGAAGCGCTGGTTGCACCGCCACCGAGTAATGACAGTTGACAGCGCTTAATTGGGCTCATTATCCATGTCAGATGAGGCCAAGTACATGGCCATCTGATCGGAACATTAGCCGGTGATCCTTTGATGTGCACTGCCTTCACCGGCAGCTGTGATAGATTGCCGTATGTACACGCCCTTCTCGCGCCCTTCGCACGCCTTCGACGAAGTGTCTTTCCTTGGTCTTTCCTCGAAAACCTTTGTTGCCTTTTTAACTCCTGTACCTATCTGCAATGGCCAATCGCCGGAATGGGTGGGATGATAATTACGGTGGTTTCCGTCTTGGATCAGGGCGTCCAAGTCTCGACTCAACCGCCCCGGAAAATCCTGCATCGACAATATCTGCTTTCTTTCAACCCCGAAATGCGCTTCAGTCTACGTCTCTTCGAAATCACTCAGCTACACCTCGAGTATCGGGCTCATCTACTTGGTCCAGTCAAAGAAGATCCCAGTTGGATGCTGTCACTGTCAGTACAACCATTGATCCCACTCCCACACCTCGTACGTTCCTCGGCCGTCTCTTCCAATTGGTCCTGATGCATATTGATACCTAATAATAGTGCATATCTCTCCCAACGAGTTCACTGAGCTCGCTACTCAACTCAAATATGTTGAAGAGCACGACGAACATGCCGATATTGCTGCGGGCGACAGAATTATTGATGAGAGTCTCGCAGACAATGTCTCGAATAATCTGGAGTCAAACGCTGATGCTGCTCGAGCCGAGAGCAAAGCAGGCCAACCTTTGAAGGATTCAACACTGCACGCATATCTATTGGATGTGCACAAGCGGATTCAGGAGGAGATGACAAAGCACGGTAAACCTTTGTGCTACAAACGGGGTGATTTTTTTGACCGGCCGCCCCACCCTGTATTCGCTCTTGAGAGGAGCAACGAGTCTTCCGGGTTGGATCCCAGCTTGCTGTACCAAAGAGATGTCTTTATTTGGTTACCACACCTACTTCCTGGTCACCCCGACCGTTTTCACTGCACATGCGGCTCTAGGCTATCACGAAATGGTACGCACCTTTGGTAATGACTATGATTTGCCAAATCTGACTAAGTATCAGGCTATCCTGATGACCCTATCGCTCGAAGGGTGCGCGCTATGCCAAGTGATTTTTTTCTGTACACGAACCGCTTCATTTGCGACGCGAGAACCACAGACACCGAACGCTGCGGCAAAAGCTTTCGAGGTACTGACCCGCATATAATTGCCCAATTGCCTCGACACGTGCAGGCCGCATTCCCAGGTGTGTATCACAGTCTCATAGAAATTAATAGGTCAAACAATTTGTTGATTCATTTTATTAGCATACATTTCCGCACGTGGGGCGATTTCCGTGCTCATGATGCGTCAAATGGCGAATACCGCGGCCACACGCCTTGGGGCTGCACCATTTTCTGAGCTTGTTTCGGAGATGCAATACCGAGAGCATGCAGACCGAGAACTCATGTATCTCGCTGCTGCACAAGCTTACGGTCGCCGAGAAATTCCACCTTTCTCCTCCTTCGAAGACCCAAGTGGGTATGCTGGGCTACCTCCATCTGTGAAATATGTTAGAGCCATGTTCACCGACTACATTGCGGCACATCGAATTTTCATCGAGCGTGACACAGCGGCATTACCTTTGGGAGTAGCAAAAGCTGATCACACATTTGATGTTCGTCTGAGTTTTGGTTTTGTTTTCTTGCTCGGTTTTAACTTGTAGTCAGGTCCTCAAACACACAGGAAGAATCAAGGGCGAGAGAATCTTCATGGCCATCTATACTGTTGTGAATGAGCATGAGGAGATCCGGGGGCACTCATTTGCACTCACAAAATCATTAAATCAAGTGAACGAGATGTATACTGGAATCATTCAAGGCCTGAAGGATTCGGGAAATCCACCGACCCAGATCTTGTATACAGATTCGCCTCAAGGTTTGATCTATCTATCTAATTTCGCCAGAATTTGTACTCATCATTGTACAGCGGAGCGCGACTTTCATGAAGCCATCAATACAGCATTGCGCACGAATGTTGAACCCATCACAAATTGGACCGACTGCACGCCATTTTTGGGTACTGTCGGTTTACCCACATCTATCACTTCTGACTCGATGGTCATTGAACGACTGGCAAATGAAATACTTGCAGCAGCTGATAGCACATCATCGGCTACACTTTCCCTGGTTGCGCTCGCTGTTAAGACTGAACAGAGTACAAATGGATCCCATTCGGTGAAGTTCATTCAACTCCGCACAAAGGATTGTATCTGTGTTTTCAATGTGCGGTTCTTATGTCCAAGACCGAGATTTTCACTGAACATTCTTTTCTAGATGGCAGATATTACATCACCTAGCCGTCTTCTCCCATCTTTGCGGGCTGTCTTGACAAATCCGTCTATCATCAAGGTTGGGCATTCAATCCGTGATGCGCTCGAAATATTTTCCGAGATTTTCTCTCTCTCTGAACTTGCAAAAATTCTCAAGGAGAAAACTGCACCTATTTTGGATCTAGGGAAGTACGCCAAGCTCAAAGGAGCTGTCAATGACCCTCTGATTTCCCTCCATGCCCTTGCCGGAAGTGTTCTGGGAAAGGCTTTTATGCCTCTCAACATCACTGAACATGCTCCTAACTCAGACGTGTGGAGCCAGTTTTTGTGCAGCGAAATAGACTGCTATTGGCAGATTTTCATCTCGCTTCTTACACGTGACTCAGTCGGGCTTCCTCTACTGGCCAGACAAGCTGCAGAAGGAGGGCAGCGCATCACTCTTGTGCAAGGGTGTAAGCCTATTGCCGAGGGTTTTATCGTTGGCCATCCTCCCAAATTTCTTGACGCAGTTATGGATGACCGTGGCAATACAAAGCGAATCACAATATCTTCGTCTCGCTCTCTGATCGAGATATCGAAGGTATGTCACTCTCAAATTTATCTTTCATAACTCCAGCTGTTTGATAGGTTCTGGTTCCCGGTGCAATTCATTCTCTACATCAACAGACCGTAGAATGGATTTTTACACATGGGAAGCAAGCTGTAGTGGCAACTTCTCAGCTACACACCCGAGGCGAGATACCCCCAATTCCGGCACATTCTTTGAGCCGTGGGTTCGCTACACCGGCACCACCTACTTTACCGAGTAATGACACCGACTTTCGTGTGGATCCCGCATCTTCCCAGGTTTATCAAAGCTCATTCGATAATCCGAACGAAGATGAGGATTTGGATGCAGATAACAATTTTGATTTCAACGGCGACGACTCGTCGGAGCCACCAACATTTCATATTCAACTGGTAAGCTTGGTTAATTTAGCATGGTTCAAATAATGAGTCTGCTTATAGGATGATAACGCAACTGAAGAAGCTCGAGCCACAGCTCAACAGCTCTCGAATGAACTCTCTCAGCTTAGCTCTGTGGACGAGGTGAGTTCCCGTTATGATTTTCAGTCTGTGCTAGCCTTTGACATCACCAACTCAGACTACCCCAGTTCAAACAGTGATTACCGGCATCCAGAAAGCATATACTCATGTCGAAAATGCTGTCCAGACTAAAAAGTTACCCAGCCGAGTCTTAGATGACGCTTTTCACTTTATGGACCGTCTATTGCGTCTCCTTTCCAAGAAACACTCCGCATTCAAGGCCTTTGCACATGACTTCAGCGAGGCTATTTTCATTCGCGATAAATCTGACGTGCTTGCTGTTCAGGCCGTGCTAAAGAAGCATGGGATCGACTGGGAGTATGCAAAGCGTGCACATGCAGCAGCCCTCAATCGTCGAATTCGACGCATCATTCCAGATCGCAAAACCCTCCTCGATCGCCTGAACATTCTGTTCACAGCATATGAAGACATCCAGTGTTCAACCAAGAAGACCCGTGGTGCTTTCTTCTCCGATGACGCCAAGGAAATGGCTCAACACCTGCGTAAAACGGCACAGAATGGATACTTATCCGATCCGCTGGGTGTTCCGCTCTATTATCAGATGGGAAAAGATCGCGACGGTCTAAATATCTATCGCACCATTCGAGGGACAAATTCAGTGGAAGGCGGGGTCCACATGGCTATTCGCCGTATCTTTGGGTCGCTGCAAGCATCTCCCGAGCTGGCTGAATGTTTAGTTATTAACTGGATTCTTCGGCGCAATAAACGGGTAAGAATTTCTCAAATCTCCATATTTTTTGTACTCTGAATATATTGCCAGGTTGGATTCCATAACCGCACTGGTCAAAAATACAAAGGCCATTTTGATTTGTGGATCCGAGACGAGATTGCTGAACTTGCAATTGCGGTTGGAACCACAACTTCCTTCCCTGTTCCTCGAGTGCTCTCGACTCGCATTGCAACCTCTGAAACCATTGGTATCCTTCCTATTGATGCCTCCCTTGCTCAAAAATACAATATCACCACTCTTCCTCGACCCCGCATCACTGGTGTGCCGCACCACCGAGACATGCCGGTTCATACCTTGACACGACTGTCAACAAAACCAACAAATTTATATCAGTATCTCCAGCTGCGACAGCGCGTTTTATATGCAGTTCTTCCTCCTCACACCCGCATGGAGTATGGAACGTTCAAGATCCATATTGTTGATCCACAATTCAGGAAGAAAGGCAAGAGTGTTTTCCCACCTCACGAGGATTGGAGGAACATCGACCACGAGAAATTCTGCCAGTTTTGGAACCTCCTGGTCAACGGTCAATCTCGGACGGAAACCGAGTCTAACAATCGGTTGTATTATAAAGTCCCTCTACAACTGGAAACGCACCACAAGAAGACAATACTTTGGAAATCCGAACGTTCCACACTTGGAAGCGGATTAAATTTCACGTCCCTTCAGCCCTTCCGAGCCTTGATCAATTCCCCAGACAACTATGCAGATGTCTTGGCCGCTATCCCACTCCCGGATGGTGAATTGGATTTGTCATTGAGTGGTTTGGAGCCTTCTTTTCAAAGGAGTACTTGTACTCACCAATTCATAGGCTCAATTGACGCAACATCGTTCAATTCCATGGCAGTGCTACTAACAGAACAAGGTGCCATTGCTGATGCTGATTTCGTGGATGCACAATCATCCGAACCAGCTCTCGTCTTTCACAATGAGACACAGCCAATGGATCTTGATCCACCAACTGCGTTCATGCAACCCGCACCGTCAATTCGACAGCCAATGCAGCAGAGTTTGCTACCAGGTGCAGGCCCCGCATCTGCTGGAACATCGAAACAGTCCACCGGAGACCGCTGTGCGGTGTGTACCTACCACGAGTGTGACAGGCGTCACGAATGTAAGGGGAAGGGAGGTCGGAAGTTCTGTGCATGCAGTCACCCGCCAGCGCCGAAAAAAGTTCGTAAAACAGAGGCTCAGATCCTATTGAAGCGGAAGAATAAGAATGGAAGTTGACGGAATTAACGTACCACATGTATTTTCGTCATGCAAATCTAGTACCAGTTGAACATACCTTGAACATCTATCCAAAGACTCAAAATGCATTTCAACTGAATCAAAGATCATGTTAAACGAGCACAGGAAGTCCTGTGTCGCGAAACATGATGTTAAATTCATATCGTGTTGGCACCGAGTCAAGCGGCCCTCGATCACAACATTCCGGGGAAGTTCTCGCTAAAACAACGCTGGTAAATGCTTGAGTCCAAGGGAAATGAGAGGAAATCAGAAGAGAGAGAGACACACAATTTCGTTTCCAAGCTAATATTGACATTGAGCACGACGTCCCGGGGCAGCGGCGAAGAGGACAAACACCATAGGAGGCTAGACGACTTCAAATCGATGTTGGCAATGCTTGAGCTCAGGGGAAACGAGTAGAAATTGGAAGAGAAACTTACGTTTTTGTTTTGATGCTAATATTGATGGCAACCATTGAGTGCGACGTTCCCGGGGCAGCGCCGCACAAGCGGACAGCAGGAGAAGCCGGAGGGATTCAAAACGACGCCGGGTACGCTTGAGTTCAGGGGAAACGGACAGAAACTGAAAGAGAAACTTACATTTTTGTTTTGATGTTAAGATTGATGGCAACCATTGAGCGCGACGTTCCCGGGGCAGCACCGTACGAACGGACGGCAGAAAGAGCTAATACACTGCAAAACGACGCCGGGTAGGCTTTAGTTCAGGGGAAACGAGTATAAATTGGAAGAGAAACATACATTTGTGGTTTGATGCTGATATTGATGGTAGCCATTGAGCGCGACGCTCCCGGGGCAGTACCGCACAAACGGACAGCAGGAGAAGCTGTAGGGAATCAAGACGACGCCGGGTACGCTTGAGTTCAAGGGAAACGGACAGAAATTGAAAGAGAAACTTACATTTTTGTTTTGATGTTAAGATTGATGGCAACCATTGAGCGCGACGTTCCCGGGGCAGCACCGCACAAACGGACAGCGCGAGAAGCTAGAGGAATCCAAAACGACGGCGGGTACGCTTTAGTTCAGGAGAAACGAGTATAAATTGAAAGAGAAACATACATTTTTGGTTTGATGCTGATATTGATGGTAGCCATTGAGCGCGACGCTCCCGGGGCAGCGCCGCACAAACGAACAGCAGGAGAGGCTAGAGGGATCCAAAACGATGCCGGGTAGGCTTGAGTTCAAGGGAAACGAGCGGAAATTGAAAGAGAAATCTAGATTTTTGTTTTGATGCTTTCATGTTGATCAGGGTTGTAGAGCGTGACATTCTCGAGACGACACCAGAAGATCCGGGGAAGGGAAGGGTTGGGGGAGATCTGAACGAGGCTGGGCGTGTTTCAATTGGAGGGAAAACAGCAGAGAGTGAATGAGAAACTTAAGGTTGTATTTTCCAAGTTAATTGTGTTGGTGTGTTGATTGAAGTAGTGAGTCATGGCGCTCCCGAGCAATCCAAAGACAGCAGAGACAGAGGTGAGTGTATGTAGGTGTGTGTGTTGCCAGATCAAATGGAGGACGGGGAGGATATTCGCAATGGAAGGGAACTGCCGTCGAGAGAGACGAGAATGAAATTTGCTGCAAAATTCTAGAAGTTGCCGAGGTCGGATTTCCGGAGTAAAATATCATTTGTTCTTGAAGCCCGGAGTGCATAACTTGAAGCATAGAAACAGATTATCGAGGTTTGAGCTTGTAAGCTTTGTAGTCTGGAGTGCACCAGAGTGCACCGTGGGCGCGGGAGAAGGAAATTGACGCGTCATAGCGACGTGGGAGAGGATTACAGTAAGTTGCCGGCAGATAATCACCTTTCGATTATCTCGTCTGTTATCTTGAAAAACGATTGGCTGTCCCATGTCCAAATGAGGACTACACCCCGTTTAGACTTGGGACACGGAAATCACCGCAACAACATAGGACAGGACAGCGATCAAAAGTCCGGGAGGCTTGGTTTGCGCAATACAAAGCTGTTTCATTCAAAATTCAGACGCGGGGACCCTTGTAATACAATTTGAAATCTTCTCTCTTTTTCTCCCTTTTCTCTCTTTTTTCTCTCCCTTTTTCTCAATTTTTCTCCTTTCTCTCAACCGACATGGGACATGGGCCCTTAATTGGCTTAACGCGTCTCTTTCTCGGACGAAATCATGCCTCGAGGAATTCCCAACGCACGGCGCGACGAGGATGGCCTTCGCTACACCAGTTTCTATGTCCCATTTGCCCCAAATCCGAAGCATATGCTCTCCAACTATCTCAAGGCGGAGACGCAAACTCTCTGGGCTAGAAACGCGCAGAAAAAGTCGAAAGCTCGTCAAGAGGAAGTCGTGCCCCCCCAAGACGCAAGGTTCTCCCCAAGTTGATGTAAATAGTCTATGATTATCTCAATTTGGATTTACTAGACGCGGCTCCCAAATTATCGTGATTCACCCTGGTTCACGCTCTCTCCGCATAGGCAAAGCTTCGGACGTCTTTCCTGTTTCCGTGCCAAGTGTGGTTGCACGGAAAATCAAACCTTCCTCAGAAGCACCACCGCTCTCATTTGTGCAGGGTATATTTCGACCGTACTCCGACACAAGACCACAGCAGGAAGACCCTTCGACAGCTCAGGACGAGTACGCGGTCAAAGTCACTTCGGACGATCCGGTGCGTCGAGTGCGCTCAAAACTTCGACGAATGACTGACGAACGTATCTCCTACAGTTCGACGAAAAGATGACCGAGGTCACTATCTCTCTGCGAGACAGAATGCGTTTTTACAAACTGCGTGTTACACCAAATGCTGCCAATGTCGCCTCGACTTTCAATGAACAATTTCAACCTGAGATTATTCCTGAACATAACGACCCCTTTCAACTGGAGTGGATTAAAGATGGTGCCGACGTTCTCATAGGTGAGAAGGTACAGTTGCTCTTGTCTGCGTTTCCTTTATTCGCTTCATGCAATACGTCAGGCGCTCCGTCTGGCAGACCCCCAAGAATCTGGTTACGTTCTTCGATGGCCTATCCGAGGCTCCAATTTCAATACGCGCGACTATGGCTCCTCTGTACAATCTATCCTTGCCGACTTGGAAACAATAATTCAACATACTCTGAGTGAGAAGCTCGGCATACATCCCCGAGACTATAAAGTGAGTATGGCTTCGTGGGGTATCTCTCATCTTCTACGACGTTGTCAGAATTACGGTGTCGTTCTCGTGGTTCCTGACCTGTACGATCGATCCTATGTCCGGGAATTGGGAAACCTGATTCTTATGACGATGGGATTCAAGCAAATGTGCGCGCAACAGGTACGAGGATATCATACATTTTGAATTCTGTTCTAACGATTGCTCAAGGAATCACTTGCCGCCACTTTCGGCGCTGGCCTATCCAACGCCTGTGTCGTAGATATTGGCGCGGTCAAAACAAGTGTGGCATGTGTAGACGAGGGGCTGATTATTCCAGACACGCGGTATATCCTTTACCTTCTCCCTTGAAATTTTTTTCGCTACGCTGATACATTGCATCAGCTTGAATCTGAGCATGGGTGGCGACGATATCACCGAATTCCTGTATGTGCTGCTGCAGCGCATCCACTTCCCGTACCGCGACATCAACCTGGCACGGTCGTACGATTGGAGTGTAATGGAAGATCTGAAATCGCGAATTTGCACCTTGGCTGAGGTGAGAACTGCCATATCATCCTCGAGCGTCTATTCAACTGTCCTCAAGGGCGATGTCGCGTTGAATCTGTACGACTTTGTGGTGCGAAAGCCTTTCAAGCCTGCAGAGAAGTATGGGCTTCGGGCTTATGATGAGATTATACTGGCACCGATGGTAAGGTTACGAGCCCTGCCTCTTCGCATGGTTCTGATCTTGCTTGCTTGCCTTAGGTTCTTTTTGAACCTCGGATGGTCGACTTTGTGGCGAAGGAGGAAGGCCTCCATTCCATATCACATCCCAACATTTCGGATGAGGTGCTTCAGCTCCATGGCGACCAGATAGTTGTGCTTTTTCTCGACCAGTCGTCCTTTGACTCATTTATCATCCCAGACGTCCGCTATGATCATCTCAACACAACATCTAATGCCAGCCGTTCCCAACCCAACAGCCCCTCGTGCAGGTCAGAAGTTTGTGGAATATCCCTATTGTGTACTGACGACCCGATATAGACGCAGAAGGCTCAGCGTCGATTGAAATAGTACAGGTCGATGAAGAAGGCAAGAGTGTGAAAGCGCCTGCCCCTCCGAAACACCCAGGCGGATTCGGCATCGACGTTGTCTTCGAGGCAAGCAAGTTACCGCTCGATGTCGCCATTTTCAACAGCGCCCGCGCTGCCGGCGGCGACGAGAAGATACGAAAGTATTTGCAAGCCGTCCTGGTCATTGGCGGTGGAGCCAATCTTCCTGGGATGTCTCATGGTTTGGAGAGCAGGTATTTATTTGATCTATCCCTTTGCGGATACCAATTTTTCTCATGTTGAGCGTGACAAGACTGCAGGCTATAGCTACGCCATTGGTAGTGGATATGGAGAAAGTGCAGATAATCCCGCCGCCGAAAGAGGTCGAGCCAGCGGTACTGGCCTGGAAAGGTGCAGCGGTGCTAGGGAAAATGGATGGGGTGTCAGAGTTGTGGGTGACACCGTCGGACTGGGTACGTGGATTCGAAAGTATGGGAGTGTTGACTGACGATCTGCAGGACGTACTCGGTTTGCGGGGTTTGAAGGAACGGTGTTTCTACTTGTAACTTGGACACTACTTTCTTGGATTATTTACATGAGTTTGAGGCAGAACTCGGTGACTTTCGCGGACATCGAGAGCTTGACTCGTTTATTCAGTCTATGTACAGCATGCTAACATCACGGTACATAGAGCGACCACGACCTAGTTAAGAGGGTGTTCAAAGTGAGCAGAATGTCCTGCACCATCAAATCGTCGTTCCCGTGGGGTCACGAAGGTGGACGATCTGCAGGCGCAAAAAACTTCGATCTTGCCAAGTTATTTAGCACCCGTGCAACGAAGAAAAATGCAGAGATGTAGATGAACAAGGCGTTTGTTTCGTTGACACAGAACTTAGAGAAAGGATTGAACAAAGACGAAGACAATGGTGACGGGGTATTGATCATTGGGTTAAGATGTAAGCTGAGTTGGGGGTACAGTGCGACAACAAGCTCGTGGTTTGGATTTTGGACGTTGTGGTCGAGAGCAAGAAAAAAGTGTGGGAACCTCAGAAAAGTGATGGCGTTGGACTTGGAATGGGTGGGGTTAGGGTTAGATAGAATCAGCGCGTCGGATGATTTGACCGCTATTACCCGCCCCGACGTTTCCGATTGGTTTCCGCCCAAATTCTAGTCTGCGTAACATCCATCTCGAATCGACGATCTTCCCAATGCGAGGGCGATAATATATTGGCTTGCTCAGTCAGCATGTCGGTGACAAAGTACGATCGTGGACGACCCGAGACACTATAAAAGACCTGTGCCAGGATTGTTTAGTATCACCCAAAGAACTACTCTTTTGCGCAATATGGCTCATCCCAACTTCCTCGAAAACAGCCGCGTCCTCGTTATCGGCGGGTCATCTGGCATTGGCTTCGCAGTTGCCTCCGCTGCGCTTTCCAACAAATCCAAAGTGCATATCACCTCGATGACAGCTTCCAAGCTTTCTTCGAAAATCTCGACACTACAATCCCTTTATCCCGGTGCCCATGTCAGCGGCAGTGTCACCGACTTATCCAGCACAGAGACATTGGAGGGGAATCTCCAATCCGTTCTGGAAGCCGCAGTGCAAGAGACGGGGGGCGCACTGGACCATATAGCCTTCACGGCGGGAGACTCCGCCACCCTGTTTCCCTTGGCGGAAGCGACCGCAGAAAGGGCGCTCAAGCCCTTCACTGTGCGCTATTTGGGCTCGCTCTTGGTCGGAAAACTGGTCGCCGCCAATCCGGACAAATACTTGAAGACTTCCGCCTCGTCCTCGATCACTTTTACGTCGGGTATAGGCGTTCGCCGCCCGAGTCCCGGAGCCGTCGCACTCGTTGGAGTTGGAGGAGCCGTCGAGGTGCTGGGCAGGGCTCTAGCTGTCGATATGGCGCCGATACGAGTCAATGTGGTCATTTCTGGCCAGGTTGATACGGAGCTGTTGCAGAAAATCATCGGAGGTAGACCCCAGGTATTGGAGAAGTTCAAGGCGGGCACTTTGACTGGCCAGATCGGCACGCCGCAGGGCGCAGCAGAGGCGTATCTGTTTTGTATGCGTTCGGCGCTTGCGACGGGACAGAGCTTCGTAATCGATAATGGAACTACGGCCAAGTAAATAATCCAGGGCTTGAGTGTATTTTTTTTATCGTGTAATGTGATTTCAGTCCTGTGATGTAGAGGGGCCGTGGAGGTGCTGGGCAGGTCTCTATCTATCGAGTTGGCGCCGATACGCGTGAATGCGGTCGTTTCGGGGCAGGTCGATACGGAGTTGCTCCAGAAGATCATTGGGGGGAGAGGGCAGGTGTTGGAGAAGTTTAAGGCGGGCACTTTGATGGTCAGATCGGCACGCCGGAGAGGGCGGCGGAGGTTATTTGTTTTGTATGCGGTCGGTGCTTGCGACGGGGCAGAGTTTTGTTATTGATAATGGGACTACGGCGAAGTGGATGTTTATTTTGACAGGGGCGGATGTATTTTTTTGGCGTGTGGTTGATTGGAGGACTGGGATGTGTGTAGTCAGACTGAGTAAGATAGCTGAAAGAAATTAGAGCCCACTTGAACGGAAACAAGGGCTAAATGGACTCCTAGATGCAGATTGTGGGACCGGGATGTGTGTCGTGGTTAGACTGAGCGAGCAAGTTGGAAGAAATAAGAGCCCACTTGAACGGAAACAACTGCTAAATCGGATGCAAGGCAACGCTATCCGACATATCCGTTGTGAATGTCAGACGGCTTACGTGACGCATAATTGGTCGGCACGACGTGGGCATCCAATATAGAAGGCGGCAAGATGCGTCAGTGAGAATTGGTCTACGGGTTCCAGTCGAACCCTTTGGAACGGTGTTCAAGTGGTGGATGAGCGGGTGGGGAGGGGATAAATACCCCAGCTTCGACACAGGGACGATAAGCTCGCAGCACACAAATGGCCCATCCAAACTTCCTATTGAACAGCCGCATCCTCCTCGTCGGTGGCTCGTCGGGACTCGGTTTCGCCACCGCGTCCGCCGCGTTGTCCAACCAATCCAAAGTCCATATCACCTCGACCACCCCCGATAAACTCTCCACCAAGATCGGGGAGCTGCAAGCTCTCTACCCCGACGCGCATGTCAGCGGCAGCGTCGCAAACCTCGCCAATGCCGATACGCTGGAAGAAAGTTTGCAGTCCGTCCTTGAAGCCGCGGTGAAGGAGTTGGGCGGGATACTAGACCACATCGTGTGGACGGCAGGCGATGAACGAACGCTCGTTCCGCTGGCACAGATGACCGCAGTGTCGGCGATGAACTCTTTCACCCTGCGTTACGTCGGACCGCTCCTCGTCGGCAAGTTGATCGCCGCGAATCCAGAAAAGTACGTGAAGACTGCCGCCTCTTCGTCGATCACCCTCACGTCGGGGATCATGGCGCACCGCCCGCGCCAGGGCATCGTTGCGGGGACCGCGGGTGCGGTGGAGGCGATTATGAGGTCGCTTGCGGTGGAGTTGGCGCCGATTAGGGTGAATGCGGTGATTCCGGGGGCGGTGATGACGGAGTTGCTGCAGAGGATGTTTGCGGGCAATCCGGCGCTGGCGAAGTCGATGGAGGGTGCGTTCAAGACGGCGAGCTTGACGAAAGAGGTGGGGAAGCCGGAGGGCGCGGCGGAGGCGTATTTGTTTTGTATGCGGTCGGCGTTGGCGACGGGGCAGTCGTTCGTGATCGACAATGGGTACTTGATGTCGAGTGGGGGTGTGTAGGTTGTAGTGTAGTCTTGTTATACTGGGATAGCTCTTCGCAACGTCAGAAATCTTGCTGGTATAACATTATTGCGCCTATGAACTGAGCATTGCGCAAGAAGTGTGGCACTTGCTTGTCCCGCCCATCTTGCAAAAGGAGGGGTTGCAATAACTCTTCGTCTTTTGCCGCGATGGAGTCCCGCGTCTTAGGACGCATAGCGGCGAATGGCTTCGAATGTGTACTAGTAGGAGCAAGGTGACGGTGGAAGAGCAAGATGAATGAATTTAAATGAGAATATCAACAAGTGTCAACAGCGCGTCTTGAACGGCTCCTCCATGTCGCATGCCCATCGCAGTCATTCCAACAAGCATGCCCTCCCCGACAACCCCGTCTACATAGACTTCACCCGCTCCGACGGCGACAGCGCCCTATGGCCCACCACCACCACCAGAGAAATCGACCACGAGGGATGTGTCAATTTCATGCAGCCTGTCGGTCTCGACGAACCTCTTTCTATCAAATGGCGTGTGGGTGTCGGCGACGCAATCTCCGTCGCTCTCAAGCTGTCTGGTAGCCCAGCTTTCCTTTTCATTGAGCTAATAGGTTTTGAGCGCTAGCCTTTCTTTCAGGCGATAGACCCTATGTTCTGCGAGACTTCCCGCCTGGCTACAAGATGTTCGACCACAACAAAGGCAAGGCTGCAGCGCCAAGGCACGACGTTTATCTATTCGGTATGTCCGTCTCATGGCGCACGACTCCCTACCCAACACTGCAATTATCTGAACAAATTATTTTCAAGGTTCGGACACCAAAGCGCGCTTTCGCTCCGTCCCAGAATTCATCCCCCACGCCGTCTGGCTCATGGGCGATGGCACCGACATCTGCAACTGCAAATACTGCTCCAAAAAGCCCCAACGCGAAGTAACCTCCTCCATCGGCAACCTCCTCCGCCTCTCCTCCTCCCCCTCCCCCTCCCGCCCCCCGCGCCCCAAAGCAGAGAAACCTGAGCGCAGGCAAACACGGCCCGGCCGCCCCTCCGCCGCCGACCGCCTAGCCAACGTCAAAACATACGCTGCTGTGCAAAAAACCGTCAACCTCCCCAAATTGTCGTCTCACATCCAACCCAACACGGTGATGCAGGTCGACCGAAACAACCAGCTCCGCGACGCGTGTCAATCTATCATCACCGGCTCCCTCCCTCGCTGGCTCCGAGACGGCGAACTCGTGTGGTGCATGCTCGACAACCCCATCACGCGCGCAGACGGCGGAGACGATTCGATTCGCCTATGGCCCGCCATCGTCGATGAACGAAAACTCCGCATCGAGCAGACACCATCAAATCCCAACCCCAACGAAGAATCAATGCCCCGGCAATACACAATCTACAAAGTCCAATTCCTCGCCATCGAGCGCTCCTACGAGCTCCCCGACTCCAAAATCATCCCGCACCAAGCGTACTTCGTCCCCGACTCCATCCTGCGCGCCATGGTTTCGCGAAGTGTAGACGAATGGGATCTACGCAGGGAGAAGCTCACCGCGTTCGATCCGTGTGTCCCGGAAGCGACTTTCGCAGACGCGCTGACGCCGTTCGCGCTGGCGCTGCAAATCGCGTCGGGGTTGTGCGGGTATTGGTGTCTCACGGATGAATGGGAGGCGAAGTTGCCTTTGCCGCTGCCCACGCCGCATCTCCCGGCACCCGTGCGTCCCGCCCCGCCCGCGTCCTCTCTCTCATCCGCCATCGAATTCGCCGGTGCCAACAACTTCGCTGGGGCCCACAACGCCCATGTGAATGTCGGTGGTGGCTCGATTTCAAGCGGCCCCCGCAACCCCACCCCCCTCCCCCCACCCCCAACGAAAACAGCGACCCAGACGCGCTTCCAAGGTATGTGGTGGGGCAGCGAACGTATCTGGGTCGACGACCTCGTGCGTCTTAAGATCCCGCGAAGCTGCTTAGCGCCGAAGGGCGCGTTGAATATATTCGCCCCTGCGGGCCCGGGTAAGAGGTCCTTGCTCCTAGCTCAAGGAAGAACGGGAACGAATGTCGAGGAATACGGTGCGATTTCGCGGGGGGTGTTCATGCGGATTGAGAGTATATTTCTTGTGGATGGGGTTGGGAAGAGGGAGTGTCGGGTTGCGGGGATGTTGTATGAGCTTGCGGATTTGGATTGGGATGATCCTAATTTACCGCGCGCTGACTCTCTCCCCATACCCTTACCCAACAACTCCGTCAACCCCAACGCCAAATCCCACGCGCCTTCCTCCTCCCCGTACCCCCTCCCCCCCGCCCCAACAGGCTTCAAATTCCGCCCCATCCTTGCCCCAGGACACGAATCCGTCCTCTGCCTCAGCCTTCTCTCCGGCAGATACTACCCCGGCATCCTCACGCACCCCGTCGTGCGCCCCGTCCTCAACGACGTCATCCCGCTCGACCAGGCGAGCATGATGGATGCGGCGCATCTGTGGGCGCTGGAGGGGCTGTTTGGGGGGTATAAGAATGCGGTGGATCCGGTGGGGTATAAGGTGAATAGGGAGAGGATGGTGGGGGATGCGGGGAGGGAGGCGATGGCGGCGCTGCAGGATCATCTTAGATCAAGGCGGGAGGAGATGGACGTGGATGAGAATTGAAGAAGGGGGGAAGATGGGTGGGTAGCGTGTTGAATTTCTTGCAATTGAAGGAAGTGTGTACATACTTACGGGTTGGTTGGCTGCTAGGGAGGGAGGGAAATTGTTTCGTCGCTTTGTTCTATGCTTTGCAAGACCACAGGCAGATGCTATGTACATATATCTTGAACGCTCGCGTAGGCAGCGGTACACCGAGAATACTGGAATAGTAGCTAGTTTGTTGTCGTACATTCTGAATTCATAACAAGCCGAAGGCAGGACGAGTGCATGGCACCCGACGGCGCCCTAAGTAGTCTGTCTCTCCTAGACGAAATGCTCATAACTTATGAGATTGTCGCAACCCTTCAAAGAGTACACGGTAGTTGTCGCTGCGGCCGAAACATTTTGTGGCCCTCCCTTCGCGCAGTGGTTGTGTTTAGGATGTCTCCTCCCCTCCTTTGCAAATTGCGGGGCCGGGTTTCGAGTCCGGCACCCGCCGATCACCCTGGGCTACTCTCTCTCGTTTTTTTTTTGCCAGTACAGTACAGTACATAATGTCGCTAGTTCGTTCTTGAGGTCGCACGAGGAGAAAGTGCGCATGTTCACGTACAGGTATCATACTCAGAAAGTAATCTTCGGCGTTGGAAGGTCTCCGATTGACGATTACACCAGCCCGCACTTCAATTGAGTATTACATATCTCATCTCATCTCTGATTATGTTGTAGGCATTTTCAAGCAGGTTGTCTTGAGTCCATCTTCGCGAAGGGAATCAATCAGCCAAAGAGCGCAAGAAAACGGGAGGCGACGAACCTCCACTCCATTTCGCCACTTCTACGAGGAGATTACGTTTGTTCTCGATGGCGGTAGCGGATCGCAATTCGTATAGTGTGGCTAGGAAGAAAAAGCATGTTTGTTGAGCTTCGCGCTTCGCAGAGAATACGCGGCAACACCCACAGAGATTGAAGAGGAAAGGCTCAGCGACCACGTTCTGCGGTGATGCCTTCAAAGCACTTTCCATCACGTCGATACCCTGAGCGACGTGTCAGCGGAAGGGAGGAATGTCATGCAAATTGACGTTCACTAACCTCCTTCAGCTTTCCCTGGCTCAGCAACGCAACGCAAAGATTGTTCACGGCCTAACAATGATTATATGACTCGGTGTCCGCCCGAGAAGATATCAACGCACAACATAGTTATCCGGATTGTCTGTGAGCACGTTGGCACGGAGCACCTCGCTTGCTTGTTCCCAATCGCCTTCAGCAGCCATCAGCAAGGCAGCATTCATGGCTTTGAGAGATGGTTCCGCCTCCGGGTCATCTGAAACTTTGGCGAAATGGCGAGCGGCCATGCCGAGATTCCCGCTCTGGAGGTAGATGCGTGCTACGGCGGAGCGGAGCGCTGGGGAGGACACGTCACCTTGCTCGCAAAGTGGCTCGAGTAGCTTGACTGCCGCCGCAAAGTCCTGGAGATGGTTCGCCCTTAGCTGAAAGCAATACTTATCGAGGCACGGGAAAAAAACAAACAAACCTTCATCTCCATGAACTGCGACGCAATGATCAGGCATACTCGTGCGCCGCGCTCCTTCCACATGGCGACAGCAGTGGCCTCGCCTCGAGCACGTCGAGACCGCAACTTGCATTTCCGCAGAAGAGCGTAAAGCGCGTCGACGTAACCCATATGGTCTCCCGCCCAATACTTCAGACGTGCATGCATGACTTCGAGCTCGAACGGCAAGATGCGCTCAAAAATCCATGTGCGTGACGATACGGGCTCAACAGCATTCAAGACTGAGAAGAGGTTCGTTATTTCGGCGGTGGTTTGATTGAAGAGGCGGAGGCGCGAGAGAGAGGAAAGGCGGAGGTACCAGAGCTATCCTTGGTCAATACATCTTGAACCCCGGTGATCGTATCCGAATGACTTACACCAAGAACAAGGGCTAGATCTTCTGGGTCGGACGTAACGATTCTGTCGCGGGCCATCCGAGCCAGAGCACGCCAGCTGTTCGACATCTGTGGTGAATGGGCTCAATCTTGTTGCGTTCGCACAGTGTTTCTATTGAACTCACAACTAACGAGTGAAAGTCGGATCGTTGCCACTCGCCCGTCAAGTCTCTTTCTGGGCGCTTCTCAGGCGGATGGATGTATTTGTTTAATAGATTTGTTAGAGGGTCCGTCTACAGTGATACATCGAGTTGCTTAAATACCAGACGGTTAACGGTGGTGAAAGAGTTCGTACATTAGGGATTGGGAGGAACATCGTGGGGATGCAGAGACCAGGTAGATATATCTCGGGCGCGTCTTCTTCGTCGCTATCCGAGTCAGGTGGGGGAGGCACGTCCTTGTTAAAATTGGGCGACTGTAACGGACTGCCTAGAGGGTTTGGCGAAGTTGGTATTGTGGCGAGAGGAACATCGTCGGAGGCAGGCGCTGTGTACTGTGATTCAGTAGGTGTGGCTCCAATGTCTTCGTCCGAATCCTCTTCGTCGTCAATGAGGAATGGATCAGGCACATCAGGCTCGACATAAATGGGAACTGAAGGCGGACTGCTGAGCATAGGCTCCGTGTCTACCTCAGTCTCGCCATACATGTCTGAAGCCTCTTTCAGTGACACTGGATCCTTTGAACCTTCCGACAGTATCGACTCTGGGTATACAGACATATGATCCGAATCCGTTCTTGAAGACACAAGTGAAGGCGGGGGAGCAAGGCTCGAAGTCGAGCCAGAGGTATGAAAACGCGTTAAAGCCAACGAACCAACGCAGGGATCGGCGGCGTCAAACGATGCTTCTGAATTTACCTCCTTGCGAGGCCTTGACACAGAGAGAGATGAGCACGTATAGTTCTGGCAGAGAGCAAGACTACAGACAAAGACAGACCAAGGAACGAGGACAGGCTGGCCCCGGCCATCTGGTACAGCCACCGCCCCCGAATGCTTGCGATGTCGAACTACCCATTTGACCGCTTTCACCAGGCCCTTGAACGGTGTTTTCGTGGGGAACAACTGCCCCGGTATGCCCGTGTATGAGCCTGGTTTACGCCGCACAATGAAGGGCGGCCGGGAGGTAGTTTGCATCGATATGGACATCTTGAAGTACTCTAGAGTTCACCAGCGATTTGCCAGTCATTTTATACCCTCCAGGGTCTCGCTTTGGTCGCGCCCCGCCTCAAAGCATTTCGGGTCAGGTCGGTAAATTCAGCGAATCTCTTGAATTCTAGTCCTTGGATTATATTGGCCAGTTTCGTACCGCTTTGTCTATGGAGGTCCAGAGATGCCCCGGTTCCGTCAGATGACTGCCAATTTCAAAGTGCGAAATCGAAGAGACTCGGCCAGGAGACTGTAAATGCAATAGTGGATTTTATTGTAATTCCATACGATGAAAGCGACATGTAATGACGATACAGCTGGATATATGAATGTATGGAACAATGACAACGACTTACATCCCCGCCTGACGATTCAGAATATAGTGGCTCAAATCCTGCCACCCCCCGCCCACACGACACATCACCTTCTTCGTGACCAAGATATCTGCCTTGCCAGGTCGCGTCAGCGTCGTCAAACGGCAGGTGATAACCTTGCGGCTCAACGCATTGCTAAACGCATACTGCGCCTTCTGCTCCTCACCCTCCTTCGGCAGCTTCTTCAACGGCGGGTCCACACGCTCGACCAGCAACCCATGTGCGATCGAGTTGACCACAAACGCAACCTCAGCATCAAGCGGATCTTTCGGGTTGCCCGGCACATATTCGTGCAGAGGCAGATCTCCAGTAGGCGTGTAAGTGCCGTTCCGTGACCCTGCACGCGATGGTGTACGACTGGCCGATCCGTCGCGGAAACTTGACGGCGGCAGAGACTTCCCTGTGCTTCCCGGAAGCGATGGTCGGGCTGCAGGCCGGGACGGTGTACCAGGGAATACTGGCAACTGCTGCACTCGGGCACGTAACGCAAACTCGGGTGTCTGCGCACGCGCAGCTGCACTCTTGAAAGTGCCATAGCCATCGTCATTGTTCGACATGGACGATCCCGGCCGAGATACCGAGGACAAATGGAAGGTGGGAATAGGGATCATAGACCGACTCGGTGGTCGTGCTGGGTGAGAAGCACCCGAAGCAGAAAATGCGGGGGAGAATGCACGTTGCATGGAGGCGGTCTGCAGATCATCGTCCCACCCATCGTCAGACATGGGCGGGGCGATCGAACGCAATTTATTGGTGGGCGCGGGAATGTGACTTGGCGTTTTCGCTCGCGCGCGAGGTGTGGTAGGTAGATTGGGTGTATATGCCCCAGCACGGGATGGAGTGTGGGGCCGAGAGGGTGTCTGAGATCTCGAAGGAGTTCGTGCTCGAGAGGGTTGTGTTCGTGACGGAGGACGGAAATTTGGAAGTGGAGGATGGGCTGAGGCGGGGGGACGCGCAGATGATTGTGTTGTGTGCGTCGTAGACACAGAGGAGGCTACTGGAGACCATGGACGTGAAGATGCCATGGATGTGCGAGACAAACTTCGTCGAAAGACTCCACTAATGGAGGCAGTCACGTCGCTGTACATTCCTGAAGCAGAGGGAGAGCGCTTGGGGGGCGTGGCTTTGACCGTCGATGTTCGGTCATCAGCTTCGACTTTGGTCGAACTATTCCAACGTTGCTTCGCCGGTGCGGAGGTCGGCTGAGCCTTGGAATTGTAAACTTTACCAGCGCGCGGTGAGGAATCCGGAGTGAGACTCTGGCTATATTTATGATTAGGGCGGTCGGGTGTGGTGGGTGTTGGCGTCACTGCAGATCGGAATCCTCCAAATATCGATGTCCGATTTCGACGACTGCTGTTCTGGGAGCTATTTAGAGGGGGTTCCGACGAAGGTGTCCGCGACAAATTATTCTTGTTGATGGATAAAGGAGTGACGGTGTTGGTCGTGGAGGCAATCTTCCGTGCAAATTTTCTGAAGGGAGAGATTGAACGCGAGATGGTATTTGCAGCGCCCCCTTTTCTTGAGCCATTTGGCGGAGTGTTGAGATAACCATTGCCATTGCGCGTCCGAGACGTCGTTCCAGATACATTCGAACCGTTCTCGCTGGGAGTATCCTCTCCTAAGAGCAGTTTGCGGGCAGACTCCATTTCCGAGTCTGTCCTTGCGATTCGCTCCTTGAGGCTTTTCCATCGCTGAGCGGACTCCGCGTGTCGTCGCAAGGTTTCTCCATTCTTGGTGACACGGTCTCGCACACCCTTATCGATAATGGACAGGACCTTAGATGTTGCCGGCATGTAGTGTCTGACCGTTGAGGGTAAAGAAACAGTCGCGGGAAGAAGCGGTGAACATACTTTTTCTTCGCCTCGAAAGATTCAAGAAGCGAAGTATACACATCAAACGTAGGAGCCTTATCACTTCGTATAGAAGAGTCGGATGTGGAATGCGAAAGAGGACCGTCTTCGAAGCGCCTATGTACTTGCCATATAAATTCCTGGAGCGAGTTCAGTTGTGAATTTCTCTATTTCGACAATGAAGCCACGCACCTGGCAGCGGTTAACGGCTTTCTCCAGACTCGACATCATACCATCCGCCTGGTCTGTAACTGTCCGGAACACAGTCAACCATTTGTCCTCCTTCAGCTCTTCCCTTAACACATCGCTCTCATCTTGAACAGCCTCCCACTCCAACAAAAGTGTGGCATGCTTGCGCAATAGGCCAGAATTTTCGCCCCCATCCTCCGCCTGCGAGGCGGTCGGCGTAGCAGCGCTCTGTTGGAGAGGTTCTAACGAGTCCGCAACTGACTTCATACCATTCGACACAGTTTCAATCCGCTCATCGAGACTCATGAGAGACTGGTCGATGATAGTCGTGGTCCCAGCAGTATCCCCGGAAGCTTGTGACTTGTGTCGAAGCTCTTGGATTTCTGTGCACAATTGTATGTTAGGACTTTCCTTGAAAAAATGGGCATGATTGCGCACCGAAAATACGCGTCTGAATATCGGATATCATATAGGAAAGCTCAGTCATATGTGTAGAAATGGCCAGAAGTCGCAAATCCCTAGGCGGAAAAAGTCAGGGACAGTTTGCTCGACAGAACGCGACGCACTCCTCCTGGCTCTTCTGAGGACCATGGCCTGGCGAAGTCGGTAATTTTGCTGTGATAGTAAGGTTTTCTGGAAGGCATGGGATGAGCCAGACGACAGCACCAATGTTTCTCGGTCCTAACCTTCATCCTCCTGATCTAGAGATTTCGCCGAGGAAGAGGACATAGCTGGCGACGGTGGCGCCCTGAGACTCGCCTGAGAGGCGGAGACAGAAAGGGAAGACATAGATTGCGCGAGGAAAGGAGAGTGAAAGAGCGAGACGCTACACTAAGTAGCCAAAGGTGCCAGGTGAACTATATACTGTAACAAGTTGTAATACAAGGCTTTGGAGAATTGCGTGTCCTTGGGGTCGGTCGTAAAGGGTGGTTCGTGAGGGTATAAGGGAAAGTGTGGATGCCAGACGCAAGGGATGCCAGACCGCCGTTGTATGAGAAAATGGTGGGCAACGTCGGCGCACAAGGAGGAACTAGCTCTGTGACCGTTATCTGCCTCATGTTCTGACATCACGCTCATTCTCTATTTTAGCTTTCCTTTCTCCGTCTACCACCATTTATTCCGTGAGCCCAGCCAGGCTAGCAGTGGCGTGTCCACAATGTGTCGAATGGAAAAAGAACAGTTCCTATCGAACAATTCACCCGAACAACGACCGCAACCTTGCCACCGTGGCAAAACACCGATGTACGAGCTCTATTCAAATTATTGGAGGGTATATACATGCATAGAAATACAGTCCACAATATAGATACAATATATAGCATAGATCACCAAAATGCGCACCAGCCCGAGAAGCATTGGCATAGATTTTCTATAGACGTTGCCTGCAGAATTAATTTTTCTACCTGTACAGGTACCGTTAAAGGATCATTGGGGTCAAAATCCCGCCCTGACGCCGTGTTAGCACGGCTGGGGAATGAGTCACCACCGAGAAACTCACCGGTCAATTTGTTGTGTACCCGGTTGTACACATTCAAGGCCTTAGTGTTGCGAACCTCTTGCGCGACGGGATTCCCCCCAGCTTCTGTGGACAACGCGTGAGCCATAAAGGCATCGGCGGAATAACTCCGACCTACCGCTGAAGATGTGATTTTCGTCAGCCTTGAGCTTGCGAGTCGGAGCCTGAGGATGAACAGCCACTCGAGCCAAATCCGCTACTTGTCTCGAGTTTGAATCTACAAATATCGTGATTAGTCGCCCCACAGCGGTCATAACCTACACATGAACTCACCCGTCCTACGCATGTCGGGACTCCGCTGCGTTAGACGCCAATTCATCAACGGATCGTAGATGAATGCCTCCAGGACCGCCATTAGCGACTCCTGGTTCTCGCGCATTACGGTCATCGTGATCTCGCAAGTGTTTCGGAAGCTGCCTTCAATGCCGC
The DNA here is from genome assembly GCA_037176885.1 of Favolaschia claudopus. NCBI lineage: Eukaryota > Fungi > Basidiomycota > Agaricomycetes > Agaricales > Mycenaceae > Favolaschia > Favolaschia claudopus. The sequence continues at coordinate 1,361,981 of JAWWNJ010000063.1, read as the reverse complement.
TAACCTAGAGCCAAAAGTCGTCAGTTGAATAATCGGCAAGGAAAGGTTCTCCAGATTACCTCCATTGCATGCGTCAGCATACGAGTCAACCGGAATGGTATCTTCTCGGGGAATTTCTCGCGGTGCATGGCGATCTCGAAACAGTCTCCGTAGTCAATGTGGATGACCTTTCCAGTCGTCCGCTCCAGAAGGAGATTAGATGGGTGTCGATCACCTAACCCGAGAATATGTCCGACCATGCTACTGACAGCAAGAGAGCGGGTGTATGTAGCCCGACGCTCCAGCCAGTGCTCGGAATTGACGCTTTTGAGCCATAGAACACGGTACAAGTCTTGTCCTGTAGTGTTCTCTAGCGCATACTCGAACACCTCGATTTTCTGCAGCAAAGTCAGATTCTCGTAGTCCGGAGCCATCTAATCATGACGGTAAGCAGTCAACCCTGCGAATGAAACGTTATGACATGCCTGAATCATCATCCGGTACTCGATGTTGAGGACAACTTTGCGAGCCTCCCGGTGGTCACGAACCAGAACGTGTAGAGTGTCACTGTCCTGAACCCAGCCGAGCAATCCCGCGTTTGGCGCTAGCGGGATTACAGGGTACCGCTGGATATGTAATCTCCGTTTGAAGCTGGCGGAATCAGCAGACAGCAGGGTGTTGACAAGTCCGAAAAGTTGCATGACACGCTCGTCTTGACGAAGATCCTCGTGCCCTAAAAAATACACTGAATCTGTGAGCATTAGGGGCAGTATGTGGAGGCAGACCTTTCAGAACGTATTGATAGTCTCTGCCATCGGTACCCGTCATGCAAAGCCGACGGGGACGTTGTTTCGAAGCAATGACACTCAGTTTCGGGCTGAACTTCGATATAGCAATAACTTCTTGGCCACTGCGGTAGGTGCCTGCAAACAAATGTTCAACGAGGCTCATGTTTATTGTGCACATCAACAGACCAGGAACAGCCAGATCCAGATCCCGAGCCTTGAGCAAGCGTGGAGAAACATATTGCAGATCCAAGGTTGTAAGCTGCGGCAGCTGCTTCTCAACCCTCTTGAAGACCTATCTCAAAGATTCAGCGAACTGGCCAGCTGTGATCTGAAAAGGATACGCACAGCGTAGTATATATCCCAAGCCTTGTCGAGCTCGCTCGTGTCACCATAGGTGCGATACCTTCGGCAGGCATCACGCGCTTCTCGCAACTCACGCCCAAAGACTTGAGCAAACGACGTTTCACGGGCAGTTTGTGGACCCTAACCCCAGTCAGTACACAATACAGCAACAATTTGTAAGCAGGACTGACTTGATCAAGAAGATCATGTAGCGGCTGCAATACAGCAATCATGCCGTCAGCATTTTTTTCTGTGAAATACAAACGCGACGCCTCTTCGAGCCCTTCATGCCAGCGTTCGTGCCAGAGAATGGCTACACGAATGAGCTCATTACTGACGAGTTCCGCCTACACAGCTAAATGAGCGACAATCCACGGCAAAAATCAAAGCTTGTACCTGTTCCACAATTTTACTGCTATGTTCCTTCATCACACCCATGATTGTATAGGCCGCCGATTGTCTCGTCTTACTTGACGATGCTGAGGCAACGACAAGGGGATAGATCAACGCCTGTGGGTGATGTTTCCCGACATCTATCAATATGCTGTGGATATCTCTCCAGATGTTTGCATGAGGGGTCTGAATCCGAGCAATTATCTGACTAGAATGAGATACAGCCGCAGAACACAGGCAGAATACCATACCTGGGGAATAACGTCGAGCCAAGTATCCACGTCGACAATACGGAATCCACCGTTGATGGCCTGGCTGACATCGTCGTGCGCACCGTATTCAAACCATAAAGTTAGCAACCTCAGAGTGTCTTGCAGTGCGTCTTGACTCCGAAGCGAGATAGACCGGAAGAAACCTGGATAATCTGGGTCAGACACGGTCGAAGCGGGAGACAAAATTCTGACCATTGATAGCTTGAACAGCATGGGCTGCGAGTTGGTTTCCGGAGATATCCAGGTTTCGACTTTGACTTTGTGCCCGCAGAGAGTTGATAACATTGAAGTTTGCATGTGCCCATGTATGCCACGCCTTGTACCATTCGCCATCGTAATGTGTAGCAAACATAAATGAATTCAAGATGTCGGCACTGTGTTGATCCTGCGAAGAAAGTCAGTTGTAAGGTCTCCAAGTGAGACAAGACCTGACCATGGTCCAATTGGGCCGCAACTCGGACTCCCACTGCCCTATCTTGAAATAACAACGAGCGAGAAGCTTGGACAGAACGCCGACTCGCGGATTTAGATTTCGATCAGCTTGCCTGTTGACCTCGGTTTGGAGCTCGTCGGCAATGGTGGTCGTGAACTGGCGAATGAAGAGCAGACTGTCTTGTTTATTGCCATTGGCCCACATATACTTGAGTTGGGCATAGATAACGCTCGACGGGGCATTGAGGGCATTGACATGCTATGTTGTGTGAGATTTCGTCGGCAGCGTTCAAATGAGATGACCGCACCGGCGAGAGTAACGAGTTGAGGGTTTTGTCGGCCAAGGTCATCCTGTTCGAAGTGCGACATAGATTGGCGAATTTGATCCACATGTCCGGTTCGGACTACAATGAGGTAGAGGTCAGGGACCGACCAGGAGACATTGAATAGATGATACCTCGGGGTTAATTACGAGCGTCCTGACTTGGAGAATGCGCTGCCAAACCTCAACATCAGGCTGGCAGCCTTCCAGACTGAAAAGAACGTAAGAAAAGCGGCATATCATCGAACAAATGGCACACCGTTTCATCCATGTTTGGCGCATTGTCCTCTGACGTTCAGGCTGGTCGGCATATTTCTTGTACGCGATAATTTCCTCGAGCTCGGAAAGCAGCTGGGCCCGCACCATCACGCTAACAAAGCTATCAGCAACTAAGGCTTGACGACAATCAAAGCCTACTTGTACGATCTGCCATACCCGTCACCTGAGAATGAAGTGAACTCGGTATGCAGAAGATCCCGAGTTTTTGCAATATGGTACGAAGCCTTAGGGAATGTCTGCTGATGAACCGCCAAGATAGCCTTGTAGAAATGACGATCTGCGGAATTCTGTTTCATAGATGCAATGTAGCCCTCCATAACATCCCAATCTGCGAGAGACCACGCAGCGGCAGCCGCCATAGGAGATATCTCGACCCGTTCCTGAGCATTGGCCTCGTTCCAGCACCGTTCTACCTGATCGGCCAGCCTATCCCATTCCCCGAGAGCATGCAGGCATTTTATCCGCCCAATCTCAGTCTCCATCGAATGCGGGTATTCTTGAGCCCTCTTGTCGTATGCCTGTAGAGCTTCCTGCCATCGTCCCAGCTTCTCGAACCACTCTTCGTGCTCCGTAATGTCGTACTGCACACGAGCATTGACTAGAGTACCCCAGGCCGCGTCGTGCTGTTGGAGCCGGGTGTTTATGGATATCAGCGCTTCGATGGTGGCAGGCGTAGCGTCAGCAAAATATTGCAGCTCCTTGTAATGCAGAGCCTTTGCGTGAGCGCCGTGTCGCAATGCATGCTCGCCCAGAGTGACATGTTCTATAGGCAAAGGCTTCTCTTGGTGCTCCATGAACTCGGCCAAATCAAGGATGGAATGAATTATCTCTGTCGGGGCTATGAGAGACTCGAGAGCAGATTCAAGCGAGGCAACCAGTTCTTCCTAACGACGCCCATTCATTCAGAGAGAGTAAGCTATGAGTGGCAGTGACGCACCTGATATTGGTCGTACAACTCGGTCCAGCAGGACAAAAACGCTGCATTGTACAACTCCTTGGCCAACGGTGGATGAGCATCAACCAAACTCATGCAAGCGCGTAGTGCATGAGAAGGAGACTCCTTCATAAATTCGAGGCGAAGCCGTCGCATCCACTCTGCCCAGTCGGCAGCCGTGATAACCTGTGATACATCCCAAGCCTGTCTGAGGTGCATTTGGTTCACAATGAGCTTCGTAGCCTCAGCAGGCGCCGAAAACTCAGGCATCCTTGAGTTCTCGCTTAAACCAGAGGCTTAGTCAGTGATAATGACGTGATGCAAAGCTACCTACAGAGATTCGAGGACGGTGCTCTCTTGAGACAGACGTTCCCCATTGAGAAGCTTGGTGATCAGCGACTCGTATCTTGGGTGGGACATCTTCGTCCGAACAAGGCACTGGGAAACGACGATAAACAGGTGTAGCTGAGGCGATAAGGCTCATCCTACCTGGTTAATCATCGGAACGAAGACAGCAAAGTCAGACCCAAGCTGTACAACGAGAGAGCACAGAGCATCCAAAACGGCGACCCGAAGCTCATTATTTGCGCCATTCAAGACGCGAACCATGGGATGAATGATACGAGAAGCATGGTCAGAGAAATTGACATGCCGAGTCAGCACATCGATCGTCTGTATCGCTCGCTTCCGCAAGGCGGTCGTACCATCCACTCGTTCGTATGTCTTGACAATGACGGGAATGAGGAGGTACAAGTATTCTTCGATAATGGAACCGAAGGCCTGGAGAGCATCGAATATCTTGATCTGCGTCTGAGCTCTTCGCGGACTGAATTCTTTGTCGAAGGCTCGGAGAATGAGAGGGATAGCAGAAGGCAAAAGAGGTTTGAAATCCGCGGCAAGCGCGACTCCAAGGGCCTCGATGAGCGAAACCAGCGGAAGCTGAAGTGTCTGGTTCTCCCATAGCTCCCTGACGAGAGCGAAGACGGAGACAGTGTAGTTTCGGACATGCTGCTTGATGATTCCAACAAGAATGGCCAGCTGCTGCAAATGGAATTCTTGAAGACGAGCAGGGGAGCTCCGCGTAACAGCAGTGAATGCAGGGATGACCTGAACAAAGTACGTAAATGATGGAACATCAAGTGCATATTTTCTTTAATTTACCTGCGGCAAGAACGAAACACACTTGAGGCCTTGAGTCTTGAAAATAGACATGATCGATTCAATGACCGTGTGGTGGTGGTTATTGAGGGACACATCTTTCAAAATGGCCAGCAGTGCAGACATAACAACAGTTTGGAAATAGTCATCGGATGCGGTCGAGGCGTTTGGTAGATTTAGCGCGACTTGGTTCACTGCCGTCAACGCAGTCTCGCTGGACACATTTTCATCTAATTTCCTCTATTCGAACCATTAACAATGCCGATAGGGAAATGTATTGCGATCTTCTTACCTTCCGCCTGTACGGATCCAAAGCACCAATAATCCCCAATACCTTAACAACTTCCCGCTGAACAATGGGCGTAGTCTCAGTTCGTAAAATCCTCCCAAGGAGCTGCAACAACTGAGGGTGTTCGATGAACGGCGTAATGACATATCCAGTGCTCGAGCACAATTGACCCAAGGTATGCAGCGCGGCATCCCGCTTGACAAGAGAGGGGTCAGACAAGTGTGTTATAATCACCTGCATAAGCTGCGAAACGTAAGGAAGCGCATCCTCGCCCGCAACGACGGTCAATTCGCCGATACACATGATGATATTGGCTGCGACGGTAGGGTTGGGATCATGCGCCTTCAGCATGAGTGCCGCCAGAATTGGTAGCGCATAGGGCTTCATGAAGTTTTGCGTAACGTTGACGAGCATTGTCAGCAATGAAGTGCATTCTTCTCGATTCCGGCGGACGGTTGAGTATTCGAGCTCGGTTAGTAATTGGATCAAGGTCTTCCGCAGAGAGGGCACCACGTATGCGGGGTTGTTTTTGGAGAGTCGCTGAAACACGATGCCATCAATGACTCCGCATAAGTTTCGCATTATTAGCATACCCCGATTAAAGTTACGGCCGCCAGCCGATTTTCGAAGACCTCATCATTCAGGGCGATGAACAGGGAACGGACATTCTCTGCCTGGGCCTAGATTGAAAAACAATGAGTCACCACCTACTTACTACAGCCAAGGAAACTGCTCACCAGGTGCTTATCGAAATTCGCATGGAGTGAAGTAAGGACCACCATTCTTATTGACGGCTCTGTAAAATCTTAGAACCAACATGTATTGCAAATCTTGTGAACTAATACCTGGATCGGCGATAGCAACCGTGAGCAGTTTATCCAAGACATCACTGATGATTTGAATCGCGTGTGTGCTCGAGGAGTAGAAAATGGGATCCTTGCTGAACAGTTTGCAGCAGGTGACGGCGGCAGCGTGCCGAATCTCCATGTTGTCTTCTTCCAGGTACGGTAAAGCGCAACTGCGCACGAACTCGTTCAAGATATGGCCTGCAACCAGCTCAACGAAATACTTGTTCCATCACAGCATGTGTGCTCACCGGCGAAATTAAAGGATCCTAAAGTACTCAGGGCAAGTTTAATTTGTTCCGGGTTCTTTTCAGTGTGAATGCCCTGGCGTTGAATGAGTAAGATATGGCAAAAAGCCAAACAATTTCATGTACAGACCTCATGCGCGGGCGAAAATTCATGTTCCGTCTTACGCGTCGGCAGAGGCGCACCAACCGGGTTATACTGTTTACCGCACAAATTGAGCGACAAAAGATTCAACAGCCGCTCTACATTGAAAAAAAGAAACATCAAAACGCAACCAAGTAAGTGCACACGCGAACCAACTACTAACCTTGAACAGGTTTGAGGAAAGGAGGAATATGACCGGTGATCGCAACCAAGGCGTCCCGCAGAGGCTCGCTCAGACCACAACTAAACATCAAGTCTAATACATCGCCGTTGCCGCCCGAGTCGTGGAGCCATTTTGACAGGGCTGGCCCAACTGCGGTAGCGAGCATCGCGATGCATTCGAATATGGGGCCTTCCTGGAAACCTTCCACCGTTTTCTTCCTATGAGATTATCAGATATGTTCCAAAAGGAAAGTGCAGCGTTTACTTGTGTGCTTGCAGGCTCTGTCTTGTTGGATGTAAGCTTTACAGAACATCTCTTAATGAAAACTCGACCTACTTGATATGCTGCATTGTGGAGTCTAGATATGGCTTGATATCACTCTTGACAAACGTCGCGGTGCGACCGATAGCGCCGAAAGCTACGAGGAAAAAAATATGAGCAAGGGATATTCACGCGTCGAGGAATATGTACCCATTGCACGATCTGCCGGCTTTTCCAGTGCGGTTGAGAGGTGCCCCATGACGCCCTTGAGGAACATGTCGCTGAACGTTTGGGGGTCGTACGAAGCCAGGGACGGGATGAGTGTCATAACCAGCTTCCGAATGAGGGGATCCCGGTGCGATTTGAATCTCAGGATCTGCTCGGCGGCCAACGGGAAGACATCTCGCATAAACTGAAGGAAGCTCAACATCCGAGGAAAGCGAAGAAAAGAGACCCTCACCATTCCACCCCGGAGGAGAAGCTCTCTGTACGCGAGTAAGGAAGCGTGGATGATTTCAGGTTGAGCTTGCCGCAAACCCGCCTGCGCGTCGCGTAGGACATTATCCAGGTACGGACTCTTGTTTACCACCTCGCGAGTAGCGACAATTTCAAGACACGCCGCGAGCAATTCTGCTGCGGCCTCTCGCACTATGACACGCTGATCCCTCAGAGGCACGAGTATGTTGTCGAAAACAAGCCCGATGTGAGCGTAGAAATACGTGGGACTATTTCTCGCGAGTTCCTTCAATATGAGAACACCTGCATATCGAGGAGATTCTTGTCTATCGGGTTGAATGAGATTTATGGCGGCAGGGACTTGATGGTCCATGAAGGATTCGTTGAAGGCTCCGCTAGCGGCGGAGGCACGATTTATGTTCTTGGAAGCTGCATACACGATCTTACCCAGAGTTTGAGATGCTTGCAGCATTAATTTGACATCTGGGTCCGGAAGCAGGTGCTTGACATAATTGTAAAAGCGAAAGAGATTGCGTTTCGAGTCCAAAGTTTCTTCGCCCTCAATTTGAAGCAGATAGTCTATGCACGTTGATAGAATTTAGCTTTGGGCTACATAACAAAAAGCAAGTACGCACCCATAGCCAAAAGTCCTCCGAGTTTCTTTTCGGTATGTTGACTGTGCATGAGGTCGAAGAGACCTTGGTTCACGTTTTCCCAGACCTTCCCCGCGCTGTCGGGAGACATTTCGGCGACAGTGCCTGCAATCTGAAAGCCAGAGTCGGTATACAGCAAGCAAAGTAGAAGCAGACAATATCAGCAGACATAATTGCGCAGTTCTATCGCGTATTTGCGTCTCTCGTCTTCATTTCTGCTGGCCAGACCATTGAAGATGGTGTCAAGGGGCTCATGCTGGTCTGTATGTTCAGACATGCCGCCGGTGGTATGGTCGTTCAGTGGAAGACAGCTAGCATCGGCCTCGTCCAAAAAGCCACGCGCGACGGTCGAACCAGAGAGCAAGCAGAATTAGACTGTTTGTGCACTGCTTATTTCCCATGACGTTAGCCTTCGCGTCGACGTCCCGCCCTCTGCCACCGCCGCCTCACACCCGCCGTCAATGTCGCGTGAATCGAATGTAGGATACGCTACAAACTACTCGAGCAGCAGATGAGGTGCTACGATTGTACCAATTTCGGTGCTTGTGAGTACTAGTATTTTGTTGACGAGAACGCGTTCAACGCAGCTCCAGTGGTTCAAAATTCAATGGCCTGAAGGCGAGAGTGGAACTTAGGCCAAGGTACTCGCCGTCGTTCTCTCTGTTCGTTTTCCCAGTCACATCCCAGACGCTGCAACTTTTTGGAGGTGAAGAGTCTCGTCGCGTAATTCCGGCCCGGTTGATCGGATTCTCGGGCGGATTAGCCGGTTCGCTTCAACTCAGCAGTGACGTCGTGCTCAGCGTTCGTCGTTCGGGCTGCCCGTCTCCCTCTGTCGTCCAAGACGAATCCATATTTATATCGTCTCTCTCAGACGTCCCCCACCTCTAGAACCGAAGATACTTGAATCGAGAAAGGAGCGCGTACGTTTGTCCAATTTATTCCGTTAAAACCAATCTATGACCTGGCAAAGTGCCCAGCATGGCAGACACAGTGAAGCTTACAGTCCCAACCGTCCCAGCTGTTGCGTCGCGAACGAATAGTGGGGGATTCAAGACCCCAGAAGGCACAATCTATGTCTCCAAACCGTTCCGTTCAAAAACATCTAAGAAACTCCGTGCAATGATCACTTTTGCGCCACGGCAATCCCACTTTGACATAAATAACGAAGCCTCGGGAGCTAATGAATTTCGGGTCTGTCCTCCAAATTCCTATGCTCCCCATGTTCACATCTCTGCATAGGGCTTTTTCACCCTATTCTGGATTTCCATGTTCATCTTTACTGTCAGCACATACATTCGCAGTATAGAAACAAGTGGTTATGCTCTCAACCTTCGGTTTGCCACCATGTTCTCGCGCGACGCGATAACACTGGCGCTTAGTGACGCAGTCCTTGTTTCTACCACGGCATTATGTGTCCCCTTTGCGAAAGCCGTCAGCAAAGGCTGGATCAAATATTACTGGACGGGCTTGCTTCTACAGCACAGTCTACAGACTTTGGCTCTTTTCACAGCTGTTAGCTGGACGTTTAACAGGCAATGGCCTTGGGTGCAATCTGGCTTCTTCACTCTTCATACGCTAGTACGTTCCAAGAATTATACTCAAACTCGCAGCTTAATCCATTTACTTAAATAGGTGATGATCATGAAAACCCATTCGTATATGACAGTCAACGGTCATCTTCAGGTCATGTCTGAAAATTCCGCACGCCTATTCCAAGACCTGCGAAAAGCGACAGATTCCGTAGGCGGGTGGGACCAAGCGATCCAAGATGCCGAAGCGCATCGTTCCGAAATCGAAGCTCAGAACGGTAGCACTGAGGGTTCCACCCCCGGCGTAGGGACGCCAGAGGTATCCGACGGTGTTAATGCCTCTTACGTCGACGTCGCGACCGCAACCGCACTCCGCCAACGCTTGAACGCCGTCTCAGATCGATCCAAACCCGATTCCACCTCGACTTCGTCCAACGAGAAGGAGAAAATTGAACCCATCTCAACCACGAATCCACACCCTCTCGTTGATCATCCCAATCAAGCCATAGCTGCCATGGCGAAGGATTACTCTGAGCTCGAGGAAGAGCTGACAAGCCATGGGCCGTATCCCGTCACATACCCCAACAACATCACGTTCAAAAATTTCGCAGTGTACCAGCTTATCCCGACGCTTGTTTACGAGCTGGAATATCCACGCACGGATACTATCAGGCCACTCTACGTTTTTGAGAAGACGGTGGCGACTTTCGGAACGTTTGCGCTGCTATACACCATGACGGAATCTTTCATTCTACCGCTGACTCCAAATGCTGGGGACTCGTTCTTCCGCGCTCTTTTGGACCTTTCTCTGCCGTTCATGATCGCTTACTTGTTACTGTTCTACATCATATTTGGTACCTATTGACCCCTCTGAGATTACTCTGCATCTGACTGATTCCCCCAGAATGTATCTGTAACGGTTTTGCAGAACTCTCCTAGTGAGTCGAGATCAGAATTTCTCGTGTTTCCTGTTGACAGTTTCTCCAGCTTTGCCGACAGGCAATTTTACGAAGACTGGGTATGACCGCATTCCAACAGAGAGACCTTTCATCTAACACCATTCTAGTGGAACTCCACCTCTTGGGACGAATTTTCTCGCAAATGGAACAAGCCAGTACACACCTTCCTCTTGCACCACGTCTACGCATCCACCATAACAAGCTACCAATTCTCGCGCAGTTCAGCCATGTTCGCTACGTTCCTGCTGAGCGCCTGTGTTCATGAGCTCGTCATGGTGGTAGTCACCAAGAAGTTCCGGTGCGTCTGCTGTTCTCTGGTGATTCATCATTGACCTTGACTGGTATTCGCAGGATGTACCTATTCCTTTTGCAGCTCATACAGATCCCGCTCATCATGGTCTCACGTCTTCCCATTATCAAGCGGAATAAGCTCATGGGGAATGTGGTGTTTTGGCTCGGATTGTATTGCGGGTTCCCCCTCCTCTGTGTCGGTGAGTAGAATGCTTTTCGACACAAGTTGCTCTTCTCACCGAAAATTTGTAGCGTATGTGGCGTACTAATTGGCTGATGGCTTGGAACGTTTTGGTTGCTTCTTGTGCGTCTGTAGGCGCTGTACATAGTATCTTGGAATTTATTCTAGTACATAATGTGTATTTATTTTCTCTCGCAGGATGAGCATTGCAAGTATTGTTGGGCGGTCGACGGAGCCGCCAAAGTAGATGCGCTGCGATCGACGCCTGGAGTTGGCAGCGATATCCAAGTAATTGAAAAGCTCAGAAACGGGCAGATTCGGTCTCGATTCAATTTATGGAAATTATTACTTGGTTTGGGCTTAGAGGCGGATATGACGACATCCGGAGCCGACTCCCGATGAAATCCGAGTTCCCGACAACTGACTTATAAACTCGTCTCCCACCACCGTTTCTGCTCTATTTTATTGCTCGTCGGGTTTCTGGGCTAGAGACATTGAAGAATGGCTCAGATCCTCACCGGCGACCTAGACGAACTCGCCAGATTCCGGGAGGAGTGGAAGAAGGAGGTAGAGCGAAAGAGAAACCCGCCGCTGCTATCTGAAGCGGGACCCTCCTCCAACCAACCACGGCGGCCTCTCTCAATTATAGAGTATGATATCTCGGAGGCCAGCAGCTCGGGCACTGCTACCCCCGGACCGTCCAGCGAAACCATCGCTGGCGCACCTTCAGCCCTCACTGCAGCTGCTGGATTGATTAATCCCTCCAACATCCCTGCTGGCACTCAGCGCGCTATCGCAGTCTACTCGCAGGCTGTTAAACATGAACAGGAGGGGCAGCTGGATACTGCGCTCTCGCTTTACCGATCTGCGTTTCGAATGGACCCAAATGTCGACCGGGCATACCACACACAGGAGATGCTCGCCTCTATCAACGCCGAACCAACTTTAGACGCTTTCAAGGGCGAAGAGGATGTGGGGACGCTTGCGACTACGCTGCAGCGCGCTATGAGCGATTTGAAGTTTGCAGAGGGCACGACCCTGGTTACCGGAACTCTCGCAAGCTTGCTGGATGGATTTCCGGAGGACTTGGTGTTTGAGCCAGACGACGAGGAGCAACCGATACCACTCAATATTCTACCGGAAGAGCTATTCATTGTGATTTTGAGAAAGCTAGACCATACCTCTATCGAGCGCTTTGGGGCCGTTAGTCGTAAGGCGCGGGTGCTAACACTCGACACTGGTATATGGAGGTTTGTTCGCCAATTCAGAGGCAAGACATTATATTGACATAATCCTCAGAGAACTGGTCCTGTTGTCCTACAAGCCGCCGCAAATACCTAGACTCGAAAACGTGTCTGCACTGGTTACCCAGTACCAGTCTGATTTTCGACGGGTGTATATTGAGCACCCCCGCATCCGGCTGGATGGTGTGTACATCGCCGTTTGCCATTATGTGTACGTTTATCACACATTAACCCTTGTTCTCGCTCACAATTGACGTGAAGTCGCCCTGGCTTGAGTGAGAATACATGGGTCAACGTATGGATTACTCCCTGCACCCTGATTCCTTGGTCTCATCCTTACTCAGATAAGCCACTTGATCACATATCACCGATTCCTGTGCGTACGGTGAGCTCACTCTTGAGAGGCGACTAATCCTCCCTGGCAGGCGTTTCTTCCCCGATGGAAAGGTGCTGTCCTTACTGGCAAATGAAGAGACTCCCCCCGCGCAGGTCGTTCATACTTTGAAGCCGTCGCTGCGCAAGAAGGTAATGCCACCCTCTCGTGCGCGTGGAATGTGGCTCACAGTTGACAGGGCTTATTCATTGGCACATGGAAACTATCTGGTTCCGTCGTCTATGTCTCCAATCTCGTCGATGCCAGCGGACGATTCGCTATCCCACCAATAGCAACTACCGTACCTGGGGAACGTTCTTTGCGATATACCTTCAGCATGACACTGTCGCTTCGTTCAAGACCCTTGGGAAGATGGAACAAATTAGATATCACCTCCTATAACTCCGTCGATATCGAGGACGGCACGTCGACGCCTTTGGGTTTGCGTCACGAGCGACCCTTCTGGTTCTCGAGGGTCCGATCCTTTCCCCCATTCTAAGATAACGCGGAGAAGCCGCAGATGTATTTCATACGGATTTATGTATTTTCTGATCTTTTCTCGGCGATTTTCACGGACAGGAGCTCTTAATGCGGCCGTTCACTTGGCGCGGACGAGGTTTCTTTTCATTCTATGGCTTTCAACGACGCAGGTGCAGGTCTTGCTCTCATGTAACAAGCATTCTTCCCATCCCAAGTGATTGTGTCTTGGTTCGGTTTTAATCTGGACCTCTCGAGATAGCTTCCTCACTCAATCCTGACTGAACGTGCATCTAGGGAACCGCGGAAATTTGCCATCCCCACCTCGAGGCTGGTTCTTCCTGCTCGAGAAACGTTTCGTCGTTGCCTTCTATTATTCATACAGGATGGGTTCTGCTCGCTAGCTCGTGCATATATAAGTGAGTGCCTCCTTGTGACGATCCAGTGGCACTCAAAAATGCTCTCTCCTTGTCTCCTGGTTCTGGCGTTCGCTGCGCTATCTGCGTTGGGTATGTTGGGTGGTTGTTCTGGAATATGGAGACTTTGACTCAACAATTCATCTTAGCACAAGGTTCTTCCCCTCAGGCTCCTCCTGCCCCGGCACTGGGATTTCAAAATGCAACCAACGATGTCCCTGTTTTACCTAGCACCCTCACGGACACCGCAACGATAGTCAATACAGCGAACATCGTCGACCAGGTCCGGGGAGCTCCCACAGACGGCACGCCGCCAGGTCTGCCTCAAGCCTCGACCATGATTACCGCTCTAGATGGGGAGGTCGGGCTCAGCAACATTTCCACCGCGGATTCCGCCCCAAATGGCTTTGGACGGCGCGATTTATCCGATGGATACGAACAGGTCTTTGAAGGAACCCCGGACAACGACGCCCCCATCGTAGGAACTGCGTATCTCACTTACATCCTCGTCTCCAATTCCAGCTATGAACAAGGAAGATCCGAGTGTTTGGCTCATTGCAGCAATACTGACGGTTGCGGTACGAACGCGTCGTTAAATTTTGATCTATGTTCCACTAATGTTCATCGCAACTGCAGTGTTCACGAATATGTACTACGAGAAGAACAATCCGCTTTACGACCATGTTTTTCTTGAGAAGTCGAATCTGAAATGTGTCTTGTTTGGTAAGCTATTCTCTCTGAATGGTTCTCGGTGGATTGAACTATTCCCAGGTGATGTCCACACTGCCGATGAGAAGGACTATTCCTGGAACAAGCAGCTCAATACATCCACCAACGGAGCGATCAAAATTCAGTACAGTAGTGGTTATGCCTCCGTCAACATCGAGGAACTCACTGTCCCGAGTGGCTATGAGTTGGTCTTCGGCCCCATCTCCGCTGCCAACAACGCCCCTGGGGTATGTATGCAAACCTGTCTAGTCACGATTCAGCTCAATCATTTCTGCCAGTACATGGGCTTCGCGTTCTTGAACAAATACGACGTTTCTGCATGCGCGAAGTTGTGCGATACGCGTGGCACTGATTCTGCGGGCGGCGTCTGTCAGTATTTCAACATCTGGCGAGCCATTATCCAGAACAAACCGAGGACATATACATGCGCTATGGTTCGTTTTTACTTTGTCACTTCACATGCAATTAAGCTCAACCTTGTGTACGCAGTATTACCTACCCACTGACAACTCGACAGCCACCAACACTGGTCAGGGTCCGCTCAGCGTCACTCGTTCGCGCGGCTATCGTCGTATCTCGTACGTTGTCGATGGCGGATTTGAAGACTACACTTGTCCTGAGAATGGCGACTTCTGCTTCACTGAGAGCGGGGCGGGATGGGTCGGAACGTCATCGGATCGGGGAACAGATGACGCAACTCTCTTCCACTATGCGCCATATGCGCGTACAGGCGCGGGCGTCGGGCTTCTTGGGAGCGCCTTTGGAAGCGACCCGTACGCGGGCTTGCTTACTGCTTCTCTCTCAAGGAAGCTTCTGGCAGGGCGTTCGTACCTCTTGCAGTTCTTCCATTCCAGCACCTACAGCGGTGAACAGCTGGAAGCCAATGCTTTTGTTGTCGTCCTGTGGAATGGTCAGGTCGTCGGCAGCATTCACGGTTATAGTCCCTGGAGATACTTCACATTCACTGTTCAGGCGCAGGGTGGTGGTAACGATACGTTGGCTTTCGCAGGAGGCACAGCGCCAGCATATGACTTCCTCGACGATGTTTCGCTCTTCTTGCTTTGATGGTTGACTCTTGCGTATATACTACTAGTAGCTTTGTTGGACACGTTACACTCATGCACTGAATGTATTGATGACTTTTTTTTGAGCAATCGGTGTCAAAGTGGGCAAGTACACAACAAGTTTATTCTTTACGGCAGGCGAATGAACAAAATAGAAGGCGTTCAAGGAACCTGAGTACGAGGACTGGATTCTGCTTCAGCCGACTGGGAAATCGTCTTGGCGCGTTCATGAATATTAACGTTTGCAATCAGCCTGTGACGGTGTGAGGAAGGAGGGTAAACACTTGGTCTGAGACATACAACGTCGACACGGATGATAAAATTGCCGCAGCAACACTGAGAAGGAAGATTGGACCGAGACCTCGGGCATAGGCTTCAACGACTTGTGTCCTTAGCACTGTTGGGAGAGATTTGATGACTGTTACGCTTTGTAAGACAGCTTCCCGAGCGCTCGACGGTAAATCGGGAGCGTAAATGTCGAGATGGTGCCGAAAATTATTGGCAAACATGCTGCCAGCGACCCTACAATCAACGTTAGAATAGAGTCTGTTGAAGAAATGATGACGTGCGCTATGCCAACGATTCCGCCCAGAATCTGGGTGAAACTCTGCAGCTTGTGAAGAGGATGCGAAAAACGGACAGGAAGCTTACTACGAATGCCGTTGCTTGGGGGATCATAATTTCGTTGTCGGCAAAGTCAACCTCATGCAACAAATCAGAATCGACTTCGATGGCAAACAACAAACGAACAGACTTGGACAGCGAGAAGGACATTTTGGAAGGTTGTGCCAATCCCGACTCCGTACAAGATCTGATAGCCAATCAAATGGGCTGCTGGCGTGTCTCCGCGAAGGGTGAAAAACAGGCCCCCGGCAATGGCTGTCGTGAATGGACAGAGAAGAAGGAACCACCAATAATTGCCAAATTTCTGCCCGGGGTCAACATGCGATGGGTTGAGCAGCGTTGGATGAAGTCACCGTTACAGCACCTCCCGCAACACCTGCCGCTGTAGGACTAGTTGGTAATGTATACGTTAATCTAGTAGTTTTCGCACCAACAACAAGGGAAATGAGATAGGGCAGAATGCCCAGACCTGATTGAATAGCGCTCTTCCCGCGGGCTTGATACCTAACGAACCTGGTTTGACAATTGTCAAGACTTGATATTGGATGAAGCGTACCAGAGAGGTAGGTAGTACTTAGATATATTCGTCAGTACAGCGACAACGAGGGAGGGCTAACGATACTGACTGTGACCAAGAGCATGGCAAGATATCCAAGAAACTGGCGAGGAAACTCGTTCATCTGTTCGAAATAACAAGAGGATCGGAAAAATACGAACTCCGTAGATTGCGCCCCCTATTTGAGTCCGCCGTGTTAGTAGTCTAAGAGGCACCATGGACTTCGGCCCCATGAACCGCTCCCAGGCAAAGAAGCCAAACAGAAGAACTATTGATACTGCAAAGAGAGCAATGACTACGGGGTCGTTCCAAGCTCTAACATTGCCACCCCATTGCAAGGGAAGGAGAAAACAAGCGAAGGATCCAAGCATAAGTATGGCACCTGCCCAATCAAGTCTGCAAGCAGACTGGTCAAGAGAGAAAAGAATACTTGAGCCGACTACTATCTTACCGCATCCACCTTGGTGTACGCTCATTTTCGTTTCGGATAGGAGGCTTGACATTGAGAAGAAAAAATACTACAGCTGCCCCGACAGCACCACACTGGAATTATCTGTTGATATCGAGATAAATTGACGTCGTATATCGAGCTCGTACTGGAAGATTGACTAAAATAAAACTATGTCAGTCCATCCATCAATGAAATGAATGACTTACTCCAAAAACACCATCGCCAGCTCGCCCTGTCTGTGTGCAGTTTGGGTGGACGACCATAACACGGAGCGGAAATCCTACCAGTGAAGGCACCTCCCAGCAAGGGGCCCAAGACAGCTGATAGGCCTAGAACACCGCCGAAGGTGGCGTATAGGACCGGCCGTTTGTCCAATGGAGTGATCTGCTGGAATCTCGAACACGAAAGACAGGTGATATTTGGGGATTCTTGCCTCGGGAGTGAGTGTTGCCACTGACATCTGAATTCTGAAGATTGAGAATTTTAGCCGAGCAATAATTGATTAACGAAAGACATTACCCAGCAGCACCGCAGCCAGCGACAGCTCTCCCGGCGATGAATAGCGGCATGGAGTTGGCGATGCCGCACATCAAGGAACCGATTTCAAAAAGCAGCGTTGACGACAAGTAGACCTTTTTCTTCGGGAACAAACTCAACACTTGGCCGGCAAAGAGAATCAACCCTCCTTGAGTCAAGAAATCTGTAAAAACTTCAGTATGGCAGCTTCGCGGACTGGTTATCAGGCTCACAGGCGGTCACTGGCCAAGTTACATCGCTCAATGCATTGAAGTGGGAAACAATTTGTGGTAGAGCTGTAGCAACCTAGTGTGTCAGTGTCAGTCCGATTCGGAGCATGAAGTCGAAGAAAGTCACTATGGTTTGGTCCAGAGTAATAAGCAATACAGTGATGAGGAGTCCGCTGTGTATATGATGAAATTGAGGCGAAGAAATAACGCGGAGAATGAATGACCAATAAACTTGGAACAGTTGTACACCTCTCAGATATCTGTCTTCAGGGCAATCTGGAGGGGCGTCGGTACGCTCGCGAGATTTACTGTCGACCATAACCCAGACGAGGGCTCGAAAAAAACCACCGTGACAGGGAACAGGTTACAGCTCAGTGATTTGAAAGGTATTGCCAGTGGCAAAAGAAACAGTCGATGGGAAGGAGCTACTTGAAGGAGCTGCGATCGGACATAGGGTCTGGGGGGTGCCAGGGTGGCCCCGAAATCTCTGGATCAACTCAGTCGAGAAACCAGTTCACCTTGAGTTGACCTTGAGTTGAGCTCAACATGAACGTTGGAACTAGACATAGCATGTTGCCGTAACATCATCCGACCCGTCCGCCTTCCTCTCAAGTTGACTACTGGTGAGCCAAGTTGGAACGACCTTCCTCTTCTTTGCGGGAAGGGTTTGCCAGGTGCTACGGCAGCGGGAAGCTCTGAAAATCTTTTCACTGAATCTAGCTTGAAGCTGTTTATCCGATCATCGTGCATTTTCCCTCTGATCATCCGACATATTCAGTTCTCCCATTCCCGCAGAAACGCCTCAAGTGACGCCTGTAGTTCGGCCCCGGCTGTTCGTTCTAGGGACCTCGCCGGCAATTCTTCCTTCCTTCCTTCCTTCCACTATCAAAATTTACATATGGCATTATTTATCGGCAAATATTCGAACTCAAGTTGCGAAGTCGCAACAATCCAGGCGGGTTGCTTTCGGCCGATAAGTGAAGTGACTGTATGAACGCCATGGTTGATGACCGAAGTCCGAACTTCCTAATCGGGAGGCAAGATACAATGTTCTTTACCACAAACTTGCAAGACGAGCTCAAGACTCCTCGTGCCATCAGCCACAGTTCACCCATATAAAGCAACACCTAGCACACTGTGGACACCATCAACCACACCGCTCACTCAGAATTACCGAAACGACCATGGCCAAATGTCTTTTCTTCAAGTCCCCTCGTCGACTCTGCTTCCCCATCTTTGCCCCCATCTCTTACTGGCAAAATGGCTGTTCGTTATTGAAGTCTTTTTTTTCGATTCTCTGGATACTGATTCTGAGCTCAGACGAATGAGAATCACAACAACATCCCTCCTGGGTTTCAAATTATTCACCAATTTCGTCGGTTCATCGACGAGCACCCGGAATACAACAACATTCACGCCGCCCTTCCTTCAACGCCGATCCCCGCAGCCAGAACTGGCGGCTTCGCGGAGGATGAAAATCGGGACAATAGTGCAGGTGCGTTGCAAACCCGTCAGAATGAAATTTGACACTAAATTTGAGCACTTTCAGCTCCTGTCCGCGATCGCTACGAGAGCGCACGCGCTCAAACACAGGCACTAGTTGCCCCGCCATCCTATCAGTCCGCTCTGGGTCCAGCCACCCTTGCACCTTCGAATCCTCGTCACGTCAATCAAGAAAGACTTGGAGTCTCCAATCTCAATACCTCTGCCGTCAATCGTGACCGCGTCAATCACGCCCTCGCCACCCTTCCTCGCAGCTCGACATCTTCTCTCGCCGTTCGCAATAGACGCACCAGAGGTCCAGCACGCGGTGGGCCGGTCCTCGCGAGCCGCCCGCAGCGACGAGCTATTCCAGATGTTTCCCACTGCCTCGAGGCAAATGCAGACACTCCGACAGCCAGAATCATCGTCCTTGTATATCCCCCCCTCGTAAGCTCGCTTCAATCTTTCTATATCCTCTTATTTATCTCTGATTCACAACCTCAGAGTCAGCATGCTGGCCCCCGCGAGTTTCTTGTTTACAATATCCTCCATCTCGACTTTCTGGAGATCCTGGAAGAAAACCATCTGCTCTACCGATACATCCTTCCCCTCAATACGCGCGTCAACGATCTCCTGCGCATGGCTCATGGTGACATGGTCGTTTCGGGCGCTCGTTTCGGCTTCGAAGAGACCATTCGGTCATCTGCTGCCGCGGCAGTTGCGGTCACCACCGTCCAGCCGCTGGGACTTGCAGATCGCGGGCGGACCTCTGCCCATTTTACTGGACCCCGCCTTCGCATCATACCTCAACCCCTCGAGACGACCCTTCACGAGCTCTCGCTCGACAGAAACCACTTCGCCGATCCCGGGAGCTTCCGGGATGGATCTTGGATTATCAGACTCGGTTCGTGCCTTTCTTCTTACTTTCGGTTGCCTACTCACGATGTTAACAGCTGTCATGGGAACTGAGCTGAGCTACATTTCTTCGGACGGCCGCCGCCATGGCCATGACTGCCTCGGTCAGCACATTTACTCGCTGTTTCCGTGCGATGGCAACAGTATGCGCTCTGATGACGACGTGAATACGTCGGGAGGGGAGGAAGTCGACAGCGAGGAAGAAGAGCGCACAGTAGCGCGTTTGCTCTGGGTATGTGGAAGCAAAACTCCTTTGCTTTTCTCGTTTCAACTGATATCTTCGCAGCGCACCCCTCGTAACACCGCCGCCCAGACCCCTCGGTTGACGCGTTCGAACGCACACGCTGCACCTGCTCCTCAAAACACTCCAGCAGGCAGCGCTCCAGCCACCACACCAAGCCGTCCGCGTGTGCGCACCACTGCAGATGCCGCCACCTCCACTTCCGAGCTTCCGCGCCGCGTGCTTCGCGATCCCGCCAGTACCGCCAGTGCCGCACCTGCGCCCGCAACCGTCTCCGCCCCACCTGCCTTAACTCGCCCACCTCGCTCTCGCCGTGTGCTTGGTGACCTCCCCGTCCCCCGAGCCCGCACGCGCTCGTTGTCCCCGGAGCCCGACTTCTCTCTTCCTCCTAGGATCTGGGGCGACGAGAACACATACCAGCCTCACTCTCGTGGTGATTTCAGCCCCAACCGATTCACGCATGACCTCAGGCAGTGGGCTGTCCAAGGCGCAGGATCTGTCCCTCCCCTGTCAATCCGCGGAGCCAATATCGACGAGATGGTGGACGCATTTGTGGCAGTAATAGATCGGCTTGGTAGAACAGGTGATTATACACAGCTCTTAAATCCGGAGCGCAGTTTTGTAATGTAAGTTCTTTCCTGAAATTGGAATCCTTCTTGTCTAACTTCAAGTGCAGGACCACGGATGAGGCAGTGGGGGAAGGGGTGGAACGCGAGGTTGTTCACGCAGCGCTCCAACGGGAGCTTGCCGACGAATCTACCTATTTCAACCACGGAGAGGACAATGTGCTCACCCTTCGCATACTGCCCTCATCCATCCCTGCTTCGCCCGCACGGCTCGTCAAATTCAAACGTTTGGGCGCTCTCTGCGGCCTTACCCACATCCTTGGTCAATCGATCCCCTCGATCAGCGTCGCTCTGTTTCAGTATATTGTAAACCACTGCGATCTCCGCGCCCTCTCGCGCAACTTTACCTATGAATGGTTCCCCGCCCTCACACGCCAAGTGCTAGACTTCCTTGCGACTTCTGAAACGGACGATCTCAGCGCTTTTCAAACCCATCTCATCACTTATCATGGCGCAGGGGTGAGTGTCTGCGCTGCTTGTTATTTGTAATCTCAATGCTAGTTCAGGCTTCAGCGTTCCGCTACCGCGATCGTGCTACGCATGACTCCCTTGGTGTCCACATGCTTTATCTGCCTGTCGTCGCCAATGACACGTTTGACAAACCGGAGCCCACCTCTTTCCGCACGGGGTATCTTCTGGCATGCAGAAACGGGGTCAACCTGCCTTGGGTGAGTTGTCCTCATTCACCGTGTCTCAACCTGCTTACTGAATTCTTCACCACAGGCAATCCGCAACTTCGAAGGCGGGTCAGACACGTTCTTCAGCGTGATGGAAACCTCTCGCATCAGCTCTGCAGACTCTCTGCTCGCTGTTCTCGACGTTGTGAACGCTTCCAACTCGGCGGAACTCCTCGACTCTTTGCGCGGTATCACAGGCGACATCACTCTCACCTTCCACATGCTCATCGAGCGTTACCTGCGTGGCATTGGCACTCCTTGTCCTGCGATGTTCGCTGCCGCAAAGGGGGCCTTCCACTCCATCATTGACCTAGATCGCATCGACTCCCCAGCCTTCCGTTCTCAGATGCTTGTGTGGGCTGCTACAGGCTCGCCCTTCGTTGATCCAGCGGGTGCTCATATCTCGGTGCGTCTTTCCTTTGTTCTCTGATTCATACACCGAGCTTAATGGCCCAACAGTTGGGCCCTATCAACACCCATGGAGAGGGTTATGGAGTTCCTGGCAGTACCGCTGCCGAGCGCGATGTCTTGGCTAGGGAAGGTACTTTTCATATCCAGACCTGCCACCGCAGCATCCGCTTCCCAGTTGAATATGCCCTCCGCCTCGCCGAGGTTCGTTATGTTCCAGAGGGAGAACCTCGCGACTTCCAAGAAGCTTTTGATTACTGGTTTTTGACTCAATCTCTCATCGCTATCGGTCGCCATAGTATGATGTAGTTTTCTCTCCCTTCAATTTGTTGATGCTCCACCTATTGTGTAACACGTACTTGCTTTGTCTGCTCTAATGAAAAATGGTGTTGAGCTTTAACCACTCTGAGCCTCTTAAAGCTCTCAACGAAGAATTGGGCCTCAAAAATTCGATCGGAGTTTGCGTATCTTTGGTTTTGAGACACCATTTCAGAATCCTCATTGCGTCGTCAATATTGGGCCGGATGCCTTGATTACATTTTTCCTCTGTAGTTCATACAATACTCTATACCTATGAGGCTTTTTAGCATGAGTTTCCCTTGAATGTTAAGGCCCCATAACTCGAGCTTTGCGACGCCTTTCTGTCACACATTGTGACATGCGTGACAATCGACGCTTTTCCACCACAAAACTGCAAGACAGTGCAAGTGCAACTCAAACAGGCTCAATACACCTAATTCTTCCTTGTATGCGATCATTCAGAAGCTCCTCGACGATTCCTACCGCCACTGCTTCTGTTTTGTGCCAAATGAGACAATGGCAACACCAACATAAGTATCTGCCCTCCAGGCTCCAGCTCAAGAAGCTCTACCGTGATATCACAGCAGCCTTAGACACCGAGGTTAAATGAGACCGCGGACGCTGGTTGGGCTCTGCTCAACACCAAGGACACCCAAGATGTTCATGATGATGCCAAAGTCGAAGCTTCAAATTGAGGATCACGAACAGCGCACTCGTTTCATTTTCCAATTAGAATGTTTTGCTAATCCTGAATTGGTTGTGAGACTCACAGAGGCAATTCACAGTTTACTTGAAATATCTCAACGCATCCCTCCGTAACATCCCTACCAAATACAACATCATCACTCGTTTGTGGTTGTATAAACTTCTCGAGTCACTGAAGTAGCTAACTGTAGCTAATCAATCTTTCCCTTTGAAGGTTGGCGTTCCTGTACGTGTTCCCAGATCATTTGTTCAAGACCGTGGTTATGAATACTATAGAAATCAGACATACCAAACCTAGGCTGGGTGCGCGTTGAATGCACGAGGTGTTCACCTTGGTTTCTTTTCTGCGTCTGTTTTTCACCTGAGCTCATCCAGCTCATTTCATTCCCGCCGCTCACTAACCTTTTTTTTTTTACCGATGGCATTTACCTTCAAGTGTGTAGCGGTAAGTAAATCGACTCTTGCTTGAATTTTCATGTATCTGTTCGTTTTATTAGCTTTTTCGAATCTCACTACATATCTACCTTTCCGATTGCAGCAGGAAAATACTCACACGCAGATTCGCTAGCCACTGGCAGACGGCAATATGTGTAGTCAACACGATAGTGCGTTGGTTTCTTTCTCCAATTCAAATGTTTCGCTGATTTTGGATCTTGGAATTGGTTCTCAGACTCGTGGAGGCAATCTACAATCGTGGAGGCAATCTACAATCTACTCGAAACTATCCCCTACACCCAGTGTTCACGCATCCCTACCAAATACAACATCATTGGCACTCGTTTACGGAATCTCGTGCCCTATGTACTTCTCGAGTCGTTGATGCCATTTCCTCTGCCTGTGCTCTCGCCCTCAAACATCTCCAGGATTCCAGCTATTACTTTTACATCGGTGTTAAAGTCTAGACTGTAGAGGAACCCTCGCTCAAGTTTCAACCTGTTCGAGACAAGGTGCGTGTTTCGTCCACTCTTGTTATTCTTCCTCGCGCGTCTTCAAATGTCAGGTCTTCATGGATCTTGAATCTTGTGTGCTTGCCAGTGAATTTCGGTTCAAGTTTTGTTTTGAGGGCGAGGTGCGTCAACTTCATTGAATTTCTCTTCGTCCGGTTCTCCGCTGATTAACGGAAAACAGTGAACTTTTGTTGAGCCAGGCTCCTGCTTCCCCAAAAGCAGACTGCCTTCATTCACGTTGTCGCCACCGGATGCCGCGTCGCTCAGGCTTTTCAACTGTCCCCGGTCACTCCACCTGGTCATCGATAATACACAGTTTCTTTTGATACCGTGCATACTAACTTGCGGACACTCCTTGATTTATTCTATTTACTACTCTTTTGTACTAATACCTAGGTTTTCCCGTACGATTTATCGACTTGCAATACACAGATCACAGATTTTTGCGCATGCCTTGAATCCCGTAAGTCAAAGTGAATTGGCATGGAATTGAGACGGAAGCGTACCGTTTTGACCCAAGAATCCGTCAGTACAACGAGCTGTCTGAGATACTCAGACTGAATATGACGCACCTGATACACAACCTCAACGGCAACAAGAACTCGAAGACTTGAAGAAGAGAATAGGATAGACGTATTGAGACGTCGGGAAGTGTATCCGAATCGGCGGCCGTTTTGCCTTCGATTCAAGAATCTTGTTAGCAACGAAGGAATCAAGAGAAGAACAAGAATATAACAGCAGAACTTATATGCGATTCAAACTCAAGGCGAGTCGAGTTGAATCTACTCATTCAGGACAAAGAAATCAAGAATTTCAAGATTGAATCGAAAATCAGGAAGCAACACGAAGGTTAGCTGAGTGTCAGTATGGACCGGGACGACGGAAGGAAAGGAAACAAATTATACTTCGACAGCGACTCGGACTTCGCAATGATTCGTCGACTCTTGAAAATTTTTGTGTGCAATTTAATTCTTTGACCCGTTCAAGATTAACCCCTTGAAA
This sequence comes from Favolaschia claudopus, assembly GCA_037176885.1. Lineage (NCBI taxonomy): Eukaryota > Fungi > Basidiomycota > Agaricomycetes > Agaricales > Mycenaceae > Favolaschia > Favolaschia claudopus. The sequence goes on along the minus strand of JAWWNJ010000063.1, from coordinate 1,337,082 downwards.
CTTGGAATCTCGTGTTGACGGCTCGACAGGGCCCTCGACGAGCGAGCACGCACGTGCGGCGGCGGGTTATTGCGGCAGCGGTGCGCCAGGGACCGAGTACTGTTGAAAGCGAGACGAAACATCTGTTTGTTCTGGTTCAATTCATGAAACGACGCATTACTTGCAGCAAAAGAGACCGACGGCTCAGGATCAAGGCGACTCTGCTTGAGGGATTACCACCAGAATTGGAGGAAAATGATTGGAATCATGACTGATCGGAGCCAAGAGAGCGAGAGAGCGACCTGAAACTCTGTGTTGTGAGTTGGAATCCGCGAAATAAAATGAAGTAACCAAAGAATGGTGACGTACTTTGAAGCTGAGATTCGGAGTTCAATTATCAAGGTACGCATTCTGGGCAGCGTTCCGGCGTCAGTTCGAAAAGATTTGTCGTCAAATATCAAGAAATTGAACTCATGAGCATAACCAGCGGCTGGTTCGTCATATAGTATGTCGAACGAACGAATACGGCCCTTGAATTTCTTTGGTTAGATTTGACGCAGAAAGCGAAAGATCGTACTCACCTGAACCAAATCCACCCAAACTCGACACATTCAACCTAATATCAATCACACAAGTCACATCCTGCGCGATTGTCAACAAAGGAAGAACAAAGAAACAAAAAGCCGACTCACCGGGGATCCCCGCGTCGGCGCCGAAGTCCACCCACGTTCGAGTTTGAAGTGTTAGTTGAAAGCGTTTGGTTAAAGGTATAGGGCAATTGTCGTTAATAACAGCGGTATTAAACCTTACCTAGACAGCCGAAATGTGCATCTCACAAGGCTATCCGGCGGTCAGTCATTCAAATTTTGAAGTCAATAAGGAACTCACTTACCTTGCGCACACAGTCGACATGTGCATCTCATGCGAATGAATAAGAGCTGGCTGATCAGTCAGGAAGGCCTTGAGGTACTCAAAGGGTCACTCACCCGCACAAAGTCACCGAAATGTGAATTGAAAGTCAGCGTTAGGTTAGTTGTGGACGCCGCGTTAGGAAGAGAACTATATAAGAAAAGGAAAAGAAACTGGGGGTCAACTCGAGTTCATCTGGCTGCGAGTTTCACTTACTTGAATCCATAGAAGATATGTATACCTTTGATTGCGTAGGCCCGCGCACGCGATTCAGACCAGCATTTCGACTTATTGCGACCAACCGGCCGTAGATAGCACTGTTTGACCAAAGAATTGGTGGGAGTCAAAATGAAATTAGACAATGAAAGGGACCGAATCAAGTGAACGAATATCATACCGATACTACTACTTACTACGGAAGAGGAAGAGAGCACCTAGATATTCAAGCCAGAGCACATACCTTTGAGTGTTAAACTTGAGTCAAATTGAATCGGAAAGGGGCTGAAAGGAATAGTAACTCAGTTAAAATGCGAAGAGATGAGTGACTTGAAAGCGCGCGCTGGGCTGGAGTAAAAGGAGTGGTCGGGATTGGTGTTGCGAGAGTGGTTGGTACGGTCGGTAGTTTGACAGCAGAACCGCGTTTTGCTGTTGTTGTTGACTCGGAGCCAAGGAAGGAGGGAGCCTCAGGGAAGGAGACGACATCGTTCATCGAGGACTCGGAGACTTCACGGCATTTGTGCATAGATAAATAACATTCAAGACAGCCAAATTGACAATGGAGTCCACTGCAGTAGGCGGCAGTCAAACGTAGTACAGTAGTCGCAGCCGAAGAGCGCAACGTCGGGATCAGTTGAGTGGAAAGGTCAATGCTGGTGAAGGGCCGTGTTGGCCGCGGCCAATGATGACAACAGTGACAAACAACCTTGAAGTTGCTCAACGCCGCCGCTTCATCTCGATGCTGCCTATCACCCGGTAATCGATACCCAACGCGTTGTCTTGTCTCGTGCTCGCTTTGACCACACCCATGCCGCCCCACCGACGTGCTGTGTCAACACCGCGCAAATCTTTTAGACGTCGCCGACTGCGACTCGCATCCAGGAGTCTACAGCAACTCCCCACTGTTATCGCCCGACAATTCTGCTCAAGTTGCCCGCAACCCCTCGACTCCGATACTCCTAACCTGGCGCTCAACAATGCGCTGCTTCTACCCCGCGTGAATCTCCTCAACTACTCGTTTCGACAACTCCGTTTCGACAAGATCAAGTTCTCACCGCCAGCCCATACGATCTCGCCTCCACAACGGCGCCGATGCCGCCATCTCCGCCGCTCATCTCCCAGCTCCGTCCCGCTCGGGCTGAGTGCTAGCAACTAATGGGGCTGTCTGCATCTCCGACACGCTTTCACCACCAAGATCAAGTTCGCTGCGGGATGATCTCGCGTCACTCTCTTTGACGACTCCGACTCGTCTCGACACCCCGGCACAACTTAAACACGCTGTTCCCCTGAAAAATGCCCTGACGTGGCGCTGATACCGCCGTCTCCGCCCCTCAAGTCCTGCTGTTTCCGTCAAGATCGAGAATTCTTTGTTCAAATCCCACTCGAGTCCCCGCCCATTCAAAGACGGTGCCTGCCTGCCGACCACCCTAGCCAACTACTAGAACAGAACGCAAACTACGTCGGAGTCACGTCTCTAATGAGCAAAATACCACCTCCACCTCTCTTTCAAAGTCCCATCTCCTTAAGAAATGCTGTCTTCACAGCTTATACTAGTCAAAGGTGCGTGATTCTAGCCTATTCTCTCTCTCTTTCTGACGCTGTCAACCCACCCACAGCCTTCCGCGCCATTTCACAACCGCGCGTTCGCGCCTTTTCTCGTCCTGTTATGCCCGTGCACAACACCCGACCAGTCTACCCCTCATTTGGATTCATCTGGATCTCCGACTTCTTCCCAGGACCTATCAGCATCAACCATCCTTGCTCCGGCCTACATAGCCATCCAGCCTGCCGGAGCAATATGGATATCCTTGATCCTTGTCCCTATGCTGATCTCCTACCGGAGTCCTCACCCAACCGATCCTATGTTTCCTATCCACCTTCCCTCACTCGGATTCATACCGATGCTTGACTTATCCGTTGGACCCTTCCGCATCCCTCATCAATGCTCCGGCCTGATCCATCACTTATGATGCCGGAGCAATGCAGACTTACCCTGGTTCCCATCCGCTCTCACCATTCCTCTCACGGAGTCCTCCCACATACGATCCTATCCTTCCCATTCATCCCCCGCATCATCTTGGGCTCATATGGATCTTGGACTTCACCGATGAACCTTCCTGCATTACTTGTCGATGCTCCGGCCTGCACAGCCACTCGTCCGGCCGGAGCAATGCGGACTTCCTCCTGGTCCTCCTCTGTTCATCCCAATACTCCTACGGAGCCCTCTCGCATCCCAACCTATGTTTCCGATTCATTCCCGCTTCATCTGGATTCCCGTGGAAGTCATCCGACTTGGTTATCACGTTCATCCCGCTACTCCTCCTATTCTCTTATGCTGATGACATCTACTCAGCCGAGACATTGGACGAGGTGCACCCAAGGTTCATCCGGATTCACTTCTACCTCCCTCGGATCCATTCCTGTTCATCCTCGAGTTCCCCGCATGTCCGACTTGTTCGCCCGGTTCACCCGGCCATCCGTCCGGCCCGGCTCCCCCGGCCCGGCCGGTGATCCGATCAATTCCCTTATCCGGCCATACTACATCCCTGCGGACTCATCCCCTCATCCTCAGTTCGCTCGGACGTGAGATGCCTTGCATCGAACTCTGCAGTCCTCCTCCGGACTCAACATTATGTCATCTATCTTCCCCGGCATCATTGGTATGCATCATATGACTATGCTTCTTTCTTATTGTCTTTATTGTTCTCGCCCGGTACTTACCTCTTGCCTTATTGTTCTTACTGCTGTACCGCACTTCTTACTTATTGTTCTTATTGTCTTGTACATACTTCTGGCTTCATTTGGATATATCTCCGTACTTACTTTAAATACCTACAGTCTCCCGATTGTATTCCTTAGTTTGATAATTAACGTTGTCTCCCTGTCTTAACGTTTGTTCTGCTGCACTGTCCGGATCTCCTCCCGCTCATCTCCCTCTCGTCCGGACTTATCCCTTTGACAACATCTCTTGGTCTTGTGTTCGGACGCCTCTCATATCCTCGTCCGAACTCGTCCGGCTCCTTATAGCCTTGGCCGACCTTTCGTCCGGCTTGTTCCCACGCCCTCGGCCAAGCCTCCTTTACTCACCTGGACCTGCTCGACTTCGTCGAGCCTCGACCTCGAACCTTGCTCATCCTTTGGCTCTCGGGCAAGCCTCCCCGTACTTCGTTCTACCTTGCCCAGCTCGCCCGGCTCCTCCGATTCGCCCGGACCTTCGTCCGGCCCGATCACGTGACCTCCTTCGTCCGGCCTTGCCCCAGCCCGGCCAAGTCCTGCCTTGGTCCTATTGCGAATCGGTTTCCACCAGCCTGCGGGTTCTAGCCGCCCTTGTTGTCTTCCCTCCTTGTGTTCCTCTCGTGTAGGCTGACAGTTCCCACTCATCCTTAATCTACCTGTGGTGTAGTGGTTTTGATATCCGTAGTTCCGGGTTCGACCTATCCCGAATTCTACTTCGACATCTCTTCTGTTCCTCCCTTGCGTCTCGGACCGGAACCTACCTCCTCTCTCCCTCTTCCTTCTTCCTTCTTTCCGGCACGGATATAACACGTCCTCACACCCCAAACCCATCACCGATCCGTCGCTTCCGAACGCGACGCGTCCGCTCACGCACACCGGTTCGATGGTTCCTAATCGCGCCGCCGACGGCGTTGTCCGCTAAACACACGCTGAGTGTGTCTGACACCAACACGCTCAAAAACTGTGGAACACAGGTGCGTGGCGCTCCTATTCTTTCTCTCAGTCATTCTGACTTGTTTATTTGAGTCACCCGGACGCCTGCACCATTCATCTCGAAGTTGTTGACTACGCAGCCAAAACAGAGTCCGTCTTTTCCGCCGCGAAATATTTTACTTCACCGAGTAACATCCACCATTCTAGTCTACCCGTGTCCGGGAGCGACCAGAGAGAGGCAAGGAACTGCCGCAGCCACAGCCTCCAACGGCTCGCAAGCATCCGAATCCGCAGCCAGTGGTTTCCGGTCCACAGCAAAATGACACAGACGGACGCAGATGTTGACGACTTTTCTCGCCGTCTCAAGATCTCTGCTTCTCCCACTCGCCATTCCGCAAAGCACTCTGCTCATCCTTGTCGTTTGCTCAATCCCGACCGAGATCCAATCCCTATGCGCAGCGCCCCAAAGGCAAGTCCGTCCCCGTCGCGTGATACCGCTGGTCGCCAGCTCTTCGATCATCGGAAGGACGATCCCGTTCGCTTCGTGCTTCGCGGCAAACCACCTCCGACACCCAAATCTTCTGGCGAATACGTCTCTGCCTCATCCACCTCTTCCTCCGCAAACTCCATGGCATCCTCCACCTTCACCCTCTCCTCCACCACAGACGGATCGTCTGGTCTGCGTCTTCCGCCCTGTTCGATCGTAAAAGCAATCCAGCAGACAAGTCACTGGCAGCACCAACGTATTTGCTCTCCAGCTCAAGAAGCTTCACCGTGCTATCACGGACCTCGGATGAGACCGAGGACGCCGGTTGTGTCCTGCTCAAGGCCAAGGACACTCAAGATGATGATCCTGAACGCGACAAGGAACGGGAACAGTGGAAGCGTCAAATCGAGGATCACAAAGAGTGAGTTTCGTTGCATCTCCCAATTCAAATGTTTCGCTAATTGAGAATAGTTCTCAGACTCGCAGAGATCATCCACAATCCACTTGAAATAGCTTTTGCACCCAGCGTCCCTGTATCCCTCCGCAACATCCCTACCAAATACAAGAGCATCACTCATTTGCGGACTTTCGCTTTTCATAAGCTTCAAATTCTCAAGTCGCTGTGTTGTGCCTCCTTCACTTCTCTCGGCCTCGATCACAAAACTGAACGTTGAATCAAATCTCCTCGTTGAATCAAATCTCCTCGTTGAATCAAATCTCCTCGTTGAATCAAATCTCCGACGGGGCTGTCTGCTCGACGCAAGTCTGATTGCTGAACGGGGCGTCAGACCCGAGACACCCATTTCCGAAGCCTTGTTACATCGTCAATATTGGGCCCGATGCCTTAGTTACATTTTTCCTCTGTAGTCCTTACAATCTTTTATACCTATGAAGTTTTTCAGCATGAGTTTCCCTTGAATGTTAAGGCCCCATAACTCAAGTTTTACGGCGCCTTTCTGTCACACAATGTGACATACGTGACAACCTACATTCCACAACCTTGACGACAAAACCGCAAGTGCGACTCAAACGGAGAGTTAGTTCTATCTTACATGCGACGACTCCTAGCTGCCCTCAACTATCAATATCACATCTGCTGTCTTGCGCCAACTCAACAATTTTCGATCAACTCAATTCTCAGACTGCTCCAAGACTGCTCTGCTTAGTACCTTAGAAGGTAGGTCTACCTTGAGACTCAAAATTTGTCCAGAGTCTACAATTCAAATCAATTTTGAACTGCTGCTTGACTTGTCTTACAGCATTCTTCAACTTGAATTTCAAAATCTTCGCTGTCTCAACTTGCCTTGATTTTAATTTGCTTCGTGCTTCGAGTTCGCGGCAAAGCACCTCAGACACTTGAATCTTCCGGCTAATACGTCTCTGCCTCATCCACGTCTTCCCGACACCAAACGATGCTCTCTGGTGTTCCCGACACCACCGTAGGTGTTGAGACACCCGCGCTGACACGTCGAGCATGATTTTCGGCGCTGACTTTTTTTCTTTTTATCTTTGTCCAGTGGACCCGCGCTCCCTACGCCGTCGCGCCTCCAACGCTCCGAAATTACTGCACCGGACAACGCCCTGAGGTCCTCCCCCGGCACCACCGCAGCCCGGTAGACGTTAGCGAGATATAATTTCTCGCCGCTCGCCACCGCCCTTGTCGACATCTTCATCGCCTGTCGGCCGCTGTCACACCGCTATTTCTCCCGGTCTCGATGAGCACATTTTCACAGATTCGTTGGAATTCAACCAGGTCGGTTCTTGCTTCTCAGTGAATGACCATCATATTGACCTACTGTTATAGGTTGTTATCTTTGTCCAGTCTGTGGCGCGGGCGAACGAGCTCGACAAGCTATTGGTCTCTTGCAACTTCCCGAGTATCAGTATTCATTCGGGCCTTGCACAGGAGGAGCGGTATGTCGTGTGTTGTGTGATTAAGCATTCGAGAAGCGTATACTGGTTGCCACTGATATCTTCGGTCGCGGACATCGACGTGGAGCGGGTCAACATTGTCATGAATCACTACTGCCCGCCTGATGCTGACAGCTACCTCCACCGAGTCGGGTGAGTGTGTTCAGGATCGGATACGAAGAGAAGCTTATAGTCATGCAGGTCGGTTCGGTACCAAGGGTCTTGCAGTGACTTTCGTCGCGTCAGAGACAGACCAGCAAGTCATGGCAACGATTCAGTCACCGTTCACAGTCGCCGTACCTGAACTCCCTGATCACATCGACCGTGCTGACGCTACCGCAAGCTGAGGCGAGCTGCCTTCACGGTTTTTTCGCGTCTGCTGCCGATGTTCGCGCTTAGAAAGGACTTGAGAAAGGCAAGAACAGCGCAGCGCAAGATTGATGCACGTAGGTGCTTCGGCAGGAGGCAGATAGAATCGAGGTTGGCGGCGGAGAGGCGAGTCGAGACGATATAAAGTCGGTAGCGTAGAGTGATGCAGTCACAATGTAACTATGAATTTGAATAAAACGAGATATGTGCGGGATGAGTCCCAGTTTGTCAGTAAGTGATTAATAAAGAACGGCCCGGGTGTAAGAGCTGAGATTGGGGTTGTAGAGGGTTGTAGACTGTTGTAGACGGCCATTTCATGTGACTTGTTGTGACATGTCGTGTCTCTCTCTTCCACAACATCGACGCGTCGACAATGCCTGAATCTGACATAGCAAAGGCTTTGAAGCATGAAATTGAGAAGGCTCTACGCGACGAGGCCAAAATCTCTCAGGACTGGCCTGAAGGTGCGAAGATTGTCTCGTTCATATGGAATCCACGCGAATGTCTTTTTAGGCCACCTCGAGATTTTGCCTAGGTCGTTTACAGTGGGAACGAATGTTAAATCGTATACGACGCTCACCGTAGATCGCGGGGACTACCTTGAATCTCAAGAGCCTCTCCCTAATCTCCGGTACTACGAAAACGAATGGGACCGTGTCCGCGTTCCTGAAAATGCCGACTGGGCCTATCTTGCGCAACACCAACTCAAGGCTGGACCCGTTCATGTTGCCGTCCGTGGCAAAACTCTTGCTCTTGCTGCAGGCTTTGTGAGTTAATTGGATCGGTCAAACGTCGTCTCCCCTGCATTACCTTATTTTCTTAGCATGTAGTGGTGTGTCACCTCGGGCTCGAGGCAACCATTATCCCTATGAAAGTGGTCGATTACCGCTCACTGGTTGCACCTTGGAATTGTATTGATGGTCCCAATGAGGACTGCGATAAAGCCGCCCTCATGCGGAGCTTTGATTTGCCGGAAAGATTTCGTGATCGTGCCCGCCACCTGGAAGACCCCATTGTCAACGTATTCGCGGCCGTTGTGACTGCCAACACCGCATTCGTAATTTGCGACTCCAGCCGGCTCATTCGCCTCTGTGTCCTCAGCTCGTCGGCTGTGGTCACTCAAGACGATTTGATCCCTGGCTCAGATGTATTGTTTCTTTTTCGAAATACATCTTGCAGCAGCTGACTCTTGTTTATCAGATGTGGAAGTCTCGCCTCTGGAAGGCGTTCCCTGGCGGCCCTGACTGGGTGTCTGAGCTCCCCGAAGCTTTAGCATACCTGGACCATTGGCGCGACGGTGTTGTGAAGTCGGGTAAACGCAAGACAAAATGCATTGTGGATGTTCTCACTGAGGCGAAGGGCCCTGGTGGTGGCATTGGAAAACATTTGGCCAATGACTTCCTCTACGAAGTCGCTATTCATCCTGACACTCCCAGCTTTGTTCTATGCACCGACGAGGCATCTTTTTCTCGCCTCCGCACCCATCTCCCGATTTTCATGGCTCGCTGGGAGTCCCCTCAATACCTCAAAGCATGTGCTGGTCGAACCAACTCCATCAATCCCTTCGCGTTCAACACAACATCCGACCGCAATTTCTTCTCTTCGTATGTGCCAGTCTACCGTCGCACATCGGTACGGGTTCGTCAGGACCTATACAACCTTTATCTTGTGAACGGTCTATTCGATCCAGAGCACATAATTGGTAGCGCTTCTCAGACTCCTTTACCATTCTTTGCCAACAAGCCAACTGAAATGCTTCCAGGGACTCTGTATACCAAGCCAGTTACGCTTTTAAGCAACGAATGGAAGGATGTCCCCGTGCGCTTTTTCCCCGCAAGCAACACCAACCGATACCATATCATCAAGGCTCAGGTTCCCAATGGCTGGAAAACACGAGTCGAGGTTTGGCATTAGTCTCTATGGGTGCGATTTGTCTGTGGCTCACAGATTTCAGGAGCCGATGCTGAGTGATGTAACTAATGCTGGTTTTGCGACTACATTGGGAAGGGCGTCGTTTCGTGAACAAGTGAATAACAAGGTAGATTTAGAGCAAGCCAAGCTCTTAGTACACCGCGGCCGCCCACGTAAAGTCTGTGCAATGTCAATCTCACCAGTTTTTCTGACTCACCTTTTCCAGGATAAGACGGGACTGCCTGGGCGCCCTCGCAAGACTGACACGAAGGCCAGAATTGCTACGAAGGAGGCCCAGGCAAGGGTTATACGCCCTATAGTCTGTGTTGAGCAAGAGAACGATGAGCTGTTGGGAAGTGAAATCCCTGAGGATGGTCCGCGTCGTAGCAAGCGAATTCGTCTTACCTAGCAGAAATAATACCAATCTACAAACTCACTTGATGACTTCCTTAGTCTTGAAGCCTGACTCTTGGGCGCAGTTCGGTTTGAAAAGAACTCGATTTGCTATCTACAGCATACAAATTCTCCGCATTGCCTCTCTCGAATCACTGACTGATTCCACATAGTGTATCTACTAGCTCTATTAATGGGAATGGTACTTTTATTCTACGCAAAACATTCACCCTGTGTTTACCACGCACCGAACCCTTCTGGAGCGAGCATTTGGCGAGTATGTTCGTGTTTTAGAGTACCATTTTTCTAGGCCTCACAACGCGATCAATTCTGGGAACAAATCCTTGGTTACATTTTTCTTGTATTCTTTGTAGACTGTTCTACACTCCTGAATTTTTTCAACATATGTTTCTCTTGAAATTTGAGGCCCCATAACCCAATGTTTGCGGGTCACGATTCCGACCTCACTGTGACAGTTTGTGACACGCACTCTCTCTCCTCTGCTTTTATGGCTCATCTTATCGTCGTTGTCCACCTTCTCACTCACAACCAATACTCAGCACTCTTCTCAAACAGTCCACGCCCTCCAATCCACCTCACAACAATACAGATAAACATCCCAACAACTTGCAAATTTTTCTATGCTCTTTTTTGGCTCTACTGACGCGCCCTTCAATCCACCACCACGGTCGCTATTCGATCCGAAAATTCACATACAACACAACGTAGAAGACTACCAGCCCAGCTTCTGACTCACCGCCGCAGCGCTCGTCTACATCACCATCACCAGCGCTGAATGACGGACCTCATCCCGCCTCCCGATGCCACTGTCTTTCTCTTCCGATCCTTCCACTCGTCCTACCCACACCTCCCGCTGCTAAAAGTACCACTCGGTGACTCCACGCTGCCTTCGTCGCAGTCCATATATGGGTAAAGGTGCGGTCTCGGTTTATTTTCCTTGATTCCTTTCTCTGACAGGTCTCGCTTCCAGCTCAGCTTTCACGTAGAGCCGCCACAGCGTCTCCCCTTCCCTTCCCCTCGTCTACGAACCTACACGAATTGGCGGCACGTTGGTCTGTTGAAATAGGTGAGTTACTAGTCTCATTCAAGAAAACGGAAGAACTTAGCTTGTTTTGATGTAGCGGTAGATTTTGAAGTTGGTCCCCCCCAAGACGACGATGGCGATGTTGTTGGAGACAAGGTTGGTGGGGCAATGAGGGCGGCAGTCGCTGGGGCAGAGTTGAGAGTGTTGAGTCAAGCACCGAGGTTGTGCGAAGAAGACAAGACGGGAGGGCGGGAGTGTGATGGGTCGATGAGGGGATGGTGGCACTCTTGTGAAAGTATGGGCATTGTCTCATTTCTCGCTGCCCACCTCCGCCTCCCCCACGAACACGCGCGCGTACATCAAACACCCTGTGCCGCGCCACTCCGAGTCTTCCTCCCCCGCCTTGCTTCCTTTGCGTGGCCGAATCGATTGCAACTGGACTTTGTCGTCTGCACCTATCTACAGGTGAATTATCCGTTTCTCTCGTTGGCAGGAACGAAAGAGCTTACGCGAGTTTATAGCGTGTGGTCGGCGCTGCGCTGCGAGACGACGTCGACATTGTCTGTGGATGCAGTTCTGCTGTCGATGAGAGCAGAGGTGACTGATGCGGGGGAGGGGCGTTGACGGTTGGGTGGGGAGTGGAGAGGAAAGGAGAGGGCAGAAAGGTGGGGAAGGAGGGTGCGGTGGATGGAGCGGCGATGGTGACGGTGTTTCTGTAAGAACCTTTGTACCCTGATTAATCTAAGTGAATCATCTTCTGTTTGTTACAGAATAACTTGTTGTGCACCTTGTCAGTGCCGAATTGCATTGAAGTACATTCGTAAATACAGTACGGTGAGATTATTTAGGGGAGGATCAAACGGATACAAATGAATTAAGTGTGCAAGGCAGGATGCGAGAGTTGAAAACATGGGAGGATAGCTGGGGTAGACGGAGATAGGGGAAGGTGGACAACAAAGCGAAAGCATACAACAGCAGAGGGTGAAATGGACGGAAGGGAAGAGTTGATGACCAGAATCAACGAGATAGGTAGGCTGCGAGTTGGGTCAGTTTGCTGTAAAGTTCATTCTGCGACAGAGTAGATGCACGGTGTTCCTCATTGCTGCTGAGGGCATCATTTCTGGGAGGAAAAGGCTGATCACAGAATCCGGTGGGGCCAAACATTGACCTGACGGCTCGCCAAAATACATATGTAGTATGGGCGGTCAGCGAAGACGCGAAGGCGGGGGGCGAATTTCTCCAGGAACGTGTGCGAGCAAGAACCTTCGCCTTGCGATAAGCTTTGGATTTTTTGGCGAAGGTGCTAGGGTTCCAGCCAAGCTCAATGACCACATCTGCTGTGGTGAGCTTCCTGCCTCCGTTAAACTTCACGCAACTGTCCTGCTTCACAACGGAGAGCCCAAACCATGAAACTATCTCGCATGCGTCATGGTGATTTCGAATCATGCCCCATAGTGTCCCCGACTCTTGGTGATGGCCTCGAGTTATCTCGTCGTCTGTAAATCCAGCCCTCTGTAGAATAAAGGCTACACCGACATTATCTGTGATTTCCGGAGAACGCAAGAAGTCGGCAAGTAGGGGTTGGGCGGGCAGAAAGGAAGGGAGGGTGGGTGGCGAGGGGAGGTCAGGTAGATCGGAAACTGTTGCTGCTGAAGGCGATGACCCATTGAGGGGAAAGTACAGGTCGGAAGAAGAATAAGCTGAGCGGAATGAATGTGATTAGATTGGCTTTATAAAAAAATTCAAACAAGGAGCTAACCATTGTCAATCGAGTACCCGACATCTCGAGCAATTGGAGCTTCAGTAGCAAATGATTGCGAAGCAGAATAAGACGTCGAAGCTTCGTCTGGCAATGCAGGAGGCAGTGATGGAAGGAAGCTGAGGTCGAATTCGGGTGAGAGTTGCTCGTGGAGGTTGGACAGAATAAGAATAAAGTGTTTTGCAAAGGATCGGAGACCAACTGCTCGAAGACATCTTTTGTAAGTAAAGATTTCGGGCATCTCCCCCCACGCCCTGTCGAGGGCAACTGAGTCAATACACCGTTCGGTAGAATATGGAGGAAGAAACTGATGGAATGAACCAAGGCTACGGTAGCCATATCCCGGATTTTTCTTCCGACTGTCAAATATCGGGATTGAAGTCGTAGCAATTTGCATATGAGGACGAAGATGGGGGTTCGAAAGGATATTGTAAAGGAGGATGGGCAATTCCGAATGGGAATTTGATAGATTTTGAACCTGAAAAAGAATGGAGCCCACCAGGGACGATAGTTGAATGGACGAAGAGTCGGAATCTTCAGGATATAATGCAATGGCTTGCCCAGTGACAAAAAGGTTTAAAAAGTCGTGCGACTCCAAATCGAAATGGGAGGAACCATCTGGGAGAGCAACGACAGTGCAGGAAACAATTTCGGCGGGTGGCAGACCACCCGTCGCCATCGTTGTCATTGAAGCACGAAGGAACGAGGGTTTGTTTGGTTTTGTTTCGAGTCACATGTATCGTGTGCTTGTCCGGCCCGGTGAACTATCTCTCTGCTTTACTACTATGGCGCTTTCTGGGGCGGCGTCTCAAGAGCTTTTGAATGCTTTTCGACAACATTATCATCGCTATGAAAGCAGGGTTCATGAGGCTATAGCCAATTCTGCGGATGCCATGGTTCTCTGGAGACTCGGCGACGACTTGGAGCAATACCTTGGACTGGTAGACGAGGTAGGGTGAACGTCTGAGGCAGTCTAGCATTGGCTCTGAGAATTGTCTGTAGTATCACGGTATTTTTCCTGAAGAAGAAATCACTCTCATCTTGCAAAACGGAGCAGCAATGCAAAATGATATAAGACTACAATACCAAGATGCTGTTGATCGGTCCCACCATGGCCACCCTGTCGTAGTCCGTACTGTTCATACTGGCTCTCGAGGCAGACCCTCCATCGAGATTGACCCCGATTTTCTTCGTTGGGCTTATTCGCTGCGATCTACATCTAGCATCGCTCGCTTTCTGGGAGTCAGCCGCCGCACAGTTAGATATGCTCTGCTCGAGCATGGCATAGCTGCCCCTCGTCAGCAACCTGCCCCACTCGCAGCTGCCCACCGGGTAAACGACACTGAAGAGAACGACGAGGAGCAGGAAGTTGATGCCCCCAATCTAATGTCATATACCGGACCTCTCTCTACCATATCTGAAGACGACCTCGACGCTCTACTCATTAGTCTGAGGCGGCACTACCGAAGGGCGGGTGTAACTATGTTAGATGGTATGCTGCGGCGACTCGGTCACCACGTCCCGAGAGAGAGGATCAGACAGTCTCTCATCCGAATCGATCCTGTTCATCGTGTATTCGAAAGAATCACTATACGGAGACGCACCTACCATGTTCCTGGCCCCAATTCACTTTGGCACCATGACGGGCAGCACGGTGAGATATCTGTGACTTCATCTCTCGATTTTCTCATCTTTTATACTAGGACTGATCCGCTGGCGAATTGTCATTCATGGCTTCATAGACGGATATTCTCGGCTCATTACAGGTCTCCGCGCAAGCGATAACAACCGCGCTCAGACTGTTTTAGATTTATTTTTGGCAGCAGCAGCTATTTATCTAGCTCCATCCCGCATGCGTGGAGACCACGGGGTGGAGAATCTTCTAGTTGCGGCGTACATGGTCGCTCTACATGGAGAGGGCAGAGGATCATATCTTTGGGGCAGGTTCGTGCTTTGATTGCTCGTCGAGGGTAGAACTGACACAGATTTTACAGAAGCGTACATAATGTTCGGATTGAACGGTTATGGGTGGATGTTACGGCTCAAATTGGCGCCACCTGGGCCGATGTCTTCATTCTCTTGGAGCTCCATCACGGCCTCGATATCAACAATTCTTTTCACATCTGGCTTTTACATTATTTATTTTTGGATCAAATCAACAGACAGCTCGAATTCTTTCAAGAGTCGTGGAACCACCACCAGATCCGCATGCGTGACGGGCCAAACCGGAGCCCAATAGACATGTTTGGATTCGACTCGTTGGTGCATGGCGTGCGAGGAACGAGCGTGGCTGAAGAGCCTATGACAAACGAGGAGTTGGAGGTGTACGGGGTGGACTGGGAAGGTTTGCACGATGAGAGTCTCCTTGAGTCGCGCCAGGAGAACAACACAGTCGACGAAGGCACAACTTCTTGGATCGGTCGTATCGGTCCACCTCCTGCAGACCAACTCAACGAGGTGTTGGTTGATCCGCCAATTGGTCCGCTGTCGCCATTGGAGATGGAAGAGATGGACGCCCAGCTGGGTCCTCTCTTTGGTGCTGTGGAAGATGCGGAGGTTGCAAATTTGTGGACGCAGGCTTTGGTATTAGCTAGACAAATGCATCCAGAATTGTTTTGACTCAATGACCAGTGTATTCTATTGCTAATCTATTTCTTTCTGCCACTCTATACTCTTGTTGGGCTGCCGGGCATCTATTCGAGCAGTCGGACAGTTCTTTTCAGCATTGTTCTTCGTTATTTTAATTATTTTGATTGGGTAGACACGGCATCAGACACACTTCTGGGCATCAGACACACTTCTCACGGCCAGATCAAGGGACTCCTTGTACCCTCCCAATTTTCACTTGGTAGTTCATACCTTACTAGTTGTGCTATGTTATTGCGACTTGAAAGTTGCGAGTTCGGAGTTCGATGTTCAGATTACCATTTTCGGACATTGACATGGTAACCATCTCCGCATTGTTCGGTGCTCGACTTCCGAGTTGACGAAAACTTGGGAGTACCGGCTTGAAAGTATCCTGAAAGTACTCACTTCCCACTTGTGAGTACATCCAAACTATGCTCTTCGCACTTCCACCTCAAATAAATACCGAAAAATGATCTCATATTTACAACTCTCCGTTCCTGAACACCCATCTCTGCTTCGCATTAACAAAGATTAACAACCAGGTAAGGTTTCCCTTCGGGGTAGGCGATAATCCATCTGCGCTCCCCGGTAATCTCGGGCTTCAGCCTTCCCCGCGATGATGATCTTGATTCTTCGGGCTCTGTGGACGTCTGGAACATAGCAAATCGGTTTCCGACTGGGATTAAATCTGGGTGGTCGAGCAATGAGAAGTCTTCAGGCTCGCTGACTTTGCGTTCCCTAACTTCCCTTCTGAATTACTGGGATGGACCAGCGCAAGAGTATACGACCTGTCGTGATTGTAACCGGTGCTAATAGGTCTCAGAATATGTCTCCTCCTACCCTTGCTTTCTAAGTTCGCTATTCAGGGGCATTGGGTTCGGTATTTGCCAACGTCTCCTCAGCCAACTCTGCAGTCCGAGTCCTTCGGACTCGGCTCCGAATGCTCGCCCAACAGCTGGCCCAGCATGGAGTTTCTGGCAAGGTTGCGATGGGTTTACGCTCATAATGTGCTCCCGTACTCTTGACAGTGGACTCACAGCACGCGAGCAACTGTTGAAACACTTAGATCACCGCATATCTCGACTCGGATTGAGCTCTCATGCAGAACGAGCAACAACTTTTCGCCGAAATCTCACCGTCGAAGTTGTTGCCATGGATTTGACCAAAGCGAGTAGCCTGTTGGAGTTCGCTGCTTGGGTTCAAGAAAGGTAAATGACTACGCCATGAATTCATTTGTCACTTGAAAGGCTTTGCCGCCAGATATTCTTACGTTTCACATCTTATACTCAACGCTGGGGTTGCACAATTCGTCGGAGTCAAGGCTTGGCCTGCAATGAAGCAGGTTTTCACTCGTCCCTCTTCCGCTGTGAAATCTCCGCAATATCTCAAGGAGCGAACGGGTGCCACCACTGACGATGGGATTGGCCTAATCTGGCAAACCAATGTACTTGGCCACTATGTTCTGGTATGTGGATTAAGCATTATGTTATCGCAACTCGGCTCAACGCGTCGCGACGAAGTTTCAGTTACTCGGGAACCTACTCCGAGAATGCCTGAATACTCAAGGCATTACATCCCGCGTTATATGGATGTCCTCTCTGTCGACTTTCATAGACCCTGGTGATTACAACTCAAAAGACATACAACTATTGAAAAGTTCGCACCCATATCAAGACTCGAAATTTCAGATCGAAATACTCGCTGCCACGCTCAATCAACAGAAAGCCCCTGGTTCCGATAGTGCTTTGCACTTCGTCGTCGAGCCGGGCATTGTTGCCACTGGACTAGACCAATTCAATAACCGAGGTTTTTGGAGGGTTTTACGAACATTGACATTTATCTCGGTCTGTTCCACTTTTCGGCTTTTGTGCAGTAGCATGTAACTGAATTATGGACAGGCTCGTCTCATTAACTCACACTCATTTCCGACATCGACTTATGATGCTGCGATTTCCGTCACTCATGCGGCGCTTTTGGACGTGGAATCACTCGACAAGCGGCTGAATGAAGATAACCAGAGACCTCAGCTCAAGTTTCATAGTCGGGCTCCGCTGAATCGGAAAGCATATGTTTCTTACGAAGAATGCTTGGAGCTGGATAAATTAAATGCTGCTAGGAGCGAACAGATACTTGCAGCCTGCGATGAGTGTTACAAGTCGTTCCTCCCTGTACACATCCAGTCCGAATGAATATCTGTTTACCATATGACGCTTCGAAAAATGTATCGCTTTACTTGTGGTCAGTTTCAAGTCGGTTTGCTTGAGTTAACAAAAAATCCTGTTTGATGCGCATTGATTGTGACTTTGTCTCGCCTCATATAGCTCAGGCTCTCCTTCGGTTTGAGATATGATTCTTTCTACGAGTGCTAACTAGTGCTATGTACTCGTTTTTCGAGACATCAAGGAATTCATGATGTCAATAAAATGCCAAGACTCGCGCATCACGATCATATCTCCGGACACTCGGAAAGCAGTGCTCGGGTATCAATATGGCCCAACACTGGTGACTGCAAGAACAGTAACTGTACCCTGTACGGTTCGCGTCGATATGCAGAACCGCACAACATCATTGGCGCACATACTTCCAAACTTATATTACAGATATAGTCAAGCCAGTTACATAAACGCATGAGCAAATGGTAAGTTTTCTACTTCATGTCGGTGGAATATTTTCTTCAAGCCTTGAAATCGTGTCCGATCCGAGACTATCACTCTTGAGTGCGAGACTTTTCACAAAAGGTGCTGTCATACCAAAGCGATATCATCGTGATCCCTGCTGTCTACTGGCATAGTGACAGGTGTCTCGTCGGTATTTGTAGCATTCACATTTGTGCGGCGAAAAACCATCGACTGGAAATTTGTATTGCCTAAACCGATGAAAGTAGGATTGACTTGGCGTAAAACAGCCTCCCTCATGTTCAGTCTTTCGGGAGGTCAGCCTCTGAATAAAGATGACTGGGGATACCACTCAACGTTGCCATCAATGTATTTACGTATGCTTTTGGGACACGAACACTTAGACTTGGTTGACTACAAGGCAAGAATTAGGCTGACCTTTGGACGAACAAGCATTGAAAAGCTGGAAGATGAGCTTATTTTCCGCAGCAAGGTACTGTTTCCGCGTCAGTAGCGTTTGAAATTTCGCTGAGTTAAAACGCACTGATATCAAAGTTGCAGTATTGATGAGACTGTGAAAGACACTTCAGAAGTGTAGAAACAAGGGATGCATTGAGACAGACGCTGTCAAGACTCCGCTGGAGATTATGAAGATCGATAGTGTTGTTATAGCTTTTTGGGTCCTGGTGTACATCAGCTTGGAAAATGATGAGCTTGGATATCATTGAACACTCACGATTTCAAGGCCGTTCGACCGTGGAGCAACTGATAAGTCAGAATTGCGGAAATCGCGATATCAATTGAGCTCGTCGACACGTCGCCAGCTATTGCCATCCACTGTATAGAATATCAGCGAGCGTAGAAAACCGTATGAAAATGAGCCACCCTCAGCTCCCCGACGTCAGTCAAAAATTCTCCCCCCGTGTTACTGTGTAAAAGTCAGACCGAAGGAAAGACAGGAATCTACTATCCTGACATTCTCCAGGTTGTGACTGAAACGGTAATTAGTGTCATTTCGGGAAACAGGACCAAGGTCTACCAATCGCGATTGCTGTGGATTATAACCACGGTCAGATAAATTGTAAAAAGGTCTTCGCGTATGGTGCACACCAAATGGAAACAAAGAGAGGATAGACTGGCGAAACAGGTTTAGAAACCCCCACAAGAAGGACCGAGTCGTGGAAATGACGTACGATTGCGCTGGCCGCATATGCCCAAATTGGTGCCTGATTTACTAGGATACAACAATCAAGATTGGCTTCTGTATGGCTCGAAAACTCACGGTTTCGAATTCGGAAGGCAAGGAACCTATGATGAAAGTGAAAAGGCGAGCAAAGACAGATATCGAATGCAGTTTACAAGTGAACGATGAGAGCTATAGTTCCCTGAGCAGCTGCTGGTCAATGTCGCATAACATGGAGAACGAAACGGTGCTAACTGTGACCATCGGCTCGGACTATCAATTTCCCTTAGACTATGTTTAATGGTAGACTTATTGAATTTATACATACTGCAATGCTCCTGGAAGGCATATTGTTAGGCACCCAAGATGACAAAGAGTAATTGGTGGCACACCAATCAATTTCTTGGATGGCAAGAAGGTCTCCAAAGTCAGTGACGAGGTACCGATATACACCTGCCGAATACAAGGCGAGCGATGCCGAATCCAACACCCTGATAGACATGAGTCAACCGAGCATGAACATTTTCCGATACGCACCAGAGCGTCGCAACCTAGACCAGAATCAACAGAGTTCATTTTCATGAAATGACTGTCTACTGACCATCAATTTCAAGAAAAGTCGATCCTTGTCGTAAGTACCGAACTACCAAAGTTATGGGCAGGAGTATGAGACAAAAAGCTTGCGGAACACACGTAGATGATAGTTTGCAGGGTCGTGACTCCATAGAAGCTGCCCGTCTTGTGAGGCTGATGAACTACACAATTTCCGAAGGGACTCACATGGAAGACAAAATGGCCCCTATGAAGTCCGCTCCCATGGTAGGATTGAGGTCTACATGGATGACGGGAAAGGGCAGAGTCCCGGGAGGAATTCCTGTCGTGTTCGTAGCCATAGTTTCGAGTGGTGGGCAGTTAATTGACTTGAAAACAAAACACGCTATTTGTCGAAAGCCAACAGATGTAAGTGCTGCACTCAAGAATAACCGTCAGGACCGCAGAGCGATGTGAAGCTGCTGGATCGAGCAAGTGGTCACTGTGGGTGATTCCTTCAACAAGGGGTGAAAGCTGAAACTCGGCGTATGCGTCTAGAATCTTGTTAAACACTGATGCAAGAAGGCCCCTACAGGCTTCCGATGATACAGTGCAGTCTGGACACTGGAAATACACAGCGGAGTGCGAGTTATCGGTGAATGGAATCAAGAAGGAGCGGGAACGAGTGGGGTAAATTAAGGGCAGCGCCGGCCATAGCACTCTCCCCTACCATTTTAGAATTCATCGCGGTTCCGAGTCGGATACAGTTGAGCGAAAACAGGAGGTTGACGGCACAGTCGGCGCCTGCTACGCCTCCAATTTTCCTATTTCATGAATAGCCAGCCAATAGCGTTGGATGTAAAAAGCTGTCTAACTTGATTATGAATCGGTGCAGCGGGAACACGGACCACCGGTTTCATGCATTGTGTTGAGGCGAAGATGTAAGTTGAATAGTACAGGCGGAGATTCTCCGAGATTGCAACCCAAATGGCGGGAGTAAGTATCGCGGAGTTTGCAAAATTCACCGTGATACGATGAAGGCGGCTAGAAGCCAATACATTCAATGGATGTCGTTGCGAGCGTCTGAAAACAAGGGTCATGGTAGTGGGATCTTGAACATCTCCAAATTTGAACAATGAACGGAGCTGAGATGATGTATGTGGCGGTGCTAGAAATGCTTGATTTGCACCAACGCGCCGACCCGTTCTGTTATCATGGTTCTAGTTCAACTGAACCAGTCTGGTCTGAGTTCAGCTCAATGATTCAGCCTTATTTCAAGCCCGCCTGACAGGCCTGGTAACCCACAATGTTTTCGTCCTATCCCACCGTTGGGCCGTCAGCAGTGCGCGACAACTACGACTATATCATCATTGGTTTGTCTGCAATATTTTCTCGGCCTTTGACTCATAGTATGCGTTCGAAGGGGGAGGTACTGCGGGCTGCGTTCTAGCGAACCGCCTGTCCCAAAGCAAAGGAGTTTCCGTGCTCTTGGTTGAGCGTGGTGGTGTCCAAGACACTTGGATATCTCGAGTGCCACTTTTTTCTTCTCATTTTGCATCGGATGGTTCAAGATCTAGGGTGACACCGTCTGTTGCCCAGGCTCACGCAGACAACCGGGAAATTGAGATCATTGGCGGCAATTGTTTGGGTGGATCATCGCGCATCAACGGAATGCTTTACACTCGAGGAATGCCTGCGGAGTTCAACGGTTGGACGAAGTCCGGAAAGTGGAACTACGAGAGTTTGGAACCCAGTTTCATCAAATCTGAGGCCAACTTGGATCCACATCGAAGTGTTAAGGCATACAATGGAATGAACGGTAATCTGCGAGCGCTTCTCAGGCTTTACTGTCCTCACGGTTTCAAGGTGAATGGTTCCATAGATCGCATCCATATTTGCATTGGAATCACAGCGAACAGTAGGCGGCAGTTCGTTTTTTACCAGAGCTCTACTAAGGACTCGTTTGGCTAGTATCATCAAGGCCACTTCATCCTTAGGTCTTCCTTACATTGAGGATTGCAACTCTCCCTTCCAGCCGGCCCACGGATGCGCCAAGATCCACTACAGCATTGATACCGGCGGGCAACGCTGCTCCACCTTTGCCGCATTCCTCCCCTTGCCACTTGCAAAGCGTCGAGCTGAGCAGTTGCACATTTGTACCAACACTCGTGTGCATCGCATAGAACTCGCCCATGGATCGAAACTGGCAAAACTCAAGGCCGAAGGAGTGTGGATTCAAGAGAATAATTCGGCGGTCCCTCCTCGCCTCATCCGCGCTCGCAAGGAAATCATTCTCTGTGCTGGTCCCATCGGCTCTCCCCATATCTTGTTGCTCAGGTTCGATCTCTGCATTTTTCTTCGAACTGGCACTTAGGTCCGATTCAATAGCGGAATAGGTCCTAAAGACCACCTGGAAAATTGCCAGATTCCCGTGAAAAAGGACTTGCAAGGTGTTGGCTCGCATCTAGTTCGTATTGTGGTTTGCAAGACTTTCTATCGTGGGCTAACTCGCAAAATTGTTCAGCAAGATCATCTTACCGTCCCCGTCCAATTTGTCGTGCCTGTCTCAGATTCTCTGGCGAAAATAGAGCTCCGTCCTTGGCTCATTCTCAAAGAGCTGTTCCTTTACATATTCTTTGGCCTAGGCCTTCTACTCTCCCCAGTACTGGAATTGTCGGTCTTTGTTCAATCTCGCCTCCTGGATGAAAAGCTCAAGGTAACATCGTTCTCAAAGCACGATCTCGACAGTACGTTGCCCCAAAATCGGCCGGATATAGAAATCATGCCGGTGCGTTGAAGCATATCTTGCAGATCGATTTTTTGCTGACGCGACATCCAGATAGCGTGGGGCGAGGTAGCAAAGCATCGTAAAGGCGGTCTTTGTTTCTTCACTGTTGTACTTCGACCGACATCACAGGGTACGGTCCGACTCAGATCTAGCGATCTAACATTACCACCGGCCATAAATCCCAACTATCTCTCGACGGATCACGATGTTGCCCTTCATCGGAAGGCTATCCGTTTCGCACTTCGTTTAAAAGACCAAATGGTTGAGCAGGGGTATCCAGTCGCCGAATATACCGTCCCGGATATCAATTCTGACGGAGACATCGACGCCTATGTGCGGGCGAGGTGCCAGAGTACTTACCACTATACGTCAACATGCAGAATGGGCGCTGAAGAAGGCCCGATTGCCGGTGTTGTGGATGAAGAACTCAAGGTGCACGGTGTCGATGGCTTGAGGGTCGCGGACTCTAGTATCTTCCCGGAAATATTAAGCACTCACGTAGCGGCGGCGACTGTTGCCGTCGCAGAGCGATGCGCGGCCCTCTTACAATCTTAAAGTCTTAACTCTTGGAGTACTGGATTGACAATAAATCATGTTCTACTCTACGGATCCAAGTAATGTGAATACTAAAAAAAACAATCTAAATCGAAGGAGAACGTAATTTGATGTCAAGCGGTGGTCTCTCGCAAAACCTCCGAAAACCAATTCGCAACCCTCGCCTCAGTTGCATGTGGCACCTTGGACTTGGCCGCAATGTCAAACATCGCATCACAATGAACACCATTTTCCTGTACGTCGAGTTCGACGTTGGAATGGGCCTTCTCGAAGGCTTGAGATAACCGAACAATTGAATCGTACAACACCTCCTTGCGTCCCGCTGTGATCAAGATTCGGTTGGCAATCTTGTCGAGACCATCGAACCATCCCTGGGGAGCACTCTCGAACTGGACGTACGGAAGGTGCAAATCGGATACTGGGGAAAGGTATGTGTCCATCCATCTACCCTCGAGAATATGAGCAGGAACCAGGTCATAAGAGTCGTTGTCCTTTCGGACAGAGCTGGGGAAGGTCCAAGGGGATATCAAGCAGATGCCGGCAAAGGGGATTGAAGCACTTGCAGGAGAATGCGCAACCAACGAAGAAGGATGAAGGGTGTGCGCAAGAAGCTGCAGTATTAGATTTCCGCCTGCCGAGTCGCCTGCCAGACAAATTTTCGATGGAGACACGCCCATGGACATAATGAGCTGAATAGCCGCCTGTAGCTGATTCAGCTGCATCGGAAAGGCCGCCGGATAGGTCGCTGGGAGCTGTAAGTACATATGCAATTGTTTTGAAGCGTTCAGTCAGAGACGTACAGTACTGCAGTATGGCCACACCCAGCTTGATACCATGGCTTTTTAGGATAGCTTGCTGGATACGATACCAGAACTCTACTTGGAAATCGGACAACGGTCCTACAAATCCACCGCCTGCCACCGAGAGATGAGTTGGGCAAAAAGAGAATTGCGACATTGCGAGAGCGCACCATGGCAATAGATTAAGACGTTGTCGGTTTCTTTGGGTCCTACCCACATGAGACGGGCGTCATGATCGAGGTCGTCCAATACCTGCGCAACCTTGTTTTGCTTCGCCCACTTGGCGTACCCTTCCAGAGTGGAGCCGGAGACCGCTTGCAGTTGTCGAACAGAAAGTCGGGACAGGATGAAGTATGCAACCTCGTCACCCAATACCCGGGGTAAAGGACGACCATTTGCCCTCTTCGAACGACGCCGAAATAGGGATACATAGACGAGGAAAAAGGCTACCAGCCATGATTAGATTCACTGCAACTGCGAAACAACGACAAAAGCCGTACGAATTTGAAGGAGAATCAAGTTCATTTTCACCGACTCGGTGAAGGTGAGACCAGCCATGTTGTGAGGGCAATGGAATCCTGAATCGTGGAAAAGCGCGCAGGGGCGCTAAATTGAGGGTGCCTCATGCCACAAAAGCTAAAATAAAAGGGCTCGCAAGGGAGAAACCAAATTGGCAACAGCGACTCGACTGTGACACTGTGACGAACTGGCCCACTCACAGTCACGCGCGCGACACGAACCAGGCGGCTCACCTCTGACTTAACTTACTACTTGCTATGTATCATCATCTCAGTATCTGATTCTTCCATCCCCCGACTTCACGCACCCCAATACTATTTTCGTTGGCGTTCTCAAGTTCGCCGCGTTTGGCCATGTACTCTGGGCCAGCCCTGTGCTTTCGCTGATTCTCTATTCTGACTTGGCGCTCACTCGATTTCAAGATGCCAACGTCCCCAGTGCCTTTCCCTCCCCAGCATCTGCTCGCGTTTCATCTTCTGTTCCATGTAGCCCTCGCCACAAACCCCATTACCGTCCGACGCGCTTGCTTCCCACCACTCGCTGCTATCCTCATTTATCTTCTTTATAATACCTCAACCCCACACCGTACCCAAAACTGGCTGACTGGCCATATGCTCGTCATCGAGCTACTGACTGCTTCTGACTATCTTCTCGTCACCGCCGATGTGCACGAACTCCGTCAGACTGGTACAGACTCGAAATTCTCAATATCAACAGCACCATTTGTAGCAAGGCTCAAGTGGGCTTCGCGTCTCACTCTCAATCCCAGAGGCATTGGCTGGCTTCACGAACCTACCTCTGCTCTCCCTCCCCGGCCTACCGCATCCCGCTCTACATTCCTCGTCTGCCAGATCGTACAGTTCGCTGTTCACGCGTTTGCGTTATTGGTCATTGGAAGGGCTGCTAGCTCTGTGCCCGTTCTCCGCACAGGCAGCCCGGGTCTGGGGAGCAACGGGTGGTTACAACGGCTTCTAGCAGTCCTTCTTCTTTGGTCCTCACTGTATACATGTGCTCGAGTGCGGGGCTGCGCTATGCGAATCGTTTTCGTAGGTTTGGGTTTCTGGGATCCGTATGAATGCCCAGAACTTTTCGACTCCTGGCGCCAGGCATATAGTGTTCGCAAGTTTTGGGGGTCAGTATTGTTCTCTAGCCCCTCAGTTTCGAGCGTTTCATTTACATCACCATAGGAAATTTTGGCATCAAATTATCCGCAGAGTGTGTAAGGTTAATACTGAGCCCATTCTAGCTAATAATCCACACAGATTCTCGTGTCACACTCGAAACTAATTGCACACCGTATCCTGAATTTACACCCGGGTAGCACGGCGTCAGCATATACTCAGCTTTTCGTGGCGTTTTTTCTGTCTGGAATAATACATTATTCCGGACAATATATGCTGCTGCGAGATGAATCTCGACCGATGCCAAAAGGTCCTCTCGTGTTCTTCCTTGCTCAAGCAGTTGTCATCACATTGGAAGACGGTCTGGTTGCTGTTGGTAAAAAGCTGCACCTAACGAGCGGGTGGTGGAGAGTGATCGGTTATGCCTGGGTGGTAGCATGGCTCAGTATCAGTACGCCTGTTTGGATAGACCAACAGGTTGCGGCTGGTTTCATGGACATCGAAAATAAAGGAGGAATGACTCTCAAATTCGCCGTCCTGGGAGACCTGTACTTGGACATGTAGCATTCCTCCACGTATCACAAATTCTACTTATGCAGTGAAATCCACACTTGCGGAGTGCATTTTCGCTACTGTTGGGCGATACGTGCCAGAAACGTGGTTCAAGATGAATGTTGCACTTTTAGCGTCAAAGCCAAGTCGTACGAAGTGATCATCTAAGCATTGAACATCGACAAACGGACTGCAATATTATTTACTCGACGTAGAACGTTTGACCAATTTCACAAGAACGTCACCCACTCCGAACGTCATGTTCACTTTGGCGTCCAACACTCGGGATCTCCATTGACTACGGGTCTCGCCTGCCTTGAGAGTGATTTCAAGTCTCCAATCACGAAGTAGGTGGCTGAGGAAGCAGCAAGCCTCGGTCAAAGCAAACTTACGGCCGATACCTATCGGAGTTTTAGTGTCATATGTACTCTCATGCAAGTCGACATTCTTACAGGCTCTTGGTCCAAGTGAAAATAGGCTAAGATCACTTTCTGAGACGCCATACCATCGCGAAGGGCGATATTCCTCTGGGTCGGGGAAATGACGCGGATTGTAGTCTGAGCGATGATGATGAGCTTTGCGATTGGAAGGGTACAAAACGATACCGACGCATCCCGATCATATCGATACAAACATTCGCGCCACATCCCAGAGCAATGCTTCCGTTGGGCCCATTCTCGTCGTATGTATTGAGGACGGTATCCTCTGTAGTCTGCCGCATCAAGAGATATCCAGCAGCTATTAAACAACTTAGACTGGGCAAGATTGCGGAGGGCAGGGAGTGAAAGTACGGAAAAGACGACCAGCCTCCAAGAAACAACACAGTATTTTATTCAACTTGTCAGCGTCTTTGAACGCCTTTATAGTTAGACTTGATTTGAGATCGACATACTAATCAGATTAAAGGGACACATACTATTGTTTCTCCCTCAGGAGAAATGCGGATGACTTCTTCATACATCTCTTGTTGGATAGTTTCGTACAAGGCAAGTAATCCGATCGTGGCGTCCCAGATATGGGACATAGTCTCTACACCTTATTCGTTAGCTAAGAGCTCAACCGCCAACAACAAAGCATTGTACCATGACCAGCCCATAGAACAAAGAACGTATTCCCCATCTGCTGGTTTCGTTAATCAAGATGAGTGAGAAGACACAGCTAACTTGCAATTTCGCCGTCCGTCATTGATAGTTTCCCTTCTGATTCCCTTGCATCGAGCAAAAGACTGAATACATCAAACTTTTGCGAGCCTTCATGTGTGTGGTCCACTCGATGGTTTTGAATCAGGTTGTTCATATGCCGCGTGAGAACACCATATGCCTTCTCGATCTTCTGCAGACTATAAATCATGCACACTTGAATAACGGCAAACATAATGGGATATTCAGAACACGTACTGCGGGATCGGAAGCCTGAACATCCAACTGGGAAGTACAATTCGTTCCATGAACGTTTCAGAGACGACAATGAGAGCTTCTGCCAGCTGATGCACATCGATAGCTCCCTCGGACATGTTCCAAGGTAAGTGTTGGCCATACGCACACCTTGTGAGAACGGTGAGAGCTACCTAACGAAGAGCTTTCAGAGGCGACGGAAGAAGAACACGCGGCTTTGAATTACCTTCATCGTGAGGTCATTAACAACGGGGATGTCGATGACTTGCATTGTGTTCCAACCCTCCGCATCACACATCTCGGAGTATAAGGAAGCGGTTTCGGCCCAAACCATAGAGTACCTGAACGAAGTCAAGGATAACCGCCAGCAAATTTACCGAGACCTACGTCTCATGAGTGAAAGCAGGGCCCATGATTCTTCGATGGCGCTTCCATTCTGCACCATTAGACGTGAACAAATTCGAACCGTACTGTCTTGAACGGAATGAGAGTCGAGGACAAAATCATTGACAACGAAAACATACGAAACGGGGGTAACAAACTGCTCAGACTTTTTGAAAGTTTGCGTGCCTTGCGAAGAGAGAATTTGATTTGCAACTTCGAGCGAAGAAGTATACAAAAATGGTTGCCCGAACAGAAACGGTATGATGGAGATATTTTCAGAACCAAAGCGTTGATACACTGTGAAATGCCAGGCATGTCAGGTGTTGTGTCGCAGACAACATGGAGACTCGACAGACCGCGATTCCTCCACTTCCAATGCCATTCGAGCCCGGGATTGAAGCTGCAGCAAGGAAGAAGTGGGGCTACCAAAGAAATAGGGGCCAAAGGTACTCGTAGTCCAGGAGTTCCGCCCATCAGCTGTTAAATCGAGATCAAGAGACCGAAAAATACTGAAATATTACAAGAAACCTGGATTCCTCGACGAATTTTGACGAAGGCGGCGAAAAGTAAAATGCATGTCAAAGCCAATATTGCAGGGATGAAAGGCGTCGCCCTTCCTTCACGATCAACAACTTGCTGGTAAGCCATTATTTCTAACTTACGGTATCTTTCAGCAGGGAGAGGTTCACATCTTTATATGTGCGGCACCGCACGGTACCGTTCAACTCTGAGAATGGAGCTCACTGGCAGAAAGCTGTTTTAAATCGAGATTGATGGGTACTGGATCTCAGTCAACCGTGGAGAGCCAGCGCAGTGATACGACCTTGCTACGAACCTCTGTGAACCAAATCGCACCGTTCAACTTGCGTTCAACTTGAAGAGCGGAATTAGAAGGTTGGACTCGGAGTGATTGCCGAATGATCATGATCATTGTCGACGTCTCCCGCAGCCCCGCTCTTGTACACCAATTGCCAAATCGCAAGTCGTGTGGCCGCGCGCCGACATAGCCATAACTCCCTGAATCTATAATAACTTGTCAAACCCACGGTTCGGAATGCCGTGTGGACGGTACACAGAACATTGTCCGCATTTGAGCCTCATCTGCCGCCCATCCATCTGTGCCGCCTTCTATCTGCTATCATCTTTCTTCATATTTCTCCGCAAGTCACCCAATTGCCAAGCAGCAGCTATAGTTCGCCGTGGTGGGAGGCCGCCCGGGCGCCGCCCTCACAGCTTTGGGAGAAATGTCCCAGCTTCCATCCAGGAGAATCTCGAGATAGATATGCTCGTCAGACTTCTCGGGTCCGCTGAGTGGTCCGTCTTTCCACCTGGAAGTACCAGTACTTCGTGATGGTACGACTGATTACACGACATTTGATAAATATGCGGCCACGCAGTGCAGTACTGGCAACGGGGCCCAAAACGCGAGCAGTAAAACGCGAGCAGTAGATGAATTAACCAGCGTGCTAAGTCAATCTGCTGACTGCCCTTACTTCTCTAGCGCGGGTCAATATGCTTGAAAATATCGCGATCTATTGCTTTGCACTAGCTGCGGCCGCTGTTGTGGTACACCAAAAATTCTGGCCATTGGGACAACCTCGTAAAACGAGACGATCAGAGTTGGGACCCGCTGTTCTTACCTCGCCGTACACGACCCTAGGCTACATTGGAACTCTAGCCTTCTTCTTAGATGCGCCGTCTTTTTTTTCGACATGCATGACTTGGTCGAGTGGTAGCATGTTCTCCTTCAAAATCCTCTCGGTTCGTGCTTCGCGTCAGACGGTGCGCAGATACTTACGCTAAGTCGCAGGAAAATGTCATCGTCGTTCGAGGACTTGCTGGTCGAAATGTCTTTCTCTCCAAAGGTAAGGTTCGATGACT
Source organism: Favolaschia claudopus (assembly GCA_037176885.1). NCBI lineage: Eukaryota > Fungi > Basidiomycota > Agaricomycetes > Agaricales > Mycenaceae > Favolaschia > Favolaschia claudopus. Next base: position 1,307,483 of record JAWWNJ010000063.1, on the reverse strand, counting down.
GTGCAACAACATTGACATAACTAAAAATACTGCCATATGCTAGGTCTTGACTTTCTGGCTGGATATAAGCTACTCGTAGGATGTCCGGTTCTATTCACAAACGTGTGCTTACAGCCCCTCTACTCACAGATGCCTCAAATCAAAGAATTTTTACCTCTTACACCTCTCAGTGGCGACGAGAGTTGGGGTGCTGTCGTTGCCAGTTTCATTCGCACGAGAATGATAGAAAAATGTAAGTCCCCCGCAATGAACTGCACCCGTCCGATGCCGACTGTATCAAGTCCATAGTACAATGTTGGGGGCGGTAGCCACGAGCTATGCTGCCTGGGGAGACAATGGAACTCTAGGTCTCTTTCAAAGCGTGAATCAAGTGAGCATGAGTCGAAGTTCCAAGGGGTGGCGCACTAAAATTGGAGGCTCTGAAGATAGTCTTTCGCGTATCGTTGCCTCTTGCTGGCTGTCAGCTTCTTGCTGAGGACGCCAGGACGGTCGAAGCATTGGTCGATATATTCTCCCGTTTGGAAGAAGGTTCTCAGCCGTCCTCCTTGATATTCCCCTGGATCCCGACTCCGACTAGGATCAGGCGCGTTCTTGCCGGTGCTCAACTTTATCGTATGACAAAACGAGTAGTCGAAGAACGAGAGCGTTTAGGGCTAGAGGTGGATGACTCTCTGCAAACACTGATCAGACACAAATATCCAATGTCTGAGATTGCCAGAGTAAGTCGTCATGACACGCGAAGTTGGTTAGTATCTGACATGGAGCAGTTCATAGCGACCATCCTATTTGCTTCCGTCACAAACACTGCTAATCTTTTCGCGTGGACGTTGGTCTACTTGGAGGTTTACAAGCCGTGGAAAGCTCGCGTTGCTGCTGAAGTCGAGAATTTTCTTTGGGACTCAAACATCATCGTGTCCCGAAACCTTTTTGACGACATAGCAAACGTGCCGTTATCATCCATGGACGAAAAATTGCCCACCATCGAACTCATAACCTACGAAGTTCTTCGGCTGCATGCCCGAGGTCCTTTCATTCGGAGGAACATTGGGGGTGACTCCACAGTTGACGGTGCAGACCTCCCCAACGGCTCATTCATAATGTTCCCTGCCGAAGATTTGCATTGGAACCCAGAATTGTTTCCCGATCCCGAGGTCTTTGATCCCACGCGCTTTACTGCTGAGAATATAGAACAGCGTAAAAAGTTCGGCGTCAGTTATATTGGATGGGGAGCTGGTCGACATCAGTGCGTTGGAAAGCGGACGGCTCTGCTCGAAATCAAGATGATGATTGTCCTACTCATGGCCAAATACGATTTCCAAATCACCGATACTGCCAACCGTCCGCTTAGCGCAGTGCCAGCCGTCTATACCAAACAATTATTCAAAGTGTGTGGCCCACAGGAAGCGGTCAATATCGAATACCGAATCAAAAGTGGCTGTTGACACTAATAGCTACAATTGTCGGGTATCTCGAGTACAATAACAATTTTGGCATTCAGAGACGGAACAGCGCTCTCCAGGCAAGCTTGAGCCAGATATCGCCTGCAGTTGTCGGATAAGTATGCCATTTAGTCGGTAGCAACACGGCGGAGAGGACGATTACTTGCCCTCTTGGACCAGCGGAGTAGGATGAAGGCTGGACGAGATGGTCAGAGTTCAGACAGCCCTTCGGCAGATCAAAGAACAGAAAGGTACGGATTCGAATGAGAATCAAATGAAGTTTGAGCAATTCAATGATACCAAGGCATGCAACGAGTCGTCGAGTTCGATAGTAGAAACAGATCAGTAGGCGCATATGGACCCACGAAAGACTGAAATTAACAGTTGATGATCTCTGTGTGAATGGAGACCAGCGGAGAGTGCTACAGGCATGCGATTATGGTATAACAAATACAGAACGTTGTTCAGAGCAAAATAACGAATAAACACGAACCATCCTCAACAGATAACACACTCAGCTTCGGGCTTCGATAAACGCGCCTCCAACCTTCCGCGTAGTGTCTCATCCGGTCCGATGTATGGGCAGCCGCTACGAAACGCAGCGACGTCAGTTCTAGATTGACGAAAAAAAAAATTGCGAAAGATGGACATACGCATACTGCAGGCTGCCGAGCCCCCCATCTCCTCCGTCCCCACTGTCCATGTTAACGAGAATCCTACTGCGGTGGGAGGGACCTCGCCGCGATACCTGAAGCTGGTCGTTTGCCTTGCCGCAGTGATCAATACGACGCCCGCGTAGAGGGTTATCGATTTTAAATTTACCTTGAGCCTTATCGACAGCGTAGGTCGAGGACGAGACTTCCCCGTGCCGAAAAAGCCATTGGCAAATCCCGAACCACTCGGCGGCTCCATAGCAGACTCGGGCGGTGCAGGTACGAGCAGACGCGAGTCGATCCACGTAGGAGGGGAGTTTTCGAGGAGGGATAGCGATACATACCATGTCCCCGGCGACGGGAGGCCGGGACGTCGGTTCTCCGGGGTGGAGATGTTGAAGCTGAGCCGCCACATGCGGCTCCGCGCGATGAACTCTAGAACGACGGCTTTGCTCACGAGCATGCGTTTTTGGAAACGCAGGATGGCAAAGTCGACGAGGAAGGCGCCTTCCATGCCGTCGATGTTTTCGACGGTGATGTCGTCGGGAGGCATCGTGGCGTCGAGGAGCATCTCGTCTGTTGGGCTTAGCGGCGCGAATTCGGGTGAGTTTCGCAGGCGTTGGAATAGGGCCTGATCGCTCGTGAGTAGACAAGCGAGGCGGACATCTGAGAGCGTCTCGGGTTTGAGTGGTGTAGATAGACTGCAGAGATATCATTGAGTGGCCCCATTAGCAACAAGAAAACTAGGACCGCACACCTCAATAATGTCGTCAATAAATCCATGTTTTCCTGCGGCTCTGGAGACTCGGGAGGCCGCTTGACAATTGCCCAATAAACTTGGGCGAAATTTCAGTAACGAAGAGGGTTGTCGCGGCTCAAACTTACGCGGTGTATGCCCTGAGACACTTTTCTCCTGCAATATGGTGCTTATAGAAAGCCCTGAACATTCTATGTGAGACAGACGCGACGTGAAGAGAAACATGTCTCACCATTCGTCGCGCATGCATCCGCGCAGCTCTTCAGTATGCTTATCGCAACCACAGAGTGGTCGCTTGGATCCAGCTTCACCAGATCTCGAACAAGTCCCAGCACTGTCGCGCGGACCTGACGCGTTGTCGAAGAGGAAAAGCCAAACCATGAGGCGCTGGCGGCTGGGGATTTGGACGAAGAAGCTACAGAGGAACCACCAAGGGGCGAAGTCGCAAGCAGTGGGCGCTTAGCGTCGATGGGAGGCACAGGCGTTGAGCTGGAGCCTGCCGCTGCCTCGTACGACGGCGGAGCGTCGGTAGGTGTAGTTTCGAGGTCCTGGACTTTGCCGTCTAGTATCATGCCTGCTGCGCGAGACGGTGGAGGTAGTCACGGCTCTTTATGGGAGACCGACTGTGGCATCGGACTGCGCATATAATCTAGATGGCTACCGCAGCGCTGCGGTGATCCAACTCGACCTCTACCTTCGTCGTTGCAAAATAATCTAACGACATCCATGCTAGAGTCTACAAAGCTAATATCCACTTGGCATCGCGCCTCGTCGCCCTCACTGATACACAAATGGTCGTGCTTTCGTTCTAAATTCTCGCTCGAAACTTGTCCGTGAAATTGGGGCCATATGCATAATCTGTGTTGTGCTCTGCCGTCTGTTTTTCTTGTGAGGTGGACCAGAATCCCTCTGCCGTCGTCGAGGCTTCCGAGCAGTTGGCAACTGCCGCACGTAGATTCTTCAATCGAGACCGTAGGGAAGTGCACGCACGGGAATGAAGCACTCAGCACAAATTCCTGAACCTGTGAGTCAATGAGGTCAATCCTGACCTGAAAGCAAGCCTTTCGCGCGCATCTTGGACTGCGGACTCGACCTTGGGATCGTTGGGCGTTGACATCACCTGTGTCCGAGCTCACCTGCAACAACAACCGTGTCGGTATATCGTGAAACTTCGACTTCTCCTTCATAACTTCAATTTCAGTTCCCTGTACTCAAAAATTATGGCGCTGAGGTACTTGGAGTTTTGAATATGAAACGTACCCCGTTCAAGGAACTGCTAAGTTGCAAGGAAGCAGAATGTAAGTAATGGACAGCCAATGAATGGCTCTCGTACGCTCAGGCCATGCAGCGGTGGAGAAAATCCCGGGTGGATCCTATTACCTCGTTTTGCGACTAGCCGAGTCGAAGATACTTCCAATCTTGATGATTCAATACGGCTGAGAGTGGCTGCTGTACAGCGACAATTGAACCGGCGCGCAAAGCAGGGTTCAAGTTGTCCTTTGTTTCGGAGCGTTGGCGTGCGGCGGGTAGGACAGCCGAAAGTAGCGGTTGTGGTAAGAAGCGGAGTCCGTTCTCGCCGAAGGAAATAGAATTACTTCAGTTGAGTTTGAGATGACGAGCCAGAGAATAAATTCCTTCCACGATTGACGAAGCTCGCAAATCCTAGACGCGAGTCCATCTCATCTATATTCCGCTTTCGCATCTCAGCAGCCCATGATATTTCCTTCAGCGGTGGTGCGTTGAGAGAGGCTCCAAGGGTGCCGCAAATGAGTGCAAGGAGCGCTTCCACGATAATCTGCAAAGACTATGAGATACATACTTGCGAAACTTCGACGCGTGCAGACGAACATCTGTGGGTAAAGAGCCCTCCGGTCGACCCATAGCCTTCAAGTGTGAGAGGTCTGCGTAGTCACCATTGTTCAACGGGAAGAATTGGATCTCGATTCGAAAGACCTACGTTCATATGTTGAGAATGCAGCTATTTCTCCCGTCAAGCCAATTGAAGGACGAGAGACAAATGAACGCACCATGTAGGACGGTAATTGCTGCAAACGTCAGAAGAACTGTCCCAAGCATAACGCGACACTACTAGCAGTACAGGGAAGAAAAGCAAGCGTGAGACTTGTTCACCAAATTAGGCTTTCACGCCAAGACTCTACACGTCCATACACGGTGCACCGTATATATGGCGTTTCCCGTACCCGCACATCTACCGCGCAGGCCAAATCCTCAAGATGTTTCGTCGGACATTCTTATGAAAATTGACCAGGCGACGTCCCAGACGCTCACTGCTTCTTTGGCGACCTCATGGTTAACGGAATTGGAAGACACCATCCAGAACACTGAAGTACTCAACCCGTCAATTATTTGCCACGAATTTCAATGACGGGGAACCCATAGCGCCGTATACACGACCGAATACACCGCGATTTACCCCAATTCCAGCAACAGTTGGAATCATCGAAGTCTGTTCAAACGCGTTTGCAATCGTTGGTTAGCAATGTCGATGGGTTAAACCGGACGCTGTCCGACGAGGAGGTGCATCGGAAATATCTTCTTGAAATGTTAGTATTCTTACTGTTCTCCGTAGACAGGTCTTATTCCCGCTCTCCTTCGGACCCTCACAGCCCACGCTACCTTGGCTCAACAATCTACTGCTGCCTCTGTGCGCCATGAGACACTCTCCCACTTGCTTCGCTGTCGGAAGGAATATGAATCCGTAAGGGAGTTAGTGGAGATGGGTCGACTCCCGCAAGCTATTCAGGCTTGCGAGGCATTCAGTCACTCGTTACAAGTTGGCCCAGCCCATCTGAACCAGACCAACATCATGGTGGATCTCAAGGTAATTCCTCCTTCACTGCCGGGCTTGATCTCACAGCCATTGAAGCGCAAGTTTCAAACAGCCAAGTCTCGGGCAGAAGAGCAACTGAGCGACGCCTATAACAGAAGTGTTGAAGTCTCTGCAAAGTGCCTGACAGTTGCATCCTCGGTTGCGGGTATGCCTGCCCCATAATTATTGCGTGTATCCCGAAACTGACTTCCTCGGCTAGTTCGACAATCCGACACGGTGCTTTCTCTCTCAGAAATACTAACATCCTTATCTCCGGTTTCTCTCTCAAACCACTTGACGACCTTGCGACGAGATATAATGAGCCATTATGTGGACCACGTTTTGCAACAGCCAACATCTCACACCATATCCTCCGAAAATGCACAAAACATGTTGTCCCTTTTCCCGTCTCCCCCCAATTCTGAGGATCTAACTACGAGACTCGACAATGTTGCAACCGCCCTCAAATTCCTGTCAACACACTTCATCGCCCTCCTCCCCCCATCCGAATCATCGAATTTCGCCGGTTCACTCTGCCGCCCAGTCGTGACCAGCGTGCTCTCCAACCTGCTCAATCCCTGCTTACCATCCTCCTTCGACCTGCTTCCGCAATTCATAACATTGTCTCAACGCGCTGTGGCGTTTGAAGAAGAGTGTGTCATTGGTATGCTCGGGGACGACCGGAGGGACCGGCCAATCAAGGCATGGGTTGACGGACTCGGGGGCCACTACGAACGTCAACGGCGCATGAACATTCTCGACGATTCTCGCCTCATTATCCTTGCCCCCGAGAGCGCGGACGACAGGTTCCTCGTAGAGATCGAGGTCGGTGAAGTCAAGCCGCGCGAGGTCGTCCCTGTTCAAGTGGAAGATGATTCCGACGCTTCTTGGGGTTTGAACGGGAGCTCGAACTCGAGCGAGGCAGTTGATGGATGGGGTTTTGACGATGACGCTGAACAGCAACAATCAGCAGTCTCACCGTCCTTGCAAACGACGGAGACAGAGCCTGTAGATGGTGGTGAAGATGGATGGGGCTTCGACGACGACGAGGAGGATACCTCAACCTCCGCCACCGAATCACAGGAAACGCCGGATGCTGGCGAAAATGCCAAGCCCGACGATGACGCATGGGGCTGGAATGATGACACCGTAGAGGATAATGCATGGGACGACCCATGGGCGGAGCCCCCCGCTCAATCTCAGCCGGTCGAAAACTCGCATCCACCGCCCATCTCTGCATTAAAAGGCTCCTCAGTCTCGACGGCATCTCCCAAAATGGCTACCCGTTTAGAGAAACGCGCCAACAAAGGCAAGAAGAATCTAAACGGCAACCGTGACTCACCACTACCATCTCCATCCCTCCCGCCTCCTCCTATGTCTCCTACTAAACCCACTTCCTCACCCTCACCTCCACGCCAGCCAGAGAAACGGCCTCCGAAACTCGCACCCATGGTCGTCCCCAAGGAATCCTACTTTGTCTCAGGTCGATTACGCCAAATCGTCCATCTCGTCGAGGAGGTCTTGGCCGAAGGTCAGAACTTTGCTGCATCGAAGATACTACCTCCGAAGATACTACCTCCGAGTGAGCACAGTTTGGCTCCTGGGACCGTTTTGTTGCAGTCGGCGACTTCGATTTTGGACCTGTATCGCGCGCTGTATCCCGTTAAATTTGCAGCGATGCTCAAAAGCTCTGCTGGTGGGCCGATGCAGCTCTCAAACGACTGTTTGTATTTGAGCTCGGAGGTCGCACGGATTGAAGCCTCGACGGCTGGCAGAAATTTGGAACCTGTCAAGGAGAGGCTTGCTGAGTGTCGAACGCGGTTCAAAGTTTTAGCTGACAGTTGGTTTGAGGACACAGTTGTAGGTTTTCCTTCCCCAATTTCGGACTTCCGTTCTCATATCGTACATGTATCACAGGAACAGCAGAGACAGACTGCAAAAGACATCATCTCTCAGGGTGCTCAAGGATTCACCTTCACGTCAGAGCAGGACCGTTACGACGAATGCGAAGCTGCTCTTTCGCGAGTCGTGCAAGAAATCAAACGTCTCGCACAGCAATGGAAGGTTGGCGCCACACGCCCTTTAGTCTGTTTCATTCCTTACTGTCTGTCGGCCTAGGGCATCTTGAATAAAAGCAAGTACTACGTCGCCGTCGGGATGGTGGCAGATGCTGCCCTTTCTCAAGTCGTGCAAGATATATTGGCCTTACCTGACATTACGGAGGTTGAATCGCACAGATTGAGCGAGCTCTGCCGAATTGTACATGCTTTGGAAGCGCTCTTCATCGAGGATGCAAATCAAGTGATACTTGTTTTTCGTCGCCGAGACATGGACTGAATATACCCCCAGGAACCGTTCGTGCTGGCTTACGTCCCCTGCTGGCTGAAGTTTTCATACATGTCCGAATTGCTGGTGCGTATTTCGCGAATCTATTATTATAAAGCTCAAGTCCTCTGCGCTTAATAGGAAGCGTCAATGGTGGATATATCCTACCTCTTCGACAGTGGCGCGTTGGTCGATTTCGAGGTCGACGAACTTGTACGCTTAGTGCGAGCTCTGTTCGCTGACACGCCGCTACGGACGAACACCATAAACAAACTTACAGCTGCGCGTCAATAATCTCATTTACCTAGCAATTATATGCGGAATTTCTCACAGCAAGTAAAATACATGGCATCTCATTGACCCTTTTTATCCGTATAGTTTTTGAGCCTAGTTTACAAGCGTGTAAGCGATGGAGCAAGGACATTGCGAGAAAGGCAGATACGAACCGCTTGTAATCTCTCTCGACCTTGGCTTCCGTGCTCACTTTTTTCTTTGGAGCTTCATCTTCGCCGTCTCCATCTGACTTGCCCTGCCCTTTCTTCTTTTGTTTCTTTTTCCACTTGTTGGCGGGATTGGCGGCAGCATCCATGGCGAGAAGGTCTTTAATGGAAGGCAGCGCAGAACTTGCGAGGGGGACGAGACGCATTTGTTCTGCTTCTTCTTCCTCGTCTTCTTCGATGGGTCGAGAGGGAGGTTTGTCGGGAGGAGGGGGAGGTGGTGGGAGCGGTAATTTGGAAGAGGATGCGGCTGGTTTTGGTTCCTCTTCCTCGAACCACTTCCGCGGAACAGTCCGTTCCTCGCCTTCTTCCAGCTCATTGGTATCTGGTTTTCTTGGAGGGGCCTCCTCGTCGTCGTCATCGTCCCCGAGATCTAGACCATCATATGTCTCGACGCCGGCGAATATATCGAAATCGTCCGCTATATCTTCTTCTTCGGGTGGCAGGTTTGAGGATGAGGCAGCAGGAACGGATGCAGCAGAATTGGAAAGTGGTACGGTGGCAGGCGAAGTCTCGGCCATTGCTTCGGCTTTGCCAGCGTCGGATTCCGCCGTGGAATCGACTTTCCTCTTCTTCTTCTTTCTCTCCCCGTCCCCTCCGTCCGCTTTCGATTTCTTTTTCTTCGGCTTGTCGTCCTCCCTTCCTATAGGCTTGAACCCAATAGGTTTGAACTTCCCCTGTTGCTTCGCAACCTCAAGGGCCTCGTCGTTCGCGGGAGCGCTCGGTGTGTTACCCTTCTTCTCCTTCAGCTCACGAATGATGTCCTCTCGAGTTCGCTTCTTGGGGACACTAGATACAGACTCGTTGAATGCTAGTTCCAGTGAATCATCATCAACAGTAGACAGTGACGCCTTGGCTTTATTTTGTTCGAGCAGCGCATGGTCCAGACCTTTGACAAGAATTGAATGTTCGCTGTCTCCGCCTAAGTACTGACGCTGGTCATCGGTCTGAAAGCAATATTGTAGCCTGTAGCGTTCACGAAGACGAAATATACATACCGCGCTTTTATTCTCAAGCCGTTTTTCGAAATCATCGAGGACGGCTTCAATCTTCGGAAGAGACAAAAAGTCAGCGAGAGTCATTGAAGAAAGCCAAGAACGTACCTGCGCGTAATCATTGCCCTCCCCAACTCTTCTCTCTGCAGCTCTATCGCGATATTTTCCTTCCGACTTCTTCACCTTTCGAGGCTTGAAAGCGGGTTCAGAAGCATCGATGGTCTTTCGCCTGAGTGTACCGCGTTTCTTGTTACAGGCAATACCTCGAGAGTGAGTAACCGAACGTACGCAGAACCTGCAGCGCCGCTGCTGGACGCTAGAAAGGACCCGCGCGATTTAGATTGCTTGCTCTTCCCGGAGCCAGACTCGAGTAAACGCCGAAAGGAATCCTGAAACGGCTTTCGATAAAAGTGCGAGGAGTTGTGGTAGAATCTAACCAACCTGGTCCATGTTGTTTGTTGTAAGCTTCGGCTTTAGGGCCGGGCTTACCGGACTTTGCCGACGAACCACAATCAACCTTGAACTTGTACCATTATTTTGTCATGGCGTTACGATACACGGATAATCCTTTCAATAGAAATTTAGTCTGGGAGAATTGTCGTCCTTCTCATTTATTCCAGTCATTCGGGAAGCAAAAGGCAGGAGGAAAATCAAACGTCAAATATATTCAACGACTGGGCGAGGCAGTGGGTGCAAGTACGTGGCACGTAAATACAGAAGAGAAATAAAAGGCAAACCCTGCGAGTTAACGTGCTATTGGTTGGCCGAGCGTCTCAAGCTGGCAGGCTCACGCTTTGCGCGGCTCTGAGAAGATGAGCAGGCGACCAAGAATAACGAGAAGGTACCCAAGTAACTCCAGAAAATGCAGTCCCCAGCAACACCTCAGCGCTCAGCTACGGGCGGGCAAACCAAATCGCGCTTGAGCGGCAAATCTAATAAAACGGAGAGAAGAGAAGAAATTTACCGAACGCGTCGCCACACTCCGCGGTGAGGAGGAGACTGTGACCTTGGATCTAAAATTTTGTGAGCCTTATAGTCGCCCCAAAACAAATTGATAGTATGCGAGTCTCGACTTTGGCTTGGGTGGTTGCTTGAGAGTCCGCGAACGCGAAGTATCAAGAGGAAACAAGAAAACGAATGAAAGAAACTAGCCCTGAATAAGGCAAGGCCCGGCTACTCTGCAGAAGCGAGAGACACGTGCGGTCTTATGTTTGTCTTGAGCTTGAGCGCCCGTCATGACTTTCGTGGTGAAGTCTGAAATTTCCTAATTGAGACGATATCGCGAAGTTACACAGCCACGTCCGTATTGGGAAACGCCGTTTTGCTTCCACGGACCAAGCGCGAATTCGAAGTTTCTGATGCGTATCAGTTCGGAATCTGAGGTAGTTAAAATTCGTAGCTGCTCACCGAAGGGTTATAGGTTACTTGTACCGTGCTTGCGTGTCAACTCAATGACAGTATTCCAAGAAGGTTTTTGTGCGCGATTGTTCTTTGATATTTCTCTGTTCATTATGCTGTTCAGTGTAATTCCATATCTTCGAGACACTGAAGTAGCAAGCTATCTGGCGCTTCCCTCCAAGAGGAGGTCGCAAGAACAGAAAATGATATCATGCTCTGTTTCGAAGGTTTTGGACAACAGAACATGGTTCCTGAGGAAATTTATTTTTTGGCTCCTGCGTCGTAAAACGGGGGCCGGAACAATGCAAAATATGGCTATAACTTCATGGTTCGTGATCGGAGAATTCTGGGGAAAATGCCAGCGGATAGCTAGGACCCAGTTATGGGAGGGTAGAGGACACTACCGCGGCCACCTGACCCTTGCTACGGCCTTTGGAAGGCTCACATCAAAAGGTACTCCCAAAATGGAAGTGAATCAATTTTGGCTTTGCGTCCGTATTTGAGCGTTTCCCTCCAAGAAAATTACATAGTCAGATTCGGAAGGAGCGAAAATGGGGAGGGTTAGCTGGTTTTGGTCACGATTGGCGCAGCTATTGGGGAGTTACAGAGTTCGGGGCTACTCGGCCGACAAGAGCATGATATCCGGATTTACTCGGACGACCACCTCTTGATTCCCTCACCGAAAAGACCTTTTTTTTCCGGACGAGCCCATCATCAAGAACGGGTTGAGCCGGACCATCAAATAACCAATCCGATTGGGTAGACGTAAGATCGAACTTCGTCCCAATCCACCATGTCCTCCCTGCCAGATCGTATCCGGACTGCAATCAACCTCCAATTAGCCATAGAAAATGCCGCAACATACCTATCGCCTATCGGAAAATGCTCCTCCAAGGTTATCAAAGAGTGGCGAAAGAAGTACCCTGGAGAAGAAGAATGGGCTTGGGGTCACGAAGGTTCTGATCATGAGGATGACGATGAAGACTATTACGGCCGTGGCAACGACGACAGCAGTGATTTTAGTACAGACGAGGTGCGGTTTATCCGTTCGGCCAGATGTGTTGCTGAAGACTAGATTTTTAGGATGTCGAGACCGAAGTCATGGGTGACTTGCGCGCGATGCAGTCGAATTACAAGACCGTTGCTTCCGGAAAGCTTGCTGACTTGTCATTCCATCTCACCATCACTCGTACTGGCTGTGAACTGGACGGCGAGCTTAGTGGGCTTGAGAGTAAAAAAGCGCTCGAGACAAATAGACGGCTCCGACGATGGTACGACGCTGGGGACATCTCAGGATATGGGGACGTCAAATCCCAACAAACCAAGATTGACTCTGCTGTTCGCCACGCCCGTGAGATACCCGCAAAAGACTTTGGCGTTTCCGATGAATTCATAAACGAGGTCGAGACTATCTGGGCACAATCATCATTCTTCCCCACACACGTCCGCGCAGAGCCATACAAGATACATCTTTACGGACCAGGCGGAAAATTCGTCACCCATCGCGACACCCCTGAAACAGATCTCGTTGGGACGTTCCTCGTCGGACTGGGCGACACGGCAAAGACTAGAGAAAATAACGAAAATGGAGCTTTCGTAGTCAACGATCACAGCAATTTTACTTACCACACCGCGAATCTGGGATCTTGGATTGCATTCTATCCCGACGTCGAGCATGCCGTGCAGGAAATCGCAAATGGCTACCGGGCTGTGATCGCATTCAAAATTTTCCGCATACACCGAGACCCTCCCGAACTTCCCGTCGACTCTGCAATGCACCACAAGATGAAAAACCTGCTCGCACAGGTGGAGAAGCCATACGGAATCTTGCTCAAGCACAGTTACTCTGCCGGGACTCTGGAATTGAGTGGATTCGATGCCGCGTTGTGTGCTGCAGCGCGCGAGGACGGCGGGGATGTAAAGGTGCTGCCGGTGGTGATTCGGTGGCAACGAGAGGGCTCGGGCTATGGGTCAGGGCACAGTGCAAACGTTTACCCACTGACTGACACACACGTCAACACCATCCTTGCGCATGTCCAAACCACGACAAAGGAACAGAGGAGACAAGACAAGACCTCTTACTATTCGTACAGACAGCAAAAGACGACCAAGGTGTACATCGACCTCAGGGGGACCGATGCGGAGTGGATCCATTCTTACGGTTCGACGTGGATTCCATTCTTTAGTCCCAATTTCGAGGACTCGATGATCTCTTTGAAGGAAACGAAGCGGGATGGAAATTCGCACGCTGGAAATGAGGCAAGGCCGTACCGGGCGGACAGCATCTATCTGAGCTATGCGGTGGTCGTGTTGCCTGTGACGAGAGGTGCTAAGCGCACAGCGAGCAGCTCGGGCATCGGTGACTCGAACTCAGACGAAGAGTAGTATACAGAAAACGACGACGCAGACAGCTGATGGTTGGATTCAAAGCGCTCCCAGGTTTGACCTTCCTCATCAAAATAAATGATCGTCCTTTCCCACCCTTCCCACGACTGCTTGACAATGTCCCCCTTCTTCTCTTCCCACCAAGTATCGTATAAACGACAAATTGCTGCACCTTTGCAAACCGTTCTAGCCTTCCTCCATGACCCACCTGCGCTGATGGGACTCAGTCCTGTCATCGTCGAAGTTACTGTGGACCCTAAAGATAAAACAAAATACTCGATTGTGGACAGTCTACTGCTACCGTTTGGATTTCGCACACGGATCTCATACACCGCGACGATAATATTGCACGACGATGGGATGGAAGCGGAAAGCGCTGCGGGAGCTGGGACGCGAACTCATGTTCGATATACTGTACGAGCTGTTTCTGAAGACAAGACTGAAATTGAAGAGGTTACCACTGCGAATGTGAGTTGATGTGGGCTCGTAGCATGTAAATCGCGCTCAGTACACTACATTGACCCAAGTGTTTCTTCTTGCTGTCGCCTTACATCAAAGGCGTAATCGAAAAAGCTCACAACGAAACCTTGGATCGAATGGCAGCGAAGTTGGAAGGGAAAGAGTGGCCGGCCTGAGGCCTGAACGTTCTCTCATCATTTGCGTTCGGTGCAAGCATCCACACTTTCCCATATCAGTTTCACTCCATAGCATTCCGAATGAACTCAAGATGCATTTGAAGAGGAAACGTCGAGAAGGTGGACAGTTCTCACAAACGAAGAGGACGTTCAGCGACATGTATTGTTGTCGTATAGCATAACATGATCAGATAGGTAGCGCATACAACAACCGAAGAACATAAGCCACGGCTTAAGCAGGGGGCTTAGAGCCGGCAGCGAAAGTGTAGGTCAAGCCACACTTGCCGCAGTACTGACGGTCGGAGTGGAAAGCCATCTGAAGTAAAATGTATGAGGATAGGAAGTAAACGAAGAATAGGACAATGCTTACGAAGATACCGGCGCCGCACTCGGCGGTCGGGCACTCGCGACGAAGGCGCTTGATCTTGCCATCCGAGTCGACCTTGTAGTACTTCAGGATGGACATCTTGACCTTCTTGCGCTTGTGCTTAATCTTCTTGGGGGTCTATGTAGAGAAAACTAGCTTAGCCTCCATACGAAAACACTGTAGGAGCAAAACGGACGTTGTAGGTCTTTTTCTTGCGCTTCTTGGCACCACCACGCAGACGGAGCACAAGGTGGAGCGTAGACTCCTTCTGAATGTTGTAGTCGCTCAGGGTGCGGCCATCCTCGAGCTGTTTGCCGGCGAAGATGAGGCGCTGCTGGTCGGGGGGGATACTTAGGAAAAATTAGTACTCATTGCACGGCACACGGTCTATGGAACGCACCCTTCTTTGTCTTGGATTTTGGCCTTGACATTGTCGATCGTGTCGGACGATTCGACCTCAAGGGTGATGGTTTTGCCCGTGAGGGTCCTGTAGATGTAAAAAATGAGATTTTGTTGGGCGAACAAGGGGATAGACGAGAGACTGACTTTACGAAGATCTGCATCTTGCGAGCGGACGCTTCTGTCTGTCCAGCGAGCTCAACGGTGGAGTCTTCGACAAAAGCAAGAGCCGGTTTGTAACTGAGAAAATTTGATGTCCCACGCTTTAAGTAATCTTGGGCAGTCGATTCTCACGGTCACTGTATCATCATCTGTGATGACACTGTGACATGGTCACCCCAATTTACTTTGACGCGTTCTACCACCTCCGACCTCAGCATATACGCGCCATGGACGCCGACGATGAAATGCTCGACGTAGAGCAGATACCAGCTGCTGCCAAAGGAAAGGGGAAAGCTGTAGACAAAGACCGCCCATACGACAACGATAATTTGCCTTGGTTCGCGTCGACTCAATCCAGCGCGTTTCTTTGACAAGTTTGACGCGTTTTCAGGGTGGAGAAGTATCGACCCGTCACCTTAGACGATGTAGTCTCACATAAGGACATAACCAGCACAAGTGGGTGCCATATTGTCGCGTTAACTCAGTCTGATTGGTGGCAGTCGAGAAATTCATTGAAAAGAATCGTTTGCCACATCTCTTGTTCTATGGGCCACCAGGTACCGGGAAGACATCTACCATCATTGCCGTCGCGCGTCGCATATATGGCGCGGAGTATCGAAAGCAGATATTAGAGGTGCGTCGGAGCCATGCTTTATTTCACAAGCCTTACTTAGTACGCGTGTACCAGCTCAACGCGTCAGACGACCGTGGTATTGACGTTGTACGCGAGCAAATCAAGCAATTCGCAGAAACGCGTACACTCTTCTCCAAAGGCTACAAGCTCATCATCCTCGATGAAGCCGACATGATGACCCAACAAGCTCAAGCTGCCCTCCGCCGTGTCATCGAACAATACACAAAGAACGTTCGCTTCTGTATTATCTGTAACTACGTCAACAAGATAGCCCCCGCCATCCAAAGTCGATGTACGCGGTTCCGCTTCTCGCCTTTGCCTATTGTCGAGGTGGAGAAACGGCTACAAGGAATCATTGCCGCTGAGAAGTACGTCTCTGAATCTTGGGATTGGGCTTCTTTCATGAATTTTCGATTCAGCGTCAAAATGACCCAGAACGGCAAGGCCGCACTTTTGAAGCTGTCTAAAGGCGATATGCGTCGCGCC
Organism: Favolaschia claudopus; assembly: GCA_037176885.1. Classification (NCBI taxonomy): domain Eukaryota; kingdom Fungi; phylum Basidiomycota; class Agaricomycetes; order Agaricales; family Mycenaceae; genus Favolaschia; species Favolaschia claudopus. Next base: position 1,291,521 of record JAWWNJ010000063.1, on the reverse strand, counting down.
CTCAACGTGTTGCAAGCATGCCACGCCGCATATGACATAACCGACGAGACGGAAATATACAACTGTACTGGTAGTCCGCACCCAGCCGACATCGAGACACTTGTCAACTCGATGCTCTCGGATGAGTTTACGACGGCTTACACTCGTGAGTACAAGCTGTCTACGCATGTAGGCATCGGCTGAAGCTCAATAGGGCTCACAACGATGAAAACTGAACGTGGGTTAGCGTTACAAGACCTCCTCACCGGTGCATACGATTATATTGAGAATCTCGACCTCAAACCGCATGCACGGATTTATTTGCTCGATCACTTGGCCACCACAGAGTACGTGCCCAGCATGCCCTACCTTCCTCTTCTCAAGTGACGCGTATGCCTGCCTACAGGCACCGGTTATCGACCGGAGCTAGCGAAAAGATCCAGCTCACAGCGCTCCTTGGCGCGTTCAAAAACGCGGTTGAGCTATCTGCAAGATAGTTTTAATGTTCATTGACAATGCTCTGCTATGCTATCGAGATACAGTTGTGTGCATGATCTAATCATATTAATACAAGAAAAAACGTCATCGCATTATGCTGCTGCTTGTTCCGTGGCCGGTCGTTTACGCATTCGCTCGCCAGCAGCACATCCCCCAAAGCCGTCTTGAGCAGACGATTTGCAAATCACCGTATCTTCTCCGGACAAGGTCTGCGTTGCGCTGTCGTGGTACAGTTCGGGTGAAATTGTGACATGGTTGACGCCGTAGGCGGCGAAACAGTGCTGTAAAGACTGTTCGGTGCGCTCCCATTGTTCAAGCGAGGTGCCCAATGGGACGCAGACGTGGAGGGAGGCAAGAATAACACTGCGATCGGTGAATATCAACCGGTGAATAATGAGGTGTTCAAGGCACGCACGATTGGGACAAAATCCAAACATGCATATCATGAATGGAAAGGACGTCCGGCAGCTATAATGCATTCAGTCACAGACAACCGAAAAACCGCAAGCAACTGACCGTAAGGAGGTCTTCTCGGACTTTGTCAAGGTCCAGCTCAACCGGAGCAGCTTCCAAGAGAATGCGACCAGCCTTGATGGCTGCCAATACTAGTTAAGCCAGGGACAAAGGTGCACAACGCCACTTACTCATTGGTATCGCACTTCCAAAGATAATGAGACTGATAGCGAGCGAAGTGGCGGGGTCGGCATAAAATCGGCTGGGTGAGTGCAGTTTCCAGATGATGATTCCTGCGACGATGACACCAACATCTATACGAGAGTGAGTTATGTGATCTCTTGCGATGCAGACTCAAGATGGACATACTGTTAATTGCGTCCCCGAATAAATGGATTAGTACGGCGGTAAGCCCTGGATTCGACTGAAGCGTGCTTGCTGGCGGGAAAAGCGTGTGATGATGTTGAGCATGGACGCCTTCACGCAGATGCATTTCTGCGAGAGGGTCGACGGCGGCTACTGCACTAGGTGTACCATGGCTATGACTATGGCTGTGACCACCACCACCGTGCTCATGTACGATGAGCACGCTCAGGATATTCAAAGTGAGCCCAATGGCGCCAATGATTAATACCTGCTCTGGGTCGTTGACAGGTTCGATGTTGATGAAACGCTCGATGGATTGGAGGAATATCGAGAGTGCCAAAGCGAGCAGAAAGACACCGTTGAAGAAAGCGCCTGGGAGAGAAAAATGTAAATCATGATCTGTCAGAACATATGAAAGAGATGGGTGGTACCTACGAGCTCCGCGCGATGAAAAGCGTACGTGAATCCAACAGTCTACAGAATGTAAGCAATTCACAAAACAAACTGCAAAATTGAACAAGTGCTCGCATTATGGCCTTTGTCTTGCAACTGGGAAACCGAGGATAATCAGAGAGCACGCAGATAGGGATGGATTTAAAGGCTCACGTAGGCAGCAGCGAAAGCAATAGCGCTGCGAAATTTAGCTCTCCGATCCAAGATTTAATTGAATTCCACTGACTAGGAAACAATGTCCTATTGAGAGAAATGAGTGCTTTAGATATGCACGAGAAGTGGGCACGTACATTCAAGTAGTGGAACTGTTGGTGTATTGGTGGTATTTTGAAGGTCAGCATGTTTGATGTACATTGAAAGTAAAACAAGCAGTACTGACAGCGTCAGCTATGAGGGCAAGACTCTTCGTTCGGAATCCAACTGACGCGTCCACATCGGTGGCCACACTTTGAAATAGAATCTCAAGATGGACGTACCAGCAATTTCTGCGACGAAAGAACGCGATAGCTATCCCCAGCACCAAAGCAAGTCGAGTTGTTGTCTTCATTGAATTTGTGGCACAAGGATGAGGCCGCGTCGAGGGAGAGGAAGGAGGGCTGGGTCTAAGACGTAAGTTGTGTGAGTGGCGAGAATGGGCTGGACCTGTGGCTAGCCACACCGCGCGAGAGTGGAAAGAACGAAAGCAGGTTAAGAGCCGCCGCCGCGAATAGCCGTTGCCGCATTGCTGTCAATGTCATTGCCGGGGTCAGCTTACCGGCGTAAGCGCTCAACAAACATAAGTAGGCGCCCATGAACGAAATTGACGACCATATCGACGAGAATGCAAATTTCAAGAATCCCCAGTCGTATACACACCCTCTTGGTCTGAGCACGTCGCAGACCTTCAAAGTCTTGATCTCCACAATGATCGACGTGTTCTATCTTGTTCTGCTCTTCCACCATGACTCGCTTGGTTCGTCTGCACTCTGCATAGATCTCTCAATCTCGTGCTCACCGTTCGAAAGAGGGACACGATCTCTGATGTCGAATTCGAGAGTGGCGAAAGCATGCGCTTGCTCAGGATGATTACCCCCGAGCTCGGCGAGGACCAATTGCGAGAGATACTCCAAAGCGCTCTGAACAAGATGTCACCGGACGCAGTCGAGAGTCATTTCCGGGTACTTCTGGAAGTTGCGAACTCTGGCGCCGTGTTCGGGGTAAGCTACATCCACTGTCGATGAAGGTTCAAGTAAATCTCAGCCGCGTTTTAGCCTGCGACTCCTCCGCCTGGTGCCCAGCTAAAGTTCTTCGATTTCGACGTTCACAGGGTATTCTACACCCGCTATATCCTCCATCCTTCCCCAATCCTGGGCCCTTTTCTTGGAATTTCTACATAGGCCAACGCGGCAAAGGGGTGGACTCCATCATTCCTAACGCTCAGCAACTCTATAATATCCAGCTGTTTGGATGCGCCTGAGCACTGGAACAATGCCGTCCCCTGAATGTTTTGCCTTTGACGAGGGTCCGCCTTTTTAGACGTGGGTTCCCCGTTCAAGAGCTTGTTTTCCCGCCCGATCCTAACGATCCGGCCTCCCCCGTTACTCATTACCTACCGGCATAAATTGTATTGATGGTTATGTGCACTCGTGGCTCGTTCACAACGCCTCTTTCCCGCCGTCCTATCAAGTTTTTCTTTTGCCGTCATCTGCGGTGGTGGGACAGGATGGGAGCCGGGGATAAACACAAGTGACCCAATGGTGACCTTCGCCGGCATTGTACCGCTTGAATGCGCGAGGGACAATCACTCAAGTTTAAGCTCGCTACTATGCCTTTTTCGTGAGCGCCCATGAGTATAAGCAAGTTTCTGTTACCGTCGTGAAGTCGACGAGAATACAAAACACTGCAGCGACGTTTAGAAGGAGAGGAATTGATCTCAACGCTCCAGTCGTCAGTCGAACACGGTCAAAGAACTCTCCGCTTCAGGTTGCTCATTGCGAATATTCAACGCATCCACATCTTCCGGTTCACGCAAACACATTCCGTTGTCAAGAAAAACGTGCAATAATCCGCAATATGTACCAGATAAGATCCAAATTACACTAGACTTTTTCAACCCATGTATTTGCTGCTCAAAGAAGCTTGAGCAAACCCTCGCCCCATGTCGTTCGCGTTGTAACTCTGCAGAGCGAATTAAGGTCGGGATCGGATGGACAAAAGATAGAAGGACGCACCCAGCGATCAGCAGCGCACTGAAGATACACAACACCGTCCTCGACAACAGTCTCGGTGGTCGACTTGGTCTTGGGCACCACGCGAACCTTGAAAGTCTTCGTCTCGACAATCTCCTGCAAACCTTCCTGAAGCATCTCGTCCTCCTTGAAGCCTTAACGACACAACCGATTAAAGCCAGAACGAGAGCAAGAGAAAGGCAACCGCACCTTGATACTCAAGCTGGTACTTAAGACCTTTGAAATAGTTCAAGACAGTCGCCCCGATGCGCGCCTGCCAGTTGTTGTCGCCGACTTTGTCGCCCGCCGCGGATAAGGTCTTATAGATCTCCTCGAAGTTGGGGTCAAGAGTGAACTTGTCGCCGCAAAGCTTGTTAATCTCCTCTTGCAACTCGTCGATCTCGGCCTCGTAATCATTCTCGATAGAGTTCTTGCAGAAAGGCTGAACCCTTCGCGGGGTGCCGACTCGATGGCGGGAAGCATGTGTCATCGAGCCAGTTCTGAGCATTTGGATTCAATTTCCGAAGATACGTTGGCATATAAGCTCGAAAAACTTACCTGGTTGTATCCGAGACGGTCGTGGCGGAACAAGATCTGGTAAACACCGTCTTTGACAGCGGAGCTGATGGTCTCGCCCTTGTCGCCGTTGGGGTTGACCTGTAAGTGTGTCAAAGACGCGCGCAAAGAAAAAAAAATAGTGGGACGTACAGCGAGAGTAAGCTCAGACTGGGTGACAGCCTCGTTGAAAAACGACTTGCCATTGTCGTCGTATTTTGTCATGAAGTTTTTGAGGGCCGAAATGAAACCCTCAACATATCTAACGAAGTGTGAGCAAGGAAGATACATAGAAAAACGAAAATGATACGTACCCGGAGAAGCAGGTGCCGGCGGAAGTGTTTCCGTCCTAAAAACGAATATGCATAAGAAATCACAACATGAAGGGGAAAAGGATGACATACCTCAGCATAAGCCCACACCTCAGCGGCGTTGATGTTGATGGTGAAGGAAGGAGTACCAGTGAGCTCCTTGATCCTGGTCTCGAAATCTCTTTCTTGGACTCGAAGTTGTCGCGAACTGAGGCAAACAATGAGCACAGTGAAAACCTCGCGAAACAAATCCAACGCACTGTCTTTACGCACGGCCAAAGGAAGCTTGGCGACGGCGGGCTTGGGCGACCAGGGAGCGGGCTTCGGCATTGTGAAATGGATAAGAGACGAGTGAGTGGATGTGGTAAGGTAAGAGAGAGGCTGAAGAGCGAAAGCTAATTGAGGCTGCTGAATTCAACGCCGACCGCCGAAGGTCTTTATGGATTTTCTGAGCTCAGACTAGCTCCTGTCAGCTCCTGTGAGTTCTTGAGAAAAATGTCTGATATGAAGGGTTCATTGCGACTTGTGTCAGGAGACAGGGCCGTTCACAGGAGTGTTGAACGTTTCTCGAGTCCAGGCTTGCGAGGAGGGTGGCGCGCTAGTGACAGGGGAAGACAGCGAGCGGGCGGTCGATTATCACAAGTTCAGAGCGTAAGCGCAGTGCGATGGAAAAGCTGGAGGTCCAAGTAAGGAATGCTAGCATGTCTTGAGGAGCGATTTGATTCAGTTCCGATCGAGAGGAAAAGAAAGACTGTTTAGCCTTTGAGAGAACGTCCTTCCTGGTCGTCTGACCAGTACATTGAGCCAGCATTCAAACACAAAAACTGCAGTGGAAGGCCACTAGACAAGACGAGACAGCGGACAGATATTTTTGGTTCCGTCGGAGACAGCTGCCAGACAAAAAGGAACATCGAAATGGAACCTATAGTGCATAAAGGGGAGACGTAGAGGGGGGATTGAATTATTGTCAGCCTCATTGAATTTGACGCGGCCACGTGCGTATCTTCCTGTTGAGATTTTGAAGGGTCAGTTTGCAGACGCGTATCCTACCAAGGTGTCGCCCAAAGCGTCTATAGTCCATATGTCAAGCGTTCAACTGACTCGCCATCTGCCAATTCCTCCAACACAGTGAGCACAAACGTACATCTTGAGCGCCCAAGTTAGACAGAGACAGGGATGTCTAAGGGTATGATCAGGGACATATACGCAGAAATAATGAATCACTGCACCAGCAGTTGGTTCCTGTGATGTTTACCATTATGGGGTTTTCAAACTCCTCGGATACGACCTGAGATACGCACAAAAATAAAAGTCTAGAGTTGTGGAAGTCCTACACCCCTGCCTAATCGATTTCGACCCCGTTCACGACGCAACACAACACTATGTCGAAAGAATTGTGAGTGTTCGTAAAACCTACACGCGTTCTGCGAGTGACGATACTGGTTGCTGTGTATAGGCCGCTGAAAGTGCGCGTGGACGTTCGCGATCAATGGGACTCAGCAAACTCTTCTGTCCACGAATCGGTCAGCTCGCTCACCAAAATTCTTGGGCATACCGTTACGCCCACCGTTACCTGGCCCACACTCTGGGGCGCGTTGAAGGATCAGTTCGCGTCGGACAACTCCAGCTTCGTCCCGCTTGTTGGTAAGTGGGAGTGGAGAGCCTTCCAACCGCCTCTGACGAAAATCTCAGTGCGCTATACCATCGCGTGGTACGAACGCTTGATGGGTCGGCTCGAGAACCCAACGCACGAGCAGTGGACCGACCAACTGTTGACGGTCATCACCGAGAGATCCAAAGCCTTGACGCTGCACATCGAGGTACGTCAATAACAAAGCTGAATTTCGAGTCATCTGACAATCGCTTGCAGGCCAGCGAAGGCGGCGCCAATCTTCCGAGCACCAAATGGAACGCCAAATTGTCGACGTTCCAGCTCTTCATTCCCAAGGCGGATCCTGTGTCGCAAATCAAGCTCGATTCGACTTACGACAAGTGTTTTGAAAATCTCTTCAATGCTGACGCAAAAGATGAAGGTTGGGCCGATTTGGCGACCGACACGAATGTTTCCGTCGCCCCCACCACGGGAGCCAGTGCTGCGTCCGCCGACCGTCCCTACATGTCCCGGCTGCCGGTACTCGACGGGCTAGCTCGCCCTCCTGAGTTATTCAAGACCACCAGTCCATACGTCCTCATTGTCGAGGAACGGTCGCCGAATATCGTGGTCCAGGGCAGCCATGAACCGAGTCTCGAGCTGATCGTGTCGTATCTGACCAAGTGGGGGAAAGCCAACCCCAATGACAGCCAGAAGGTAAGGAGGATTTCTGAGGCGACTTGCTCGTGCGCTGACCAGACCTGCGTTAGCGCAACATGTTGAATGTTCAGCTGGTCGAGTCGGAGTACTGTTATGGCGTTTTCGACACGGTTATGATTGAGAGAAACATGGGTAGACGCGACACCATCAATCCGGTGAGTCGTTCGAAGACCACAAAGTCAAGGTCTTAACCCGAACAATGGATGCAGGTGATGCTCCTGGCCTTCATCGAGGGTGTGCTGGGTTACGAGCTAGTGAGCACCGACGGATACCGCAGAACGTACAGCTCGAAGACGCTGTTGAAATAGATAGCCGGTGTTCTCTGATAGGACTGTACGATGTAAAATTGCTGCATTAAATAAACTTGAATTTTCTGGCGTGCAATCGTGGTTTGGGTCAAGTCAGCCGTGTTCATCCGACGAGGTAAATCGAATCGGCCGAGAACCTCCGAGAACCTGCTTCTACCCACAACAACGACGGTTATGGACCGCTGTCTCCAAGCTGCCCCCGTCATCCGACTCATCGTCCTCGCTTTCTTCTGGGTTGGGGGTCTCTCACAACACCGTAGCTGACAAGTTCGTGGCTCGGGCATGATTCCAAATTGCATTTCCAACCTGCGCGCGAATCCTTACTACGACCATATTATCACACAACTGCAATAATGTCTACCTGAGCGCTCTCTCGCCTACTAGCCTGTTCCGCCGAAGGCCCGAATTAGCCCGAGGCAAGCCCGAAGATTGATTACACAAATCCGCGTCTTCATGTCGGATTCCTCAGCTGCTGACCCATAACATGAGCTTCGACCAGTTATTCGACTCTATCAAGCTCCGTTGCTCATGACGTTTTAACACTGCTCCCTATCCATCCATGTCTTTCCTCCACGGTCTGTTCATCAGTTTACTAGTTGGCCAAACTCTCGCTTCATGGCTGAACCACGGCATCCCCCATTCCTCCGCGACCGTCGACGTCCGCGTGTTCAACGTCGTCAACGTGACTCTCGTGAACCAGGCGCACGCATTTATCGCCCCAGTCGTTCCGACCCACGAGGACATCAATCTCCCAGTGTTCTCGTTCCTCGTGGAACATAAAAACTCTAACAAACGGTTGATGTTCGACCTTGGAATACGGAAAGATACTGAAAGTCTGGCTCCGAGTTTGCAAGGCTTGTTCACCTCTGGCACCGTCCAAGCCGAGCAGCCGTTCGATATCACCGAACTGCTGCAAGCTGGTGGGATTCCTCTCGAGAGTATAGACTCGGTAATTTGGAGGTGAGACGTTCCCGGCCTCTGGTTGTGGCTTGCATAATTCTTCGTATGGCAGCCATGCACACTTCGACCATATTGTACGTTCCTCTTCGATTCCCCTACATATATCAGCTCAAGTAATGCAGGGTGACATGTCCAAATTCCCCAACACCACTGACCTTATAATCGGTCCTGAAACCAACACGGAGACCTTCCCCGATTTCCCGAACGCTACATTACAGGCCAGTGATTTTGCGTAAGTCATTTCTAAATTGACAGAATTCCAATGTTGAGCTTTTTCGGCAGCGGCCGGCAAGTCACCAAGATAGATTTCACAAACGCCAATCTCACTTTCAGCGGCCTGAAAGCCATAGACTTCTTCCGAGACGGAAGTTTCTATCTCTTGAACACCCCAGGCGTAAGTACTTCAATCTTCAATGCCGAACAAAACCGCTGACACATAACCTACCTCCAGCATCAACCAGGACACCTAACCGCCCTCGCCCGCGTCGCCCCAACCACATTCATCCTCCTCGGCGGAGACACCTTCCACCATGTCGGCGAAGCCCGCCCCCGCCCCGCCCTCCAAAAAAACTTCCCCTGCCCCGCACACATCCTCGAAGAAGCCAAAACTGCCATATCAACCGATTTTTTCTGGTCCCCGAGATCCCGCGACGGCGCCTTCGACCTGCGTTCCCGCTCCTCGCAACTGCTCGCTGTGTCCGACACTCCCGATTCGTTCTACGCGGATCCGGTGGCGTCCCAGGTATCCTTGGAGAAAATTGCGACGTTCGATGCGGATCCGGATGTTTTTGTGGTCATTGCGCATGATATTAGTATTCGAGACGCGATACCCTATTTCCCTGCGTCGCTGAATGATTGGAAAGCGAGGGATCTGAAGGAGAAGACGGTTTGGAGTTTTATTGAGGAGTCAAATCCTGCCTCTATGTTTAGATCCAGGTGAGTACCAAGCGGCCTGTAAATACTTGGTCGAGAAGCCTGAATTTTTTACGCAGCACAAACGCGATAGTCCGAGCATTGCCCTCATGATTATTTCGACTACATACATGATCATTAGTGGAGATACGTAGAGGTAGCTACATCTATAGGACACATCTAGATCTAAACTCTGACGTCTAATGTCTACTCTATATCTAAAAATCAACCAAATTCACGACAAAGAAAAAAGCTTCGGTCGCAAGCTCACATCGTACGAAGATCCTGCAGCAGATTGCGAACTTCATTCCACTCGTTCTCATGTGAATCCATGCCATCTACCGCCGTCAAGTGCGGGAAGAGAGCATGCAGGTAGGGAACAACTGTCTTCAAAGCAGGCGCAGTCAAAGACGAAAAAGTTGCTCTCTCGAGTGCGCTTGGCCTCGCAGAGGAGTTGAACCCCGATAACGGCGGTACGACAACATCCAAATCAAGCGGCAATATAAGCGTATGCAGCTCGGGCAGCGCCGACGCGAAAGCCTGCAAGCAGCCCAGCGTCGCATGCGGCTTGCTCGTCGTCGCGGGATGGCATTCCGAGGAGTGCAGCGACCCCAGGTCGAGGTGTTCAAGATTCGGCCACCATGTGGCGAGCGCCTCGAGCTCCGTGTCGGAGAGGGTGGGGATGTGGGTTGTGTCTATGATTAATCGGCGGAGGAGGCGGAGGGCGACGAGTCTACGCATCGTATCGAACGTTATGCGGGCATTTTGGGAGGAAGGGGTATCGATGTCGTCTATGTCGTCTAGGTGTTGCTCTATAGTGAGGGTGTGGAGGGTATAGGAAGCGTTGGCCGTAATTGCGTCGAATAGGCTGTTCCAGCAGACTGGAACAGGACGCGAGGTAAGTGTAGGTGTGGCCTCTATACGCAAGGTATGCAGTGATGCTGGGGGTATAGTTTTTAACATGAGCTCGATTAAGGGAGCCTGAGCGCGGATATGCAGTTTTTTGAGCGCCTGGAAGCGATTTACATCATGCGACCATTCTTCAAAGCCCGCGTTGTCGAAATCGATATGCGCGGCTTCGACTTCGAGTTCAGAGAGGAAGGGGAAAGTAGAAATTGCAACAAGTGTTTCCGAAGATAGTACTGTGCCAATACGTAGCGATAGGCTGCGTAATTTGTACATCTGCGAGATGCTAGTGTTTAGACAGGGATCTACAAGTCCACGCAATCGTACGCGCTCGATGTTGGTAGCGACCGAAAGCAAAGCTTCGACGTAACCATTGTATACATCGGATTTCTTTTTTCTGAATCCGGAATCGAGGTCTAATTGTCGAAGAGATGCAGACAAGCTGAGTGCTGCAGGAAGGCAATTGGAATCCGTAGATGACAGTCGTGTCGTGATTAGGCTAGGAAGAGGCGACAGTAAAGAAAGTAGTCGAGGGTGAAGCCGCGTTTTGTGTCGTTCTGTAATATGTTTGACTCGGCAAGCGTACGAATTGAAAAGGGTAAAATCCAAAGGCGACTCGGAATCGATGTCCTGAGTGGACCTAATCAAAATTGGATGAATTCGGGAGAGAATCGACGCACATGAACCCCGCCGACACAGACAAGCCCTGGCAATAGATTGAGAAGAGGAATCAAAGACCCAAGATGACACCAGATTCCATCGAGAGCAGGGTCCTTCCACGACGAGCATGTGCGTGCGACCACTGTCAGACTCGACTTTGAACAGAGATCGAGTATTTGCCTGAGGACGTCGTCCAGCAGGAGCGCAGCGTGCATTCGACGTCGCAGAAGGAAGAAAAAAAGTTGAGTGGCTGTGTTCCAATCATCGGGTCCGTCCTTCCATCTTGTCAATTGAGTCTTGACTTGGTCGATTGTCCTTTTCTCCCATCCTACACCATGGTAGGTGTCTTCGAGCAGCTTGATTTCCTTACCTCTGAACAACTTTCAAGCGGCCAATTCTCTTACAAGGTCAGCTAATCCATCTACAGCCAGCAGAACACGAAATTTCAAGCACGAGCATTAAACAGGCCATGAACGTTCTCTGACTCAAATAAAATTTAACGCTGAGGGCGACCTACTGTTCTCCTGCTCAAAAGACCATGTCATCAACGTCTGGTACACCCACAACGGCGAGAGACTAGGCACATACGACGGCAACAACGGTACTGTCTGGACTGTGGATGTCGACTGTAAAACCTACCTGTGTCTTCGAATACTGCGCTGGGAATGACTAAATCTTTGCAGCAGAGTCAAGATTTCTCGTGTCGGGTTCCGCGGACAACACCCTGCGGTTATGGAGTGTCGCGACTGGCAAATGTCTCTATATGTGGGAGTTCCCGACCGCGGTCAAGCGGGTAGCGTTCAACGAGGACGATACCAAGGTGGTCTGCATAACGGAGCAGCGTATGGGTCACCAATGTGCCATCCGGGTGTTCAATATTAATCGGGAAGGCGATGGGACGGACCGTGCGTCCCTTTCTCGATTCTGACAATTCTTTTGTGTTTATTTTGCGCCTCAGAGTCGGAGGAACCACTTTACTTCTTCAACCCCATCGGAAGCAAGGCTACCGTCTGCGCCTTCACCTTGACCCCAAATGTTGTCATCACGGGCCACGAGTCAGGCAAAGTCGCACTCTTCAATGTCAAGACAGGCGAAGAGATCGAGAACAACGAGCGTGCACACAGCGACGTTGTCACGGATCTGCAACTCAGCAAAGACCGGACATACTGTATCACCAGCAGCAAAGACAAAATAGCGCGGATACACGACACAAAAAACCTAATGATCATCAAGACGTACACAACTGAGACGCCGCTGAATAGCGCTGCGCTCACACCGACGAAACCATACGTACGAGATCATACAGTTCTGCTGTTTTAGTGCTGAACTGACAACCGATGGGTGTAGGTCCTGCTTGGTGGTGGTCAAGATGCCATGAAGGTCACGACCACTTCACTCCGACAGGGTAAATTCGAAACTCGTTTCTGGCATAAAGTGTATGAAGAAGAGGTTGGACGGGTCAAGGGCCATTTCGGCCCTATCAATACGTGCGTTTAAGCGACATGTTTCGATCTTGAATTGTGCTGATTCACTCTAACAGAATTGCCGTTCACCCGGCTGGGACATCCTATGCGTCTGGTGGAGAGGATGGTTTTATACGCGTACATCATTTCGACGACTCTTACTTCAAAGCACAACCTTACGGAGCCGTCGATATTGAAGACTGATATCAATGTCATTTTGTTGTTGTCCACATTGGTCCACATGCTTTCCGGAATCCGGAATCTGAGACGAAAACACCATCTCTCAACTTGATGTGAGGCGCGCAATATTACGATACAAATTTCTAGACTCTAGCCCATAAGTAAGGATAAATACGTCCAACCCAGACTACCGTTGAGTTGTGTAGGATATCTCAACGTCTGCCCGCGTGTCCCGGAAGTAAACTTGATGTAATCGAAGCCCATGAAAAGTCACCCATCGAGGGCCCAGCTGAATTCCGGGGCCGTCGAAGTAATCGCCGTAATTCTACAGGCGATTCAGTGATGATGATTGAGATTGCGTATGAGAAGGAATACTCGGACCTCGATGAAAGTAGAAAACATTTCCGCAAATTGTTGCGCTAGTCGTCCGTACGTGACATGTTTGTGCGTGAAGGGATCGATGAGAAAGATGTTGCATTGGTATAAGATATGTGCATAGCCTGGCCACTGGAAACAGGCATCGAGTCAGTGGGACATACTTATCACTGAGAATGCGAAAAGAAAACGCACTCGCAATATGTAGGGAAGAGACACCCTCCCTCTTAGGCTGGGTGGCAACCCGAATTCTATACTTTCTTCTTTCATGGCCATTCCCTCCTGATAGAACGCTAGACCCATAGCAGCCCCAGTGCCTCGCCCGTCGTGCGGGAAAAATGAGATACAGGGATAGTGTTCTGCGTTGCGTCCAACAACGAGATACACGGGTTCCGAAGGGTGGCATTGAGGCACGAGCAGCGTTGGTTGTAGGAGAAGCGGCAGTCTCTTTGAGATAGCATTTGCAGATTCGACGACGGTTTGCGAGTGGGATGTGTCTTCGGTTGCGGCGTGGACGACTGTTTGCTGCAGGGAAGCGTCTTCTGTCTGGCTGGCAGTACATAAATGCGGCTCAGAAAGCTTCGACTGTTGCCACCAGTTCATGAGGGGACTCGGATTGACTGAGCTAGGGGGACGTACGACCTGAACGGTATCATAACTGGAGAAGAAATTGGTGATGAGGTTCAGAGGCGACATTAGGTAGTAGGTTGGGTGATTGTGGTCGAAGAGTTCTCTTGAAGACAAGAAAGATATCGTATTTATACCGCCCCCAAACCCAGAGAAGACAATGGGCCACCGCAGCCACAGCCCAAGCGTCGAACGGAACAAAGCGAAAGACGAGGGTTTGAACAGATCTGGAAATACTTTGGACAGAAGGTTGCCATATAAGAGCTTGCGCTTGACACGGCCATTGTTCGCAGTTTATGGCTAGCTTTAAGCTTGGACGGAGACCACGGCGGCCACAGACTGAAGACCTTGAAAGTAGAAAGAAAGAGCAAGTTGTGGTGAGATCACAAAGAGGCCGCGGCAGCAACAAACTCTCACGCTCACACACTAACAGTGGAGGGCGTGCGGAGGATGTTGCACGTCCCCTAGGCTCTGGCGCATTGGGTTGGAACTTCTGGAGCGGTCAGCTCGCTAATGGTTCGTCGTCATGCGCAAGGTAAATGAAATTTTCACAAGATGCTTTTAGCAATCGGCTACGAATACATTATTCTATACAACACTTATGCAAAGGCAGTCGAGACAACAAAGCTGACATCGTCGTTGAACGACGTCTTGGTGTCGAAGGTATTGGGGCCGCCGTTGGCCGAAGCGTACACGAGGGCATTGAAATGCCTCATGTAATGAGCAGGGTAGTTGAATGAGCGGATCGTGTTGCCCTGGCCGTTGATACCAGCGCGGTAGCACCACGTCGCATCCTCGTGGAACAGCTTGGAGTTGTCGTTGGGGTCAATGCGGAGCTGGAAGTTGGAGTGGCGGATGAAGCTGCCGGGGGTGTCGCGCGACTCGAAGGACACGCAGGCGCTGTTTGCGAGACCTGAGACGACGTTCCAGCTCGCGGAGAGTTTGAGCGCGTTGCTGTCGCTCGCAGAGACGACCTGGGTGTTGACGGTGGCGCCGGTGTGGGCGATGTAGCGCGTCGTGCAGCACGAGGTGGTAGCGCGGAGGGAGACGTGGGAGCCGACGGTGATGCCGGGTCCGCTGACGAGGCCCGTTGCGGCATAACGGGCGTTGACGATGTTGGACTGGACAGAGTTTTCTGTAGCGTCGGAGGGGTAGCCGGTGGTCATAACGCCCTCATAGAACGTGCCCTGCGACCAGTTGCTGTTGTCCCCTCCAATACCGAGAATGATGGCGCCTTCCTTCTTCATGGGGTTGTAGCCATTGTTGGGGCGCACGCCGCTGTAGAAGGTCGAAAGCGAGCCAGAGGCGCCATTGCCTCCTCTTACCTGCAGATTGAGGGTGAGGATAGATTAATTACGAGCTGCAAGAGACTTACCGCCCACTGGTTGCCTGGCTGACCTTTCACGACGGCGGTGACGAAACGGGAGGTGATCGTAGGGTTGTTCGGATTGACACCGGATGTGTTGGGGCTCGTGAAGAGACCGTTTTCAAGGCTACATGGAATGAATGAGTTTTAGTGTGAGACATAAAATTATCACGAACTCGGCCAGAACCCAGGGCCCGCTTCCAGCGCCAGTACCAAAGCCGGTACCGGTACCGAAGTAGATAGCCTCCATGTGTCCGTTACCCGTGTCTTGGCTGTTGGTCTCGGCATTACCGTAGTCGAAACAACATCCACCGTTGAAATGGGTGCCGTCCATGACGGCGTACATGCCCTCGGCAGCGTCACCCTAGGATAGTAGAATTGATACAACAGACGAAGAAAGATGGAAGATGACTGACAGTAGCAATACCATTGGGCCTGTTATTCCGGTACCCAGTCCCGGGAGCTACAAAGACACCATATGCTCGCTGGCCGTTGAGTGTCACCGGTGCAGCATCAGCAGCAGCCAAGTTGTCGAAACCATTGGGATCAGTGCCAGAGGCGGCTCCTCCCGGCGGCGCCTTAGTGAGGTGGTTGCCGCGACCGGACTGGTCGTAGATGATGCTGATGAGACAGGTCGTGCCAGAGCAGAAGGAGTCTTGGCTAGCAGCGTTAGCGACACCGCCTGCAGAGAGTGGGCGGATGTCGGTCGTGGCACTGTCTGAGTCGCGCTGGACTTGGTAGAGCGACCCAGAGAACGCGTCGTAAAGCGCACGAGTAGTGCTGTGCGCTGCCACGCAAGGAGTACCCCCAGACGCGTAGATGTCGCAGGGACCAGCCGCAACCAGGGTAGCGGCGGCGAGACACAGTGCCAGAAGTGAGGAGTAGGGGAACATCTTGTTAGAGATGGCGTCAATGCTGGTCGCGCATTTTGAACCCGTCGGGAAGTAACGTCAACATCGTCACGCGGCCTGCGACGCGCACGACGAGAAAAGCACAGGCGTTGAAGCAATGCTGGGGAAGCACAGTGGAAGCACAAGCTATGATGAAGTGACTGTTGATCACACGCGGGGTGATGACGACCGCATCGTCTGCTGACCCCAATTGACCCCGCGAACGCGAAACACCGTTCCAACAACTTGTGCAGGTCGGAAGGTAAACGGATTTCTTCCCAAGCCAAGCGGAAAATCCGGTGGATTAGCGCGGGAGCATCCATCCTGCCTTCCGTTGAGGCTTGGAATAATTTGAATCTGAGACGTTTTCTTCGTCCCGGACTTGCGAGGATTTTGACGACGAAACAGCCCCCAGAAAAAGCTCCTCTGGTTGATCTTGGGTGCCCGCTCCCTTGGCCAGAAGACACATTGTTTTCCATCGAGAATTGGGAATCAACTTTCAGCGTCTTTGCCCCGAATTGCAGATAGCTCCGGCTTTGAACAGACCCCGGGTTGCCATGTAAGAGAGCTGAGCTGGTCATGGTTCGTTGGAGCTTGCTTGCTGGATGCCTCACGCTGACCACAGGCTGAAAGATGAAAAGGAAAAGATGAGAGAAAGAGGAAAGCCTTGCAAGCTATCATCACAAGTTGGCCGCGGCAACCGGGACTCTACTCTCAACCACCATGTCCGCAACCACTTATAAGCTAACTGCGGAGGATGTAGAGCCAGGACTTGATTATAATGACCCCCCAGCTATCCGGGCTGCTGCAAACCCCAACCCACAAGTCCTCAAAGCCATTCTACGCCATGGGTGGCAGCAATCGCCGTACTACAACCTGAACGACTCTTCATTAGCAGCACAGTACGGACCCAATGCATTTCTGAACATACCTCAAGGCGGGGGAGACTCACCCCTTCTATGCGCCATTCGTTGCCGCTTGACGGAGAACGTGGATACTCTGCTCGAAGCTGGCGCTGATCCGAACGGTCTGCCTATCTGGATGTTGGAGGATTCAGTCAATGCGTCAACGGCTTCACTCTCTTACCAGCGGCCAGACACCCCTGGTAATATTCATTCCTTCTGGTTCTCGGCGATCTCCCACTTTCAGGTCGACAAATTGAAAACTCAGTCAGTGGTCGCTGTTGAAGCGGCGGCAGCGAAGGGCTTGAATGATATTATAGATAAACTTGTGGTGCGCGGAGCTGATATCTCGTCTTGGCTACTTGATCCTCTGCCACCACCTCCCGGACAACCGTGGCCTTCATCCCTCTCTGCTTCCAGTCCTCTTCATGCAGCTGTCAGCAATGGACATGCTAGCACGCTAGCACACCTGCTTTCTCCACCGCTCTCACTGAATCCGAACTTCCTTGCCTCTGGCTCGCCTGTCCGTCGACTGACTCCGGCGATGCGGGCTCTATGCCTAACTCCTCCAAGTCTTGACTGTCTCTCCGTCCTCATCGCAGCCCCGTCCTTTGATGCCGGCATCCATACACCGGATATTCATGTACATCTCGGGCATTTTGCCGTTGCACACAACTCGCCAGAGCTTTTCCGCTATCTCATGGAGAAGCTGCCATCTATCTTTCATGAGTCGGGGGCCACTGCCCATGGCCACACAATCCTTCACGTCGCATGCATGCCACGCGACGAAACGCAGCTTAATGTATTCGCGCCGCGAGTGTACCAATCAATTCGCTTCGTTAATTCACTCGACCCAGAGTGGAAGCCCACAAAGCTATATGCGACTTGTCCCTACCAGTCGCACAGTACGGCGCAAATCGCCCCTTTATCTGAGCCACCACTGTCTGCGCCGCCGGATGAACGACTCTTCGACGCGCAGGTCGAAACGCTCGAATTTCTGAGCAACATCCACACGGGTGACATGAAGGACTGGGCACGACAGCCCGACGTCGACGGCAATACGGCGCTGCACTTTCTCGCGGCCTATCGTGTCGTTAACATGCGTGCGGTGGAGATGCTACGAGGGGAGGATGACGGAGGGGTTTGGGGGACGGCCAGGAATCGGTGGGGTTATACACCCCGTGATTTATTCGAGGATGGGGTCAAGGCGGTGGAGGGGCGGCATATGAAGTTCTGGAACGGCACGTTTAACGAAGAAGGGGATCCGAGGATGCCTTGCCACGGTTGTGCCAGCCCCTACGGCGGACGTGGCCCGGGGAGAGGGAGGGGGAGGGGGCGCGGACTGTGAGTGCGTGAAATTAAACTGTGTGTGGGCCTGAATTGGTTGACTCGAACGCAACTCGAACGTCTTGTAGCTAGAATTTCTGATGTTTTGGATTATCCCATATGACCTGCGTATTCAAGGAAAATGTCTACCTCCACGCAATATTAACCAAACGTGGGAACAATGAGGTAAATTCTTATTTACCGCGGAACTGGTGACTCTTGTTAGGCTCGTTTCACCCTCTCTTGTATGGGGGACGTGAAATCTGAAGATAGTCGTTCAGATCACTCAATACAAGAGAGACTCTTGTCGGCTCTCTTGTATCGTACCACAACCATGCAAGCCCCACCGAGGGATGCCATCTTCAGTGGCTACTCAATGAGCCATGAAGACTTGAGGGACTTCACGCTTGCTCTGGATCCCGCATATGAGAAATATCTGGAAAAGCACCCAGACCGAGTAAGCTGGCTGGCATATGTTAGTCAATACCTGGCGTGGCGAGACTCGCTGGGGGCGGACATCCGCAAGAGTGTTCCAACCATCAAATCTATCTGTTCTCAAGTTTCACAGCTGCTACTTGTACTGACCTCCGTCTCAAACATAGATATCACTGCCCTCCCCGCCAACGCCGAGCCTGACGCTCCAGCCTCTCGACGCTATTTCTTCTCCACTCGTTGGATCCCGGCACCCGACAATGTAACGATCAAGGACTATCCGGAGGCAGCGCGCGAGACGGAAGAAGATCGCGTCAAGCGTGACCAGCTCATAGCCCTCATCAAACAGGATACTGGATATAGCGTGGCAACAGAACGCCTGCTATTCGAGACCACTAAGTACACTCATCCGTTTTATGATGTTTTCACATACGTGCGAATTCTTTATTCTGTTTCTCGCTGTTTCACTGAGACTTTTCTAGTACTAGCAAACGTCACCTGCTACTCTTCGGAGTCCTTTCATACTGCTAGGATCAAATCGTGTTCAGGTTTGTCCCTGTTCTATGTTGAGCTGGTTTTCTACCAATGTATTAATTAATGTTGTCGCAATCTGCGAGCCTTCGAAACGCAAAGCGATGGTCCGGTTTCCGCATCGTTTTCTATGGATTCGGGAGTGTTTTGCTGCGGCCTATTGGAGGTTGACATGGATGCTGGCAGCCATGAATGTTGCATGAATGGTGAGATGGAACTCGAACGTTCAGCCATGATATGGAGGCACGAAATATGTAGAGAATTGGAAGGAGTCGGAAAGGATTCAAGAGTCACCTCTTGTCTAGATCGTTCACTTCAGGCTTCAGCTGTGTACAATGTATATGAAGCATGCCGGCAGCACGCGTCCTGATATCCATCTCAAGATATCCCCAAAGGGTCGTATTCTCGACGTATCAAGAATATCGACCCCAAAGCAGTAATTTCGCCCGTTGACGCATTCTCCAGCTATGATATCGCCATACGACCGAACATGAACGTCTCCTTAACTGGTATATGGGTTGTGTAGACAGGCGCGACACCCGGTAGGCATCCCTTCCACACCGACTTCGCTGCAGACTACCGCCGCTGGGTTCAAGTCGCGCTGTCGCCTTCTGATATGCCGGGGCTGACATTATCATTTTAACTTTTGTTCTTTCCACCTCCAGCTCTTTCTTGTCTTCCAAATGCTGTCATTTGTCATCTGAATAATATGTCCTAGACCGGTGATATTGTGTCGGTTCGCTTTAAGAGAGGGACTTATGCTTGCTATGTGGCAGGGCATTCAGTCGTGAACATTATACATTATGCGGTCGTGAATAATCAAGGCAATCAATCCCCCAACTCATTAACTAATCTCAAACATCAGCAGCTTGAACCACCACCAAGCCAGATCCAGCGCCAGCAACAACAAATGCAGACGCCACATCCCCCATCGTCTTCCTCACCTCAACACCAACGCTCCCATACTCATTCGTGAGATCCTTCAGCTCCCCGGCATGATTTTCTACAGCTAGTCGACGAGAGCGTCCGAGAACGACAAGCACGCGAGCTGGTCGCGTCTCGCTCGACGTAGTCTCTTGGTGCATTTTCACCTCGCTGATGGCGGCATGCAGAGGAATCGGCGTGGCTCGTTCGCGGAACTCGATCTTGGAGGCGGTGGAAGACATGGATGCGCTGTCCGCAGCAGCAGCCGGGGGAGCATATTTTGTCCAGGCGATGTTGTCGGCCGTCTCGGACTGTAGTCGGGTTTCCGTCGTATGGTGACCGTAGACCGTATCCGGGAATGTCGCCTGTATCGACCAGGTGAGAACAGGATGCAAAAGCAAAAGACGCTCGAGCAATGGCTTACCGAAGCAACAGTCAAAGCGTTTATCTCTCCCTGCTTCTCCGCGCTCAAATGCACATCCGGCACCTGCGCGACAGCCGCGTCCGCCTCCAATTTCACCATCCGCAAAACAGTCGCCGTAACATTAGGGCCAGCGCACAGCTGCACCACAAAATCAAGCGCAAGTCGATCATCCGGACCACCAAAGAAAATCATGAACAAATGCTGTTTACTCCCCATCACTCTCGCAGGAACGCCCGGCTGTTGATCCACAAACAGCGCCACGTCCGTCTTCGCCTGAGAGAACACGCCTCTGACGAACTGAGCGTGTAAAGCTGACGCAGATTTAATCTGCGACCCGCCGCCGCTAGCCTTGATCAGCGCATCGAAAGGGTTGTTCGAATGTGCGGCTTTGATGCCGGGCGTTGTGGGTTGGCTTTCAGTGTCGTGGATGTGCACGGCGTCGGGAGACGATGTGGGCAGCCAAGGCAGGATGATCATATCAGACGAATAATTCCGCGCGTGCTCCGCGACGGAATATGCTAGATCGTCGAATGGGACGATACTCAACGACGTCGAGATGCGCAAGTCGTGCAGCTGCCCAAACATGCGGAAAACCGCGAGTAGCGGATCGGAGATGAGGAGCGATTCCGAGGCGGAGGATTTCATCACCGCTGAGACACGGTCGGAGAGTTCGATTAGCCGGAGCGCGCCTACAGAGAGTTGATGTTGGTAGGATGCGAGGGAACTGGACTTGGAGGTCCTTCTCTCGTCCGATGATGAAGGTGACGGTGGTGGTGGCGGCTGGATGAGCTGGGCCATAGCCATCATACCGGGGAGGTGCTCGAGTTTGTCGAGGACGAAGGTAAAGCGCGTGTGGTCCCCGTCCTGAATTGACCGTCTCTCGCGTCCGTCTTCAGCATTATTTGCGACGCTGTTAAAGTTTGCTCCGGTTCCGGTGGCGCGGACACGCTTGTCGGGTGGGTAGAGAACGGTCACCATTGGCGTGGTGATGAAAGTGAGCAAAAGAGCCTCCAAGACAAACCTACCGATGTTATGAGGCTATGGCAAAAAAACATAAATATAGAAAAGACCATACATCGAGAAGACACGGGGAGAAAGGATTCCCGCTTGCAGCCCGACGTTCAGAACGATAAGCTCCACAAGACTTGGAGAAATGTTAACGTCTGATGAATGGTAGAATCGGAATGACGTGCAACATACCCCTTGCAACTCATCAAAGAGCCGATAGCGCTCGACTCGCGCCAGTTGAACTTGGCGAGATATCTTGCGGCAATCGTGCATCCTCCGAATTTGCCAGCGAAAGCTAGAACGCAGATCGCCACAGTGTAACCCCAAGTAATGCCATCATCAAGCAATTTGAGGTTCGTGTTGAGTCCCGACAATGTGAAGTACTGCAATCCAATTCAACAACAAGCAATCACCTCAAATGAAAAAAAAACCAACCAAAGGCAAGAATATGATCGTAACCATATCCTCCAACTTCTCCGTGAGCGCAATAGCTAACCCGCCTTCTCGGGGCACAACCAGACCCATGACAAAAGCGCCAAAGATCGCATGCACGCCAATGACATCCGTGAAAAACGCCGAACCAAAGACTAGCAGGATAGTCACCGTCATAAAGAACATAGTCGGTCCGTTCTCAATGGACCCGGTATGGCGCGCAAGCCACAGCAGCGCCATCTTGACAGGAAAGAGCAGGAACACCGTCCATGCGACTGTGATCAGGAGGATGTAAAGGGCAGTCAATCCGGAACCGGCGTTGACGAGGGCGACGCTGAGCGCGAGGAGTGTCCATCCGACGATGTCGTTGCCGACGCCGGCGCTGAGGACGACGATGCCGACGGTGGTGTCGAGGAGCTTGAGTTCGGTGAGGATGCGGCAGAGGACGGGGAAGGCGGTGATGGAGTAGGCTACCCCTGTGAAGAGCTGTAGTGGATGAGCAAGGAGTCGTTCGGTTGGCGAGGATACGAACCATGAAATGGGTGAATTTCACGCTTTTGTCGATGAACGTGTGGTATAGAGGGACGGAGAGGCCGGCGCCGAGTCCGAAAGGTAGGATCATGCCTGCAAGAGCGACGGATGCGGATCTGGGGGAATTTGGTCAGAAGAGACACGGGCAGCAGGGTATGAGTACAACGAACAGCCGGGCATTGCGCTTGATGATGGAGCCGTCGATTTCGAGCCTGTACATGCAATTCAGCAATTAGTTATATGATTGCGATACCACTCACCCAACAAGGAACAAAAAGAGTACCAGTCCGATGTTGGCCACAAGACTAAGATAAGGCAGAGAGTCTTGAGGGAATATGCGCTGCGAGAAATGGGGTATGCTTCCGAAAGCAGTTGGTCCTGGATGATGTGAATACAGGAGCAGCAGAGGACTTCAGATTCCGAACCTAGCAATATTCCGCCAAGCACTTGAACAGCAGGTTGGTTGAAAAGTACTCGAGCAGCAGGCGCTACACACACCTTCGGCGATGACCTTTGGTTGATTTATCTTTCGCAAAAGGAGTGACAACAAGCTCGCGGTCGCCACAATGATTCCTTCATCCCAAATCAACCCATGGTAAGTACAAGAACAGTACGCACGACCTACCAACTTGGATGATCCACAAACTAGATGAATTCCGTCAGAAACAAGTGGAAAATGAGCAAGATATAGACACATACCGAATGGGATCGGCCGTGTTAAAGTCGGAGGGGTTCTTGCCCGATAGCAAACCACCTTGCTCAGGTGCATGACCTCCTGCGCTTTCCTCAGCTAGAACGACTGCCCTGGACGCGAATAGGCCGACGACCGAGTCGGAGAACTGCAGCATTGTGCAGGATAGAAGGACAGGGGACAGATGTCAAGAGGAGGATACAGTTCAACTCCATTTCACTTGCGAAGGAGATTCGTGGTCACGCGTGTCACAGCCGTCCCTCAGCCGATTTACTCCAAGCCAACCTCTCGTTCCTGCAAATTTACCCAGTCCCTGTGGAGGGGCGCCGCTGTTTCTCAGCTTCACGCTCTTAAATTGCCCCCTTCGTCGCTATCTATCGCGCCATTGGAGTGGCACTAAATCGAGAGCGCTGTATTGTTATAACTGGAAAGAAGAATTCGAAGCTCAAGCTAGCCATGATCAGCCGCAGAAGCGTCGCTTGCATCAGCGCGACAACCCGCGATATTATGAACCAGCCGCGGTCTTCGCCTGTGTTGTGCACCAGCGTTCAGGTTGTCCACCGGGAAAAACGCGCAGCCTGAGGGTTTTTCAAAACCGTTCGAAGAGAGGCAACACTGTGCAATCGATTCTCCCAGAATCTGTGCGTGTTCAACTTGAAGCGGAATCTGGGGTGGGTCAATGCATGAGGCAGGTCACAAGAACACTCAGAAATCTGGAGACTCACCTTTCTCTACGCGTTGTACTTTCTCGTATAGTTCACGCTTCTTCCTTGACTCGTTGAACTCTTCTTGCCTCTGTTCCATTTTTTGTCTCCGGCGTTCATCGTCTCGCAGAACTCCCTTGTACATAGTCTGTTAATTTTGATTTGATTGAGTAAAAAAGGGTGTAAAATTGGAACAAAAAGGATTGACTTCATGTTGTTGCTCTTGCTGGAAATGTACCGCCCAGATAGTTAGCGCTGCAAAAGCGACAGCAGCCCCCAGCGTAGCCTGTGCGCGACGGGATGACATGACCACCGGCGACGGCAAGCAATCGCGTGGGTCCGTGCGCGCCGCTACAAACACAACCACACATCCCTTCCCAAGCTCACACACCATCGAAGACTGCGAGCGTGAGGTCGGCCAGCGTCGCAATGGCGCACTTATCTGTGCGTCGACTCTGCTGTGTCGTTCAATGTCACTAACCCGAACCAGGAGTTTGAGACGATGTTGAAGGAGGTTGTAATGGCAAAACGGTTATCCGCCTCAAAAATGAACTCTTTGACCGAAATTGCCCTCAAGTCTATGCAGGTGCGCAGATACTGTGCTCTACCACGTTATATTCTCTCTCTTACACTCTGTCGTCATCCCCCAGGACGACACACAGCTCGTATCCATCATGTACCGAACCCACAAGTCTCTTCAACCCGCTGCCAAAGTCTCTAGTCTATATGTTTTCGACGCGCTTGCTCGGGCTGCCCGATCTCAAGTGGTAAAACAAGGACTCTCTGGCGACAT
The DNA here is from genome assembly GCA_037176885.1 of Favolaschia claudopus. Classification (NCBI taxonomy): domain Eukaryota; kingdom Fungi; phylum Basidiomycota; class Agaricomycetes; order Agaricales; family Mycenaceae; genus Favolaschia; species Favolaschia claudopus. Next base: position 1,267,043 of record JAWWNJ010000063.1, on the reverse strand, counting down.
CAACTCTAGAAAAGGCAACTCTGCAACTTTTCTCCTCAAGGTAGAAGGTGTACTCGAAGGATTGTTTCAAGACATGATCTCTGTAGCGACTCCCGAAGCTAAGGTTAGTCAAATCCCTATCGGGACCAACCATCGTTGGCCGCAAGGATTCCAAAGCAACAACATCGCTGCTATCTACATTTCTCCCTGGAAGCCCTCGCCCATTGGTTTGGCTCGATGCTAACGTGTCTGTCCTTGCCGCAATTTTCAGTCTTTATCCTTGCCTCGTCGAAGTAGAACAATTCCTAACATTCGCATATCGTTTTCATCAGGAAAAAAGCAAAAAGATTCTCGATATATGGTCGAAAGGCTCGACCTTCCCATCTTCCGTTCTAGTACGACTGAAGGATGTGGTTAACGAAACGGAAAAAGGTGCATATCACAGCATGTATTCGTCAAGTATCCCAGTAATTTCACCCATATTTTTTCGTGCTCTTCTGTCCTTGAAATTCTGAGACAAACGACTGAATCATCCTCGGTTTGTTTTCGTAGATAAGGAAGTAAAAGTCCCAGCCGATCCGCGCTCCGCCGCTTTTACCGCCCTCCCTGTCGCCCTATCGCAGGTGGCAGCTCCGGCAACCCCGCCAGTACCCGTAATGGACCCTCAAGCGACACTCCTCGCCTTACTGACGCAGGCTGCCAATAATGCAGCTCAAGGCAATCCCGGGTACGTTTTGCTTCATCTGTATTCAAAAATCGTGTTCACTGAGATCACACTCAAGGCAAATACCTACAAATACGACAAACACGCCGCCCAATGCTTCGCAACAGTTCGCGGTTCTTCAACAACTTGCCCTTACGGCAAATCTTGCCAACATCCCACAACCAGTTCAGCCGCAGGCAAACTTTCAGAACGCGCCTGGGTCGTCGAGATCCCCTCCTCCCTTTCACCGAGACGAACCTTACAACAATGGAGGTCCCAAAAACTCGAGGTTTGATCGTGGCAATAATCAAGAATTTGGGCGGAACCATGATGGCCGGAACGACTTCCGAGGAGGGTTTCGTGGCCGCGGTCGGGGCGGCGATGGAAGAGGTTGGGATAGTCGCGATCGTTACAACAGGGACGATGCTCGCAGCCCTCCCCGCAGGGGGGCCAGGAGAAGCAGATCACGTAGCCCTCCGCCCAGGCATCAGGGGCGACGGGATCGCGAAGTACGTCCGTATAGCCCGCCCCGGCGACCTTCCCTCGCGTCTATGCACACTCGTCCTGAACCGCCCCCACCACCACCACCACCACCACCACGTGCGGCGCCTGAACCCGGCAAGGACGAATTCGGACGTGATATTAGACCGGCGTCGCTCTCCCCCGAACCAACTACAGCTACAGCTACTAACAACTCCCCACCTTTACCGCCTGCTCCGGCTGCGCAGCCGCCGCCGACGATGGTGGTCGATACTACAGAGAGTGTAGAAACTCCGTCTGCTGCTGCACTCACGAGTAAAAATCATGTTCAGATGTCATTAACACCATCGGTAGATGCGAATACATCTTCAGGCGCTCCTGATGCTGCTGCCAGTGCTGCTGCTGTCGTGATCTCGTCGAATAAAATTCCGTCTTCCCAGTCCCAACAACAGCAAGGAATGGAGAATTTTAGTCTAGCGACGTTTGATTTCACGGCGGCGTCCTCGTGGGAAGCACTTGGAAAGATGTGGCAGGTTACCAATGGATATGTGCCTTCGACAGAGGAACTTATGGCGTTCGTCATGTCGGGGATGACTGGCGGTGTCGCGGGACCTACTAGTCAGCAGCAGCAGCAGCAGATGGAGTGGGCTGGTGGTGGTGGCGGAGCCGGAAGCGGTGGGCATGTGCAACATTGGGATGATGGCTCGGGAGGGTCGCAGAATTGGCGCGGAGGCCGGGGCCGGGGTGGATTTTCCAGAGGAAGAGGTCATGGCGGCGGCTTACGTGATGGTGGCCAAAGCCGATGGCAGGGTTCGACTGGCAGCATGGGTGGAACGGACGCTGTAGTTTTAGGCGGTGGGGACATGGAGGAGGATACGACGAGTCAGATGGATTATACTACTACTGGTTCAGCCGAGAAGAGTAGCGGAGGAGGGGCTGGTGGGCGGATGCAGAGGGTCGGCGAAAAATGGGTTTTTGTGCGAGATCCCGTAACGAACGAATCATAGCATCGTGTTACTGTATGTACCAGAACTCTCATTCATTTCGTTGTACTGTACTTTTTTTCGCACGTTTCTTTTCATTAAAGTCATACGTCCATGTCATCTTCCTCTAATCTCGTCAACTCGAAGTCGAAATTGCCTTGTCGCAGGCGACCGTTCTCCCCGTGAGTTATCAGTCGGGGCTGCCCATAGGAATAGGACGTAAAGCTCCGGGCAGAGAACGGCGAGGGCCAAAAAGCAAGGTAACATATTGTACTGCATACAGCCCCAAGAATCGCTCCTCCAATAACGTCTTCTTTGTGATGCCGCTGCCAGAATACAAATAACGAGTGAGAACAAGCAACTGGAGGAAGAAAACACGGACATAATCCTCAAGTCGCGTTATCGCAACGAATGTAGCCCAACAGAGAGGAAGAAGAGATAAAACGAATCTTAAGAGACGACTTGACCGCAGAGATGCAATAGGAAGGGGAGTTTGGAAACACCATGCGGCGGTCTGCCCGGCTAGCCACAGCGAAAGAAAAGTCATTCCTACAAATCCAGCTGGGTCAGCATCCGCAAAAACAGCCCATGTCAGGAAATCATCCCTGCGAATACGGCGGATGAATGTCCGGAGGGAAAGGACCGTCGGCCGTCCAGAACCGCATTTTTCTTTCTGATGAATCAAGAGGTGAATATCGACGTTTGGAAACTGGAACAATATCAATGTACCCGGTGCAGGCCAACGCGACTTCGTCCCATTTACAGCGGGCAAGAAAATCAGGCCTGAGCCTGCCTAGAGGAAAGGATGAGTTCAATGGTATAGGGGAAAACTTGGAACATGGTTTCTGACCAACTCTACCAGGAAGAAAGGTGCGTGAGGTGTTCGAGAACAAAACATGGATGTTACCGGTTTTTAAGGATATTCGTGAACAGACGACTCAGCCCTCGACCTGCAAGAAGAGCGAGGGCCCCGTGATGTATGGCAACAAAAGAGAGCCGGATTAAGCCCCAAGCAAGCACTGCGGCGCCCGGCACCAAGAGCGCAATGAAATGATTTACGGTTCCGTTGATTCTAAGTTCCGAGTCTTGAGTGAAGAATAGCTTCGAAGGCATATCCACTAACTGGCTCTTTTTATGCGCATGGTTAATGGTTTGGTCGGCCACATAAAAGTCTCGTTCGAAAACAGGGAGGTTTGCAGCCAGTTCTGACAGTATCCAAAGAGTCGCAACGATAACCCTACGTCATCCATTTAAAGTGGTGATTTAGCACAGAAGCTAGCTGCAGACCAATCTGTTAAATACGATCTGTCCAGCCAGTCGAGGGCGTCATTGCCAAAGATGTTTTTTATTCTTGCTTGCAAATTTGAAGCCATAACGCAGTGAAGAGAGAGACCAGAGGATACGTATGAGTGGAGATCTTAACGCCGCACTACTACCGCCGTGTCGAGGAAGAGAAAGAATAACTCGAAAATCTTGCGGAAATCGGTCAAACACGCCCAGCGGGTGATGCACCGACGTGGGAGGAAACGCGCCGTGACAAGCCATCAAAATCAGTGTTACGCAATGTGACGCGACGCGTTTTTCCCTTTCACCACCTCCTCAAAAAAATGGCCAAGGAAAAGTCCAAGGCCAAGGGCAAGGCTACCGGCCAGAAAGCCATAACAAGTTTTTTCAAGGGCTCTGGGAAGTCCAAGAAGAAAGATGAAGACGATGTTGACGCTGTTGACGCCACCAACGACGACGCGTTAGATGAGGAGGACCCCAACGACGATACACCTGCTAAAATTGGCTCCGACCTTCCTCCCATTCACGAGATTCCCGCTATATTTTCCGACCTCGTCAGTCGCATTCCAAAGATTAAAATTGTCGCGCAGCATGTAGAAGGCCGCAAACTACGCGTCGCCACTATGTGCTCGGGGACGGAGTCCCCCCTCCTCGCCCTCGAGTTGATTCAGAAGGCTATTTTGGACCAACACGGCATTGACTTCAAATTCGAACACGTCTTTTCGTGCGAAATCGAACCTTTCAAGCAGGCGTACATCGAACGCAACTTCCACCCTCCCATTCTTTTCCGAGATGTGTGTGAACTTGGGCAAAACGAAGCGTATGTGCTTTAACTGCTCTTAGTCTTTACTACTTTCTCAAATCTGAGCAGACATACCGCATACGGTGCCTTGGCACCTGTGCCCGGCGACGTTGATCTGCTTGTCGCAGGGACGTCTTGCGTCGATTATTCCAACTTGAACAACAAGAAGCAAGATATCGATGCCAAGGGAGAGTCAGGGCAAACGTTCCGCGGGATGCTGTCCTGGGTGAAGCAGCATAGGCCTCCCATTGTGATCCTCGAGAACGTCTGCGGGGCCCCTTGGAAAGACAAGGTCGTACCAATGTTCGAGAAAATCGATTATAGCGCCACATTCGCTCGTTTCGACACCAAAGCCTACTACATCCCGCACACCAGGACTCGCGTATACCTTATGGCGGTGGACAAGCAGAATTCAAAGCTGCCCAAGCGATGGCTGGAAATGGTCACGCAAGACTTGAAACGACCCGCGTCTTCCAGCCTTGACGCCTTCCTACTCCCCTCGGACGACCCTCGTATCCACCACGCGCGACAGAAACTCGCTAAGGAAAGCTATAACGCTTTGGATCGTCGAACTGGCCGGACGGACTGGAACCGCTGTGAAAGGCGACACGAACGAGAGAGGACGGAGAAATTCTTGGGAAAGAAGCGACCCCTCACTAACTGGGACGATGGTAAATTCATCCCCACTTTTCCTATCCCTGCCTGATGACGATAATTTACAGGTGGGTCTTGCAGCCTTCCTGATTACAGCTGGTCAGATTGGGGCGTTGGTCAAGTCGAACGTGTCTGGGATCTGATGGACATTCTCTACTTGAACTCAGTCAAGGAAGGTTTCGATCCCTCGTACAAAACGTAGGCACTCATTCGTTTGATTCCCATGACCGACTTATCTTCTCTTCCACAGACAAGTTTGGAATCTCAGTCAAAACGTAGACCGAGGCCATAAAACATGTTGGGGCATCTGCCCTTGTCTGACGCCGACGATGATTCCGTATATCACCAACCGCGGCGGCCCCATGGTTGGACTAGAGGCCTTGGGCATGCAGGGCCTTCCGGTCGACAAGCTACTGTTGACGCGGGAGTCTGAGGACCAGCTGGCCGATTTGGCTGGAAATGCCATGTCGACGACTGTTGTCGGAGCCTGCATTCTCGCAGCCCTGGTCTCGGGCATGGGTTTACTCAAGGCTGGATCTGACTCGCAAAGCTACGAAGCCAAGAAGACAGACGCTATGCAAGTTGACGATGTCAAAGTCGAATCCATGGACGTTGATGACGTTCCTATCGACGTCGCCGGCCATATCGTCGGAGAGGAACAACTCACGTCTCGGCCATTAGATCTGTCGGTGGCCAATACCAGCTCACTTGCCGATCTCCTTCTTAATGCCGACAAGAGCGCCCGACTGTGCGACTGTGAAGGGCGCTCCGACATCACCAGCAGAAAACTTCTGCGCTGCCGAGACTGTGAAGCCTCGTCTTGTGTCAAATGCGGAGGTCGCCCCGAGCATAACCCCGTCGCGGTCGACACCGAGGCTAACCCCCGACTTCACCCTTCCGAATTCGCGGACCAGCTGAAATCGACGCTCCCGATGTGCTTGTCTTTCGACGGTCTGTCTAGAGAGCTTCTCGACAGCCTCAACAACGACGCCGACGTCGCTATCCCGCCCAAATTGTGGTTGCAGTGGTGTGACGCTGTTATGAGGATACCTCAAACCGAACTTCGCTTTGTCGAACCGAAACGGCAAGAAATCTGGGTCGCTCGCTACGAGTCGCCCCATGCTCTCCTCGAGCTTCATCTTCACCCTCAACAACCAGAGTGGCGTCTCTATGGCTTCGCCGAAGACAGCGCGCCTGCTAATGCCCAGATCCGCGAAATCCTCAAGTCTCCAGTTGGTCGCCTTCGCTGCGACGGCGAAGTTCTTGCGGGTTCGTGGGATATCGCCTTACCGCACTTCGCCTCCGTCCCGGTCACCATTCAGGGAACTGGCGAGCTTGTACCCTGTTTCGAGGCGCGTATCGGCCTCACCGACGAGCGTTTCAAGGATAAGCTCGTCCACTCCAAACTCCAGATCACCGTGCCCTCCGACGCCGTAGGCAAATTTGACCGCGACATATCCGGCATGTACACTCTCCTTGACAAGTGCGGGACGGCCAACAATGCATTACACCGAAAGGAGACGTTGGCAAACGAATCAAACCTTCCTCCGGTCTTCTTGCTCATGCATCCTCAACGAGCGAGCGTCGATAACGACTGTTTCGTTTTCTCTATCAGCCGGCGGAGATATACGTACGGGGAGTCGCGTCCTATTATCGCGATGCTGGATCCCAAGTGGCGTCAATCCGATGAAAGCAATGCTAAGCAAATCACTTGCCGTGTGCCGATTTGGAAGACAACGAATTCAGTCAAACTTCAGGTGGGATTGTTCGAATTTTGTTTTCGTACCTCAACGTTTCTGACAATCTACAGCCCTCTCATGGTCAAGAGGCTCGGTACGCCATCCCCGACCAGACGCTCGTCCTCGACGGCTCAAACGACGGTTGTGGGAGCGCCTCTGCCGTTCTTGTCTGCAGTGTCCCGCTCCGAGGGCAAGCGGGACAAGAATGGCCTCACGGGAAGTGGGGAGAAGTCGACAAAGTTCACGAACGTTCCGTTTTTCGACAGCTGGCGTGGCTTCTTGAGCGTATCCGTCATATTGACGATAATTTCAAGGGGACTTGGCATAATGTGGAGTTGCCGGAAGAGATTACCAACTGCGAACGCTGTGCACCATCGGCCCCTCAACTCGAGTGGGTCATGGCAGGAAAGAAAATGGTGGCGCTTGAGGATCCCGTTCAAGCTGGAGAATACGAGCGAAGCCTCAAGAAGCGGCCCAGTCCATTCGTTACGCAGCTGAAGCTGGACGAAAACGGTGTCGGAACGGTTCGAGTGGGGTTCAATGCTTCCACTCTCATTCACCGTGCCCTATCCCGTCTTCCTGTTGTCGGTCGCACAGAGCGTCCGATCCTGTCTTGGCGACTCGACACCCAATTCACGCCGGCTGTGAGCCTGAACCTTCCGAAATTCGTCATCCTCAGCAACAAGCGCGACAAGCAGCACAAACAGCCTCCGCACTTCAAGTTGGACCTGCGCAAGGAACAACTTCGTTCCCTCGAATGGATGGTTCAGCAAGAGGCGGCAGATGCGCCTCCCTTCGTCGAGGAAGAGATTTCGGAAGCCATTTTGACGCCACTCGGATGGCGGGCAGAAGGTCGCGCTGAACGTCCGGTGCTTGTTCGCGGCGGAGTGCTCGCGGACGCTGTCGGCTACGGCAAAACCGCTACAACCTTGGGCTTGATCGACTGCACCCACAAGTCGGTGAAAGCTGAATTCGAGAAAATGGGTCGCGTGGATGGGAAGATCGCGATTAAGGGCACCCTCATAATTGTTCCTCCGCACTTGACGCGGCAATGGGATTCCGAAACAAAGAAGTTTAGCGGCAAGCACTTCAAAGTTATCACGATCGCCACCCTCTCCCACTTGAACCCACTCACGATCGAAGACTTTCAAAATGCTGACATCATTATAGTCGCGTCTGGACTTTCCAAGAGTCAGGCGTACGCGGACAATCTTCAGCTTTTTGCTGGCAATGGTGTTCTTCCCAATTCGCCAGGCCGTCACTTCAATGCCCGTCTACAAGCGATCTCCGAGTCTTTGAAGGCGCAGACCAACCGTTTGCAAGACGAAGGTGCAGGTGCGGTTATGAAGGAAATCAAGCGAGCACAAGCTGGTGAGCGCTTTGACGTTTTACTGAGACTACCGCTGATTTTGTCACAGCGGAGGATGAAGCCGCTGCGGCTCGCGTACTAGCAAAACGGCTCAAAGGCAAAGCTTACCGTGAAGCTGCCGAGAAGAAGGCCGCCGAGAAGACGGCTGAAAAGAAAGCAACTGCTTCCGATTCGCCTGAGGTTAAATCACCACGGTCACCGTCCGGGCTACAGGTGGAGGTCGTGATCCCCCTTCCTCCTGGGCGCAAGGCCGGGAAGGATATGCCCCTGTCCGACGCCTCGTCGTCTGCGAGCGAGAAACCCGATGACGACAGCGATTCCGATGTTCCTCAAAAGCGCGTGCGCCGCGCTGCGTCGAAGAAAGTCATCATTGTGTCGGATGACGAGAGCGAGGAGGACGTCAAGCCGAAGAAGAAGAAGAAGGCTAGTGCCAAGAAACGCGTCCGGGCCAAGAAGTCGGACTCGGACGACGAGGATTATTCGGCGAAGGATTCTGCATCGGAGAGTGAGGAAGAGGATACTCCTCTCGATACTTCGGTTGCCGGCTCCGACGACGAGGATGATGTCCCCAAGGCGGGCACCAAGCGTAAGGCTCCTGCCGAGAAGGCGACCAGCGTCAAGTCCAGGAAAGCCTCTGCCAAATCGACCCCGTCACGAGCGTCAAGAGAAACAAGCGAAGCTTCTGATACAGAAGAGGATAAACCTGCTCCGAAGGGTAAAAAGCGATCTGCGAAGAAATCGCCGAATACCGATGACGACGAACCTCCTGCCAAAAAACAGAAAAAGCGAGTTGACAACGATCCATGGAAACTCGAGACTCCTGCTGTCAAACGCGACTGGACTCAAATGAAAGCTCCGCCTTTGGAGATGTTCCATTACAGTCGCAAAGTTGTTGACGAGTACACTTACTTGGACGGCAAAGTCCATTCGCTTGTCACAAATCTTACTGCGGAAAGGCATTGGGTGCTATCTGGAACTCCTCCGGTGCACGATTTCGCGGCGCTCAAAACCATTTCTGCGTTCTTAGGCATTCACCTTGGAATTGATGACGACGGAGAGGGCCAGTCTGTAGAAGTCAAGAAGAGGCGTCGCGAGTTGACAGGTGTGTTCTCTCTGTTGATTCGTTCATATCTGTTCCTTACTCCGCAATAGATGCTGAGAAGTTCCACTCGTTCCGCGAGGTGCATAGCATGGAATGGCACGCGCACCGCCATCAGCTTGGGCAAGTCTTTTTGGACCGGTTTGTCCGACAGGTGCGTTCGTTTGAGCTCAGTCCGTGTTGATACTGAATATCCCACAGAATGTGCCGGAGATCGACGAGATTCCATTCACGGAGCACGTCGAGTACATCACACTCCCCGCCGCAGAGCGCGCCATATATCTCGAGCTAGAGCATCATTTACGTGCTTTGGACATGACCATCAAACGGGGACGAAAGACGGAGAGCGATCGCGAAAAGCGGTTGGCAAAGTCCCTGGGCGACAGCAAGTACGTTGTCAACACGTTCTCTTTGGTGGTGATTGCTCACAGAATTGCTTCAGAACCGCTGAAGAAGCATTGCTCAAACGTTGCTCACATTTCGATCTGGAGACAGAGAACGAAAATGCGATGAAGGCCTGCGATGTCATTGTCCGCGAACGTCAGACCCAGCTGGACGAGTGCAAAGCAGAACTGCTTGAAGCCGTCAAGGAAAGCGTCAAGACGGAGATTGCCATTGGCAATGTCCCGGATGAATCCATTTTCAGCATATGGATCCGATCGTCCAGGGAAAATGGTGTTGACGATGCTGAAGCTTCGGATATGATTCGTGATATACTTGACGAGGCCGACGTTGACTCTATCAGCAAGAAAAAGAGCCGCAAATCCATGGAGCTGACGAAATCGGTCAAGGACGACATCTGGGATCACCGGGAGGCGACCCACGAAATTCGACGTCTAAGTAAGGAGCTCGTTGGGCGTGTTCGCTCGCTTCGGTTCTTCACCGCTGTTCGGGATCTTCAGAAAGAGAGCGAAGTCCCTATGGATGTGTCGTGTGTAGCTTGTGGTCGCAAGAGCATCCCAATTGCCGAAGTTTCCGTACTTTCATCTTGCGGCCACATGGGATGCTCCGAGTGTGTTCGAGCCTGGGCCGACAAGGAGGAGTGTGTGTACCGGGAATCCGGTGGTTGTATTTCCGCTGCCCGGGCTCTTAACATCGTCAAAGCCGACACGCTGGGAATCGATGATGTTGCTCGCGATGGTCGGGGAAAGCATTATGGCAAGAAGTTGGAACAAGTTATCGAGCTTATCAAGTACGTTTTCTTCTGCGGACACGACAAACTTGGCTAAAGTTTTCTCCTACAGAAAAAAGGTCCCAGAAGACGAGCGTGTCCTCGTATTCGTCCAGTTTCCTGACTTGATGAAGAAAGTCGCCGATGCGCTTAGCGCCAACAAGGTCAAATTCCTCGAGATCAAGGGCTCAGCCTCCGCAAAGAGCAAGAGTCTGGAAAGCTTCCAACAGAACAGCAAGGAGCGTGTATTACTCCTGAATCTCATGGACGAAAGCGCCAGCGGTGCGAACTTGACGTCCGCAAATCATGCCATCTTCCTCTCACCGCTCCTTGCGCCATCGCAAGAAATCTACGAGGCATGTATGACCCAGGCGATTGGTCGTCTGGTGCGATATGGTCAGCTCGAGCACGTCCACATATGGCGTTTCCAGACGAAGGATACCATCGACGAGGAGATCTATGCTCGGCGGGAGACAGATAAACCTACAGCTATGAATTAATTGTACATTGTATCGAAGTATATTTCAATCTCTCGAATGTAATGATAGTTTCTTGGATAGAACATGAACTGTGCGGTCTGCAGACGGCAGCAGACTCGACGGTTGACGAGCAGAGGAAGATGAGTTCTATGGATGAAGTAGTTGTGTACTTTTTCGCAGGAAGTCTATGCAACGACTCCACAGTTAGGAAATGAAGCGCGACCCATCGGCACAATTTGGAGAAAAGAGAATTCACAACATACCAAACTATGTTTCTACAAGGTACGCTACTTGAGGAATCAAAGGAAATACAGACGAGGAGAGGAGTACAAAAAGCCCAACGTGCCACAGGCAAACAAAACAATAAGTACATACTACGACGGAGGGGATATATACATACATAGCCGGCGGACGACGACGCCTGCTTCAAGCCCGGCTTGGTTCGGTCGAAGGGGGAGGTGCGAGGGGTACAGATATTGGAGAGTGTTGGGTCGACACCGGAGGAAGCGAGAGGGGGGCGAACATGGACGGCTCGGCGAAGGCGGATACAGTGCCAGCGGACGGTGGAGGCACAGGGTGAGGGGCAGCGGCCGCCAGGGGAGAAGCGGGTTCAGCCTGTGCCTGTGAGGTCGACGCGACCGGTTCGTCGGTGTCCATAGCATCTGCGGGAGAAAGATGCCATGTCAGCAAGAGGGGAAATACGGTTTAGCGTTGCATACCATTCATGCGTCCACGGTGCGTGCATTCAGTCAGTCCGCTGTCTCCACAGCGCTTGCAGACTTGTTCCTGGCATTGAAGGTTGCGGCGGGTGCATCCTGCACAGGGGCGTTCGCCGTCGCATTTCACCTTGTTCCGTCTACCACGCAGTCAATTCATACGTTTCCTCCATGGCCTTGCATTCTCACCTGCAATTGATGCATGCCTTTTCGGTGCAATTTAGAAAGGGATATTGGAAGAGGAAATGAAAGAACGCACCGCTTTCACCCGGTTCCCGCAGCCAGGACCTTTCCGGACAAGACTGATGCATTCCGTACCGGAGGTAACACAATTTTGGCAAGGTCTGGTGTCTTCGCAGCGGACGTTGCGCTTCCTGCACCCTTCGCAGCGAGTCTTGGTTTGTTTTTGGGAACGCGGGAAAGGAACGCATGTTTCGGAGCGGGCAACGCAGCGCGAGCAGGGTCGTTGATTGTCGCACTGTTGCATGGCATTCATTCATTTCCATTGCGTTTTTGTGCACCACACCACCTTTTTGTTATCATTCCTGCAGTTTTTGCACGCAGATTTGGCTCGCTCGGCGGGGGTGGGGTTGATTGGCGCAAACGTCGTGTTTGATTCGTCGGTGCATACAAGTTCTTTCTGATCACAGCGAACGCAGCTGTTTCCACCGGTCCTTTTCAGCGTGTTCAGTCAACAACAAAGTCACTTTAGGTGAAATGAAATAGGTTGCCAACTTTTCGCACCGGGCCCGTGCACGACGGCAGGGCTCACAACCATCCAGACATTGTAAGCTCTTCTTGGCGCACCCACCGCACGGTCTCGCGCCATCGCACCGAGTCTTGTCTCGTCTACAATTACTACACGCCTATAGGCGACCGGGCAATTGATGAGCAAGCGGATGGATGATGTGGTATAGGCTGATCACCTTTGCGGTTCTCTTCGGCCAGGACGAGTCGAACGCAGGTTCCGTCGAAGGGCCTGGCACCGGCATCGTCGAGGGCGGGGGCGGGGATGGAAGAGGAGGAGGAGGGTCCATTGGTGGGCTCGGAGAAATTGGAATTCGAGACAAACACTTGTCGCGATCCCGTGCATTCGGCACCACCGTTTGATCCGGAACTGCCATTCGGAAGCCCGGTACTTCCGAACAGCCTACGAATGACGAGAAGCCGCTCAATCTCTACACACCGTAGGACCGCGAATAATAAGCGGCTTACAGTATCATTTTTATGGGACAAAAAAGGGGCCAAATCAGGTCCCTTTTTATCTGAACAAAAAAGTGTCCTGAAAACTGCCTTATTTAGGCAGATATTAGGGCAACATTGTTTTGTGCCTGATTATCTGCAATAAAAACGATACTGTAAGGGGCCTTTTATTTGCAGTCCTTCGCAGTGGCTGCCAGCAGCCAGTTTACCCTGCACCATCCTTGCTAATCTGGCAGATGGCCAGCCACTGCGAAGGACCCCAAATAAAAGGCCCCTTACAGTATCGTTTTTATTGCAGATAATCAGGCACAAAACAATGTTGCCCTAATATCTGCCTAAATAAGGCAGTTTTCAGGACACTTTTTTGTTCAGATAAAAAGGAACCTGATTTGGCCCCTTTTTTGTCCCATAAAAATGATACTGTAAGCCGCTTATTATTCGCGGTCCTACGGTGTGCTAACTGCACAAGGGATAGTATTCCCGGGAAACCAGGCATAATACACGTGTATGTCTGTGTGTGTTCGTAAAGCAAAATACATCCCATCCAGCTTCAAATGACTCGCAAATGAAGGCAGGAATACAGACCGAGTTAACCCAAAGTAAATGAGAGTAGTAGTAGCAGGTAGGAGTGGCATCTATAAGGGAGAGTGGGTGGTAGACATACATACAGTGAGCGCCCGTCGCATCAAGCGAACGATATGTAAACATAAGTTGGCAGGTCGGAGTCCGCGTCTAGGCGTCCCGGTGTACACATAGAAAATACAGTCAGTCTAAGTGAGTGGGTCGGTTTCCCTGTTTCCGATTGGTTTGGCTGGTGTGATACAATTGGTCTGGAATGAGTGTTCATGATGTGTAGACGGAAACGTAGTTGAGCTTCCATTGGGCAACTGATCGGAATGGATGAGACGACCGGGAATAACATCAAGTGCGGAGAAAACGAACGATCGTAGTTGGCCGGGTTCTGGACGACCTTGTTGCAAGCGGACATTCCTCCAGGGAAAGCATTTCCCGCCCCTGTAGGTGATGCATTAGCACAGTCACTTGTCATTGTCAAGAGGGAGACACGCACAGTCACCGCAAAGGGTGGTGTCGAACTAGAAGGGAATAAAATTAATTTATGGGGAACCGCAAATTGCGTACAACATACCGTCAGGACGTGATCCTTGAAGTGAGTAGAAATGTCGCAGGTCGACGAAGCCCAGAACGCCGTGGGCTGCCCCCAGTTAGCAGGGTTCGGCTTCTTCGCAGTGATATCTGCGGGAATCGCAGTGCGCGGGAAGTACCAGATCTTGATCCCGGACGCAGCAACGGTGTGGGCGTAGACGCCCCCAGCTAAAACAAAACCTCCCCGTTAACACCGTGTTGATAGATAAAGATATCAGAGCATACCGATCATATTAAAGTTGTGTCCATAAGCATGCGTCGAGAAGTCCGTGATGCCACACCCATCGTTGTCTCCGTTCTTGCTAGCGCAACTTAGGTGACTCGTGTGCTTGCCCGAGAACTGCGAGGCGACACTAGAGTCCAGAGAGCAGTCGCTGGAAGTGTGGAGGGTCATTTGGTTGGTGGTGGAGTCGCCTACGCCCTAATTCGAGTCGAGCTCAGTAACAACCCGCAGCAATTCGAGTAGGGCAGGTACCTCAAGAATGTCGATCTCACCGCCGTTAGGCCAATTCGGGCCCACTGTCCAATACGCAGGCCACACACTAGGTCCGTGAGGCATCGCAAAAATATCTGGTCAATTCGTTCAACAGATCGTTAATTGACGAGACAAAAGCTCAACACACCGGCGATGAACAGCCCAAATGTGTACGAATTTGGCGAACTTATCCGCACACTGAACACCGGTCATTGAGATTGCCTGCACACGAAAACCGCGGGGTGGTACTCACGAATCACGGTTCTGTCCCGCCCCGAGTTTCGTCTTACTGTCTACGGCGAGAACGGTGGTGCCGTCCTTCTGCACGTAGGCAAGCCCCTTCTTCGTTGCCTCGTCCTTCGTCAGATAGTTCACAGTGCCGTGAGTTGGGTCGCCTGCGGAGAAGAAGTCCCAGTCTCTGCTTTGGAGGGGTCACGTCAGGATGACATGCGGAAGAGGTCAGAGCGTAGTAAGCGCACAGGAAATCTTTGCCGGTGTAGTGGTCTTTGAGTTTGTACGTCGTCGCCCGAGTCTCCAGAGACGCGTTGTGAGTGGTAGCATTGTTAGGATGGCGTCTTAAAATGTCGGAGTGAGGGGCGGCCAAAGCCACGAGGGGGAGGGCAAGGATAAACAAGGAAGACGTGAAAGCAGGCATCATTACAGGCGGAGGAGCGATCTAGAGCGAGAAGGAGAGAGAGAGGCGGAAGTGTTCGGGAGGGGGGGAATATAAGGGAAGCGGAGAACAAAGCGGAAAGAGG
The DNA here is from genome assembly GCA_037176885.1 of Favolaschia claudopus. NCBI lineage: Eukaryota > Fungi > Basidiomycota > Agaricomycetes > Agaricales > Mycenaceae > Favolaschia > Favolaschia claudopus. The sequence goes on along the minus strand of JAWWNJ010000063.1, from coordinate 1,251,985 downwards.
CGAAGACCTGAGAACAATGGCAGAACAACACGGCCATTATAAGGGCCAGACAATGATTCCGGCATACGCATTCTTTTCGGGGTATGGATATCGAAGCACAGCGGAGCCGCGTGGATGAGGGAAGATGAGGGACCAGATAGATTAACCATTTAGCCACCGTGCCCCTACCTGGCCTCCCACAGTCTCCGATGGAGACTTTCCAGGAAAAAATAGATAGATAGGGTTTTAAATTTCGGAATATTTGTGGAGCATGGTATCGAGGTCATAGCAGACATAATTCTGGAGAGTCTGTGAACAAGATGCTGGAGCAGTCGGGGCCAGTGCAGAGCGGATGCGTTGAGGTGTATTTGATTGTTGGCAAGGTCTATTGTCTATATTGGGAGTTGCCTAATTGGGACACAATGGACGAGTTTGTCGCCAAACAGGTGGTTTCGTGTTGAAGCAATGAAGAGCCAAGCTCACTCAATTGTGTATGCTCGGGGCAGTAGGAGATGGTTGCAGCAATTTTGTGGAAGAAGATCTCAGGAAAATTGGTATCGAACGACGAAATGCGAAATTAGCACCCCCAACGCAACCGCCAACAAGTTGAACAACAGCTGAGCTGAGGCCACAAGTGCGTGAGATTGTGGGTCCAGACGTTATATCTGTGTAGTTTACAAGTATACATTGATTCAGAGACGAGGGACGATGGAATTTTGCTGTTCATCCATCTGTCGAGTATGTTACAGCTTACCTCGATCCTGGCCTTAATGCGTGTCCTCTCCAAACACGGTCGCAAATGATTTCCCAATTTCCGGGATCATGTCCTCCGTCACAACACCGCGACCTTCCTTATCGAAGGCACGTCGACTTGAAGTTCGCGTAACCATACTTCCACCGACGGCTGCGAGTAAGGGAAAGCGCGACGCTGGGATGGATTTATCTCTGCCGGGAATGAGCAAAAGAAAAGGAGCATCATGAAGCAAAAATGTACCCGAACACTCCATCTTCGTAACATTTAGCCCACGCGAGCATCGTACCAACTGTCCCACTCAATACGTCTCCTTGTCCTCCGCATCTTTTGAGCCCGCCTTCGGTATCCACCTCAACGGTCTCCTGCATCTTCTCCTTCTCAGGGTCGGCCCCGCCCAACTGGCTCGCCTCCAATGACGCAGCATCTCCGGTGGTGTCCACCGAAATAATGTCCTTCCCGCCTTTCTGCAACACAGTCACACCGCCCAACGCACGCGACACCAACCCCGCCCTTTTCTCCGCATCAGTCTTGGGATCAATGTTAAGCTGCTCACTCAACCGCGCAAATTCCGCGACGTTTGGTGTTACAACAGCCCTTCGATAACCCTTGATCAGCGAGATGTCCTGGCCGACCATCCACAGCGCATCGGCATCCAGGACGACAAACATGCCCTGTTTCCTAGCCAGTCCCAATGCAACTTTCGCGTACGACTGCATGTAGGACTCGCGCCCGAGTCCCGGGCCGATTACCAATACATGAAGCCGCGAAAGCAATGACTGCAGCTGCTTGGATACTTGCAACTCGGATGCATCTTCGCTGAGTATGGGATGCACGATGAGGTCGGGGGAGTAAGTCTTGATTGCGCCTGCGGCGGTGGGCGAGCAGATTACATGGGATAGATCGGCTCCCTGCGGAGTGAGATATTGGCGGAGGTGGTGTTAGATGCGGAGTTCAAGACCCACAAATCGGAGTGCAGAGATGGCGGCGAAGAAGGGTGCGCCGGTGTAACTAGCGATTGAATATTGGATCATTTAGTTCGGAAACGAATGAAGTGGAATATTACTCTAATGCACCTCCGAGAACGCCTACCCTGCCTGTTGTTCACAGAGTAAATTCGAGCTGGATGGATGAGATTAGAGATTACCAGATTGTCCCTTGTGCAGGGAACCATCGAGGGGCGGGATAAGCTGCTTTACTTGTGCAAGGATGGCTTTCGAGTTCAACATGGGGAGTAGTCCGGGTAAATCCGAACGCCCGAAGTGGAATCGGCCGAAGCATCACCTGGAAACGAAAGTTACGAAACTCCCACCTTGATCCCGAAATTGCATGTCCTCCGAGTCGGGCTCTCCAGAACGGTGCGTTCGTCGTCCAGGTCTCTCACTTGTACTCATTCTACTCTAGCCCATTGGTCAAAAAGACTTATCTATCGCGTGCAAAGGTGAGTTTCGACGCTTTACCTGCTCGTCTGCCACTCACAGCTTAGCAGAAGAATAAAAAGACCACCAACGATACCAAGTACGCGGATTTTCGCGTCTTTTGTTGCTCTTTACCTCAAGATCTCTACAGCTACAGTCCTTCATCAGAATCCGAACAAGACATTGAAATGCCGGACGCCAAACCCGCGAGCAAGGCCAAACCGTCGAGCAAAGCTTCGCCGCGCAAAGAGTCTGCTCCTGCCGCGCCGGCGGTAAGTTCTATGCATGGCTTTGCTACATTGAAGCTTATAACGCGTCCGAAGTCTCCCGGGAAAGTTCCCAAGAAAGTAGATGTCCAGTGAGCAAAGTTCTGCGATACTCGTTGCAATGTCTCACCCCCTTCAGCCTTCCAGGCCCGTCTCCTCGAACGGCTAAATCAGACGCTCCCTCATCCACCAAGAAAGCCAAATCCATCAGTCACAATCGTTCAGCATCCTCCGTAAGCTCTATGAAAGGCATCGTTGATGCCACCGACTCTCCTTCAACGAAAAAGCCTCTTTCTACCCTCAGCCGCAAGTGCGTGGACGCCCTATGCATAGGAACTTTAAGCTAAATCTTCTCTCAGACGATTTGCGACTCCGCCAGGAGACGATGCGGACGATAATGCCTCCGTTGCAGAGTCTTCCATGTCGATGAACGTTGGCGCAATTCGACGCACCGAAGCAGAGAGGCTCGAATATTTTAAGAATCAGCCCGATTGCTCCAATATTGAGCCGCACTGCGTAACTTGTACCCGTTGCGGCAAAGTCGTCCAGCTTGGACGCAAACAGACGTATACTGTCAAGCCCTGGGAGACGCATCGAAAGCGCTGCGACCAGACAATTGCGGCGTCCGGTTCCGTCATGTATGTGCTGTCTGGCCCATATCAACAACAACTTACAGTTTACAGTGACGACGGGGCCAGTGTCCGGAGCGAGATGCGTTCAGAAGCTGGAAGCGTCATGCGAATGAATGAGGCGCAGCGTAAGGCATTGCTCGAGGAGGACCAACGCGCGGAAACCGTGCAGCCTGACCAAGTTCTATGTCGAAAATGCCACAAATGGATTCGACTCTCATCACGCACCAATTATTCGCTCGGAAATTGGAATGCCCATCAATCTAAGTGTGCTGATGCTGTGTAAATTCACAATTTACCTTCCCCTTCCTACTATTAATTTATCATATCCCTCCAGCGTGAGCACTCGAGTCGCCATGGCTCAGCGCAAGATCCACCTGGTGAATGATCCGCAGGCCAAGTCTTCTGGGCCGCGTAACGTGGAATGCCGCATCTGCGGCAATAATGTTGCTTTGGTCGGAGACACGGATTATACCCTCACCAGCTGGGAAGCCCATAAACAGACCTGCCCTCCGTATGTATTTTTGCGTCCTCTATAGTAAACGGCGGTGATTGCTGATACATATCGGCCTTGTGCAGGCCATCCACCTCGAAGAAGGGCAAGACGAAGACCGTTCCCGCACCGCAGTCTTCTGTCTCTACAGCTACAGATACCACGGTCGCTGCGGGCGCTTCAGAGGCTGGGGCTTCTTCGAGCCGCGGGACGAAGCGGCGGTTGGAGGACCCTGAGTTGGAACCAGACGATCCTGATGCGCGGGAGGCTAATCGTCCCAGGAAGGAGGGATATGAACCCGTTCAAAAGGACCCTCCTAGTTTGTTGGGGTGGTTCCTCATGCCCTTCAAGGCATTCATACAGGGTGTGAAAGAGAGTATTACTGAGCCGCCACCACCCTGATCTTTTGCCACTTACTTATTCTTATTTTTGTTCTGGTTCTGACTTGTCCCCTCCTTTCTCGCCGTACGCGTAGGATACCATACCATACCACCCCTGTTGTACTTGTCTTGTCATTGACTTATACCTTTGGGATGCCTGCTACACTGTTCGCGGTATTGCACGCGAAAAAACGCGTGTAAGACGCGCCTTACGTGCGTTGTGGGGGTTGGCGCTTGTTCCAACTGATGGTAAGTCCACAAAGGGACCCAAGAGTGACTCTTGACTTGAGGCCAGATTGACTCCGTGTGGGTGTAGACTCTATACTTAAGGCGCCACGATTCCGTTTTGGGTTCTTTCCGCGACCCACCACTCCCTGCTCTTGAATAAAGACTGCTACATATTTCTTGTCTTGTCTTGTCTCATCGGCAAAACCTCTTGCGACGCGTTCGTCCCCCCAGCGATACCTCTTTCGAGTCCAATTCCTTTGTTAATTGCACACAACTCTGTTAAACCGCGAATGTCTACCTCTATGGCGCAGCCCGAAACGTGATTACTGCTTGCTAGTCTATACCTCTCTGGTGCTTATTCCTCGCAAAGTTCTCATTCTTCTAGCAGCACCCTTTCGAGTCTTTCAACAACAACAACAGCACCGACGAGCCATTATCGCGACGAAACCCCCGCCACCGCCGCGCCCTCAAAGGCGTCGCCGATCACGAAGAAGAAGATAAGGGAGATGAGACTCCGCGAGGATCCACTTGCAGATGTCCAAAACCCCGGCCTGGTAGTTTGCTTGAACTGCGGCAGCCCGATAAAGCTGTCGACGAAATCGGACTACGACTCGTCGCATTGGAATCGCCATCGAACGCGGTGTTTGAAGAAGTATAAGAAGGTAGGTCCTTTCTTTCATCTTGCGTTTTCTTCATCGTGTTCTGAAGACTTTTTCATTCATTATTCGTTCTTTGTTCTTTGTTGTCTTAGTCCACGAAACCGTCGTCAGTCTCCCCACCATCGTCCGAATCCTCCACGGTGTCGCCGTCATCCACGACGCGCTTGCTTACCCCGCCGGATGAGGACAAAGACGTGATGAAGCCTTTTATTGCTGTGGAAGATGACTATGACCCTCCGGCGCCGCTGCCCTTGCCTGATTGGCAGAGTTGGAATTGGTCTCTTGTAAAGTCGCGTTTTGATGTCCAGTTGAAGAATTGTGGGTGTGTGGCGGCGCAGAATCGGGATGACAATGAGAAGGCAGGGATGGCGGAGAGTTCGAGGATGGGAGCCACGCCGATTCAACTTCCGTTTCCTGGACCTGTGTACTATGGGCGTTCGTAGATTCTTCGGCCTGAGGTGCATCTTGCATAATCGGTGCGTACATGCACAGGCATGGTGCTTGAGAGAAACTGACGATCCTGAGAGCAGACGACTCGAACAGTGGTGAGTGCACGAATGAAGGTGGGGGGACGCCGCGGCAGGTGACGACGGAGAGTGTCACACAACTCGACTTGCATGTGAAATTCTCTCGACATATGCGACACCGTATTCTTTCCACGCGCCGTACGGTACTTTATTTCTTTTCTTAATCCTCTCTATTGCATCGATATCCTCTCAGCATGTTACACATCCCCGTACATATCATACGCAACTCGCAATGACTCCAGCATCTCAATGTATATGACACCATCGCATTCTTGTATTCCTCGTCTCTAAATAGAAGATTATTGTATTTGCACATACTGTACCACTTCGTCTATCTGAACCTGAATTCTGCATTGCAATTGACCGATGAACGACCGAGAATGAATCTATTTTGCCAGTGCCTGTTCTGTATCTGTATCGTCTTCTGGTGGTTTTACGACTCCGCTCTGTAGCATTTTCGCGATGGTAGGGTCGGTTGATGCTCTCGTTCCTCTGATTTGAAAGGAAAATCAATTGGTTGTGTTCGGACGGAAATGTAAGGGCAAACTCACAATACCAATCTTGCGACATCGCGGATGATTAATCCGCTGGCCATGTCTATTCTTTCGATGCCTTGAATGTCGTCGCCGCGCGAAGGGCCGAGATTGAGTAGCAGCACCGTTTTTTTCAGCTCAACGGCGTGCTTGAGTAATCTATAAATCGTAGATCTCAGTGTTTTCATACGGGAATGCAGATGAACAGTTCTTACCTGAATGCGGAATAAGTGGCGAGCGTTGTGCCGATGATGAGGAGCCGGTCCGCCGCTTCGACATCTTGGAATCTAGACGAGTCTGACCGTGTGCCGCAGAAGGGAATCGCAATTAGACTTACGACCGATTTTTGACCGCCGGAGGGATTGACTCCCCGAAAAATATAACCTGGGGTTTGTGCTAAGAGATGTTGAGTATTTTAAGTAGGCCAAGGAAATGAGATTTGAATACCACGGAATTTATTCGATCGTCTAACAAGCAAGAAGGGCATTGAGGGACCACGAAGGTGCGGTAAGACGTCCCGAGATGTTCGATGGCGACCTACGCCATTCATGAGTCCTGAGTTAAAATACAGTGACTGATTAACGGTTCCTGACATCGCCATCAGGATTTGTGCGTGGCTTCTCGCCTGTGCGCTCGACCTCATCCGCAAACGCTTGCCATTGTGGGTTCGCAGCGGAGAGCCAATCTTGGAAAGTCGAGCGATCGACCGAGTGACCGTGTTTACAGTGGACGTACTGTAAGATAGGTAAGGGTAAGACGATATTAAAGAGAGGGGGAGGAAAAGGATACCAACATGTAAACTTCCGTGCAACTCGAGAATACGGTCGTTTCGGACGCCGGGAATGAGGTTTATTGCCCGATGGTGAAGACCGTCTACATTCTGAGGTGTGCTGAGATCTCCGTGGAATCAGAGGCTCAAGATATACCTGGGTTATTATTCTGGGGATGACATGAGCATGTTGGAGGGCTGCTAGAGCATAATGTGTGGTATTTGGCAGTGAAGCACGAATTGCTGGCCAGCCTAGGTACGACCGGAGCCAATAGCGCTGACTAAGATGTTTAGGGTGAAAGCGAGAGGAAAGGTGGACCTTAGACAAACCGAAACATATGCCCAGCCTCGCTTTCATCCATAAGCTGGTGGTAGAACAGAGGTCTGTCCAGAATCGCTTAAGCAGCATATACGTCGATTACCAGCCAAACATTCTAACTGAACTGATAGTTCGGATTCAAATAACGACCTTGGCTACCGCGATATGCCCTAATCCCGCTGTCGACGCTGACCCCCGCGCCAGTGAGTACCGCGACATTGCCAGGGAGAAGAAATTTGGCCACGCGATCTACAGCTTCTTGGAGGGAACTTTGAGGTAATGGTGGTCTAGAGGAAAGAAAGGGAATCGTGGGTACTGATATTCGCATTACTTCGTCTGGAGGCCGCGACGTCGCGGTCAGGATGGATTCGGAGAACTTCGCCGCGGCGGTTGGGAGGACGATGTCACATGTGACATACCGGCGATGGCTTTCTTTCTCGAACCGGATTCAAGTTGAGCAAATATTCTCGATGAATGGTCCCCGTCCTCCTCCAGCCCTCCTACACACTCCAGGGTTCGCCCATTTCTCAATAGCCTGGTCCCCATTTCACAACACGCGTCTGGCCGTGGCCTCTTCCGCAAACTTTGGCTTAGTCGGAAACGGCCGTTTACATCTCACCTCGGTAGTCGCGGGACCCACTGGAGCACTCACTCTGAATTTAGATAAACAGTGAGTTGACTTGTTCCGGAGCTTTTTTTTTCGGTGAATCGATTCCGGCGAAGATACGAGACGCAAGATGGGCTTTACGATGTTGCTTGGTCTGAGATTCACGAGAATCAACTGGTGACCGCGTCGGGCGATGGGTCAATAAAGTTATGGGATGTTGTCTTGAATGTAGGTTTGAATTACCTCTGGCACCGCGTTTCTTACGGGTTGCAGAATACACCGATACGTGCTTGGCAAGAACACACACGGGAAGTATTCTCTGTAGATTGGTCGAATATAAAGAAAGACATGTTCGTGTCGAGTTCCTGGGATGGGAATGTAAAGCTGGTACGCAGTCGGAGCTGTGTCACAATTACAGGCTGTCTGAACAATACCAGTGGACACCAGAGCGACCGCGATCAGTTCTAACACTTCAAGCTCACCAGTCATGCGTATATCAAGCCATGTTTTCCCCTCATCAACCCGACCTCATCGCCTCCTGCTCTACTGACGGCACTCTCAAGATATTCGACCTGCGTACTCCCTCTTTCGTCCCCACCACCAATGCCTTCACGAACCCAATGTCCACCGCCGTTCTCACTGTCCCCGCGTCCGGCACCGAAATCCTGTCCGTCGACTGGAACAAATACCGTCCGTTCGTCCTTGCCAGCGCAGGTGTTGATAAACTTGCGAAAGTATGGGATTGCCGGATGATAAAGCTTCAGGAGACTGGGAATGTTGGCGGGGCGTGTGAGACGCAGCTCTTGGGGCATGAATATGCTGTGAGGAAGGTGCAGTGGAGTCCCCATCGCGCGGAAGTGCTTGCCACCGCAAGCTATGATATGACATGTCGAGTGTAAGTCGTTGCCCAGACCTGGCTTTCCCGTCCTGACTTCTTGCAGATGGAATACTGTCCCCGCCGCTGGCCGGCCCCAGATGATGTATATTCACGACCCGCACACCGAGTTTGTGGTGGGGTGTAGTTGGTCGTTGTACGATGAAGGCGTTTTGGCCAGTTGTGGATGGGATAGTCGATTGAATGTCTTCCGTGTATGATAAATGTGTATCGCTGGTGTCTTGCATATGAAGTGAACCAGACAAAGTTTAGAGATTATTGCTACACTGTGAATTAGATGATAATGAATACACACAACTGTACACCCGAATACACCCTGGCGCCCGCATCTATTTGCTCGACATCACATAGCCTTTCGTGTCCAGTACTTGCTTCCCGCATATTGAACATATGCCCTTCTTGTAGGCACATCCTACAACAGAGATCAACCACACAATACACGGACAGCGGATAAAACGAACCATGACAGTATTTCGCCTTGTTCTGTGTTACAGACGATTTACAATCCTTACACTTCCCTTGATACGGCTGGAAATGGTGTTAGCAGCGTCTGGCGACAGTAGGGGTGGATACGAACCTGAAATCGATTCTTCGAGCTTCCGGGTCGACTGAGCAACTTATTTTCCCCAACTTTGCGGTCGCCAGCTTTGATACTGCTACTGCTCGAGGTGAATGGGTCCGGGGCAGCAAGTTTCGATAATTTCTGGTGAATGTGAGTCAGCAAGATATGGAATTGAGCAGAGTAGAGTGCCGCTGACCTTTTCACACTTGAGACAGACCATGTTTCGTTAGAATGCGCAGACGTGGGGGAAGAAGCAAAGCAAAGTTGAGAACGCGGTAATGGTTCGTGGTAAAGAGCCGTAAGAGTAGTGACATCGTGTGACACGGTCACGAAACCTTCTTGAAGTTCTTTTTCCCAAAACGAACACAGATTCAAAGCTGGAGATTTAGAGTGCGCGCTTGACATGCAACAATTGCTTCTATTATCCCTATCCTGTGTCTCCGTTTCCACGTCTTCTTGATCTGCATTGGTCTATCCCTGGCGTCTCGTTCATGCTCTCGAGATATTCCCAGTATAGGAAATCCCGACCCCGAAGCTTGGGTCTTATTGTGACCTTTTTTTCGCTTGCTTTCTTCTCGCGCTCCTAATTCGACACCATCAACCATATCTCCAATTTTCAGCCATGCTCGAGCTCGTTGACATGACACCCGTTACAAGCACAGGCGCTAGTTCACAAAAGTTTTTTTCTCTGTCCGCCTACCGACCAACAACTCTGACTCGCCAAATCCCCGTCCTCGACCCCGCTACAGAACAACCTTGCAAGGACCAGTATTGTCTCGTTTTACCCGAACCCCATGAAACAAGGCTCTTTTATTCTACTATCGCCAGCGCCAGCGACGAACGATTTTTGTATAAATTCCAGCAAGAGACAACGCAAAATGGCAAGAAACAATGCGTCCTTTGCGATATGCACGTCTCAAGCGCTACAGAATCTCTGACGACGTTCTTACCTCCATTCTCGAGTGGCTGGATCCTCGGTCCTTATTCATGGCTGCTAGGGTCTGTATTGACCGTATGTGTAACGGCGACCCCCACTTATCATGGAACTCTTCAGGCTTTCAAGCGTATCTACGCGATTGTTATGGGCTACCACTCTCTCCGGTACAAGTTCGAACTGGCAGTCAGCGCCATGCGGGATGGCTCCGCTTCCCATGCCGTCGCACCCCTTCTTGGACGCCTGAACCTGCTCCTCAGCTACCGCAACGACTGGCAACAACTCAACTGGACGCACGAATACAAGATGCAGGTCTTGACGCCTTCTCACATCGGCACCTCGAGCGGGTTCATTCACCAGATTCGACCCCATGGTGGCTACGATACGCTCGAGATCACGGAGCTTCCCTCTTGCAGAACTGGTCGTAGCCCTGCTTTGACCCGTCGCCTGCGCTTCACTACTTCGCCTATTGAGGCCCTTTGCATCGATTCATCGCAGGCGCTCATCATCGCGGCTCACATATTCTGGCAAGTATCCTTAACGCTTTACTTTTTTCTTGATTCTGACTTCGAAATCTCAGTCAAGCAGGCATCGTCGGAGTTCAGCTACACTTTCGCGACCTCTGGACATTCGGCAAACACCCCAGGGCCTTGTCTGACTCATATGAAATCCCAGCACAGATCTTTGCGCCTGTTTCTCGCACTGTAATGTCGATCTTCGGTTCGAAGATGGTTGTCACCTTGGAATTTGCGAACGGTAAAACCAGCCACTTGATTATGGACTGGCGCAACTTTGGCGCTCGGGTGATTCTTGTCTCTTGTTCATCGCAAATTATTCGAATTCTCATCATCTCTTCTGTAGTGGATTGACGATCAGGACATCCGGCTTTTGGACGAAGAATTACTTCTTGTTGTCTGCAAGAGGAACAACAGCGCTCCAATCATCAACCTCTGCAGCATCGCGAATATCGCCAACATGGTCGTTCTCCGCCAATACGAGCTTCCTAGTGCCTGGCACGATTCCACGATCGCGTTCTGTGCCAATAACTCACCCCGTCAACCCTCGCCCACCGCTCAATTTTACTCGGACCCCGCTCATCGTATCCTCGTCTTCTCGGCGAAACCTTCCCCTAAGAGCGGTTCTCGCAACTGGCTCTTTATCAACGAGAGCTATTTCAGGGGTGCGCCCTTCCGCAGGGAACGTCTCGTCGTTCCTTGGAGCGTGTGGGGCCAATACTGCCTCATCAAGGACCTCAGCTTCCGTAGCCGAACGACGGTTCGCGGGCCATACGCTATTGGCGCTCGCGTTGTGTATTTTGAATCCGAGTCGGGAAGCTCGAGGGCTGGGACTTTGCATTCGTTAGAGTTTGTTCCATACCCGGATGCGCCTGCCCGTCTTGATGCGAGCTGGTCTGTGGTGGGACAGAAGTCGGGGTTGTTCCCCAGTGAGGTTGCACGCCGGGTGCCTTCGAGCACAGTGGAACATAATGCAATTGACGATGTTGCGGTTACGGAAGACAATATCGTTTTGTTTTTGGTGAGTTCTATTGTTATTGTGGCGTTCAAGTCGCTCATGATAGTACAGGAATTACAGCCGGGTTTTAGACCTGTCAATATCCTCACTTTTGCCGCACCTCCCAGCCCTTCTCATAGATGAAGTACGATTCCCGAACTTGATGTTGATCAGTATAGGTGGACTGTGTCTCTCGAATCCTATGCCTGCTATGTTTATATGTAAACTGTATCCTATGGACTTGTTATATTTACGACTGGTTGTTTCCACCGTAAACAAAGATAGATGATCCACCGCCGCCGTTCGCTTTCATCCTCGCCTTCCGCCCTGTCTACACTCCAAGGTCGCTGCTGTGTTCCGTGCGATTCCCTCTCAATCGCAGTCAACAATTCGAACCCGGCCATTGAGACGGCCGTCTGCATTCAAATCAGACGTATCCTGAAACAAGTGCCAGGATCGCAACAAACCAGAAAAGACTGTATAGTGAAACGCCCCGTGTGCAGACCAGCGATGAGGTGGACGCGGGAAAGAGGCGACTTTTTGAGGGTCAGCTGTATCGCCTCAATATGCTTGACATGAAATTCAGAGTTCCAGAGCGTGTCTGCAGCGATGATCAGGTCCATTTTCTCCCCATCCGGTAACAGCAACTCGGAAGGATCGGACCCCCAATCGTAGGCAACCGCACGACAATTGGGAACAGTGTTATGAGCTACATTCTCCGCCAAGGTGCGAATTAATGCCTCGTCGGGATAGTCAGACACTACGACGCTGAGTGCGGGATACTGTTTGGCAATGGTGATAGAAGGTAATCCTGCGCCGGCGCCGAGTTCAAGTAATTTTGTGTGTGAGTTTCGACTCAGATGGGTTGGGATGTCTAAGTATTGCGAGTTATCGGCGAGAAAACGTGAAGCAGCCCAGATCGAGGACGCGTGAAGCGACCAATTGTTGGCATGCGTGTCGGGCGTGCGAAGAGTGATGCGGGAGGAGCCTAGTTGAGGGTGTTCGTAGATGAACGTGGACCCTGCAGAGGATAGTGTGATAGGCTGGTAGTTGTAAAGTCGCGCGAGAGCGCTTGAGAGGATATCTTCGGGATCGGTCGTTGACTGAGACATAGAGATTCTATAGTAGTCCTCAGATGATCACTCAGAGTCTTTGCAGCAGTTGAACGAGCCTGAGTCGAGTCGTGGTGGTTGTGGTGGAGGAGAAAGACCAACAAGGCGGCCCGGAGTGTCGGCCCGATCTCCCGCATCAACATCCAACTTCGACTTGAACTCCCATGAAAGCTGAAAAAAGGACGTGGACAGACACAGTACTATGCAGCCCAACCTCTCCACGAAACCAATTCTCACCAAGATGGTTGTATGATACAACGCCCCCAATCCAAAAAATTTACGGTCTCAACCAAAATCAATGGAATGAAGACGTTCAGGGGGGCCTAAATTTCATGGCCCTATGTCTCCTTCGTCTTTGCACTCACCCCACCTTTCGAATGGCATTGAGGGCGACATCTGCGCTCTAACAAACGTGCTAGCTCAACTATCGGTTCCTCGCCGAACATTGTCACCAAAATCCCCCTCGAAATCGTATTCGAGAAACGACAATGGCAGCAAAATGTACCAACACATAGCGACTTTGCTAGTTCATGACGATGAAGCCCACGCTGATTTTTCTGTCGCGGGTGCAGCAATGCCACGGCATTTCGAGCTAGTCGCGGTTTCTCAGGCATTATCCCCAGAACCCGCATCTCCTCGACAAGGAGATCCCTCCTGCGCGGCAGACGTACCTGCGCAACAGTCAGAATCTATAATTCGGGTGGACGCTCGTTTACAACCGCCCCTGGACGCAGCAAGGCCGCTCGCAGCCGTTCTGGAAACAGGGTCAGTCTAGCAAACGCATGGAAATGCATCTTACTCACGTACGGCGTCTCTAGCTCGCATCGAGTGGGCTTTGCTCAGCACGTATCGGATGTAACCCAGCTGCTGCTCGGATTCGCTGCGCTCGACCTCTCAGAAGATGAACGCGACGAGCGGCAGACAAAATGCCTCGTTTTCCTGCTGCAGCGATGCATCGGAAAGCTATCGGAGCGATTTCATAATCCTCGAATATGCTTCCCGCAGTCCACGCCGTGGTGGAAAACGCTGACTCTGTGGAAGCCCAATTCAGAACGCTTCCCGGTCCGCGAATTCAGTGCTCGATATCATATTACCCTGATTTTTAATGCGCTCACGCCTGGATTGTTGTCTTGGACTGATCCCACCGTGCTCGACAGCGATCTCGCCATCAAGTGCGTCACCAGCCTGGCCGTCTTGTTGGATGTGATTGGTGGCAAAATCGCAGTCTGCACACAAACCACTTGCGTACGAGAGGACTGGGATCGTTTGAACACCACTCTCCGGATGTTATATTCGCTTCTATACGAATCAGAGATACTTCGGCATATATTCCACAATTCTTCGCTCTCCGGGCATATCTCTCGCAGTGTAGATGGATCGTACAGTGGTAATGTAGATCGCCATAAAACTCTCTCGCTGGCTAACTTCGAGGCAGGGGAGAAATGCAACGGCCCGTTTCTATATCGCCAACTTGAGGATTTAGTTGGCTGGCATCGTGCGCTTTTCATGCTTGTCTCCACCAAGGTCGTTCGGGCGGCTATTCCAGTCAAGTTCAATGTTATCTCCATTCCCTCGTCTTCTGCGAATATGACGCCAATAATGGACCTCGCTGGCGAGATCTATCCTTCGAGACATCACCGGATGCTGCTGCAATCTCATCTCGCTTGTCGAGGTGCTCTCTCCGAGTCGAGCAGAAGGGAAATGCGCGTTCCACATTACAATGCGAGTCTAGTGGCATTCATGATGGCTTCCGAGTCTCAGGAAGCCAAAGGTTTCTCGGGCAGCATCGTCGGGGATCCGCGAACGGTACGGGAAATCAGGGAGGTGAGCAGGCCGTGGTACATGATTTCTCAGCCGTTGACAATTGGGTTCAGGGAGTATCGGAGGTGATTAACGCAAGAGCCAAATGCTGCTACACCTGTGAAAAGCTAGCGTCTTTACTAGCCGTAGACGCGTCTCCTCCGGCCGACTCGACTCTTTGCGATCCTTATGCTGGACTGCCATTCCGTCCTTGGACTCCGCCGGTCGGAATCCCGCTCGAGTTGCTTACATTGCTGCGGGAAGATCTCATGAGCTGCTTCAAGGCGCACTTAGAGCTGGCTATCTTGGAGGACCAGATTATCTCGTCGACAAAGCAGGCTCCGATGGATGAGTATGATTTCGTTGCCAGTCATTTTTCGGTCTCGACAATGCTTGATTCGATGGATGATTATTTTCTTGACGCATGAACTGTTGTACCATAGACACCTGGACCTTAATATCTTGTAAAGTAAAATCTTCTCCGGCTTTGCTGACTGTGCAACGTGAAACGCCGAGTTGTTTGAGGCATTCGCCTCTCGAGCACAAGGATGCGTCGATGAAATGAATTTGAAATGAAGGTTCTCGGCAGTCGCCGCCCGACTCGGAAAACTCGGCTTGCCTTTCTCTGTCACCGCGTCAGCTTGCTCAATTGCGCTCAATGCCTTCCCGGTCTCATTGCGCGCTTGCTTTCGACCAAAATGAGTACACTCTACGTGGCTGCACTCCACCGTGGCACGCTCAGTGGTTCTTCGGCTTTGGCCATCTCGCTAAACATCAAAGTCAATCTTCTCCGATTCTGTCAATACACTTGCAGTGGTGCAACCCGACAGCGTCTATTTTTTCAATGCCTATGTTCAGACTCTGCCCTCATCTCCGCGGCCCTGTGTTCATGAAAAACAAAGCAATCGGTTCACGGGATCCTTTTCTGGGCCCGCGAAAGCGGGGGTCCTCAGATCCTAATTGTTATCCAGCTATTCCAGTCATGATGGGCGAATCAGTTCCTCGGAGGTCGGAGACCCTCAGCACGCGCCTGTACCTGCTATCTGGGATATGCGGCGACACAGCGATAGCTAGAAGCAGCAAGGATTCAATATTCAGCAAGCCCGAGTCTGAATCTGGTCTGGTTTGGCGGAGAAAACTCGAAGTAAACCAAAAGAAGCCCCTCCGTGATCACGGCGGCTGCAAATGCTATGTTTCCTGTGGCGTACTGGAAGCGACCGGGGCGGCCAATCGGTTGCCTCACACCGATTCTGCAGTCTACGTCCCACCACTTTTATTTGTGTGCAAAACTCTCTGTGCTGTCATTCACTGTGTCCGGATATATCAATGCGGAGGGGCAGACTATTTAAATGAACATACGTTCTGGTAAAGGCTCTGCAGTGCTCAACAGACCAACATGCGTATGCTTTCTGCTTTGTCCCTTGTGCTCGTCGCGGGAGAAGTCTATGCGGCAGGGCTCGACCTCGGCATTCCTGCCTCTCAGGCAACTGTGAACGTTCGCGTATTCAATACCGCTAACGGCACTGTCGTGAACAATGCCCACACCCTATTCACGCCGAATCTTCCTGGCAGGGAGTCTGTGGTTGTTCCCATATATTCGTTCTTGGTGGAACACTCCAAACGACGTTTTATGTTCGATCTTGGGATTCGAACGGATGTTCTCAATTTTGCGCCGAGCGTTGCTGCCCTGTTCTCGGGAGGGATCATTGCAATAGATCCCCACAAAGATATCGCCGAGTTGCTTGAAGACGGTGGAATTCCGCTGACCAGCATCGATGCTGTTTTCTGGAGGTACGCTGTAATCACTGTCTTTCTCCTCGTAATGATTAGATTCCATTCAGTCATGCGCACTTTGACCACATTGTATTAATTCGCTTTGCCTCGCATTTCATTCTCTGAGCTCAACTGTCACAGGGGGACATGTCCAAGTTTCCCAACTCAACCGACCTCATAATTGGCTCGGAAACGGATACCAATACTTTCCCCGATTTTCCCAATGGCACGTTGCAAGCCAGTGACCTCGAGTAGGTTGACTGACACTCGTACCTCGATTTGCCATTGATTTTTGTCGGCAGGGGCAGAACAGTCACAAAGATCGATTTCTCTACCGCAAATTTAACATTCAGCGGCCTCAAAGCCATCGACTTTTTCGGGGACGGGAGTTTCTATCTCGTCAATACCCCCGGGGTAGCTTTCTCCCTACCTTCCGGTGCCATAGTATGATAACGATATAATTTTTCTAGCATCTACCGGGCCATATGACTGCCCTCGCCCGTGTAACTCCTACATCCTTCATCTCTCTCGGCGGTGATACCTTCCACCACGTAGGGGAGGCTCGGCCTCGGCCTTTCTTCCAGCACAACTTCCCTTGCCCTGCAGACTTATTAGAAGAAGCCAGGACCGCCATATCCACCGACTTTTTCTGGTCTGCGCTGTCCCGCGAGGGTGATTTTGACCTACCCACTCGATTCCAGCAGCTCTTTGCAGTGTCAGATCTTCCAGATTCGTTTTATGCAGATCCGGTAACGTCTCAGGTGTCGCTGGAAAAGGTGGCGAGGTTTGACGCAGACCCGGATATCTTGGTCCTTGTTGCGCATGATGTCAGCTTGAGGGAGACTATCCCGTACTTCCCTGCGTATTTGAACGACTGGAAGGCGAATGGTTTCAAGCAGGCGAACGTGTGGAATTTTGTGAATAAGACCAATCCTGCGTTCGCGTTTAGTCCGATGTGAGTGATTTTGTTTCTGTCTCGTTCCCTCTCTTTGACACGGTGATTCAGTAATAATGGTACGGCTAGATGAGCCTTCGAGGGCATAATACGCTGCTCTTGCTCCTTCAGTTTAATTTTTACATATTTAGTGATAGCCTAATAATTTGCATCTCGAATGCGTTTTGCTTCTACACTACGAGTGGACTACGGCGGATCCGGCCAAGCCTCAGGAACTTCCAACGCCGGTCGTATTTCTTCAAGAGTGAAATGGGCCCGTGATTTTCGTCGAGTTGACTTCACTTTTCAATGTCGTCTAACTTACCTTGGCCCCAATGTGGCGACCATAGACGCTCAAAAGGACAAACTTGCACACGTGAATGATCATCTTTTTCGTAGGTAAGTATTCGCATGATTCCGAACTCTAAAGTGGTATGTATACATTGTACATCGGTTTTTTGAATTGTCCGTTCCATCTTCTTCTTCATTCATTGGTCCATTACTGTAACAACCCAATCAGTACTATGAACGCTCGCTCGACAAACAGCTTGAACTCACCGTGATCACAGTAGGCTTATCCACGCCCAGGAACTCCTTCAACTTACTCAACTCAAGGGCCACCTCGATCAACCCCTTCAACCCATCCGCCGCCTCGCGCTTCAACTCCGTCGCCCCCGCCTCCGGCGCCACATACCTCTCCACATACATCCTCACTGTCGCCCCCTCACTGCCCGTCCCACTCAACCTAAACACCACCCGCGACCCATCATCAAACGTGATCACCTGTCCCTGATTCTTCGACACCGACTTGTCTATCGGGTCCGTGTACGCAAAGTTGTACAAGTTCGAGACGGTGAACTTTTGGCCAGTGGAGGCGGAGGTGTGCGTGGAGTTGTCGAGGGACTTCGAGTCCAACGCGAGGTTGAGGTGCGCGACGAGGGCGTTGGCGCCGGTGGAGGGGACTTCTTCGTAGTCGTAGCGGCTGAAGAAGGAGCGGCCGTAGGTTTCGTAGTGCGCGTGGAGGATGTCGTTGATGCCGAGGAGTTTGTTGGGCGAGTCGCGGTTGGCTGCGGCGAGGATGTTGAGCCAGGCTAACATGTGGTGTTTAGGTTTCAATGAATGGAGGAGGAATGTGTATGGGGTACTTACCGACGACAGCCCAGAGACCATCCTTCTCGCGGATGTGATCAGAACCGGTGCCGAAGGATTCCTCACCGCAGATGGAGAGGCGGCCAGCATCCATGAGATTACCGAAGAATTTCCAGCCTAAATCCCGTCAAATAAAATACATCTAGATAATGCTGACACCAACCGGTGGGAACCTCGAAATATTCAAAGCCTTTCTTCTGAGCGACAAGGTCGATAGCCTTGCTTGTCGGCATGCTGCGAGCTAGGCCCTTGACACCATTCTTGAAGTACGGAATGGCGTCCGCCCAGTGTGCGATGATAGCCACGGAATCGGAGGGAGTCACGAACGCGCCCTTGCCGTAGATCATATTCCGGTCACCGTCCCCATCGCTCGCTGCGCCGAATTCGATTCCATTTTTCTCAACGGCCTCGACGAGAGTGTGCGCGTAGGTGAGGTTGGGGTCGGGGTGTCCGCCGCCAAAGTCTGGGAGGGGAACACAGTTCTGGACGGAGGTTTTGGGGAGGCCAAGTTTATCGACGAAGAGAGCTTGGGCGTAGGGGCCGGTGACGCCGTGAAGGCCGTCAAAGAGGACGCGGAAGTCGTTGGAGTGGGAGGTGAGGAAGGACTTGATGAGGGGGAAGTCGAAGATCGATTCGAGGAGGACGACATAATCGGCAACGGAATCGATGATCGAGACTTTGGATGGTCCGTACGAGAATTCTCCAATCTTGGAAAGGTCGACCTATACATATGCGCACGTTCGTTGAGTACCTGGAGGTTAGACAGCAATGATTAAGCGTACTGGTGGAGCCTCGATAATTTTGTAGGATTTAATCGTCTTAGTTTTTTCGTAGATTTTGTCGGTAACGTTCTCCGGAGCGGGACCGCCATTCGATACGTTGTACTTGATACCAAAGTCCTTGTCTGGTCCGCCGGGGTTGTGGCTCGCAGTGAGTAAGATACCTCCGTAGGCTTTGTATTTCCTGATAACGTTCGAAGCGGCGGGAGTCGACAAGATGGCGTCCTTTCCGACTATGAATTTGGCGACGCCGTTGGCGGATCCGATCTTGAGGATCGTCTGAACGGTTTCTGGAGAGAAATAACGGCCATCTCCACCGATGACCAAGGTTGCGCCTTTGGCCTCGATCGAGTCAAAGATGGATTGAATGAAATTTTCGGTGTAGTGCTGGGAGAGGGTAAGTGTGCGCAAATTGAAACGCGTGCCAGATCATCTGCACCTCTTGCTGGAACACCTTAACCCTGCGAGACGCGTCAATGAGAGCAAGGAACGAATTAAAGTCGCGACCTTTTCCTTAGGCCAGAAGTGCCTGGCTTCTGGCCATCGAAGGGTTTGGTGGTGATTTCTTTGACTGAGGGAGACATGGGGGAGGTCAAGGTGAAAGACCGTTCGCGGGAAGGGAACTCTCTTGGCAACAAACCACCACGTGCTCCGATCGGCGTCTCGAATTTTTTCGTCGAGACTTGGGCATCGGGGCTCGTAGTGGTCCTTAGCTTCACTAGATACCTTCTATATCAATTAAAACAATGTCGACTCTTAGCACTAGCTCTAGAAATAGCTCCGACACAGCGCAAAGCCAACGAACCAAACCACTTAGCACCACCCCCGCCGGCACGAGACCCAGCACACAGGCTCGTTCGACACGCTCAGCGCAGGACCCAGGGAAAGACTACCTCAGCCTCACGAGGAAAGAGCTCTTCGCTCTAAGCACTAGCGCAACAGACTGGGATGCGTGGGGTTTGGAGGATGTGACGGCGCACTTATACGCGAAAGGCTTTCTGGCAAACAGTGGAGGTATGCCGTCGCTCAGTACCCTCTCCCTGGTCCTATTGCGGATCGCGGCGACTCTGCCTCCAAATTCCGCCATAGCTGCGGACTCGCTACGGGCTGTATCGCATGCCATGCAATATAAAAGAACAGATCACGTTTTGGAAGACATTGCGAGCAATGTTAAGTTGGTACTGAGCGCCGTGAATGAACAACGCGAGCACGATGATGACCACAACCGTCTGGCAGACGACATGCGCGAGGCGGCCGAACAGCTTACTCGCACAGTTGCCGAACAGGCGGAGGATATCAACACACTCACTACCCGCTTGGAAGACGACTTGCGATCCATGGGACAGCGAGCTCAAACCACTGACCTTCAGGACAGCCTGGGGCACGCAATTGACCCTCCTCAGCGCTCCTACGCAGCCGTAGCAAGAACTACACCAGCATCGGGAGTTGCGGCAGCGACACAACATTCCCCCACGTATGAACAAGCCGCCGCCCTTGCGGAAGCTGCTGCCCGCAAGCGGCAAATACTCATTGAGGCTGCTCCCACAGCGCAGCAATGGATGGAGGGACTAACTGACCTTGACCTTTTAGAAAAAGCGCGTCTAGCCATTCCCATTATGGCTCGTGGCGATATCGCCTCGCCACCACCTAACAGCAACTTTGTGGGAGCAGTCCGCCAACGCAGCGGCGCTGTTCTACTCCATCTCAACACCGACGACGCCGCACGATGGTTGAAGGCCAACATGGACGCCTTCCTCAACGCTCTAGGCAGCGAAACAATTTACCGGCCGCGCCTTATCAACATATTCGCCGAATTTATCCCTGTCGAATTCGATCCCGACGACCCGGCTGCTCTACGCTCGGTTGAACGGGATAATGCCCTCCCCGAGGGAAGCATAGGAAAGGCACGATGGGTCAAGTCCCCAAAGTATCGTGCGGTGAATCAGAGAACAGCACACGTGGTCTTTGGGTACACGAATGAGGAGGCAGCCAACGGCATGGTCCTGCGCGGGTATTGGATTCAGGGCAGGAAGGTAAAGGGCCGGAAACTCCACTCCGAGCCCGTTCGCTGCCTTAAATGTCAAGCAATTGGAGCTAACCATACAGCCGCCAACTGCAAGCAAATACACGATACATGTGCAGTCTGCGCCGAGATGCACCGCACATCAGACTGCAAAGCTTCCGAGACCAACGCCCAACGCGCCTGCGCCAACTGCAAGTACGCTCACCGCGAGTACCATGGACATGGCGCAGCGGACCGCGCTTGCCCCATCTTCAAAGAGAAACTACAATTCTCGCTCGAAAGAAATCCCGACGCTAAGTACCCCCTTTTCTTGCTTCCGCACGATCCTAGCACGTGGATCTCACACGAAGAGCTCGCTCGCACAATTCCAACGCAGACCATACCAGATAGGCGTCGCAACGAACCACAGTTGCAGGGCAAGGGACCAGGTCCACCGCCTCACATCGCTGCGCCAATCCGGGACCAGATGACACAGGGGACGTCTCGCCGCAGCGAGTGGGGTCCTCGTCAGCTCACGCTTGACGAGATGACCATGGGGGGTCCGCGAGTCCACCCGGACCGAGCAGCGCAGATTGTACGCGATCAGAGCCTATCACCTACAAGTGCGGCTCGCAAAGCAACACGCGACAAACAACGTGCGCGAGCGCAGGCCGCCGCTGGGCCTCCTCCACGCTTGTCTTGGTTTGACAATACAGAGGCGGCGTTAGCAAGCAGCCAATCTGGCGCCGCCGGTCCTTCAACTTTTGCCAACACGCTTCCACCTCTGACGGAGGACGAGGATGAAGTGGATATTGAAAACCAGCTAACCATCTCCCTTCCCCAGAAATCTACCCCGGGCCCCGTGGGCGCACGCAATGTCTGACACCCCTCCCGAACGACGACTTCGCATGTGGTGCCAAAACCTAAACAAATCACTTGACGCGCAGATCGACTTCCTCCATTCTTTAGGCCGAAACTACTACGACATCGCTCTGCTCCAGGAGCCTCATATAGACTTTCGCGGAGTATCGCGCGCTGGCCGTGCTTGGGTATCCCTTTACCCCCCCACTTTCTACAGAAACCCCAACACTACACGTTCCGCTATTCTGGTTAATGCACGCATACCATCCTCCAGCTGGAAACAGGTAAACATCGCTTCTCCGGACGTCACTGCTATAGAGCTTTACGGTGACTTCGGCACACTTCGCATAATCAACATTTACAACGACTGCGATCACAACGGCTCCCTCGACGTACTCCGGACCTACCTGCGTAGTCCCGAGGCAGCGGAAGCCAGGTGCGGACGCCTCCCCCTGCGGTACATTTGGGCTGGGGACTTCAATCGCCACCACCCTTTGTGGGACGAACTTCGGAACCATCACCTCTTCACCACGCAAAACTTGGAGCTTGCCCAACCCCTCTTAGACCTTCTTGCTCGCTACAGGATGAAGATGGTCCTACCGCGAGACATCCCAACTCTGCGAGCTTTCGCCACGGGGAACTTCACGCGTACGGATAACATTTTTTGCTCACCATCTCTGCTTTCGTCCTACATCAGCTGTAACACAGCGCCCGAGCTCCGACCGGAGAAAACTGACCATATGCCCATTATTCAGGTGCTCGACATTCGTACCCCAATCTCGGCGCCGGAACCGCGGCCAATGTATCGCAAAACGAGCTGGAAGGAATTTCGCGAGCATCTTACCGGCTTGTTGGCCGACCTTGACCGCCCGAGCGAATACTCAACAGTTCCTGACGTCGAGGCGGCAATACAACGACTGCACGAGGCAATACAGGCGACTATCGCTGCTGTCGTTCCTCTTTCAAAACCGTCACCCTACACGAAACGATGGTACAGTGCAGAGCTACAACAACTGAAAGCCTCATGGACCAAACTTGAGCGCATCTCGCACGACCTGCGACTCATAGTCGGCCACCCGGCGCACGCATTGGCGCGGGCCGCCGAGACTCAGTATGCAAGAGCCATCACGGTCGCTAAAGCCAGTTATTGGGTTGCTTGGCTCGGACGACTTTCAGACTTAGATGTTTGGGATGCTCACCAGTTTCTTTCAGCGGAACCGTCGGACGGCAGCGCGTCTCGCATCGCCACCCTCGAACGAAAAGATCCGGTCACCAAAAAGGTTATTGAAACAGCTACAACGAATGATGAAAAGGCGGCATGGCTTAGACGGGAGTTCTTCCCCTCAAAGATGCCAGTTTCGTCGGTACCTGCAAATCCGGAATACCCGCCGCCAGCGTGGCAGTGGGAACCGGTGTCCGACACAGTTCTGCGTCGCGCCATCGATCGTATGAAGCCGTACAAGGCTACGTTTCCGAATACTGCCCAGAATTGTGTGTTTCGAGAATGCGCTGATATCCTCGTACCCATTCTAGGCCCCGTGTATCGCTCGCTTGACAGCCTTGAGCACTACCCTTCGGACTGGGCAGACTTGAAGGTTCTTGCGCTGCGAAAACCTGGGAAAACATCGTACACCGAGCCCGGCGCCCACCGCCCGATAGCACTCACCAAGGATTTTCCACGCCTCCTATATGCCTGCAAGACTCTGCAGTGCGTAGCCAGCGCTGAGCTAGCGGGTGTCCTACCTAGCTCCCAATATGGCGCACGCCCGGGCCGTTCCACGACGGATGCCCTTCACAAGGTAACTTCGATCATCAAAGACGCATGGCGGCGGAAGAAAGTCGCCTCCGTTTTGTGCATGGACGTGAAAGGCGCTTTTCCAAGTGTGGACCTGCCGCGGCTGATGCATGACATGCGCATGCGCGGCGTGCCCAAGGAGCACACGGAGTTTCTCACTCGGCGTTACGCACAGCGCAGGGGATGCATTTCCTTTGGAGACTATACATCGGAATTCTTTAATATCGAGGGGGGCTTAGACCAAGGCGACCCACATTCCGGCTTTGCATATGGCAACTACAATGCTGACCTTGCAGATATCCCGCGCCCCGAGAACGACGAAGATGGAGTAGTCTTCGTCGACGACAACACACTCATCGCTGTGGGTGATGACTTCGAGGAAACCCACGAGAAGCTGAATGAAATCACCTACCGCGACGGTGAGGATGAGCACGGTGTCGAAGACTGGAGAGTGGACCACAACGCCACCTTCGGTCTAGCGAAGTATCAATTACTCGACGCTAGCCGGCAGAGGATTCCTCACCCAACCCTGCTGCGCAAAACAATTCCCCTTCCCCGCTTCGACCTAGTTCTTGGTACACACACAATTAAATCTGCTGAATCTGTGAAACTTTTAGGTGTTCATATTGATCGCGAGCTCCGTTGGCACCAGCAAGAAGCCTCAGCCATAGCCAAGGGCCAAGCATGGCTCAATCAGACTGCGCGCGTTGCCCGCCCTTCCCGCGGGATCAAGGCTCCGTACATGCGGCGCCTCTACCTAGGTGTCTGCGTCCCGCGCATGCTCTACGCGGCAGACATCTTCCTCTCACCTCCCGCCACCAACCGCATCCTAGGACACAAACAGCGAGAACGCGGCGTCGTGGCGCAACTCCGTACCATTCAACGCCGCGCTGCACTGGCAATCACCGGTGCCCTCAACTCCACGCCAACCGACGTTCTCGACGTCTACGCAGATCTCTTACCCATCAACCACCTCATCGAGAAGACACGACACCGCGCCGTCCTCCGTCTAGCAACATTACCCCCATCTCACCCCCTCCACCACACCATCCGACACGCAGCCCAACATCCACCCCACTCCCACCCATCACCTTTACACGACCTCACCGCAGACTTTAGCATACAACCGGAAAAAATCGAAACTATAAAAGCAGTTAGAAACAAAGCCACATGGGAATCGAGTATGGCGGTAGAGATACCGAGCTCGAAGGAAGAAGCAAAGAAAGCAGAATACGGTGACCCCGCTACTTACAAAGTATATACTGACGGTTCTGGGATAGATGGTCGGATCGGCGCATCTGCGGTTCTCTACGAGAACGGCATGGAGAGGGACGCAATTTACGTCTACCTAGGGTCCACCAATGAGCACACTGTTTTCGAGGGCGAAGGCGTTGGCGGAATATTGGCGATGGTGCTCCTGGGACGACAAGCGAACCTGCCGGAGAAAGTTACGATCGTCGTCGACAATCGGGCCGCAATTCTTGCGACAAAGGCTCTTACCCCGAGTCCCTCCCATTGGATTTGGGATCTGTGGCACAAGTACGCCCGCGCGCTTGGACGGCAACACCCCCACACCAAAATCACAATACGTTGGGCGCCGGGCCATGTTGACATAGCGGGAAACGAGAGGGCGGATGAGCTAGCCAAACACGCCGCTACTAAACGACGATCGTCGGTTGCAGATGACCTCCCACCCCAACTCTGTCGTGTTCTCCCGGTCAGCAAATCCGCGACCCAGCAGGCCTTCAATGCTGAGTTGAAAATGGCTGTCAGCCGAGAGTGGTCAAAGTCCAAGCGATTCACCCGTACCATGCGGTACGACCCGAAAATCGTCAAGGGGTCGTACATCGCACTCGCACGACAACTCCCACGCAGCCACGCTGTCCTGCTCCTCCAACTACGCTCCGGACACATTCCCCTCGCTCGCCATTTGCATCGTATCAACAAAGCCACCTCACCCATCTGCCCATATTGCCGACAAGCTGACGAATCCGTTTCCCACTTCCTCCTGCATTGCTCCACTCACGACGCTGCACGCGCTGAGCTCAGACGCAAGGGCGGACCATCCACCGCCGACCTCTGCCAACTCCTTGGGGACAAAAAGCTTCTCCCCCACCTCTTCCGCTACCTTGGCCGTACGCGTCGATTTCATACCGTCCACGGCGAGTTACCACCTCCTCCCGACCCCGCCGCACAGTCGTCACGAGCTTAAAAGCCCCTTGTCATCATCCCCAGTCGCAGCACCCGCCCGTAAAATCCCAACCTCGACCTTTCGCCTCCCAATCGCCTGCATCCTCAACACAGTGTGCTCCCCTGCCCTCCAAGCATCCGCGCCGACCGGCCATTTTTTCCGTTCCCTCTACATACCTTATTATTGACAAATCTCCCGTCCACCTATCATACTCCCCAGAGCCCACCCTCACGGGGCGCCTAGTCGACTACATTACGTGCCAGGTTACACTTACCATACCTACAGATCCTGGCCCACACTTATGCGCTTCAAATGACGCGCCCGTTCGTACTCGCCCAACGTCGGCAGCATGAACAAGATGGAAGTACCGATCGATTTTACGATACTCAATTTAGATCTAGCGAAAACTACATACAAGTTTAGAAGTATGCCTAACATACTGTAAGCAGTCAGGGGCAAATAACACGGATTACAAAAAAAAAAAAAAAAGACCGTTCGCGATTCGCGAACCTTTATATCAGTGATGTCAACGGTTACGTGAAAGGCGCATCTCGTCCGCATCTGGAAAATCGCTGCATTCAGCCTATCCTAGTACAGGTACAGGCAAAGGGCAAGGCACAAAAAAATCTAGGACGAACTGTCCAAAACACAAATATATCGTTGAGCTGATTTATGAACAATCGACAAAGAAAAAAAAAGTGTTTTTAGTAAAACATGAGGAATGGACGCTCGCAGTCAAGCTTCAGTCGAGGCTTGAGCGGGTGGGCACATCATGACCCCAACGACATACGTTCGAGACCCGCGCTGGTTGAACGGGAGACGATATAGACCCGGCATTCCAGGTCGAATCCTGCCAAGATGTACTACGTCTTGCATGCTGGCGCCGTTGGTGGCTTATCAACGAGGCCACTGCACTACCGGACGAAGCCAATGGTGAAGATAAGGCTGAGAGAGGTGGCTTAGAATTTGCTGAAGGAATTCGAAGAGGGCCAAGGAGCGGGAGGATGTTCCACCGTGGTTCCAGCCGTCGAGGATCAATTGGACACTTGGCGCGATGACCCTTTCCAAACCCGCTCCGCAGTATACGCTCTGGTGTACGGCGCTGCGACTCACTTTTTCCAAAATGGATTGTAGTCTATATGCATCCGAAAGTATGTAGAGATATCACTTCCTTACAAATCATAACATGTTGTAGAGACATTGAAATTCTCCAGCCTTAAGACCTTGTATGACAAGTCAGTACGACTGCGTCAAGAAAGGATTATTCGAAGACTCGCCAAGCTTCTGTAGGATTTCACGCATTCACTCCTCTTGTGCTGTATCACCCTGTATCACCTTTCATTTGATGCTCCGGTATATCAACCGATCCCCAACTCTGGTGCTCCCAAACACCGTTCTCTATCTGTGTGACGGCCAGAAAGTCGCAGGAGGAATGGCCGTCAGCCGACGGCTCTTTGGGCGGAGCGTAGTGGACATCGAATGGCCACCCTTCCTCATCCATGAGTAGATCCTGAAGTGCTAGACGGACAGTACCGTCCTCGGAATGATCTTTAGCAAGAGAAATCCCGTATTTCTCCTTGAGCCAGCGAACGCCCTCCTCGTTGGAGATGGTGAGACCGCCATACATTTGGTAGCTGGTGTGCGGGCGCGGTTGGCAGCCTCGAGTCGCGGGGTGAAGTCCGCTTACTTGGGGCAGAAACAGAGGAGCTGAGCTCAGACATCGTATCGCAGAAAGGTGCCAGTGGGGAGGAGCTGACTTGTGGACTTGGAGGGACAGGGAGACATTGACGGACACGTGGCTCCTAACACCAAGGCCTCGCCCAATTTGGCAATACTCATCCTAGCGTCCCAAAAGGGCAATTTTGCAATATTGTGGCATTATCTCGAATCAGCATGTCTCGATTCAAGATTTATCATTCCTGTAGGACATGTGCACATCCGCAGAGTGTAGGTACATACACATAAAGACGCCACGCCTGCACGATATTATATGCATCTCTTCCTCTTTTGTTGTGGCGCCTTGCAACTGGTGCTCTGGTATTTCAACGTGGCCACCGCTGTTACGCTCCCAGATGCCTCTAAGCGGCAAGAGATTCACCCTTAACGGCTTGCTTCCTCCCCGTCTACGATTCTTTCGACCTGACTAGCCTTGACGTCTTGAGAGTGTTTCTCGGCTAGCTTTCTCGCGAATTGTCTCTCAAACCAGTGAGCGGCTTCCCCGTTCGTTGGAGGCTCGTCGTCTGAACCGATGGTTTCGCGGTGGACTGCTCGACTTAAGACTCATACAGCTTTTCTTCCTTGTTTATTTCCGCCTCCACCGAAGTTAGCGCCGGCGTCCAGCCGGATAGCAACCCGATTTGCTCACTCATGCTTGGCAGATACTGAAATGTGAGACGTCAAACATCACGGACGCACATTCTTGCAGTGGCTTGAAGCCGATACAGTACTGTGTCGTGCTGTATGCTACGGTTTCAATCCTGATAGAGAAATCATATTGTCCGAATCATGTTGATGATGACATTCTGTAGAAGCACTGAAATTCCCCAGCTTTAAGGCCTTGTATGGCAAGTAAGTATGACTGCGTCAAAAAAGGATTACTCGAAGACTTGCCAAGCTTCTGTAAGATTTCACGCATTCGCTCCTCTTGTGCTGTGTCACCTTTCATTTGATGTTCTGGTAGATCGACCCATCCCCAACTGTTGTGCTCCCAAACGCCATTCTCCGACTGTGTGGTGGCAAGAAAGTCGTAACAGTCGGAGTCACTGTCACGGCGGGGTGCGTAATGAACACCGAAGGGCCACCCTTCCTCTTTCATGAGTAGATTCTGGAGTGCCACACGGACAGTAGCGTCCTGGGAATGATCTTTGGCAAGAGACATCCCGTATTTCTCCTTGAGCCAGCGAACGCCGTCTGCGTTGGAGACAGTGAGACCGCCATACATTTCGTAGCTGGTAGTCGAACGCGCAGTTGGCAGCCTGTAATCGGGGGGTGAGGTCCCCTTACTTTGGGCAGAAACGGAGGGGCTGAGCTCAGACATCGTGTTGTGGGTTCAAGTGGTGTGTGGCCCACCACGCATACAATAAATCGACGGACACGTGGCAATTTCGGGCCCACAGTCCGCGGACTCCGAATCTGATTCCATTCATCTATGTTTGTGGCACTGTGCCGTTAACCGATTCTCTCTCTTATCGATTGCGGCAGTATCCCGAGGTCCTGCGACAATCCGGATGTATGGCACAATCAGTGTACATAGTAGAAATTCGTATTGTCGACATGAGGACAAGGCTCAAACAAGGCTTGTGCTTCTGACCATTGCTGAACACTACCACTGGCAGTGTTGGCAGCTGAAGACAGACTAAGTAAGTAAGTCTACAAAAATATTGAATAGTGTCACGTCTCTTCAACTACGTTGTTCAAACGTTGTTGGGAGATTCGGAACTGTGTAATCATTGACAACGGTCGGCGTGAGCGGCGAGACCGCATGGCACCAGATCCAGCTCCCTGACGCCTGGAATCCTCCCAACTTGGCCGCTGGCGAAGCTTCCAACTTTCCGATCTCCGATACGCGATGGGTCAACGATGGGTGCTACTTACTGTACTAGTACTACCCGCCTACACTTCCAAGTTCTATCAAGAACCATCGGATGGGACGAAGCGGAGCGTCCGATCGCAAGTACATAAAGCGGTCATTGCATTCTAGTCTCAGTGTTCACTCCTTTGAGGACCTTTTCTCGTGAAATGGCTCACCCAGTGGCCCACCTCAGTCGTGATGATATCCAAACTCCCCCTTATCCCCCGCCCCTAGTTGCTCAACCCGCTCCCACACCTGCTATAATCCTTGCCAGTGTGCCTCAAACGGCCGTTTGGAACCTTTTTCGAGCTCTGGAAGAGCAGACCCACTTTGAAACCACAACATATGGGTACTGGACTTCGGTCCTAACTTCAATCTTACCAGCCAATCGGCGCTTTCAAGTAAATATTCAATTGCTTTTGTAGTATGTTCTGCTTCTGAGCGTTGACAGATTGAACCCCAGTATGCTCTGCGTCGGAGTGCTCCCCAGGGCCATCAACCCAGTAACTCCCAGAGTTCTATCGGCGGAGAGCATCGCGGTCGTGAGGGTATGAAGTCTTTTAAACGCATGCGTGAATTCATCGAACTCAAATCTTTCCAGTTGAGGGTCGTGAACCCGGCCTCCTACTACCTGACTTCATGGTAACAAAGGCTATTCCGATGGTTTTGGGCGCCGCCCGCCGCAAGGATGTTCTTTCAATCATTGAGATAAAAACTCCGTTCAATGACGTCGGTGATTTTTCTCGAAATCCGAGTCCTCTGGACCTGGCTGAAGCCAGGGAACAACTTGAAAATTATGTCACTCGCATTGCCGAGATACAGGGCCATGCTACATTTCCTTTTGTGGCATACCTAGTGTATGGGCGGATCTATCAGAGCGTGACTGGGACACAGCAACCGGGACAACCTGTAAATTTGCTTCAATTCGTTTGGGATCAGGCCGACTGGGTTTTCGTGACGCCGTCCCCAGGGCACACCCCATTCCTGGACAAGCTTGCTCGTGTCTCATCCGATAATTGGAACCTGTAATCCTCCTTGAAATGTTCATGTATGTTTACCCTTACATATGACAAATGATTTTTCCCAAGCTCAAATCTGGCTGATACGAGCATCCAAGTACCGAAGACCCGGTGAGGAACGCATGCAAGGGAGTTGCGCTTAATTTGGGCATACTCATCCTAGCGTCCCAAAAGGGTAATTTTACAGTATTGTGATATACATCTCAAACTATCAGGCCTCGATTTTCAAAATTTTTGTCGCTCGTGGCTTCCGTTTGCTAATACATGTTGTTAAGCATGCCCTCAGAGTGTAAGTAAGCTCAGTCTGGGCACTTTTATTATTTGTTTATTCCCGTCTCTTTTCTCAGCATAGAATTCAATCTGCCTGTTGTTCATATAGTATAATCGGATGGAGCAGACTTCGCACGTGCCCTTCAAAACGATCCGCCTGAGGTGGTTGCGAGTTCCAAGCCGATGCTGGCATTGACAGTGGACTGCTAGACTTTCTTGAAGTGAATCAAGGCAGTTACTGAACCTTTCATTGCTCCTGCATAAATGGGAGGAAGCACTGGCATCGGAGGATTGTGGAGTTGATTCGTTTGATCGTCATGTTCCCCAGCGAAGCCGAGATGTTCAAGATGGACGAGGGAGTATTTTGAACGAGAATTATTTCTCTTCCGTGTGTACAGTGATTATCTGAAGCATATCGCTTTGTTTCAAGCTGCTTTCTTACTAGATTCAGCGTGCCGCTTATCCCATTCCGCTCTCCACCGCAGCCATTCCACCTCCCGCCCTCCATCTGCCCATACACCCCAGCCATCGCGTATTTGCAGCCACGTCGAAACCGGATTTTCGACAGCAAACATTTTTGCGACCCCAAATATAGATTTCGGTCGGCGGCTGGGGATCAGCTCACATACTCCGTAGCAGGAAGTCCCGAGCGCTATGCCGATTCCCAGCCCCCATAATATCTGGGCTATGCTGTGATATCGGAGGTAATATCTAAGTTGCGCACCAGCAGAATCAGAATGAGGTTGACGCCGTTGTATAATTATCTGGGAACTTACCGCGAATACGCGACAACCAGTGCCCACGAGATTAGCGCGAGATAGATGACCGCACGGAATGCCTGATCCAACAATCGGGATCCCGTCGAGGAGAATCTATGGCGGAACCAGAGGTGCAATATCAGAAACGAAGCAAAGTAGCCCATGTATTGGCTGTGTGAGGAAGGGAATCCGTAGCCATTGGCTGCGCTATCTGGATCGCGTACTATGAGCACTTCCTGGCATCAACTGTTTTGAAAATGGCGCACATGAGGGTCGACCTTGTTTGATGGTGTGTTTCAAGACTAGATTCAAGACCTCGCCCGCAAATTGTCCTAGCCACATAACTATGATTAAATATTCACGGGTTTGAACGGCCAGTACGGCGTAGGCAGGCTGCCAGGCGAAGAGATTGAAATGAGCGAAGGTTCTCAGTAAGTTGGCTGCAATTACCATGAGAAGGATGGGACTCAAGGTGAGCAATGCAAGAGCCAAAGAGAAATACGACGAATCGTCATCTAGAGCACGAAATCATTCACCGGGGGAGGCAGAGAAAAGAGGCGGGTACACAGTACGTGGGTGAGATCTAAGGAGGCTTGTGGTCCATGGTTGTGGGCCATGCTGAAACGTTACTGGCGGGAGCCAAGTCCCTTCGTCGTCGTCGAGTCGGCGCTGTCGGCGTGACGTCGTTTAGCGCGTTACAGGACGCGTGACATCACGCACTCAATCAGACTCCATCCAAATGGGCCAAATTTTAGCGCAACACGGCCCCTCGCGCTTGTCTGCGCCCACCCAATTGACCGAGTGGCACGCGCGCAGAATCACCCTGAACCGCCTCAAAACACACAGCCTGCTCAAATTTCCTTCTTCGTAGTCTTCCAGAGTCACTACAGCTCTCGTGGCTGACTCAAGTTACGAAATCGGCGGATCCGTAACCCTGTCAGAAACGTGAAAAAAAGTATAAAGGTGTTGGGCAGAATTGACGCTCAGGGACTCATTTTGCTGGACCCCTTCACCTCCTTCTCTTCAATTGAACCCATTCGTTGTCGCAAAACTGGCGACCTACATCAATCTCGCACAACAAGTGCTTTCCACTCTCAGTGGAAATGTCGCGGGGAATCTGAGCAACAACTCCACCGATGCTGGCTTCAACAACTCCACCGCATCTTCTACTGGTTTTGGCTCTGTCACCGACTTCTCGTCTTTAGTGGCGCTGCTGTTCTCTCTTGGCGCTCTGCGCGATTGGTTGAAGCTCATCGTATTTGGAGGCGTTCTCGAGACTCTGCGAAGGTATTAGTGATCGATCATGAAAA
This sequence comes from Favolaschia claudopus, assembly GCA_037176885.1. NCBI lineage: Eukaryota > Fungi > Basidiomycota > Agaricomycetes > Agaricales > Mycenaceae > Favolaschia > Favolaschia claudopus. The sequence continues at coordinate 1,219,200 of JAWWNJ010000063.1, read as the reverse complement.
ACACGCGCTGTCTTTAACTAAACCTAGACTGGCCTTTTCACTATACTACAAAGCCATCAACTCTTTCTGGATCACCGCCCATTTCGATGAGAATGATAGCAGCTATGGTTGGTGTTTTTTTTTCGATGTTGTCTGCTTTTTTTTTACTGACATTCGACAGATTGGATGATGGTTTGGCTGTCAAAACAACCCGCATGGACTCAGGCGCGGGAGGTTCAAATCTCTACGCGTTCATTCGGTCTCAACACCAGCGCGATAATGGTTGCGGGTGAAGAGGACGACAATAACTTGTCGATGCTTTCTAGCCGAAAACTCGCATACCTCCCCTCTGCTTCATTAACATACTCCATGTGGTACCACCACCGGTACATGTTGATTACGCGTGTCCAGGCGCAGACTGGGTATTATGGCCAAAAGGAGGAGACTTTGCAAATCAGGTATGTTCTCGCACTTCCTATCGCGTCGTAGTACAAGGATTGAGATCTCAACAGTATATTGACACGGAGTCATCGGGTCCTCAACGAGTTGCTTCTCGAAGCGAAGAAAGACTACATGGCTGCCGAGGAGTCTTCAATCTCAATATATGTCTCCGATATAAACAACAACTGGCGTCATGTCGCTTCGCGGCCCAAACGTAACATAGTAAGTGTTCAATGCTCTTCCTTACCTACTCCTCATCTTGGTGCTGGCAGAACTCTATCATCCTTGATCCAGGGATTTCTGAGCTTCTTGTGGACGACGCTCGTGATTTCTTGGAAAGCAAAACGTGGTATGCAGCTCGTGGTATTCCTTTCCGCAGAGGATATCTACTCGTGAGATTCATTGCATCGTAGCTTTACCTAAACTGACCTAATTCTCAGTACGGCGCCCCTGGTTCTGGCAAGACTTCCATTATCTCCAGTATTGCTGGCGAGCTTGGCTTGGATGTATATATCATCTCTCTATCCCGCGCTGGTCTCGATGACTCCTCGCTCAGCGAACTCATCTCCAATCTCCCTGGTACGTCTCTCAATTCAGATCATCTATTTCGTCGACTCAGCCTAACCAGAAAAATGTGTCGCCCTCATGGAGGACATCGACGCGGCTTTCACACAAAGTCTAAATCGGGATGCCGTTCAGAGCACCGTGGCGGATGATGATGGCAAGCCGCCCCCGCCTGGAGTAACTCCTCCACCTTCGACGAGCAGATTGAGCTTGAGCGGTCTGCTCAACGCTCTCGACGGTGTCGGTGCTCAGGAAGGCCGTATCTTGTATGCAACAACGAATAAATACAGCGCACTTGAGTCAGTCCATCTCCTTCGAAAGCGAACATCAACTGATTTCCTTGCCCACAGCGAGGCACTTATCCGACCTGGCCGCCTCGATCTTCACATCGAGTTCAAGCTGGCTAGCAGATACCAAGCTCGGAAGCTCTTCTACTCATTCTATCTGCCATCCGACGAAACCAGTGCAAAAAAAGACGAAGAAGGTGAGAAGAATGAGAAGGACGAGAAGGACAAGGATTCGGACTCTGGATACAACTCTAATGCCGATGACGACGCCGACTCCACTCCGTCCGAACCCGAGCCTGTGGCCCCCGCTGCGGACAAGCCTGTGTTCTTTGGTACATCTCACCGACAACAAGCACCCAAGTTGCGGCGGAAACAGGTGGCGAAGCTCGCGGAACGCTTCGCGGAAGCCATCCCTGAGCGGGAGCTGTCTATGGCTGCGCTGCAGGGCTACCTCATGACACACAAGATTCGGCCTCACCATGCTGTTACGGAGGCGAAGGCGTGGGTTGAGACCGAGCGGGCGGCACGGTTGAGGAAGCAGCAACAGGCGCAGCAGCAGGCAGCCGCGTCGGCGTCGGCGTCCGCCACTGCGAATTCCGACTCCGACTCGTAGGATCCGTTGGATTGGATTCGACTTGGACTGAATTCGACTTGGACAATAAACACGACACAAAATGTAACATAACCGCACTGACGCACACACTGTAGACTAATCCATATACTCACGCAATAAACGATACCTTTTTCGGGCTGCGAGCTGCGATCGGATTCTGAACGATTTGAAGGCAAAGCCTGAAAAGAAAGAGAAGAAGAGAGAAGACCGCGTGGAGCTTAATCAACAAGACGAATACTGTCTTTTTCTCTGTAGTTGTAAGCGGTCCCGCATGCTTCTTTCGAAAAACTGAACTCATGCAGCTAGCGATAAGCTCACTCCTATTAACTGATGCTTGAACTCGCCACAACTCAACCAAGCGTGCGCCATATGCCTAAGCGCCCCAGAATTCCCCGATTCCGTAGCGGGCTCAGCATGCGGAGGGTAGTAATACGTCGGGCTGCCGGGCATCGGATGTCGGAAAACTGCTACCATCATGCGCTTGACAACTCAAAGTTCCTAACGTTTTCCTAAAACCCAACCTTTGTAAGTCAATCTATTATACATACACGGCCCATTGACAGAAAATCTGATCTCGGTCGGCATCCGCATAGTGAGCTTTAGCAAGCAGTTTTTGAGCAGCCCATTTACTCAATGACCAACTTGATTGAGCCGCTACCGTTTCTTGTATATAAACCCTAGCTGTCGACCCATCATGCCTCATTGTTTCCGACATGCGCTCTGCCTTTTGTCTTTCCGCTATTCTCCTAGCGAGTGGAACTGGTGTTACTGCAGCCTGGCTCGACTTCGGTATCCCCCATTCTTCCTCGACCGTCGACATACGCGCCTTCAATGTCGGGAACGCGGCCCTTGTGAATCAATCCCATGCTTTCATACATCCAGTAGTCTCCGGACACGAAAATGCTATATTTCCAATGTTCGCCTTCCTTGTGGAACATACAAAATCCCGAAAACGTCTTATGTTTGATCTTGGAATTCGAAAGGACCCTTTGAACTTGGCCCCGAGCGTACGGGGCCTTTTCACGTCGGGGATTGCCCAATTCGAGATGTCCGGCGACATAACTGATTTACTTCAAACTGGAGGAATTCCGCTGGACAGTATTGATTCGGTCATTTGGAGGTACGGCTTTTTGATGTTGCATATTCGGCATCGATCTCATATTGTTGTAGCCATGCGCACTTTGATCATATCGTGCGCACGTTCTCTATTTTGTTGTGTTCATCGGTCGAGATTTTTCCAAGGGCGACATGTCCAAATTCCCGAACACTACCCAACTCATAATTGGCTCGGAGACAAACACCGAGACATATCCTGAATTTCCCAACGCGCCGTTACAAACTAGTGATTTCGCGTAAGCTGGCCGGATATACTTGCGGGTTTTGTAATAATGCATTGGTTCAAATGTAGGAACCGGACCGTCACCAAGATCGATTTTGCGACCGCAAACCTCACCTTGAGTGGCTTGAAAGCCATTGACTATTTCGGAGATGGAAGTTTCTATCTGTTGAACACCCCTGGCGTAAGCGTTTGTTACTTCAGGCAGGGGTCGTCCTGACAAGGCCCTTTCTCGCAGCATTTAGCCGGACATATCACCGCTCTTGCTCGCGTTACCCCAACTTCGTTCATCGTCCTCGGTGGGGACACTTTCCATCACGTCGGCGAAGCCCGCCCGCGACCCGCATTCCAGAAGAACTTCCCTTGTCCCGCTCATCTCTTGGAGGAGGCCAAGACGTCCATCTCAACAGACTACTTCTGGTCCCCCAAATCGCGTGATGGCGCATTCGACATGCTTTCTAGGTCACAGCAGCTGTTCGCAATTTCCGATACGCCGGACTCGTTTTATGAGGAACCAGTGACTGCACAGATATCGTTGGATAAGCTGTCGGCGTTCGATGCGGACCCGGCTATTTTTGTGGTTATCGCGCATGATATCAGCTTGAGGGACGTGCTCCCGTATTTCCCCAAGTATTTAAATGATTGGAAGAAGATTGGCTTGAAGAAGCAGACAGTTTGGAACTTTGTAGAGAAGGCCAATCCTGCATCCGTCTTCACGCCAGTGTACGTTTCTTGTGGCCTTAACGTTTGATACTGCTGACTTGGTGCCTCATTATACCCAGGCGATAGTTTGTTTTTGTCCTTATGTGCTCGAAATTTCGGAAATCATAGAGTATCAGAGAATTGATGAAATGTCCTTGTTCTGTCTATCTGTCTATTGATTACTCTAATTTGACCCTTTTCAACAACAAAGCCGCCAGTTGCAAGAGAATTCAATGCTGCGCTGCCGCCATCGCCTGCTTGAAGGTCTCCGCCACGCGAGCAGCGGAATCGCCCTCGGAGATCATGGCGCCGAAGGACAAGTCCTCCTGTTGTGAAGCCCAGGCGCGCTGCTGGATCTTATTCTCCTGCGCCTTGATAGCTTTGAACCAATCCTCTTCATTCGCCGAAACATTTTCCGCAATTACAACCCCTAGTTCCGCTCCATCTCTAGAAAATATTTGTCAAAAGATTACCAGCATGAGCATCGCGAAAGATACGCACAACATAGCGTAGTTTGCGCCGACCCCATTCGGTGGGGCGACCATATGTGCGTCTCCCACCAGAGTCATGTGGGCATTTGTCTCCCAAGAATGATGCCTCAATGCATACAGTGGTCGGACGTCCATCGAGAAGGGTGGGACTTGAAGGTAGCCGGTGGCCACAGTGTTCCATCCTTCGTATTGCTTCAAAAGGAGCTGATTGGCCTCATCCCAGCGCCCTGCGTCGACAAGAGTTTTGAGCCCGACTTCCTCCGGCCAAGATGCAGGTTTGCGAAAGGCGGCATAGACACGAACGACATCGTTTGCATTGCGCTGGCCGATGAGGCCCTTGTTGTCGCCAAGCACGAGAGCCATTCCCGATTTCAGGTAATTGGCGAGATGGGGGTATTTTTTCTGCACGTCCTTGATGAAGATATCGATATAGATCATACCAGAGTATTCTGGCACAGCGGGGGAGATGACGGGCCTGACGCGAGACCAGGCTCCGTCTGCGCCGACGACAAAATCGTGGACGGCAGGCTCGAGAGCGGGGTCGATGAAGTGGATGGTAACTTTATTGTCTTTCTCGACGACCTTGGATACACCCTGGCCCCATCTATGAAAATTTGAGCGATACACTTGTCGAGACAAGAAATTGCACTTACTTCACCGTATTCGGGCTCAATGAGTCCAAGAAAATTTGGCGAAGCTGGATTCTGTCCACCTCGGGGCGGTCTCCGTCATCTTGGCCCCATTGATCCCCCGCCTCTGAGTCATAGTGAACAGTACCATTGATACTGGCTAATTTGAAACCCTGGTCTTCATAACGAGCCACTTTCTTGAATTCATCTACGAGCTGAGCCATCTCTAAGACCGTGAAACCAGTATCAGGATGCATGTCCAGCGAGCCGCCTTGTTGACGAGCGGACATGCTCGCTTCGCGCTCATATACAACTACGGGTATGTTGCGCATCTGCAGAATGCGCGCGCAGGCGAGACCTAGAAAACAACATGAGTAAAAGATTAGACGATGGAACGCAACTCATACCACCGAGTCCACCTCCGACAATAGCAACTGAACGTGGCGAAGACATGGGAGAGGAGTAAATGTCTAGAGGAGAAGTATTTGGTGTTCTGATTCAGACTTGGGATCGCGCTGTATTTCTTCGAGCTAGCCTCTCCTTTTATACGTCTCCTGTACGCGTTCCAGCGGCAGGAGTGAGCTTGAACTTGATTTCTTATTCCTGGTGTCATTGCGCGTCTCGGCGCCCCCGCTATGAATGTGCTGCAAGTAAGATGGGACACCAGCCGCGCAATCGATCGTCTCACTGGCGGCGCAGCAGCAGAGGAACAGGTGAAAATTTAAAAATAGCTTTTGATGCCGGAGTGACGCGTCCCCAAGCGCCCAATTCCCATCACCGTGACCGTGATAAGGCCACGCTCATCCACGCGTCCGTCTCGTTCGACGGGCCGCTCAAGCACTCTGAGCACTGTCAGCGACGATCGTGAGCCAGATTAGATTAAATGTGATTCGAACTGCTCAGGACTGTTCTAAGTAAAGCTTTCAGAAAAATCACACGTCTCAGGCTTTCGCCTTTCCTCTGGCAAAGGTTAGCGAGCTTGGGAAGCCCCTCCAAGGTGAACTCATTGTTGCCTGCCCAGTGCCCTTGACGGTGGAAGCTATCTCGATTCCAGAGTAGGATCAGAATGCAGATCTATTCAAATTTTAGAGGCTGTCCCACACAAAAGCAAAGTCCGAATATAATCCCAAATTTCATTTCCGAGTCCGCCCTAGTGGTGAGAAGGCAAGGACAGTACGGAGGCGGTGCTCGCCATCAAATTTAGTCTTCCGCTTGGACCTTGCTCAACGTTGCGCTCAACCCTTGCTTGGACCTCTGGCGGTAAGCAATAGCTGAGTTCCAAGGACTAACTGACCATGGTCAAAAACTATCAACCGTGGGCTCATTCTCAACTGTGACTCAACACCTGCAGCACCGAACGGGAGTCTGGAGGACGCGGGAGAACTGTAGAGTAAGTTTCAAACCCTTCGAAACAGATCTGCATTCATCTCGTCTTCCTCTGGAGCTTTTCGCTGAAATTGTTGTTTGCTACGTCTTTGTCGACGTCGATTGACATCTGGTGTACTACACTAAGCGATGGCAGAATTCAAAATATTGCTGCTGCAGGACCGAACTAACAAAATAATAAACATGTTCGTCGAATATCTGTGTAACGATTTCCTGAACGGGACTCGGTATTCAATATTGAACACAGCCTGGTTTGTGTGCTACTGCTGCTTCAGACTCTTCCACAAAGAAATTTGGGTAGGCGGTCAATGGGGCCTGAAAATTGCCTTTCTGGGATGCTAGGACGAGCACTTCCTTTTCGGGATCAAATAGCCCTACCGACCACAAACGATTAGCAAGCCTCGGCATCTCCACCAAAGATATAGATTTCTCAAGAATCTCTTCCAACCAGATGTGAACCCAAAAGAAAACTTGAGACGGCAAAAAAGAGAGAAATTCGTGTGTTGCACTGTGCACAAGTCCGGCAAAGTAGCGATGATAATTGACACGTTTCTGGATTCGATATTATCAGAATTGAGATGGCGAGGAAATTGATTATGACTCTCAGCGAGAAGCGAGTATGACAAAGACTTCTAGAGTAGAAATGATTATAGGTAGGAAGAGACTGGGAAAAACTAAATACAAACCCATGACGCAGAGGAACGAATCAAAGTCAGAAGAACGAAGGACAGTGCACAACAGACCAACATTTCGCACTAAGGATAGGGATAGAACAAGAGGCAAGCATCGATACAGGATTCATTAACCTACGCATGAAGCCAGGTAATATAGACAGAGGTTCCGACCACTAGCGAAAGACCATGCTAAAACTACAAGAAGATATACATAGGCGCAAACCAGTGCAGCCGAGAAGACATGTACTTAGAGTATGTATGTATGGAGGACTTGCTACACAATGCAATCGTTCGATATCGTTCAGAGTGTCATGGTGGGCCCTACGGGTCAGTCACTCAGTGAGAGAAAACGAAGAGAAGCATGACTTACATCATAGTTTCCGACATTGAAACTAGAAACCCAGTCGGTCAGACGAAATTTCTCCCTTCGAAAAGAAAGCAGCTCACTGAACATGATCCCCCTCACCTAGCGTCAGCCTCACAGGCAACCGCGGATCGATACGCACCGGCGCGCTATTCCCCACAAAGAAATCGCCGCGGCTAAAATTGCGTGTGATCGCGGCGGTCTCCTCCTCCGTGAGGGTGCGCGGGCGCTTCGCCGGCCGGAAAGTAGACGAAGACGCGCCGGTCAAAGCACCATTGTAGTCGTAATATTGTTGATGGTTTAGTGTCATTCCCGGTTGTGTTTGCGGGGCTACTGCTACAGCCGGAGGGGGAGCGGCGGCGTAGACGGGCGGTGGCGGCGGCGCATACGCCGATCCGCCTAAGACCCGGGAAGATTAGCGGATTGTCCTTTCGCTACATGAAAGGAAAACGTGTTAAATTATTGGACTTGCCTGGCTGCGCGTTATGATCGTGTTGTTGTTGTTGTTGTGGGTCCGAATCAGGTTCCGGATACGCGCAGGTGTTCGCTATACCGCGTTTGAGGCAGTTCTGAACCACGATTAATTTTTGCTTTCGAGAAATTCATAGTTGCAATTGCCTGGCAAGGCAGCGTCTCGCTACACCGCGTTTTTCCGGAATGGCAAGCAGTACATGCGCGACGAACTGAAGGAGCTTTCGCTGCAATCTTATTGAATCCGCAGCGAGGATGATTGGGAAGTCTGAAACGCACGCTTGCGGGTGGGTGTGTCGACAGGTTGCTGCTGCTGCTGCTGCTGCTGTTGTATGTGGTGAATTTGGTGTTGGGGATGTTGGGAATGAGGATGTGGATGCTGAGAATGCTGGACTTGACCGTCTGTGATGATCTGGTCCTCGGGGTGACCCGACATGCTCGGCGACGGACGGTGGGCGGAGGCAGGGGGGCCGTTGTTGACTTCCAGGTCCGCAGACAAGCAATTGCGTGACAGCATGGTGATCAGCGTGTGACGTTTCTTCTCTCCGGCTACCAATTACCCGACCGCCGCCCAAAAGGGGTCTTCTACGCTGGTTTTTTGGCAACCAGATGAACTTGTTCTCTTCCCCCAGACGCTGCTATAATCATGTCTCCTCCCCCTCCCTTCCCCGACTTTGACTTCAATTACGATCCTAACACCTTCCCGAACCCCCCGCCACTTCCCGCTTCTGCAGATCTCTTCTCCGCCGCAGAAACCACCGATATCTTTGGTTTCCTCGACAATTTCAACGATTTTGGCTGGGAGAGCGAGCAGTCGCAACAACAGCAGCCTCCACCGCAGCAGCAGCAATCATATGCTTCCCCTCGTGCACCGTACTCGAATCCCCATCTAAACACTGCACCGGAACCCTCGACTTCAGGGCGTCCCCGTCGCAGCACACATTCCTCTGCATCCCTTCCATCACCACAGAAACAACAGCAGCCGAGGCAGCAGAAACAACAACAGCTCAAAGAGCATCACCAACAGCAGCAGGTGCCGAGACCCTCCCCTCGCCGCGACAGCCAAACCCCCAGCAACGCCTCCGAAACATCCTCTCAATCCCATGCAAACGACGCCAGCTCCAGCACCTCCGCCGCCTCCGCGCCCCCCACCGCAACAGCTAGCACCGATCCCACCCGCGGCGCCGGAAACATAAAACCCTTACTTTCCACGCCGCAGAAGCGGTTAAACCACATCATGTCCGAGCAGAAACGCAGGAATGCGATCCGGGACGGATATGCCCAGCTGATCGCGCTACTCGCTCCCGATGGCAATTCCTCGCTTGGGATGCCTCAGCGCGGCCGGCCAAAGGGGAGTGGCAGTAGGGGCAAGGGACAAAGTAAAGGGAAGAGCGGCGTGCTGTTTCGCGCGGTGGAGTATATCCGTTGGCTCGAAGAGGGACGTGATGCCTTGAGGGAAGAGGTATTGAGGGTGGAGGCGGTTGCAGGTATTCGATGACGATTGCCGGACACTTTTGGTGGTGTCCAGTGCTCTTGGCGTGCTCAACTTGAACTTTGAAGTAAGTACCTCTTTTCCGTCTCTTCTGGCTTCGCGTGCTGACCCCATCTCAGAGAATATTATTATTATTATAACGCTGTACACATGCCCACCCCAACAGGCACTAACTTATATTATACCACACGATAAGATTCAACTCTGGTCCTCTTGTCGCTTGTGCTATTCTGGACGCCAAATCCAGGCGATACGCATGTGTGGGCATCGATAGGGGCTCATCATCTGGAACACCAAACTTTCCAAGCACCATGTTGCCAATTTGATAAACAAAGAGGCAACGTACTTGGAAACAACAGCAATTCTCCGAAACTCCGACTGCTTCTGCAGGAGGGTATGTGATTTGGAATGACGGGTAGCGAAGGAGCAAAGAAACAGTGTATTGGTATATCGAACATTGAATCAAATTAGCATTCGAGATCGAAGCAGAACAGTGAGTACTAAGAGAGCAAGAGGGTGCAGCAGTTCGGGTATAGCATATGTATGGTCAAAAGCTCGACTGGGTATATAAAGTATATGAACAAATTGCCAAGGCGATAGGGGATACAGGAAAGAGAGTGGGCAGAGTAGCTGGATACAAGTAATCCACGCAGATCAGAGATGATAAAAAAAGACGAGTGGTGGTAGCAATAGGTTGATAGTTAGTGACGACGGACTGCGGAAGAGGGAAGGGTTTATGCGAAGCCTGAAGCAGAACGGACACAGGAGCGGTATGGGGAAAATGTCATGAGAAGGCGATGGAACCTCATCAGATTTAGGCGCAAAAGAGTAGGCGTTGGTGAGGGAGCAGAATCGGATTTGTGGGAGTGTTGTTCTGAAAATGAGGAGGCCGAATAATTGGGGCCAAAGGCAACATGAGGCGATGAGATGAACGGCGGGGCAGTCGAGCAAAAGAGGTTGGTATAAGGATTGAGCCAGAAGGTTGATGTTACGGGGGTGCTTTTCAGTCCAAGTTAGTCTCGAACCTTAACCCCAGCTCGGCCGCCGGATGATGCCGACGGCAAGATTAGACGAAAAGATGGCCATGGGACGAATACGAAGATGAGACGAAACCGAAACCAAGACCAAGACCGAGACCGAGACGAGACCAAGACGAGTTGAGACCGTCTCAGAAGACGGGACGGAGACGAAGATAAGACAGATCGAGACAAACCAAGACCAAGATGAGACGAAACGAGAGACAAAGACGACGAAGATTGAGACCAAGACCAAAGATGAGACGAGATGAGAAGCATGAAAGATCAAGACGAGACCAGACAAAGATCAAGACAAGATGAGACAAAGACAAAGATTGAGGCGGGATGAAGTCTAAGATCTGAATCGGAACGGGACGAGACAAAGATTGAGACGGAACCAAGACCAAGACCAAGACCAAGATGAGACCGAATGAGAGAAGACGAAAGATCAGACGGGACGAAGACGAGAGACCAGGACGAGGGAGATCAAAACGAAAGACGCGAGAGGAAACGAGACAAAGAGGAAGATAAGATGAGACCAAGAGCAAGACCAAACGAGACAGACGAAGATGAGACGAGATAAGACTGAGATCAAGATGAGACTGAACGAGACGAAGACGAAGAATTAAGACGATGAAAAATGGAGAATCAAGACGAGACGAGACGAAGTTCGAAATCAAACCGAGACCAAGACCAAGACCAAGCCGAGACGAAGATGAAAGACCGGGATGGCACATCAGAGGAAAGCAGTAGATCTAGAGCGACTCCGAGCGGCATTTGCGTTGACCGCGGTTGAAACCGAAGAAAGACAACCGGGCGGACTGAGATGATCTTAGACTGGAGAAAGTGGTAGAGTATAGAGTGGGATAGGATGAATCGGGGTCTGAGACTGAGACGGGCAGAACCACCTGACGGATGATGAGAACAAAGCTGCCACCAGAGAAATATATATTTTCTGCATCCAATCAACACAACAGAAATGCATTTCGAATCTGCCAAGTGAGAGCGAGTGAGTACTGCACTATTGGAGCCCAGCGCAGTCAGGCAGGAGTCTGAGCTGGTCGTAGTGGCACAGCGTCAGTCTCCCTTCAAATCCCACAGTCGGACAGTAGATGAAGGGGCTGCGGGTCTGGATCGACGCTAAAGTCGATTTTTGGAATAGAAGGCAATGCCAGACGGTAAGATTCCTCCACGAGTATGGTTGTGGTGATGCATGTAACGTGCAGGTGCTGCAGATGACAGCCAGACCTCGCTACGAAAGACCTCAACGATGGAACCGCCTCTTGACCGAGGAGTCGTCCGCAGACGGTGAGACTGGAGAGCGCGGGGAGGGTGAATGAGTGAAGGAAACCGTCCATGCCCGTAGAGGTGTTGACGTCTGCCTCAAATGATCTCAGGCAGAGGAGTACGATATGCGGGTCCTGGGGGGTAAATACTGTGTAGCTGTGGCTCATGTCAAGGCGACAATCGAGAAGATTGGTGGCTGTCTGCAGGATTGTGACGCAAGCTTGGAATGTGATGTTATGCAGGGAGAGGCTAGTCAGCTGTGTCCAAGGAAGCCCAGTGATCTCTTGAGCTGCCAAACCGTCGAGCACGACGGAGCGTAGCATCCGGGCATCCATGAATTGAATTTCCCGCGGGGCTTCGCGGTCGAGTTCAATATCTAGATGGCGGAGAAGCGGGAATTTGCCTTCAATGGTGGGGAGAGCGGAAGCATGGTATTCGAGCCGGAGTTGTAGATATTCACAGTGAGCACGGATGGGAAGGATTGCTGCTAAAAATTCGCGCGCAGTGACAAGATATTCGTCCCTTTCATTCATATGAATGGACAGCGGACAGCAGCCCGCCCTGCTGAGCCATATGTAGTTGGGGTTGAAAGATGTGCGTTCCAGACTGGAAAGAGATATCGCTCGCCAAAGTTGGGGGGTAGAGAAAGCGATTTCTCTCCACAAACGGCAGATATGAGTCAAGAGAACAGGTGAAACTGGGCCGGCGAGTGGCGGGCAGAAAGGATATTTTGGGAGGAAATGTAAAAAGATTTCTGCCACGATTTCGTTGGGTAAAGTCAAGACGGGGTACTTGTAGGAGTTGAGCCGCTCCTTGATGGTCAACTCCTCGAGTCGCAAGGCTGCAAGAGTCTGTTCCAGAGCTTTTATTCGAGGTTCGAGCTCTGCTAGACGGGCACGATCCTCGTGGAAATTGGCAAGCATGATGCGGCTAGGGAATGTCGGGTCCTTACAGCACAGGAGTGCCAGCGGTACCGATAGTAGTAAGTGGTATTAGAACTCTGTGTCTGACTCGGAAGCCTGGCGATACAGGCAGGCAAAGGCAAAGGTCAATGACCAGAGGCAGCGCAAGAGGTAGACAAGATGCGGGAGCTCGGCCCGCGGCGTCCGTCTCTTTGCTTTTGTCAGTCAGTGCTTTGAACTTTCGTTGCGACTTCTCATCCACTCCACGCCGCAATTGGCAAAGCCGTTCCAGCCTGCCAACGTCTACTCGAACCCCGAGTCTCCGCTACACCGCTTAACAGTCTCCTTCGCCCTCAGAGTTGACTTGGTTCGACCATCCTTCAAACATCCGATAAGTTGTGATCTCCCGAGAATCACCGAAAAAAGGCAACCAACGCAACTTGCTCTCTGAACCTCGACGTTCAATGGACATCCCATCGCCGGCGCACCACCACCTCCACATCTCCACCGGCTCCTTGCCGTGCCCAAAACTCGACACTCTAGCGTCCGCGCATCCATTCACCCAGCAGGAACGTCCGTGAAAGCCTCTCGACACTCACAATTGAATGGTCGATAACTGTTAACGACTACACAGCTCGACGTCCTCTTCCCCTCCAACCCCGCGTTGCAAGCCGCCCTCAGCGTGCTCGAAACATCGTACGTCAATGCGGAGACGGGGTTGTTCGAGTTGGTGAAAGAGGTTGAGAAGGGAGGGTATGTGTCGGGGGTTGAGATGAAGAGGTGCGCGTTTCTCCATCTGTTTTTTGGGAGGTCCTGGTAAATGGATCGTTGACTGATTCTCATTCTCGAATCCTAGTACCCTCACAGCGCTAAGCGTCTCCCCGCACACGGACGACATCTGGTGCCTCGACCCTCGCGGCGTCCTGACCCTCCATCTCTCAGCGGAGAGCCACCAGAAATTGGGTATCACAGGGCAAAATCTCCCTTTCAAGTGTCGTTCCGAATACAGTGAGTGCATACATTCATCCATTCATTTAGGGAAAATCGAGCCAACGGATCGCGCAGCTGTGACCCTCCCCCTCCACCCGAGCGCATCCTCCCTCAAGAATCGTCAAAAGCGCGACGACGCGCTGAAGGCGTGGGATGCGCGTCGGAGGCAGGCAGGCGAGGCGGATTGGGCGGTGCTGTATTGTGGGAATGGTGCGGTAGAAAATTCCTTCGGCTTCACAATTGGACTAATGATAGAATTCTTCTTTAGATTTAGATACGACAACAAAATTTTCCTCCTCACTCGCCTCCCACACCAACACACAAATCCGAATCGTCCAATGCCAAATATCGAGTTCGACCAATGTGCGAATTCCCCAGCTGACGCTCCCTGCGCGACCCCCTTCTTCAGAGCTTGAGGCAACGGAGGATTGGGAGGAGGGTGTGCAGAGAGCCTTTGAGTGGGTTGGGATGGCGGGGTTTGGGTCGCCGCGGTGCGTATTCTCCAATGGTCAATAGTAATACGATTTGCTTATCGATTCTTCATTTCCAAGGTTAGAAGCAAACGACCGCGTCGACGCGTACATCGCCGTATACGACCCACCTTCCGCCGACCTAATAGTCGGCGACCTCACCCGCTTGCGCTGGCGCGGTTTCCTCAGCCCGAATTTTGTGCAGTCTGTCATAGATGTTCTTTCAAGGTATTTTCCATCCTCGTATTTTCCCTTCGACGTCTGATTGTGCGAAGGTTCAACCTCCCCGACTCTCACTTCGTCTCCATCACCTCGCACGCGTTTACCACCGCCCCGGTATCCTACATCCCGCCTGGAAAGAATAAGGACGGGATGAAGACGCCTGCAAAGGTGCCGAGTGTGGATGGGGAGGATACGTGGAGTTTGTTGCTTTCCCGGGAGCGCTGGTGTTTGGCGGAGAGTATTGGGTCGTTGGATGCGCGGTGGGGGTGATATTGTGTTGACTTGCCATCCCTGTCGCTTGAATCCAGACATCGGGGTCACTTCACAGTGGCAGCAGGAATAAAGTAATATAAAAGTAGCTAGCTAGCGGCACATAACATACGATACACAAGTGTCCCCAATACGATTGCGTTGTTGATACAGAAAGAAAGGAGCGTGCATTGTATGTATATGAAGGACGTGCGTGAGGCGTGCGTGGAGAGGCGTACATATGTGGTGAGAGAGCGAGAGACCGGGACGGAACAATAAGTAACAGCGAATGGCCAGTGGAAAGGCGAATGAGTTCCGGCAAAGGAGAGGAAGGAACGAGCGGCGTTCATACAGAGATTCGTGACTGAGCGAGCGAGCACTGGACGGAGATTTTTACGGTGCATGGATGCGTATGTATGGCGGCGAGAGCGTCAGACGTTTTGGGCGCGCCGACGAGGAGTGATCCGCACCAAGGACTGACGCGCGCTGGGGTTGGTGAGCGGCCCTGCGGCACGGACGCTCGGGGACGCGGGGCTGGCGTTGACGACGGTACGTGCGCCGCCCCAGACGTAGATGCGCGGGGTGACGGTGGGGGGCGGGGAGGGGGTCATGAGTTGGACGTGAGTCGTGTACACGGCGGGGGGCGTGGTGGGGGAGTACGACAGCGAGTCAGAGTCGGTGGACGGGGTGGAGGGCTCAGCGGGGATGCTGATGGGTGGGACGCTGACGCGGCGCGGGGAGGCGCTGGCAGCGGCGGCGGAGCGCTCGAGGTCGGAGGCGGTGGTGGAGTTGCGGCGGAGGGGGGAGTGCACGATGGGGCCGTTGAGCACGAGGACGGGGCGCGGGCGGTCGGCGTCTGCGGTTGTGCGGATCGTGATTGGGTCTCCTTCGGGGATTGTGATAGCAGTGTCTGCGCCGGGCAGGGGCAGGACACGCGCGTAGGAGACGTCGTCGCTCATGGAGGTGGCAGCGCCGTGCAAGAACGTCTGAGGGTTCTCGTCGACTAATCTGTCCCAGATCATGGTTGTCCTTCTAGCTGGGAGGGCGGGGACAGGGCCGGGGGCGGGTTCACCGAGGGGGCTGTCGCGGCCACTGTCGCTGCTGTCTGAGCTAGAGTCCGAGACAATGACGGGGTGCTCGAGGCGGTCAACCTCCCCGATATCCATGAATGCCTCATACTCAGCGCCTTGGAAGAATTCGTCCGAGTCGGGGTCAAAACAGTGGCTGAGGCTCCATCGGGCGGGGTCTGGATAGACGGGGAGGGACTGGTCGAGTTCCTACGTTAAAATGAGGTTGGCTATGGTTGATTTTTTGGCGAGTTTGGTAGATTACCTTGATGTTGTCTGACTGGACCCTAATAGCCAAAGCCTTGACGCCATAAGTCTCGGAGAATAGTGCGCGACCCATTAGGATAGTTTTTGAGGGGTATACGAGCAAAACGGTTAAGTATTGCGAGCGGGGTGCTGAGGCTGAGCCTGAAGAGCTTTTGGTGGAGGAAGAGAAGGATTGAAACTGTGACTGATGTGACGAACGCGTCTGTCACAAAATGTCACATTGGCTGGCACTGCCGATCCCCTTGCTTTCGTGCCGCCACTACTAGTATCTCTTGTTTCGTCGTCGTCCATGCCATGCCTTCAGTTTGTCTCGCTTTCCATTGCAACATCGCCGCATTTTGACAGCTTCCACTGACAATTTTTTCGCCCCCTCTTCGCTGCTCCAAGCAATACCAAAATCCACCCCCTTCCTTTCTTGCCTCCCCGACTTCGACTTCGATTCCTCAAATTGGGTACTTGCTCCTTGCGCACTTTTCTCTTATGAGTTCCTGCTAGCATGCACTCGACCTCATCGGCCGTCCAATCCTCGTCCTTCTGCTGCTGGAACTGGTCCCTTTTAAAGTGGATATTTTCACCCTCACCTTCCTCTGTTCTCAATTCCCTGTTGTTTTCATCGACCCATGCCACATGTCTTTGCCCTTTCTCGATATCCGCTATGTTATTACCGTCTCTGTCGTCTGGCCCAAATCTCTGCAGCTTTCTCGCCTGTTCGCTCTCCTGATAACCCTTGCTGTCTCTCTCCGTACCACCAACCTCCTCGGCCGAATTCTTAGACCAACCTCTTGCTCAGCACTATTTTCTTGATGCTCCTGCGATCGCTCTACTGCTTCGTCGCGCCTCCCTGTCGTCTTTCGCCCGATTCATTCGGCCTCGTCATCTTCGCAAGTCCCTATATTTTCATCACACTCCCTCCAGCCCGATTCCGCTCCCTTCCCAAGGCCTCTGACTTTTTAAGCTTCCTACTTGCCATAGACATCTTACCCATCACCCCTCCTGTTCCAGTTCTTTTCCCATCTCGCACAAACAGTTCCATCTGCCCCAGCCCTTCGTCTCTAATGATCAACCTATTGCTACCACCACCCATCCTCTTTGTGTTTTTCAAGTTTTTGATTATCTCTCATCTGCGTGAATTACTTGTATCCAGCTCTTCTCCTGCGACTCTCTTTCCTGTATCCCTTATCGCCTTGACAACTTGTTTACGGCCTTTATATCGTTCTCGCAGCGAGCATTCAGCCGGTCGAACTTTTGACCATACATGTGCTCTTCAGAACTTGAACTACTGCACCTTCTTGCTCTTTTGATACTCACGTTTCTGTTAACAAGCTACCTACTTCACAGCATCTCCCTGGCCACCTATCCGCCCTCGCCTGCGTCACCCCAACCACATTCATCCTCCTCGGCGGAGATACCTTCCACCACGTCGGCGAAGCCCACCCCCAAGCCCGCCCTGCAGCAGAACATTCCCTGCCCCGCCCACCTCCTCGAGGAAGCCAGAACCTCCATCTCCACAGACTACTTCTGGTCCCCGAATTCCCGCATCGGCGCCTTCGACCTACTCTCCTGGTCTTACCAGCTCCTGGCGATCTCAGACGAACCGGATTCGTTCTATACACACGCAGGTTTCTGTGGAAAAGCTGACGGCCTTCGATGCGGATCCTGACTTTTTCGTCATGATCTCGCATGATATAAGCATTCGAGATTCGATTCCTTATTTCCCTGCGTACCTGTACGATTGGAAGGCGAGCAGGTTGAAGGAGAAGACGATCTGGACTCTGGAGTCTCGTAGAGAAGACGAATCCCGCCCTTGTGTTCAGCCCAGCGTAGCACCCCCAACTTACTTTTCTTCGCTCCCAATGTCTAGTCGTTGCTACAAGTACACGCCTATAGAAAACTCCGTGTTCCTGGTGTTACAGATACATACAAATAAATGGGCTAGAATGCTGCCTACTACAATGCTACATCTTCACGACAGATGAATCCCATCGTCGACACTGATCGTTTGACCTATTACGAGGTTTAGACAAGAAACAGGATGATTCGCTCGTTCAACTCACCAGTGACAAAGTGAGAATTCGGGGAGGCGAGGAACGATACAACGTTCGCGACGTCTGAGGGCTGACCCGTCCCGATCCAAGATGGAATCTTCATGAACTGAACGAACATGGTCGTTAGCTATAGATTCCTCTACAAATCAGTCTTGGCCCACATACCTGTTTAATGCCGAATCCAACTCCATGCTCTTTGTCTACAGGGTTAGCGACTGTAATCCAATACCTTAGTGGGGGAGCCGCGACTGCAAGTGGCACAACATACTCATTTCGGTGTCGATTGCGCCGGGAGCGTAGGCATTGGCGGTGATCTTGTGTTCCCGCAATTCCTGGGCTAACAAATTTCATAGAATGGATTCAACTACGGTATAGCGAGATGGCAAACGCGTACCCGTGGTTTGCGTCAAAGCACGAACTGCGAATTTCGATACGCAATATGCACCCATGTTGGCGAAGCCTGAAAGATCAGTCTCAATAAGAAGAAGCAGCGCGTAATCGAGAAACAAACCTCGCGTTCCAGCGATCGATGAGGCGCCTATTATGCGAGTCTGAACGTGTTGTATTGAGAGATAGAAAAACACTGACCAATGAGGCGTCCTCCGTTGCCTTGCTTGATCATCTGTAGGGCAGCATGCTTGTAGGAAAACAAAACCCCTCGAATATTGACATCCCAGCACTTATTCCAATCGTCGACGTTGGCTACGCGTTCCGTTCAACTATACATAAACAGTGAGCAATTTCCAGACGCACCATCAATCACAGGTCCAGCTCCAACACCAATACCTGCTACGCCGGCGTTGGCGACCATCTACGAGCAACCTCAGTTCACCCGCAGCCTATTAAATATATAAAGACTGCTTACGACGTCGACGCGTCCAAGACTAGACACGGCCGCCTCAACCAGAGCTTTGACTTCTTCCTCCTTAGTGACATTAGTGGGAACCGCAACAGCCTTCCGTCCAAAACCCTCAATCTCCTTCACGACCTTGTTGAGCTCGTCAATCTTGCTCGGCAGGTCGGCCACGACTATATCCAGACCGTCGGCGGCCAAGCGCAGACTGATGCCCTTCCCGATTCCTTGTGCGGCGCCGGTGATAATCGCGACACGAGTATACTGCTGGGTCGTGGTGCTCATGGTAGATGGTCAAGTTGACTCTCTAGTCTTGACTCTTGAGATATTACCCTTTGGGTACGGATACGCGGATGCACGGGGAGGAGAAATTATAATAGCCGGGATTCAGGTAGGGTCGTCAGCTGAGTGTCTCTTTAAGGAATTGAAATTTGAAATCGATATTGTATAAGAACGGCCGCAAGCCTTCCGCGGTGTGTGCGTGTTCAGTTCAGGATGTCATTCATACAAGCGACTGAAGAAGGTCTGTTGAGCCGCAGTCTGGGATTGGTTGGGGAAGGCCGCAGAAGTTGACGGTCCCGGAGCATGTTTTCGAGTGATGGCTGACAGTCTGAACGCATCGAAGACCACGAATCGCTGGGCAGAAACGCTGCGGAAAAGATGTGAAGCCCACCGTGCGGCGTGCGCGCGCGGGGATGCTAGAAGTGAGTTGGTGGTAAGCAGGCAAGAACCGGGAGCTCACCTATTCTGATCCGGTAACTTCCGAAGTAATGGGTGGCTTCGAACGACCATGGTCAAGATTTTTCAAATCGATAGGTTCTTTCCAGCTGACTCGAAACCCTCAGCATCGACTTGGACGTGCTCGAAATTGAGCAAGACATCTTCTTGTACGAGTCGACGGCTGAATTGAGGACTCGGAAGAGCAGAACGCTTCAAAACAAACTTGCTTCAATCTCTCGTCTTCCCTCGGAAATTCTGGCCGAAATATTCGTTTACTGCGTCCCAACCTCTATTGACAGCTTGCGTAGCGATTTACAATGGATGAATCCCATCCGTGTCTGTAGTCATTGGCGCAACGTTGCACTCGCTTGCCCCGATTTTTGGACCACACTGATGTTTTGGAGACCGAACTCGATATCAGTGTCGCTCATGCGTTCACGGATGGCCCCTCTGGTAGCTCGAATGGATCTCGACGAGGACCACAATCTTTTTCCAGAAATCATTTTGCTCGAGCATGCCCCACGGCTACGAACCTTCGAAGTTTACTCTTCACAACCAGAGAACCTTGCTCCGTTTTTGGCCGTGTTGGAGTACGCTGGTCCTGCACCCCTCCTCATCGATGTGTGCATCGTAAACGATGGCTTTCGTGGCCTATGGTTACCGGGAAATCTCTTTGGTAGAGCAGAAACAGTTGAGACAAGGAAACCCGGGATACATCTCGGTCGACTACATCTTGAAAGCTGTGCCTTTCCTTGGGACTCCATGTGGTATTCACGTCTTACAGAACTTGAGCTGTCCAACATTCTTACCCCTCAACTACCTACAATGGATGCTTTTTTGAGTGTTCTCAGGACATCACCGGGTCTCCAGATACTTACCGTGACTGGTCGCTGTCCGTCTTACTCATCCTCATCCTCCCCCTCACAGGACGCCATCGTACATCTTCCCCACCTCACCTCGCTGACCCTCAGTGGTTCTGCCTTGGCGTGCAGCGGTTTGCTGGACCATCTCGCCCTTCCATCGCTAGTGTCCATCGATATCTCGTGCTCCATCCCGGCCAAGCGCCCACCACGAGAAATCAATGCTGTCCAGGACCGTCTCGTTACCCAGTTGACCCAAAATCTTCCGCCGAACTGGCACGACACATTGCATGTCAATTATGAACGCAGCTTTCAATATTCACTGTCCAACTCAGCTCGGTCCACATGTCGTCGCATCCTTTGGTTCAGGAGCGGCTTCATGGTCGAAGAGTGGCCCAGCTTACTGCGCATAACAGACATCATTGGGTCCTGTCTCGATCTCTCCAATATCACGACGCTAGATCTTTGCGATATGCCTCAAGTTAGTGTCCCACGCACACACGACCCCAATGTAATTTTGCGCTTCCACTCCTGCCTATCCTTGTGGGACGACATGGGACGGGCTCTCCCCTGCCTAACGGTACTGCATCTTCGCAGCTCGTTCATCGGCACCCTCCTTGAATTCCTCATCGCACAGGCCATGCTCCTCATCGGAGTAAGTCACTATAGGTCACCCTTTCATGCCACTACGCGCGGGTACCCTGCCTTTCGCGACCCCGACGCAGAATTTGAGCACGCTTGGCCCACTCTGCGGTGTATTATTCTAGATGATATTGATATTGACGTACCGCGGAACCCCGCCGGGACGACACGCGGGGAATTGATGCGCGCGCTGCTCTGGGCGAGGCGCATAGGCGGTGCGCCTATCCAGCAATTGGAGTTCGGCGACTCTTCCGACGTCGATGAAGACGAGGTAGCCAAGTTTGTGTTCTTTTCCGACGTGAAATGGGATGGAGAGCATTACAGCATGCACTATGCGTCGAATGATTCCGACGAGGAAGCCCTACGTGACTATGCAATTGCTATATTTACTCAGATGTATCATTCCCCCGAGACGGAGACGGATCGCGTCTCCATTCGGGATCCACCATACGCACGAGCGCTATCAATGGCCGAGGCAATTGCGAGCACTTCTACTATAGTCAATAAGAAAGAATCAACCTGATCCTATGCTTAGTAGTATTCTTCATTTTCGAGTCATCAATGTCAACACCAAATTTCCTTTTCGGGCTGCTAGGACGAGGATTTATTCCATTTTGGGATGGACAGTATCGAGATTGGATAGACACAACACTCCGAAAGCAAACGTTCCTCAACGAACTATCCGCGACCTCATCATCTCCGGACAACATCAGCTCGAAGACGCCGGTATGGACCATCAACTTGAGTCCCATGGCAAACACAGCAGACGGGAAAAAATCGAGACGCAACACAGAGAACACGGCAGACAAACGGATTTGAAATATGGGATACTAGGTACAATGTGAGATTCAAACGTACAACATCAGTTCTTCGTGGCGCGACGATAATTGGCGGAAACCATTTGCACAAAAGCTGTCACGGAATGCGCGCGCAAATCGTCTGTAACTGTCGGCCATTCTGCCTCCTTTACATCAGACAACACGTCCACATATCGTTCTAAAGGCGGTGAACTGCTCATTGACAGGTTGGAGCAAGAATGAAGCTTCAACTGCCAGATGGGTAAGGTGCCAGGGTGCTCGGGGGCCCCTTCGCGCCGCGCCCACAGATACGCGCGAAGCAAATCGCCACAACATGGCTTCAGGAGATTATCCAGACCAGCCAAATCAATCTCATGGAGTTCAAGGCGTTGCAGCTTTGGCCACGCATGAGTGAGCGAGCCATCTGGACCGCGAAGGGGTAATCCACCCGACGACAGGTGGAAGCATGAGCGATGATGGCTGACGTTGATTAGGAGCATGGCTTGCGCGAGTATGAGGTCGAACAGTCCGCCTGGAAACGATTTGTATAGATGCAGAGTCTCTAGACGTGCGAGATTCCGACCCAAAGTGTCCCATAGAGACACGGAGGAAATGAACATCGCGACACTACCGTCGGCGTCGCACATGGAAGGCATGGCAGGCAAGGAATCCAAGTGAAGTGTAGTGATATTGGATAAATCGAGGCAGCTGCGGATAGCCTGGGTAATTTTGAGGGTATTAGGCCAATGTGGCTGCCAACACGTATAGTGCGATTGGATACGAAGGGTGCGGGACCACTGCGTGTTGGCCGAATGACGAAGTGAGTATGTGAATGTGTTCCGACAATCTATGCTGGCAGTATCGTACTGTTCTGGGCCAAGCTCTTCCGAAAACATGGGGATCAATTCCTCGCAGATGGATTTAGGGAATCCCCCCTTTCCGCCGCCATACACAATGGCTGAGGTGTTGATGATTGTAGAGGAGGGGACAATGAGGCAGCCCATTAACCAGCAGAGGTACGAGGGATCATCCGTGATATTCAACAGATTGAGGTGCGGCATTTCGAGATCGAAACCGTTGCCGACGACTGGGCAGGCATGGTACAGAGTAAGAGCCTGAAGGTTGGGAGATTTGGAGAGGACGTTCAGAAATGCGTCCATCTCGGGGCGCTGCTCCATATTTAGGTTGGACAAATGAAGCTCGGTGAGGTGGGAATACCAGAGCGAGTCTCTCCACGGAAACGCGCAGCAATCCAGATGTAAGCGGATGCCTGATTGGCGTCCTGCTCTCCTGCTCTCGGAAACCTCCTTTCTTCTGAATAAGTCTCGTGGGAGCCAAACAGTGCATGCGGGATTGTTCAGATTCTCCGGGTACGAGTTGCTGTTCGTAATTTTGATGTCGTTTAAGTGCGGAGCGGCATGGGCATTCTTCAAGTTGGTCATGAAATTCGCGAGTAGGTCTCCCGGTCCAAGGATCTCTAGTGCTCCCAGTCGGGCAGCGTTTTCGAGAAGGATGGGCTCGGGGGTGTTGTCAGTGTCCCGTAGTAGATCTGCTCGGATCACCAAAGGCGCCTTTTTCGAACGCGCCAACATGACCTGTGTCCATTTTGGACGAGACAATATAAGCGTGCTCCAGAATTCGGGGCAAGCGAGGGCGACGCTACGCCACTGGTGGCAGATGCGCGTAACATTCAGCCAGCTGAAGTCATCGTCCAACGAGGCGATCGAGGTGGGAATACAATGAACAAAGATATTGGCCATAATTTCGGCAGGAAGGTGGGAGATGGGAACAAGGGCGTTCTGACGCGTCCGCTGCGTGCGTTCTTCACGTTCTGCCGCAGACTCGGACACTGCAGAGACTTCATCAAAGTCAGAACTATGCATGGATGAGTGGATGGCGCGTATTTCTAATGACGGAAAGCGGTTTCGGATCCTGGAGCGGAGTCTGCTAGTCAAGTGAAGGCTAATGAATTGTCTATGGCGACAGCTTACTTGCAGAAATTGGCCTATTGTAACGGTCTTGACCTGATAAACTGTAGTAAACTGTTCAGCTGCTAATTCTGAAAGAAAGAAGGAAGTTACAATTCAGCGAGAAGTTGTGATTGGAATCCTATAATGGTTTCTCTTTTCTTGGAATATCTGAGGCAGAACTGGTATGAGATAGTGGCAAGAGTTAGAGGGAAGAGGAGGCTGAGTCACACGTGGTGACATGGTCGGCGTGACCAGCGCGTCGCGTGCTTCTCCCTCCTCCATCCACCTTGAGTTGTAGCCCCAACTTGAGGGTTGGCTATCGCCGTATCTCTAGTCGCTATGGACCCAACACCTACCGTCGAACCCGTGACAGAAGTTACTGTCAAATCTCCCGCTACAGGGTCTGAAAGCCCTAATCCATGGAGGACTGATACGGCCGATTCGACACCGAAGGATGAACCGAGATCTGAGGAGAGCAGACCACTACACACCCCAGACCCAACGTTGCTAGACTCGTCTTTCACTGAAGGATTTCAAGCCGACTCTTCAGATCTCAAACCCCGGGCCTCCGAGCAGGTTCTCCTTGAATTCGATCCTCTCGCTGACCGGGAAGAGGCAGCGGCCAGGGAGGCTTGGGAAAAGTCAGAGGCGCATCCACCACCTCCAAGAACCCCGTCTCCCAGCCCTCCAACACCTCCCCTCAAAGATACTGAGCCATCTTCTTTGCAGCAGCCAGATGCTGCGCAGCAACCTTCAACTCCGTCGTCGTCCGTCTTCCCGTCCTTCACCGCGTTAGCCCGCTCTCTCGCCCTTCCTATTCGGTCCAAATCACGGTCACGACCAGGGTCGATGGATGTTGCGCGAGGGGTGCCATCACCTTCTACACTGTCGGCATTTGTTGAGCAACAAACTCAGCAGCCTCAGAACCGGGAATCGTCTACGCAAGCTCCGTCAAGCGCAGGCGAGACGAGCACTTCGGGTCGCAGTACACCGGGCACTTCAACATCGGAAGCGAGCAAAGGAGATCCTCCGTTCGATTTCCAAAAGTTTCTGGACCAGATGAAATCAAGGAACGCTGAGATTGTCGCCAAATATCTCAAATCGTATGCGATCCTACCCTCTCTCGATTCATCTTTTCCGACCTGTTTTCGCTCAGATTTTTGAGCAACTTTGCGAAGCGAACTTTCACTGTAAGCGATCAGGTCAAAATAATAAACGACTTCCTTAACGTGAGTACTAGTCAAGCATACTGTTGTTCACCTTCAATGTTTTGACATCTCTGTAGTTCATAGTTAAACCGATGCGGGAGTCCGATATTTGGAAGAACGCTTCAGATGCAGAGTTCGACAATGCGCTAGAGGGCATGGAAAAACTTGTCATGAACCAACTTTATCAATTGTCAGTTTGTGTGCCGCAACTCATTGAAGCATATCTCAGGAAGCTGACTTGTCTCAAGTACTTTCACCCCTGCTGTAGCGGTCGCAGTTCCGCGCCGACAAATAACGGCCGACGATTTAGAGCGCGATAGAGTACTCTCACAACGGATAGCACTGTTCGGATGGATTACGGAGGCACATCTTGATATCCCGGTGGGCGAAGGAAGTAACGGCTTCCTGATGTTTGCGCAACAAGGTCTGTATAATGCAGGCTTACGAACCCTATCCGCAACTCACGGCCAGCCATGTAGAGCTGCTCAAGGTCAATCACTATAAGGCCCCCCGGGACAAGCTTATCTGCATCCTCAATTGCTGCAAGGTCATCTTCGGTTTGCCCGCCCCCTCGTTTTCGATTTCTTCGGCTGAGATCATCCAGGCCTCATAAGACATCTGAAGAAGGAAGAGGGGGCGGATTCCTTCGTTCCAATACTAATCTATGTGGTACTCAAGGCCAATCCTGAGCATCTTCTGTCGAATGTGGAGTGCGCATTTAAATTGTAAAAGACAATCATACGCTGACACATTTTTCTCTGTAGATTTATCAATCGATTCAGAAATCCGGCCAAATTGCAAAGCGAAGCAGGATATTATCTGTCGAGTCTTGCAAGTCATCTTGAAGCCCTGCTTGGAGAAGACTAATTTGGTTCTTTCCAGATGGGCGCTGTTTCTTTCATCGAAACAATGGACCATACGTCTTTGTCGAACATCACTCAACCAGATTTTGAGAGGTACGGCCCGCTTCCAAACCAACAATTTATGCTGACCCAGTTTCCCAGAAATGTCGAAGAAGCTCTCCAATCTCTACCACCTGATTCCCCGGTCGTTCCCCATGCCATTCCCGTCGTTCCAACCACTCCAATCACTCCTACCACCCCACAGCGACCTGTATCGTCATCCTCCTCGCATGAAGGCGAGGAGTCTGCTGAACCTCTCGCTATCACGACACCTGTACAAACACTGACCGAGGATGCACGGCGGTTATTCCAGAAGACTGGAGACACAATATCGAAACCGCTCAATGCGCTTGGTCGAATCTTCAATGAAGCGCTCGACAGCGCGGAGGGAAAGATGCAGTACCTCCCTGGACCTTTCGCGCCGTTTGAGCTCGGGCGGGAGAACCGCGCTCAGGCCCAACAACAAGGACAAGGCCCGCCACCGAACGTCCCGCATTGGAGCCATCCTGATGCAGCACGCCAGCATGGACAGCCAAACTATTACTTCAATAATGCCGAGGGTATCCCACAAACGCCTGCAGGGGAGGCTGGGTACCAGCCTCCAATACAGACGCCGTACAAGCAGCGCGTGCGGCGGATACCGTCTTCACCTGCGCCGTCGATCCTAGGCACGCCGCCAGGAACGCCAGGCTATCACCAGGGCCCGCCCGACGAGACTCCTTCACGCATACCGCCAGGAGTGGCCCTCACACCGCCACGATTACAGTCGCTTGGTGTTGGGACAGGTGTGTCGAGGACGCCGACGCCGAATTTAGATCTGGCGGGGATACAGGCACAGATTGATTCGGCACACAACCATGCTGCGCAGGCGGCGCAGGAGACCCTTCTGCAGATTTTCCCTGGGGTAGAGCCCGAGATCGTTCAATGGGTATTAGATGCCAATGAGGGAGATTTGGGGAAGAGTATAGAGACGTTGTTGGAGATGAGTAGTGGAGAGTAGTTGTAGGCAGCAATGCATTTGTTCGGATTTCGAGCTCGCTACTTACGTCACATCTGTAACGCGCTTTTGCTTTGACCACGACCAGTTTGGTCACTGACTGTTAATCCTCATCTGTCCGCCCGCCGCCTGGGCTAGCTGGACGCCGTCATTCTAACTCGTGCATGCAATCGAGAACACTCAGAGTCAAAGTAGTTATTGCAATTGAATGACTCGAAAGCTGTGAAGTCGACTTCTAAGTTCTTGGGCCAGGTGCATCATTCTGGTAAGTAGTTGCATCTTAAACGCTTTCTCGCACCTCGTCAAAGGTCCCCGAAATCTTCTACTAGACCCAGCCATTGTTTCCTGCCGCTTTGCATCATTCACCGGTAGATTTAACCCATCCCTGCATTAGACGCCTGAGTGGGAGGCATTGCTGGATACACAACTCTCCAGGATTACACGGTGAGCTTGTGTCCTGCTTCTGTGCGTACGGTATGACCCAATCCTTCATTCATAGCGATCCGCGCAGCAGGCGTTCAAGGCGGCGCCCCATCTTCCGCCGTCTTATACCGTGTCTCAACTCTACAATGAGTGTATTCGACATCGACGCGGATGGAGTCGTCCTTTTCGAATCGACTGCGGAACGGGACGCACGAGAGGCTCGGACTGAGTGGAATGCCCTCGTTCCTGTTGCGCGCTTGCCACCGGAAATCCTTGCAGCCGTTTTCGTTCGCTGCATTCCAACTTCTGTCTTCAAGCTCAAGAATGATCTGAGCTGGTTGAATATCACCCGCGTCAGCAGAGCGTGGCGCGATATCGCGCTTGCTTGCCCCGATTTCTGGAGCACGCTTGTTTTCCACAGGCCGATGTGGACGCCCGTCATGCTGGAGCGGTCGAAAATGGCTTCGCTGATCATTCGCTTGAATCTCAAGAAAGAGCACACCGTACCGGATTGTATACTTCTCGACCACGCTTCGCGACTCGGGATCCTCGAAATCCGTTCTCCTCAACCGCAGCTTGAAGCCTTCTTCGCCACGTTGGAGCACGCGGGCGCAGCCCCGCGTCTAGAATGCGTCAAAGTCGTTAATACTTCGAAAAACAATCTTGAGGAGGGGGGTACGTGGCTACCCTCGAACATATTTAGGCGGTCCGAGGTACTTGAGAGCCGGAAAAATGGGGCGCAGCTAGGCGTGCAATTGCACCTCGAGTCGTGCGCCTTCCCGTGGGATTCTGGATGGTTCATTGGTCTGACAGATCTTCATCTGGAGAAAATTAACCTCGTCCAGCGGCCGACAATGGAGACATTCTTGGGCATTCTCGCGGGTTGCCCAAACCTTCGAGCTTTGACGATGATCCACTGTACTCCGACAACGCTACGCGGCTTCGTGGTCGAACTAGCTCATCTGAACACACTTACACTGCAGAGCGACTCGCCTATAGCGTCTCTGCGCCTTCTGGGTTACTTGGTGTTTCCTTCGTCAGCGATCCTCAATATCACCTTACGAGGAAATTACGATCAGCATCAAAAGACTTACAAGAGTCTGCTCACTATTTTCTGCAGAGCTCCCCCCGAGTTGTACGACACCCTTTGGTTTGAACAAACGGCTACTCATTTCTCATGCACTATCACCCACTCTGAGCATCGCGAGTGGTCTCGCACTGTAGGAATCTTCGGGGCATTGCCGTATGTGGACGGCATCCACTTAATAGAGCTCGTGCGGGATCATCTCGATATATCCAACGTAAACACATTGCACCTTATGGGAATGGATTCCCTCCCACCGCCTCCCCTCTACGACGTCTACGAAGACGTTGCGCTGAATTCGACCTTGCTTTTGTGGGACACCTTGGGTCGTTCTCTCCACAACGTCCACACTATCCATCTGCACCAAACCTTTCCGGCCTTATGGCTCGAGTTTCTGCTCACGCAGGCCATGCTCATCATCGGCGTCAGCCATCACAACTCGTGCTTTAATATTCCGATGCCGCCGCTACGTACGGTCAAGTATGGCTTACCATTGCCATTGAGGGATGCGGATGGCACCCTCAGACATGCGTGGGCCGGCATGCGCAGGCTTTTTTTGCACGGTGTCGACTTGGAGAGCATGCCGAGCGACCATCCGCCGACGTGCCTCTCGAGGCTGCTTGCGCTGTTCTGGGCACGGCGGACGGGGGGTGCGCCGATCTGGGGTCTGACGCTGGAGGGGTGTAGGAATGTGTCCTTGTACCGATTGGCTAATTTCAGACTTTTTGCGGATGTGGATTGTGGAGGACGGTCGGTAGAAGAGTTGGGGATTACTGGGGTTGAGGATTTGGTGTGTATTCGATCGTATTCGATCAATATCTTCGCGGAGGTTGCTGAGGTGGTTCGCAAACCTCGTCATGAGGATTGATATCGAAGTCGATGTGTTGTACCTATGTCTTTTTCGTATAACTGAACTATCGACTCACAAACCTTAGGACACCCTACACCATCCACTTGCACATAGTCTTCCCGGCCTGATGGCTCGAGTTTCCAATGCTAACGCAGGCGATGCTCATCATCGGCGTCAGCCACCACCGGTCGTGCTTTAATATTCCGCTGCCGCCGCTGCTACGCGGTTAAACATGGCCTCCCATTGCCATTGAGGGTTCCGGAAGGCACACTCAGACATGCGTGGGCCAGCATGCGCAAGCTTTTCCTGCACGATGTCGAGTTGGAGAGCATGCCGAACGACCATCCGCCGACGTGCCTCTCGAGGCTGCTTGCGCTGGTTTGGGCACGTATGCGTTATAATTCTGTCTTTCGTATATTACTTACTGAACATTATCAACTGACAAATTCATGCAACTTGGAAGGGGCAAGTTTCTTTGGTCGAGTGACTCGAGCCAAATCCGCGTCGAACCTATTGCCCGCACAATACTCAGAGTTACTGAGCGTAAAAACAACACCAGAGCTTCGTGTGCTAGTTGATGTCGCGTTCGTGAAAAGCATTAAAAGCACGAGCTACCGCAGTGACTCCAGGCTGCCTAGTACGATATTATCAATTAAGCGAGTTTTCCCGATCCACATCGCGCCGCTCAACAGCATGGGCGGATGAGAATTCGAATTCGGCTCTGCACAACGCACGTCTCCTAGCGGTTCGAGACTGTCCGAATCGTTGAACTCGATGTAATCCAAGCGGATTTCCAGATCGCTATTGGCGGCAGCGGAAGCGGCTTCGCGAATGACCTCCGACGCGCGTTGGATGCATACGGACTTTGTTAGGCCGTCGGTCCATGCTTGCTCGGCGACTTTGAGGGCGCGGTAGAGCGCGGGCGCGGCGTTGCGGCCTTGTGGTGAGAGGTACGCGTTGCGGGAGGACAGCGCGAGGTTGGAGGCGGGGTCGCGGGCTGTGGGGACGATGTGGATGTTGTGGGATGCGGGATGCGAGAGGAGGATGTCTCGGCAGAGGCGTTTGATGATGAGGCATTGTTGGATGTCTTTTTGCCCGAAGTACGCGTTGTCGGGCTGCGAGGGCGTTGAAATAGATGTGAAGAGGCATTGGCGAGGGACAAACCTCGACGGCATTGAATAGCTTTGTGACCACGGTTGCGACTCCACGGAAAAAGGAAGGGCGGGTTTTGCCTTCCATTTGCGCGGAGTAGCCCTTGACTTCGATGAAGGTGCCCTGCTGAGCGGCGACGTTCTGATCAATCCCCGAGGGATACATCTCCTGTACGGTGGGCAGGAAAACAGCTGATGTGGTTCGGATGATTGGATCGCTGGAAGAGGGTACAGAAACTGATTCTGCGCTCAAGACCTCGAGATCGCGCGGGAGGGTGCGCGGATACGTCGTAAGATCTTCGTGAGGTGCGAATTGAGCGGGATTCACGAAGATGGAGAGGACGGTGAGGTCGTTCTCTGCTAAGGACTTCCGGACTGCATCAGATTCAATAAATTAGATACTTACAGAGCACGCGAGTAGATGGGAGACCCACCGAGAGACATATGGCCGTCGTGGAGAGCGCCCATGGTTGGTACGAAGCCTACGGATTTGTTCTGTTTGCGAGCTGCTTGGCGCCATTGGCGGAAGGCGGCGACGGTGGTGAAGAGCGGGATTGGGGAGGAGGGGAGGACGGTGGTGGTGGTGGACATGGTGCGCAGGGAGGAGCGAAGGGCGGGATGGAGCATTGGTTATATAGTGGGTGAAGGATATTTGACGCTATCGTACCATAAATTGGCGGTTACAGTCATGGTCAAGTCATGGTCAAGGTAAAAGTGAGTTTGGCGTATTTGGGGTTGTTTTGCGATTATGTACTTGATTTAGGACCACCACCATCGCTTTGACCGCTCCCAAGTTGCATTATGCCCTCTACAGTCAGCTGTTCGACGGCTCCCATTCCACTGCAACCACCAAGCCCTGTTCTTGAAGCTGCATGATCTTTCCTGGCCTAGTACATGCAAAAACATTAAACGAACATTCGATTAGGCTCGTTTCACCCTCTCTAGTATGGGGGACGTGAAATCTGAAGATAGTCGTTCAGATCACCATCAGGAAATTTGCACGAGCGGGATTTCAGCTGGCGTGAGCTGATGGCGATCACGCGGTGCCATCGGCCGATTTCGCACTGATGCGGCCATGCACTCCGCACACCAGGCTGGTGACGCGCTGGTTTGCGCTAGTGAGATACTTGTCCGTCTGGTCTGTTGCTGCAGCTGCTTCTTTGGGCGTACTCATCCCCGCTCCTCCACGTAATTACTGCACAATTTCTGTGCCATTTCTTCAAGTCTAGATTTTGCTTTCATTATACATGCTAAGCAGTGTGCCAGTGTTCAAGTTTGCTTCGACCTCATCAGACTGTTTCGGTAGCTTCCAGGGGTGGACTCGCCGCCGACTCGGAGTTGTTGTTGACGTGTGAAGACGCGTCCACGCGTCGCGCACGTGCTTGGTCCGTGCACATCAATCATTCCATCATGTTGATACTTTTAATGGGGGTTGTCGCATCTTTCCCTCCTTCCTCCACCTTCCTCTGCCGTCCCTAGCCTCCAAAGCCCTTCAGCAACTTCAAGTCATCTCAAGACAACTCCTTCCAAGTTCAGTGGTTTCAAGCTGGCTGTCTTTCTGGGTCCGTTCGCTCCGCAACGTCAAGTTCTGTCCCCCTGCCTCAAACTCTCAAGTCGCTTTCTACCGCAAACTCTCAAGACATTGCCCTCAATCTCGGAAGTCCCATTGCAAGCCCCTCAACCTTCCATCGCAATTTCCTCAAGCTGCCCTCAATGCCCTCAATTACGTTCAGCAATCGTCAAGCCTGGATCTGCTCGTGTCAAGACTCAAACGGTCGGCTTCTCCTCAAGTCGGTTGTATCGCCTCAACGCGTGGTAGTCGAGGGCGTGGTTCCTGGGCGTTGGTGCGTCATTCAGCATTTCGTTCGTTTCTCGTACATATATTGGGTCGTCGTGGTGTACTGTATCGGGTTGCTTCATGTCTTTGACATCGTGTGCATGAATACATGGATATCTTCTTGCATTCTTGAGACATCTGTCGGGAGAGCAAGGGCAAAAAAGGCCGGGAATGCTGGGTAATGTGGGCTGGTATAGTGCTGGTATCCGGTGCGGTTGACACCGCTGACGACCAGCTCATGAGCGCTGGCGAAATCTTCAAGCCACGATCTGGCAGTCATCCGCGCTCATCAGCTGGGCATCAGCAGTATATGATCTGATAAGGCGGACGTGGGATCATCCGGCACTATCCGCACGGATCCGAGATGTGCTAATTTCCTGATGACTCAATACTAGAGAGGCTGGAGTTAAGCTGTAGAGGCGAGTACGAGTCGCCTCGGAGTTTGAAATTTTGTAGTCTCGGATACCCAGACGTCTCTTCGCAATCCGTGTCGTAGAACACAGGGACCGGAAGTGTTTCCATATATGGGTAATACAAGGCATTTGGTGACAGCTGATTGATTTCGGAGCGGGGTGGGAAAATTAAAAGGCTTAGAGACGTCTGGGGCGATCGATGTGGTGTCACCTACCATCACCCCGTTGCCAGCCAAAGTGGCTGGTGCATACACAACAGCTGCAAGCATTCATCGTACCACACAGGCGCCCAACAGAAGCAGGAGGCTGCCCCTCCTCATCTGGAGGCATTTCCTTGAGGATGCGGGCCAGTGGAAGCGTCTCAATGTGTTAATAAATAGAGAGGGCGGAGTGATGGTAGGTGACAGCAGGTCGATCGGCCCAGACCTCTCTACGCCCTAAAAATTCTCCCACCCTTTTCACATCAATCACCCGTCAAAAAATGTCCTCTATTCACTATATATGGAAAGACCCCCGATAGGGAGTGCGGAGAGAGGTCTGGGTATCCGAGACTAAAATTTTGTGGCCGTTGACAACGCCAAGTCATCAGTACTGCATCAGTCCCATCAATTATAGCGAGAAAGAGGTCAGAAAGAAAGACATAGTTCACCCAATTTCTGGCTCCTAAAATCCGGCAAAAAAATTGGAGAGCCTCTCAAGACTCGAAATTTACATATCCCGGGGTAATGACTGGAATAGGTGTTTGTTGTAGGGCAGCATAAGGGTGCATCAAAAATTTCAAACTCCGGGGCGACTCGTACTCGCCTCTACAGCTTAACTCTAGACTAACATTCGATACCAGTTGAATCTTTCCAGTCCCTCAAATACCGACGATTCTTGGCTGGATCCCGGCACCATCCACATATTATAGCGTGCGTCGAAGCAGATTCCGCCCTCACTAGACTCAGACCCTAACCGCATCGGAAAAGCTCTGGAGCGCGAAAGGAAGGCGAAAGTATCGAGAAACCAGAAGAACCACAAGAGCCGACTCGACGTAAATTTTCTCCTTTTCGGTACCGGTCAATCTGCAGCTGGGATTGGTACCTTTTCCCTAGCTCCATACCGAATCTGTTCATGCATTCTAGTGTTTTTTCTCTTCCGCTGGTGCGTTCTGCATTCACAAGCAGTTCGTTCTACTGGTACCAAACGGCAGTGAGTCTTTTCTTCGGGTCTTTGAGAACGATTGTCCTCTCGTCGCCTGGGAAAGTCTGATTTACGAGACCAAGTAGGTTCGCAAATCATAAATGCACTCTACTTAGCATCCCCGCACGCCGCGGCCACGGTAGGTTCCCCATCGTTTCCGCAGCGCGTTTCTGCTCAGCGATGCGTGGTCTTTGATTCATTCAGAATGTCAGTCAAGTCTCAGTCATCACTCGAAAACATACCGACTTCGGGACCGTCAACTTCTGCGGCCTTCCCAGACTGCGCCCCAACAGACCTGCTTCAGTCGCTCGCGTGAATGACATCCCGAAATCAACGGCCACACACCGCGGAAGGCTCGCGGCCGTTTTCATACAATTGAATATCCATCTCAACTCCCAATTCGTTTCCCTTAAAGAGACGCTCAGCTGACGACCCTTCCTGCATTCCGGCTATTACAATTCCCCCTCCCCGTGCATCCGTATATATATCCCTACCCAGGGTAATATCACGGTCTCAAGAATAGACAGTCAACTTGACCACCTACCATGAGCACCACAACCCAGCAGTATACTCGCGTCGCGATTGTCACCGGCGCCGCACAAGGAATCGGGAAGGGCATCAGTCTGCGCTTGGCCGCCGATGGCCTGGATATAGTTGTGGCCGACCTTCCGAGCAAGATTGACGCGCTTAACAAGGTCGTGAAGGAGATTGAGGGTCTTGGACGGAAGGCTGTTGCGGTTCCTACTAATGTCACTCAGGAGGAAGAAGTCAAAGCTCTGGTCGAGGCTGCCGTGTCTCATCTCGGACGCGTCGACGTCGTAAGCAGTCCTTATATATTTCAATGTTCATAGGCCGGGTGAACTGAGGCTGCTCATAGATGGTGGCTAACGCCGGCGTAGCAGGCATTGGTGTTGCAACTGGGCCTGTGATTGAGGGTGAGTCTGGAACTGATCACTGTCTCTGTATAGCTGAGCGGGACGTGTAGCCAACGCCGACGATTGGAATAAGTGCTGGGACGTCAATATTCGGGGGGTTTTGTTTTCCTACAAACATGCCGCCCTACAGATGATCAAGCAAGGCAACGGAGGACGCCTCATTGGTCAGTGCTTTTCTATCCCTCATTGCTTCTATTATGTTGAGACTCAGATAATAGGCGCTTCATCGCTCGCTGGAACGCGAGGTTCGTTCCTCGATTACGCCGCCGCGGCTTCTTGTCATTGAGACAGTGATTTCCAGGCTACGCCAACATGGGTGCATATTGCATATCAAAGTTCGCAGTCCGTGCCCTGACGCAAACCATGGGTACGTGTTCACTTCAGCTGCAGTCTGCATTCGACATACAATAACATCGAACAGCGCAGGAATTGCGAGAACACAAGATCACCGCCAATGCCTACGCCCCCGGCGCAATCGACACCGAAATGAGTATGTTCTGACAACTACAATCCTGCCTGCCTCCGACTAAGCTGGTATTGAATCACAGTCGCTAGCTCTGTGGACAAAGAGCATGGGGTTGGATATGGCATCAAACAGGTATGTGGATCAAGACTGGTTCTATAGACGATCTCAGCTAACGACCATGTTCGTTCAGTTTATGAAGCTTCCATCTTGGATCGGGACGGGGCAGCCCTCGGACGTCGCGAACGTTGTATCGTTTCTCGCCTCCCAGGATTCTCACTTTGTCACTGGTGATTTGAGCGCTGGAATCATCCTTGGTCATTTCCTTCTAAATTTCATTCTAGGTCAAACGATCAGTGTCGACGATGGGATTCATCTGTCTTGAAGATGTAGAATTGTATGTATACGCAGCATTCTAGCCCATTAATTTGTATGTATCTGTAACATCACGAACACGAAGTTTTCTATTATCGACTGGTAGAAGCTGGTGTACTAGTAACAACCAAAAACGGGAAGCGAAGGGAAGTAAGTTGGCGGCGCTACGCTGGGCTGAACACAAAGGCGGGATTCCTCTTGTCTATGAAACTCCAGATCGTCTTCTCCTTCAACCCGCTCGCCTTCCAATCGTTCAAGTACGCAGGGAAATAAGGAATCGAGTCTCGTATACTGATATCATGCGAGATAATAACGAAAACGTCAGGATCCGCATCGAACGCCGTCAGCTTTGCCACAGAAACCTGCGACGTCACCGGGTCCGTATAGAACGAATCCGGCTGGTCTGAGACCGCCAGGAGCTGGTAAGACCGAGAGAGTAGGTCGAAGGCGCCCATGCGGGATTTCGGGGACCAGAAGTAGTCTGTGGAGATGGAGGTTTTGGCTTCCTCGAGGAGGTGGGCGGGGCAGGGGAAGTTTTGCTGCAGGGTTGGCTGGGGGCGGGCTTCGCCGACGTGGTGGAAGGTGTCTCCGCCGAGGAGGATGAATGTGGTTGGGGTGACGCGGGCGAGGGCGGATAGGTGTCCAGGGAGATGCTGCGAGGTAGGCGGTTTGTCAGGAGAGAAATATGTATGTACAAGGACAAGATGCTTACACCAGGCGTGTCGAGGAGATAGAAACTTCCGTCTCCGAAAAAGTCTCGAGCTTTCAAGCCGCTGAAGGTGAGGTTTGCGGTCGTAAAATCTAGCTTGGTGACATTCCGGCCGCTCGAAAATGGTCAGAAAGAGAGACCGAGTACTTCCGGCCGACTCACGCAAAATCACTAGCTAGCAATGTGGCGTTAGGAAACTCGGGGTAAGTTTCCGTGTCCGTTTCAGAGCCAATTACGAGTCGGGTAGTGTTGGGGAATTTAGACATGTCACCCTGCAAAGACATGAGAAGTATGCATAAGCAAAAGGGAAACGGAAACGTACAGTATGGTCCAGATGGGCGTGACTGTAATACTAAATATTCAGTGAAGTATGATGAGAGGGTTGGAGCGTTACGCACCTCCAGATGACCGAGTCGATACTTGCAAGAGAGATACCCCCAGCCTGCAGCTGCTCCGTTATATCCCTGGGCTCCTCGATTTGAATGGTCCCAGAGGTGAAAAAATCCCGCAAACTCGGCGCCAGATTCAAGGGATCCTTCCGCATGCCCAGGTCAAACACAACTCGTTTCTGAGACGCCTTGTGTTCGACCAAGAATGCATACATTGGAATGGCATTGTCTTGGTGGCCTGGCAGAACGGGGTGGAATATGGTGTGCGCACCGCCGGCGAAGCTGAGGTTCCCGACGTTGAATATACGGACATCGACTGTCTGCGAGGAGGTGGGGATGCCAAAGTCTGAAGAGCTTGCAGCGGCGCCTTTGACGCCGATGAAGGTAGTTAGAAGGAGACTGAGGAGGATTGAGCGAGACATTCTTTCTTGGACTGCGTTTGTATGGGAGCGAGCAGGCCTTTTATACAGTAGCTCAGAGGCGGGGAAGCGCCTGTAGGTTGTCAAAGCTTCGGAATTACAGTCACTTAAATATGCGAACGCGGGACCGTCGTTTTTCCTCGAGCATTACTAACCAAAAACATCGGAAGACCGCAACTCAATCGGTTTGGGCTTGCCAGTGTCCTCCAGAGAATTGTCGCGAGTCTTTCGGAGGCTTAGAGCACTTGCTTGCAGACCGGAGAATATGACGGAGTCTTCAAAATATGAAAGAAATGGATCGAGAGCCCATGAAAACATTGCATCGAGCTGGATCCAGTGGATGAGAGTCGGATATGTGTGGGTCATGGTCGGGTACGCTTCCGAGTGCTGTGTACTTATTCTACTTTTAGTCAACTACTGCCAGCTACCAAATTTATTGTAGCTCACCTCGCATGTTGCACGCATCCCCGCGCGTCCGAAGGAGTCAGCGCTCGATAACTTAACTCCTGCGGTAGAAAGACTTTGTTGTACAGAACGTATCGTCGACTTGTTCGGCCTTCCAACAGACGCAGTCTCCCTTATACACGAGTGGATTGACCTTCTGGCCTGTCGCACGAACCGTGCTGCACTGTGCGACTGGGAGAAGCGCACAACAGATACCAAAAAGCCCAGTTGACCCAGGCAGATCGAATAAAATCACAATCAAGTTCAACTCGATGCTAGCAGAAATGTGATGGTCTTTGGAATCAGAGATAGCAAGAAACCCAGAGAGGACGGAAGCAACCCTGATTCGGACCATTGTCAAATGGCAAACTTTTCGTTGGACACGGAAGTCGACTGCGGATGCCGGGTTCAAGCCGGGTTGATTCGTAGCCACGATCACGAGCCTGGCATCGACGCGTCCCTACGGCCAAGAGGTGACCGATCTCTGGATCAGCCAATAAATCCCACGACCTACCCCCCCCAGAAAAGGCAATGATCATCAGTTGCCATCAAACGCTGCCTCAGTAAATCGCTCTCTCTGCCAGATTATGGTGTCCGCTGAGGCTGCCAGTGGGTAGATTGTTTCAGAGGAGTTCTAACACCCTATTAGTCCTGTGCTTTCTGTATTCACAACAGGAAATTCAGCACACCCAGGCACTGACTGATTCTATTATTAGGACGACTAGACAAAGAAACAAGAAAAACTGCAAAGAAGATTCCTGAAGGTCAGCAAACGTTACTTCCCTTCAATTACATTGCACATTGTACCCCAGACACGATTCTCGCCGCAAATACACTGTGAGTTGGAAGAGATCAGTGGGAGATCATTGATCTCGGTTATGCCGACATCAAATTGAAAGATCCAGAGATCAATCACCTCTTGCCTACGGCATCTTCTGAAGAACCACAATCGCGCAGCAATCCGGGCTAAATGCGGGCTCGCATCCTATCTTTGGACTCTCAACACGTTCGTTGAGGCCGCCGTTCAGACGCGCAATGATAAATGCCTAGAGACTCAACCTCATCTTTGCCGCTCGCAACGCGTAGAGGACAAGTCGGGACGATATAAAAGGAGAGGTTGGCTTGAAGAAGAGCCCACGATTCAAGCTCAAAGCAGAGCAGCAAATCTTCCTACAACTTCTCGCACACTCATATATCTCATGTCTTCTGCACGCTCAATTGCTATAGTCGGAGCCGGACTTGGCGGTACGCGTTCAGGATAGCACCCCAGCTTTCCACTCATTTTCTTGCCTAGGTCTCGCCTGCGCACGCATCCTTCAGCTGCGTAATATCCCTGTAGTTGTGTATGAACGCGAACCGAGCATGTCCGCTCGTCAACAAGGCGGCTCGCTCGACATGCATCCTGGGACTGGTTCCGCTGTCTTAGAGATGGCTCAACTCGTCGACGAATTCAAGAAAGTCGCGCGTTACGAAGACCAAGGAATCAAGATAGTTGGAAAGGATGGCACCACTCACTTCGACTCGGCCGATATGTCGCAGGGAGATGACGCTGGCCCCGGAGACCGCCCCGAGGTAGATCGAATTCAGCTTCGCCAGATCTTTTTGGACGCACTACCTCCGAATACCGTCAAGTAAGTTCGACTCTTTCGTTTCAACGACCGTATCACTTAGCCTTTCGCATGGTAGATGGGGCCAGGGTGTTTCCAAAGTTGTCCAGAACGACAAGAAAGTCACCGTTCACTTCATCGACCCCGCTCTCGAGCCTGCCGTCCACGACTTCGTCGTCGGCGCAGACGGCGCCTGGTCCCGCATCCGTCCCGCCGTCTCCCCCGCAGTGCCCGAATACTCCGGCCTGATCTACATTGACATCTTCATCAACGACGTACAGAAGAACCACCCCGACCTCGCCAAATTCCTGACATCGGGAATTGCTCTCGTGCTCGCTGACAACAAGGCTCTCATCAGCCAGCGCAATGCAAACGACGTCGTTCGTGTTTATGCCGCCTTCCGCAAACCTGCCTCTTGGCCGGAGGAAATCGGGCTTAAGACCCTTGTCGACGCAGGGCGCTGGGATGAGGCCAATCAGCTCCTCTCGAAGCAATTCGAAGGATGGAACACTGTCGCCGCTGGCTACTTGAAGGTTTCTCCTTTTTCGATGGATTGTCGTCCGTTGTACGCGCTCAAGAACCATACCTGGGCCACCAACGCAAATATCACTCTTCTCGGAGACGCATGCCACGTTGTTCCACCGAACGGGGACGGAGCGAATTTCGCCATGTTGTGCGTATTTTACTGTCATAGACTCTAAGTATCCAACTAAAGACGATTGATTTCTAGAGATGGAGCCGAATTGGGGGCCGTGATCGCAGAAAATATCTCCGCGAATGAAGAGGACTGGCTGAAAGCTATCAAGGGACAAGAGGATAAGATGCAGCAGCGCGCATGGGCTTCAGAAGGCGAAGAATTTTCCTTTGGTCTTTTGGTTGCTGAAGGTGATTCTGCTGCCCGCGCTGCTGCGATGCTCAAGGAGATGTTTGCCGCTGGGAAGGCTTAATTTTGTACCAACTCGATGCTTATATTCCATAATGATATACTCGGGAAGACGAGGACCCTCGTAGACGAAACACATAGATTATGCCAATTTGGAGGAATTATATTTGGGCAGGTTTCTATCATAGTAAGAGATGCGAAAGGTTATGATAGGTGTGCCAACGCCAGGAAACTCAATCATCAAACCGTGCGATTCCTATTATTCCAAGTTAGAAACAAAGAAAAGAAGTGAAACGAACAGCACAACTCACAGGGGTGTAAACAAATTCGCCGGATTACTCTTACCCACGAAATTCCACACCGTCTTCTCCTTCAACCCCTTCTTCTTCCAATCGTTCAAATACTTCGGGAAATACGGCAGCGTATCCCTCACGCTGACATCATGCGCAACGATGACAAGGATATCTGGGTCCGCATCAAACGTCGCGACCTTCTCCAACGACACTTGCGCCTTTATGGGGTCCGCGTAGAACGAATCGGGGAGAACGGATATAGACAGAAGTTGCTGGGAGCGCGAGCTCAGGTCGAAGGACCCAGTGTGGGAGTGAGGGGACCAGAAGTAATCTGTGGAGATGGAGGTTTTGGCTTCTTCGAGGAGGTGCGCGGGGCAGGGGACGCTCTTTTGGAGTGCAGGTCGTGGACGTGCCTGGCCGACGTGGTGGAAGGTGTCACCAGCGAGGGAGACGAAGGTGGTGGGTGTGACGCGAGCGAGGGCCGAAAGGTGGCCGGGCAAGTGCTGTGGGCGGTTGTTAGAAATCACAATGCTATGCCGGAAAATTTGAAGCCTACGTACACCTGGGGTATCCAATAGATAGAAACTTCCGTCTCCAAAAAAGTCAATGGCTTTCAAGCCGCTGAAGGTAAGTTTGGCGGAGGCGAAATTTACTTTGGTCACTTTCCGGCCGCTGAAAAAACCATTGAGACAGAGGAAAAGAAGACATCCGGGCAACTCACGCGAGATCGCTAGCCACCAACGACGCATTGGCAAACTCAGGATAAGTCTGGGTGTCGGTTTCCGGACCAATTAATAAATCGGTAGTGTTGGGGAACCGAGACATGTCTCCCTGGAAAAGAATTCGATCAGCGGGAGTTCGTACAATACAGATGCTGAAGAAGCGCACGGTATGGTCTAAGTGTGCATGGCTGCGAAGTGGATGAGACGAAAATATCAAGCATCAAGTAAGGGTATATACCTCCAAATGACGATATTGATACTCGCAGGTGAGATACCTCCAGCCGTGAGCAAATCCACGATGTCTCCCGACTGCTCGAGGTGGGCGATTCCAGACGTGAACAGCTGCCTCACGCTCGGAGCCAGGTTCAGAGGGTCTTTTCTGATTCCGGCATCGAACAAGACACGAGTGTTGGAAGACTTGTGCTCGACGAGGAACGAGTAAATCGGCGCGACTATGTCCTCCCGACCCGGTAAATTTGGGAGCCAGAACGAGTGGGCAGTGTTGTCGAAAGTGAGATTGCCTTGGTTGAAGACGCGAACATTGACAGTTGAAGAGGAGCGGGGGATGCCCAAGTCGTGCCACGATGAAGCGGTAGAAGTACCAGCTAGCGCTGCGATGAAGAGAAGAGACCGCATATTGGTTGGGACCGGTTGGGATCGACCATTGAGCGAAAACAAGTGTTATATAGCAGAGGATAGCCGAATTGAACAGCCGAATTGAACGTGTTAGTCAACACGGAGATTTGACAGAGCTTAAAGATGCTTTGCTTGGTAAGTGACTGTGTCAGTAATACCTCGCCGCCTTTTTTATCACAGGCTTTCGAACTTGGCGTCGCGACATATAAACGTTCGAGCTTGCAACTGAGAGACTCAGTTTGAACGCCGGATGACCAGACTGAAACACTTCCACTCCAGGCCGTCCCGACGGGCAGATGAGGTCCGCAAATCAATGCAGGAACACCAGATTTTAGGTGGGGCAGATCAAGTAGTTGGCAGAGTTTCGCCGTATAATGCGTTTCTTGACAGAGAGAGCCTCAGTCTTGGCCTGACGGAAGTTGAGCTTGCCACAGCAGTCGCAGTTCGGAGCAAAAGATGGGTTGCCCAAAAAAGGAAGTAAATCTATTACAGCAGCTGTTGAGTAAGTAAGATACAAACAAGGTGTACAACGATAGTACAGCGAGAGCTAAATTGGATACAATAGTAGTGTTGGAGAGCATTTCTAGAAAAGTAAGAAACGAAAGCGAAGAAGAAATACAATAACAATAACACCCTTCGATTCAAGGGGCGTCCCCACCGTGCCCATGCCCATGCCCGCCCAAAGCATCATAATCATACTCGGATTCCGAGCCAAAATCAAAATCAAACCCCCTCGCCCTCAACAACTCCCTCGCCACCAACGCCCTCTCCCGCCACACCGTCACCTCCCCCTCCAAAACACGGACCGTCTCCTCCAAACTGAGGATATACTCCGCCTTGCGCTGCCGCGTCTTCCGCGCCGCAAGCGTGTTTTTCCGCCGCCGACGCGCAGCGGCGTCCATATGCGCGTGAATCATTGCGTTGGGGTCG
This sequence comes from Favolaschia claudopus, assembly GCA_037176885.1. Classification (NCBI taxonomy): domain Eukaryota; kingdom Fungi; phylum Basidiomycota; class Agaricomycetes; order Agaricales; family Mycenaceae; genus Favolaschia; species Favolaschia claudopus. The sequence continues at coordinate 1,176,562 of JAWWNJ010000063.1, read as the reverse complement.
TTATTGTGCGTGTAGTGGAATCCTCCCGCGTGCGCAGTGGGGGTGCGGTCGTGGCTCCTGCGCCGTCGCGGGATGACGTAGGCGTGCTGGGGATGGGATACCCATGGCCAAAGGGCGCAGCGTCGTCGGGGAGGGGAATGTTATGAGGCGCATAGGGAGAAGCTTCGCTGGAAGAGCCCGTAAGCGGAGCAATAGGGCTGCCAGAGTCGGGGAGGGGAAGGGTAACAAATTGCGATTCGTCGTCGATATACGCCTCTGCGTTTTGTGAGTCAAAGGAGCTGGGCATGTTAATGTCGGTGTTGGGGCTGAATGTCCACATGTTCATATCGTTCGTGATGGGTTCCATGAGATGTGCGAGGGAGGGTAAGATCGACGCGTACTAGGGTATCTCTAGTAGAGGTAGACGTTCGGCTAGAGCAAATGCGCGTTAAACTTATACTATAACCACGGTAAGTGACTGAAAGATCGGCGGTGGCTATCGCACAGCCTTGCCGTTCGGCTCGGCGGCCAGCGAACAAGATCTTGGTCGTTGCGAAGGCTTTGAAAACGTCCTTCGTGGTGAAAGATGAGAAGCCAGTGACGGCGGCTGTGAGTCATTGGTGACACAGCCCCAGCCAGCGCCGCCGCGCAGCGACAATCTGGGTATCGTCAAGGTCGGAGTCGGGGGCTATCTTCACCGGCACGGGTCGCATCAAATTTCACATCAGAAAACGATGGTTGGATGATGGATTGCTTGTCTGCAGTGAACCTGGTGCCCGTCTTTCATTAAGTGCGCATTTCCGAATGCTATCCCATTGCCAGTCGCTGGTGAAAGTGGTGGACCGGAAGCGACAGCAGCAGCGGGCGCTTGCATTTAGGTATTCCTTGCCTTGTGTGATAGATTGCCAGACCGCAGACAGTGCACGGAGGAGATGGATATTCCGAAGAGAAAGCATCTCCATTGCCAGCGAGAAGCGGAATAACGCAGCAAGTCGAATTGGGCGGTAGACGCAGATGGCCTCATCACCGCGGCGTCAAAGGTATTAAGCTTCCATTATAGGGGACCGCGCGGATGCGTGCGAATACACTGACTCGGGAGACGAAGGCCACCTGAAGAAGTCTGAGATTGCGCCCACACCTGCTTGACCCCACAATTGTGGGTGTAGACAGCTAGTTTTGGAAGGCCTGGGCCAAAAGGGGAACGACAAAAGCGCTGGAAGCTGCGCTTGTTCTCAAGCATCGAAAGGATCGCCGCCGCAAGCTTCTAAAGGCTTCTAATGAGTTACGTGTTCAACAGCACAACTTGAAGGATTTGGTACTTGGGTGGCTGTGCACAATGGATCCTTTAAAATCGCAGACGTGTACACACAATTGCGCAGACGCGTTTCTTGACCCACTACTCCACACACAATCTGAGAATTAACTTGTGAGTGCACTTTTCACCAAAGCCAGAGCAACTGGAACGCGTGGCTCGCACCAGTATAACATCTCAAGTATGGAAGCGCAATATCCTTACTACTTCAACGGGCCAGCGGTGGCGTCGTCGTCGTCGTCCGGTACCGCAGCAACATCGTCAGGGTACACCTACCCGATGTCAGCCTTCCCAAATCATGAGTCCACTTTTCAGACTCACCTGTCTCCCATCCCTTCATATCCACCCATCGCCTCGAGTAGTCTGGCACTTAATGTGCAATGGAGTCCCGCCTGCGCAGTTCCCTTGAATGATCACACCAACCACTGGACCGCACAGCGACCAGTCACCAGTTTTGATCATTGTAACTCGCAGCCGCAGCCCTTGTACCATGGATATAGTGCCGAACCAACTACTCGTCCATTGAGCAACAGCGGCCGCAATGGGAGCAGATGGGTCGACTCCGCAGGCGCGTCCCAGCATCAGGATTGGCGCGACAGCGACGATGGACAGATTACCATGTACTCCGCTCACCCATCGTACTATCCCGGTACTCCACTGTCGGAATGCGCGACTCTGAGCCCCGCAGAGACGCCTCTCCTCCTCACTCCCCTCCTGCCTCAGCACGAGGTCGACATGGGCGATGACGCGGCTATAGTCCACCCCGATGACCAGTCATCCATGTTCGGCCAGCACCCCCCTGGCGTTTTCTCTATGGACGCCGCGATTGAGTCCGTGGCCAAGGCCAGGAAGGAGATGGACCGTGGCCGAGGCGTCATCCCACCTCCGCCCACGCGAACCCCTGATAGATCCGCACGCACGCACAGAGATCGCGAGCCTTTTTACAAGAAACAAAAGCGGAGCGTCGTCGAGGAGATGGAAACCGTTGTTGTCAAGAAAGAGAGCGAGGCGGATGACTTCTATCCTATACTTGATGATGGAGAGAAGCTGAAGCTTCTGAAGAGACGCGAGAAGAACAAATTCGCGCAAGCGGAGTCTCGAGAGCGCAGAAAAAGATATGAACGCCAACTGGAAGAGAAGAAAGAAATGCTGACGCAAGAGGTGTTGAAGTGGAAAGAGAGATGTAAGATGATGGATGCGTTATTGCGCGAGTATGGGATTCGTTTGTCGTCCGAGTGCATGGATTCATAATGACCCAGCAGTTGCTTGTGAGTTGCAAGTGGCAAACTCGGTCTGTGTGCTTGTTTTACGCCTGTTGTATCTTGTAGTTTCTTGGCAATGAGCACGCCGTTGTTGACTCGGGAGCGTTCATGAGCGCCGCGAGGGAGGGAGAAAGCCGAAGGTTGGGAAGAGTTGGCAGCGGCCAACAGATAAACATCAATACACGAGTCGGCAAGCGCCCGGGCCGACTGGCCTTGGGCAGAATTGGGACCAGGCCCCTTTGCGTGTAAACTCGCGCAAAATTCGTGGCTGATATGCGAGCGAACCTCTCGACCACACTCGTGCAGTATCCTCGATGCATGCAGTCTACATTGCATATTGTAGGTAATTACTAGCTGTTACATTGAACTCTAAATAAATGTGTATCGTCAGCTCTACTAGATCTAGCGAACGCGCCGTGGAGATATTGCCAGCGCAAAATCCAATGTGCAGCTCAGCAATGTTACCACCCGCACCGACCGCACCACGTTTTACACCGCAACGTATCGAAGACACCCAGATAAGCAAGAAAAATTACTTCGAGGGAGCCTTGACGTATTTCCGCCTGTACTTCTCGTCAACGCGGTCGAGGTAGTACGCGCCTGGCCAGATGTTGTCGATGGAGCCCTCCGGTGTGAAGTTCACTGCGTTGTGGTTCTTCTCGCGCAGCTGTACTCACTTGTCAAAATCTTTATCATTGAAGATAGAGAAAGAAACGCACCTCCAAGGCATCCACAAACTCCTGACACGGCACCACCTTCATCTTCTTCAACCGATTCAGCAAATCCATCTTCTGCGCAATCTCCGTCGTGTCGCCCTTGACCTTCAAAGTCCAGAAGCTGCCCGCGCACCCACTACCAAATGCAAACAAACTAGCGCGCTTGCCCTGCAGCTCCGCACTCGGCACCGTCGACAGCAGACTCGCGAGACACCCATAAAGCGACGCAGTGTACATATTACCCAGTCGCTTCGAGCACGCCATCGCGGGGTCGACCTTCGTGGCGAAGCTCTTCTTACCCGCGGTGATGAAAGTCTTTTCGACGTTCTTGTCGGTGAGGGAGGCTTTGGGTGTGTGGGAGAGGAAGGTGGTGCGGTCGGCCTTCGGGGATGGCGGCGAAGTGCGGGGAGGAGGGGGAGGAGAGGAAGTCGTTGAAGAGCATGCGGGCGTGGCCCTTGACGGCTTGTTTGCCGTAGGGGCTGTGGAAGAGGGCGTAGTCGACATCGTCGAGGGAGAAGGAGGGGGTGGGGGCAGCGTCGCCGTTGGCATGGCCGTTGCCGTTGAGGTGGGCGGCTTTCTTGGCAGCCTTGGCGGCTTTGGCTTTGTAGACCTTGTAGGCTTCGTCCAGGGCTTGGATGTAGGTTACGACAGAGACGGGGCCGTCGACTTCCGGGTATTCGGAAGACAGGTTGGGCTTGTAGAAGTCGTAGGTGTCGGCCATGTATGTGCCGTGGATAGCTAGTCTCAAAACGTCAGTGTTCTGGTTTTCAAGATCAAGGAACGACACCGGGTCGGACAAGAAAGTGGGGATGCGAAGAAATATACTTACATTCGAAGACAACGGGGGCATTGGGGCCGATGAGCATAGCGCATGCACCAGCACCTCCAGCGGGACGCGCGGCACCCTTGGCATAGACAGCGATATCTCCGGCAACAACAATAGCATTGCGGCCGTCCCAAGAGCTAGACTCGACCCAGTTGATGGCGTTATATAGAGCAGCGGTGGAGCCGTAGCACGCGTTCTTGGAGTCGATACCTTCAATATCGAAGTTGCCAGACTCGGCGAAAAGGCTCATCAGGGTGGTCTTGACGGATTTTGACTTGTCGATGATAGTTTCGGTGCCAACATCGATGCGACCAATGGACTTGGGGTCAATGTTGTATTTTTCAAGGAGGCCAGAGACGGCTGTTGAGTTGGTTAAGATTAACGGGCAGCTCGTGAGAGACAATACGGACCGTTGAGGGCGAAAGAATTGATGTCTTCCCGGTCATCAGGCCATGCCATGTATTCCTGGCCGAGACCAATGGTGTATTTGCCCTTGGACACACCGTCATACTCTTCGAGGTCGGCTTCAGAAATGCACTATACTTCTGTCTCAAGACCGCGCAACCACAAGAAAAAAAAATGAAGACACACGCGGAGAGGGAAGTAGGTCTCCATAGCGAGGATACCGACGTCCTTGGGACGGGGTGCGTCGTAGGTGGAGGAGGAGTTCATGGGGATGGTCATGGTGGTCTGGGGAGAAGATGGAAGTGGAGAGCAAGATTGAATTGGACTTATATTCGAAACGCAGTCGCCCCATCCCGGCTAAAAATCAGATCATACGTTTTTTGCAAAATGTCTCATCAGTTTTCGTTACCTTTCTCTTTTTATCACGTCCATCATCTCCCTTCCTCAGCTGCCAGCAGCCGCCTATAGCTTAAAGCTACTTTAGTCTATCTCAACACCAATTACCTGGCTCTCTCCTGCTCTCTCCTCGTCTGCCTCATTGTCGCGTATCCAGTCCCACATCAATATGAATGTCTCATGTACAAAAGCATGTCTCACATACAAAAAAACGACGCGCCGCGTAACAACACGTCTCCTGATCGTCTTGGTTTCACTTGCCAATAATTGCAAGTTTTCGTACCAATTCCTTGCTTCCGACTATGGCGCAGTTCAGGGTCGAAAAAAATGGACCGACGGACTTGATTGCGGGTCGGGGCCAGTACTTATCCGTCGATTGCGGTCGCGAGCGACTCGGATGGTATTTGAAACCAGCCCTTGCATGCATGCAGTCTGGCTGAAGTGTGGGGTCCGCCGAGACCGTATCTTCCCTTCGTCCCAGTCGGGCGTCATGTCCTTCCAATGTTCTCTCACTTTTCTGTCTCAGTGTCGGTCCATCACTGTCGGCATCTGATCCGTAGTTCAGTCTATCTCGTTTTGTCTCAGACTTTTTTCAGAGTAAGACAAAAACTCGTCGATATTGACTTGATGCAGGTCACTCGACATGAAATCCCGCCCTGAGGTTGAACTCAACGTCGTACCGCGTCTCCAACTCTAGGGATGACGCGATACCTATCTATTTTACGGGATCACGTACACTCGGCAACTTCATTATCACTTGGTACTGGATGCTTGTTATCCATGAGAGGCCGTTTCCTGGCTTATGTCCTATGTCTGTGGCTACGGAGAAATAATCAAGTTTTCAAGTTGCCAAAAAAGAAAGAGAAGAAGAGAAAAAAGAGAGACATTCGGACATCATTCAAGACCACTCCCCTGTAATTTCCGCTGCTCAAAACCGCCGTAGCTTTAACAGAACACAATTCGGCATCTTGATTTGCTATCTATTTACGGTAAATCAACTTGAAAATGGGCTATGTCGCTCGGGGCTAAATCCCGAAAGAAACATAGGACCCAGCCAATGGAATTCAAGATTCGTCAGCTTTCGTAACGCGGGAGTTTCCGTATTACGACACCTTGTCAAGCTCTTGCCATCCATCTCTCACCTTCATCCTCTGTTGTCGGCGTGCCTGCGAGCAGGCGGCGATGTGTATGCCCTTAAGAAGTACTACTTCAAGATATATGCTTCTCTTCTGCTTTCTCTCGTCGCAACCAACTTGGGAACTCAACAAGACTTTTAAATCTTCGGCGACATCATGCGGCTGAATCGATCCCAATCTGGATCATGCACTCTGGCTTCCGATAGCGAACCCGGGTACTCTACGCTTCCCGCCGACACTTTTGCAGCAATCTATTGCTTGACTGGTCCTTATCTATCCCCCACTACGACGACTTGCATCGCCGAACAGCACCGGTTGTCATTCTCAAACATTGCTCAACAAGATCAAGATATCCTCGCCGGGTTCGATGTATTCCAGCCAGCAATATTCCAGCCCCATCGCTTCGATGCTCGTTCTCCTCAGTGCTCAGTCAGCAGGTGGACCTTCTTCTAGAGGACTCCGGTGCGTCAAAATACTTATATATTCAAACTCTTACTGATGATTCAGTCTCTTGGTCGCACTGTATTGTTGGCTCTATGATTCCGACCCTGTACAGCAACACCTCCCCACACCTCGTACGACATATCCGCAGATGCGACGCTGCCCTATAACTCGCCCACGAAGTATGCACTGTGCTTGACAGATTGTTGGCTTAGCCGCACATGTACCACAGACGCGAATTCGCGTCTCGTGCTGCATGTGCCGCTAATAGTCTTGTATTTCAACTGATTCGACGGTTCAACAGTGGACTGGATTCAAGAAGCAACACAACAATTTATTCAACATCTACGGATTCGCGGCAGCGTCCTCTTTCGCGTGAATCTTCTTGATCTGGTCTTCCGTCATTCGAACCTTCCGACCTTTCAACGGCGGGTGATTGCATGTGCAATATTTTTGCCCACCCTTCCCCATGCATTCATGTCGCTTGCGACATGCTGCATCCGCACACACCGCGCATCGCTTCCGTACGACGCGGGATCCAATTGAGAAGTAGAGATTCGGCCAGCTCTGGAGAAGCTCGCAGAGAGCCGAAAATTCGGCGAACAGTCATGTGGAAGCCGCCCTCGACTGAATTAGTCCCGCGAACGGTACGATAGAGATTCAAACCATCCCTGTCCTTTCCCTTCAAATAATAGAGAGGAATATTGGGCGGGTCGGAAAGATAACCCTTCTGCACCGTGTCGAGAAGCCGGCTGGCCATCTCTTTCGCTTCGTCAGAAAAGAACACCCCACGGGACTTCTTCGTCGAGCAAACCATGTCTCCGTAAGCGGTAAACAGTTTCTCTACCCTCTTCAACAACACGTCGCGGCGGGGAATGTAGCGACGAATTCGTTGATTGAGAGCTTTTGACTTGGCGCGTTTTGCGTATTCCCAACTGACTGCATGCTGCTCGAGAACAGCACGAACTGCTTTTTCGTCAGATCGGTCCCGAATAAAAATCGCTTCGCTGAAATCATGAGCAAAAGCTTTAAATGCTGAGTGTTTCTTGGACAGGAGACGCAGAAGTCTGTCCATGAAATGGAAGACATCGTCGAGGACACGCGAGGGGAGGGTTTCCGAATTTCGTAGTAGGTTTGTGGCACCAACCAGATTTTCGACAATGACGTTGGTTGGAACATCATCCTTCAAAGAAACACTCTGTCAGTTCAATTCGACTTCTACCGATGGGTGGCCCGGGACGTACAGGATTATTCTGACCGATATTCCAATCAATCCCGTCAACATCCATCGCGTCAGTGTCTCGTGTTGCGCTCGCATCCTGGAGATTCTTTAGGCAAGCCAAAAACACGAGAATTAAAGAACTTACGAAAAGTCCCGAGACCAACTGACCATAAGGATCGTCCTCCGTCTCCGAATCGGAATCGTCGTCGTCCGAGTCGTCTGCATCCGGTGTGTACGCTGCGTCCACGGACCAATGTTCAAATTCAATTGAATTTGGATTCGTGCCGTGAGTCAATATAAACTCCGCATCCTCGTCGTAGGAGGTTACAGGAGCAGGAACCGCGAAGGCACGCGCAGCAGCACTGACTACAACTGGTGCAATCGCACCCCGCGTATGAAGCTGTGATGTTGTAACAACTGCACGAGCTCCATGGTTAAAAATCCATTCAATAGTCTGTCCGTGCAGAGTGTGAATCGCACCAGGAACCAGGACCTGTAGTCAAATAAGGTTCATTGAAATAATTGAATTGAGAGAATGATTATTACCTTGGTGATTACGATGAGCGAACGGCTTATCGACACATTGATTCGTTTCGTATTCTTGTTGTCGTCCATGACTGCGTCAAGAAAACCGTCGTGTTCACCTACAATTACACCCTCGGCGACAGCCTTGCAACTCTGCATGAGAGTTACAAGTTGGCCATCGCGTCTGGCTTGTAGAGGAAGCAGTGGAAGCCCTAGCGAGTCACGATTGCGAAGCGAGAGAAAGATCTGCCATCCGCATTCAACCTCAGAGAATAAAATCTCGAGTTGCTGGGGAGTTGGAGTGGCGGAAAAGGATGGAGAGGATGAAGGAAAGAAGCGCTTAAGAACAGTCCCTGCAAGTGCGTGAAGCGAAGGACACGGGTCATCGAGAACTCCTTTCAATTTGGCATACTTGGCCAATTCAAGAATAGGGGGGTTTCGACACTTGAGTGTCTCTCGAATTTCGGGTAAATCAAAGGAGTCGGAAATTGTCTGGAGGGCCTGCTGAACTGCGCAACCAATTTTGATGATAGACGGGTTGGTGAGAATTGCGCGGAGTGACGGCAGAACTTCGCTCCTCGAAGTTATAGCTGAAACCTAGAAATCTCTTTAGCGCGGAATAAAATCATAAGATAACATACCTTGAAGCAATAGATACCATTCCGGGTTCGAAGCTGAATGATGTCCACAGATGACGATTTATCTGCACTCTTCGAGGTACGGATACCGATAACAACGAGGTAAAGGTGGGAAGTAGAAATCCCATTCAAAGCATCTGCTAGCACATCGGCAGCTTTATCCTCGATGTGTACCGGATCGGCCGCAAAAAATGTGGAAGTTGTTTGAACTGCACGCTCCCAGCGCGGAAGGTCAGTCCACTTGGTGACTGGCTGCACGTTATTGGTCAGCGAAGCATTCACAGACTCATGGAACGAGCGCTCCGCTGAATATCAATCAATATATCGAAAGGCATCAAGAAAGTGGGCTTACATTGAGGTGAATCAGTGTAGAAAATTTGAGTCGGGGTATGCTTTGCATTCTTTAACCCCTGCTGTATAGTTTCGAACATCTCTTGAACGAATGATAATGATTTCGTGAGGACTAGGGAATGGCCGCGAACTTCCTCGTATTCATTGATGATGGTATAGGCTGCGGAAAAAATTCGTTCACCCTTCAGACCCCCCATGTGTTTGAGGAACTTGATAGAAATTGGCATGAGAATCGAGATAGACTGAAGGAAGTAAAACCAAAGACTCACATCAAAAGTATGATCACCGCGCGCAATAGTTAACGGAAGTGAAGCAATGTCACGCTCTGCATAAATGCGGTGGGCTGCAGTGTGATCCGTGAATAAAGCCTTCAGGTACGATACAGAAGGTGCGGATCCAGCATATTGTTGCGGATCTTTGAATGCGGAATATTGCTTCACCCCATATTGACGGTAAAAATTTGCCGCAGACAGATACATCAACTCAGTCTCGGCATGAGTGCGGTATTGGATCTCAGAGACAAGTTCAGAGAACTTCGCTGGTCCCAGCCGAGACGAGAATGTGTTCAACATCTGCCACATCATGAGTTTCGATATGGCTCCGCGAGCCGAAATATAGGCTAATCCGTAAATTGTAAGCTGCAAAGCAATGAAATATTATTGCGAGACAAATACCAGGGAATGCTTTTTGTACAAATCGAGGCAGCTGTTCGATAATATGAGGATCTGTGCCTTGAAAGCTTTTATTGCATCCCGGCTCAGCACGTCGCGGGCTGCAGAGAAAGCGACTTGTAAGCAAGAAGAAGTCGGCAGGCATAGCCCGAATGCGACGCGCAATAGGATCATCGTTGAAGCCTTGAAAAATTGTGTGTAAACAAACAAAATGATACAAAGATTTATAGTGTACCATTTCGCTTCAAGGGCTTACCACAGGTGCATTTGAAACTATCAGGGCTTCCAGGGAGCAGGTGCGGCAGCCAGACAAATATATCGCGCCAGTACAATTGGTTCGGATCGAGACTGCGTTGCAAGGAAAATACCGGATGCGGAGGCCGGTCAAAGAAATCGCCGCGCCTGTAGCACAAAACAGTCCCGTATTTCTGGATCTCCGCCCGCAGCCGCTTACGCACAGCACGGAACTGCAATTGAAGCGCCGAGTCTTGAGAGACCTCTGATGCCTCTAATTCGGCCTCCTTCTGCGTCATATTGGCTTCAACAGCATCCAAAACCTCATCTACAAGACTTTCATCAATGAGCTGGTCGCCAACAGCAATATCTCCGTGCTCATCGTGCTCGGTTATATAATCGAGCTGCTCATTGAGCTCAGCGAAGTCAGGCACTGAGATCTGGGAAGAAACGGCTGTTTGCGGAATTAATGTTGAACCGTGGAAAAATCTAGTTGGAACGTACCGTGCGCTGTTCTCGCCGTTGACTGAGAGGCAGATCCGCCCGAAGCACCGACTTTTGACCACAAGCTTGAAGACGGACCGGCGGCTGGAGGGGAATGCGAATCCGATCCGAGAGGAGCAGGTTGATGGTGGTTGTAAGGTCCAAAAAAAGAATTGTATGTTTGAGGGCTTGACTCGAGATCGCGGGAATGGCGAGAACGCGCCGGCACACGAAGGGGCTCTGTTCCAATGACACTTCTCTTCGCTGCTACAGCCGGAACTGCACTGCTGCGGGGTGGACGTCCCGCGCCGAATCGTTTGCCGCCCCAGCCATTTCCTTCTTCATCAGTCCCTTTGGGTTGGCTGGATTTGCTCTTTTTAGGTGTCTTCTTTCTCTTGAAGTTCTTCCCCGAGGATCCAGAGGGAGGCATATCGTCGACGTCGATGAGAAAGATGAGAACGTGTGTCATGATACGATCATTGTTGCGTTCGGAACACGCGGAATTAACGGGATCAAACAGGATCAATGCCTATGTCTAGCCGAGACATAGCCAGCCACAGGCATGATGAATGAGCCCGTTTCGGCTTATGTCCTATGTCTGTGGCTACGGAGAAATAATCAAGTTTTCAAGTTGCCAAAAAAGAAAGAGAAGAAGAGAAAAAAGAGAGACATTCGGACATCATTCAAGACCACTCCCCTGTAATTTCCGCTGCTCAAAACCGCCGTAGCTTTAACAGAACACAATTCGGCATCTTGATTTGCTATCTATTTACGGTAAATCAACTTGAAAATGGGCTATGTCGCTCGGGGCTAAATCCCGAAAGAAACATAGGACCCAGCCAATGGAATTCAAGATTCGTCAGCTTTCGTAACGCGGGAGTTTCCGTATTACGACACCTTGTCAAGCTCTTGCCATCCATCTCTCACCTTCATCCTCTGTTGTCGGCGTGCCTGCGAGCAGGCGGCGATGTGTATGCCCTTAAGAAGTACTACTTCAAGATATATGCTTCTCTTCTGCTTTCTCTCGTCGCAACCAACTTGGGAACTCAACAAGACTTTTAAATCTTCGGCGACATCATGCGGCTGAATCGATCCCAATCTGGATCATGCACTCTGGCTTCCGATAGCGAACCCGGGTACTCTACGCTTCCCGCCGACACTTTTGCAGCAATCTATTGCTTGACTGGTCCTTATCTATCCCCCACTACGACGACTTGCATCGCCGAACAGCACCGGTTGTCATTCTCAAACATTGCTCAACAAGATCAAGATATCCTCGCCGGGTTCGATGTATTCCAGCCAGCAATATTCCAGCCCCATCGCTTCGATGCTCGTTCTCCTCAGTGCTCAGTCAGCAGGTGGACCTTCTTCTAGAGGACTCCGGTGCGTCAAAATACTTATATATTCAAACTCTTACTGATGATTCAGTCTCTTGGTCGCACTGTATTGTTGGCTCTATGATTCCGACCCTGTACAGCAACACCTCCCCACACCTCGTACGACATATCCGCAGATGCGACGCTGCCCTATAACTCGCCCACGAAGTATGCACTGTGCTTGACAGATTGTTGGCTTAGCCGCACATGTACCACAGACGCGAATTCGCGTCTCGTGCTGCATGTGCCGCTAATAGTCTTGTATTTCAACTGATTCGACGGTTCAACAGTGGACTGGATTCAAGAAGCAACACAACAATTTATTCAACATCTACGGATTCGCGGCAGCGTCCTCTTTCGCGTGAATCTTCTTGATCTGGTCTTCCGTCATTCGAACCTTCCGACCTTTCAACGGCGGGTGATTGCATGTGCAATATTTTTGCCCACCCTTCCCCATGCATTCATGTCGCTTGCGACATGCTGCATCCGCACACACTGCGCATCGCTTCCGAGCTCGAGACGTCTGAGCTACGGGTGCGGCAGCTCCGGGCAGGAGGAGTTGGCGCTCAACTTGGGGTAGAGAAGGGAAAGTTCGGGTAGATACTGGAGTAACGTGTGGAGGGTTTGAAGTGCTTGCAATGACCGGGCCCGCGTGTGAATATCCAAGTGGAAGGACGAGCTGTACTGACGGGATATCAGCAGCTAAATCACTTCCGTCCCGTTCCACAAAATCTGAGCCTTCTCCGACAGTGACACTGTCAGCCTGCGGAATAAACGAATTGATATCGATCGAACCTATGAAGCTTTGAGTAAAACTTTTGGAAGACGGAAGCAACCCACCGCCGAGAGAATGATCCAGCTCTCCATCAGCAACGGGTTCAGGGAGAGGTATTGCGGGGAGAACATCGGCACAGTTATCAGGGGCTTTGAGAATCTCGATGAGGGCTTTGCGCGCAGCGAAGTTTGTGCCATCTCCGAGTGTAGCACGTTCCGAAGTCCACAAGATGGTCTTCTTGTGGTGAGCTTCCAACTGTTGGGGAAGTTTATAATATAGCCGCTGGTTGGAATCAGTAATGCTCCGCGACTGGAGGTGAACCGATTCATTCCACGCGCGAGCCAACTTATCCCAATCTATGTTTCTCCAATGCTCGTGAGGGGGGAAAACAATTTTACCCGCCTTCCTGTAGCGGGGGTCGGCAATGATAATTTTGAAGGTGATGTATTCTTTGTGAGTGTGGATTGGAAGTACAGCGAAGAGAACCAATTGCCGGAGTTGAAGGAATCGGTATATATTCGGTGCCTTGGTGCATAGACGAGTCAGTGCATGGACAGGAGTATCACGATGGTGTGGTACTCCTGTAACATGCGGTCGGGGCAGGGTAGTCATGTTGAACTCTTTAGCGAGGGCTTTGGAGATGGGGAGTATACCAATCGTTTCTGATGTGGCAATACGAGTCGAAAGGATTCGGGGAGGCGGGAACGAGGGCTTGGAACCGACTGCAATGGAAACTTCCACAATTTCGTCTCGAAGAGCGAAGTCAAAGTGCCCACTGAACTTTTTCCCCGTACGATTGTGATAACCAACCTAGATTAGAAGTCAATCAGCTTGGCAATGTAAACAGTCATTATACTTACTCGCATATTACGACGCGGGATCCAATTGAGAAGTAGAGATTCGGCCAGCTCTGGAGAAGCTCGCAGAGAGCCGAAAATTCGGCGAACAGTCATGTGGAAGCCGCCCTCGACTGAATTAGTCCCGCGAACGGTACGATAGAGATTCAAACCATCCCTGTCCTTTCCCTTCAAATAATAGAGAGGAATATTGGGCGGGTCGGAAAGATAACCCTTCTGCACCGTGTCGAGAAGCCGGCTGGCCATCTCTTTCGCTTCGTCAGAAAAGAACACCCCACGGGACTTCTTCGTCGAGCAAACCATGTCTCCGTAAGCGGTAAACAGTTTCTCTACCCTCTTCAACAACACGTCGCGGCGGGGAATGTAGCGACGAATTCGTTGATTGAGAGCTTTTGACTTGGCGCGTTTTGCGTATTCCCAACTGACTGCATGCTGCTCGAGAACAGCACGAACTGCTTTTTCGTCAGATCGGTCCCGAATAAAAATCGCTTCGCTGAAATCATGAGCAAAAGCTTTAAATGCTGAGTGTTTCTTGGACAGGAGACGCAGAAGTCTGTCCATGAAATGGAAGACATCGTCGAGGACACGCGAGGGGAGGGTTTCCGAATTTCGTAGTAGGTTTGTGGCACCAACCAGATTTTCGACAATGACGTTGGTTGGAACATCATCCTTCAAAGAAACACTCTGTCAGTTCAATTCGACTTCTACCGATGGGTGGCCCGGGACGTACAGGATTATTCTGACCGATATTCCAATCAATCCCGTCAACATCCATCGCGTCAGTGTCTCGTGTTGCGCTCGCATCCTGGAGATTCTTTAGGCAAGCCAAAAACACGAGAATTAAAGAACTTACGAAAAGTCCCGAGACCAACTGACCATAAGGATCGTCCTCCGTCTCCGAATCGGAATCGTCGTCGTCCGAGTCGTCTGCATCCGGTGTGTACGCTGCGTCCACGGACCAATGTTCAAATTCAATTGAATTTGGATTCGTGCCGTGAGTCAATATAAACTCCGCATCCTCGTCGTAGGAGGTTACAGGAGCAGGAACCGCGAAGGCACGCGCAGCAGCACTGACTACAACTGGTGCAATCGCACCCCGCGTATGAAGCTGTGATGTTGTAACAACTGCACGAGCTCCATGGTTAAAAATCCATTCAATAGTCTGTCCGTGCAGAGTGTGAATCGCACCAGGAACCAGGACCTGTAGTCAAATAAGGTTCATTGAAATAATTGAATTGAGAGAATGATTATTACCTTGGTGATTACGATGAGCGAACGGCTTATCGACACATTGATTCGTTTCGTATTCTTGTTGTCGTCCATGACTGCGTCAAGAAAACCGTCGTGTTCGCCTACAATTACACCCTCGGCGACAGCCTTGCAACTCTGCATGAGAGTTACAAGTTGGCCATCGCGTCTGGCTTGTAGAGGAAGCAGTGGAAGCCCTAGCGAGTCACGATTGCGAAGCGAGAGAAAGATCTGCCATCCGCATTCAACCTCAGAGAATAAAATCTCGAGTTGCTGGGGAGTTGGAGTGGCGGAAAAGGATGGAGAGGATGAAGGAAAGAAGCGCTTAAGAACAGTCCCTGCAAGTGCGTGAAGCGAAGGACACGGGTCATCGAGAACTCCTTTCAATTTGGCATACTTGGCCAATTCAAGAATAGGGGGGTTTCGACACTTGAGTGTCTCTCGAATTTCGGGTAAATCAAAGGAGTCGGAAATTGTCTGGAGGGCCTGCTGAACTGCGCAACCAATTTTGATGATAGACGGGTTGGTGAGAATTGCGCGGAGTGACGGCAGAACTTCGCTCCTCGAAGTTATAGCTGAAACCTAGAAATCTCTTTAGCGCGGAATAAAATCATAAGATAACATACCTTGAAGCAATAGATACCATTCCGGGTTCGAAGCTGAATGATGTCCACAGATGACGATTTATCTGCACTCTTCGAGGTACGGATACCGATAACAACGAGGTAAAGGTGGGAAGTAGAAATCCCATTCAAAGCATCTGCTAGCACATCGGCAGCTTTATCCTCGATGTGTACCGGATCGGCCGCAAAAAATGTGGAAGTTGTTTGAACTGCACACTCCCAGCGCGGAAGGTCAGTCCACTTGGTGACTGGCTGCACGTTATTGGTCAGCGAAGCATTCACAGACTCATGGAACGAGCGCTCCGCTGAATATCAATCAATATATCGAAAGGCATCAAGAAAGTGGGCTTACATTGAGGTGAATCAGTGTAGAAAATTTGAGTCGGGGTATGCTTTGCATTCTTTAACCCCTGCTGTATAGTTTCGAACATCTCTTGAACGAATGATAATGATTTCGTGAGGACTAGGGAATGGCCGCGAACTTCCTCGTATTCATTGATGATGGTATAGGCTGCGGAAAAAATTCGTTCACCCTTCAGACCCCCCATGTGTTTGAGGAACTTGATAGAAATTGGCATGAGAATCGAGATAGACTGAAGGAAGTAAAACCAAAGACTCACATCAAAAGTATGATCACCGCGCGCAATAGTTAACGGAAGTGAAGCAATGTCACGCTCTGCATAAATGCGGTGGGCTGCAGTGTGATCCGTGAATAAAGCCTTCAGGTACGATACAGAAGGTGCGGATCCAGCATATTGTTGCGGATCTTTGAATGCGGAATATTGCTTCACCCCATATTGACGGTAAAAATTTGCCGCAGACAGATACATCAACTCAGTCTTGGCATGAGTGCGGTATTGGATCTCAGAGACAAGTTCAGAGAACTTCGCTGGTCCCAGCCGAGACGAGAATGTGTTCAACATCTGCCACATCATGAGTTTCGATATGGCTCCGCGAGCCGAAATATAGGCTAATCCGTAAATTGTAAGCTGCAAAGCAATGAAATATTATTGCGAGACAAATACCAGGGAATGCTTTTTGTACAAATCGAGGCAGCTGTTCGATAATATGAGGATCTGTGCCTTGAAAGCTTTTATTGCATCCCGGCTCAGCACGTCGCGGGCTGCAGAGAAAGCGACTTGTAAGCAAGAAGAAGTCGGCAGGCATAGCCCGAATGCGACGCGCAATAGGATCATCGTTGAAGCCTTGAAAAATTGTGTGTAAACAAACAAAATGATACAAAGATTTATAGTGTACCATTTCGCTTCAAGGGCTTACCACAGGTGCATTTGAAACTATCAGGGCTTCCAGGGAGCAGGTGCGGCAGCCAGACAAATATATCGCGCCAGTACAATTGGTTCGGATCGAGACTGCGTTGCAAGGAAAATACCGGATGCGGAGGCCGGTCAAAGAAATCGCCGCGCCTGTAGCACAAAACAGTCCCGTATTTCTGGATCTCCGCCCGCAGCCGCTTACGCACAGCACGGAACTGCAATTGAAGCGCCGAGTCTTGAGAGACCTCTGATGCCTCTAATTCGGCCTCCTTCTGCGTCATATTGGCTTCAACGGCATCCAAAACCTCATCTACAAGACTTTCATCAATGAGCTGGTCGCCAACAGCAATATCTCCGTGCTCATCGTGCTCGGTTATATAATCGAGCTGCTCATTGAGCTCAGCGAAGTCAGGCACTGAGATCTGGGAAGAAACGGCTGTTTGCGGAATTAATGTTGAACCGTGGAAAAATCTAGTTGGAACGTACCGTGCGCTGTTCTCGCCGTTGACTGAGAGGCAGATCCGCCCGAAGCACCGACTTTTGACCACAAGCTTGAAGACGGACCGGCGGCTGGAGGGGAATGCGAATCCGATCCGAGAGGAGCAGGTTGATGGTGGTTGTAAGGTCCAAAAAAAGAATTGTATGTTTGAGGGCTTGACTCGAGATCGCGGGAATGGCGAGAACGCGCCGGCACACGAAGGGGCTCTGTTCCAATGACACTTCTCTTCGCTGCTACAGCCGGAACTGCACTGCTGCGGGGTGGACGTCCCGCGCCGAATCGTTTGCCGCCCCAGCCATTTCCTTCTTCATCAGTCCCTTTGGGTTGGCTGGATTTGCTCTTTTTAGGTGTCTTCTTTCTCTTGAAGTTCTTCCCCGAGGATCCAGAGGGAGGCATATCGTCGACGTCGATGAGAAAGATGAGAACGTGTGTCATGATACGATCATTGTTGCGTTCGGAACACGCGGAATTAACGGGATCAAACAGGATCAATGCCTATGTCTAGCCGAGACATAGCCAGCCACAGGCATGATGAATGAGCCCGTTTCGGCTTATGTCCTATGTCTGTGGCTACGGAGAAATAATCAAGTTTTCAAGTTGCCAAAAAAGAAAGAGAAGAAGAGAAAAAAGAGAGACATTCGGACATCATTCAAGACCACTCCCCTGTAATTTCCGCTGCTCAAAACCGCCGTAGCTTTAACAGAACACAATTCGGCATCTTGATTTGCTATCTATTTACGGTAAATCAACTTGAAAATGGGCTATGTCGCTCGGGGCTAAATCCCGAAAGAAACATAGGACCCAGCCAATGGAATTCAAGATTCGTCAGCTTTCGTAACGCGGGAGTTTCCGTATTACGACACCTTGTCAAGCTCTTGCCATCCATCTCTCACCTTCATCCTCTGTTGTCGGCGTGCCTGCGAGCAGGCGGCGATGTGTATGCCCTTAAGAAGTACTACTTCAAGATATATGCTTCTCTTCTGCTTTCTCTCGTCGCAACCAACTTGGGAACTCAACAAGACTTTTAAATCTTCGGCGACATCATGCGGCTGAATCGATCCCAATCTGGATCATGCACTCTGGCTTCCGATAGCGAACCCGGGTACTCTACGCTTCCCGCCGACACTTTTGCAGCAATCTATTGCTTGACTGGTCCTTATCTATCCCCCACTACGACGACTTGCATCGCCGAACAGCACCGGTTGTCATTCTCAAACATTGCTCAACAAGATCAAGATATCCTCGCCGGGTTCGATGTATTCCAGCCAGCAATATTCCAGCCCCATCGCTTCGATGCTCGTTCTCCTCAGTGCTCAGTCAGCAGGTGGACCTTCTTCTAGAGGACTCCGGTGCGTCAAAATACTTATATATTCAAACTCTTACTGATGATTCAGTCTCTTGGTCGCACTGTATTGTTGGCTCTATGATTCCGACCCTGTACAGCAACACCTCCCCACACCTCGTACGACATATCCGCAGATGCGACGCTGCCCTATAACTCGCCCACGAAGTATGCACTGTGCTTGACAGATTGTTGGCTTAGCCGCACATGTACCACAGACGCGAATTCGCGTCTCGTGCTGCATGTGCCGCTAATAGTCTTGTATTTCAACTGATTCGACGGTTCAACAGTGGACTGGATTCAAGAAGCAACACAACAATTTATTCAACATCTACGGATTCGCGGCAGCGTCCTCTTTCGCGTGAATCTTCTTGATCTGGTCTTCCGTCATTCGAACCTTCCGACCTTTCAACGGCGGGTGATTGCATGTGCAATATTTTTGCCCACCCTTCCCCATGCATTCATGTCGCTTGCGACATGCTGCATCCGCACACACCGCGCATCGCTTCCGTACGACGCGGGATCCAATTGAGAAGTAGAGATTCGGCCAGCTCTGGAGAAGCTCGCAGAGAGCCGAAAATTCGGCGAACAGTCATGTGGAAGCCGCCCTCGACTGAATTAGTCCCGCGAACGGTACGATAGAGATTCAAACCATCCCTGTCCTTTCCCTTCAAATAATAGAGAGGAATATTGGGCGGGTCGGAAAGATAACCCTTCTGCACCGTGTCGAGAAGCCGGCTGGCCATCTCTTTCGCTTCGTCAGAAAAGAACACCCCACGGGACTTCTTCGTCGAGCAAACCATGTCTCCGTAAGCGGTAAACAGTTTCTCTACCCTCTTCAACAACACGTCGCGGCGGGGAATGTAGCGACGAATTCGTTGATTGAGAGCTTTTGACTTGGCGCGTTTTGCGTATTCCCAACTGACTGCATGCTGCTCGAGAACAGCACGAACTGCTTTTTCGTCAGATCGGTCCCGAATAAAAATCGCTTCGCTGAAATCATGAGCAAAAGCTTTAAATGCTGAGTGTTTCTTGGACAGGAGACGCAGAAGTCTGTCCATGAAATGGAAGACATCGTCGAGGACACGCGAGGGGAGGGTTTCCGAATTTCGTAGTAGGTTTGTGGCACCAACCAGATTTTCGACAATGACGTTGGTTGGAACATCATCCTTCAAAGAAACACTCTGTCAGTTCAATTCGACTTCTACCGATGGGTGGCCCGGGACGTACAGGATTATTCTGACCGATATTCCAATCAATCCCGTCAACATCCATCGCGTCAGTGTCTCGTGTTGCGCTCGCATCCTGGAGATTCTTTAGGCAAGCCAAAAACACGAGAATTAAAGAACTTACGAAAAGTCCCGAGACCAACTGACCATAAGGATCGTCCTCCGTCTCCGAATCGGAATCGTCGTCGTCCGAGTCGTCTGCATCCGGTGTGTACGCTGCGTCCACGGACCAATGTTCAAATTCAATTGAATTTGGATTCGTGCCGTGAGTCAATATAAACTCCGCATCCTCGTCGTAGGAGGTTACAGGAGCAGGAACCGCGAAGGCACGCGCAGCAGCACTGACTACAACTGGTGCAATCGCACCCCGCGTATGAAGCTGTGATGTTGTAACAACTGCACGAGCTCCATGGTTAAAAATCCATTCAATAGTCTGTCCGTGCAGAGTGTGAATCGCACCAGGAACCAGGACCTGTAGTCAAATAAGGTTCATTGAAATAATTGAATTGAGAGAATGATTATTACCTTGGTGATTACGATGAGCGAACGGCTTATCGACACATTGATTCGTTTCGTATTCTTGTTGTCGTCCATGACTGCGTCAAGAAAACCGTCGTGTTCACCTACAATTACACCCTCGGCGACAGCCTTGCAACTCTGCATGAGAGTTACAAGTTGGCCATCGCGTCTGGCTTGTAGAGGAAGCAGTGGAAGCCCTAGCGAGTCACGATTGCGAAGCGAGAGAAAGATCTGCCATCCGCATTCAACCTCAGAGAATAAAATCTCGAGTTGCTGGGGAGTTGGAGTGGCGGAAAAGGATGGAGAGGATGAAGGAAAGAAGCGCTTAAGAACAGTCCCTGCAAGTGCGTGAAGCGAAGGACACGGGTCATCGAGAACTCCTTTCAATTTGGCATACTTGGCCAATTCAAGAATAGGGGGGTTTCGACACTTGAGTGTCTCTCGAATTTCGGGTAAATCAAAGGAGTCGGAAATTGTCTGGAGGGCCTGCTGAACTGCGCAACCAATTTTGATGATAGACGGGTTGGTGAGAATTGCGCGGAGTGACGGCAGAACTTCGCTCCTCGAAGTTATAGCTGAAACCTAGAAATCTCTTTAGCGCGGAATAAAATCATAAGATAACATACCTTGAAGCAATAGATACCATTCCGGGTTCGAAGCTGAATGATGTCCACAGATGACGATTTATCTGCACTCTTCGAGGTACGGATACCGATAACAACGAGGTAAAGGTGGGAAGTAGAAATCCCATTCAAAGCATCTGCTAGCACATCGGCAGCTTTATCCTCGATGTGTACCGGATCGGCCGCAAAAAATGTGGAAGTTGTTTGAACTGCACGCTCCCAGCGCGGAAGGTCAGTCCACTTGGTGACTGGCTGCACGTTATTGGTCAGCGAAGCATTCACAGACTCATGGAACGAGCGCTCCGCTGAATATCAATCAATATATCGAAAGGCATCAAGAAAGTGGGCTTACATTGAGGTGAATCAGTGTAGAAAATTTGAGTCGGGGTATGCTTTGCATTCTTTAACCCCTGCTGTATAGTTTCGAACATCTCTTGAACGAATGATAATGATTTCGTGAGGACTAGGGAATGGCCGCGAACTTCCTCGTATTCATTGATGATGGTATAGGCTGCGGAAAAAATTCGTTCACCCTTCAGACCCCCCATGTGTTTGAGGAACTTGATAGAAATTGGCATGAGAATCGAGATAGACTGAAGGAAGTAAAACCAAAGACTCACATCAAAAGTATGATCACCGCGCGCAATAGTTAACGGAAGTGAAGCAATGTCACGCTCTGCATAAATGCGGTGGGCTGCAGTGTGATCCGTGAATAAAGCCTTCAGGTACGATACAGAAGGTGCGGATCCAGCATATTGTTGCGGATCTTTGAATGCGGAATATTGCTTCACCCCATATTGACGGTAAAAATTTGCCGCAGACAGATACATCAACTCAGTCTCGGCATGAGTGCGGTATTGGATCTCAGAGACAAGTTCAGAGAACTTCGCTGGTCCCAGCCGAGACGAGAATGTGTTCAACATCTGCCACATCATGAGTTTCGATATGGCTCCGCGAGCCGAAATATAGGCTAATCCGTAAATTGTAAGCTGCAAAGCAATGAAATATTATTGCGAGACAAATACCAGGGAATGCTTTTTGTACAAATCGAGGCAGCTGTTCGATAATATGAGGATCTGTGCCTTGAAAGCTTTTATTGCATCCCGGCTCAGCACGTCGCGGGCTGCAGAGAAAGCGACTTGTAAGCAAGAAGAAGTCGGCAGGCATAGCCCGAATGCGACGCGCAATAGGATCATCGTTGAAGCCTTGAAAAATTGTGTGTAAACAAACAAAATGATACAAAGATTTATAGTGTACCATTTCGCTTCAAGGGCTTACCACAGGTGCATTTGAAACTATCAGGGCTTCCAGGGAGCAGGTGCGGCAGCCAGACAAATATATCGCGCCAGTACAATTGGTTCGGATCGAGACTGCGTTGCAAGGAAAATACCGGATGCGGAGGCCGGTCAAAGAAATCGCCGCGCCTGTAGCACAAAACAGTCCCGTATTTCTGGATCTCCGCCCGCAGCCGCTTACGCACAGCACGGAACTGCAATTGAAGCGCCGAGTCTTGAGAGACCTCTGATGCCTCTAATTCGGCCTCCTTCTGCGTCATATTGGCTTCAACAGCATCCAAAACCTCATCTACAAGACTTTCATCAATGAGCTGGTCGCCAACAGCAATATCTCCGTGCTCATCGTGCTCGGTTATATAATCGAGCTGCTCATTGAGCTCAGCGAAGTCAGGCACTGAGATCTGGGAAGAAACGGCTGTTTGCGGAATTAATGTTGAACCGTGGAAAAATCTAGTTGGAACGTACCGTGCGCTGTTCTCGCCGTTGACTGAGAGGCAGATCCGCCCGAAGCACCGACTTTTGACCACAAGCTTGAAGACGGACCGGCGGCTGGAGGGGAATGCGAATCCGATCCGAGAGGAGCAGGTTGATGGTGGTTGTAAGGTCCAAAAAAAGAATTGTATGTTTGAGGGCTTGACTCGAGATCGCGGGAATGGCGAGAACGCGCCGGCACACGAAGGGGCTCTGTTCCAATGACACTTCTCTTCGCTGCTACAGCCGGAACTGCACTGCTGCGGGGTGGACGTCCCGCGCCGAATCGTTTGCCGCCCCAGCCATTTCCTTCTTCATCAGTCCCTTTGGGTTGGCTGGATTTGCTCTTTTTAGGTGTCTTCTTTCTCTTGAAGTTCTTCCCCGAGGATCCAGAGGGAGGCATATCGTCGACGTCGATGAGAAAGATGAGAACGTGTGTCATGATACGATCATTGTTGCGTTCGGAACACGCGGAATTAACGGGATCAAACAGGATCAATGCCTATGTCTAGCCGAGACATAGCCAGCCACAGGCATGATGAATGAGCCCGTTTCGGCTTATGTCCTATGTCTGTGGCTACGGAGAAATAATCAAGTTTTCAAGTTGCCAAAAAAGAAAGAGAAGAAGAGAAAAAAGAGAGACATTCGGACATCATTCAAGACCACTCCCCTGTAATTTCCGCTGCTCAAAACCGCCGTAGCTTTAACAGAACACAATTCGGCATCTTGATTTGCTATCTATTTACGGTAAATCAACTTGAAAATGGGCTATGTCGCTCGGGGCTAAATCCCGAAAGAAACATAGGACCCAGCCAATGGAATTCAAGATTCGTCAGCTTTCGTAACGCGGGAGTTTCCGTATTACGACACCTTGTCAAGCTCTTGCCATCCATCTCTCACCTTCATCCTCTGTTGTCGGCGTGCCTGCGAGCAGGCGGCGATGTGTATGCCCTTAAGAAGTACTACTTCAAGATATATGCTTCTCTTCTGCTTTCTCTCGTCGCAACCAACTTGGGAACTCAACAAGACTTTTAAATCTTCGGCGACATCATGCGGCTGAATCGATCCCAATCTGGATCATGCACTCTGGCTTCCGATAGCGAACCCGGGTACTCTACGCTTCCCGCCGACACTTTTGCAGCAATCTATTGCTTGACTGGTCCTTATCTATCCCCCACTACGACGACTTGCATCGCCGAACAGCACCGGTTGTCATTCTCAAACATTGCTCAACAAGATCAAGATATCCTCGCCGGGTTCGATGTATTCCAGCCAGCAATATTCCAGCCCCATCGCTTCGATGCTCGTTCTCCTCAGTGCTCAGTCAGCAGGTGGACCTTCTTCTAGAGGACTCCGGTGCGTCAAAATACTTATATATTCAAACTCTTACTGATGATTCAGTCTCTTGGTCGCACTGTATTGTTGGCTCTATGATTCCGACCCTGTACAGCAACACCTCCCCACACCTCGTACGACATATCCGCAGATGCGACGCTGCCCTATAACTCGCCCACGAAGTATGCACTGTGCTTGACAGATTGTTGGCTTAGCCGCACATGTACCACAGACGCGAATTCGCGTCTCGTGCTGCATGTGCCGCTAATAGTCTTGTATTTCAACTGATTCGACGGTTCAACAGTGGACTGGATTCAAGAAGCAACACAACAATTTATTCAACATCTACGGATTCGCGGCAGCGTCCTCTTTCGCGTGAATCTTCTTGATCTGGTCTTCCGTCATTCGAACCTTCCGACCTTTCAACGGCGGGTGATTGCATGTGCAATATTTTTGCCCACCCTTCCCCATGCATTCATGTCGCTTGCGACATGCTGCATCCGCACACACTGCGCATCGCTTCCGAGCTCGAGACGTCTGAGCTACGGGTGCGGCAGCTCCGGGCAGGAGGAGTTGGCGCTCAACTTGGGGTAGAGAAGGGAAAGTTCGGGTAGATACTGGAGTAACGTGTGGAGGGTTTGAAGTGCTTGCAATGACCGGGCCCGCGTGTGAATATCCAAGTGGAAGGACGAGCTGTACTGACGGGATATCAGCAGCTAAATCACTTCCGTCCCGTTCCACAAAATCTGAGCCTTCTCCGACAGTGACACTGTCAGCCTGCGGAATAAACGAATTGATATCGATCGAACCTATGAAGCTTTGAGTAAAACTTTTGGAAGACGGAAGCAACCCACCGCCGAGAGAATGATCCAGCTCTCCATCAGCAACGGGTTCAGGGAGAGGTATTGCGGGGAGAACATCGGCACAGTTATCAGGGGCTTTGAGAATCTCGATGAGGGCTTTGCGCGCAGCGAAGTTTGTGCCATCTCCGAGTGTAGCACGTTCCGAAGTCCACAAGATGGTCTTCTTGTGGTGAGCTTCCAACTGTTGGGGAAGTTTATAATATAGCCGCTGGTTGGAATCAGTAATGCTCCGCGACTGGAGGTGAACCGATTCATTCCACGCGCGAGCCAACTTATCCCAATCTATGTTTCTCCAATGCTCGTGAGGGGGGAAAACAATTTTACCCGCCTTCCTGTAGCGGGGGTCGGCAATGATAATTTTGAAGGTGATGTATTCTTTGTGAGTGTGGATTGGAAGTACAGCGAAGAGAACCAATTGCCGGAGTTGAAGGAATCGGTATATATTCGGTGCCTTGGTGCATAGACGAGTCAGTGCATGGACAGGAGTATCACGATGGTGTGGTACTCCTGTAACATGCGGTCGGGGCAGGGTAGTCATGTTGAACTCTTTAGCGAGGGCTTTGGAGATGGGGAGTATACCAATCGTTTCTGATGTGGCAATACGAGTCGAAAGGATTCGGGGAGGCGGGAACGAGGGCTTGGAACCGACTGCAATGGAAACTTCCACAATTTCGTCTCGAAGAGCGAAGTCAAAGTGCCCACTGAACTTTTTCCCCGTACGATTGTGATAACCAACCTAGATTAGAAGTCAATCAGCTTGGCAATGTAAACAGTCATTATACTTACTCGCATATTACGACGCGGGATCCAATTGAGAAGTAGAGATTCGGCCAGCTCTGGAGAAGCTCGCAGAGAGCCGAAAATTCGGCGAACAGTCATGTGGAAGCCGCCCTCGACTGAATTAGTCCCGCGAACGGTACGATAGAGATTCAAACCATCCCTGTCCTTTCCCTTCAAATAATAGAGAGGAATATTGGGCGGGTCGGAAAGATAACCCTTCTGCACCGTGTCGAGAAGCCGGCTGGCCATCTCTTTCGCTTCGTCAGAAAAGAACACCCCACGGGACTTCTTCGTCGAGCAAACCATGTCTCCGTAAGCGGTAAACAGTTTCTCTACCCTCTTCAACAACACGTCGCGGCGGGGAATGTAGCGACGAATTCGTTGATTGAGAGCTTTTGACTTGGCGCGTTTTGCGTATTCCCAACTGACTGCATGCTGCTCGAGAACAGCACGAACTGCTTTTTCGTCAGATCGGTCCCGAATAAAAATCGCTTCGCTGAAATCATGAGCAAAAGCTTTAAATGCTGAGTGTTTCTTGGACAGGAGACGCAGAAGTCTGTCCATGAAATGGAAGACATCGTCGAGGACACGCGAGGGGAGGGTTTCCGAATTTCGTAGTAGGTTTGTGGCACCAACCAGATTTTCGACAATGACGTTGGTTGGAACATCATCCTTCAAAGAAACACTCTGTCAGTTCAATTCGACTTCTACCGATGGGTGGCCCGGGACGTACAGGATTATTCTGACCGATATTCCAATCAATCCCGTCAACATCCATCGCGTCAGTGTCTCGTGTTGCGCTCGCATCCTGGAGATTCTTTAGGCAAGCCAAAAACACGAGAATTAAAGAACTTACGAAAAGTCCCGAGACAACTGACCATAAGGATCGTCCTCCGTCTCCGAATCGGAATCGTCGTCGTCCGAGTCGTCTGCATACGGTGTGTACGCTGCGTCACGGACCAATGTTCAAATTCAATTGAATTTGGATTCGTGCCGTGAGTCAATATAAACTCCGCATCCTCGTCGTAGGAGGTTACAGGAGCAGGAACCGCGAAGGCACGCGCAGCAGCACTGACTACAACTGGTGCAATCGCACCCCGCGTATGAAGCTGTGATGTTGTAACAACTGCACGAGCTCCATGGTTAAAAATCCATTCAATAGTCTGTCCGTGCAGAGTGTGAATCGCACCAGGAACCAGGACCTGTAGTCAAATAAGGTTCATTGAAATAATTGAATTGAGAGAATGATTATTACCTTGGTGATTACGATGAGCGAACGCTTATCGACACATTGATTCGTTTCGTATTCTTGTTGTCGTCCATGACTGCGTCAAGAAAACCGTCGTGTTCGCCTACAATTACACCCTCGGCGACAGCCTTGCAACTCTGCATGAGAGTTACAAGTTGGCCATCGCGTCTGGCTTGTAGAGGAAGCAGTGGAAGCCCTAGCGAGTCACGATTGCGAAGCGAGAGAAAGATCTGCCATCCGCAATTCAACCTCAGAGAATAAAATCTCGAGTTGCTGGGGAGTTGGAGTGGCGGAAAAAGGATGGAGAGGATGAAGGAAAGAAGCGCTTAAGAACAGTCCCTGCAAGTGCGTGAAGCGAAGGACACGGAGTCATCGAGAACTCCTTTCAATTTGGCATACTTGGCCAATTCAAGAATAGGGGGGTTTCGACACTTGAGTGTCTCTCGAATTTCGGGTAAATCAAAGGAGTCGGAAATTGTCTGGAGGGCCTGCTGAACTGCGCAACCAATTTTGATGATAGACGGGTTGGTGAGAATTGCGCGGAGTGACGGCAGAACTTCGCTCCTCGAAGTTATAGCTGAAACCTAGAAATCTCTTTAGCGCGGAATAAAATCATAAGATAACATACCTTGAAGCAATAGATACCATTCCGGGTTCGAAGCTGAATGAAGTCCCACAGATGACGATTTATCTGCACTCTTCGAGGTACGGATACCGATAACAACGAGGTAAAGGTGGGAAGTAGAAATCCCATTCAAAGCATCTGCTAGCACATCGGCAGCTTTATCCTCGATGTGTACCGGATCGGCCGCCAAAAATGTGGAAGTTGTTTGAACTGCACACTCCCAGCGCGGAAGGTCAGTCCACTTGGTGGACTGGCTGCACGTTATTGGTCAGCGAAGCATTCACAGACTCATGGAACGAGCGCTCCGCTGAATATCAATCAATATATCGAAAGGCATCAAGAAAGTGGGCTTACATTGAGGTGAATCAGTGTAGGAAAATTTGAGTCGGGGTATGCTTTGCATTCTTTAACCCCTGCTGTATAGTTTCGAACATCTCTTGAACGAATGATAATGATTTCGTGAGGACTAGGGAATGGCCGCGAACTTCCTCGTATTCATTGATGATGGTATAGGCTGCGGAAAAAATTCGTTCACCCTTCAGACCCCCCATGTGTTTGAGGAACTTGATAGAAATTGGCATGAGAATCGAGATAGACTGAAGGAAGTAAAACCAAAGACTCACATCAAAAGTATGAATCACCGCGCGCAATAGTTAACGGAAGTGAAGCAATGTCACGCTCTGCATAAATGCGGTGGGCTGCAGTGTGATCCGTGAATAAAGCCTTCAGGTACGATACAGAAGGTGCGGATCCAGCATATTGTTGCGGATCTTTGAATGCGGAATATTGCTTCACCCCATATTGACGGTAAAAATTTGCCGCAGACAGATACATCAACTCAGTCTTGGCATGAGTGCGGTATTGGATCTCAGAGACAAGTTCAGAGAACTTCGCTGGTCCCAGCCGAGACGAGAATGTGTTCAACATCTGCCACATCATGAGTTTCGATATGGCTCCGCGAGCCGAAATATAGGCTAATCCGTAAATTGTAAGCTGCAAAGCAATGAAATATTATTGCGAGACAAATACCAGGGAATGCTTTTTGTACAAATCGAGGCAGCTGTTCGATAATATGAGGATCTGTGCCTTGAAAGCTTTTATTGCATCCCGGCTCAGCACGTCGCGGGCTGCAGAGAAAGCGACTTGTAAGCAAGAAGAAGTCGGCAGGCATAGCCCGAATGCGACGCGCAATAGGATCATCGTTGAAGCCTTGAAAAATTGTGTGTAAACAAACAAAATGATACAAAGATTTATAGTGTACCATTTCGCTTCAAGGGCTTACCACAGGTGCATTTGAAACTATCAGGGCTTCCAGGGAGCAGGTGCGGCAGCCAGACAAATATATCGCGCCAGTACAATTGGTTCGGATCGAGACTGCGTTGCAAGGAAAATACCGGATGCGGAGGCCGGTCAAAGAAATCGCCGCGCCTGTAGCACAAAACAGTCCCGTATTTCTGGATCTCCGCCCGCAGCCGCTTACGCACAGCACGGAACTGCAATTGAAGCGCCGAGTCTTGAGAGACCTCTGATGCCTCTAATTCGGCCTCCTTCTGCGTCATATTGGCTTCAACGGCATCCAAAACCTCATCTACAAGACTTTCATCAATGAGCTGGTCGCCAACAGCAATATCTCCGTGCTCATCGTGCTCGGTTATATAATCGAGCTGCTCATTGAGCTCAGCGAAGTCAGGCACTGAGATCTGGGAAGAAACGGCTGTTTGCGGAATTAATGTTGAACCGTGGAAAAATCTAGTTGGAACGTACCGTGCGCTGTTCTCGCCGTTGACTGAGAGGCAGATCCGCCCGAAGCACCGACTTTTGACCACAAGCTTGAAGACGGACCGGCGGCTGGAGGGGAATGCGAATCCGATCCGAGAGGAGCAGGTTGATGGTGGTTGTAAGGTCCAAAAAAAGAATTGTATGTTTGAGGGCTTGACTCGAGATCGCGGGAATGGCGAGAACGCGCCGGCACACGAAGGGGCTCTGTTCCAATGACACTTCTCTTCGCTGCTACAGCCGGAACTGCACTGCTGCGGGGTGGACGTCCCGCGCCGAATCGTTTGCCGCCCCAGCCATTTCCTTCTTCATCAGTCCCTTTGGGTTGGCTGGATTTGCTCTTTTTAGGTGTCTTCTTTCTCTTGAAGTTCTTCCCCGAGGATCCAGAGGGAGGCATATCGTCGACGTCGATGAGAAAGATGAGAACGTGTGTCATGATACGATCATTGTTGCGTTCGGAACACGCGGAATTAACGGGATCAAACAGGATCAATGCCTATGTCTAGCCGAGACATAGCCAGCCACAGGCATGATGAATGAGCCCGTTTCGGCTTATGTCCTATGTCTGTGGCTACGGAGAAATAATCAAGTTTTCAAGTTGCCAAAAAAGAAAGAGAAGAAGAGAAAAAAGAGAGACATTCGGACATCATTCAAGACCACTCCCCTGTAATTTCCGCTGCTCAAAACCGCCGTAGCTTTAACAGAACACAATTCGGCATCTTGATTTGCTATCTATTTACGGTAAATCAACTTGAAAATGGGCTATGTCGCTCGGGGCTAAATCCCGAAAGAAACATAGGACCCAGCCAATGGAATTCAAGATTCGTCAGCTTTCGTAACGCGGGAGTTTCCGTATTACGACACCTTGTCAAGCTCTTGCCATCCATCTCTCACCTTCATCCTCTGTTGTCGGCGTGCCTGCGAGCAGGCGGCGATGTGTATGCCCTTAAGAAGTACTACTTCAAGATATATGCTTCTCTTCTGCTTTCTCTCGTCGCAACCAACTTGGGAACTCAACAAGACTTTTAAATCTTCGGCGACATCATGCGGCTGAATCGATCCCAATCTGGATCATGCACTCTGGCTTCCGATAGCGAACCCGGGTACTCTACGCTTCCCGCCGACACTTTTGCAGCAATCTATTGCTTGACTGGTCCTTATCTATCCCCCACTACGACGACTTGCATCGCCGAACAGCACCGGTTGTCATTCTCAAACATTGCTCAACAAGATCAAGATATCCTCGCCGGGTTCGATGTATTCCAGCCAGCAATATTCCAGCCCCATCGCTTCGATGCTCGTTCTCCTCAGTGCTCAGTCAGCAGGTGGACCTTCTTCTAGAGGACTCCGGTGCGTCAAAATACTTATATATTCAAACTCTTACTGATGATTCAGTCTCTTGGTCGCACTGTATTGTTGGCTCTATGATTCCGACCCTGTACAGCAACACCTCCCCACACCTCGTACGACATATCCGCAGATGCGACGCTGCCCTATAACTCGCCCACGAAGTATGCACTGTGCTTGACAGATTGTTGGCTTAGCCGCACATGTACCACAGACGCGAATTCGCGTCTCGTGCTGCATGTGCCGCTAATAGTCTTGTATTTCAACTGATTCGACGGTTCAACAGTGGACTGGATTCAAGAAGCAACACAACAATTTATTCAACATCTACGGATTCGCGGCAGCGTCCTCTTTCGCGTGAATCTTCTTGATCTGGTCTTCCGTCATTCGAACCTTCCGACCTTTCAACGGCGGGTGATTGCATGTGCAATATTTTTGCCCACCCTTCCCCATGCATTCATGTCGCTTGCGACATGCTGCATCCGCACACACTGCGCATCGCTTCCGAGCTCGAGACGTCTGAGCTACGGGTGCGGCAGCTCCGGGCAGGAGGAGTTGGCGCTCAACTTGGGGTAGAGAAGGGAAAGTTCGGGTAGATACTGGAGTAACGTGTGGAGGGTTTGAAGTGCTTGCAATGACCGGGCCCGCGTGTGAATATCCAAGTGGAAGGACGAGCTGTACTGACGGGATATCAGCAGCTAAATCACTTCCGTCCCGTTCCACAAAATCTGAGCCTTCTCCGACAGTGACACTGTCAGCCTGCGGAATAAACGAATTGATATCGATCGAACCTATGAAGCTTTGAGTAAAACTTTTGGAAGACGGAAGCAACCCACCGCCGAGAGAATGATCCAGCTCTCCATCAGCAACGGGTTCAGGGAGAGGTATTGCGGGGAGAACATCGGCACAGTTATCAGGGGCTTTGAGAATCTCGATGAGGGCTTTGCGCGCAGCGAAGTTTGTGCCATCTCCGAGTGTAGCACGTTCCGAAGTCCACAAGATGGTCTTCTTGTGGTGAGCTTCCAACTGTTGGGGAAGTTTATAATATAGCCGCTGGTTGGAATCAGTAATGCTCCGCGACTGGAGGTGAACCGATTCATTCCACGCGCGAGCCAACTTATCCCAATCTATGTTTCTCCAATGCTCGTGAGGGGGGAAAACAATTTTACCCGCCTTCCTGTAGCGGGGGTCGGCAATGATAATTTTGAAGGTGATGTATTCTTTGTGAGTGTGGATTGGAAGTACAGCGAAGAGAACCAATTGCCGGAGTTGAAGGAATCGGTATATATTCGGTGCCTTGGTGCATAGACGAGTCAGTGCATGGACAGGAGTATCACGATGGTGTGGTACTCCTGTAACATGCGGTCGGGGCAGGGTAGTCATGTTGAACTCTTTAGCGAGGGCTTTGGAGATGGGGAGTATACCAATCGTTTCTGATGTGGCAATACGAGTCGAAAGGATTCGGGGAGGCGGGAACGAGGGCTTGGAACCGACTGCAATGGAAACTTCCACAATTTCGTCTCGAAGAGCGAAGTCAAAGTGCCCACTGAACTTTTTCCCCGTACGATTGTGATAACCAACCTAGATTAGAAGTCAATCAGCTTGGCAATGTAAACAGTCATTATACTTACTCGCATATTACGACGCGGGATCCAATTGAGAAGTAGAGATTCGGCCAGCTCTGGAGAAGCTCGCAGAGAGCCGAAAATTCGGCGAACAGTCATGTGGAAGCCGCCCTCGACTGAATTAGTCCCGCGAACGGTACGATAGAGATTCAAACCATCCCTGTCCTTTCCCTTCAAATAATAGAGAGGAATATTGGGCGGGTCGGAAAGATAACCCTTCTGCACCGTGTCGAGAAGCCGGCTGGCCATCTCTTTCGCTTCGTCAGAAAAGAACACCCCACGGGACTTCTTCGTCGAGCAAACCATGTCTCCGTAAGCGGTAAACAGTTTCTCTACCCTCTTCAACAACACGTCGCGGCGGGGAATGTAGCGACGAATTCGTTGATTGAGAGCTTTTGACTTGGCGCGTTTTGCGTATTCCCAACTGACTGCATGCTGCTCGAGAACAGCACGAACTGCTTTTTCGTCAGATCGGTCCCGAATAAAAATCGCTTCGCTGAAATCATGAGCAAAAGCTTTAAATGCTGAGTGTTTCTTGGACAGGAGACGCAGAAGTCTGTCCATGAAATGGAAGACATCGTCGAGGACACGCGAGGGGAGGGTTTCCGAATTTCGTAGTAGGTTTGTGGCACCAACCAGATTTTCGACAATGACGTTGGTTGGAACATCATCCTTCAAAGAAACACTCTGTCAGTTCAATTCGACTTCTACCGATGGGTGGCCCGGGACGTACAGGATTATTCTGACCGATATTCCAATCAATCCCGTCAACATCCATCGCGTCAGTGTCTCGTGTTGCGCTCGCATCCTGGAGATTCTTTAGGCAAGCCAAAAACACGAGAATTAAAGAACTTACGAAAAGTCCCGAGACCAACTGACCATAAGGATCGTCCTCCGTCTCCGAATCGGAATCGTCGTCGTCCGAGTCGTCTGCATCCGGTGTGTACGCTGCGTCCACGGACCAATGTTCAAATTCAATTGAATTTGGATTCGTGCCGTGAGTCAATATAAACTCCGCATCCTCGTCGTAGGAGGTTACAGGAGCAGGAACCGCGAAGGCACGCGCAGCAGCACTGACTACAACTGGTGCAATCGCACCCCGCGTATGAAGCTGTGATGTTGTAACAACTGCACGAGCTCCATGGTTAAAAATCCATTCAATAGTCTGTCCGTGCAGAGTGTGAATCGCACCAGGAACCAGGACCTGTAGTCAAATAAGGTTCATTGAAATAATTGAATTGAGAGAATGATTATTACCTTGGTGATTACGATGAGCGAACGGCTTATCGACACATTGATTCGTTTCGTATTCTTGTTGTCGTCCATGACTGCGTCAAGAAAACCGTCGTGTTCACCTACAATTACACCCTCGGCGACAGCCTTGCAACTCTGCATGAGAGTTACAAGTTGGCCATCGCGTCTGGCTTGTAGAGGAAGCAGTGGAAGCCCTAGCGAGTCACGATTGCGAAGCGAGAGAAAGATCTGCCATCCGCATTCAACCTCAGAGAATAAAATCTCGAGTTGCTGGGGAGTTGGAGTGGCGGAAAAGGATGGAGAGGATGAAGGAAAGAAGCGCTTAAGAACAGTCCCTGCAAGTGCGTGAAGCGAAGGACACGGGTCATCGAGAACTCCTTTCAATTTGGCATACTTGGCCAATTCAAGAATAGGGGGGTTTCGACACTTGAG
Organism: Favolaschia claudopus; assembly: GCA_037176885.1. Lineage (NCBI taxonomy): Eukaryota > Fungi > Basidiomycota > Agaricomycetes > Agaricales > Mycenaceae > Favolaschia > Favolaschia claudopus. The sequence goes on along the minus strand of JAWWNJ010000063.1, from coordinate 1,142,548 downwards.
TGTCTCTCGAATTTCGGGTAAATCAAAGGAGTCGGAAATTGTCTGGAGGGCCTGCTGAACTGCGCAACCAATTTTGATGATAGACGGGTTGGTGAGAATTGCGCGGAGTGACGGCAGAACTTCGCTCCTCGAAGTTATAGCTGAAACCTAGAAATCTCTTTAGCGCGGAATAAAATCATAAGATAACATACCTTGAAGCAATAGATACCATTCCGGGTTCGAAGCTGAATGATGTCCACAGATGACGATTTATCTGCACTCTTCGAGGTACGGATACCGATAACAACGAGGTAAAGGTGGGAAGTAGAAATCCCATTCAAAGCATCTGCTAGCACATCGGCAGCTTTATCCTCGATGTGTACCGGATCGGCCGCAAAAAATGTGGAAGTTGTTTGAACTGCACGCTCCCAGCGCGGAAGGTCAGTCCACTTGGTGACTGGCTGCACGTTATTGGTCAGCGAAGCATTCACAGACTCATGGAACGAGCGCTCCGCTGAATATCAATCAATATATCGAAAGGCATCAAGAAAGTGGGCTTACATTGAGGTGAATCAGTGTAGAAAATTTGAGTCGGGGTATGCTTTGCATTCTTTAACCCCTGCTGTATAGTTTCGAACATCTCTTGAACGAATGATAATGATTTCGTGAGGACTAGGGAATGGCCGCGAACTTCCTCGTATTCATTGATGATGGTATAGGCTGCGGAAAAAATTCGTTCACCCTTCAGACCCCCCATGTGTTTGAGGAACTTGATAGAAATTGGCATGAGAATCGAGATAGACTGAAGGAAGTAAAACCAAAGACTCACATCAAAAGTATGATCACCGCGCGCAATAGTTAACGGAAGTGAAGCAATGTCACGCTCTGCATAAATGCGGTGGGCTGCAGTGTGATCCGTGAATAAAGCCTTCAGGTACGATACAGAAGGTGCGGATCCAGCATATTGTTGCGGATCTTTGAATGCGGAATATTGCTTCACCCCATATTGACGGTAAAAATTTGCCGCAGACAGATACATCAACTCAGTCTCGGCATGAGTGCGGTATTGGATCTCAGAGACAAGTTCAGAGAACTTCGCTGGTCCCAGCCGAGACGAGAATGTGTTCAACATCTGCCACATCATGAGTTTCGATATGGCTCCGCGAGCCGAAATATAGGCTAATCCGTAAATTGTAAGCTGCAAAGCAATGAAATATTATTGCGAGACAAATACCAGGGAATGCTTTTTGTACAAATCGAGGCAGCTGTTCGATAATATGAGGATCTGTGCCTTGAAAGCTTTTATTGCATCCCGGCTCAGCACGTCGCGGGCTGCAGAGAAAGCGACTTGTAAGCAAGAAGAAGTCGGCAGGCATAGCCCGAATGCGACGCGCAATAGGATCATCGTTGAAGCCTTGAAAAATTGTGTGTAAACAAACAAAATGATACAAAGATTTATAGTGTACCATTTCGCTTCAAGGGCTTACCACAGGTGCATTTGAAACTATCAGGGCTTCCAGGGAGCAGGTGCGGCAGCCAGACAAATATATCGCGCCAGTACAATTGGTTCGGATCGAGACTGCGTTGCAAGGAAAATACCGGATGCGGAGGCCGGTCAAAGAAATCGCCGCGCCTGTAGCACAAAACAGTCCCGTATTTCTGGATCTCCGCCCGCAGCCGCTTACGCACAGCACGGAACTGCAATTGAAGCGCCGAGTCTTGAGAGACCTCTGATGCCTCTAATTCGGCCTCCTTCTGCGTCATATTGGCTTCAACGGCATCCAAAACCTCATCTACAAGACTTTCATCAATGAGCTGGTCGCCAACAGCAATATCTCCGTGCTCATCGTGCTCGGTTATATAATCGAGCTGCTCATTGAGCTCAGCGAAGTCAGGCACTGAGATCTGGGAAGAAACGGCTGTTTGCGGAATTAATGTTGAACCGTGGAAAAATCTAGTTGGAACGTACCGTGCGCTGTTCTCGCCGTTGACTGAGAGGCAGATCCGCCCGAAGCACCGACTTTTGACCACAAGCTTGAAGACGGACCGGCGGCTGGAGGGGAATGCGAATCCGATCCGAGAGGAGCAGGTTGATGGTGGTTGTAAGGTCCAAAAAAAGAATTGTATGTTTGAGGGCTTGACTCGAGATCGCGGGAATGGCGAGAACGCGCCGGCACACGAAGGGGCTCTGTTCCAATGACACTTCTCTTCGCTGCTACAGCCGGAACTGCACTGCTGCGGGGTGGACGTCCCGCGCCGAATCGTTTGCCGCCCCAGCCATTTCCTTCTTCATCAGTCCCTTTGGGTTGGCTGGATTTGCTCTTTTTAGGTGTCTTCTTTCTCTTGAAGTTCTTCCCCGAGGATCCAGAGGGAGGCATATCGTCGACGTCGATGAGAAAGATGAGAACGTGTGTCATGATACGATCATTGTTGCGTTCGGAACACGCGGAATTAACGGGATCAAACAGGATCAATGCCTATGTCTAGCCGAGACATAGCCAGCCACAGGCATGATGAATGAGCCCGTTTCCTTAACGCCGCAGCACCAATTATCATGAATTTCGATCGATCATAAGTAAACGTTTTCACCCACAAAGGAAATCCCGCCCTCAGTTGGATTCAGTCCAATCCCGCTCAGACTCTTGCCCGAATTTTGGGACATTTTTTGTCAGTTGAAGCAGTCCGCAAGCTTCATCTGGTCCCAATTGATGGTGACTGCGAACGAGCAACCGAATTACTCGTTTCTGTCGCGTGGATTTATTTGTTCGGGTTAACTTAGACACCGAATCTAGTACATAGCATGGCCAAAAATCGCTGGTACCATTACTGAGGATGGTGCATGCAGCTCTATTTCCTGCCTATACCACGTTACCCACGTTTTTGGCAGGCATGGCAAAAACGTAGGATTCTATCGAATGTGATAAACGCGCCGCACGGCATGTTGCGTTTAATACGTCCTGCAAAAGCTCGTCTTTCAATAATTACACTCGAGCCTTCAAGTTTCAAGTACGACAGCCCCTGCTACAACACACCGCAGGTACGAGGACCATTGTGTTGTAGCGTCTGTTTACAAGAGACTCAGCCGCTGTAGACTGCCCAAATTGCAGTATGTCACGTAACTCGGATGATGTCACGGGACCGCGTCTGCATCTTGCGTCCTGCCACCTCTTGCCACTTTCTCAACTGTTATCTGCCACCGCCCCCCACCTCCGTTTTCCCACCAACTGATCTGAAAATGCATCCGGAAAATTCGCGTCTCCGGCTCCGGCTCTCCGAGATCGAAATTCAGCTCAAACAGCTCGAGGTTGGCGCTACTACTCGCGCACGTTGTAAAGCGCGAATCACCACCCTGTCGACTCTAGAAGAGGAGCGCCACTCGATACAGGAAAAACTCGCCCACACCACATTCCCTATCCTCACCCTTCCCGTCGAAATCACTTCCGAAATCTTTCTCAGCCTCCTCTCCTCATCACCTCCCAGTTTTCCGCGGCCATACCCTAGAGTTGCGCCGATACTTCTAACTCAGGTCTGTCGGACGTGGAGAAATATTGCATACTCTCTCCCCCGTCTGTGGGCCACTCTTCACTTAAGCTTTCCATACCCATGGCGTCGCAAGGTGCAGCAGTGGTCGAATGAATACACGAGCTTCATCCGCGACTGGCTTCGTCGGGCAGGCACTGCACCGTTGACTCTGAGCTTGGTGCTTCCCTTGTCTCGCTGTTACAGTGCGGAGCCGTTCTTTCAGCCTTCTCAATGTCGCTGCGGCAAAATTCTTTGCCCGTCGTCCTTCCTACTCATGGACCAGTGGCAGTCTTTGACCACATTCCGGGGCTCCTGTTTCACCGCTGCGGAGTGCCTGACGCTATTCACGCTCGCTCCGCGACTCGTTGAATGTTCTCTCACTGCCGTCCTTTCTCGCCAACCCTTCGTTCCTCCCGCCACTCGTGTGGTACTCGCGAATTTGGAGAAGTTCAAACTTGAAGCATACGCGACTTATTGCTTGGATTCGCTGTTAAAGCTTTTGGAATCACTCACTCTTCCGAAAGTTGAATCATTCAGATCTCTGGGCGATTTCAGAGAATATTTCATTGAGGATCGGTTCTTCACTTTCCTCAGCAGAACCTCCAGCATCAAAACCTTCAACTTTTCATTCTGCGTCCACGCGAGGGTCCAAGCAGGAATCGACGACATTACTCCAATATTGGACGCAATTCCGTCACTCAGCACCCTTCATTTAGGCGGAAATTGCTCCCCCATGTTGATTTCCGATCTCCTTCGATTGCTGAGAGATTCCCCCACTTTCCTCCCTGGACTCCGAAAGCTCAGCCTTTTCACCTGGCAGAAGCTGCCATTGGATGATGGCCACGATTTTTCCAAGCTCATTGTCGATGTGCTTAATTCGAGGTGGCAAAGCGGCTGTGGACTCACTCAGCTTCGGGAATTCTATCTCGTATGCCCGCTCCCTCGGAGAAATCAGGGCAACTCTGTAACGCGGTTATCGAGATGTGTATCCAAAATGAGGAAGGCGGGGATGCAACTGGAGATTAAAGCATCGGAAACTACCGTCGATGGGGAGTACTGTCCGTTATGATTCTCAGCGTTCAGGCTGTGTTTCTCAGCACACCAAAGCGGCAGCTGGTCACTTCGAATCGTCGCGTCTACCGTCACTCATCTGGAGTCTTGATTGTTTTACCACTACGACTTGCCAGTGGAAGCGAAACATCCAATCGTACGAGTGTTCATTCCTCGCTTTGACTCCCCAGTTCACAGAATATCTATAGCCACTCCAGTTATCTCGTTTCTCTCTCTTCGCATCCTCAACTGTCGCATACCGCCCGTTCCCATTGTCTTCCAGCTCAGATCCGATAACCTCATCCCTCTCTCCACGATCGCGTTTGGCGTTCTCATTCTTCAACAAATACAACATCGCCGAGTTGGCCGTTATGCCGATGCAGATGTACATCAGTACCAGACCTGCGCATGTAGACGAGATCAGGCCTCTCGAAGTAATTTGAATGATATGCAAAAGCTTACCGTGCCCTTTGGAATGATCGTTCGTTAGAAAACAGTGTCAATATTCGGCAAAATTAGGTCTACTTACCTAGTGAATACCATGGGGTATCGCGAGCTCGATACTGTAACCGATATTCATTGTCTGCTAACTCGACAGAATGTACCAAGGACGTACAACGTTTGAACTGACTGCGCCATTGACATTTCCCCTGCAAAGTGACTTGTGAAGATGCAATGTTAGGGAGATGTCTGATGTGCTTACATGCTGATTGCAAGTGCGAGCGTGACTCCACGTTTATAGGACCCTTCAAAGTTGTTCGCAATCCAAGTCCTTTACCAAGTTGAGCGATGAGGTTTGGAAAGTAGATAATCATTGCTCACACGGTGTTGGCTGAAAACGTATCAAGATCCTTTTAAAAGTAGACAATAGAACAGAAACCTACGAACGACAGGGAAAATCCCGCTGTGGAGCAGTTGAATGTGTGAAAAAGTAAACGAGAAATGAAACACACCAAGTAGCTACGAACACAGCGAAATAAGACAGCGCCGCATTGCGCGAAACAATCAGAATGATGTAACCAATCCCGCCTGCTGACGATCAGCGACATATAGATGAGTGAAAATATCAAATTCTTGACCGAGAGAAAGCATTATGCTGATAGTGACGATTAACAGGATCAGTCAAGGGAAAAACAGAGATTCAACGTACATGTTGCACCATCCTCTGCGGCCATGTCTGTCTGCATATAGAGCAACACAGCATCTGGAGGTCGTTGAACTCGATTGAAAAAGTTGAATCGAAGTTCTCTCTCACGTAACAACGGCCGCGAACGCATAGATGGGGACCGTGAGTAGGTTTGCGGGAGTCGCACGAAATCCTGATAGTCACAAAGCTGAGAAGGTGCTTGATCGTGCGGTAGATCGTTTCTTACCCAGCTGAATGAACAGGCAGTTGCTGGTCAATCCCAAATCAACGGATTCGGATGAAATCGAGCACCTGATTGATAATCGACGGAGTGAAAAGGGAGAACGCGTAAAGAGGCATGTCGCAGCCCTGCCAGCGCACATCATTTACACAAGTTCACATTATTTCAGTGCCAGTGGAGAAGCACACCATGAGTTGAATCACTCCAAAACTGTCGTCAGTCCATGTTCAACAGATCATAAAGAAATATTATACGTACTTGAGATCCATGTTTTCCAATCTCGGAAACTTGACCACACGTTTTTCATCTGGAGCTTTTCACCCGCCGCAGAATACTGGTCATCTCCCTGGAGTCTTCTTATCACAAATGTTTTTTCCTCGTCCGTAAGAAACGTCGCCGAATCCGGAAAGTCCTGGACCATCCAGTAGGAAGCGATCCCAACGAGAATCGTCACAAGGCCTTCAATGATACTGGAAATGTTGGTCTAAGCTGCCGATCATCGAGAGAGATGACCTCCTCACAAAATCCAAGCCCAAGCTGGTTTTCCTCCGAGACCGTCCATGTTTGAGATTGCAGCCTGAAGAAGATACTATGGGATAAACGATTTCGATAAAAGAGCAATTCGCGTACCGCCAGCAGCCCCCCGAAAGCTCCAGAAAGGGTTGTAGCCGAAGTGAACACAGCTGTTCGTATCTACGTACATAGTACACCATTTCGAAAAGATGTGAGATTTGCTTTCAAGATAGAAAGGTAGAACTCACGCCAAGCTCCGATCGTTTATACCAGCTGATTCCAATGTTTCAGAGAAAGACTGCTCTGAACTTCCAATCGTCACGCACCAACTGAGATGATATGCCATGCCTTCAAGATAGTCAGAGTAATACTTTTGTGGGATGTGATCAAAGTCACCTGGGTAGAGGCCGGCCTCGAACGATCCCAACAGCCACCTCAGCGCTATGGGCAGTAATCATCTTCAGCATCAAGGATAGATCGAACTTTCAACGGGACTTGCCAACAAGGCCACCGTAATTATGAGCTACCCCTTGGAGTGTCTGTGAAAATTAGATATGATATGGCGCTAAGAATGATTTCCTTCCCACCATGAAAAGGCCCCACATCGTCATGAGAAAGGCGAACCAAACAGAGGGTCTCAGGCGTTTCAGAAAGATGTTAGACGGGACCTGCGTCAAATAGGCTCAGTTCGAATGCGAGACGGCAGCGATGTGTTACCTCGAATAATGCGTAGCTAAACCGGTCATTAGGATATGAATTCATGGATCCGGAATAGAATCGTCCGACTTGCCTGATGAAAAATACGGTCAAGGATATCAGATATTGAGTATCTGAGATGTGCAGGTCCCGTTCCAAGTTATACAACTGCAGAACAGCGATTAGCTTGGACATCATCGATATCGCGTTACATGTAACTAGATGTCATGCCTTGGCGCTGCAATCTCGCCTTTGAGTTCCTGTGCTATCGAAACACTTGGAAACTCACTTTCCGATGCTTGTGCGATCCAGGAAGCTGAGCAGATAAAGCAAGGAGAACCAGGGAACGAGCCACAGATCGACTTTTCGCATGAGTTTGCGCTCGTCAATTTCGGTCGTGTTGATATGGGTATTGTACAAGATCTGCTCAGATTCAACACCATCTTTCTCTTCTACAGCTTTGACAGAATGTTTGGATGAGTTCTTGTTATCGAAATCCATGCTGATAGGCGAAAGACAAGGGTTAGCTTGGGCAAAGTCACTGTGGGTGCAGTGACTCGGAGGCAAGGAGCGGCTATCGTGACAGCGTGCGGTCATAGAGAGCTTCGATATTCCAGGATATTCCCGGTAGTTGTCACAAATATAATGAGGCTCGCATCAAGGCTCCTTTGCTTCGTCTGAAATAAAGCGAACACAGTGGTTATTTGCGGTTTGGACAACTTTGCGTAAAGAGCGGTAGACTTGCGGTTTAGAGATTGGTATGGGGGAAATGGCAATCAGGCGCCGTCTCACGGATACGAATGTGGAGAGTGGAAGGTTTATCATGGCGTGGCCTGAGAACTGCAGAGAAGAGATTCATGGTGCCTGGTGGCTGTTGCTCGAACCTATGGAAGCACACATATGACACAAACCTGGGAACCATTCAAAACTAGTGCTTGACCGACAGAGGTACGGTTTGGGTGAAGAGTGGACGGAGAAAACAGACTTGGCAGCTTGGAGAAGAGGAACGGCCGTTGCCGCAATCCATCAAAAAGACTTTGTACAAATTTTTGTGTTTGTCGCCCTGATGATGCCGCCGTGCTCGCCATTTCAATTGCAAGACTCCAAGGTTGAACCCGGTTTAGACGCGGACGATGTACTCAGACGAATGGGAGGGCACAAGCTGAGAACAGACTCACGGATCATGATAACTCCCCGCAACTTCTGACCGAATTTTCCTCCGTTGACCATTCCGAGATCATAGCGGCGACGTTGAGCTAACAGAGTAGGGGCAGCGCGCGGTGGACAGAGAATTCGGGATCTCGAAAGGCTAGCTATCGGAAGCGCGGCGCAAAAACAGGCATAGCGTGTCTCCACGGACGTCCGTCGCGAGACAGTGGTATGTATCGTTCCACCATTCGACACCGGCTTTGCTGGTATCTGATGTTGCGGCATGGTCAGCTGAGCCTGCTCAAGCTCAGCCAAGAGTCGACGGCGTCGACATCGATGATCCAGGACCACTCCAGGGCGAGGGCGAGGTTGAATACCGTCGAAATTTCCTTGGAGATGGTGGCAGGCCCAAACCAGTCGACCGATTGAAACTTCCCCCTCAGACCCGTCAACGTCGGGCAGCGGTATACTAGATTCAATTTTCTTTCGGGGGGTCCGGGACGTTGGAGGAAGCGTGGAGAGCGACTAACCCCATACGTCTCGCCTAAAATATTTTCATCGACGCACAGTCCTTCTGACCGTGATTTCGTATGGGGTAGCAGCCAACCATAGAACGGTGCGTAATGCATCCCTTACGCTAAAATGATAGCAATTGATACAGACATTCACTTTCCACTGTCTTCCAAACCACCATGGACAAGAAGGATTCTGAGTCGCCCCCCGCATCCGACACTGCAACGCCTGTTCAACCTGCGGTCTATAATGCAGAGGTGGACACCAGTGAGATAGACGAGCGGAAGTTGGTTCGGAAGCTCGATCTCGCGCTTATCCCGTGGCTGAGGTACGTCCTATACACTCAGTCACCTTATTCTGGCTTTCTGACACTCATTTGATAGTCTGTTGTACTTGCTGAGCTTTTTGGATCGCACAAGTATCGGAAAGTGAGCATATGATTCATTCCGTATCCGACAAACAATCTGACCGTCGCAAATAGTGCGAAGGTATAGTTACCTGCTTTTAGAACGACCCCGGCGCTGAGAAGGCGCCAGCTGTACCACTTAGTGCCAGACCTGCATATGACAGACGACCAATATTTGATATCTTTGACGGTTTTCTTCTTCAGGTGAGTCGTTTGTAGGGTTGGACTGCTTTCAATGCCTACTTACACCCGTTTACCGCTCCAGTTACGCCATATTTGAGGTCAATTCACCGTTCTCTCAGGTGTAACTCGCGTCTTATCAACCATAGGTTCCGTCCAACGTCTTCTTGAAACGTTTGCGTCCTTCTATATGGTTATCGCTCCTAATGTTGCTCTGGGGAGTTATGATGGTAATTCTTCTGAGAATATTCATCGCAACGAAAGTCAATCTTTCATTATCTAGACCGTGCAAGGACTCGTTCATAATTATGGTGGCCTGGTTGGTATGTGCCCTTTCGTATCAAACACGGCTGTCTCTGACCATCAAAATTCAGGAATGCGTTGGATGCTCGGAACTTTTGAGGCAGGGTTGTTCCCAGGTATGTCTATGAATATATAGAATATCACGGTTGTTGACAAGCGGCCATGGTCCTAGGTGTCAACTACTACTTGTCATGGTACGTTTTTGAACGATTGTTCGACCTTTTTTGTTGAAATCTCGTAGTTGGTACAAGCGCTCCGAATTTGGGGTACATTTGTCCATAGCTTTCACCCTTTGGCATGCTGAAATCTGGGTTAAAGATCAGAGCCGCCATTTTCTTTTCCGCGGCCACTGTCTCTGGCGCATTCGGCGGTTTACTTGCTGTAAGCGATCTCAAAGCCGCGTTCCAATAGATTAACCACCAAAAAGGCCGCGATCTCCAAAATGGAAGGTGTTGGAGGCAAGCCGGCGTGGGCTTGGATTTTGTGAGCTCGTTTGCAGCTCGTCTTTTTTATACTCGTTCATCAATATGTATTTTAGCATCATTGAAGGATTGGCTACTGTGCTTGCTGGCGCCGCATCCTTCTGGATCATCCAAGATTTCCCCGACACCGCTAAATTCCTCACGGAGGCGGAGAGAACCGCTGTCGTCAGACGACTCCAGTCTGACGATCAATTCTCGGCGGCAGGTGAAGATTTGAAATGGAAATACATCTGGAAGAGTTTGCTCGACTGGAAGACATGGGTCGGTCAGTCGAAAAATTTTGGTCGGGGAAGTATAATCCTGACCTGTTTTCATTTTTGCCAGGCATGGTCATCTATGTCGGAGCTGATATGGTAGCTAGTTTTATATGGTATGGACCGAATCGTCACTTATTTTTTTTTTCTAGCCGCTATACGCTTTCTCCTTGTTCCTGCCATCCATCATCAATCAGGTATGTTTCCTGCGGCGATTTGTTTACAAGCTCTATGTTTAACCTTTTTCCAGCTTGGTATGTCCTTCGATCTGTTCTTCGAATGCGTTTGTTCAACTTTCACCAGGGTTCAAAGCTACGCCAGCGAATCTGCTCACGGTTCCGGTATATTTCTTCGCCTGTTGCATAACGTGAGACCAGCTATTATTGTCAACCTCCAGTTTTCAACCGAGTTCATAGATGTCTCGTCGGCTTCTTGGCGGATCGATTTGGGCATCGTGGGTTTTTCAACATGTAAGTTGAACAGTTGAACAGTCACGTGCAAAATGTTTTTCTCACTCATCTTTCAACTCTTAGTGGTTTCCTGTGTATAGGTGCGAGTTATATACTGACACTTGACTCCAGACTGATAAATCATCAGGTGGCGCGGGCTACATTATCCTCATCTCCTCAAGAAGTGCGGCTCTATCCTATTTCGCTGTGTACATGGCAACTTGGTTCGCACCTAACTCTACGTCACGTCTGAGCTGAGTGTGCTAAAATCTGATTTCAGCGGTATATATCCTGTTATACGTGAGTGATAACTTTGTGCAGGCAATATGTTGAACTTACGTTTCATTTTGTTTAAAATTTCAGCTAACACAATGTGCGCTATTTTTCAAAATTCCCGTTTGGTATATGCTGACTTCAGTCGTGAAGTGCTTGGGTCTCCAACAATGTGGAAGGATCATACAAGCGCAGTGTTTCACTGGCTATGGTGATCAGTTTGTGCGTCCTTCTTTTTTTGCCTCCAGAAACATATCATCACATCTTACGCTGAACAGTGGGAACATCAACGGTGCTGTAAGCTCGAACGTCGTAAGTGAATCACCTCCTACGTTCTTCCGCTTCGCTGACGATGATTCTGCCAGTATCGAGCGAAAGGTATGACGGCTGTTCCAACTTGAGTCCGGCCTGCTGAGAATTGTCCGATGTTTCCCCAGACCAACCCTGGTACCCTCTCGGCCACGGTACGGTTCTGAATTCTTAATTCACGTCACATTATTCATGCCATGGCCCTCTACTTCAGGTCTTGTACTCATGTACATCGGGTTTGGGCTCATTTCTTCACTGACCTATCATTTCCTGTTGCGGGCGGAGAATGCCCGTCGTGACCGAGGAGAACGAGACGAAATCATCGGAAAAGTAGACGACACGGAACTAAACGAGAAGAACGGACGCTTCGAGACGGTAGAAGACGCGAAACGAGAGAAGGGAGACGAATGGAGCGGGTACAGATATATTCTGTGAACGTCGCGACGAACTGAAATGTTGAATCTGAACTGTATGAATGTCATTCGATTTTGTCATGATCTTGCGATGCTTGCCTCTTACTTTCCAACTTCCTCCGAACTGACGTGGTGAATCTGCATCGAAGTGTACACTGTATTTCATTCGACGAGGAAACGCCGCTCAGATGCGCCTGTTGGTTGAAGTCAACCGCTAAATTCTGGTGTATTCTTGTCAAAGTTTATGTCGCGCCGCGCAACCAAAGTATGACCCCGATTCGAATTACAAGATGAATTTCAAGTCAAGTAACTCACGGTAACATATCCGAACCTTTTCCGCTCTGAATCCCTTTAAGTTCAAAACTCGTTCATCGCATCCTCCCCCGACTTATTGGCGGATCTGATATTTTTTTCTTGAGCGCCAGTCTTTCGTTCGAGGGTTGTCGGTGTCAGTCAGCTAACTCATGTGTTGTCTATGCCTCAAGTCTAAGGTCTCGAGACCCCGGGCCGACAATACAACACACGCCTGCTGTCCGGCTTCATCGAGGCAGCGGAACTACAGTGGGCGCACGTTCGTATAGTTGAGAGCGCTATAAATGTGACTGACATGCTGGGACAATGTTGAGATATGTTGCTCCGTTGAAAGGAAATATCGTAGTGAGGTTGCTGATCAGTCGGAGTCGGAACCTAGCAAGGAAAGAAGCAGTATTTCAAGGTACCACCTGGTGATAAGACGATGTTGAACATGTCCAACCGACAAGACCTTGAACAATTCGGGCAGAGGGTCTTGTCCGAGTCACCTGCTTCCAGGAATCCTGCACAGTGTCCAGGATAATCAAAACAATTTTCGGCGTCCGCGTGCCAATGTTCCTGAAGTCTTGTCAATGAATAGATTACGAGCCTATCACCCCTCGAGGGAATACCAAGCCGAAGCGAAGGGAAGGATTCGAAGGAGTCTATCATCTACTTATAATGAAACGGAATCTTGCCAAGCTGAGGCTTGAGTCTGAGCTTATCTTATCAACCCAGCGGTGCACAAGACCGTCTTGTGGTGACAGACATCGTTTCCGTTCACTGGCACTCGAGACATGGGTGAGACAAGACAAGAATGTCAAAATGAATGAGACAATAAGACGAGATTAGGTCCCGCGGCACTTTAGTAGTTAGACGTGTGGGGTATCCGTAACATACAAGTGACGCCTGTATGTAGTACGGGCCCCGGCTGTTCGCTTTGGGACCTCGCCGGCAATTCTTCCTTCCTGGTATATATTTGACTGCATTGAATTGGAATGGAATGGAATGCGTTGTGGACGGGCCTCGGAGTTGGGGTTGCGCGGCGATGGGGGGCGGTGTTATGTATGCCAGAATGCCAAATTGAATGCCGTCTGTCTCGATGCGATGCGATGCCGCAGATGCTGGATGCACGGCGGATGGATGTGCGGGAAGGAAGACTAGTAGACTAGAAGATGCGGGTGGAGTTACGTGTCGTCCGTCGACTAGAGTAATGGCCCTGGGTTCGGGGTGAGGGGAGAGAGCACTGGCAATCGATGAAAAAATGGGGGACGAGCTGCGTTATAATCCTCTGCCAGTGGATAAGAATAGATTTAGAACATATCGACGAGAAACCGGAGCTTGTTTTGGGTGACACTGTTTCAGTGGGGGTTGTGGGCGGGCGCGTGCGCATATGCCGTGAGGTCCGGGTCGTGGGTGTGGATTGTGCATGGGCATGGAGACGGACTGTGCATTTAATTTTCTTCTGTGTGATCAGCAAGAGGAGACTTTCAACAAGTTGTAGGTCCGCCCGCAGCGGAGCGTTTAATTGCTGAGTCTGAGTGCTTACTGCCGGCGCCACTTGAGAGAATCGCCGAACAAGGCGTTTGGAGCGTCTTGGCGGGGGTGAGACTCTGAGGAGCGTTGTGCTCGCTTGACTGACTGCCAGAGGAGCTCCGTGTTCCGCTTGAATCGTATTTAAGATTGAGACAGTGAAACGAGCGGGCTGTTCGTACTTCAGATCGTTGACTATCACGGAGCAGTTATGGCAGATTAATTGAGAGTTAAATTAGCTGGAAACACTGGATCGAGTGAGAGGGCTCGGTGATTCCCCGCAGATGGGGGTTTCACGACAGGACCCAAAAATACCACGAGGCAGATGCCAGAAGACGCCAGACTGTGAGATGAGTGTGGGGTAGGCCAGGTACACCGAGGAGGGGCCGGCGGCTGTATACGCATACGCAATGTAGACCAAGACAACGAAGCTGGCCACGCAAGCGAGCTGCAGCCTGGTCGAGACCCTCTGGAAGCCATGCGCCCTTCGACGTCATCTGGTGGATATCGAGAGATTGTGGTGGAGGGAGAGATAGATCATCCTGGAGCCGAATTGGTTTACAGGGCAGAACAGATGAGATGTTTCAGAGCGCGTTGCGAACGGATGATCAAAAATGCCGGAGTTTGTGACTTTTTTGTGTTTTTCTCGGATTTTAGCCAAAAAAAAAAGGGTAAGATCCGAATAATAAGACGAGTTTATTGTGTGGGCTTATGGGACTCGGTGAGGCTGGCAAGGGCCTTGAATGTTGGTTGAATGGAGTTGTAAGATAATGGAGAATAAATGGAGCAAAAAGAAATCGCGTGTGATTGTTTGTTGATTAGACCCTCGTCGGCTGACCCGGAAGTGCGGGCCTGAGTGTATGACCCGGTGGGATCCGTTTGTCCGTTTTCTGCTTTTCTTCTCCACCGCCCTCGTCGGCGAACACTCAAACTAGGGTCGCTTTATGGCCCATTACTTGCCTGTCCTACTGGTATCCGTGTCGGCCAACGCTATATCTGACGACAACGCCGTTGTCAACGTCTCCCGAGGTCAGGTCGACTATCTCTCTCATGAATGGGCGGAGGAGGATGTCTGGCGTTCTTGGCGCAACATGACGCGCCAGAAGAACGAAATAGCAAACGGAATGCGTTTAGAGAACGCGAGTTGGCGCACTTGGTGGAAGCAGCGCAACAAGTTAAAGACCATCAGCCCTGAGACCCTCAATTGGTGCCTTTTTCAATGTCTTTTTGAGTTGCGGTTCGATACTGAGCGGGTTGCTATAGGCTGAAGGACTCGGATGTGACTTGGCTGTATGGCCCGCTGCACACTGCGGTTGATTGGTCACCGCCGCCGAAACCCAAGCCAGACCCTACAGAGGTTGGCAAGTTATCCAGCGCTGAAGACCGTTTGGACCTCGCAGCGAAGCATAAACCCATCTTGAAGCACCGCAGTATATCAGAAATGCTTCAAAGTGATCTTCCCATATCCCCTGTTTTCACCCCCGTCGATAGCGAGGACGAAGGCGAGGATCCTCTTGCCACCGCTCTCCAGGCTACAACTCGTCCTCCGTTATTACAAACAAAGAGCGCTTCACATGTCCACCAGCTACCTCATGCTGCTCTCCGAAAGCCCTCTCCCCCTCGTGTCCCCCCTCCTTCCATGGCGTCTGAAGTACCTCGACAAAGTGCCGTTCCCAGGCGTCATATCACCTTCAATACCTTCGTGGAGCAATGTATTGCCGTAGACTCTCCGCGTCGCACCCCTCTTTCCCATAACTCGAGCAGCTCTTCCTCGTCGGACTCCGATCCTAATGGGGTACTCGGGACTCGTGTCGCCTGGAATGGTCGGACCAATGGTCTGCGCTGGGCTGGGGACGACGACGAGAGTGAGGACGAAGATGACGACGACTCCCATGTGGCTGTATGGCCAGGCGAGAGCGCCATCTCCAGCGACTCCGACGACGAAGACATCCTCGAAGTCTGCCTGCCGCGCTCGCGCAGCAACTCTTCCCACGGCTCGCGTTCCCCTCGTGGCTCTACAGGCCACGGCCGTCCCCCCTTTGTGAACGCTAATAGCTTTTCCAAAGCAAAGCCCTCAGCGAGCAAGACCATTGCACCCATTCCCCCCACGCGCCTGAAAACCACGGGTGTGGGCAATGGGTGGGCTGGCGGCGAGTGGGTGGACACGAGGGACGAAGGAGGGCTGCCCCTTCACGAGGACTCCTACCTTCCGCGGACCGGCGCAACCGTCAACCTCGTCGCACAAAGTCAGAATCAGGATCTCACCATCCTTTCGTCTGCGTTCGATACGGACGACAGCAGCTTCGACGAGGAGGTAGACGCGGATGTGGATGGGGACGTGATGTTCACGCATAGATCCGCGTATTTTTCGACTGAGGGGGTCGGCGTGTACGACTATCTCGGTGGCCCTGATCTCGGTGTCGAATTTGCTCCCCGGGAAAGCGTTGGACGTGGACGGGAAGAGCCGAGAGGGCGGAGACCGAGTGTCAGCGCCGGTGCGGAGATTGTCGAGATTGAACAGCTCCCAAATGAGCCGAATTCCTCATTGTCGCCTCATGGTGGCGGCTCGCGGTCACGATCGCGGTCAAAGTCACGGTCCAAATCCCGCTCTCGCAGTCGTACGCCCTCTCCCGCTATATTGCCTGCTGTCACCTCGTCGTCTTCCCCCAATGCTTCCGCTGCTGCAGCTGCTGTCGTCGGTTCAGTTTCCCCCACCGCTACTTCTCCCCGCTCGCCGAGTGGTCTCCTCTCACCCCCTCCTCGCGGCCGTGATTCCTCTCAGTCGTCCTCCTCTTCTGCGAGCCAACGGGAAGGCCGCGGCCGGAGTGTCACTCGCACAAGCTCCAGCAGTAGTCTGAGCGACCGCGAGCGCAGTCGGTCGAGTCATACGAGTCCCATGGGGAGCTTGAGCCCCGAGTACGGTGGGGTGCGGGTAAGCGCTGACTATGGCAGCGGAAGCGGGTATGTGGGGTATGGAGGTGGTGTGGGTGCGGGGATGGTCAGGAGGAGTGGAAGTGGGAGCAGTCCGGATGGTGGTGGGGGTGTGAGTCCGGAGAAGGGGGCCAGGGCGGCGCCGACTGTGGTGGGTGAGGGATCGACGAAGACGAATCGTTCTGACTCGTCTGAGGAGGGAGAGTCGACGACGTCGAGTGGGGCGACGGCCACGAGACCACGTGTGGAGGTTAACGGGGTTGCGGATGTAGAAGAGGACCGGGGCAGGGGTTTACAGGTCCGTAATCCGTATACGCCTGCCAACTCGCCTGTTGTGCGCATCTCGAAAGAGCCGTTATTCGTGTCGTCCCCTGCGCATTCCGTTTCCAGGTCGAGCTCGAGTTCCACTGCCTCCGTGATAACTCCCGAACCGCAACCCCCCGCCACTTCCCCGCCACCCCCGCCGGTGTCGACAGCCGCTGTCAATAGCTCGCCGAAGAAACCTGCCTCCCCCACCAAATCCATCCCTATCTCCCTTTCGCGCTCGCGGTTTGTAAAGCAAGCCAACATAGACATCGAGCAATCGAAACTGCCGCTGCTCGCAGGCGAGGACCTAACACCCTGCGCTGCTCCCACACCCGCCAACTCCCCCATCGCGCGTATGCGTGCTCCCCCACGGATACCTGACGCCCCTGCCGGTGCGGGGTCGAAGGAGAACAACTCGACAAAACCCGCTCAGTCGACAGCCAAGTCAATACCCAACGGAAAGCCCGGGGCGGCGACAGCTACTACCGCTGGCAAGCCGCCGCCGGTGTCCCCTGCGCGCGCCACATTCCAGACGAGTGGGGCGAACGCGGCGGCTCCCAGCGCGAATCCTGGCAGTGGCGGCAGTGCGAATACTGCACTGCAACGTACGCTCATTCAGCCTCCCTCGCCCGATGCGCTGCATGGGCCTAATGAGGGCCCGACGATGGTGGGCAGGGCGGTGGGCGTGGTGTCTTCTGCTGGCGCGTACTTTGGGCTTTGGAGCGGCGCATAAGCGGGTTTGCGTCCCTCTGTGTTGTAATTTTCATATGGATTGGTGGTGTTCCTTCGTTCCTTCCTCTTCCCCTCTGTCTCTGTTTATTCGTCATTTTTTGTCTCCAATGTTTGGCATCCATCCCGCCCCATTCTTCGTGTGTTTTTTCCTTGGACTCTGGTGCGAATTCGCTGTTACATATTTTTTACTTACCGTCATGCCACAATCCAACAACCGCAACCAACCAACCAAGCTTCCCGGGTATCCTACGACAAGTACTAGTACATAGTTTATAGTTCCGTATACGTGAAATGTTTTTTGTTAGCTTAAACGACATCCCTCTGTAGCCTTCTGTTGTTTGCAAAGTATCATCGAATTCAATTTATTTTCATCCTCTGTGTCTTGGGTTTCTTTTTTTGTCCTAATCTTCTTTTATTGCCGTTTTGGGATGCGATGCGGTTGTTTGTTTTGTCCAAACAGATGGACTTCCTGATTCGGACGACGATCCTAATTTTCCACGCACATCGATGGCGGATTGGCGGGACGAGTGACCTGGCGGCCATGTGGCTGATCTTCGCTTTTCAGATAATTTGAAATTTGGGGCCTGCCGGAAAGACACGTGAATTCAGGGTGCGACGTCCTCAACTATCACGCGAGTTCGGAACGGAACTGAAAGATTAATCGCGATCGGAGTTGTGCAAGGAACAAACAAGGACTCGGAAGCGAAAGAAATTCGAATGCGTTCAGATTCAAGTATATAGTGAATCGAGCCAGGTTGTAGAGACTGTCGCAGGGACGAGGACGTATTGTTGGAGCGTATGCTCACAAGAGCAGCAAAGCAGCCAGGGATTTCAACCGTCCCGTTAGACAGATTAACAGAACTAAGTACTGGGGGGATTCGTGCAGATGTCGAGTCCAGTTTTGCTATCGATCCTCTCCTGACTCGAGGGATGAACAACTCACAAACAACGGTCCACAATGCAATGAGACGTTCAAGGGCATCCGATTTCGTCTTGTACTTGAATTGATCTGATTCTTAGGTTGATTGTTGCTCCTTTGAGCCGTTTTCTTCAGTGGCAGATCTCGAGGGATTCGAAGAGCGGTATTTCAACGAGAGCCACAGCCTGAGAGCAGACAGATTTATTACTCTTATAGAACCATGAATGCCAGGTCGAAGTACAAGCATTCGGATGTTCAGAGCGCTGCGGAGGAACCAAAAAGAAGAGACCACAGACGAGAAAGCGAAAGAGTAATCTGAACTTTGTTTCCTTCATCGCCGATATAGCTGAGCAAAAAAACCATTGGTGCATCCGTTGGTATAGATGAATCGGTAGTGAACTTGTTGTAATTGGGAAGACAGTGCAACAAAATCTGAGAGTGATTTCGGCAGGAAGGGCCTAGGAAGGACCCAGGTGTCAGTGAGGATAAATGAATGCATCCAGCTGCTTCTGTATGGTCAACTCCCTGCCAAGGTTCCGTAGTGTTATCGTTAGGATTCGTTACTGAGCTGATATTCTATGCTGGAAAGGAATAAGCAAAGACGAAAACTTTTGAGGTTTATAACGTTGGCGAGCTCGTTGGCGGGGGCGCGTCAGACTCAGAAGCAACTTGAAAGTCGGACTTTGGAAGTCTGAAGAGCAGCAATGCCAGTGGGAGACTTGTGAGAGACGTCTGCCAACTTGAGTCTTGAAGATGACGGAGTCGGTGGCAGTGCCGACTTGTCTTGCCCTTTCCCCTGCCCTTCAGCGACAGCTTCAGCACCTTGAGCAAGGCTCGTTATAAAATTTCCCGGCTCTTTGAACTCTTCCCATGAAAGACCGATCTAGGATTCACTAGCAGCCATTCACCGTGCCAGGTCGAAGTTACAAAATGAAAGTCGTCGACTGAGGACTCGTCAACCCCTTGAAATTGCTTCAATCTACAAATTAGCCTCTACCGCTGCTTTAAAATCCTCCGCAAGTTCTAAATCCACACTCAATTTCAGGCATTCGTACTCGGGGGCATGAAAGTCACTTCGATCTGCGAAATAGTCTCAGCGTAAACCACTATCACGGCCGGCAAGAATACATACCGCTCCGGTAGCTTTTCCAACTTCAGCTGCGAAGATAGCGCAAAATTGGCGCATTTCTCGGAACACTCTGGCTCTGCAGGTATTCTGGCATGCACTTGCCTTCTCCAAAGCCAGCTGGACGACGTCCGAATCTATCCCAACAGTGGCGCCCGATGGCCGCTCCTTCAGCGCTTTGCTTGCCTCCAGCATAAACTCTGCCCACCACTTGGCCGCCCATTTACGCCGGTCGCCTGATATTATAACCAATGTACTCCCGCGACAGCTGGAGCACTCGAACCAGGTCCAAGTCTCGCTCGTGATCCAGCGAAGGTCCTGCACCTGCGCGATAGCATGCGCGGCGTCTCCGCACTGAATGTGATAGTTTTGAAGGCGATGATACGTCCCAGCGGTGATGTATTCCAGTTCTGGTTTGTATTCCCTCTGAAGAATCGGCGTCCGGAGAGTGAAACCGCCACAGATCTTGGCTTCTCCATAGAATCCGTGCTGTACTGCGAGAGCGAATACTCGAAGGGGGTCCGGTTCGAGAAATCGTGGGGAAACGAGGACAGCGCATACTTCTCGCTCAACTCCGTCCATCGCATACTTCTTCGCAGCCGTCAAGACCGTCAGCACTTCGTCGACCGTCGAGAAAAGTGGCTCGCAGTCCCGGATCATCCATCGGGGGTAACACATCTTGAGGAGAATGGCAATCGTTTTCTGGTCCTCGACGAGCGGAACAATGTGGAGCCCATCTTTCATCATTGCCGCTGCGAATCCAGAAGAACCCTCGAGTTCACACTGGGGAAGAGAGAGCATGTCCCTGAATACGAGCGATGTGACTGAGAGAAATGCCTTGTGGACCCGGAAGTCGATTTTGTCGGGAACAGAGCGCACGATCAAGTCGGCATCCTGGTCGTTGAATGGTACTTCGTTGCAGCAGCTGATTTCTGCTGTTGTTTCAGAAGGAGTTGTCTGAGTCGACG
Source organism: Favolaschia claudopus (assembly GCA_037176885.1). NCBI lineage: Eukaryota > Fungi > Basidiomycota > Agaricomycetes > Agaricales > Mycenaceae > Favolaschia > Favolaschia claudopus. The sequence goes on along the minus strand of JAWWNJ010000063.1, from coordinate 1,121,884 downwards.
TCGCGTCTGCCATTGAGGTGGGTGAAGGAAAGTGTAGAGTTGATTACTTATAGTGGCTTGTATAAAATGGGATCCACAGATGTTCACGAAGACCCTCGAAAATTAAACTACCTCTGCCTCGTTTCTTGGCATTGAATCGAGCCAACTTGAAGCTCCCCTTCAACTTCAGGGTTGCACTGCGCGAAATGGGACAAAGAATATTCGACAGTACGCTATCGGACACAAAGCGAGGCAAACGCAGCTTCATTCCGGGAGAAAGCCTTATTCACGATGTCGTTCATTTAATTCGTCAGGCGTAAGTACCTCTATGACATTCTGTGGTGTCCGAGGAACTTGTTCAGGCTGGTTCATTTCTACGAACGATGCGTTGCAACATGTCAGTCAGGCACTTTCCAGTGTACATCGGCTGACGTTGCGCGTAAGTACTAATGTGGTCCGTGGCAAACGATGGGCATTACAGTAGGAAGTTGGTCCGGTAGGAACAGTGTATTCGAACAGCGAGGGCTACTACTTGACTAGTTCAGTTCTGAATCAATGTGTGGGCGCGGATCCCAGTGGGATATCCAGGAAGACTGTTTCGGTGATGATCTGGAAGTCCAAGGTGCGTCGCTGGTGAGCAGGGCAAGTGAAGTAGAACGCGCCTGGGTACTCACTTCTTGACAGGCCTCTTCAATTTCTCGTTGGAGGCGAGGAATAAATGTTCTCGTTATTGACATTACTTTCATGGCGCAAGTTGAACAAGAGGAGGCGGTTGTTAGAGCCTGCTCCAGACACTTTTCGACATCGACTAAGGAGAAATGAGGTGTGATCGCAAGTTGTGTTGCCATTGCCTCCAGATAATCGATCAACCACGTTGTCGTCGAACATTTAAACCTGGAGGTCTTTGACATCGGGAGATTCAGCTTGTGATTCCAAGAATCCACCCTGCTCTCGTCACAGCAAGGACTGTGTACCTGTGGCAATATATGCTGTAGCCAGTTTCTGGGTCTGAATCCAGATTCGCCGCTTTCTAGTCGAGCCAGCGTACTAGCCGCCTTCGCACAGCGGATGTGACATTGCAACAAATTATGGTACTCATAGCCCGAAATGAGCCTCAGAGCGGGCTCCGAAGGGAAGTCTGCGATGGAAAAGCGTAGTGTTGCGCCAGCCGCAAGCGCCGCTTCCTCCTTCAACTGGTTGCGACAAGTGTGCGCGAAAAGCACAAATGGATTGGTTTGCAGGAGGTCGGAGTTGCGGAGTACGGATTTGGTGATCCACTCGAAGTTATATCTTGCTGAGACATCGAGGACAGGGCCCACTAGCTCTACTGCGAGCGAGGGCACACCCGAGCGTAGACAAGTAGGATGGCAGGAGCTCAGGATGTACTCCACCACATCTTTGCCGCAGACCTCGTTTCGGTCGTTATACATGAATACAATCGGGATCCCATTGCGACTCTCCTCGGGTTTCACCGCCTCTGAGTCGTCCGTGCCGGAGGGCTGTGGGACACCAAACATGTCTTTGAAGAAAGGAGATGCCAAGGCCAGCAATACTTTGTGAGTGCGGAAGTCCACGCTTTCGGCGGATCCGATGATAATGTCCGCATCGGGGTCATCGAAAGGAGGAGGGGCGGTGGTGAATATCGTCATGTTGGTGGCCATCGAAAAGGGAGGAGATGACAATGAGGCTTATAGCCTCGTGTCTTTTACTCTCACGACGAAGCCCCCAAATATAACGGATTCGCACCCGCCGCAGTTGTCGAGCACGAGGGAGAATGGGGGAGTGTCGGGACAAGGCGTTCGGCTTCGGCTTATCGCATTCTTCGTCTTCCTGTCATCCTTTGACTCTAACTCGCCTTGCCTCAGCAGCGTCATTCTCCTTTTACCTCACCTTCACCCATCCCGGCTCTCACTCATCACGAATCTACAAACTCTGTCGTCCCAAATTGAGTTGTACTCTCAGAATACAGCGAGCCGTCCGCCTCCACCGCTGCAACATGTAGATGAAGCATTACTCGTGTGATCATCACGACGGATATGCTGGGACAGGATCAGGAACCGGACTGCGATTGCTACATATGAACGAAGAGAGCGCTTACGATGCTGTTGGCCAGCCAAGGCTTCCAGCGGTGGCGAACTACATGCCAGTCAAGCGATGAGCTGATCAATGGGAGGCAGGAGTTATAGCAGGGGTACTTACATCGCCAAACTGTGGATCAGCGAGGGAGTGTCAGTGAATTGGGACGCTATAAGAAATCACCACTACTTACATGGTACATGATGATATTCGCAAGATTAGTGAGACAAACGACGCTGAGTCGACCATTCGTCAGGTGTACCGTCGTCAAGGAGCAGGAAAGCACCTACCCAAAATACAAGACACCTTCGAGTAACCGTGTCAAACGCCGAATAGTTCACGAGAGATAGAGGAAGCTCGCTTACCATCCCGCACCATAATCTCCCAAAGCGAGGCTGAGCGATACGAGAACAGGCGGGAGACCCTCACGCGTCTCAGCGAACGGTATATGGTAAGACCAAGAGCGATTGTTTCGCAGCCAAGCCTGCATGAAATGCAAGGTCATGTTTAGCATGGTGATACTATGGTGTGGGCGGCCTGAACGTACTCCGCTGCCCAGGCTATGGCTAGACCTGAGATAGATGAGAAACAAGTTTCGAAATTTGAGTGTGGATAAGGGCGGGGGCTTACGATTGTCACTATTAAAGGAATTAGTGATGTGTGCAGCCATGGAGTCTCAAAACGCACCGGGTTCGAGACAAAGGTGTATGACATCCCAGAAAATATACACTTGTATTCTGGCTGGCATCGTCGTTGCTGTCTGGAAGAACGGCCCACTATTGATGAAGGCTTAGACTATTGATAGAGAGCACGAGCAGTAGTATACTGACCACTCCTATCCCTACAGTGGCGAGAGCGGGTGCAAGAAGGAAAGCAAGAACCCGCTTGTTGAGGTCGTACATGGCGTATACGCGGAGGATGATCGTGCCTAGCTGTTTGTGAGAAATTCGCTAGAACCGAAGGTAAAAGAAGGCTTACATCCGACTATGAATTGCTGTATGACTAGTAGGAGTTCACGGACGGCGTGGATGCGATTGCACCTGTTGCAGAGCAGGTCAGCCAACATGCTGTGAACCCCAAACAGGTACATACATCTAAATAGAGGGCACGAGTGTTGAGATATGAGGAAGAATGAGAGTACGAATGATATACTTCTGGAGGGTATCTGGCTAGTGTTGTCCCTAGCATTGCCATATTGACGCCCATTGAGACGTAGCGGACGAAGAGAAACCATCGAGCGCCGCGGGTGCGCGCGCCCGGAACCCACACATACGTGACTTCGTCGCCGAATGTCAAAATGTAGTCGTACGCTAGGATTACTGCCAGTATATGTGTGAACAGAGTGATCACACGTATTTCTATTGCGAAACTGACCAAATGCGGCGAGGTAGAGCGAAACGACCAATCTCCTGTATGGCTGTGAATCATGGAATAGAACGCATGAGAGAGTGGGTACGCACTCATCTTCCGCAAGAGTGAGATCGTCGACGGTGGTGTGGGCGATCATTGCCTTGCGGTCGGTGGAGAATGGTTGAGCAGGGACGGCTTGGAGACGTGGGCCCGCGCCTCTATTGATACTTTTTCTTCATACAAGAAGGGTGTCATTCTGATTCACATTTTTGCCTAAACGGACGAGATCAATGTTTACCTGTTTGTAGTCAGAATTGGTCTGGACTCTGTAGTGTTTTCTCGGCGCAGTGAGAACTTACGAAACACCATGTCAATCCCGACGGCGGCGCAGCGGGAGCGGGAGTAAGTATGAGCCGTGATGCTGGACGTCAGTGTTTTGCAGAAAGATTGAAGGTCTGCCGAAAGCGACACAGCCAGTAGAGTTACAGATGGGTCCAAGACGGGCCTCAAACTGGCTTCTCGGCCGTCTGTCCTAGGCCCCCAACGGAGGGAAGAGTATTCGAATACTGGTCAACCCCGAGTAGCGCCAATGTTCGAAGGGGTCACTCTTCACTGGCTGCAACTACCGATCTGATTTCAAGGCTTCTGGAGAATCGAACCGGCATCGACGAGTGGTGAGCCGTTACCCAGGTTCTCAGGTGGCAAAAGAGGCGCAGTCAAGAGCTATGCTTGGACTGGCAGATTTCAGTGTCAGCCTCAACGGGCGCCCCGAACTCTGCACGGCGTTGTCGGCGAAAGTTCCGCGTCGAAAGAAAAGATGATGGATGTCGGTAGTAAATAGCACATCGGCGAAAGTTTCCCCTCTTTCCAGTACGATTAGTGTGGCCTCAATGCAATGGTGAAAGTTGGGATTTCGAGATGGGGTGGGCCGCGCCCGGACGGGCCGCACTTGCCTTTGTCTTCAGAGTTCAACACGAGCAAACAAACCTCTTCTCCCATAATCCCACTTCCCACTTTGAGAGTCTTACAAGATTTTTCTGTCGCGCCCTTCTCTTCAAGCCAAATGGTATATCTCGGGGGTGTTGAATCATGCACGCGGCAAGACCCATCCTTCAGCGATTCATTTGACCGAACAGCAGACCTCTCAGCCTTGATGGCGTTCAAGGAAGCCAAGAAATAGGCTGATGCAGTCTTCGGATTCAGTCAGATGTTACAACGAACTGGGTACATCGACCAGCTCAATTCAGCTCGCTCGTTTCCTAGAGCCTCCTCGACCATGATACATGCGTCATGTTCGCTCTTCCGAAGCCTCTTCGGTCGCTGAGAATCACTATTCGCATCTCGTGGTCGCAGCTGGCTTTCCCATATAAGTTCTCAGCGAGGGGATTTAGAGCAGGAGGACGACTGCGATCCCTATCCCCCGTCTTCAGGACAGATGCGTTTCCATCTGAGTGTCTTCGTTTCCCTCACCTTGTCGGTGTTGGCGGCCGCATTGCCGTCTGCGCTGCCCTCCGAGCGCTCGACGGAGTTGGTAGAACGAGCGGGTCAGAAGTACGTCTTTGCTCATTTCATCGTAAGTGGAAACAATGCAAATGTTTTGGGTATGTTGATCTGACCGCAACTTTACTCAGGTCGGAGTCGTCGAAACGTATAGTCAGAGTGATTGGGAAGCTGATATGACTCTCGCGAAGTCCATCGGCATCGACGCGTTTGCACTGAATATCGGTCAGCTAGACTGAGGTCGTGTTTTCAGCAACTTAGTATGTATATCCAGGGAAGGATTCATACAATGATCAACAGCTCGGACTTGCGTATGCCGCAGCAGCCAACACCGGGTTCAAAGTCTTCATCAGCTTTGACTTTGCGTATTGGACGGCGGGAGGTAATCGAGGACCGTGTAGGTTTTGCCTCCGTAATCTGATGCCATTCACAGATACGAATATGATGTCGTCTTACTTGCAGAAATACGCTACACTACCTGGACAGTTCATGTATAACAGCGCAGCATTTGTATCCAGTTTCGTAGGCGACAATTTCCCGTATCGACAAGTCGAAAGCCAGAGCGGCGTCAAAGTCTTTGCGTGCCCAAACTGGCAGCCGGGAAGCTTTATCACTACTACCAAGTGAGTGCATCAGCGCCGTGGAGTATATGGTTTGCTTCAATTTCATTCGCGCAGCGCCGACTGTGGAATGAGCTGGAATGCAGCAGTGAGTTTCGATGCTATGTCTCCTGCTTACCCTCCAACTTGTTGCACTAGTGGCCGAACTTCAATAACGACCCTATTGACGCGAACCTCACGACCGCTCTTGACCAGGAGTACATTACTGATCTCCGTGGCAAGCCATATATGATGCGTACGTGGCTCCGAGCAGATCTGTCCCACCCGTCTAAGAACACTGACAGCCGTCTCTCCGTGGTTCTCTACCCATTACGGAGGCGACACCTACGGCAAGAACTGGATATTCTACTCCGATTGGCTGTACCAGACCCGCTGGGACCAGGCCCTGCAGCTGCAGCCTCAGTTTGTGGAGATTCTCACCTGGAATGGTTGGTGGATTTCTCTCTCACTGCTGTTGGCGATTCACATATGAAATGAATAGACTTCGGAGAATCGCACTACATCGGTCCTTTGCATGGTGATAACTCACCAGTGTATGCAGGTGGACCTACCGGTGCTTCGCGTTGGGTGAACGGGTAATGGAACGATCACACAAACCTCATAATTTCTGACGCGTGTACTCATAGAATGCCGCATGATGCGTGGAGAGACGTCGCCCAGGTGTATATTTCTGCTTTCAAAGCGGGTGCTTCCGCACCCACAATTGTGGTACGAGAGCTTACACCTTCTCCTCGTCTTTGGGCGCTGACAACTGGAATAGACCGATGAACTTGTATATTACTACCGTCCCAATCCAAAAGGCGCCACCTGCTCCGATACCGTCGACGGCCAACCCACCGGTTTCCAATACGCCGATGATTTAGTCTTTGTTATCGCGATGCTGAAGAGCGCTGGGACCGTCACTATCACGTTCGTCTTTCATGCCGTCTCGTAGAGTATTCCTCCCTGGGCTGACAGAGCATAGTTCTGGTTCCAATGCGCCCAAGACGTTCCAGCTTTCCGCTGGTGTACATACGGTCGCTGCGCCAATGGGGGTTGGTGCGCAGAAGTTCGCGCTGGCGAGTTCGACTGCGAATATTAGCGGGACCGGCGGGTTGCAGATTTCGAATCAGTGCACGGTGTATAATTTTAATGTGTATGTTGGAAAGGTTTCGGCGTAGGCTGTTGTATGTACTTGTAGCTGTGATGTATTTGCATTTGGAATTTTGGCTCAATGAGAAGAATCCAATTTTTGTGGGAGGATGTCAGCCGTGGGAACAGACAAACACGATCACGTGCACTGTTATCCCCAACTTCCTAACACCACTCGCCACCTCCCTCCTGCCACTCGCCACGATGGCGACTATGCTAGAGACGCCTTCTCGCATATGGCGTCGTATAGAAGCCATAGAGGATAACGATATGCCCTCTCTCCCCTCAGTCCCTGCTTTCGGCGACTCAGACGGCGAAGACGAATTTCTACACGAATCATCCAACCAACAGCTCCCCAGCGAAGAACAACAGCTCAGCATGGGCAATATCTCAATGCCAATGCACTCGACTCCGACTGTCTCATCTCATCACGCTTCGACCATGCGCGCAATGTCGAGCACAACCACCTCCTCCGCCTCTCGTTTCGCCAATTCAATAGCGCGCTCGTCTATGGGTCGTTCTTCGAGGGTGTCTTCGCGGCAGAGTCATCTGGATCCAGACAGCTTTGACGATGTCAGCGCGATTCCGTCGCTTCCGGATATACGTGGAACCGGCCATTATTCAGGGTCGGACGAGGACGAGGAGGAGAGCAAGGAGAGCGTGCCGGAGGTATACCTTCCAGCGGAAGGGGTTGACGAGGAAGATGAGCCTGATTTGTCTTTGAGCGAGGCGCTCGAGTCTGTCAGTCGGACGAGTTCGCCCCCTCAACGCTTCGGCCACGATGATGCCACACCAAGGAAGAATTACGATTATTCAGTCAGTTTACGCTCAGAGCCTCAAGTGCGTCCCCATTTTTCATGCTCTGAATTCTCATATACTAATTATGACTCGTCTAGCCATCGCCCAAGCCCTCGCCATTTGACAAGTTCCGCAACGTTGCTTTAAGGCGTCCATTGTCACGTACCCGTACACCATCCCTGTCTCGTACTACCGACTCCCCCGCGTCTTCAGCAGCCAACTCAACCCCGCGCAGTAACCGCTCTCTTGGATTTCCGCGTTCAAATGCGAGCTCACCCTCACCGTTGAACGTACCATTACCTCGATCCGCCACTGCCTCCCCTGCTATCGTCGTCTCCCGTCCAGATGACGAAGAAAGCGGGAATGACTCGTATCTACGGGAAGGCGACACACATTCCATGGATATTACAGATGTCCACATATCACCCGTGAGGACTGCGGATGCGCCGTCCGATACAGAACATGATCAGGAAGCGCAGGAACCTTCTGCTAGTGACCAGTCTGCTGCGAACGAGCGCGAGCCTACGTTCTCTTCGGATGGCGGTCCAACTTTCCATCCCGACCAAGTTGGTCAAAGCCGTGGCCGCTCTCCCGGGGGCCTTGCGAGCGCCTTCTCTTCCCCCGCTCCATCTATCGCTTTTACTCCAACTCCTGCCTACCCGCGTGCTCGGGCACGGTTCAATATCCCCGTCGCAGCAGAAGAAACTCTCACCACACCTCAAGCACGTCCCCCTTCGAACAGTGAAGGCGAAGAAGAGGAATCGGCAGCCGACGAAGAGCCTCTCACCCCACACACTCGCCGCCGATCCTTCCTACTGTCCGTCATCAACTCCACCGCGCGCCCCCGCCTCAAAATCCCCACCCCTCATCCCCGCGGTAAACTGCCCCACGCAGCACTCCCCAGTGACACCGACGCCGATGCCGACACGCCAGAGGCAACCCCAGGGCCAGGACCACGTCTCGCCCCGCTCGGAACCCCCGGCCTGCGGACAGCTTTCGCAGGCGCGACTCCCCGCGTCCCCGCCCGTCGCAGCTCGCACCCTCTCGCACAGACCTTCATCCCCTCCCCTGCAACCTCAGATTCGGAATCCGCCTCGAATGCAGGTGCACCGTGGGCGACGCCCGGCCCGAACCACGACGGCGCGTCGATCATCTCGACTGCGTCGTCGCACGATTTGACGACGCATCATTACCGCGCGAACGCGTCTTTCGACCCTGTGATGGGGTTCGCTGGGCCGCAGGGGTTGCATGGGGTTGGGCGGTTCAATGCGGGGAAGTTGAATACGTATTTGCATGGGTTGAATCGACGGTTGCAGGAGGAGAATGAGGCGTTGGTGGAGCGTTTGAAGAAGGTTGATAGCGAGGGTGGAGGTGGAGGTACAGGCGAAGGGAAGAGGACGAGCGTCGGTGGTGGTGGTGGAAAGCGGGCCAGTCTTGGAGGAACTGCGCTGGGTAATGTAGCAGAAGATGCGGCTGCGGAGGGATGGTTGGAGGAGAAGGCTGAATTGGAGGACATGGTAGAGGCTTTCAAAGACGAGGCGACGCGTTGGGCGGCTGAGAAGCAGGAGGTTGAGAAGGCACTGGAGGAAGAGAAAGCAGAGCGAGCACGAGACAAGGAGCGATGGAGGGAGAGGATGAAGGAGGTTGAGAAGGGGGTGGAGGGAATTGTTGGTGATCTTGAGGCACGGCTCCTCGAGGCTGAAAACCGGGCGACTGAAGCTGAAGACAGCGCCAATGAGCGAGTCAAAGATGCTGAGCGAAGGGCCAGTGCGGCGCAAGAGGAGCGTGATGCTGCACTGGAGCGTGTTGAGAAGGCTGAGCGGGCGCTTGAGAGTGGGCAGGAGCTCGGCGGCGAGTTGAGGGAAGCGAACGAGCGCGTGGACAAGGTTCTCGCCGACTTGCGTAACGCCAATTCGCAGATTGCAGAGCTTGAAGACGCAGTCCTGCAGTCGGATGCCAGGGTTGATGACCTAGAGAAGGAGCTCAAGGAAGAGCGAGATTTCACGGAGAGTCTCGAGCAGGAATTGGATTCTAAAGCTGCCGAGATGAAGTCTCAGATAGACCTCGCTCAAAAGTTGGAAGATGACCTGCATTCGACCAAGGCCTATGTGACTGAGCTCGAGCAGGCTGCGGAGGCCGCTGTCGCTCGCATTGGGTCTCTCGAAGACCAGTTGGCATCCGAGCAGGAAGAGATCCAGTGCTTGAAGACGGTCGATGACCAAGTTGCAGACCAGATCGAAAGCTTGGATGGAGCACGCGAGCGAGCGGAGGAGCTGGCGAGACAGATGGAAGAAGCTTTGGAGGCCGCTGAACAGAAGATGTTGGACGATGAGGCTGAAGTCGCCAAGCTCAAAGCCAAAATCGCAGGTCTGGAGCGCGAGCGTGAACGGGAACGTGAGCGTCAACGAGATCTTTCAAACGCGTCGAGTAATCCTCTCGTTCCTGGACCGACGGAAGCTGAATTGGAAGCCCTGGAAAACGAGCTCGACGGCGCTAACCGGGAGATTGCTCGTCTTAATGCGGTCCTTAATCAGTCTCCGGCTCGGAAAGCAATCGAAGCAGCCAAGGATGCTAAGATTGACATGCTCGAGAGGGAGAGGGAAGAGCTTCTTGAGAGGAACAAAGCGCTCCGGTCGACTGTGAACGAGATAAACACCCCAAGCAAAGTTTTCAACGTGAGCGGTATCTCCCCGATCCACCGGCATGTACTGTCCATGTCGATGAGAGCACCGCGCACTCCGGGAGGGCCCTTGAAAGATGTGCGTTGAAAATGTGTCCTGAGACTGTGATACTGAATCTATTTAGATGTCCTGGCTGCAAACTACTGCCGGCGGAGATGGCTCGGTCTCGCCTCTCCTCACTGAAATCGCTCGTCTGCAGCGGGAACTTGACCACGCGAACAACAGCATCGACGACAAGCTAGATAAGCTCGAGGATGCAGGCGTCGGCGTAGTCGGACTTACAAAGCGCCTTGAGGATGCTAGAGCCAAGATCGTAGCCCTCGAAGAAGAAATTGCTCGTTTGTCGAGAAGAGAGCAGCGACGTTTGCACCGTTTAGAGCGGGCTAGATGTCAGAAGTGTCTCACTAAGGTCGATCTGCGGAGTGTCATCAGAGCGGACGGAGACGAAAGGTAGATGCAAATTGGCTGGTTACATGTCTCCATGCGCTAACTATCTCGCAGCTCAATGGACGCTTTCAATTCCTCGCTCCCATCGGAGCCGCCAACCCCGCCTACCAGAACAAGCGAAGCCCTGCGCTCTGATCTCCATTCTGTCAATTCCCAGCTAGCCAAAATGAAGAAGCAATGGGAAGAAGAGAAACAGAAGCTGCTGGGCGAGAAAGCGGTTCTGCAAGATGCTGCTAATCGATTGAATGCCAAGGTCCACAAGGCAGAGGAAGAAGTGAGGATAGTCGCCGAGACCAAGAAGGCAGGAGAGAAGTTGCGGGTTGGAATCGAATCGGTATGTTGTTTCTTTCTGCTAGGTAAGGGTTGCAGCTCACTTTGAATATAGGAACTGGAAGAGGCCAGACGAATCATTTCCGACCTGGAAACAGACCTCAAGTCCGAGCGGTCTCGTCTTCGTGCGCTGTCCACCGAAGAGAACCGTGCGCAACGTGAGAAAGAAAATGTTCTTCTGCAGCTTCAGAGAACTGAAACGGTAGCTTGGCTTCTGTGGCGACTGTGTACGAACTGATTCGCGGTTTCAGGACATGGAAGATGTCAAACGACAACTTCACCGGTTCAAGGAGGAGAACCATGAACTGGAACACGAGCTTCGAGGTTAGTTGCTGCTAATTGCTATCGTTCGGGGACTCATATCTTTCAAGTGAACGCCACTGCTGAGCAAAAAGCACGGCTGCTGGAAGAACGCGTACAAGAAAATGCAGAGACGGTTGAACAGCTTCGACACGAACGATCGCTGCTCGCGCAAGACCACAAAGAGTTGCAGCGTCGTTTCTCTGAAATTTCTGAGGCAAGCTTTTCTTCAAAAAATCATTGAGCTTTGCATTGACTGGAACTGGCAGCACGCGAACCGCCTTCGGACAGAATACCGCACCTCTCAAGTCTCACACGACAACCGCCGTCACGAACTTGACCTCCAACTCGGCGAGATCGACGACCTACGACGAGCGCTCGACGATCAAGCTGACCAGCTGCAACGCGCCGAGGTGGAGAAGCATCGCATTGCAGCGGAGAAGAGCGACGTCGCTAGGACCGTGGCGAGTCTCGAAGCGGATTTGCGACGTGTGCGACGAGATGCGGAGGCGTTCGGGAGGGATTTGAAGGCGTTGAGGGGGGAGAAGGAGAGGCTGGAGGCGAAACAGAGGGAGGAGGCGCAGAGGGCGGAGAGGGCGAAAAAGCAGAGTCAGACACAGATCAGGGTGCTGAATGAGCAGTTGGAGAGTCAGAAGGCGGTGGCGTTACGAGCGAAGGAGGAGTTGCAAGGGCATGTTTGTGTGATGTGAGTGGTGTTTTTACTCGCAATCTCCTCTGGCTGACCGTCTTATACAGGGATGACCGCCAACTTTCGGCTTTGAAACTCCAGCATAACAAGGAGTGCAAGGGCCTGATGGTGCAGATTCGATATCTGAAAGCCAAGTTCACGCGCGAATCGTCTATGCGAAGTTCTTTGTGTTATCAGAAAGACTATTTGCTCATCTTGCTGTCTAAATTCGAGAAGAGGTATGCCATCCCTGCCCAACTCCCGCAAGCCGTGACTGAACTTTGGACTAGCGAACGAAGTATCCTCAGTTCAATCGCGCGAATTGGATTCCCTGTTGCCGCGCCTCCAGGTCCGGCGAGAAAGACGAAGAAGCTCAAGGCTTGGGCGTTGACTGTCATGTTCTTGTGTCGTGCCAAGTGCGTCGTACATTGCGTTCTTTGCGCCTGGTTGCTGATTTAGACGACATTTAGGCGAGCCAGTGACGCGTGGAGGGAGCAAAGCGCTTCGAAGCAGGCGGTGATCGCTGCGTTGGAGGAAGTAAGGCGGCGGAGAGTCACCGCTGCTTGACGTGTATTTTAGTTGTACAATATCTGTTACATATTAGTCTGCATCGCATTGCTATCGATAACTTTTTAGACTGTCTGGTGTTGTGCTGAACCCTTAAGAAGGCGGTGGCTTGACTTTGTTGGACACCAATCGTACTGCGTCCTTGGAGAAGACGTAGGAGAGACCGCTCCAGATGGTGGTGGTACCCACGATCAATCTGAGTGTGTCCTCCGTCAGGGACATGCAAGACACAATAGGGAGAATACTGACTGTAATCCCTGCAATCCTAAAGATACGTCCATTGGGACTAGAGGGCTGATTGTTGTTGAACCCATAAGGAGGAGTTGAAGTGCTGTGTTAACCTGCTTTATCGTTACTTCCAGTGACGGTCGGACTTGTTGTTATTATACCTTGCTGATCATTGTTGGGCGCACTTCTGCTGAAGGCAACGAAAAGTCCCAATATCGAGCGAAGGTTTTCTGTGAAATATTTCGGTAAACGGTGTAAAGCAGCACAAGGAGAGCGCGTACTGGATGCGGAAGAGAGGTATAGCGTATGTAGAACGCGGAAAGGCTGAGGAGAATGTCGCGTCCCAGGATGATGACCGCCAGAGGCACTGAACCACGATCAGGCAAAGTAGATAGATAGAGTATGGAGAATACGGACGAGGCAACAGCCCTTTCATTGTCAACGTCACAGCTAAAGTCGTCATGAGCATTTTGTCAGCTGCGGGATCGAGGATGGTCCCCAGCACCGTCTGCGACTTGTAGCGACGCGCGAGATATCCATCCGCCTAGAATGTAAGCTCCCAATTGTCCCAGCACACAGCCGGTAAGCTCACTAGATCAGTTAGACCGGCATAAACGAGCAACGAAGTTGCGACGTGAAACTGGCCCTCCACAATAGACCATCCCAAAATCGGACACGCGACGATCCGGGATATTGTGAGGAGATTGGGGAATGTGTAGATGTTTTCCTTGAGGAGGGGTTTGCTGGGTTTTGGAGGGTCGGGAGAACGCGAAGGAAATCCGGTGGAAAAATATTTGCGCGGCGTCAATGGAATCAAGGTATCGGGCTCCCGCTTGCGGGCCACCGAGAGTGGAGTTGAAGAGAAGTTGTACAGCAGTCTGGGTGAGAAAGCATGTTTTCGTATTGGGAGGAAACGGATGTTGGTTGTTGAGAGCAAGTGCTTCATTGTCGTCCTTGCTTGCCGAAGATAGCCGAAACTCTTTACTCATGTTCAACCACCGCTTCAATGTGGGCGTACAGACTCCATTACCGATGGCGGCGGCCTAGACGTTGAACTTGCGAGAGTCTAATTGCTGCTCATGAAACATTCAACCCTCATCCTACAGTGCGGTTTATGCAAGGTGGCACGAGATCTTGCGGGTATAATTGGCCAAAGAATTCACATCAGCAGACTTCCTCTCGATGGCCATGCCACCCAGACATTCACCGACGCCCCTGCGCCCTTCGACGACCCCAATGCTGATATTATTGTCAGATCTTCTGAAAACATCGATTTCCGCACCTCCAAGGTCTTGCTTGCCTTGGCATCGCCGTTTTTCAAAGAAATGTTCGATGTCCCGCAGCCAGCGGCCAGCACCGATGGTGAAGAGCCTCCGGACACTCGCAATGGCATCCCCGTCATTTCCATGTACGACGACAAAAACCGCGTCTGCGGCAAAGATGTGGTCGGGTATATTCTTAACTCCTTCTATCCCGCGCATATGCAGTTGAAGAAACGACCGGCGCTCTCTCCAAAGCTTTTCAACTCTATTGTCGATGTGACAGCGAGATACCGCCTTATCCCCTGCATAAGATCGGCAATTCGCGACCCTTACCTTTTACAAGTCCGCCCTTTCATGCTGTTTGCGCATGCCTGTTACAACAATTTCGCGGAGGAGATTGTGTCGACTGCCGAAGAAACTCTGCGATTTCGCACTGAACACTTCCCTCTCGATGATGGCTTGAAACTCATCTCGGGATACCAGTACCAACTGTTGATAGACTGCCATCGGCGATGCGGTAAAATTTCCGCAGGAATTGCTAGAGGCAGCGACCGGGGTTGGATCGCAAGCAATGCACTGCTACCCAAAATTCATGAGCCCTGCTGTCGCGACCACAGATTCGAAGTCCAGGATTGGGCATCCAGGATAGATGGGTCTCCCCCTGATTGGTGGATAGGATGCATGGACAAAATTGCTCAAGAACTACAGTTCCGACCGCATGCATCAACTATAAGCATTCATGTGCGCGGCATGCACAGATCCCTTGCAACTGCATCAGAGTGCGCTATATGTTGTCCCTACGTGGATGGTTTCAGGGGAGATTTTGTCACCGTGTTTCAACAAAAAATCGAAGCTGTCTGTCATCAGGTGAGTAAAGCTACTTAAACCAAGTCGTTGGGAAAAGTGCTGACAATTATGAACTCAGATTATCAAGGAAACGGCTTTCGTTTGACGTTTGCCGAGGCGCTTCAAAATCAGCTCAATCTCTTTCTCTTCTCTTTCGTGAGGTTGCGGGTTTAATCGGACATTTTTTTGGCAAAGGGGACTCGGAGGATGGATGGATGAAAAAAGCCTCTTCCTACAATTGTTTTGGTCAGATGTCGTTTTCAACACTACGCGACGGTTCCGAGCGGGAACAAAAAAAGTACGCGTCAGCTTCAAAGCTGTCGGTTTTGAACAATGGTCCCAATGACGACGATTCGCAGTTGTTTGCCGAAAACAAGAGTTTCAACTGATTCATTCGAACATCTTACAATTGATAACGGTACTGCGGATGAAGATACCCCAACTCCTCCAACTCCTTCTCCGTCTTCCCTTCCAACCGATGATCTCTTTCTCCTCTTTCGCGCTTCGCGTTCTCCCATCGAATATACATAGCACCGACAATGGTGAGCACGCAAATTGCGCTCGTCGTGCCTAGATTGAGGGAATTGCCTTTGTGATAATCTGGAGCGTCTGTGGGGAGGTACGTCCACTGAAAAAAACAAAGCGTTGTTGAAAGTGCGTTCCCAGAACGGATTATAGGGTGGAGAACATACCACTGCAATTACAGAGCCTAAGGCTCCGAATCCTGTCAACGAACATGAGTTCAAAACGTGCGAACAAATTGAACGGCGACGGAGGCTTCACTGACCAGGAATTATCGCACTTGTGACGGCACGGATCGTGTCCGGGGATGCGTTGTCTGTTCCCCACACTAGTTCGAGGGGCCCGATAGGGCTTCCACCCATGATAGAAAAGAAGCAGGCTGGAAGCAAAGTGAGCATTTACTCAACGTAGGGTTAAATATCCACTGCGAACCTGCATATCTGGAAAAAGTCTTAATTTAACTTGAAGCATAAAGGGAATGCTTTTCTCACCGGGCATGTGAGTTTTTCGTACCAACTAAAACATTCACAGGCTCAAATTGATCGTTTCTGGTGTTCGAAACAATATATAATCTTACCCGCGATTGCATATCCAAGCACCATGAACAGTCCGGAAACGAAGATCGGACCCGCGCGCTGCCTCATGCGCAACGATATGTAGCTAGTGACCAGGGCCCAAACTGCGCCGACCTGCGACAAACGGTGGGTTGGAAAGTGTTACAGTTGGTTCGTTCGTTTTTACCATGTATGGAGGAACAGTTCGAAGTTGTGATTCAACCACGGCTTTTGGACGCGTCTCTGAGCTGAGAAGGATAATAGGATAATCACCGACTCACTGAAATGACCGACTACCAAAGTGGTCACTCAGACATTCAACACTTGGAGACGTGGAGGTCTACTCACGGGTAGCGATGACTGTAGGCATGAAAAGGCTGAGTCCTTGGAACGATATGTTTGCCATGGTATAACACAACAAGCACAGACAGGTCTAAAAAGGTTCATCAGCATGATTCAGCTGCGAGGAGGAAATTGCATTGCAGCTACGTTGAAATTGAACGACCTCCAGATCAACTTCAACGTCGTGCGTTCTTTCCGCCCGTTCGTTTTCACGACTTGATCCGCCTCGATGCGAGCGAGGGCGAGCGCTCTTTCGTCCTCGTTGAGCATGCGGGTTCGCTCGGGATCGGTAGGGATTATTAGAAAACCCAGGAGTCCGATGCCGGTTGTTATGATGCCTAGTAGTATGGTTGAATTCTGGATCTGTTGATAAAGTTACGGATTACCTTCAACGAGGAATATTTTTCGCCATGACTTGACGGAGCCGATGTCTCCGACGTGCAGCAGTCCAGATGCCAGGAGTCCACCGACTAGATAAGAGCATTATTCGTACAAACAAGAAATGGCGAATCGGTGGAATTTAAACTTACATGCGCCGGCGAGGGGAGCTGAGATTCCAAAGAAGATACCGACACGCATGACAAACTCTGTCCGTCGATAATACTATGCAGTTTTAGCCGACGTTGTATTGGTAACGCAGCACGTACGCGGGAAATTATGTAGGTCAAGCCGGACTGCAATTGAATGAATCAATTTTGGTTTGAACATGGAATTTATTTGAACAGAGCAAACCAAAGTCCCACCTTCTGCCATGCCCAGAAAGACACGAGTTGCTATCAAACCGGAGTAGGACTTGACGAAAGCTGTGGCGATTGATATAATTCCGAAGCAAAAAACCATCGCTGCCAACCATGCAGAACCGAAGTGTTTGAGCGCAAGATTCGAGGGGATGTCTGAGACGATATACTTGAAGTTATCAGCTCTCAGATTGAGTTGCTTAGGATTTACACCGGCTCACAAAAACGTAGAATATGGTCAAGGCCCGGTTATAGTCGAATCCCACCATCCCGAGATCTTTTTCGATGCCTACGCGTCGAGCTATAGTGAGTATGAATCATTCTCGTCAGTGAACAAGTCTACCTGCAATTTTAGCGTTTCCTATCGCGGTTCTGAAAGTAGGATGGTGATCGTGTGAGCCTTGCCTTTTCATGCGCTTTGATTGCGTACCTGTCCACAAAATTCGTGCAGTCTACATTGCAATATTCAGTGAGAAACCTAATCCAAGAAAGCGGTTGATGGATTTCTCACAGAGCAAAGTGAACAGAGGCATCAAAATCCAATCCAGCTTTCGTACAAGTCTGCGTTCTGCCTCTGGATCAATAACAACCTTGTCCATTGTGTCGGATTCCTTCGACTCGTCTATGCCATCTCCACTGTTGGTGGTTTTGACATCCTCGTGAATGGCTTGTTCAGTTTCTGAGGGCGACATTGGTGTGGACATAGAGAGAAACTCGCAAAAACCAGGCGAAATGTGTGTGACGCTGGTCGAGTCCACGGGGACATGGTTTACGCCGTCGCAGAACCACTACATTATAAGTCATGGAGAAGCGGTGAGAGTCTGTGAGAAGTTCTGAGAAAGCCGAGAACATATTATCCGCCAAACTGAACAGCGCAGAGTCTTGTGGCAGAAAAATTGCCTCTTATGGGAGAACAGATGACTGGTTGCCCAGAAAGGAAACGTCATCCGCTTATTATTACTAACTTGCCCTTCCTTCGATGTTCACTGAAAACACCTTCCCCCGTTTATCGCGTCCTTTTACATCGCTTCCGCTCTCTCCGCCATGTATACAACCTCTTCTGTATTTCTTCAGTCGCTGGCCAACGCCGGAATAACCCATATCTTCGCAAATTGGGGATCTGACCATCCCGCTCTACTTGAAGACCTCCAGCGCCAACGCTCGGACGATGGGCAAACGCTCGCTAAGATAATCACTTGCCCCAATGAAATGGTAGCTCTGTCAGCCGCCCAGGGCTTCGCTCAGGCGACGGGAAGACCCGCAGCCGTCATTGTACATGTCGATGTTGGTACTCAAGCCATGGCTGGCGCCATACACAACGTCGACAGAGGCCGCGTTCCTGTCCTGATATATGCCGGGGCTTCGCCGTTCAGTAGTCTGGGTGAGATGAAGGGGAGTAGGAACGAGTGGATCTTGACCGTACAAGGTATCTGTACATCGCAACGTTTCAATCCGCCGTAAAAACTGAGATGAAAGTCAGATATTCCTGATCAAGCAGCAATTGTGCGGCAGTACATGAGATTCACATCGCAGATAGAAAGCGGCAAAGTCGTCCCCGGTGTTATCTGCAGGGCTTTGCAAATGTGCGTCTCGAGACTTCGATGAGATAATGCATATACACTTACCTAGTGCTTTAGTGCTACAAGTCACCCTAAAGGACCAGTATACTTGTGGGCCAGAAGAGAAGTGATGGAGGAGGAAGTCGAGCCCTCCGCTGTTAAAGCCGCCCTTCCTCTAAAAAAGTGGCCATCTGTGGAACCGGCGGCACTTTCAGCGACAGGTTTGTAGTGCTCAATGATCAAAATACACTTTTTCTGAAAGTCTCTAGCTGCTGAAACTATTGCCCGCGCCCTTTTAGAGGCCCAAGCACCGCTGATAATCGCATCGCACTCGGGCCGAAGTAGGGATTCAGTTCCCCTCCTTGCCAATCTTTCCACCACAGTAGGGGCTGCCATTGTTGCTGTCTGCCCCTCCGCCGTTGCAGTTCCCTTCTCCCATCCTCATTTTGTCGGGTTCACATACCTCAACCGGGCTTCGCATTCCTACCACCTAGCAAAAGCGGACGTCATCCTAGTGCTAGATGCAGATGTCCCTTGGATCCCTGCCGTGCAAGCACCCAACCAAAATGCTCGGGTATTTGTGATCGACTCTGGCGATCCACTCAAGATCATCTCTGCCATCGGTCAATGGCACGCCGACGCTGAAATGCTCTGCAACGCCGACATCGTGCTTTCCCTCGAGGCCATTAATGCCGCCGCTGCGAAACAAATTCAATCCGGCCACACCAGTCTTATCGAACAGCGAAAGAGCAGCCTCACAAGCGAGCATAACGAGTGGGTGAATTCAATGAACAATAAGGAAGATACTTGGCCGGAGCCAAGTCTGCAAGACGGAAGAGCTACATTACCCAACGTTCTTGGTATGCTACGCCGAACGATCGAACAGCAGAGCCCCTCGCGCAGTCTGGACAAGACGCTGATTCTCAACGAGGGTATCACCAACTACCCGCTTGTATGGCAGCACATGCGAACGGAAATGCCCGGCGGGCAGTTGACGAGTGGCGGGGCATCGTTGGGGTGGAGCTTGGCTGCCGCCATTGGCGCGCATCTTGGAGCTGAGAAGGACTACGAATTAATTGTTTCTATTGTCGGCGACGGATCCTTCTTGTTCTGTGTGCCGAGTTCTGCGTACTGGATCGCCAGGCGCTATGAGACGGTGAGATCGATATGCTTTTTCTCGATCTTCACTAACAATTAATATTGAAGCCGTTTTTGACCATCGTGATCAATAACGGTGGCTGGAAGGTGCGTCTATAGTTTACTATAACCCACAACTGCTCTGACTTGATCGAAAAAAACCTGTCAGGCACCTAAAATGTCGATGCTGGGCTGCCATCCTACTGGATACGGCAGTCGCGCTGCGTCCGGTGCTGAACTATCTGTCGGGTTCGGCCCTGACTGCCCCGACTATTCGCAGATTGCTGTCGCTGCGTCTGCCGGATGGGCATGGGGCAAAAGAGTTGGCGGCAATGGAGGGAACTTGAAGGAAGAGTTCAATGCTGCTATCTCTGAAGCAGTCCGCGTTGTTCTCGAGGAGCGCCGTTGCGCCGTCGTCGATTGCGTTCTCGAGTCCATATGACAGAATGATTTCTATTTTCCAATCGCTATGCGTATATACTCATAGGCTTCCCGCAACAAACTTCTGGTCCAGGCTGTCGATGACTTTCAGAATCACATTAATCTGGGTGATGGCCATCTGCACGTCCAATTTACTCCAGCCACCGTCCGGCATGGCCGCCCAGAGATAGTCTGGCTGCGGGATAATTCTGCGAACGGAGTGAGCCCTGACGACATTTACCCAAAGTCGAGACTGCTCACCCGATGGTAGGTATATTCGAATAGCCCAGTGTTCTACTCCCTCCGGCACCGTACCAATTCGATTGAGCACCGTTGACGACCTGCGGCGAGACCATAGCCATTCGGAGCGTGTCCGGCGTACCCTCAAACGCTTCAAGATACAACTGATGCAACTCATTGCTCGCGCTCGATGAGTTCCTGGGGGCATGTCAGAGAGAGCACAAACCAGGCATACTTATATCCAGCAATGAACTTTGAAAACCTACACCATAGTCCACATAGGCTCATGCTTCCCTGTTGCCTCATACACAGGCTTTCCCGTGCTAAAGTTGTCTTTCCATTCCATCGCGCCGAAGTGTTCGCATACGATGGCGGCCTTTGCGTTTTGCATAAGCGCAGGTCGTTCGTCCATCCACCGCGACTCGTTCAGGTGTTGCCCGGACATGTGCCCCGTAGTCAAAACAAAGCTGTCAGCTTGTTAGGATTCGTCCGGACGACAAGAGGAGCGCGTACTCAATATTGATGTTGATAGGGTGTGCTGCAAAGTACTCTGCCATCGCAAGGAGAAGAATCGGACCATTTTCTTCGATAATCGAAGGACCGTCGGCTGAGGTGCAAGCGATCAGTCAGTCCACTGCTCAAGATGATAACATGAGATACCCACTGTGCGTATATACAAGAATAGATTCGCTCGATCCCTTCTTCCCAGCTAGATGACCAATAACAGTCGAGGATGTCGCCCACGAACTTGGCGCGTCGAGCACGACCGTAGCGCTCTCCACCTCTCCGCTCCTCACAAGTCCCCGAATTGTCTCACCCGTCGAGTTGCCAACGAAAAGAGCGGGAACGTCGAAGAGCGAGCCATTTCCCGGTGCTCCATAGCTCGGCAGAAACTGCAGGGCGCCATTTTCATCAGAGGTGTGCACCCACGAGGTTACGACGCCTGCGACGCCTAGTTCTCTGATGGCGGTCCAATTGAGTATCTTCGTGGATTGCCCTGCGCACTACTAATCGGTAACCACTTGCGACAAAGGTGAAGAAAACATACAGTGCGGATTCGTCAGATTTCCGAGCTACATGACTTGATCAAAACGAATCCGGCAGACCTGATTAACTCGACAAACCTCAGGGATAGCACTCGCAGCCACAGATGACCTGAATATCGCGATTTATTAATTGGGAAACCTGAATTTCATGTAAACTTACCCAAGCAACCCATACCCGGGTTCAGAATAGTTACGCGTCGGACTAGGATTGTCAAAGAAAGCGATGTTGTTTCCACCCGATGAAAGCCCTGTCCAGTCCAGGCTGTCTGCATTGGCAGTTTGATCTGGGAACAAAGCAAAGCTTCCTGCATCGTGCACGGCACCCGTAACACCCCGGAGACCCGAGTCGCCAGAATACGGCCAGTACCCTGTGGTAGGTAGGCCCATGGTGGTTCCGTTTTTGAGCTTTAGACTCAGAGACCACCAGCGTGGGTCCCACCTGAAACTTGTTAGAGAGGGATACGCAACAAGACGGCCGTAAAAAACCTGAAGAAAGTGTAATTCAGAGTCTCAACGTTCAGTCCAGCAATTTCCATAGAGGAAGCGACGACTGAGGTGAGGGTGTTCTGGTTTTCATTACCCGCTTCGTGGAAATTAGTCTTTTGAAATCGTTTTTGGTATACAACGTACTCCAACGCGGTCCGCGCAAGTTGGTTTGGAAGAGACGATCATGTAGGAGCTGTTCTGCGTGCTGGTCGAGAGCTGGGGAGGAAGAAAGCGCGAAGACATTGCCCGCTGCTGCAAGAGACGCTGCGACGAAGGCGGCGCGCAACGAGAACTGCATCTCTCAGTGCACACGAGTGGATAATACCGAAGGAAGACGGTGCGCCGCTCGAATTTATACATGGTGAGCCGGCTCCGAGCCAACCTGAGGTCAACCAGCTGACGCAGAACCTGTCGTTATTGCCGCAAAGAGATCAGACAAGAACGCGTCGATTCCTGTCGGTTCTCTGCTCATGTCGCACTGCTCGGATGGAAGGAGAGTGGAGCGCGCTTGAAGTCTAATTACGCTGCTGACTTTGAGTGCGTAGTGCACCTGAACGAGGGAAGGATGGTCACTGCAAATGACATCGACGGATTTCATCCGAAGATGCCGGACCGGGATTTCCGACGACAGGGAAATTTGAGGGAAAAACAATCTCGCGAGGCGATTATGACGACAGGCTCAATCTATTCCAGGGTATTATATAGTCAAGAAACAGAGAAACATACAGGTCCAAAGCATGTCAATGGCCTGCTCGAGTTACGGCTGAGGCTCTTGAAAAGCCTCAGGATCAAAAGCAGGTCCAGTCAACACCTGCGCAAGAAGAGGGTGAATCTCCAGGCTGGAATCCGGTCGACGATTGAGTCGTTCGGACGCCTGTGCTTCTGCACTCGTCTCCTGAGCGCTAGTATCCTCTAGGTTCAGAGACTGACGAGGAGACCGAGACTCTAATTCGTGCAATTTGAGCCTGGTAAGCAATTAGCTCTTCACAATATCTCAAGCAGAAAACCATCGCACGTAAGTTCCTCCAGCTTGCGCTGCAAAATGGCGCAATGGCCGAGTGCGTCGTCGCGCTCAGCACGCATGCACAACGTGTACTCCTTAGCCACGCGCGCAAAACCGAGAAGCCCTGCGTTATTGGCAGCGTGTACCTCCGCCCGCCGCCGCCATGTAACACAGTTTCGACGTAATGCCTCTATACTCGGATCTGTGGCGGGTTTGGATATTATCAAGTCCTCAATAGCAGAGGCAGATGAAGACGCTAAGCAAGTGGAATCATTGGATGTAGCAGGACTGCTCTCTAGCGCTGGGTCGTCGAAGAATATTGGGCGAAGGACCGGAAGAATGTGTGGGCGGATATACGCAGGCACGAGAGCGGGGTCAATCGATACTTGAAAACTATCGTCAGCCTCCATGTTCGGCAAACAATTCCAACAAAAGAATTTACCGACAGAGTAGGCTGACCGACACGTAGGGCAGGAGTGTTTCAGAGGGTTCATTTGGCTCGTGTCAACGGCACGTTGGATACATTCAGTACAGAAAATGTGTCCTAATCTCTATCAGTCTCAAGCTTGGCTCCTGCTGAAGATAAATGTACTGACCGCAGGGCAAAGCAACTGGGGCCGTGAACCGTTCGTAACAGATACTGCAAACCATGGTAGGATCGGGAAAACGGTGGATTGACATCCATTCCGCAACTAGCGCATTTAAACGGTCTAGCGGGCCCGCTGCCCAGCGAACTTTCGGTTAGGGACCGAGTATCGTGGTCGCTTTGTTTCCATTCACTGACCGGATAATCTTCCAGTGCGCCCTGTTTTGCGTCAGCAACTTCACGCATGTCCGAGTCCGCAGAGGCTCGGATAGCTTCGCGACTATTCGACAGGTGAGCACGCCGCCTGGGGTTTGATCCCAGATTGAAGGGTTTGAATATTGGCAGAGACTCGGCTTTTTTTGCAGAGATTGAGAGTTGAGGTTAACGATGAGATATTCAAGAGATCAAAATTGTCCCACGCTCCTTATGATTCTCGGATTCGCTTCCGACAAGCCAAAATGCGACACAGCGTAGCAAAGCGTGTATGTATTCATACATGTCATGTCATTACTCGAAGAAAGCCAGTGATACACCGAATATACAGCGATTGATAATACCAACAAATTAACACCAAAAAGGTCCTGAAACTACTAACCTATCTCCCACCAAAACAACCGAAAGAAACTTAACACTATAATACAGTTTCAGCTTGTAACTGCAAAGTCTTTTTGCGAGCATCAGCCAGGAGCAGCATGCTCCTCAGACTGGCCTCCAACACGGGCTTCGTTAATACACTGTAGGCAGACGTTTGAGCTCCAGCAACTTGCCCACGTATCGGAAAGCACGTACTGATCTGCCCCAGCGTCTAGATATTCCTATATGCAGACAATGGATGTTAGCCATACTCTCGACATGTAAGAAGCCAAGTAACCTTTTGGTCGGTCAACAATGCGTTACCTGAATTGAGCATTAGATCCGAATATGAAGGTTGTGCCGGCGAATCCAACTGACCTGTGACTCCGACAACGAAATCGGTTCGCCCCATCACCCTCAACCGCTCGACCAGCTTGACCCCAGATAACTTGGGCATTTGGTTATCTACGTTCGAGTGTTATGTAAGCGACAATCCCTAAGGGTTCTGGAATCTCAGACAACTGACCTAAGAATATGACCCCAAACCGCGGCTCCACTCGCAGCGTCCCACCCTCGCAAGAAAGTGGGTCCGTACTCGCAACTGATGGCGCAGGTGAGGGCGCACCAATGATCCGATGCAGCGCGACCTCCCCATTCTCCGCCGTCGTCACCCGGCAACCCATCCGCTCCAGCATCCGAGTCATCAGCATGCGTGTAAGCGCATCGTCGTCCACCACCAACACACGCATACCCGTGGCGGCCAGTGGCGGTGACGGTGTCGGCGTTACATCCAGCGTGAATGTGCGCGGGGAGGGGAGCGGGACGTAGGTCGGACGGGCGGCGCGTGCCGTAGACCCTGAGCTCTGCTGCCGTTGAACCGGTGGCGGCGGCAGTAGCACCACATCGGCCACAGGGTTGGAATCGAGAGACGGGGTTTCGAATTGAGGGGTTGACGGTCCTTGGTCAGGTTGGCCAAGAGCTGGCGGAACTTTGAACTCAGTGTCTATCTCAAGTTCAGGTTGCGATTGAAGACCAAAGTAGGGTAGGTAATATTCTGGTCCGGGTAACGTGTCCCCGAGCGTCCGTGTCGGTACAGGCGAGTGTGAATCATATTTAGCCAGCATGAGCTCAAACGGCCGGACACCTGTATAGAAAAATAAACGAGACTCATACTCCGAGGATTCTCAGACGACATACCTTGATCCATCAAACCATGTAGCGCCGTCGACGACCGCGTCCTGGGTGTCAGCTCTTGAGATGCCGCCATCGTGGCCGCATCAACCATCTCCGCAACAGTCCCACCAGAGCCGGGGGAGCCTGGATGTGGCCCATGAACAGTTTTCGGCGAAAGGGGTAACGTGTATGTCGTTGTCCTTGCCAGTTCGGGTGGAGGCGTCCCCGGCGTTCCTGGAATCAGTGCTTTGCGCCCCACACCAAGCGGTAGCTCAACCCTGCTCAAGTCTCTGAGTCCTCGCACAGTGAACAAGTCAAATCACTGACCAGAAGGTGCTGCCCTCCCCAACCTTGGATCGTAGACCCAATCGTCCGCCGCTAAGTTTGACAATCTGCCTGACCAACGCGAGTCCCAGCCCCGTGCCTTTCCCGCCTGCAACGCTCTCAAAACTATACAGACATAAAATGCAACCAAATACACACCTTGTTGTCTCCCTTGTTCCGTCTGGTTGAATGCAGCTACAATGTTCTCGCTTCAGTCAGCAGTCAAAGTGGTGGAAACGAACGCTCTCACAAAAGAGCTTGCACTCAACCATATCCTTCGGCGGAATTCCACTGCCCGTATCCCGCACCTCAATACGTACAACGATTCTCTCAGTCGCAGAATCTTTCCTCTCTGCCGACATTGACTCGTTGTGCAAGCTCAGCGCAGTAGTGGTCAGCTGGCTCGACGGCGGACGCGGGGATGAAGAGGGAGGCGCTTTGATCATCGGACTTTGCGGCGGCGTCGGGGGCCCTGGTAAAACAAGTCTCGTCACAATTGTCAGTTTCCCTCCCGCCGGCGTGAACTTGCAAGCGTTGCTAGAAAGAGTCGATGAGTTATACAGTCGACTGACACTATGTCGAACTCACCTCGCTAGATTGGTGATGATCTGCCGCAAGCGTGTCTCATCGCCAACAACCATACCCATGACGCCCTCACCACTAGGTTGGTCTACTAGATGTTGGGAAATCGCTTCGGGCGAGGCATCCATGAATTGGTACGCAGCTCGGCGCGCTACCTATTCAACCTAATTCAGCGATAGTATTTCGTTGGGCTACCGACAGACACTAACCTCGTCAATCCGCATATCCAGGTCTGTCACAAACTCCAGATTACGCGCGTCCGCGGCCAGACGCTGTTCGTTAATGGGAAGATGGTCAACAACGGTCCGTGACCTGAAACGTAGAGATACGCACCAAAGGAATAAATAACGACCTGAGAACCTTGTGGAATGCATACGGCTACATATAAAATGAGATCAACAAATTACAAGATGGAAGAATGAGACGTGCTCGTGAGAGCGACTCGAGGCGCCCGCTGTCCATCCGATTACTATGATCGAGGCGTCAAGCGTGCTGGCAAAACAAAGAACAAGTAACATACAAATCAAGCACGTCGTTCAACACTGTCGCGGAAATTAGCCTTGTTGTATTTTCAATATGATACAGACCCATAGACGCACCCTTGGACATCATGCTCAGACTACCTTCCAGTGCACTGAACTCCACCTCATGGTCCTTCGCGATCGGGCGAGCCGCCATATTTTGCACCGCAAGCACTAGAATAGAGCCGTCTCAAAATATATCGCATTCAGGAGGAGAGCCGGACGAACGTGCAGTGTTCAACGGAACGCGAACCTGTGGAGGGCGGATAAGTAAATGAGACAACAGAAAAGCCAGACATAATGCTTATCATGGAAGACATAACTGTGTGCGTGTGGTTAGCCACAACAACAAAGGAATGTGGGAGAAAGGCACTCACGACGTAAGGCGACGCTTGGAGTCTGCCGCTTGGCGCTCGGCTACCTGTGCCTTTCGTGTCCGTTGATACTGCACCTTGAGCTGCATTCGGAGCCAGAACAGTTTCCGCGAGGACATCTCTTTTTGACTGTGCATGTAAAGCAGTACAAATTCGAATATCAGAAAGTTGAAGACATCTGTCCCAGTCAGGTCAAGTTGTTCTCAAACCAAGGGAGACAAAGATAACGAACTGTGGATGTAATCGCTCCGAAGAGGAACGATGGCAGCGCAGGTTCTGTACGCAAATCAGGGGTCATTGGGAGGGACCAGAAAAAGCAGACAGACAAGATGAGGAACGCTAGAGCACCGATTGTAGCAGGAAGACGCTTAAGCGAGGTACCAAAGAGCGCGACGGCCTGCAGTGCGGAGGTGTAATAAAAGGTTGCCATGAAGTCCTTTTCGCCACACGTGAAGAGACGTGGGTGATGGTGAGTGACCTTGGCATAATATCCACAGAGAACGGCGTAGATGGTGTCGTAGATTGGCCTTCGTCATCTCATTAGCATGTCGCGTGGCGTTTTCCACGGAAATCATACCACGACCAGGTTAATACGCAGAGCCATGTTTGGAAAAAGAAGGGGCGGTCGTACGGCCAGTTATATGCGCACATGAAGAGCATGGGGAGAGAGAGGAAAGGAGAGATCTGTAGGCAAGAATAAGTACGAACGTGCTGGATATTTTGAGGGTACAAACGCCATAGTAGAAAATCTATGAAGCGGTTATGTACGAGTGAACAGAAACGGAATGCTGAGCATACCTTATCTGCGAGTACTATAGGCTTTTGAATGGTAGCGAGCCCGACGATGCAACTGGCCACAAAGAAAACTGAACCCCAGAGAGAGGGCCTTTTGCTCTGGCTCCAAGTTTCCTTTTGGAACAGCATCTCTTCAGCCGGGTCTTCGAAGCGCGGTCGGTAGAAGTTTCTGAAGCGCGGCCACAGCCGTGTGCGGAGGAATGCCAAAGGTGGAAAGGTCCATATTCCCTCGAGACGCAAGTCGACAGAATCTGCATCAGGTATTGACGGTTCTCGCCGGCTGCTCGCGCTCTCCACGACGTCTGACATAGACTCTGTTTCAAACTCATCACTCCATTCCCGGTCGACGACAACTTCGTCCACCTCGTCGATGTCGCTAAAACGGTGTCTCTCCTTGTCGGTCATCGGAGAAACGGCATCGTTTACTTCATACTCGATCCATGGAGTTGGGACATATGGCGGGGCGAGGGTGCGCGACACATATGAGCGCAGCCCCGACAACCTATTTGCTACGGCACGAAAAGGACCAGACTTCCTCGGCTCAGAGGGGGTTCGTTGGATCGCGGGAACGGGTAGCTCGACTTGAAGCGAGTTACACGAGCCAATTGAGGGGTCCCGTTTCAAACGTTGAGAAGGAGGGGACATGGGAAGGTCTGAAGGCCATTTACTTGACGAGTAAGAGCCGGCGAGAAAGGTCAAGGGCATCCTCGTCGAGGTTGCAGCCAGCCCACAGCTCACGCCGTTACGTAACGTTGGGCGCCATCAAACGCTTGGAATGGGAAGGCCGTGCTTCGTCCGGTCGCTCCAGCTGCGGATTTGCGCACCACAAACCCGCCACTGTACTTACCAACTGGGCCCCTGGCGAGGAACGCGTTCAAGAACAACGCATGCTCCGTTCAACATGATGTCATTCAGTAACATAACCGCGGGATTCTTCGAGATCGTTCATCAGTTATAACCGCCGCAACCTAATGATTGGTTGCTCGAAGGTTGTAGTACAGTGGGAAGTCAGAGATAACGAAGGATCCCACCCTGAACAGCTCTAAAGAAGACGCGAAAATACCACAGAAACGCAGTCTCTAGCCATCACAGGGGGCTGCTTATTGCGATGAATCATTGGATGCTGGCGAGGAACTTGAAGGACGGGAAGGATGGCGGGAAGAAGGTATCTATCGTAGTATCCTCAGAAGTGTCAGTATTTTTTGCAAGGAAGATGTAACCAAGAATCCATTGACGATGTCATACACATTTCGTGGCCACTCGAACTGCAGTATCTAGTATCAGTCTAAGCTTATCGCACCTTGACCCGCCGAGAATGCTTCGGTCCAAGTTGCACCGCGACTGTGGTACGACCATGATTGAGGGTGATGGGAAACCCACTCGGCGGAGGCTCGTCCCGCTCCTTCCGTTTTGTCCCTCGAGCAATCTGCCAGTCGCTTCCAAACCCTGGTCGCGCCATTCCTTCAAATGAAACCAATGGTGTGAACTTCGCGATCGTCGAAACGCGCTGTGGCTGGGGATCTTCGTCCAGATCGTCGGACAGAAGTACTTCCTCCTACAGTCATCATTGAGTCGCACGTAGAGGCGTCTGGAACGGAGAAACCAACCTCAATCTCCAGATCATCGTCGTCATCGCACGCCATAGAACTGGAATAGTCGCGCCTCTGCATCTCGTTTCTCAATTGTTGTAATTGCTGCTGCAACGCATCCCTCTCTTCCATGACCGCCTTCAGTTTACTTCGATGCGAATTTCGCTGAAAAGAAAGATATCAGCACAACTATCTGTCACGGAGAAAGTTGACCACCTACGTCTTGGGCACCACGCTCTAAGAAGCC
Organism: Favolaschia claudopus; assembly: GCA_037176885.1. Lineage (NCBI taxonomy): Eukaryota > Fungi > Basidiomycota > Agaricomycetes > Agaricales > Mycenaceae > Favolaschia > Favolaschia claudopus. The sequence continues at coordinate 1,092,271 of JAWWNJ010000063.1, read as the reverse complement.
CTTCAGTTTGTGCACCTCTCCATGCGCCTGTGCCTCGGCCTCTCTCGCACGCTGCACCTCTGCCCTGCTATTTTCCACGCGTGTCCGTTCGTGGTCGCAACGTGCATTAGCATCCCTTGCCTCCTCACGCAGCTTGAGCTGCGTCTCCCGCAAAATAGTTACTTCACCTGCCAGGGCCGTCGCTCGCTCGGCCTGCGCACGCAGCCCTTCGGTCTCCTCCAGCTTTTTTTTCAAAGACAAGAGCTCCGAAGTCTGCGATCGCGCCCTTTTGAAAAGAGGCACCACACGGTCGCTGAAGTCTGCTAGCGCCACTCGCAGTTCTCCCTGTGCATTGCGTGCCCATTTAGAGAAGAGTTTGGCGGCAAGCGAAGCAGAAAAAACACACGCACAGCTGCCTCTTCACGCTCCTCCATCTCATCCACAGTCTGCCGCAACTTCCTCTCCGCCGTACGCACGCTCACAAGCTTCGAATCTGCATCCATACGCGTGATACCTTCCGCCACGACTCGCGCCAGAGGCTTGTCAGCAACGAGATCGAGATATATTGGCTGAGGGTCATTTATGGCGATCGGCGCGCGACAAGCGGGACATGCAGGGCTTGCATTCGTTTGCTGAATTTTCGTGATACATGCCACGCAAAAACAGTGGCCTGCGAACGAGTGAGGGAATGAGCTTTCAGGCAAGAGATAGACAAACCGCAGATGAGGTGGCGGAACGCGTCAACTGAATAGTCGGACCAACATACTTGACAGTGGCATTGTACCATGGCTTATGTTGATGGTTGAGCAGAAACGCGTGAAGTCACATTGAGTCACATCACATGACTCGGTGATCATCGGCGAATATAATTGACCGGAAGTTCGGAACGAGATTTTGACAGTTTCTGTCAATCTCTCGAAATGATCGACATGGTTCTTGGCTGTTCTTGGCTCAAGGCTGTTCCATAGATTGTCTTGGGAGTCAGTTCTGAGTTGAGATCTTGAGTTAGATATCTAAACTGGAAGCAGTATGGATACATTGCGGCAGTCTCAAACACAAACACGTCTAAGTACCGTATAACAGCCATGGACTCGGACGGAAGAATTCGTTGTTCGGCCGGTTAGTAGTGTCTCAATCTCATGAGACAGAACCTCTACGCTACGTGCGTCAAGTGTACAGTTTACCACATAAATACAAATATAACTGAATGCCACAAAATTTGCCCAGAGAAATCTATTTCGCCCAATTGGAAGTCCACTTGACATCATCGGTTCTGTCCTGGAATAGCATAAGTCTAGAACGACGGTTTGCTGTGGTATATTGACGGACCTCAACGCTTCCCTGCGAGGGCGAGACATGTGTGATGACCTGAGTTTGAACAAATACTTGATCTGGCTTGGAGCGGACATGTCCCAGTTCGACGTCGTTCCGCTGAATTTTAAAACAGTCAGTTCAGTTGAATTGTGAATTGTTGCGCGACAGAGGCAACAGCGAGAAACCAACCTTAGTGCCACTACGAATCTGTCCCCGCGATCCAGACGTCGTAAGTCGCTCCCCGCTAATCGCATTCTGCCGATATTCGTTGATGCTGTTGAGAGTGTACAACAAACTGATGACATATAGTTTCGCCAAGCTATGAACCGATTTTTTATGGTTCGCTCCCACAGAAAAGACTCATCACAACAGAAACTCACGCAAAATTGAGAAGCAGATGCCCTAGTTGAATGACAGGATGAACTCGAGGGAAGCATTGATACGAAATCGACGTACATAACAAATGTTTCTGGCCCAATGTTTGACTCATAATCAAATCGATAGCTGCAACTACCTGGGTCCCGATTAGACTTGTATATAGTTGTGATGCAAAACGGGACTTACCGTGGGCGGAATCGCGCTTTCAAACACAAGTCGCAGTAAACGCTTGATCAGTGAGGCCGTTCTAATTGTCTCGGCATCAACACAATGTTTGAATTGATACAAGATTCCAACTCACGATGCCATACCGGAAGAGTTGCGAGAGCGCAGGGCATAACACGTCCCTAACGTGTTGCAAAGATCCGCCACAAATGCACACACAAGGTGAACCAAGAGCCACATGACTTTGGCCTGTGCATCCCCGATCAAGATGCTGTTCATCTGTGTAATATTTTAGAATTTGTTAGGAAACGCGTTCGGCAGAACATACCTGAAGACAAATGGCGGCGAAACCAAGAAGCATGGTAGCAATGATCGGGAACATGAGAAATATGTTTCGAGCGAGCAAGTAGAAACGGAGAGCAAAGAAGGATTGGACGATAATGCCGATAAGTCCCGTCTGTTCAGGAGTTCGACTTAGTATTCGACAAGAAGATAAAAGCTAAGTGCGCACCAACAGAGGGGAGCTAACTTGCCACCAAGCCTTGGCGACGAGAAGCCGGGCTATATCAGGATTTGCAAAGTCTTCAATGTAATTAAGTGAGCCTTGAGATCAAGAACCAGAGATCAAACAAACCTCGAACATTCTGAACCCAAATAATCGCAATAGCTTGACTGGTCTGGCAAAGGTGAGTAAAAGAAGCAAGGTCGACGTGTAACTGACTGACACACCTTCAATATGGACAAGAAGAGGACCACCACCACCAGCCAGCGGTAATGTCTAGCAATCTCGTCGTTGAATTGCGAGAATACGAGCGCAAAGAGGGAAGTGCACACCTTCCGAGGCCTTCCTGAGACCTCCCACTTTTGAAAAAGTTCGCTGCCTGGCATAAAACGACGCCCATTAGTATCGAGTCCATGAACCCCGCTAGCACCTGGATTGAGCCACAGTGTCAGAGGGGGCATTCAGGCGAGAAAAATGCGGAACCAACCCATGAGCCCAGCGTCGTGGTGCGATTATCCACAAATGCTTGCGAGGGCGGGCTGAGCTGGATAATCGACTTTGTCGCGGCCATGACGGTGCAGCAGCAGGAAACGACGTAAAAATACCCATGACCTTAGTATTTAACATAGTGACCTGGTTGAGAAGTTGACACCCTCCGTCAATGGTCGCTAATGAGGAAATCATCAAGTCAGAACCCCCGAAATCTCCTTGGAATCAATTCAAATCTGTCTGCCGGTCTCAAATCTGCTCGAAAGTTTTTTTGTTGCAGCATGAACCCCGATCAAGCGTGTCGAATGCCGACATATTCCCCGCGCGACAGGTCGCATCAGTTGAGAAGAGCGTTTTCTTCGCCACCGACTTTTGTTCTGGATTTGGAATCCCAGTCGCGACATCGGCTCTGACAACCGAATATATTGGAGAAGCCAACCCCTTTCTTGTTGCGATGTTCTGGTTTTGCAACCGGTTCAGGGCTGCGGGAGAAAATTGAATCTCATCGCATCAGATTCCACACTGCACGAACTGCACACCTTGCGCACGAATATCTTGAGCACTTCAGAAAATTGCTCTGAAATGGCCGAGAATATCCTGCATCGGGGATCTCGCCATTCCGTGCCCGTGATACTTACGCCAGTTGCGGTGGTTGGTATCGCTTAATTCGGTTTCCTTGAACACCTGAGATATATTTAGATCAGGAGTCAACTGAATGAATACAGTGGTATAGATCTCAAGTTCGTGCTTGGTTTCTGAATCGGATCAGAATCGTGCTTGCGAAGTTGGCATATTCCGTCGTTCATACGACGAAACCTTCGAGACTGCCGGGTGCGAATAATTCCTCCACCTGCCACTTCTTCTTCGCTAGGCTCTTGAACATGATTGAGCGGGTAAATTACAAACTGAAAGAAAGACTGAATGGTACCTGGTTGAAGGAATATTCGAGAAATTTATCCAGAGTACGCCGATTCTGAGACGTGAGGCCGTCCTGCCACCACTTATCTTCACCGTCACTGCACATAGCAGCTTGCGTCTCTTCAACGTGGAATTGTAACCACGGTAGGATGTACCTGAAATTCGCGAGGTTTGGGGGTTCTGGAGACGCATCATCGCATAGGAACTAACCTCAATGCACCACGCTCGTGGATGGCTGCATAGGCATATTCGAAAGCGGCGGCGAAGGCTTTCGTGAGCGAACGAGCGACCCATGGGTGTTTTTCTAACACCGACCGCTTCACCACGATCACATGCTGGAAACGGTGAACATAAATGTGGAGTGCAGGCATACAGCTCATAGTTACCATGATTGGAAAAATTCCAGTACGGCGAAAATATTCTTGATGATGGTCCAATTCAAGTTTGCGATATGGGTCGAGGCGTACCTTGTTCAACTTGCATGGCGTTTGGGAAAAGTCGTCCGACATCAGGATGCTTTCCGAAAGTGGAGGGTGCCGTCCTGCAACATTAGCTGAGAGTATATAAGACGAGGACGATACTCACGCGCTCTCTAACGCGTCGATTTCGCCATCGGCGAGCATCTGCGCTAAACACTTACCTTGCGGGATAGATTGAATCTTGACGTTATCGCCGAGATTCAAAGCGATTTTCTCCTTGCGTTCAACACTGCTGGGTTCCACGTTACCGGTGAAATAATGCGGCGCATCATAGTTCAGTCCGTATTCGTCTTGAAGGATGCCGCGCTGCCAGACAGGTGCAGTCATTTGAAACTCAGGCGTACCAACGCGACGCCCGGAGAGCTGAGAAGGATGTGTGATCCCCGCTTTAGTGTTGACGTAAATGGACTGGTGGCGGAAAAATCGCGACGGAAACACGGGAAGCGCGTAGAAAGGAGGATCCTCGTGATTCAACGTGAGCTGCATCAGAAGATGAAGGGTCGCAGATTTCTTCTTCGGGTAAAGGCTCACAACATAGGATGAGAGAGAAAGTTCGCTGACATCAAATTCCTGATTTTTGAGCTGTCTGAAGAAACTAAAGGGCACTGAATTTTCCATGCAGAATACGGCAGAGCGGATGTGACCCACGTTTCTTCTACTCTGAGAAGACGAGAGGAAACGTATGAGGAGCGGCAAGAGCGTGTATTGAGGTCTTATACCTGAGATTCAAGAAATTGAGTTCAATTCCCTCAGGTCTCACACGTCCATCTTCCAGGGCTTTAACGCGATCGTAGTCCCAGCAGGCAAGTGAAAGTTGCAAGGGCGCCATATGAAAGTGCAGATAGCAGCGCAAAGGGGCGAAACACTCGAAAGCGAGCTGGGAGAACAGAGAGAAGAGCTGTTGTAGGAGGCCCGATCGGCCCGGCTAAGAGGGTCACCGTGACATACGCGTCACACGATCACGTTCGTTCGGTTTCTTTCCTCCACCACCCCTGAACGTCCTATGGCCTACTAGTACTAGGAAGCACCAAATAAATCAATCCCAGTCGTCGTTTTTTTCGAACAGTTGCCATTGGGTCATGCCATTGGCAAAGACTCGAGTCGGAGCCGACGCCAGAAGGTTCAGAACTTGGTTGCAGCACTTGCAGGTGGTCGAATCGCTAATGAAGTGCTTCGAACCCGAAATACCTTCAATTTATCGGCAGTTGCCAGTCGCCATCTGAGTGGTTTTTTGCTCGCGTGCCGAAGGTCGGACTCGATCAACCTCATATATCAGTTCCATTTGTTTTTTCTTTCCAACCCTTCGCTCGCTTGGCAACTGGGGTGCGGCAGCTGTCATTCGGTTCTCAAGTTCAACAAATGTGAGGTATATGTACTATTTTTGGGCTCGCTCTTGCCCTACCGTTTTGTCTTCTCCCTCCACCCGAGAGCACTTTTGAAAATGTCCTCAAAAGAGGTTGGCGAAATCGACGACAAATCTTCTGGGCAGGACCATAAAGTGGACGTTTCCGATGCTGGAGATCTTGAATCGCGTCTGTCTATCCGTTCCTCTTTCCTCTATCCCCGTTGAGCAAGTTATACAGAGGGCGTGCATGTCAACCTTGGCCGGTCCGGGCAAAATTTGAAGCTCGACAAGACCGGACTCCCTCTCATACCTCAGCCTTCCGATGATCCCTCTGATCCTCTCAACTTTCCTCAATGGTTGAAGGTAGACGATACAAACATATTCCAAGTACAGTTGTGCTGACTTCAGCCAGGTCGCAATCTTGCTGCAAGTCAGTTTCCTTGCCCTTCTTGGTCCCCTGAACCAGGCCACGGTCAATCCCGGTGAGCTAGAGGTCGTTCCACGCTCGCCTTCTTTGTTCAACTTTTCTTTAGCCTTCGTACCTCTTGCGGCTCATTTTCATATATCGACTGTGGAGGCGAGGTGAGTCACGGTGTCTTCCACTGAGCGACTATGATGTTATCTCAATTCTCAACTCATCCCAAGTTATCAAACTACCATTGCCATAGGTAACATCAAGCTCTCTTTCAGGTTGAAGCGTTGCTGATCTCCTGACATAGCTTTCGCTGGCATTGGTTCCTTCATCTGGGTGCCACTGGCAAATACCTATGGCCGTCGCCCGCTCCTTCTCTTCACAACTCTCATTGCCGCCGCATCATCGCTGGGCTCCGGAAAAGCGAATACCTGGTCTCAGCTAATTGCGACTCGGGTACGGGTTGTAATCAAGATTCAAACTCGGCTTCTGACGTTGATAACAGGTTCTTAACGGTCTCGGCACTTCATCTTTCTTCACTCTCGGCGCTGGCATGGTCTCTGATACCTTCTTCCTCCATGAAAGGTAACCTCCTCCCTCTTTTTCCCCGTATTTCTCTGACGGACAAGCACCAGAGGCCGTGCTATGGGGATATTCACTGTTTTCCTCACTAATTCGGCCCACGTCGCGCCAATTCCAGGTCAGTGTGTCTCTGAATAACCCAAGAAAGGCTTTCACCATCCCCCGTAGGTGGATTCTTGGGGCAATTCGTGAGCTACAGGTAAGCAGAATAACTCTAGCCTCTATCTGATCCTCACCAACATTCGAGGTGGTGCTACTATCTGCCGGCGATCCTCGACATGACGATGTTTGGCGTCATGTTCTTCTGTCTTCCCGAGACTCTGTACCTTCGTGGATCCACGCCCGTTGTCACGGACAAACCTATCTTGCGAAGAATGAAGCTCTGGGGTCTGCGTCCGAAAGGAAAATACCTCAAACTTTCCGACTTCTTCCAACAATTCATTATGTCTGTCGATTTTTATTTCCCCGACATTCACCAAGCTGACTCTGATGCAGGTTCAAATATCCTACTGTCCTTTTGACTGCTTTGTACTACTCTGTAACATTCACTCTCAGCTCCATCCTCCCGGCCGTCACATCCGCGACACTCTTCCGTCGGCTTTACAAGTTCAACGCCTCGCAGACAGGGCTTGCTCTCGGAATCGGCACTCTCATCGGATCAACCCTAGGCGAGCTTCTCGGTGGAATCGTCGTTGACCGATCCATGTATCTCAGTCGCAAGGGCAAAAAGGACGGGGTCATTGTCCCGGAAGTCAGGTACGTGCGATATGTTGATCTTCGTACTTGACATTGAACGCGGTGTAGACTCCACGGCATCTGGGCCGGTGCAGTCATTCAACCTGTAAGCTTTTGTGTCCTTTGACGTTTGAATGAAATTGAACTAAAATAGATTGGGTTACTCATCTGGGGTTTCTGCATCCAATACAAGAGTGAGCTTCCTAGCCTGATGTTTTGTTTGACGACATTCTCATCTCGATGCAGCCCCGTACATCGGGCCGACGATGGGATTCAGCATCATGTGTTTCGCGATCCAGTGAGTGTTCTTCAATCTGTTCGGGCACAAAAACCAATCAAACACCCCAGGATCATCTCAACCGTCGTATACTCGTATAATGCCGATTGCTATCGACCGCAAACACCTGAAATCGCTCAAGTTCTGAACTTTGGTCGTCAAACTGTGGGAATGACAAGTACGTCGTTGTTCACTCAAGCAGAGTCTGTTGTCTAACCAGTTGTTCTCCTTATAGCTGGATTCTGGGCTATGTCAGTCATTTCATTTGGTTTTCTTTTTTTGTGCTCAAGCATGTTTTCACTTCAGTCCCTTGGGCGACAAGATTGGATTCCACTGGATGGCCGTCACTATGTCGCTGGTCGGCATCGTCACGCTTCTGCCTGTCATCTTCTTCATGTCCCACGGCAAGACAATCCGGGATAAGCTGGGTGTGCCAAAGTACAATCGCTCGTTGTGATATATCCCATTTTTTCTGTCTCCACGCTCATTTTTGGTGTTTTTGTGTGTAAATCAAAGATCAGTTTCTCGGGCATTTGTACATGTAGCTGTTCAGTCTTTTTACGTTTTGATCAAGACTGATTAATAGCCACACAAAATCGCCGCAAAAAGCTGATTATGGTAACCGCACGACGCGAGCAGGATTTGAACCTGCGCCCACAAAGTGGAACAGATAAACAAGATATACATGTGTTGGCATTCGAATCTGTCGCTTTAGACCACTCAGCCATCGCGTCATATTCACCTTACGGAGTCAAACATCTGTCACATTATCAGGCTCAGTACACGCGCAAATGTAGAGTAAATTCCCTTTTTCGGATGCGAAGCGGTTGTTTGGTTTTGCTATTTAAATTTTGATCGCACCAAAAAATATTTTTAACGAAGTGGGGTCTTGGCCAAGTCTTGGCAGGTCCCGTTATTCATAGGTTGACAGAAAGCGTCCGCAAGGAAGCTTTTTTCTTGGGCCAAAAAGGCTTCCAGCAAAGGACCAGGATAGATCATGGCATTTCGTGGTCGTAAGAGCAAGTTCAACACAGCAACAGGAACCCCGGAACTTGCCAGTGGAACGAAGTGGGAGGAACACATCCCAGGCTACTCGGAACTCGCACACACAAATCCGTCCAGCATCTGTACACGGTACAAAATTCCACAGAATATATTGCAAAGGCTGATAAACCCCATAAATACGACTAAGTTACTAGGCTAGGACTGGACAGATGCATTCAACGAACGACATTCAACTTTTGTTCTTGTTCTTGTTCTTGTGGCTTACTCAAAGCTTCGCCTTGGAGCTGAGATACTGGTTCCCGCGCTTGAGCTGGGCAGCTGCGTCGTTTACCATATTGTCGACGATGGTTTTGGCGGGCAAAACGTCGTTGATGAGCTATGAGCTTATGTGAGCGCAAACGGAGGATTCATAGAAGTGGGCGCACGGAAGAGACACGGCCCATGAGCCAGGGACGACCTTCGAGCGATTTTTCGGGGTGCTTCTCAAGCTCAACTTCGTGCGGGAGGAGACCCTTGCTCGTGAGCTCCTTGATCTCAGCCTGGCGGTTGTTGTTCCTGCACAACGCGAGTCAACGACTGTTGGAGGGAAAGTGAATGGATAAAACGCACCAGTCATCGACATACGGTGTCCTCCGGACACGCAGCGGTCGCCCAGTGAAGATGAGAGTCGTAACCGCATCCTCAAACCCAGCGCTCATAATCATCTCCTTGTGCTTCTGCGGTGCGCTTGCCTCCGTTGCAGCGACGAAACGTGTACCGACCCCTACGCACGCAAAGACACACCGTCAGTCCAATATCAAAAAATCTCAAGTCACACGACAAACGCACAGACTGCTTCGGCGCCCCACATGAGGTTGGCCGCAAGACCCCGTCCATCATACACAGCGCCGGCGCCGATAACGTATACCGGCTTGCCCGTAAGTGGCGACTTGTGGCCCTTGACCGCGTCGACACATGCGGGGATGAGGATGCTAGCGGGGATATCACCCGTGTGTCCTCCGCCCTCGCCGGCCTGTGCGCAAATGAGGTCGACACCGGCTTCGAGTGCCTTCGCGACGTGCTTCGGGTGTCCAACCATGTTCATAATCTATCCCATTGCGACAACGTAAGGGCATAACGACTCCGCTAAGAAACGAGAGACGTACGGGAATGCCGGCTTGGTGTAATCTGTCGACGGCGTGCTTGGGAGGGATACCGATAGCGCAGACAAATAGAGAAGTCTTCTCCTCGATGATGACTTCAATAAGGTCCATAAGCTTTCCCTTCGTGTAGTCGTACTATTTTGTTGCGCTATTAGTCCCTACACTTGAGAGCAATATCGGAGTTACTCACGTTGGTTTTCCGCGCCGACCCTCCAATCTGAGGGATCAGCAAGTCGACGCCGAACGGCAGTGACTTATCCACCAGCGCCTCCTTCACCGACCGAATCTATCAAGACCCACTGGGTCGGCACCCAAACATCCCCGGAACGGCGAGACCAAGACGTACCTGCTGGCGAAGGACCTTCGGGGTATACCCGAGCCCACCAATGACACCCAACCCGCCAGCGTTGCTTACGGCCGCAGCGAGCTCGGGACCGGCGGCAATGTTCATCCCTTCGCAGTGTCAACTACTCGGTTCATGGGCGGGAGTAGGAGAATATTACCTGCGAGCAGGACGGGATGCTTGATCCCAAAGAGCTCAGTTACGGGGGTCGATATCGTCGACATGGTTGTGGGGAGAAAAAAAGAGTAAGCGTAGACGATCCATGTGCTCCGGGTTTATATTGAGTGCATTCGTAGCGTGATTCTAAACCGGACTTGGCTTGGCGGGATGAAACCGGCAAAGTCCCTGGCCCGAATACCCGGGTCTCACTTTTTTCGTGCATTTCCAGGTCTAAGGTCCAAGGGGAACAGGAGGAGACAGGCAGGGAAAGGGACTATACAATGTCACTGTGAAAATAATACAATGCAGAGGGTAATGCAAAACAGAGTAGAGAATGCAAATGAAAGCGATTAGGCACCTGGCAGGGGGTCGTACACTACGTGAATCCGGGGTATACGTATCCTCCACCTCAAGGCGCGGCTGGCGTTGCACCATCGTCGACGTCGTTCGAGGCTCGCCGCACATTTTGCATCAACCGTCTCAACCGCGCCAACTCCGCCGCTAATTGCCTGTAAACAAACGAGTAAGCATGGTATTCGGCAGTCCAAAAGCATAGATTTCAACTCCCCTGGCAGTTTCCGCAGTCTCCTCGCTCTCCGTGTTGCTCCTGTTCACCTCCTCCTTGAGCTGTCGAATCTCCTCCTGCCACCCGTTCTCCAGCTCCCGCTCCGCCGCCTGGTCAGCCTCCCGCGCAGCCTTGATCTCCGCCCGCCCCTCCCCAGAACCCTTGATCTCTTCTAGCAGCTTCCTATACTTCTTGCCAGCGCTCTCCGCCTCGCCCCTCAGCTTCTCTTCCCGCTTCGTCATCTCCGCCCGTAGCCGATCCGTGTCACTCTTGAACCCCTCAACAAGGCCTTTCATGCTGTCTCGCAGAGTGATATACTCGCGTTCGGACTTTGATGACAACGCAGTCGACTCTGCAAGAGCGGTCTCCATCTCACGCATGGTCTTTTTCGAGGTGGTGGTCTCAGACTTGAGTTGTGTCTTCAGCGTAGTGGCTTCCGCCTCCGCCTTGCGCGCTCGTTCGAGGACCTGACAAGCCGCGGAAGAAAGTTATCTCTGAATCTTTCGTCGACCTGCGGGAGATACGCGTACCTCTTGCAACAACCGCTCCTTCCTGGCGACAACATTATTCAGCCCCTCGTTCTCCAATCTCAATCGCTCCCTGGCCTCTTTCAAATCCTCCGTCTGCCGCGTCAGCTGCGCGACACTGCGCTGGGAAACCCGCAACTGTGCCTTGGTGTTTTCCAGGGCATGGCGCGCATTGGATACGCCGGTCTGCAGATCCGCAAGAACTCTGGTCGTGTTGCCCGGCGTGAGTGAGAGACGGCGATTGGGAGAGGGAGGCTGTAGCGACGAGGGGGACTTGGTATCCGTGTCTATCGTAAGTAATGAAGATGATGATACGCTGACACGAGTTTGGCCATCGTCTGCAAGTGCGCGGGCGTTGCCTGCAACCGGCTGTGAGGGTCATGCCAGAATAGAGGAAGAGAACACGAACCGACAGAGGCTACGGGAATGCCTGGATGTTTCGCGTGAGTGAGATGTAAGTGCAGTATCAAGGACACGCACGGCTAAGTGTCCGTGTGGGGCTACCAGTCCGATAACTCGAGGGAGGAGACGAGGGGCCGCCATTGGAGAAACTCATGGGTACGCCCTCCTTGAAATCCTCCAAGGGTACACTACTGGTATCGCGGCGAGGAAGCGGCAAATTTGAATCAGCTCCAGCGATGCCAGAGAGGACATCGTAACTTGAACGGCGGGCAATCTTACTGGGAGAGGTGGGGGAAGTAGCAGGCAGCGGCTGAATGGGGTCCGAAAGCTCTGACGGGTATGGCCTGGGTCCACGAAGTAACATGTTTTCGGCCTTTTGCAGTTGCGCTTGCTGCTGTCTGATAGGAATTAGATAAATACTTCCTCGTTAAATAGGTATCTGAGAGCTCCCACCTGATGGAATGTTTGAGGCTGGAGACCTGGGTCGTGTGAGAATCTTTCACAGAGTGTTCGTCGTCGACTGACCTGGTTCCGTACCGCGACTGTAAGGCAGTGTAAGTTAGGCTCCCGCTCACTCCGGAATGCCCACCAAAACATACCTGGGTCGTCTGAAGAGAACGAGGGGCTCGGAGCGCGAGTGGAAGTTGAACGGATTGAGCTGCGTGACGACGGACGGTCTGCGGACCTGGGTGTGCTTAGGCTTCGTTCGTTTGGGGGCGGAGAAGTTGGATATGATAAACGGCTGCCAGAAGACATTCACTTTGAAGAGAAAACCAAGAAAAAAGGGCGTAGAAAAGCGAGGAGAAGAGGAAGAACACCCAAGCCGAAGCAAAGAAAATGGACCCCAATGGCCGCCAGAGAGGTCCAAACGGGGGAGAGTCACACTTTGTGACATCTCGCGAAAGACAGTCACGCTCGCGTCTTGTCCGCTACCACCACCGTCGTCTCCGCTACTTATAGTGGAATAGAACCATGAGCTGCAGTATATGTCTCTCCAGCAGGCTGAAAGAACCAGTCTCGATTCCCTGCGGTGCGCTACATGCAGCGTTTTTCTGTAGGCTTGGCCACTGATTTTATCGTGTTTCAAGGTCATGTCTACTGCACAGATTGCCTCACAGCACATATCTCAGCAACGAGCCCAGACGGTTTCACTTCAACCTGTCCGGCATGTCGAGAAAAATTCAACGTAGGTAAGTCGTCGAGCTGCTTTCTTATCACGTCGTACTCATCATCGTGCAGTACGACCGGAGGTTTGTAGTCACATCGCACGATTTCTTTCTCGTTCATTGAACCATGCCACACAGTTGACTTGTCTCCCAAAAAAATTCCACCAATACATCGTACCGAGCATTCGGCGTCTTTACATTGACGTCCCAGGAAACGACGGCCTGCGAAAAAAGTTGTCCGCGTCCGAGGCACGCGTCAGAGCACTTGAAGATGACAAAGAGCGACTCATGGCTGAATGCGAGCGGCATATTGCCGCTGCTCAAGCTCATTGTCGCGGCGAGACGAGCGCGATACGCAACGTGATGAACCTGAAGGACGAGCTGGCGGAAATGGAGCACGAGTTGGCAGAGGCAACTCGAGCAGCGCAAGAAGCGCTGGCGGCGCAGAGCGCGACGAAGATCAAATACGACAAGATGAAGCGCCATTATCGGTCTCTCACTCGGACAGCGAGGTTTGTGGTGCAATTCGTCTCTTGTGAATTATAGCTTACACCATGCAGGGGCGAGAATGTCGAGGATGAAAGTAGTGAAATCGTCGAGCAGCCTTGGCATGGCGGGAAACGCACCAGTGCCCTCGTCGACATCTCTATGGATGAAGGCCCCGTATCACCGAAACGGCTTCGGGTCATTCGTCCCCTTCCCCGTTCTCGCCATAGCTTGGGCGCATCTCCCGGTGTACTGTTCGAGTTCCCCATTCCGCTGAGACCGACTTTCGACAGCTAGTTCCATTCATGGCATCATTTCTGTATATTACAAGGCATTAGGATTTAGGATCAAAATATTGTATGCGCACCATTGTAGATGTCCACTCACGAATCATGCAGCCGGAGCAGGTGTTGGCGTAGCTTCAGTAGCAGGGGCTTCCGTCGGAGCATCCGTCTTCGCCTCAACAGCGTCGTTCTCCTCCTTAATTCCCACCTTTCCCAGCCCACGCGCAGCCTCCGCCTTCGCAGCATTATACCTCCTCGCCGACTTGAGGAAATGCTCAGCAGTGAGCCCCGCCGCAGGCATTCCCGCAAACACCCCGTTCTTTTCCTTCCACGGTAGCGGTACACCGTCGGCAACGTAAGGTTTCAGCTATCCATATCATTGTCCGTCAGCGAACTATAAAATTCCAGCAAAAAAATTAAGGCCTACTGGAGAAGCAATAATCTGGTCAATTGGCGGCGCGACAAATACACGGACTTTTGATTCGAGGAGCTTGTATCCCGGCCGCTTACCGATGTGCACACCAGGCGCGCCGGTGCGGTGTCCAGGGAGGGAGGACTGTCGGTTGCCTACAACGGGTCAGTTGCTTGCTCAGAGGTATGAGAACCATAACAAATTCGAGTAAAAAAAACCCTGAAAAAATGCATAAACACGGCATACCCTTGTAGTAGTCCTTATTTGCCATGAAGGACTGCAGAGGCCGCCGGCCCTTGAATCGACTCCGTGCTATAGCACTCGGGTGCATGGCGAAAACGGAAAAGAAACAATTTCAAGTTGTCACGCTGTCACACGATTTCTTCCACTTCATCCATCACCTTCAACATGGGCAAGAAAAACTCGGGATCTCCGGGAATCTCGATGTCGAGGGGGAAGCGTGGGCGCGGGGGAGGGGGACGTGGAGGATCGCGGTTCAACAATCATAGAGGACGAGAGCGAAATAGCAATGCGATGGACGAGGGAAGGCCAGAGAGTGCCGTTGATGAGGTCGGCAGTGGCGAGGAAGAAGGGGAGGACGACGAAGATGATTCGGATGAAGGTGAGCTACTCATTAAAACAGATTTAAGGTAATCTCCCCCCCTTACATATGTTTCGCGTAGAAACCCAGGTCAAGATAGAAGTCCCCGTCGCAATGTGGGTATGTTTCCCTTATCGCCTGTCTGGCTAGACTATTGAGCTCAACTGCCCCATAACAGGACTTTGATCACTGCGATCCCCGTCGATGCTCGGGCAAAAAGCTTGCGCGACTGGGCTTGATCAAGGAACTCAAAGTTGGTTCGCGCTTCAGAGGCATCGTTGTCTCGTGAGCATTCATCTATATTTTCCTCATGTCTGTATCTCTATCTCTTCTCCTTTTATCCCCTTGACGGTTGTCAAGACTAAATTAAGCTGACCTCATAATACCGCCCATAGGCCAAAAGGCAAACAAGTAATCAGCCCTTCTGACCGGGAAATCATCCTCAAGAGCGGTCTCGCCGTTGTCGAATGCTCTTGGGCTCGCTTAGATGACGTTCCGTTCGGGAAAATAGCCAGTCCGCATGAACGGCTTCGTATGTTCAACTCGTTGTAAACGTACCCAATTTTCCTTACAAGCAGATTCAAAGTCCCGTATCTTCTTGCCACAAATCCGACCAACTACGGCAAGCCCTGGCGGCTGAATTGTGTTGAGGCGCTCGCAGCTGCTTTCTATATAACCGGATTCGACGCCTATGCCGACAAGTTGCTGAGTGGTTTTGGCTGGGGTGGGTCGTTTTGGAATGTCAATCGGTCTGTATTCTTTGCTAGTAGGATGGAAATGGTTCGCTAATGGTATTTTGAACTTGTAGTGCGTTCTTGGAGCGGTACAAGACATGTAATACCGCAGAAGAGATGAACACGATGCAAGAACTCATTATGGACGAACTAGAGAAGAGTTGGGCGGAGTCGAGGAGGGATAAAGGTAGAGTTTCAAAAGTCATTCTATGGTCCATGTTCTCAGAAATGGACTACACAAAACAGAACGCGGTCCTGAAGATGGAGAGGATTTACTAGTTGCCAACCCAAATCATCAGCGGAGTCCCGAGTCAGAGGAAAGTGAGCAAGATGAAGATGATGAAGACGATATAGAACGTCAAGTAGATTCGGTGGATGGAGGGGAAAGTCTGACACGGAATGTCGTAAATTTAGCCATAACCTGAGTAATTTTGGGCTGCAACCTCGTACGTATATATTTGCATGCCATCCATCGTTGCCGCTTGGCCTCTTGGCCTCTTGGATACAATTGCAAAGGTGTGGGATTTATTTTTCCTCTCTTTTTTGTCTTTCCTCTGCCTCTTGACAGTAGTTGTGAACGTTGAGCAACTTGATTGCGTTGAACCTCGAATCGTCGACTCGGATGTGTTGCATCTCTGGTCCAAGGGGGTACTGAAACCGAAAAAAAAACACCTCACGCTGCTTTTTTTATTAGAGACCCTTCGCCAGGAACCACCCTACCACGTGACGTCCAAATAAGGAAGTTACCATCAAATACATCCATTTCTCGGTCAATTTTTAACCGAATGCGTTGAGACAGGTCCCCAGGGATTAGTATAATGAAGATCCCTTCTTTCCAATCCTAAGATGTTCCTCAAAAAATTGAACATATGTTGAGTGGCCTTTTGCCAAACACAGCCAAGCTGATGGCTGATGCTTCCATATTGGGACGACTTGACAAGAACGGCTTTGTTTTGACTGAAGAATGCTCAGAACTCGTTGAAAATATCAGAAACAGCACATTCCACTCATTTCAAAGCCTTCCAAGGTCTTCCTCTAGCGAAAACTAAAAGGTCATTATTTTTTTTTACCGGCCTCCTGGGCTGACCCACCCTCCCTACCCGGTGTGCCGGCTTCTCCGGCCCGCACCCCCTTGCTCTGGTCCGTAAGTTATCTAGAAGGCCGTGGCTGTGCTGTGAAATCAATTTCTTTACACGTTCACAACCACCTTCAACCGCCGCTTCTCCCCCACTGCTCGCTCCTTCGCAGTAACCACCATCTCTCTCTCGCAGCTTTCTGGTTTCTCTTTCACGCCAACTCGTAAGACTGTGTATTCAACCGACCAATGTCTGTCATCTCGACGCCCATCACGAAACTCTTCGGTATCCGGCATCCGGTCCTTCTGGCGGGGATGGATTCAGCTGCAGGGCCGGAACTGGCTGCGGCGGTTACCAACGCAGGTATGCAGGTCGAACTAAGAGGTGCAGTTTCGAATAAGTAACAGCAATGCAATTCCCTGCCCCAATCTAATTCTACTATTTGAAAACTCACTGACCGTCACCCATCTTTACTTATTCTGTGATTTAGGTGGGTTGGGCGTGATTGGTGGGACGGGATTCACACCGAAAGCACTGCGCCGGCAGGTGGGATAAGTTCTCTGGACCTCAAAGGGGCGAGAACTGACCTGGCCAAATCGTTCCGAAGATTCAAGACGTGAAAGCAGGCTTACATGACAAGAATGCGCCTTTTGGCGTGGATCTGGTGCTTCCACAAGTCGGTGGTAATGCCCGTAAAACCAACGTAAGTTGTATGCTCCTTCAACAATCAGCTCATCTAGTTTTCTTGTTGAGTTGACCTTGTTGCAAATACCTGATAATTATAATAGACCGACTACACCAACGGGCGACTTCCGGAACTCATCGAAGTTGTGATTGAAGAAAAGGCGGCGCTCTTTGTGTGTGCGGTTGGCGTGCCTCCGAGGGAGGTCGTTGATAGATTGCACGAAGCTGGGATTCCGGTCTGTTTGATCTGTATTTTGTTCAACACATTGTTGAAGCATTTCGTTCTTTTCTGTTCCTTCAATGCATGATCAGATCATGAACATGGTGGGACACCCCAAGCATGTCACGAAGGCCCTGGACGCAGGCGTCGACCTCATCTGCGCGCAGGCTTCGGAGGGGGGCGGGCACACCGGCGATATTGCGGGAAGTATTCTTATTCCCGCATGTGTGGATGCGGTCAAAGGGCGCACATCGCCGTTAACGGGGAAGCCCGTGTATGTGATTGGAGCGGGTGCGGTGTACGATGGCCGAGGGTTAGCTGCGAACTTGATGTGGGGCGCTCAGGCCGTTTGTAAGTTTGATTATACATCGTTTGAAAATTCCTTCGTCAGCTTGAATGAATGAATTTACCTTTAGGGGTGGGGACACGCTTCCTGGCGTCCGTTGAAGCCAGCGCACCAAAAGTGCACAAAGACCACGTTCTCAGCGCGGGCTTTGGGGATGCGGTGACAACGCTGATCTATAGTGGCCGGCCGATGCGAGTGAGGCGCACGCAATATGTTGACAATTGGTTTGTGTTGAATTTTGGGAAAGTTAGACCTCGGTGTTCATTGTTGTTAACTTTCAGGAACATCAACCGGACCCAGGAGATCGAAGAGCTTACCAGGAAGGGCATCGTTCCGCACTACCATGAAGTCGAAAAACATCCCGAGAAAGCAGTGGAATCACCCCGATGGCCTATAGGGAGTGTCGCTGCCGTACGTATCTAGTTGAAAACTCCTCATATCGACGGCCTGACTGGATTGTATAGCTCATTCACGAGGTTTTACCAGCGAAGGCGAGTCAATGAGTTGAACTGCATGAGGGTATTCGTGTTGATCTTATTCAGGTGATTCTCGATAACATGGTGCAGGAAGCTGCGAAAATGTTAACGCAAGGAGGGAGCCTTGTGACGACCTCTAAGCTTTGACCGCTCATTGGGGAAAGCGGATAGACCGGTAGACGGAACATTTGTTCCGATCGAGGAACAAGGACGGAAATATTGGGACGGAAGCAAAAATTTCCAGCTCGATTTGGATGAGGGCGTATCCGTTTTATCCTGTCTACGGAGGAGTCGCCCGTCATCACAACTTGTTTTACCGCTTGCACTACATTGACAATTTTAAAACTAGGATACTGACTGACAGACTGTTACCGCCAGCTGAATTCAGGCTACATTTAATAACGAGCCCTGCTTAGGCTAAACGGAGGCTGATACATAAAAATAGATGACTATGTCCCCTCGACCTTCGGCATCTGTCGTCTCGATATTTTATATCCAGCCGACTATCCGGAATTCCGATGAAATAATCAAGGGCCCATACGGATTTAGTGTTTTGCGCGGGCAGTTGTATCAACCGCTGAATTTTCGTTCTTTGACCAGGATAAACGACGCGAAATTTCACTTCTGGATCTGGACTCGGGACCCACCTTGGACCCACCTGAGTTCGAGAACGAGGTGGATTGGGCACAATTTGACAAATGGCGATTTGTCTCGCAAAGGATTAGCAGCTCCCAATCAGGTAATTATTCCGTTTTACCGCATGCTGACAGGAGGGCTTGGCGGGTGACTTTAGCACACGAAAATGATCCCGCCATATAATCCTGTCCTCGCCTAATCCACCGTGCTGCCCCAAGCCACCACCAGCACAAGTCCCAGTATCCAAAACGTTGATGGAAAAGCCCGCTCGCCCGCCCTCACGAGCAGCGTCTGAAGAAACGGCCCAGGAAGCTACTCCACGTTCCCCCGCGCCCTCCGTTACACGCTCGCAATCTGTCGACATGTCGGATCCCAAGGCGCACGCCCATGCACCCGCACCATTCTCCGCTCGATTTCGCGACAAGTCACCTCAAGGTACCGCCGCACGCGCCATTTACATGAAAACCATGCTTGGCGGAATCGGCGCACTCATCATCGTGATCTTTTCGTGTTTTTCGATCTATTGGGGAGCTTTGTGGCAGTCTCCGCATCACCCACTGCCGGGTTGGATAGTGGTGAGTTTTTTCGATGCGGCACCACGACGTACTGTGGTTTCCAGCTAACGTTCGCATGATGCTCAGGACTTTGATGGGGGTGTGGTAGGCCAAGCAGTGTCCAGCGCGCTCAGCAACATTCCCGCGGCTACTAAAGGCGTGAAATGGAGTGTCGTCCCTGCCTCCCAATTTTCTGGTGGCCCGGTTCAAGTCCAAAATGAGATTGTACAAGAAAAGACGTGGTATGCCGTTACGAGTAAGTTCTTTGATGTTCTCAGGCGCCGTTGAGCTAAAAACAAACACCTATGGCAGTCAACGCTGGCGCGTCTGCCAATCTAGCTGCCGCAGTCGCGGCGGCGGATGCTTCATATAATTCCTCGTTAGCGATCACATACATTGGCTCGGAGGCACGAAACGAAAATATCTAGTGAGTCACTCGGTGCTTTTTTGCTCACGAGAAAAGCCTTGCTGAAGGCTTTTAATAGTCGCCTGCATACCGCGATGATAACCGCGCAACTACAAACTATCGCCTACCAATTCTCCCTAGACTTCCTTCGTAATATCTCTTCTTCGCCAAATGCCACAACTCTCCTTTCCACTGCACCCCAGCTAGTCGCGCGCCCAATTTATTTTTCAATCCACAACCTCAGACCATTCGATATCCCCGTGTACTTGAATTTCGTTCATCTTCTCCCGAAAATAACTGATGTTATTCGAAAATATCTAGGGCAACTGCGGTGACTTTCGTCGGACTTATCTATCTCCTCATTCTTTCGTTTTTCGTCGTAATGGTTGCTTCTGGGGCACGTGCTGCATCTGGATACGAAGCGAATCTCACACTCCGCTCCATCATCCTACTACGACTGGTAACATCCTTCATAGCGTATTTTTTCATCGCTGTGAGTACACAGCTACGCCCGGGCCGTTTCTCTCGCATGTTCTTGTTCTCATTTTCTTTCAGCTCTTCTACACTCTCCTCAGTCGCGCATTCCAACTCCCGTTCGATCGGCGATTCGGCCAGGCGGGCCTCGTCATCTTCTGGATGCTCAACTGGATCGGAATGTTGGCAACGTGAGTCCTGTTTTGTTTCTGTGAGCCCATTAATGCTGTATCAAATGAAGCTAACTTTCTCTCTCTCTCTGCCTTTTCACCCAGCGGGCTCGCTC
This sequence comes from Favolaschia claudopus, assembly GCA_037176885.1. Classification (NCBI taxonomy): domain Eukaryota; kingdom Fungi; phylum Basidiomycota; class Agaricomycetes; order Agaricales; family Mycenaceae; genus Favolaschia; species Favolaschia claudopus. The sequence continues at coordinate 1,071,712 of JAWWNJ010000063.1, read as the reverse complement.
TCGAAGCCATGATCACTCTGCTCACCGTCCGATTCGTCCCCTTCTTCCTCATCATCTGGATCATCACCAACGTATCCGTATGCTTCTTCCCACTCCCTGTACTCCCGCATCTCTACCGCTATGGCTACGCGTTCCCCTTCTACAATATCTCGCGCTCGGTGCGTGCCATTGTCTTCGGGACAAAGAACGATGGTTTGTGTTGCCTTCCTTCTATAGCTGTCATTATCTTAGACTTGCTCATGTTTTTGTTGCGCAGTGGGCTTGAACTTCGGCGTCCTCATCGCATGGGTGGCGCTTTCGTGTTTGACGTTACCGCTCTTCCAATGGATTATGCGGCGACGCACTGTACCTGCGCAAAGAAACGCGGGTCCTCCGTCTTCGACGTGATTGATTCAGGTGAACGCACATCGACTGGCTGCATCTTGTGTGTTTTTATGTCTGATCTATCTACATTTACGATTTTAGGATAATAGTGTGCCTGTAATGATGACAGTACGATTCTGGTCAATAGAGATCACTGTTCGTTGAAATTCAATCGCCGGAGAGCTCACTTGCAAGTAAGGCATCTTCTGTTCCGAGTCTAAGAATGAAAACTAAAACGGAGCCTAATAATATCCCATGGGAAGTTCATAACTTGGCAGACGGGATCGTCGCTACTCTTCTTGTTCTCAGGAGCACGCTGTCAAAGATCTTCAGCGATTACTTCCCTAAGGTTCCCTTGGGTAGCCTTGGCTTCCCAAAATTAGCCTACATATACACATACACCCGGAGCGAAGTTGGATTCGCCTCGGCCATCAGGACATTGAAGGCTGTGATGTTCAACTTGAAAACCTCAAGCCAGCCTGGGAGCAACACGCCTGGCAGGCGAATTCCAGCGGCCGCCTGCCTTAAGTTACTTGCCAGTCGTACCGGGCATCTCGGTAAAACGAGATACGGCATTTCTAAGTTGTGCGGAAAGTATATCGAATTGTCTTTCCCGACTTCAATTGTCAGCCCGTTAGTCAGACTCAAAACTTGAATTACTTCGATCCAAAAGGCTCCTGATTACAAGTCCGATCCACTTAAGATACATCCACACAGAACCGCAAAAGTGGACTTCAGTATCGAAACGACTCAGCCGAGGACATTCAACACCTATCGCAAATGATGACGGCCGTTTCACCAACTCTGAGATCGGCGATGTGTTTCAGGACCTAGTATGCGCTCGATTCTGTCGAGACGCTGCATCTGGATGAGAAGGAGAACTTGGCGAAGAAAAACAAAGAGGACGGCTCACCCGGATTACTTCTGTTAGGCTGCGTTCATGATTATGAGGAGGATGCGGATGGGTAGTGAGGGTAAAAGTACTGTTCGTGATTGTGAATTGTCGAGCGCCATAGAAGATGGAGGACAGATCTGTCCTGGGGCCTGAGATGGAAACATCTTCTGGGGCAGAGTGTGCTTCAGGACTCGAGTTAAACTCGCATTCAATCTGAGCTGAGTCCAGGATATCCGATGTCCCTTCCGCAAGTTCGCTGTTAGACGCAATCAAATGTCGGCGGGTTATTTCATCACTGAGCAGTGAGCTTACATTAGCCAGAAAGTACCGTCATCTGCTTGCTCAACCTTGAGAGTAGCACGAAGATTGGAAATGCGCATAAACCGGGAATGGATTGGAACGGCCGTGATGCCGCGATATCATGGTGAGCAGAAGGACGCTGGGTGTTATGTGATTGCAGTAAGTCATATGGTATAGTAACGAACCTGTAGCGTTCCTGGCAGATTAAGCGAGCTATAGTACGAAATTACTTCAAAGGTAGTTCCCTCTATGAGGATAGTGATGGTCTGCGATTGAGAATGAGTATTGGGGGTGAGTGTCAGGCCGGAATGGCGAACCTTCTTTGTTAATCCGTGTATCGTCGGCGCCAAGCTTTCATACAAATTACAACTGTTAGAACATGAATCATCTTCGAAAATCGTCGATGGCTCATACGTAGCACACACCAGAAAGTCGTCCTTTCTTTGAGGACGGGACCACAGTAGACCATCTGCATGTCATCGACCTTCAACGTTCAACTCCAATTATGGAGTGTGATAGAATACACCGAACCGGTCCAGCTGCTAGCTGTAGCTTCCTCAGCACGATAGACAAATATGGCCCCGCTCTTTATCATCGTTCTCCGCTCAACATCATTCAAACAACGATTGACTGAAGGAACGGCTCCGCGTTGTGCCGCATATATAAGACGCATAGCATCAAGGGTGGTTTCAATGATGCCATAGAAGGAAGGGATAGCGGTTGCTGGTTGGGGGAGCCTAGAAGTCATTTGAATAGACGACCCGAATGAACAAACACCTTTATACTACACCCGGCGCCAGTCCCAGCTCAACATTTACGTTGAAGATACAAAGATATAACAGTGATTCCGGGCGAACGTGTGGAGCATCCTGGGGCAGAACCAAACACTTGTCCGCAGTTGTAACAGCTTGAGAAACGAGCAACAAATCTGGGACTGAAGTGAGTTTTGTTAGCAGTTCCAATTCTGTGGTTTGTACGTTAAACAACGTACATACGCACCTTAACAACTCAACGAGTCGAAGCTTCAAGTCATGTAATGCAAGGGAGAAAACCCCCCACGTTACGAAAGAGATTGTGCACGCAGCAGATGGTGATAATACGAGAGCACAGCCTTGCCATATAGTTGCCCACATGTTGAATGCGAGAACGGGGTGCGCACATTGTGTTCTTCACAGCACCAGACTCCGACCTCCCTTGAGAGCGAAGTTCGGATAGATAGCTGCGCTTCGTCTCAGTCGTGTCCTATGGTGGATGCTGGAAATAGAATCATGATGTACATATGGGTGACAATCTCGTCGTAGAATTTCCTTTGCACAGCAGGATATTTATCCAGACGCTGTTTGTGATTTCCAAAGCGATTTCGTCGATTGGGACTTGGAAAAGGTGACGAGTTTTACAGATTTGAGCTTGTGCGTTGTGGACTAGCACGTTCAAGTTTTGGAGGATGAGTGGCGGCCTAGCTCTTGCCGCAAAATCGTGCTCAAGACCTTCGGCGGCAACCAGTTCAACGTTCAACAGTTAGTGTCGACGCACAAGGCTGCGAAAACGTTTGACTGGGCGGTACCCCCCTCGTGGGACCTTGCTTTATCATGATTATTATTATTATTTGAAGATCCGGATGTCAAGAAGAGAGGTGGGACAAGGCTGTTTTGCAGAGGAATTCAGTTTGGACCGTCGTCAAGTTTCGGCGGGGCGGGGCGGGCAATCCTGAATAGTTAGATGAGTCACCCAACTTCACCGAAAAAAAGGTAGTAAACGTTTGGGAAACCCGTTTCTTGGTGTTTGTTGAGTACCCGGGAGCCTCAAAGAAGCTGTAAAGAAGCTCACCCCACGTGAACCTACGGCGGCGGTACGTTGAAAGGGGAACTGCGGTCGTCTCGGTTCTGCCATGTTGGGGTGGGTTCACAGTACGCGTGCAGACGCGCGCCTGGTCGGAATCCACGTAACTATTGTCAGCGTGAAGTGACACTCAGTAATCACGTACTCAGGGCATCGCGCAGTCAGGATTGCTGTTTCTTGTCAACAAGAAAACGTCCGAGTAATATGTACATGTTATTAGGATTGTCGCAGTTGTGATTGGACAGTGGCTGGCGTTGCGTTTGGACGATCGCCTTGATGAAATACTCATTGCAGACCGAGGTTCGCAGAAACAACATGAATTGCTGAACGTAGACATGTAGTTATCTGCATGTACGCGACGTGGGCGGAGATGTAAGGTGGTAGCAGGGGAAAGGGAGGTGTAGCGGACGCGACGGGATAGCCGGCGAAGTGGCGGGTAGTGACAGCCTTGTGAAGGGTGAAAGGAGAAATATGTTGTCAATGGGGCATCGGTGGGGTGGAAGCAAAGGCAGGAGACGATGTTTCGACGAATCGAGTGGTGGGACTGGGAAACGGCGTCGAGGGCGGCACCGTAGCACGAGGCGGAGCGTTGATGGCAAGTCAAGTGGGGCACTCCGTGGGCGTGGCGTTGAGTTCCTTTGGGGTAACGACTTGTGGCGGGGAGGGCGCATCAAAGCTGAGGATGCCGTTGTGATGTGTAGCCGTAGGGTGAGGTGAACAGGCTGTGGGGGCAACGGGGTAATGGCCATTGGTAAAGCAAAGCGTTGGGTTTGCGAGTGTTTACAACCGGAGCCCCTCGGAGCCCGGGCCGTTGAGTCCGCTTGATCTTTGACTTGTTGTCTTTGACTCGAACCGCCATGACCTCCAATCTTGAACGTCCTGGCTCGTGTCTGTGCCGCCGAGTGCGTTTCACGGTAGTGGGTGATCCATTCGACTACTCGACGTGTCATTGCGATAACTGCAAAAAATCGGGAGGCTCTGCATTCATGACCAACGCGTTCTTCACTCCAGACGTACGTAGTTTTCGCCTACCGTCGACTATCCAACTTCAGATTCCAATCGAATGAATCCAACTCGAATAAATTTTGTTCAGAAGGTTATTCTGACCGAAGGCCAAGACCTAATCCGCAAATATGATGATAAGGCCACGACCAGTGGAAATACGCTTACCCGTCATTTTTGCTCCAACTGCGGGAGTTGTCTATTCCTCAATTCACCTAGCACTGCGTCAGAGTGGATTACCCTGAGTCCGGCTACCGTTGACGGCCAGGAATGGGGTGAGTGCTGTCTCTCGATCCTTCGGCGATCCCCTCTTCTAGTATCGGGTCTCACCATCTGTGCCTCAGTTCCTCGACGATACAACTGTCCGGATGGAAGGCTTTCTTGGGTTGTTAAACTACACATGGAACCCAAGGATACAGTGTAGCTATCCAGGGGAAATTAAGCCAAGCTGAACAGTTGCGGCTGAATTCGATCTCAAACGGATTATCAACAAGAAAGCTATTAGCAACATGTGAGGCTGCTTCTGGCCGTAAGTTGCTATATCGATCTTCTGGCATTTTACACCACACCTGAGCCGAGCTGCTATCTTCCAAAAAAAACCTACGTTTCAAATCACTTGGTGAACATGGCGCTCTATTTCCCAGGCTCGTATCTCTTTAGCCGTGTCGTCTCTGCTCACGCCCACACCGGTTATGCCACCAAATTAATCTCCTGCTGGCAGCAGCTGGGAGTCTGTCTTCTTCAAACTACAGAGTCCCTAATCGATAATCTCTCGCGCGTGAATTATGATCTATCAACGAGGGCAAAATAGCTTGCTCTACCTGTCTTTTTTCCTCAGCGACACGTCTTTATTTGCGCCAATGAACTAGTTGAGAATTTTGGTAAGAAACAGACGATGATTATTGACCACCTTTGCAACACACTTTGGGCCAGTGTTCGGGCAGTGAGAGCGCATCGACGTGGAAACTGAACCGATGTACTTAACGGATTACGCTAAATCATGGGTTATCGAAAGAATTATAAGAGTAGGTTGCACACACAGAGCGATTGAGGTGTATCCGTTCCCTTCCGTTCCTGGAGTGATAGAAAGCGCTTTGATCGCCAAGCTGATCGATCGATCCAATCTTATCTAATCGAAAATGATTGACACTTAAGATCGACACGGATCAAACATGTATATTCATGTCGTCATCTGGGGAAGTGGCCTAAAGGAAAAAACAGAGATACAGGTTTCAACTTTAAAACTTCATCTGAACAAGGAGACACAACAGCATAGAAGGAATTAAAAAAAGATGAGGTATCAGCGACTTCACAAACTGTGCGATCGGCGCCTGGTGGAAGTTGCTCCTGGGCCAATTCGGCATAAGATGTGTTCAAGTCTGTCAAGGCGCTGCAACGAGTGAGAATATAGCGACGATTAGAGAAAACTCCAAGACGGATATTACTCACATTCAGAAGTTCCGCCACACCATCATTCTGAATCTGTGGTGTATTTGGGTGGAGATTGAAGGTGCTGTTCGTAATTGTAAAGTTGTGAGCACCATAAAACATGGCGGACTCTGTTGTTGAATTTGGGGCAGCAACTCCAGAATCAACAGATAAAGAAGGTTGGTTCTGAGCTGGAGCTGCAATATGAGGTGCGGGCTCCTCTGTCTCACTGAGAGCCCGATGTTTAGAAGACTTGCAAACGTTGTAAAATTATGATCACATACCTAAACCCGCCGCGTCCATCGGGGCCTTGCTCGATCTTCGGCGGGATGCGAAAAATCGTTCCATGAAAAATACTGGAATCAAGAAAAATGTTCATGATGTCGGGATGAGCCGTCGGCCGCTTGAATGAATGAAATCGAAAAAATTTGAAGGGCGTCAAAGCGAAATCACTGTTCACAAACCTTGAGTTGGCCGGAGATAATATCGGACGAAGTGTAATACGAAACAAGGTAGACCGTCGATCCATCCACTTCGACTGATAAGGTCTTGCAAGATTATGAGCATTGAGAAGTTCGTGAGTGACGGAATATACGAGCATACTTTTTTATTCAGCGTCTCTGGATTCAACAGACCCTGTTTAGTGGATTCCCCTCTTGAATTGTAACCCAGTGAAATGGCAGCGAGTACTTGACGGACACGCGCCAAGATTTGCGGCGTAGGGAACTTTGAATTCTGTAGTGGTTTGGGCTCTTGGAGAACGCGACTGTCCTTTCTTTCATCGGGACCAATTTCTTGGTATTCCTACCTCTCAGTTAGCTCAAGTTGAGCTCGAGCGATGAGGACTCACCAGAAAATTCCCAACCACGCGCGGTACGGACCAAAGAAGCCCATCTGCGAACACGGTAATTTAGTACTGAGAATCAATGACCCAAGTTATAGTTGAATATTAACCTGGAGGTTCCATCCCAGTGTCCTCGACGCTATACACAAAAACGGCGCCGCTTTTGACCTCGACTTTGGACAAGGAAGGGAAGGCAGGAATGAGCCCGTTTCGTGCCGCAAGTATGATGCGGAGAGCGTCCACAGTGGTTTCAACGACGCCGCGAAATGACGATAATGTGCCATTCAAGTTGTCGCTTTGATAGTGGACTGGATTGGTTTGTCTCGAGGCCATATGAGACGCGGATTAGGAAACAAGGGCAGACTAAGAAGAGGGGGGGATGAAGGAAGAGGGACTGGACATCCTTTGACTATGTGATATACGTCTGGAGGTTGCATGTTGGCGAGGGTTTGCGGCTAATAAAATGTTCTGAAATGATAGTGCATCTGCCAGCGCTTGCCACATGAGGAAGTCAGTCCGGCGGGCGGGCGGAGGACAGCACCGATGCTGTGGTGAGAAGCCCAAATATCTTCATGGTTCAGTTCTTCTCCGGGCCTCATAGAGCCTCAGGTACACAAATATTCTTGCCGAACCAAGGAGCCTGCCGGGCCTTACAACAACCGCAGGTACGAGGACTTTTTTTGTAGTAGCGTCTGTCTACGAGAGACTAGCCGGGCCTCACTACTACATGCCGAGGAGTAAATTCGTGGTCACTGTCAATGAGCCATCTGGAGCCTGGTGCTTCACCCAAGCTTCACCAATTTTCCCCCCACTGGCATGGCATTTTCTGTATCACTGTACTCTGTCGCGATCAGCGTGAGGAATTGGTCAGGAGCAAAGAGTCTGAAGATTGCGGGCCGATAAGGTTGGCGTAAGGGTGATTCGCTATTTTGGCTCAATCCGTCTTTGGATCCTGAGGCCTGAGTACCCGGTTTGTACCCGGTACAGTGGTATAAACAAGGTATAGATTAGGAAGGAAGGCAAAAGAAGTGACGTGTGCCAGTGACAGACCGATCTTTTCACCAGATGATGGCCCATTCACAGACGGCGAGGGCAGCAGAGGGCAGCACAAGAGTTGGGAGTCCCGGCCGTCAGCGAGGGAGGGGATGGAGAGGGACGCACAGCGGCGCTCATTGTGTCGTTAGATTTGTCGGAAGGCGGTATGAGGCGGTATGGCGGTGAGATGGAGAGCGGGAAAGAGGGCTTGTCATGGGGACTCGGGGATGAGCGGGAGGAGAGGGCGGCGAGACGGGGGGCGATTCGATGGCAGGTTGAGTCGAGGGCGGCGGTAATGATGGTTTGACGTAGTAGTTTCAAGTGGACAGAGGTTGACGCAGAGGTTGACGGTGGCGGGGACGAGAGAGAGGGCGAAACAGTTGGGGGAGGGAGAGAGAGACCAAGGCGGAGATTGTCTGTGTCAGCGAGGGAAGCAAGGGAGAGCAAGGGGACACACTGAAGGGCGTCGTCTGTATGCCCCGTCCACTACGTCGTAGAGCCGTCGCTGTTGTCGAATATGCACAAGGCGATCAGACGCAGAATGTTGACGATGACTTGGTGTGAGTGGTCGGGACGGGCGAAGAGGAAGACAATGCCACGTTGAGGAGACGACGGACGAAGCGAACGACCAGCGACGATGGCGGGATGCCAAAGAGAAGCGAGTCACAGAGACAGCGTGTGAATTTCATTGTTCAGTCTTCTCTGCGATGAACGTCGCAAGTCTCCTCCAGGACTCTCCCTCAGACAGACGTCCTCAAAAACAAGACACCCACCGCTGGCCACAACAATCAACTCAACAACAGCCTCCTCCTCAACAACAACAAAAAGCTTCATGGCCGCCACCTCCACCTCAACAAGCCCCGTACCCATATCGCGCCGAGCCTTATCCACGACAGCCCCCTCCTCCAGCCAATCCCTCGAGTAGCTCGGGTGCACCGGGGTACATGCCCCCGCGCCAGCATGCGCCGCATTATCCTTCGCCGCCGTCTCCCGGCCCGCCCGGCCCCCAAGCCTATTCAGAGCCGTCGCCGATGTATGCACCCATGGGCGCGTTGAGGCAGCCGCGAGATCATAGGGATAGGGACCGTGACAGAGATAGAGACCGCGAACGAGACCACCTCCGCGAAAGAGAACTCCGCGAACGCGAGCGGGATAGAGACCGCGACCGCGACTTTGCACCCCACTCCCCCCACCCATCTCTCGCATGGCCTCGACAGCAGCAAGAAGGCAGCTCTGGCCCCCGCGCATTCCAAGGCCAATTCCACACCTCCTTCGTCTCCGCGCCAAGTTCCCCGCCACGCGTCGCCCCACCCAATTCCAAACACTCTTCTGTCTCTGTCGTCGTTCCCATCTCGGGTAATGCCAAACGCGAACGCGAACACGAGCGAATCCGTGAACGCGAACGCGACGCGTACAACAGTTGGGGTGTGCCTGCGGGTCCGCCTGGGATGACTGACGCCGAGTGGGAGTTGCACCAGCAGCAACAGCAGCTTATCGCGCCGCCTGTGGCTGAGTCTATAATACCAGTGCAGCAACCCCCTCCCCCACCCCAAGCAGAAATCCCCCGCGAACGCGTCTTCCGCGCCAAGAAAACAATCAACCTGGGAACGTACGTCTATCCTAACATCCCATTTCCCTATACATTCCCTCCTACCGCTGCGACTATTACGATCACGAAATCTACACAAGAGGAAGACCCAACCCTCCTCGCCCTCGACACACGCGCCACCCTCCTCTTTCCCTCCGCCCATCTCCCATCTTTACCGCCGAAACAGGGACGAACTCGACTCTGGGGCGGCGCTCTCCCCGACAACGTTCTACCGTCTTCTTCTTCGACGCCGAAACGCGATTCCCGCTCCACAAACGATACAAAACCCGCAACTGAACCCGCGCACCGCCGCCTCTACACAGACGACTCGGACCCCGTCCTTGCAGCGGTACACGCAGGGTGGGTGACGTGGAGCGTCTTAGGGCGCGCGAGGAGGGAGGGAAGGGATGTAAGGGTTGAGGTGAGGGTGGTTAGGGTGTTGGGGAGGGGTGAGTGGTTTCGTTTCTTCTTCTTTTCTGTTTTATCTTTCCTCTGTTACCATTCGTTTGATTTTGCATTGGACATACGCTAATATAGATATCAAAGACAAAGACACGGACGCAGACGACGCAACGGAAGCCGTCGGCCGGTTCGTTGGCGGGTGGGGAGCGCGGTGTGCGAGGGGGTGGGAGGAGATCGTGGTGAAGGAGGGGGAGGGGACGGGTGGGCAGAGGGTGAAGATGGGGGCGCTGTTAGTTGGGATTGGGAAGAAGAAGGCGGGGGAGGGGAAGGAGGCTGAGGTTGACGTAGGAGCGGAGAAGGTGAAGGAGCAGGAAAGCGAGAAGGAGAAGGAGAGGGAGAAGAAGGAGAAGGAAGCGGAGGGGGAGGCGGGCGACGAGGAGGAGGGGGAGATTAGGGAGGATGATAAAGAGACGGAGGTCGAGAAGGAGAAGGAGAAGGAGAAGGCGAGAGTCGCGGCAGAGAAGGAGAAGGAGAAGGAGGCGGAGGCGTTGAGAGAACGAGAGAAACTACAGCAAGAACAACGCATGCGGGACGTCGAGATGACTGCGGTCCAAGAGAAGGAAAAAGAGGTCAAGGTGGAGGAGACGGAGAAAAAAAACGAAGACGAGAAAGACGACCCAACAGACGACGGCCGCACGCTCTTGAGCGCAGGGTGGGGCGCGGGGCATGATGGGAGTGCGTTTGAGATATTGGGGGTTTGGGTCGAGGGTGGGGTGAGTGGTTTCTTTCTTGTGTTCTGTTATTTCGTTTTCTTTCTTTGCGTGCGGTTCATTTTTAACTAACGCCGTACATTGGCAGAAACACACTGGAACTCAAGGCAACAATGCACATTCACGAACGATACAGAATCGGGCGCAGCGGTTGGCGGAGTATGGGGCGAGGCGGGCGGAGCTTGGGTGTGGGCCGTTTCCTTCGACGACGACGACGACGTGCACCTCGCCGCTGTGTCCCGCGGGGAGGAATCTAAAGCGAAGGACGCGGCCGTGGGAGCGCGCCTCCCCGCCGACGAAGGGGGTGAATGGGAGTGTGTTGGGGGTGGTGTGGGAGGTGGATGAGGGCGAAGATCCAGAGAAGCACGGAGGTAGAGAAGACGAGAGAAGTAGAGCCATATGCGCGTGCGTCGCGGCGCTGGGTAAGGATCGCAAGGTTTTGAGGGGGAGGTCGGTTGTTTGTGGGTTTGGTGGTTGTGTTGGGTGGGTTTCAGATTGTTTTTCGGTCAAAGGCGGAGGTGCTGATATTTTGTATTTTCTTTCTTTTAGGTTCAAGCACGATGCGGACGCTGTGAGGCGTGTATTATTCCCCGAGCCCGAGCCTCTTATACCGGATGACGCGATGGTGGTGGATTCTATTGGTCACGGTCGCAGGGTTCATGCGCTTCAAGGACCGCAAACGGATGAGGTCGAGGAGGACGGCGAGAGGCCGCCGCCGAGGAAGCGCCGGAGAGTGAGTGGGCTGGAGGATGTGTATGCTGCTGCGTTTGAGGGGGAGCGGGCGCGGGACGAGGATGAGAAGGATCAGGAGAAGGGCGAGCGGCAGGAGGAAGAGGAGGAAGAGGGGAAGATGGTTGTTGAGACGGAGCTGGGGGAGGGGGAGGGGAAGGCGGGCGGGAAGGGGGCGGAGAAGGAAAAGGAACAGGAGAAGGACAAGGAGGGGGAAGCTGAGTCGGCGCAAGCACCACAGGAGGAATCGCTGGGGGTGGTGGTGAAGGAGCAACCGATCGAAAAGGAAAAGCCGAAGGTGGATATGCGGGACGTGCAGCTCACGACGGCGGATGGGAACTCGAAGCTGCTTGTCTTCTCGCGCGTCTCTGTCGTGTCTCCTCCCCCTTCGACGGATGCTATCTCTCCTTCCGCCCCTCCCGCTACCACTTCATCTTCGTCCCCACACCCACAAGACGAGTCGAGATGGGATGTCGCGCGCGTCGAGGGGGATGGTACGCGCGAGGTACTGCATCGAAGCGTTGGGAAGGATCAAGTTGAGTTTGCGGAAGCTGGGGTAAGGTTTCGTGTTGTTGTTGGTGGGAAAGAGGTGGAGGGGATGGCTGTGGATGGGGACGCAAAAATGAACTCCGACGCCGATGAAAATTGGGGTGAGCGGATCGGAGTTGTGCTTTGGCGGTATGGGTCGTGATTCAGATGTGTTGTTGCCATTTTTTATGCGCTTTGCTGCTCGTGTGTACTGTATTCCTCGTTTGTTGCTGTGCTTGATTTTCCTTTCTTGTTGACCAATGGAACAACGACGGATGGCTGTTATTACGTATGGTTTTTTCTACGAGTGCTTAGCGCTGGCATAGATGAGCGTATAGCGCGCGGAAAAACGCGGGCAAAGCAAGCCTGAGTTTTGCGTTCAAATGAATGGAGATGACAGACAGAATAAATAGCGTAGATAGAGAGGTGTGAATGACACGATGTCCGAGCAACACCAGCGCCTGGCAGAGCCTGAGATGTGATATCGAGGGAGCTGGAAGCAAAGACTGATGGCGGACGACGACTCGAAGGTGTCGCGTTGTGTCGCATAGATTCAAGTTATCGTACTTGGAGAAAAGTCGGCAGCCCTACTGAAATTAACCGTGTTCAATGCACGATATTTCGTGGAAACCTATTTTGAAAACGATACAGACTTTTCGATTTCAGAGCCTTTCAGAACTCATTCGTCGTTGAGCCTTTCGGCTCTCCATAACTGCCACAAGCATTTGGAGAATCGGATCACAGACGCGACGCCGGTTCCAAGGGTTACAGCCACACACTCCGAAAAAATCGGTATTCCCGATGGCAGGAATTCGTCTCGGAGACTAAAACTTTCCGCAACACTTTCCACCCTCGGGAAACTGTAATCGTTTCCGGAACAGTTCTGGCCGCTTGCTGAACAAAAAGAATGCGCGGCACTCTCCGGTCCTCGGGAATTAAGTGTTTCCGGATCAGTTTCCTCGGATGATGAAGAACAAATGTTTCCAGCCCTCGGAAACCCGGCTCCGGCGGCCGGAACGGTTTAGTTTCCGGCACCTTCGGGAAACTATTGCCGAAATATTTCATCTCCGGGCCGCGGAATTCGTCACGGGTTCTTTTGTTTTCCGCCAAGGTTTCCGACCACTGGAACTTGAAAGCGTTGCGGAAACAATTGTTTTCACGAACGGTTTCCGAGGGGTGGAAACCGGTGCGGAAATTTTATCTCTCCAAGACAAATTCCTAGCCCTGGTAAGACGGGTTTTCTGGTAGTGACAGTTTCAAAGGGATCGTGGCAGACGTATCCGTGCTAGGCGCTTTACTTGTAGGCGCTGTTGCGATTCTAGGCGTTTAACTTGTAAGTAGGCGCTGCCATTGCGGCGTCACGGTGCGCATGTTGTCCAGACGTACTTATATTGCATACTCAGAAGATGTTTTTCTGCATTCCCCCCTCTTCTAAGTTACTCTGTCCTTTTTTCCGCTTATCAAATGGCCCCGAGTCAAACCAATCCAGTCCACCTTCAAAGCGACAGCTTGAACAGTGGCAGGTCATCGTCATTTCGCGGCGTCGTTGAAACCACCGTGGACGCTCTCCGCATCGTACTTGCGGCACGAAATGGTCTCATTCCGGCCTTCCCTTCCTTGCCCAAGGTTGAGGTCTAAAGCGGCGCCGTTTTCGTGTATATCGTTACAGTCGAAGATCAAGAAAGTGGGATGGAACCTTTGGCAGGTTTCCAAACTTCAATTTAGCCGTTTCGGATTCTCAGTACTGACTCGGAATTACGGTGTTCGCAGATGGGCTTCTTTGGTCCGCACCGCGCGTGGTTGGGAATTTTCTGGTGAGTCCTCATTGTCGAATATCGGTTGAATTCTAACTGGAAAATAGGAATACCAAGAGATTGGGCGCGATGAGAGAAAGGACAGCCGCGTTCTTCAAGAGCGTAAAGTAGCACAGAATTCAAGGTTTCCTACGCCGCAAATTTTGGCGCGTGTCCGTCAAGTACTCGGTGCCGTTTCACTAGGTTCCAGTTCAGGAGGGAAATCCGGCAAACAGGGTCTGTTGAATCCTGATGAACTGAATAAAAAAGTACGCTCGTGTATCCCATCCCTCAGAAATCTCAATGATTATGATCATGCAAGACTATATCAGTGAAAGTGGATGGATCTACGGTTCACCTTGTTTCGTATTACACTTCGTCCGATATTATCTCCGGCCAACTCAAGGTTTGTGAACAGTGATTTCGCTTTGACGCCCTTCAAATTTTTTCGATTTCATTCATTCAAGCGGCCGACGGCTCATCCCGACATCATGAACATTTTTCTTGATTCCAGTATTTTTCATGGAACGATTTTTCGCATCCCGCCGAAGATCGAGCAAGGCCCCGATGGACGCGGCGGGTTTAGGTATGTGATCATAATTTTACAACGTTTGCAAGTCTTCTAAACATCGGGCTCTCAGTGAGACAGAGGAGCCCGCACCTCATATTGCAGCTCCAGCTCAGAACCAACCTTCTTTATCTGTTGATTCTGGAGTTGCTGCCCCAAATTCAACAACAGAGTCCGCCATGTTTTATGGTGCTCACAACTTTACAATTACGAACAGCACCTTCAATCTCCACCCAAATACACCACAGATTCAGAATGATGGTGTGGCGGAACTTCTGAATGTGAGTAATATCCGTCTTGGAGTTTTCTCTAATCGTCGCTATATTCTCACTCGTTGCAGCGCCTTGACAGACTTGAACACATCTTATGCCGAATTGGCCCAGGAGCAACTTCCACCAGGCGCCGATCGCACAGTTTGTGAAGTCGCTGATACCTCATCTTTTTTTAATTCCTTCTATGCTGTTGTGTCTCCTTGTTCAGATGAAGTTTTAAAGTTGAAACCTGTATCTCTGTTTTTTCCTTTAGGCCACTTCCCCAGATGACGACATGAATATACATGTTTGATCCGTGTCGATCTTAAGTGTCAATCATTTTCGATTAGATAAGATTGGATCGATCGATCAGCTTGGCGATCAAAGCGCTTTCTATCACTCCAGGAACGGAAGGGAACGGATACACCTCAATCGCTCTGTGTGTGCAACCTACTCTTATAATTCTTTCGATAACCCATGATTTAGCGTAATCCGTTAAGTACATCGGTTCAGTTTCCACGTCGATGCGCTCTCACTGCCCGAACACTGGCCCAAAGTGTGTTGCAAAGGTGGTCAATAATCATCGTCTGTTTCTTACCAAAATTCTCAACTAGTTCATTGGCGCAAATAAAGACGTGTCGCTGAGGAAAAAAGACAGGTAGAGCAAGCTATTTTGCCCTCGTTGATAGATCATAATTCACGCGCGAGAGATTATCGATTAGGGACTCTGTAGTTTGAAGAAGACAGACTCCCAGCTGCTGCCAGCAGGAGATTAATTTGGTGGCATAACCGGTGTGGGCGTGAGCAGAGACGACACGGCTAAAGAGATACGAGCCTGGGAAATAGAGCGCCATGTTCACCAAGTGATTTGAAACGTAGGTTTTTTTTGGAAGATAGCAGCTCGGCTCAGGTGTGGTGTAAAATGCCAGAAGATCGATATAGCAACTTACGGCCAGAAGCAGCCTCACATGTTGCTAATAGCTTTCTTGTTGATAATCCGTTTGAGATCGAATTCAGCCGCAACTGTTCAGCTTGGCTTAATTTCCCCTGGATAGCTACACTGTATCCTTGGGTTCCATGTGTAGTTCGACAACCCAAGAAAGCTTTCCATCCGGACAGTTGTATCGTCGAGGAACTGAGGCGCAGATGGTGAACTCAATACTATAAGAGAGAATCGCCGAAAGATCGAGAGACAGCACTCACCCCATTCCTGGCCGTCAACGGTAGCCGGACTCAGAGTAGTCCACTCCGACGAAGCACTAGGCGAATTGAGGAATAGACAACTCCCGCAGTTGGAGCAAAAGTGACGGGTAAGCGTATTTCCACTGGTCGTGGCCTTATCATCGTATTTGCTGATTAGGTCTTGCCCTTCGGTCAGAATAACCTTCTGAACAAATTCATTCGAGTTGCATTCATTCGGTTGAAATCTGGAATTGGATAGTCGACAGCGGGCGAAAACTACGTACATCCGGAGTGAAGAACGCGTTGGTCATGAATGCAGAGCCTCCCGATTTTTTGCAATTCTCGCAGTGACACGTTGAGTAGTCGAATGGGTCACCCATTACCGTGAAACGCACTCGGCGGCACAGACACGAGCCAGGACGTTCAACTTCAGAGGTCATGGTGGTTCGAGTCAGAGATCAGGCGGACTCGACGGCCCGGGCTCCGGTTGTAAACACTCACAAACCTGCCCTCTTGGCCCTCACCAAGCCCTTACCGTGTTGGACGCTCAATACTGGCCCCGCTGGCTTGCAACCTACTCGAATGGCACTCAACCGTAACTCGCCAGCAATTGATCCCTATTCTCCTCTGCCCAGAGCATCTTCAAGACAAAATATCTCGAAAACTCGCTTACGCTCTGCCTCTGTTTCTCTGGTTCCTGAGCAAGTGCCAACGCAAACGGACAGACATTCAAAGCGACATACATATGGTGCCTTACAATTCTCTCATCTCGCTGGGCCTTCAAATCGAGTCGTGTCTTTGCCATCTGCGCAAGATGCACGAGTCCAAGAACCGCAGAGAACACGCTCCCCTACTCGAGCTCGAGCTCAGACGACTATGCCACGAATTGAGCAGCAATCTCAATCACATAATCCGCGTAAATTGCAAAATCTGGATCCTAGGGCTCTGTTACGAACTCTCAATACCTTGCTCGACCCCGTATCTCAGCGTGTCCCGGACTTTATCGACGTCGACCATCTCATGGCTCTGCATGATCGCGACTCCATGGAACGAGAACACAGGGATATGATCAAACTCAAGGCGAGAAGCGACCGTGCCTACAACACCGTCGTTTGTAGTGGGCTCAGTACGTGCAAACTCTGTTCTGAATCTTCTTCTCACCTTGCGCTCTCAGCTGTGTTTGGCTCCTCTTTGCGTGAAGCTACGACGTTTGCCTCTAGCTCGACCGTATTGGGTGGCTACGAGCACGACTTGCCGATCGTCATCTTTCTCTGTGTCCAAGAACTATGTCGACACGGTCCGTTTTTACCTTATCCATTCTCGCTCACTGCTGAATACCCTCGTCTTCAGGCTTCCAGCCCCGAAAACAGCCGAAGCCCGACCGCACGAGGCTTCTCGCTCTAATCAGCACATTCGATTCTGAGCCCCTTTTCGGAGCGGCGACCACACTTGACTGCCCCAACGAGCTCAGAGAGGTTTACGCGCTGCTCAACACATATCTGTTTGCTCTCCCGGAACCCATCATCAGCTCTGAAATGTTCGAGGCTATCTGGGCTTGGTGTGTACTTCCATCACTTCGCAGCACCGATTTTCTGGAGGACGACGAGAATCGCGTTGGCCGTCCAGCGCCTACGGACGCTGGAATCAATGTCGCCTTGATTCTTTTGCAGCTTCTCCCGGTTCCAAATCTCTCTCTCGTCGTCTACATGATGGGGTTCTTCCAACGGCTTCCGCTCATGGCTAGTGAGGAGGTCGGAAGGGCGGTCTTTGCTGGTAATCCTTCCAATGCTTCGGACGGTCGGACTGAACGCGCGGAGACGATGATTCGATGGTTCTTGACTCGCTGGGACTTGATTTTCAAAGAACTGTTTTCGGACTCTCAGAGTTGGAATGTCGCGGGCGAATCGTCTTCAGCCACAGCGCGCATGCTAGCAGACGCCGCCTCAACACCAAGAGTCGTTTCGGTCCAGCCTCGCGAAGCGCCGTCACATGGTGAGCATTGACACTGAATCCTCCTTGCAGAGCTGAGCTCATTCACCCGTAGCCCCGATCCTGCGGCTGCCTTCCGAGGGCCTATTCCAGAGATCTGTTGCCACCGATTCCGATGCGTCGAGCATCTCATCTTCCGTGGCTCGTAAGCGTTTCGTCTCCTCTCTTAGAATTCGAAGTCACTCAACATATACAAAGTCGGAGAACGCCTACTTGATGTCACCCTCGAGCTCGCACAAGACGCTCGGCGCGACGAGACTCGCTGGAACAATAGCCACGCAATCTTGCCCGCCGACACCGCATCCATCAGTGACGACTCGGGATACATGTCCCCGGAGCAACTCACAGATGCGCCACTACAGCCACCGCTCGCGCAAGACCCCCTCGACATGGAGACGTTAACCCACAAGCAAGCCCTGCGCCGCGTCAGTGCCCTCGAACGCGAACTAGAACGCAGCGACTACGCCGTTGCTGATGCCATCTCCGAGACGTTCAAAGCTAGGGATCAGGTCAAGGAGCTTGAGTCGAAGTTGCGTGTGTATGAGAAGCATCCACCGAAGTTGGATTTGAAGTTGGATAATCAGAGGCCGCTTGGGGAGGATTGGTATGCGGCGATGCAGGCTGATACGGATACGTTGAGGAGGCAGTTGGGGGAGATGCAGAGGGAGAGGGACGAGGCGTTGAAGTTGGTGGAGGATATTAAGAAGCTGGTGGGGGTTCGTGGAGGCTCGGGGTGAACTCAAAGGGATATAATTTGTGTCGCGCGCTTGCGATAGTGAATTTCATTCAGTTCGATTTTCATACCTAGATATCTTGTAGAGTAGGCAGCAAAGCAAGTAGTATGGCTCGCAGTGTATTCATCCTTCATGATGGCTGGTGACTCGGACTCAGTTTCGAGTTGCAACAATCCTCCCACTGACTAATAATTCTCCCAGCATTCGTAGCTGCTGTCCGAGTCATGGTTATAACTGATCTGGACCCGGACTCTTGCATCCCACCACCATGTCCTCCCCGGTCCAGCGTCTCGGCTCATGCCTCTGCCATCGAGTACGCTTCACAGTTGACGGTGAACCTTTCAGCTACGCCGTATGCCACTGCATCAACTGCAAGAAATTCGCGGGCTCTGCGTTCATGACCAATGCCTTTTTCGCCTCTGATGTGCGAATTCCCCACAACGGCGGATATGCATTCTGTATATAGCGCGCCAACCTAACCCTTTCTTTAGAAAATCACTGTGACAGAAGGCGCGGAACTGGTCCGCAAATACGAGGATAACGACACAACGAGCGGGAATATCCTTCAACGCCATTTTTGCAGTCATTGCGGGACTAGCCTGTTTCTGGACTCTCCAACTAAGACGGATTGGATCAGCGTGTGTCCCGCTACCGTGGAGGGACAGGAATGGGGTGAGTGCTGCCGTCTATAGTTGTTCAACTTGAAGATTACTGAACTCTTGAATCTCAGTCCCTCGGCGTGAAAGTCGCCCGGATGCAAAATGCTCTTGGGTCAAAGAGCTCCATTTCCAGCCCAAAGCGTCGAAGATCTGAAATAGCTGTTTTTCTGTGTATCAATCTGTATGTGCGGTTTTGTGTAATTCATGTTACCTTCACGCTATCCCGAGCCCCTCTGTCATCTTTTCCGCCCTGTCCCCAGATTTCTACCCAATCCCCGATCGACAGACGCTGATCGAGCGAGCCTTCTTGACCTGCAACTACCATGTCCTACGAGCCCACCATCGTTGAACGATCTGGCCTATGTCTCTGCCGCAAGGTTCGCTTCATTGTCACCGGCGAGCCCTTCAGCTACGTCGTTTGCCATTGCAACAATTGCAAGAAGTTTACCGGTTCCGCGTTCATGACCAACGCCGTCTTCATTCCGGATGCAAGTTCTAGCGCTTTGTGCTTCCGATTCCCCCCGAGTTCACTGACATCTGCTTGCTGTCAGAAAATTTCGGTGAAGGAGGGCCAAGAGTTCGTCCGCAAGTACAACGATAGCGACACCATTAGCGGGAACACGATCGCTCGCGAATTTTGTTCGCAGTGCGGTACTTGCCTGTTTTTGAGTTCTCCGCAACAGCCGGACTGGATCAGTGTTTGTCCTGGTACGGTTCAAGGTCAGGAGTGGGGTGAGTGGTTTCCTATGCATTGCATAATTCCTACGAGCGATTTCCAGTTCCTCGTCGCGAGAAATTTGCGGAAGACAAGTGTTCGTGGGTGACTAGTCTCGATGAGTCGATATCAAGCCCAAGGTCAAGAAATCTGAGTCCAATCTCTGATGTATTCCGACTCGTCTCTGAATTTTATCGTCATTGTCCGATCTCAATTGTCCACTGTGTTCTCTGCAGCTTGAATCGGGGCCGTAGCGCGTCCTCAGATTGGAGCCTAACCACCACCGCACACCACGCGTACTAATCTCATCTGCGAGCCGGCGGCGGCGACGAAGTAGGTCAGTAGTAGGCCTCGCATTTGCAGTTTCGGGTTCAAATTGACTTTATTCTAACCTCCGCAGCATTGAAAGAGGTGTTCAACGACCCAGAGGCATTTTTCTATTACCAAAAACACGCACCATCGGTTCTCAGATACTCGCTATATCCTGCTGCTAGGTTGCTTTTTTAACAGTACATCCGCCCGCATGCATTCTCACAAACGTCGCCATCCATTACCGGTACTTCCCGCAAAAACCTTACGAGTCGCCTCAGATAATACTGTAAGTGGAAAATTCTGACTTGGGTGTTCTGTGAGCGGAACGGGCACCTCCGGAGGAATGCGAGCGGCTTTTCCGGACGGAAGTGGTGTCAGACGACCTGGTCGGGATGAAGAGCTCTCTGCACAATATTCGGACCAGAACGAGGCACTTGGTCGCCGAGTCGTTCTTTAGTCTGAACGATCTCGCATATACAAACGTCGAGGTCGCAGGGAAGCGGCTGCGAGAGTTTTGGCCGATAGATATCCGTGTATTCGAAAAATAGGGTATCGAACAGGTTGAAGTCCACCAATGACCAACCATTGGACCAATGGCCAATAAATATCGAGGGTACCACCAATTGCCGGCCGGCCGGCCCGGCCCAGGCGGCTTGGTCGTTACAGTGGCCTCACCAATAATACACGCGGAGGTGTCAAACGGCTCATCGGCCGGCACTGGTCGGCGTTGCTGATCGGTAGCAGCCGGTGGTCTCCAGTGAGACGTAAATGGCTTCAGTTGAGAGCCGTTGAATTCCACTGGCTTCCATTGGTTTAAGTTCCACCGTGCGCCACTGTAGTCCAGTGGCTTCCGATGGAATCCATTATTATCATTTTTGTCCCCCGAGAAAGGACCGCGCTGGTGATGTGAATTGATTCTGTTCAATTGGGCTCCGAACGGCATTTCCAGGCTTGGGCGATGCACAAATATCCTGATGCTGAGTGACTAGTAAGACTACTTTCAAAGTATACAATTCTAATAGATATATCTGACCTTAAAACCATTGCAAAACCTTAAGTAAGCTTCACCGGTATGTGTAAATGATATCGATGATTTGACTGAGTTCTTGCTGAGTTCACTGCATTAACAGCACGGGAAATGGAATCAAATGGCTTGACCGGGGACATCCAGATAGAATGCCAGCAGCAGAGGTAATTACTGAAGTTATTTCGCTTCACAGAGAATACGCTGTTGAATTTTCCGGGACGGTTGTAAATTGAAATGGTTTGAATTGTCTGCTTTTGGGTTCAGTAATGGGAAGATAATTAGTCAAACAACAAAGAACGAAGATTCCTGGCTTAATCCAAGCTTTCTGGACTCAGAACCCACCAATTTCCATCGTCTCCCATTGGGCTCTGCCGATCTGAATGCCGCTGATGATCAGTGGAATTCAGTGCCGGCACTGACTCATCATCAACCGACGGCCGCCAACAGCCACATCAGGAAAAACCGGGCTGGTATTTGCTGCCAGCCAGAGGTACAGAGTAGTCTCTCGTAGACAGACGCTACAACAAAAAATCCTCGTACCTGCGGTTGTTGTACAGAGCACTGAGTTGCACAAAATAGTCGCCACCTTGGTCATGTAGCCATCGTAGTCACTATAGCACTGGCAGGTGGCGTGATAGCGCATCATTGTTGCGTGCCGCCTCAATGATGCACAACGACGCCGATGTTGCTTCTGGCGGCCGCTCTGTAGGCAATGTATCCAAACCGACACCTACAACTTCACCCATAGTATCTTGTTGTACACAAAGGTCACCTTTTGTGGATGAAACTGGGCTGAAGTGCATTGAAATGAATTCGAGACTTGACCAACAGAGCTTGAGTTCAGGTATATGGGGATCGCCCCAGACGGCCGCCCAACGGCTGCCAAGGTCTCCGATATTCAGCTGTTATATTCAATTCAATGCGTTGCGAAAGCGAGCCGTGCAGGAAATGGGAGGAGAGTTTGAACGAGACCAAGTCTTTCAAACTCCGATTAACATGATGACGTTTTCGTGACGTGGGGTCGGGCCGCGTGAACCGTTTGACAGATGGCGTGATATTTGTGGCAACGCCATCAAGTGGTTCGTTGTCTCTTGTCCTCTTCCACCATGTTGCCCTCCCTCCTCCTGCCCCCCGCTGCTTATCCCACCACTTTAGCTGGCTTCTCTGACGCCAAGACTCCCCCAGCACCTTATTCAAGCCTCGCATATCTTTTCAAGTTCCTGATCCTCAAAGCAGAACGTATACAAGTCATCCAAGAACAAGGCAAAGGTTGTCGACACGTCTCAAGTTCTTTAACGTATCAAGTCCCTTCCCGTCTCAACCTCTTCAATGCCTCGCAACTTCTGAATATATCAAGTTCCTCTCCGCATCCCTTTCCGCATCAAATGCATTGCAACTTCTGGGCTCTCTCCTCGTCCAAAACCCCGTCCAAGTTTTTTTGTGCTTGTGAAATCTGGCCTCAAGTCCTCTTCAAATTCAATCAAACCAACTCGTTCTTCAAGCCGAGGCTTGTGGTGGTCGATGTCTCAAACATCGTATGCTTTAGTATATCAGGTGAGCTTCCTGCTCTCCCTCACTTCATTCCGCTGTCGGTGCCTCCGCCGAAACGACTGCCAAGGTGAGTTTTGTCCTCATCCCCCATCTTCCATCGCTAATAGTTACTCAGCTGCCCCAACCGATCGGAATTCATTCTCTGTGCGGTGCCGATGCTGACAGCGCGAGCACCCAGTTCTATTCCTGCCCCGCGACACGGTGGAAGTTATGACTACGTATTCATGTCGTCGTTTATACAATACGATTCGTTTCTGTGCCCTCACAAGCAGGACATCTGCCGAGCTATCATCGGCTATGAACCACTATGTTGACTACAGCGCTACAGGAAAATGAGACTACATATAAATGACTGGTGACTACAGCGACTACTGTAGTTGTGTGTAGCAATCCTGCGTGACTATGGCGTACTATAATTCGAGGGGGTAACGACAGGGCTACGGGCACTACATTGACTACATTGTGCGTCGTATCTACCTGTTTTTTTCCTGATGCAACGGCGGCCACTGGTGGCCGCCAGTGACTTTCCTAGTGATGGGTGTATTACTCGGCCTCACGACTTGCCTTTCGTGACCGTGTCCTCTCGAGCCAGAGCACAAACTGCAAAGACTCTAGATATTCTTGGGTCAAAGAGCTTCATTTTCAGCTCCATTTCACATATGGTCATTGAATATTAACGTTCACAAGTTGTTCATCTCCCGCATCTGTGATCTGAATGTAATCTGAATGGTGACTCGCACCCGCTCTCTCAAGCCTTGCCCAAACCACCCGTGCCCAGCGCTCAGTGTCTTTCAAGTCGAAGTTGGGACTCTCCTCAGACTGGCTGTTTTCCTCGGCCATCCCTCACACCATGCTACGGACCTACGGCGTCATTGGGGCATATTCTACAACGAGCATAAATGCACTCAGTTCCAATCTTAGACATGGACAGAGGTGGTTGCCATCGCGGGACTGTTGGATGCCATCCCATGCATAAAAGCGGCGTCACTCTCGTCTGAATCTTGAACACGGATACGATGCGACCGCCTCTTGCATCCCTCCTGTTGACCGCAGCCTTTACGGTCCATCTTGCGTCTGCCGGCTCGTTCGAAGACTCAGGAACGGATACAAGCCAGCCTTGCTCGGTACGTGCGTGGGTGCGTGCTGAAGACCTATCACCCGGTCATGTCTCTCGCGGTATGTGGCTCAGCACTTTGTCGACTCTGATGAGGTCTCAATTACATAGGTGACCTGCGTATCAAGGTTACGCGGCAAGAGTGCGCCCAGCAAATTGCATCCGTGACACTTCGTTTGCAATTGGACGAATTTGGCGAGGTCAAGTATCTGAAGGAAGGTGCTGTCCTGCCCGAAGTGCGTCCCTCGAATGAGAGCGCATCGACGGAGTATTCCAGCTCGATGGGTGGCGATGTGGTATACGACTACCAGGCTCACGATGACGGTTTGAACGATCCGGAATTATGGACAATCAAAGCAGAAGAGAGAAGAGCATGGACCACTGAGGCGATTCTCCTCACAGACCCTGGTTCGTTATTCAGGATTTACTCTCGATCTTTTGCCGTTAATTCGCTTTAGACCTTTCCCAACCCGTTATCACACCTTTCACTGTCGCGGTCCCTGCTGTGAACTATCCTCCTGTGATTAGAAAATATCGCCACCTTCGACCTCCTGTTGGGCGGCATTCGTTCACAGATCTTGGCTATCGATACATAGCTGTATGGTTATGCTCTTCTGATGCACGACGGATGAGCTGATAGTAGCTAGGTTGTGACTTTTACCGACGGACGCATCGAAAACATTCCCGTTGGCCACACAGCGTTCATTCCGTCCGACTCATCATCGCAGATGCATGTGCAGTCGCCCTTTACATGGAATTTGACCTTCCAAGATCACAAGTGCATTGGATGTGTTCATCCCAGGAAGAAGGAACATCAAGAGACCCTGGAAACGTGCCTGCCGAAAGCCCAGCGTTCCGTGTTCAGTGCAGAGGTGACCCTCGACAACGGGAAGGTCGCCACACCGGGTTCGAATTTTCTAACAATTTCGATGAGTCAACGCTGAATTGTTTTAGGCCAGACATTGACAGGGCGGGTGACTGTTTACAAGCTCAAAAACGGTGCTACCACTTTGTCCGATATCTCTGTCCATCTGCAGTCAACGTCTCGTGAGCAGTGGGCGCAGCCAGCCCAGGTACCAACGTTTTGCTGACAAATCGACCTTCAAGGGGGGTTAATCGGGTCCCTTAAACTGAGCCTCAAGCTCCAGCGACGACGTCGAGTATCACATAATGAGCATTACTCCGAGGCGTTATGCTAATTTGGGACTGCACAGACGTCGGCGTCGGCGTTGTCGTCGTTGGCGGGTTGTTTGGTCGTGTTAGCATCACATCAAACGCGCGCTCTTCCTCTCCCTCGTTGCACTGCTGTCGTTTCAATGGCTATCCCTCTACTGTCTGGTGCTCGGGAGCTTGCAGGCGGTCTGGGCTATCTCTCTGGCGCTGTTCTGGGTCTTTTGGGAGTGCTGGGAGTGTGGTAATATTTGGCCGCCTGTACCGTTGTCCGCCTCCGCGTCGAATGAGGGCGAATGCAACTGGATCAAATGTCTCGCAGCAAGTTCCTGTTTGTTCACCGACCCTACATGCGAAGTCTTGGACTGCGATAATCACCCTAGCACCTGCTGCCGTCGATTACCACCCCAGCGTACCTTGCGCTCCCTTCGCGCTCCCGCTCGCCCTACTTGCCCGAATCTATACCAGCACCCTTGGATACGTTGCCCCCTTCCGCCGCATGAATATCACGGCTCCAGCTCGCTTCTCTACCTCGTGCCGCTAGTTCCACTCCCGCCGCCGTCGGTTCCCGCGCCTCGTCCAATCCTCGGCCCACAAAAGGCCGTACGCAGCACCATCACCTCTGATAATGGTGCATTCACATGGTCTGCGGTTCTCGCGACCTCTGCGTGCTTCGCCATCTCGCTTGACCAGTCCCGATCCCCCTCCCCCTCAATTCCGCCTATGCCACCCTCCTCACGCTCCACAAAGATACGAGAGGCTCACCAGCACCTTCCAGAGTCTAGAAGGTCCCCCCTCCGTTGTCTTTACGGCCTCCGCACGCCTCCTCGGGTTGCACCGCCGTCGTTACCCTCCACCGACGGCGCTGCATATCCCGCCCCTTTGCGACATCCAAGCACTGCAAAGTAACACGACTACCTTTAGACACCCCCAACCCTTGCCTGCTGTTCTATATGAAGCCGTTGCGCGCCTCCCCACCTCGCAGCACGAGTTTCGCCCCGCTGCCGTCAATTCTGCGCACTGCGTCTGCTTCTCTGCGCTGCAAACACAAAAACAGCCCCACCGCCTTCCTGTGTGCCGCCCCTTTACCCCACGGTCCTTGGCCGCTGCCGCACGCTTTGTGGGCTCGCACTATCGATTCCACCCGCCCTCACTGGTCTTTCTACCCCGCTCTCTGCTCGCCTCGCGACGATATGCGCATCATCGATGCCTCCTGGACCACCACGCCCTCGACCTCCATATTCTTGTCCATTCTGCGCATTCTATTGGCATGTAACTGAGTCTGTGCCGCCGTCGTCGTCGCTATTATTGTCCCCCGCCTGCTCCCTTCGCTTCCATCGTTCCCCACCATCCTCTCTGCAGGTTCCTCTACGACGCTACCATCATTGCTGTCAAAATTTGTGCTCAACGTCTTCAAATACGCCACCGCCGTCGTCAAATCCACCACCGTTGTCGCCGTGATTTATCGTTGATCACCTTCCCGTGTAGTATGATGAGCATATAAATTACTTCATTGTCATTCTTGTGGCATATTGCATCGAAGAAAATGGAGTCGAGCTTTGTTCTACCATGGTAAAGTCGAGCTTCCGTCGTTTAGGCCTTGTTTATCGTCACTTCGGTTGCTCATTGTAAAGAAAGAAATAGGTTAAACGTTGTGCTATAGATACCTTGTATGTTGCAAGGTCATCGCACGTAGTTCTGTAAGGTTTGCGGCAGATAACCATGTTTTAGGTGGTCTTCAGCGCAACTTAGTATTAGGCACCTAGTTTACACTAAGATCTAGAGTGAACTTCAGGGTATTTTGTGCACCCGAGCTAGAAAACGGGAATCATACCTATATTTTTATATAGAAAGTTTCGGGGATGTCGCTGGAACAAATTCCGATGATTTTGGAGGGATTTCCTTGAGAAAGGAGAGGACGGTAAGCAAAATGGGAGACGACGAGATTTATTCGTCTCACCATTGGCTGGCTTTAAAGCGGCATTTTACGTCTGTGACTGTCGGCGCGACAATGCCGTGGGTGTTAGGGCGGCCTGGACGCGGCGGGACGTCGGGTCGGTCATGCCGTCACAACCCCGCGCTACTTGGTCAACTCTCGGGGACGCTCTGGAGCACCTTTTGTTCACGCAAACAATAAACTTATATTGGTTCAAGTTATACTGACCGCCACCGGCGGCCCTAGTTTAAATTTATCCCCGCATTTGCTGACCTGACTGGAAGAAAAGCCACCACCGCCGTCGCCGACGCTTCTAAACCGCGGTTTCTGTTTGTACGATTTGTTCCGACTACGACACCTGTATAAAATATGTATCACAACAACATCCCAAAAATATCACCCAGTGAAATGGTACCAATGCATTTCTGGCGATAATCTCACCTTCATCTCACCGCGTCAAGTATACACTGGTGCCTAGAGGGCCATTGCCGCCGGCATCACTAGCAGCGCCATCGTCGGTGCTTCCATCACCACCGCCGTCACTTCCACCACCACCGCCGTCGCTTCCACCACCACCGTCGTTGCTTCTACCACCACCGCCGTCGCTTCCGCCGCCGCCGCCGCCGGTTTCAGCCCCGTCGTCGCAACTCCATGATGCCCAGACCAAGATTGGCTTTTACGAGACCCTACTTCTGGACTTCAAGCCCCCGTCAACATTTGGAGCGCCGCTTCCGTCGTTCCGTCAGTGACGGCGGCGGCGGTGCTGACGACGTCAATTGAGAAGAGTTGACGGGTACCGTCCGAATGAAACACATCTGGCTTCGACGGGGTATAACACAGGGACCACTTGAGAGGGGGATGCCGGACCTGAAGCTGGAATGCCAGCAACGGCGACGCCGGCGGGGGGAATAGGTGGATGGAGGAGGTGGAGAGTGTACTTATGAAACGAGGATTTGATTGAGTGGACAGAGGTAAAATTGAAGGCCCTTCTGTAGAATGACGAATGGTTTTCGCTATAATGTCAACGGAGGCGACGCCGACGACGGTCGACGGCGACGAGGGCCAAGTTCCAACGGCGCTGAGAACGATCACTCAACTGCTCATGAATGCACTCACTCATCCATCGCTACTCCGCCTTGTTTGCCGTCTCGACACTATCAAGTTCTAGAGCAATTGGAGGAGGAATGTGGAGGAGGCGACGTCGTCGGTCGACGCTGTTAAACTGATCAAACTGATCGATTGGACAAGTCAAGAATGCGCCGAAAACGGCAGGTCGGCGCATCTGACACCATCAAATCTTGATTAAACCGACGTCGTTGGATCGACCGACGACGATGTCGTCGCCCAACGTCGGCGCACCCGCCACCAACGCGCCGCCGCAGTACCGCTTCCCAATTAGGCTAAATGCGTTTGCAACGTAAAAATTAGGTGATCATGTGTCGCAAAAATCGGATTCCGGTTATAACTGGTTATAAGTCTAATCAGGGTTTATAGGCGGGTTATAAACCGACATAGAAATTTATGACCCCATCTCTGAATGCTTCGATCTTGGCTTATGACTGCCTATAAAGCCTGATTAGACCTATAACCTGTTATAATCGGTTATAATTGAAATCCGATTTTTGCGACATGATGCTGACGCCGGTGCCTTGAGCTTCAGGTAGGGTTTTACGCACCCTCAAAACCCGACCTTGAAGGTCGATTTGTCAGCAAAACGTTGGTCCCCCAGGTGGGCGCAGCTGCAAAGTGGTGCTAGTGCCGAATCAGCATGTTCAGACCCCTCGTCAGGGCTGTGTTATACCTCGCCTGTCATCAGCGACCAGCTGTGGGCGGACGGCGATTCTTACGCTTGGAATTTTGCCGAAAGCGACGACGATTGGTATATCCATAATCTGGATGACACGGGTCATGCCAAGGGAGCCACTACACCTTCGAATTCTCAGTTCAGCTTTGAATTACAAGTTCCGCGTCGGACTCCAGTGGATTTTGTCTCATACTACTCGCAGATCGAAAATCAGCTCGCAGTGCAGCTCGTTGTACTCTATCCGCTGGAAGTCGCCAGGTGCATCAATCCTAGCCAGAAGCTGGACTCGGAGAAGGAGGATGACCCTGCTACGATTGAGGAGGGCCTATGGAACATGAATACGCCGGTTGGGAAGCCATCCCAGCCGCAAATCAAGTACCATCGCATGATGACTCTGGACGCCAAGGTTCCTCTCACCATCGTGAGCGCGGGGCCATCAGACCAGTCCATTGCGCACTATCTTTCGCCAGATGTTGCCGTTGCACCCGTTCTCCGCAGCGGACTCCAGATGGACATGCCAGCTTCATTTCCTACTATGAAGCCTCTGATCATAGTTGAGGACATTGCCAATACCTCCGCTCGATTGATGCAGCCTGGTTCTACCGATCCGATACAAATCAGGCAGCAGCTCATGAATATCAATCGCATCAACTCCCGATTCAACTATCCCGACCCCACCAAGGGTTATCGTGGCGGAAACTACGTGGGGGTGCTTTGGAAAAAGAAGATTGTCGCTGAGGAAAGAGGGATCTGGCCCCTGCGAAATGAACCAGTTGTTGACGAAGGTAACGACCAGCGGCCTTTGAGTGTCGCTCCTTAGATCAGCTTCTGCAAAAGCCCAACATCCGCGTATATAAACTGGTTGCTCAGACCGAGGGCGCGTTTGCGTTCCTCCGAATCAGTCAATTGATTTGTTTTCCACCCATGACGGATGGGACGTTGTGTTGCCTGCCCAAGTGCCGCAGACAAATTTACTGCCACTTTTTCATACAAACTTGAAGCGTCGCAAGATCAAATGAGTATGTTCTAGCGGCGGGAAGAGAAGCATACGCGGGAGACGTTTGTGCTACATAATACGGTTTTCACGGCGCTTAATCGGTTCTCTTGAGTTTCGATTCCATAGGGTCGGGGTAGAATAAATTGGACTGAGGCAGAGGTTAGGATTTCACATTCAAGAGTAACAACAGGACGCGCAGGATTATATTTCTCGCTGCCCTTATCAAATTAATTGCGGTGGTCACCGCATTAGTCGAACCAACTTACAAAAAGGCAGTAAATTAGCTGGATTAGTACTATTGCGGTACCGACAGGCGCCTTCGAATAGATACATGAAAGGGTCCTCACGCTCATCTGTATCTTGACCTAAACACGATGAGAGCGCGCCTCACTTCCTCCCTGTTCCTGGCCGTAGTGTTTGCAGTGGCTGTCTGTCTTGCCTCATTTGAACTCAAGAAAGAAGAGATCAAGCCCAATTCGCCCTGTACAGTTCGCGTGTGGGTGCGTGCAGAGGATTTGTCGCCCAACCATGTCTCTCGTGGTAAGCAGTTGGTCGGGCTTTCTTCATGGTAATCTCGCGCCCATGCCTTGAAGGTGAACTTCGTATCAAAGTTCTGGAGCAAGAATGCGCCAACCAGATTGCATCCGTGGCGCTCCGTCTGCAACTCGACGAATTCGGCGAATTCAAGCACTTGAAGAAGGGCGCTGTCTGGCCCAAAGTGCCTTCTTCAGGTGAGAGCACCTTTGAGTCGATGAAGCATTCCGATTCGATGGGGAGTGCTATCCAAGCTCACGACGATGGCCTGAGCGATCCGAAATTGTGGACAATCAAAGCAGAAGAAAGACGTGCGTGGACGACCGAGGCGATTCTTCTCCAAGATCCCGGTTTGTGATCCAAGCTTCACTTGGAGTGTGTTGCCACTAATACAAACGGTACAGACCTCTCGGAACCGATCATCGCATCGTTCACTGTTGCGGTCCCTGCTGTGAATTATCCTGCTGTGGTCCAGACGTATCGTGGCCTCCTCGGAGCTGGTATTTCTATTGCACAACATTCGTTCAGCGCTCTAAGCTATCGATACATGGCGGTATGCGCATCTTCTCCTCTAACTAAGTTATGAATTAGCTAACGTGAAGGCTAGATTGTGACGTTCGCAGACGGGCATACCGAAAACATCCAAGCCGGATACACTGCGTTCATCCCGTCGCCGGAAAAAGACGCTAGCTACCAACCACCGTCGGCGCCGTTCACGTGGAATGTGACCTTCAAAAAAACGTGCACTGGCTCACAATGCGACAATCCGGTACAGGACGACCGAGGACAGAGGATAGAGAGATGCCTGCCGAAAGACCAGCGCTCCGTATTTGCTGCAGAGATCACCGTGGAGAGTGGGAAGATCGTTGCACCGGGTCTGTCTTTTTTTTTCTGTTTTTTTTGGCAGAACCTAGTATCTTCAAACCTAACGTGGTTCCAGGTCAGTCATTGAAAGGACGAGTGACTATTCACACTCTGAGAGACGGCGCTACCACCTTGTCCAATATCGAAGTCCGTGGGAAAACGGTTGCTCGCGCTCACGGTGATTCAGCATGTTCCAGTGTCGGGTCAGCGGCGTGCAAAACATCTCCAGTTCAAGTTGTGGACAACCAGCTTTGGTCGGAGTCCGACAGGCACTCCCCGTTTCTTTCCAAGATCGACAACGACCAGGCCATTGATTCGTTCC
The DNA here is from genome assembly GCA_037176885.1 of Favolaschia claudopus. NCBI lineage: Eukaryota > Fungi > Basidiomycota > Agaricomycetes > Agaricales > Mycenaceae > Favolaschia > Favolaschia claudopus. The sequence continues at coordinate 1,040,467 of JAWWNJ010000063.1, read as the reverse complement.
CACACATCGGCGCACAAGGAGCCTTGACATCCTCGCACCCCCATTTCAGCTTCGAAATCAAGATTCCCCGACAGAATCCGGTGGATTTTGTGTCGTATTATTCGAGAATTGAGAGCCTCTTGCAGTTGCGTCTGACGGTTCTGCATTCGGTTGATGCCGCTAGGTGCAGGTATCCAAACGAAGTAACGTCGTGGCTGGAGAAAGAGGAGGAAGATGCGGCCACGACAGATGAAGGTCTATGGGACATGTGGACGCCTGTTAGAGAGCCGCCTGTTAAGAAGTCCACTCTCTCCTCGTTCCCAGAATTTTGGCGCAGCTTGATATTAGAGGCTACTCTCCCTATCATCGTCCCTATCACCGTTGTGAGCTCGGAGCCATCGGAGCAAGCCATCGCGCACTATCTTTCGCCGAACGGCGCCGTTGCACCTGTCCTCCGTAGTGGACTGCAAATGGACATGCCTGCTTCGTTTCCGTCTGCGGAACATTTCTTCGTCGTGGAGGACATCGCCAATACCTCTGCTCGGTTGATGCAGTCTCGGTTTCTTGAGTGGGAACGCCGGGTTTCGTCAATGCCGGATTATCCTGACCCTAGCAAAAATTATCGCAAAGGCAACTATGTGGCAGTTCTTTGGAAGAAGAAAATAGTCGCTGAGGAGATGGGGATTTGGCCGCCGCGAGAGGGAAAAGTCGTTGGTGAGGGTGACGGCCAGCGACCTTGAACCGTTTCGCCTTAGGTTAAGTTGACCGCCGACGCGTTTGCGCTCTTCCAGTTTTGAGTCTTGTGAAGCTGTAAATTTTGAAATTTTGCTGTTTACTGTTACTATTAGAGTTGTATCCAAATCCCGAGCTTGAAGTGCATTCAGAGATGGTTGCTGAAATAAATGGAACTGGCAATTCTGAATCTCAGCATCTACATCCGGTGCGTCCAGGGATTCAGGTGAGATCTGAGTTGGCTGAGGATTCCTGTTGGTTTCTGCCCAGCCCGAAGTCGATCCACGCGACTCTCTACGGTGTCTTTGTGGGTGAACGCCCTTTTAAGACTGTCGACGGCGCTCTTGAATCCATGTTCAACGGACATGAGGTGTTTTCAAGAATCCCGGAAGCGGGTGAGCTCACCAAAGCTTTGGCGTGAGACCTGTACGATTGGATGATGGGGCCAATAGCTTGTAAACCCAAGCGCCGTAAATAGTGTGCTTATTATCCTCCTCCGTCTTACCCAGCAGCAGCTGCGGGCTTAATATGCTAGGTGGTGTCTCTGTGCCCCCATCCCCTGGCCTAGGTGGTTTTGTAGGGTTAGGGAGACCTGGATCGACCCCCATTGGCGTCGGAAGACACTTCGCGACCAGCGGTTGACCAGTGGCCTTTGACTCCCAACACCGGCGTATCTAAACTGGTTACTTACTATTATCAGAACGGGGCATCGTTTGCGTTCCTCCGAATCAGTCAATTAATTTATTTTGTATGCATGGAGGATGGGACGTTGTGTTGCCTGGTACTGCAAGCTACTTACCATATCTGCGTTCAAAGCCTTTCATACATATCTTTACCAGATTCCTATCTCCCCTGGAGCTCAACCTGAAACCTCAATCTCGCCCGTCCTCGCTGAGCGGCGTGTAGATATGCATATGCGGGAGAAGCTTGTGGTACATATGTCCGGTTTGTGCGGCTCGCGGCGTCATATTCCATATCTTCGCTCGGACCTGTTCAGGGTTCGCTTGGTCCTCTCGTTGCATCGATTCGTAAGTATTCTCACATAGAATAAATTGGACTGAGGCAGAGGCTAGGATTTGACCTTCAAGAGCAACAACATGGCGCTCACTGGCAGGATTATATTTCTCGTTACCTTCCCCAATTGCGGCTGTCACCGCACTAGTCGATCCAACCTACAAAAAAGGCAGTGCGTTAGCTGAATTACTATGTTGATTACTTGCGGTACCGGCAGGCACCTTCGGATAGATAAAAGCGTCGTTACGCTCATCTGCATCTTGACACCGATACAATGAGAGCACCCCTCACTTCCTCCCTCTTCCTGGCCGTAGTGTTTGCAGTGACTATCTGTCTTGCCTCCGCCAACTCGGTTGAACCTGAGGAAGAGATCAAGCCCAATCCACCCTGTACAGTCCGCGTGTGGGTGCGTGCTGAGGATTTGTCGCCCAACCATGTCTCGCGCGGTAAGCAGTTGCTCGGCCTTTCTTCATGGTAGTCTCATGCCCATGCCTTGAAGGTGAACTCCGCATCAAGGCCCCACAGAAAGAATGTGCCCAACAGATTGCTTCTGTGGCGCTCCGTCTGCAGCTCGACGAATTCGGTGAATTCAAGCATCTGAAAGAAGGTGCAGTCCTGCCCGAAGTGCTTCCATCGAATGAGAGCGCATCGACGGAGTATACCAGCTGGATGGGGGACGATGTGGTATACAACTACCAAGCTCACGACGATGGATTGAGTGATCCAGACCTGTGGACAACAATGGCAGAAGAAAGAAGAGCCTGGACCACCGAGGCGATTCTTCTCCAAAATCCTGGTTTGTGATGCAAGCCTCACTGGGATTGTGCTGCCGCTGACAAAGATGGAACAGACCTCTCGGAACCTATCATCACACCGTTCACTGTTGCGGTCCCTGCTGTGAATTATCCTGCCGTGGTTGAGAACTATCGTGGCCACTTTCTAGCTGGACGTCCGTTTGCACAACATTCGTTCAGCGACCTCAGTTATCGATATATTGCGGTATGTGCATTCTGTTCTATGAGTGAACAAGGAGTGAGCTGACATGAAGCCCAGATTATACAGTTCAGCGATGGACACACCGAAAACATCCTAGCTGGATACACTGCGTTTATCCCGTCGTCGGGAACAGACGCTGGCTACCGACCACCGTCGGCGCCTTTCACACGGAATGTGACTTTCGAAAACACGTGCACTGGCGACAACCCGAGACAGAAGGAGCGAGAACAGAGGATAGAGAAATGCCTGCCGAGAGATCAGCGCTCCGTCTTCGCCGCAGAGGTCACCGTGGAGAGTGGGAAGACCCTTGCACAGGGTCTGTCCTTTTTGGCAAAACCTAGTGTTATCGAAACTAACCTGTTTACAGGTCAGACATTGAAAGGACGAGTGACTATTCACACGCTGAAAGACGGCGCTACCACTTTGTCCGATATCTACGTCAGTGTGGAAATGATTTCTCGCGACCGATGGGCAGAGGCGCAGACTACCATTGACGGCGATTCAGCATGTTCCAGCATCGGGTCAACGCGATGCCAGATATTTGCCGAGCAGCTTTCGTCGGAGTCCAATGGGTACTCGTCGGTTTTTACCGAGAGCGGCGGCGATTGGTCCAACATTTCTTTGCCACATAACGGCGCGCACGGAGTCTTAACATCTTCAGACCCCCATTTCAGCTTCGCACTCGAAATTCCGCGACAGGCTCCGGTGGATCTTGTTTCGTATTATTCTAGCATTGAGAACCTCTTGCAGTTGGATCTGACTGTTCTGCATTCGGTGGATGTCGCTAGGTGCATTCATTCAGACGAGGTCCAGGAGTCGTTGGAGAAAGAGGAGGATGCGGCCACGACGGAGGATTGTCTATGGGACATGTGGACACCTGTTGGGGAGTCTTCTGTCTCACCCTTCAAATATTTTCGCAGTTTGACAATGGAGGCTACGCTCCCTATCACCATTGTCAGGTCGGAGCCATCAAATCAAGCCATCGCGCACTATCTTTCGCCGAACGGCGCAATTGCACCTGTCCTCCGTAGCGGACTGCAGATGGACATGCCTGTTTCATTTCCCTCTGCGGAACCTCTCTTCGTCGTGGAGGATATTGCCCATACCTCTGCTCGGTTGATGCGGCCTGGTTCGACGGATCCGTCTCTGCGGCGAAACGGGATTTTCAAGCTGCCAGATTATCCTGACCCCACCAAGGATTATCGCAAGGGGAACTATGTGGGAGTTCTTTGGAAGAAGAAGGTCGTCGCTGAGGAGAGGGGGATTTGGCCGTCGCGAGACGGAAAAGTCCTTCATGAGGGTGACAGCCAGCGACCTTTGACAGATCCTCCTTCGTGAAACCGCAGACACCGCATGTAAATTCGTCGTGTATCGAAAACGCGGATGCGTTCATCGGACAGTATATCAATTGTTTGTTGTTTGGTGTCCGTTCGGAAAGGCATCTCGTTAGTGAATATGAATGCGTCGGTCTCGACGCCTGCGACGCCAGCAACGGCGATGATGCATCCGGCGACGCCAAAATGGAAGCATATGATGGCGATGAATAGACGAAGGTGAGCTGGTCTGCATCCCGAGCGTCGGGAGGCGTTGGGCTCTTATTTCCAGTGAACGGAGTCTGATGTATCCTTGGTGGGTCGGGACAAGCTAGCTATAGGGAGTTGAGGTTGTCGTGTGCATGCGACTGAGGGAGGTGACATGCCAGTGACGCAGCGAAGAATAATAATCCTTGAATAAAATTAGGCAACCAACCGCACCAAAACCCGAGAAAAATTATCACTACAGTGGGAAACGCGATCTAAACCTTGACCGGCCCCCGTGACTCTGTATCGTGCGCTCCATGACGCTTGCGACATACGGCTCCTCCACGTTCAACGCAAGAATGCGCCCGTCGCCCATCTTGACCACAATGCGCGGCTCGAGAGATAGCAGCCGGATGTGCGCACCATGTACCGTCTGCGCTCGAACCCCGGTGTCAATCCGCCAGACACGCAATGCTGAGGCACCGAAGGCGAGTAGGTACGGGGAGGCGAGAGCTATTTGGCGCGGAGTTGATATTGAGTGTCAAACGAAGGAAACGCCGGTATGCATACCAAATTGCTTCGCCGGCTCTTCCCATCGTATGGCAAAATCGGCTTCGAATGACTGGCCCATCTTATTCATGTAGAACGCGCAACCTGAAGAAAAGTTAGCAGAGCAGAGACACTGCACACGAGACAGTAAACGCACGGTCATAGCATAAAAGGAAACGATCTCCGTCCACACGAAACATCGCACGACACTTCTTTGTCGTGGGCGGCACAGGATTTATGCCGTCTACGGGTACGGCGAATGTCACCAGAGACACTGGGTCAACGCACTGAAACCCCGCTGTTCTTAGCCCTGCGCCGATAGTCTTATTCCATATGTGCACCGATCCGGCACGGTCGGGAAGGTAAAACGAGCGTAAATGGTGCAATGTAGGCTGGGGAGAGCTAGCTGCTACCTCCAGAAGCTTGAAATGACTGGTGAATCGTCCAGCATGAACGATGCAGACGACGGTTTTGCCGAGATGGTTGCCAATCCGAAAGAAGGACACGTCAGTAGAAAAGACGGTAAAGCGGGGATGAGGTGAAGGAGTGGAGGTGGTGGCAAGACTGAGAGAGCCAATGAGCAGACGGCGACCTAGAAGCAAGGTTAGAGTGATTTATGGCTTGTGTAACGTTGGAGAGCGTACCAGAGAGGACAAACAACAAGTTATGCGTCGGTAATGCATCTATCTGAGAGACGGCTTGCAGCTTGACCACTCTTGTTAGCTTTCCGTTGCGGGATATAGATATGCCATTATTCGTGCCATAGAGTACAGAGTCATCCGCTAGAGGAGCTGAAATCAAGACCAGGTAAAGACGAGACGGTAATGAAACGCACGAAGCGCGACTGCGGAGTTGACCTTAGGACATTGTTGGACTAGTAAGTCGGGTACAACTGGCAGCAGAGTATACAGGTGATATCGACTCGTCGGAAACCAAGCCCGGCAAACGGTGCTGCAGATGATGAGAGCGTCCTTGTCTGTATGTAGAAAGTCGAGAATGCGTTCAAAGATTTCAGTTGGAAGACTTTGCCACTGTTGGGTAGGTGGGGGCGAACAAATAGGGCTCTTGAGATTCTCCCTGCTAGTAATTGACTTGGCTCTGAGCGAAGCAAGAGCTGGGAAGTCAAAGAGCTTGGTTTTCTGGTCAAGCGGCATGATGGTTAATTAGCCCGGCGGTTTGTTTGGTCACCGAACTTCTTTGCTTCTTCCTCCCACCAACACGCTATCCAGATTCCATAACCCTGAATTTGACACCATAGCCCTCGCTCTCTCCCTCATCGACGACGAATATGTGATAGACTTCGCTCACCAACGCTACTCCCCATCCACACACGTGAACCGTTGCGTGGGACGAGTGCTTTTCGACGAATTATCTCTTGCCCAGGGCCCTCATAGCGTTATGGTCCTGAGATTGCCGCGTCATCATACGTTTCTATCTCGGCCGCAAGGGCTTCACTGCTCCAGTCGCAGACGATAAGGATGAGTCACAGACCGCCTTCATTTTCACCGTCGCGATTAGCTAGTCCATGCAATGCTGATGGAATGGACGACAAGTTTATCACTATCTCCAGGAGAGCTTACCGTGCAGAACCACATTCTTCCGTCTCGGTCGTGGTTTCTTCTCGAACCCCGAGTCGCTTGACCCGCATGTCGAAGCGTTTGAAAACCGTACCTGGAAGGCAAGAGATAGTCACTCCACTGAGAAGCTCGCCGCACGCGGATATCTCAGGTACTCCAGCAAAAAATCCGACGGTCCCGACTTCCCACTTGATTAAGACGGAGTGTTTGAAAACGTGTCCAGTGGATACAATTTTCTCTGAAAATGAATACAGTGATCTTTTTGCTAACGTGTTATTACATTCATCAAAGGCTTGTTCAGGCATGTATCTTCTCATTGAATCCTGGCAGGATAGTCGCAGTGGCGTGATCTTTCTTAACCGACCCTGCCTTTGTACGCTGCCACTTCTGTTTCGCGAAGGTCCATTCTACGGTCCGTCAGTTAACAATTTTTTTCCCCCGGCAGTCGAAGTATCCCACCTTCCATCGTTGGTACAGGGTTTCCGCTCTCCTCGAATTCGTTCTGCACATATCCTTCCCGCTGAAGCACCGGCGAATCTTGAATGGTAGCAAGTTTCACGTCGTTGTGAGGGCTGTTCACCGTCAACTCTCCGACATCACCCGTCTTCTCATTAGTGGACTAACCGAGAAAAGTAGAGCAGGCCTAGACGGTCGACATGTTGTTGGTCCTTGGGCGGAACGGTGACTCTGCACAGATCAGATTCATTCATGGGGGTTCGACAATGACTGACCTATGAATCGTACTCTTCACATAGCCAGCCGTGAGGAACTGTAGCGCATCGCATGCATTGACAGTCAACGTCGCATCCTGAGGCTTCACCCACTTCCACTCATTTGTTGAAGGATACTTGATCTGCAGGGCTGCCACCGGTTGACGGAACAACAGCGTGAAGCTGCCCAGGTCTACAGAAACGAATCCGGTTCAGCGATACAATACTATGTGGAAGGCGAGAAAGACGCTACCGGTATGTCCATACGACCAATTCTTCAGTTTGGCGTTGATCTCCGGCGGATACTTGCTATAGCGCATGTATCTCAAGTGATCCTATGCAACGCATCAACATATCGCCTCGACAATGTGAAGACGACGTACTTCGCTCTTAACTTGATACTGATGAATTTTGGTAAAGTAATCTTCCGGCAGTTCGAGCGCAACTGCCAGCAAGACGAACAACGGATCCAGGACTTCCGTATGGAGCGACTGATGCATATACATATACAGCGTCAGTACTGAAGAACACAGCTCGAGAGTCGACCTACCCGAGCGAATTCTTCGACTTCGGCAAGTCGATCTGCCACGACCGCAGGATGATTATGAGCGAAGTCCCCATTGAACTCTGAAGGACGTTAGTCGGGAATGATTCTTAACTGCCAGGAGATAACGAAATCTCACTCGGAATGTTATATATCTCAATCTGGTCCTTGATTTTAAGCTCTTGGTCGATGCTGCAGTCCCGATGAATGACTTCGCCTACACGCGTCAACCGCTCACTTACAATCTGCGACCCGCCGGCACATATCCGTTGAACTGGCCCTCGTCTAAGGCATTCAGCATAGCTTTTCACCGTCGAATTTAGACCATCCACCTAAGCCCTGCGGAACATACTTCAATTTCTCCTCCAACGGCAACTCGTAGAAGTCCTTCCCAAGAGCGAACTGCCTGTCCACCCTCGCCTGTGATATCCCGAAGTTCTTCACGTAGAAGAATCCTTTCTCCCGCACAGCTGAGATGAGGATGTCGGCCTGCTGCTTCTTGCCCTCTGGGGTGCCCAGCTGCCCTAGGTCGACGGTCACTAGTTCAGCCCAGTCGAGCTCTTCCTGTTCACATGTACCCGTGTTCGTCAACGCCGTACACCAGATTCTCGGCCACAAACCTTGGTTTCAGGGACGTAGTTGAATGTTCCAAATTGAGGGACAGGGACGGGCATGGCTTTCTACTGGATGGCTCTCCTGACCATTGTACGGGGCCTGCTTTATAACATCCTTCGAATAGCAATGATGCTCTCATGAGTCATACTCCTTCGAGATGGTGTTATTTCCTCACCAATTATAAGATTCCCTTCATTGCGCCTTTGCAGAGGGTAATTGCGACGACGACGCGGTCACAAGACTTGACCAGACGAACCAACTCCCAGGAAGATCTCTGGAGGCGCGTCATTGAGCTGAATTTAGAGAACGACGAGGGATAGATTGACATCTCTGCAATAGCCGAAGTACAATAGTCTGCCAATGGTCACTGTCCCTCATATCCCAGTGCGTTCCCTCCTTCCCGTTGTATTCGAGTTCAAGGAAGGAAAAGTGCAACATGGCTCCAAAGAATCCTACTAGGGTTGAAATTGTAACTATCCACCGCCACGGTCGATTGGCAGAAGGTGGACGACAGAAAATCTGCGACTTGCCGAGCATCAGAAATTGCTGACCTGTCGACGCTCCAAGTCACACGCCCCCTATGAACGGGCTCGTGGCCCTCGGAAGTGGGTGGTACCACGAAAGCGTTCAAGGTGATTTCGAGCAAGCGAAGGTTCGGACAGTGTTTTGCAAACGCCTCGAGCACAGCGATGCTCGCACGAGGGGGTCGCAAGCATTTTATTGCAAGAAGACGAAGCTCCACAAGACAAGGCCATGAGCGCGCCAATGCACGAATCGTGGTGTCGTCGAGGTCGAAACCGCCAGGGGACTGGATTACGACGACTTGCAGCTGGGTGAAAGAGAACAGGTGTCCCAAAGAGTGGCCTAGTTGTATATGCTCATCATGTAACGCATTTGTTGGAGAACATGTAACGCTGATCCTCAGCGTCTCGAGAAACGCATACGAAGAGTGGAGGGATATCGTGGCGTAGAGATCCTCAGCCTGATTCGATTTTAATTCGAATGCTACGCTGGCTTTGAATGACCGGAGCTTAGGACTGTTCAATATGCGCAAGAAATACAGCAGAGGAGACAGCGCTCGTCCTTGAAGACGCAAGTCAATTGCGCGAAGTGTCGAAAACAGCGTCCTCTTGTCGGACTCGGGGAATGAAACCGAGTCGGCAAGGACGACACGTAGTTGCTGGAGGGTGGAACGTTGCCCAAGAGAGACCAGTGCTTCTGAGTTCACGATACCGACGTCGAGGCGCTGAAGATGATGCGCCAATGAGCAAATAAGATTGGACCGCGCCTCGTAGTTCGCGTCGTTGGCGGGTCCTGCAAACTCCTCACGGGAACTGAGGGTGAGCTGAGTGAGAGCAGGATAGTCTCTTAACAGAGGGAAAACGTCTGATTCGGAAGGACAGCGAAGGATGTGCATCGCGGTGATGGCTGGACTCAGGAAAAGACGGATAAACGAGATGTGATTGCTGGGATCCTGGTCCCAAACGAGCTCAAGCAAATTCGGAAGCAGAAAGCCGGACGGGACGCCGAAACGAAGAGACTGGAAGACGAAGAGCATATCGGGGATGCGTCCGTCAAGCCTATGTCCTCTGCAGGTGAACTTCCTGACACGATGCGAATATTTCAGAGCTCGCTCCCAGTCTGAATCTACGATCGAGCGGGTGGGCCACTAAAAATGGACGAGAAGGTTCAATTACAACCATAGGTATGATGAGCATTAGGCGCGCTGCTCACCATCGACGGATCCATCGTACCAACTTTCACCGTCTTCCACAAATCGCTGGGCATGCACCTAATGAGATTGTAGATGGTGTCCTGGTGCCTCCACAGTGCATCCAAGGCTATCTCATGGAGTAGTGTGCATGTGCGAGCGACGACGGCGAGTTCTTTGCCGCCTACCGCTGGGTCGAAATTCGCCAATATCAGCTCCACGATTTCCGGGATTTGGAGAGCATGGTGCATTTTCTATTTCGATGTATCTGAAGCGACACAGACAGGTAGGCTTGAGACGGCGGAAGAATGAGTAAACAAGCGGCGAAGATGGCGCTGGATGAAGAACACAACACGGAAAACATTGCTTGATGGAGAGATCTCCAAGAGTCAAGTTGTTTCGACACAATTTTTTCCGAAGGAAAATCCTATTCAACGCCCCTCTATGATACACATAAATCACTATAGATGAGTGAATAAAGAAACACAAGTTGTCGTGGTATATGTGAAGTAAGACGCGGGCATAAAGCTCGTCAGTGAATCTACAGTGGGTTGTATGCTATATGCTACGAGACGAAAGTCGTTGGTGGTGCTAAAGATACAGTGGGTAGGTGTTGGGGCAGTGGGAATGATATGGGGTTTTTGTGATGTTAGGGCGTTATGGTTTTTTTGCGTTATAATTGGCGTTTAGAGATGGAAGGTGGGTTTTAAACCATGTCGGCCGCATCCCTCGGAACGTCCGGGACGTGCGTGGGCTGCGGTGCAGGGATCGTGAGGTGCGTCGTGTGAACTGAGGCGCGGTGCAGCGAGGAGACCTCAATCTCCTCAATGTCGCCCGCACTGCTGCTCCCGCTGCTGATCGCCGACGTCGGTTCCGGCTCGGAGTAGTCGCCCTCCTTGTAATCAGGAAGGACACCGTCCATGTCGGCAAGCGACAGCTGCCCGACAGAGGTGAGGGTGCCGACCGTCTTCTCCTTGTCGAGCTCGGGAAGGTAGTTCGAGACGGACGAGGATGAGAAGGAGTCGAAGGAGTCGCGCTTTTGAGTGGTGTCCTTGCGGATGAAGACGGGCAGGGCGCCGCGGGTAGAGGTGAGAGGCTTGGATTTGCTCGAAGTCCTGTAGAATGAAATGAGAACGATGCGGAAAACTAAATGAGAGAATGAAACTGACCCATTCGAGCTGAGCTGTCCGCTCGACATCGTCGCAGTCGAGTACCCCATGCGCTTGGCAACTGAGGTGAACGCCGCACGGTAGTTCTTGATCGCTTCGTCGGCAAAGCCGAAGTAGGCAAAGAACAGGAAGGAGCAGGCGACCGTCAACCAACGCGTCGTCTCGAGACTCGCCACAGTGTAGACATCCGAGCGCCAGAACACGCCGGGGATCTGCACGACGCGAGAGAAGTTGGAGTGAGTGTCAGCCCAAGAGATCCACGGGCTGAGGCCAACAACGCGGACGTTGACCCAGAGGACCCAGATGCTGAGCGGGATGGTCATGAACAAGTCGGTGGAGGCGAGGAGCATGAGGCGGATATAGCGGTTCAGGTTGAGGTTGGAGTTAGTGGAGGAGAGAAGCTCCTTGAACTGAGCACGGGAGTGGTAGAAGCTTTTGATGGAGAGGGCGCAGTAGACAGCGGAGACGCAGCCGACGATGATGGGAGGGAGGTGGAAGAGGACGATGGCGACGGGAGTTTCGTAGGTCTCTCCGAGGCAGCCGATATCTTCGAAGATGTTGTAGCGGTGGCCTTGGACGATATATTCTGGGGAGAACGTTAGACAGGAAAAGAACCTGAGTGAAGAAGATGGACGCACGAAGAGGAATTTGAAGGAGAGGAAGGCCCAGGCCGATGAGAAGGTCAATAATGATGGCTCGGCGACGCTCAGCGCGAGTCTTGGTCACAGTGCGAACAGAGGCAATCTGATAAAGACGCCTGTTGATGCAGAGAGAGGCGGCGGGGATCGCAAGGTTGAAGCCGTTGAGGAAGTGCGTTGCTAGAAAAAGCGAGTTAGCTCGAGATGGAAAAAAACCAAGCTGGTAACATACAGATATCACACCAAGCGGGGGCCCAGTCGATGACATTGCCGCTCCAGACGATAGAGTTAATGAATAAGACGAGGCAGGCAGCTGCGGTCCAGATCATGTACAGGCAGGTGCCGGTATTCCAGGCTGATAGAGCGATGATTGAGATGAGATATTGCGCGAAGAAAAGATTAGTGATACACACCTTCGAGATGCCATGGGAGAGGAATAGTGCTACACAGAAAGCCGATGAAGGCGAACAGGGAGAAAACCCAGTTGGGGGGGCCGTTGTAGAAGTACATGGCAGCAAAGTCAACGATGGGTGAGAGGGGGCTGAGAGACGGTGGAAGGTTGTGGGTGTCTGCTGTAGAAGAGCCGATTGATATCGACAAAACAGCTGGTATAAGAGTAAAATGTTCCGACTTCCATCCTTGTGCACCATTTGGTAGTCCCCTTGTACTCGGCAAGCAATTCAGCGGATAAGTTCTTGCGACTTGTGGATGAATGACCTGAAGACAAGGGGAAGACCAAATCCGGAAAAGACCAACAGACAAGCCAAGTTCCCAATTTGGACGAGATGGATAAATGGGGCGGCATCACGTTTTGATGCCGGCGTCGGGTGACGGCTCTAGTCCCATAACAGTGAGAGGCGACAAGAGGAAACCCAAATCGAGTACAACGGCGAGGAAGACAAGGGCCAGGGCGTACAAGTGGTGAAGACAAAGTCAAGACCGAAAGCAGAATTCGTGAAAAAAAATACAATGCGCTTCATGATCTTCAAGACTTGAGATTATTCACGCGGCGTGGATGTTTGAGAGCGAAAAACAAGGCCACTTGAAGAGCCCAGTGGGAGCGAGCTATTGAGTCCGGAAAGGTCAGGTACATGGTCTGGACATGAAGACGCCGTTTCTCATGATAGGCGCAGGAGACCTCGGAAACGCTGGGAATTTTGAGGTTGGAAGGTCAAGAGGAGGGAGAGGGTGAAAGGGAAGATGAGGAGAAGACTTGGTGGGTTATATAGACGCTACACACAATAGCGTGGAAAGCACGAGTCAAGCTGCATTGTCTGCGGATGCGAAAAAACGATCGAGCAAAGCTCATTGTCTCTGGTGATCCCATCAAAGAACCGCCCGGAGCCAAGGCCCGACTGCCGTGTTCAACTTTGTGTGTAAAGTTCAACATTGTCGAAACTATGTCCAGAGAAGGGACGGAGGCCGGAAAAAATTCCATAATTTCGAGTAACGAACCATAATACCAACAACTTCTGACGACAATGACAAATCCAGAATCTTCTCAGCATATTTAGGGATATCGATTTGAAGCAGGCGGTAGTATCCACGGCCCACAGATCAATCCAAGACTTGCGAACGCAAGGGTATATGCGTCGTTCTACAGTGTATGCATATTTATGTCAAGCAATATCCAAAGAGACACAAGAGTCGGCTCACCGAAGCCACTGTCTGGCTGGCTATCCCATTCATCCCATTCTAGCACCAAGCCACCGCGAGTTAAATTGCCTGATATATATCGTCCGGGTGAAGCAGTTGGGAAGCAGTACCAGCTCAGGAATTTTGGCTGTCATGATGGGCCAGGAATTCGCTGCTAGGGTCGATGCGCAAGAGTTTCAAACGTTTCAATTCTGATGATTTCGGGAGATGTTCGGGAAACAGGTTCATGGAAACCAAGCAGCCCTTGCGTATTTGCTGTCGTGGGCTCAAATCCGCACGTTCCCTTTACTTCCGTCTTGACTGAGAAACGCGCGTAACTCCAGAAAAAAATTGCATGGAGTTCGCTCTGCGAGAGGAGCTGCACTAAGATGTTGTCAAATGAGCTACAACGAATCAGAGAAGCGAAGGTCGGGAGTGGCATGCCAGTTTAAGAGGGTGTAACGAGCGTAATATCATAGACTCGTCAAGTAATTTGTCGGACTGTGCGCGGGAGTTGAATATTCTCGGCACAAGAGACAGGTCAGTTGTGGATCAACCTGGGGAAAATTGACCTGCTGACACTAAATATTCAAGGATTATATACTATATGGAATGTCAATCAGTGTATGGAACATGGGTGAGGTGCGGCAACAAGTTGGCAACTCACAGTCTCGAGAAAACATCTCTGCCACCACGCCCGTGACGGCGTATAGTCGTGATAGACTGTTCCGTTACGCAGGAATAGAGCATTTCGGGTTATCAGAAGCTTTCACAGCCCAACACGTTGCCATGGTTTTGGAACGCACCAAGATTTAACAGTGTATCGTTTGCCGGGTTGAATGACGAAACAGATTCAAACGAATGCTAAGAAGATACGGAATTCCCAGGAGATCTGAAGCCACGATAGACGCTGCTAAATCGTCAATCCTGCAGAGTTGAGGCGAGGAGGAGTCTGAGAGCAGACAAAGTTCATCGCTTTCCTTTCGTTTTCAACCGCTTTAAACGATGAGATTGTGAATCCATCGTAAGAATTCAGTCCGACTCCAAAAACAATAATCAAGACAAGTTGGTAGCTCAGAATTACAGATCCTAGGGTGATCCAGAGATTGCTGATGAGCCAGTATTGAGTTGCACCATAGGTGGTGGAAGTTTTGGTGAGGCCTGCAAGGTTGAAAGTGGTGCCGTCATCCATCATGATCATGACTACGCAAAAATGCGTCACAACCTTCATCTGCGTTTGCCTCAGCAGCCCCAACCTGCTCTTGCTCCCGACCACCACCATCTTGGACGCCTACTTCGGCTCCTGGCTCCGATATAGCTACCATTGTGGGAAACCTTTGCCTTGAAACGCTCTCAATTTTCAAGACCAAGGCTTCTGAAATTCGCCGAGAAGCTAACATTTGTGGCTCTCATCCAATCTTTGGCGGTATCGTGCAGTGCCCCACGTATAACTGGTTGACTTCCCTTTGAAAATGGCGACGCTGGACTACATAGAAGTTCCCACTTCTGCTTCTCGTCTTCGTCAATCCAGTGGAGACAGCTCCAGCCATGAAGTCAGACGAGTTCCGAAGATCGTTACAGCGCTTCCCCATCCCCCGCCCCCGCCCCTTCACCGTCGAGCCGACTCCTTATCCTCCATAACTTCCCCTTCGAAGACGAGCGCTGTAAATTTGCTTCCCCAACTTCTGCTCTCGACTCTCCCACCGCCCCAGAACTCTGCCAATCCCCGAGAAAAGCAACTCTTGGCCAACAATAACACCCTGCTCAGCCAAACTCCCTTATCTGTCCCGATATTGACTGTCAATTTCAAACGCTTCGTGGAAAGAGTGGGTCCGATATTCTGGCTGCAAGACAGAATAGAGGAAATCGTTCTTTGGAAAAGAGGCTGGAAAGTGACCGGAGTATGGATCGCCGTATACGCTTTCTTTTGTGCGCGTGAAATTCGGCTTCTCGCCTCAATGCTGACATCAAATACAGGCTATTTTCCGCGTTTGTTATTTCTCTTGCCTCAAATCTTCCTGATTGGCATCATACTCGCGACGCACCCGGAGACTACGCACAAACCACCACCTGCTCCAGAGGCCCCGGCAGAGACCGGTACGGTCGACTGGCAGGCTAACATTCAGGCCATCCAGAACCTTATGGGATTAATGTACGACGTCCTTTCTTTTGTGTCATTGTGCATCTTATTCATCTATCTATCCAACAGCGCGGAAGCAGAAATAGCCATCCAGCCCTACATCCCCTACTTCACCAATAGAAAGCCTCAAACACCGCACATCCTCGCCCTCCTCGTCGTCTCTCTCCTCCCCATGCTCATCCTCGTCTCCCTCCCCGCCTTCCCCGTGCGCTCTATCTGCCTATTCCTCGGCATCGCCCCGCTCCTCCTCACCCATCCCACCATTCGCGTGCTTCTGCCCAGCCTTTACACGACGGCCTCCTCGCACCTCGAAGCGAGTCCTATCATCAAGCGCCTCCGAGCTAAAATCTTCCCCGGATCCTCCACCTACGCTCCAGCCTCCTGGAAGTCCCTCGCCGTGCGCCTCCTCGACGACTCAAATCTCACAGACCAGTGCTGGATTGCGGAGATGCGCGCGGTGGAGCTGTTCGAGAACGAACGTTTTGGAGGACGTCAGTTCCTTCATCTGCCTCTCTCCACCTTACACTGTACTCACTTCATTCGCTTAGCCGATGACGCTCACCGCGAATGGAACAAAACCAACCTCCCGATGGCGAACGCACAGGCTGGACACGGGGGCGGGACGGCTGGAGCGGTGTCGGCGGACAAGGAGGCGTCAGGTTTGTTTTCCTTGTCCTAGATTCCTGTTTGCTAGCGCAGCGCTGACCCGACATCCACACAGCAGCAACCTCACGTTTTCGCTTGACCCCGGATGGGCTTTTGTCACGACGGAGGATTGGCGTGCGGATCTTGAGGCGCAATGGGCGAAGGATACGTCTGGTGGGGATGCCGCTGCGGGTGGGGCGGAGGCGGACGTTGCTGATGAAGGTTTGTCTTGTTTGTGCTGTATCTATCTCTGGTTTGACGATTTCTTTTACAGACGGCTGGGTGTATACGAACGACGCTTGGACGGCTCAGCGGCCGCCTTCCGCGTCATATTCTCCCAGTGTTGGCGGAGTGACCAGACGGAGAAGGTGGATCCGACGCATATGGTATGACCATAATAAAGCGATTTTAATGTCTTAGTGGTAATGATGTCTGTGGACGATACGACGAACCGTTATTTACCTGAAAGTTCGCTCAGTTAAATTTAGGCGCCCACTAGTCGCAGGCCGATTCTTTCACGCACCTTTTCCGCCAATAGAGCTTTTGCAGGTATCCCAGACACCCGAACTGAAAACCAATGATCTACCGTTTATCTCAACTAAATCTCGACTTGCGCACATGGACTTGGCGCAGGAAGACTTCCCTTCCCCCGCTGTTACGACAAAACTCAATGCATAGTATGGCGCACCATCGTCTACCGTCGCTCAACGTCAACCCAATCATGGCACTCAGGCTAGTCTATTCTGCGACAGTGGGGATGGGAGAGCAGTAACCACGCTAGCAGCTGAGAGGCTGCCCTTAAGCTCGCTGCTGTCGCGACCTCAAGACTCTCAAGGATGATCCGCGCCCAAAATCTGGGATAACCCCGGTCAACGGCGTTCACTCGTTATCAAGCTAAGCGTGGAAAACACTCTCCTTTTGTGGGGAGAACGGAGATTTCAATGCACATCGCCGGTGCTATGTATGGTCTTGATTGACTTTATCAAGAAGGAAAATTAAAAACCACCGAAAACTCGACCACTTGCTGGTCACCCGGCTCACGCCGTGGAGTGGGGGTTACATCTCGCGAGAGACAGATCGCCTTCTGCAGCATATTGAACCCGTCGCGGCCGCCCGGTTCAGCGCACGGAAGTCGATTCGGACTTCGTGCACGAAGAAGAACAACCCAGAAAATTCCCAAACCAGGTATTTTTAGGAGATCGCCGTTCGGTGTCTAGTAGCAATCAGTTAGTGTATTGTACTTGAATTCTCTGAAACCTTGTTGACCGCACCAGAATTCTCTCGAACAACGGCTTTCGATATATACTGTTTAAGCAACTTGAAGACCACGAAATAGTCGATTGTAAAGGGCAAACCAAGAAGAAAAACATATGACAGGTCAGGTAAAAATCGTATCGTCTGGGTCGTAGTCACTGCCGGGCGGCCACCGTTCCACAGTGTCGAATCGTTCGACCGTCAAATTAGCCTTCAGCCACTCCCAGTTTTCTTCATCCTCCTCGTCGATATCCTCTTCATCTATATTCGCAATACGCAAGAGCCGAAGCGGACAGTTGGTTCCTTGCCGTGTTTCCACCGCCGCTCTCAACAGCTCCAAATGATCAACCTCTAAATTTGTGGCGACCGTCTGCAGATTGGGCCATGGATCGCCGCCAACCAGCGGATCCGAATCAATCGACGTGTATTTCCTGGCCAGCACACCGAGCACGGTCGGCGGGTAGGCCACCGTATGGATGCATGTAAAGTCGGTGATATCCGGCAGCGCAGCGCACAATCCCGCCAGATGGTCCGCCGAGGGATAGTCGAAGTCGCAAAAGGTAAGCGAGCGAAGCTGGGAGAACTTGCTTGACACGCCCGGCAGGATCAAGAATCTGTCGAGGTGCATCGGGCCGACCTCTTTGAGTACGAGGGACTGAAGGCGTGGGGCAGAGATGGAGATAAGGATGTCGGAGACAATGTGCTGTAGAGTTCCTGGCGTCGAGATTCGCAGAGAAATCAAGCTGGGGAGGGGGATGCAGTCGACGCTGTTGACGGGCCAGACGTCCTCCACCTCGTCAATGATGGCATCGTGAACCGAGAGATGGGCGAGGGCCGGCGAAGCAGTCAAGAAGTGTTTGAATCCTGCGAAGCCCATGAATAGACCCCGAGTTTGCTCGAGATAGAGCGTGGTGATGTGACTCAATGGTGGCCGGAAAAAGTGCATGGAAAGCCCACGAAGGCGCAGCACAGTTAGTCGGGGACATCCATGGGTCAGGATCTGCTCAGAGTCAGCCCTCCGAACCCACTTTAAATTCTCCGCGTCAATATCATGGATGCAGAGACCCAAAACCTTCAGCGACGGAGCTGCGGTATCATAAAGACGCGAAACGACAGGGAATTCGGCCGTCTCGAGGTTGGAATGGATAGTAAATCGCTCCCAACGGCTCAGCTCCTGGAACACCAGGTCGAGGATCTCGGTTAAGGTGGGAATCTGCGCCCTGAGGTCGAGCCGTAAATGAAGAGGTGTGTTTGGTCCAGACCGTTCCAGATATACACGAACTCTCTCCACAGATTCATCTGGGCCAATAATAATATGGCGCCAAAGAACGCACGTGGAGAGAGCGACGTTCCGCCAGTGGGAATTGACGCGCGACACCAGCACTTCGACTTGATACTGTAGGGAGAGTCGTCGGGGAGACTCCTCGGCCTCGCTACTCTCCTCGAATACCAGTTGCTGAGCCGTCAGGAATATCTCAGCAAGGACCTCCGGTGGAAGGTTGGATATATAGTCGCGGGGCGGTCGTTTGGCTTTAGACGTGGGTCGTTTTGGAAGTAACGCGATGTATGCACTCATCGTGCAAGTTATGGGCGTTTGGAGGTGTCTATATATACATGTTTCACAGGATTAGCGTCATTCAATCAACCTTAGATGGAGGCAGCATGAGCGTACCGGAGTTCAAAATTCTCTCGATGACGGCGCTGAAATTCAGTGACGAGAGCCTATGAACCAGAGCGAAGATAACGGGGAGAGAAGACGTTTGATTTGAAAGGGCTGTGGCTGCCAGTTGATATAAGGCAGGCCACCGAGATCTTGGCGCAGTTTATCTCGCACTATAGGTTAAGTATATAGCGGCACCGGAAATGCCCGATGCGAGCGTCCCAGGTTCAGAAGTTTCTCACTATGAATAGGACGGCGCACTTCATTCTATTGGTTCTGTCGAACGATTGCGCGGCGGTTGTCGAAACCCTAGTACTTGGCTCCCAAGTACGTACAAAGCCTTCATGCAGCCCTCAAGGGGCAACAGAGCAGTGAGAAACGCCTAATTGGAGACACCAAGACGGTCGTGATGAGCTAAGCAGGAAGAGAACTTTCCTTAATGTTTGCAAGCCTGCCAGGGCTGGTGCTTCGGGGTCAGATCGTCGATTAGCATCGCAGGCCGCCGCCAAGTCGCCGTGTCCATCAGTCAAAAGCCAAGTTAGCGCCATAGCTCTGATATGGGATTAGCTGTTTACATAGACTATACTATACAATATACAGATTCCTATTAATCTGTTTTTCGGTTGGAGGGTATCGCTTTCCACCGTCCAAGCAAGTGGTTGGCGCGCACAATTAGCAAGTCACGTAGCATCTGCAGCGACGCAGACACCACATTTAGTTTGCTTCCAGGAACCTCGTGCCATTGGATAGGAACCTCTGCCACGGGAATTCGCAGCTGTTTCGCAAGCAGCAAAAGCTCGACATCGAATATCCATGTCGGGAGGTGCTGAGCGGGGAATATCTGCTGCGCCGCTGCCCGGGAGAACAATTTGAACCCGCACTGCGTGTCGCGGATGTGACCCACACCAACGATACGCAGAATGGTGTGCAGTCCGTACATGAGGATGTTACGGAGAAGAGAACGCTATGGCCGTCGCAGTCAGCTGAGATTCGTGACGAGATGAGGGAAGAAGGGTAAATATACCTTGACCACAGCCTCCGTTTTAACAAGATGCGCACGGCTCCCAACGACTACCCCTACACCACCACCAGGCGCAATCTCGTCCATGGCCGTCCAGAGGAGCTCGAGATCGGCAAACCGACTCGCATCGTCCGCGTCGACCATCAAAAGACGTTTGCCGCCTCCAAACAGCATCCCGTGGCGAACGGCGCCGCCCTTTCCCAAATTCTTCTCCAACGTCACGATACGTATATCGCATTTCGGGTACTGGGCGGTGAGTTTGAGAGCCACCGGAGACGTATTGTCCGAGGAGCCGTCATCGACAATGAGAATCTCGAATGTCCTCTTTATTTTGGCCGTAGGAGAAGAAAGATGGGCGATGGTGGAGGCGAGCATGATTGGTAGACGTTCGGTCTCATTGTACGCAGGCACTACGACGGTCAAGTCAACCGTGCTGGGGTCAGCGAGCTTCGCCAGAGGTCGTGGCTTTTTGGGGGACGCGTGGCAGAGATATTTCTTCTCGGACTTGCGGGTCACGATTGGCGGAGGCGACCAGATAACCAGAGCAACATATAGCTTGAAAAGGATTCAGTAAACGGCGGAATCAAATCAACCAGAAGAAAAGGAATGAATCAGACAAAGGGAATTCTCCCTGACCCAAGTGTGTCGTCCTCACTTTGGCGCGGCAAGCCGCCCACAGCTCGAAGAACAAGGATGAAGGGGTGCTCATCCCGAGAATAACGATAGATGATATACGCACAGAGGTAAACCCAAGAACAACCAAAGTTATGGCTCCGTACAGTAAAGAAGACTGGTCCATCTCAAGTTACACGTCGACCACCTTATCATACGAATGATTCTGAACAACTCCGGAGCCCAGAAGTTCAGACGATATGGGGCGGCGTGCACGTCGACAACGGAAGCAGGAGGAGCTAAAGAAGGAGGGAGGCAACACTTGGCCGTGAGGAGGGATGTTAATAGCAGACATCTTAAAGTGCCACGACACTTGATAAACATACAAAAACATTCAGTTTGTGGTATTATCAACGGATACATTCAGCTAGTAAGTACTGTAGGCTTGTTTTATACACACAGCAAAGGAACCGAATGGATCCACAAAGAGACAGAGCAATGGTGCGACACAAAAGAAATCATGCGGTTGGGATATTCGCGTTGATTTCGCCGAGTAGTTCTTGAGCAGCTTTCGCGCTTGCGATCTAGAGAATGGGCATTATCAGCTCCACAAAGTCACAGAAAACTTGAAGATAACATACGCGAAGATTGTAGTGGGTAGCAGCCCCGCCTTCGATCACACTGAAGCGTACATATCGAGGATCTTGGGCGAGCTCGCAGCGCATGCCCGGGAATAGTGTTACATTGAGGAGCACCGTGTATACTGCCTCTTTTCGCATGACTGGGAGACAATCATGAGAACAACTTTGGTTGATTGGCCGAACACACGTACCAAGTCGGGCACCACCCCCATCCGACCTTCGCACATTCAACTTGATAGTCCCAGTTCCCCGCTCTCTCCACTGGTTGCCGTCCAGATTGAACAGCTTCCCCCTCACTTGATGAAGCGTCTCTTCGTCCTCTTCACCCGTTGTTACTAACATGAGATAGATTGATCAGTTTTGGCCAGTGAACAACAACGAAAGTATACTCACATTCTTGCTCAGTTAACACTGGCTTCCCGTTCTCTTCATCACTCTTTTCCTCGTCTTCATCTTTCCCCGCCCTCAATTTTTCGCCAAAAGATGTTGGCCTGTCGTCGTGTTCATCTTCCGCACCGCTATCTGTTGCAGATCCATTCGCCGCAAGGACACTGTTCGTAGATCCTCCACGCTCAAGTGAACTAGCCCCAGAATCATCGGGAGATCCAGAGCGCACACGAGTTTTGCCAGGCATCGCAAATCCCTGCAACATCCCCCCGCTTGCATACGCAGAGAACGCATTGCTTGCCGCAGTCGGATTCGCTCGTCGCGCCGGAGGAGGGGACTTGGCTCGTCCCAATTTAGATGTCGAACCGAGGACATCCTGCTTCGCTTTAGATGACGCACCGAAGGGCGACGACGACAGGCCGAAAACAGCGCGTTTTGATGAAGGAGGGGACGAGGGCTCGCTGGACGCAGCAGAAGCAAAGGGCGAGGTCGTACTGGAGCTGGCGGCAGCAAAAGGTGAAGCCGTGCCAGACACGGAGAACGGAGAGGAAGTGCCCGAAATAGCGAGAGCGCTCGTTCCAAAAGCTGTAGATGACGTTTCTTTCTTCGATGCGAAAAGATTCTGCCCTTTGACCGCGGCGAAGGGGGAGCTTGTCGATGCGTATGCCATGAAGCCACTCTAATCGTGATATGGTTAGCTCAGATGAAGCCAATATGCAGAGTTACACACAAGTTGGGGAGCTGCAGCCGATGGTGGTGGTGGCGGCAGCGAGGCAGCAGTCTTTTCGGGCGGAGGGGATGGCCGTTTGGTCTCCCGTGGATTTTCATCTTTATCTGGATCGTCCCGAGGTCGCTTCAAAGGCTCAGTAGGAGCTTTCGATTCGTCGCCATTTTCGAAAGGCCCAGCGCTAGAGCCCCGTTCCAGGAATTTGCGCTTCAGGCCTTTTTCCTTCTCCCCACTGTCCGAATCGGAATCCCGTCGAGACGGCGCTACGGCGGCTATGGTGTTCTTATTATCGTCCGTGGCAGGCACATCCATTGCACCGTCGGACGATGGCGGTTCTTGCGCATCGACCTTGATTTCAGTCGAACCATCTGCCGACTCGACGGGATCTGAATCTTCCGGCTGCATCTCCAGCGCCGGCGTTTTCTCGAGGGTTGAATCCTTCATATTCTGCCAACTAAGGTCCTCGACCCCTTGGCTTATCTGCCGCACCCGAATCTTCATTTCCTGTGGCGGAGACGCGCTGACATCGACATCCTGGCCCGGAGACTGCGATCGTGACCGCGAACGTGTCATAACCCCGTCCTCCTCTTCAGCGGTCGAGTCTAATTGTATCCGGTTTTTCTTCGCTGGCGTTCGAACGTCCTTGTACTCCCGTCCGAGAGGATCGTTGTCCTGTGGGAATGACTACACTTAGATCACGCAAACGGGTGGACGACTGAAGATGAGACGACCGATACTTACTGTGGTAGCCTTGGGTGTTGTTACGGGCTCGAGAGACACCTCACGTTCGCGCTTTCTGGATAACTTGGTATCTAGATAGACAAAAGGTCTCACTTTATGATCGAGATAAGTGAGGGTCGTCCACACCTGTATCTGAGTTCGCTGGGGACGGTGGTGAGCGAGGCGGTGAGTGGAGGACACGACTAGACCCCGGAGGAGAGTTTTGGGTGTTGTCCATGGTGGTGGTATTGTTCTGAAATGCAACGACCCACTGACTTGCCATTTTCGGCCGAATCCGATCCCGGCCAACTTCAGCGATGCCACCGGCAAAACACAAATATCCAGCTCAAGCTCCATTTCATTGCTTTTCGAAGAGTACAAATGCAAGTATAATAGGTACAAGTCTGTATGCATATGTAGGATATGTAGAGGATGTATGCCGTGGTGGTGCTGGTGATACAGAGAATCCCATCCCAAAAAACTAGATAAGTAATAGCCAGGTTGTAGAATATGCGGACCAATAAAAATCGATAACTATGAGACGCGAGCAGCCGCCTTGCTTTTTCGTCGTACGTCAGCAAGCACTAGCATTCGCCGTAATGCTTGTTCATTGACGGGTTTTGTCAATACACTACTCACGATGTCAGCAGACCGCACTAATTTCACGATCTGGATACTCACTGGTCAACCCCGGCGGCAATGTACTCTTCCTGATCTGTTTTGGTGTGAGCAAGGATGCAAGAAGGTGAGAAGACAAAAAAATACCCTCTAGTAGTGCATTCCCCGTCACCCCCACCACGAAATCAGCTCTACCCCACTCCCTTAACTTAGCCACGGCATTCAACCCACTGAGCAAAGGCATCTGGTTGTCGAGGAAGATTACATCGAACCTCTCATCCATTGGAGATTCTGGCCTCTCCAAAATCGGCCCAGTATGACTCCCTGACGTCCCTTCACTCGCCGGGGTCACCACCGCTCCCAGTGCCTTCAGCGCCGCCTGCCCATTCTCCGCTGTCTCCACCACACAACCCAGCCTCACCAACATCCGCTGCATCAACTTCCTTGTCACCAAATCATCATCCACCACCAGCACGCTCATCCCCGCGTCAAACACGAGCGACGAGTTCGAATTCGAAGTCGGGATACCCTGGAAGTTCGAGTCAAACATGACCAGCGGCGACGACTGGTTGGAGTTTGTGCTGACTCCCGAATTTGTTGACGTTGTTGGGTAGGCGTCGTTCATGAAGCGTTTAGGACTCGGCATCGGAAGATACGTCGGCCGCTGTCGGCCAGGGGTCCCCAGAGTTACTGTCGAAGTCGACTGCTGCTCCTCGCTACTGAGAGGATGTGGCGACGGCGGCACTGAGGGGCCAAGCGGGCTCGGCTGGTAAGACCCAACGGAACCGGAGTTCATTGATTCCGTAGATTTCAGAACACCCAGCTCGACGCGTCCGCCTACAAGGTCGATTTAGAAAAGATCGAGAGATTCGAATACCAAACAGATAAACACCTTGCTCCATGAGATTATGTATCGCGGACGACGACCTCTCCGACGGCGGCTTGATTTGCGACGCCTTGAAGGCCACGGTGTCCACCGCCATAGTCAAGCTGTGTTTCGACACTGGAACATCGGCACTTGTCCTGGCGGCCGCCCGAACCTTCGTCAGGTCTGGATCTGTTGATGAGTGTTCAGACTCCAGATCTGGCGGAACCAAGGCTTCTCGTCCAACTCCCAGAGGCAGCTCAATCCTGTTGGTGAGTTAATATCGGCAGACAGAGACGCCAACCCTTAGAAAACTCACCAGAAACAGCTCCCTTCTCCCGCCTTTGACCGCACACCGAGCCGACCGCCACTGAGCTTCACGATCTGCCTCACCAACGCCAACCCGAGCCCTGTCCCCTTCCCGCCCTGCTGCTTCCCCTGCTCCGTCTGATTGAACGCAGCTACATTCACCACCATCAGCTCCGCCCTCAAGAGAAACCAGGCGCACAAACTCACAAAACAAATTACACTCATCCATATCCCTCCTCGTAATCCCATACCCCGTATCCGTCACCTCAATCCTTACCACAATCCTCTTCAACACACTCGCCGGATCCATCCCATTCGCCAAATTATGCTGACTCAAATGCGACGCAGACAGCGCATGGCCGTGCCCCCTTTTCGACGGCGACCGTCCCAGCTCCGCAGCATCGAGAGGATCAGCAACACCATTAGCGGCAGCACCGTTACCGACAGGGTCCATTATTTCTCCAGCAGGCGTACTAGGCCCCACAGAATACGAAGCAACCTCTTCCGGCGTCGGATGTATCAGCTTCGTCGTGATCATAATTCGTCCACCGGCAGGCGTGAACTTCGTCGCATTGCTGGCGAGGTTGGTCACAACCTGTCGGAGCCGGACATGATCCCCCGTTACGACCCCAGCCACCTCCGGGTGCTCCTTCATGTGGTGCCCAATGGCGGCGGAGGATTCACCCATGGCTTGGTAGGCTGCGCGTCTGGCGACCTTTACACGATATCGGTTGATGCGACTTGGGCTTCGAATGGGAAGGTGGACATACCAGGTCAATGTTAGGATCAAGGATGGGAATGAACTCTTGTCCTCGGGAATCCGTTGCCAGTTGGAGGGGTACGAATAAGGAGCGCATGGTGGTGTGAAACGCAAATGGCTGGAAGAAGAAAGGAGATGTGGATTAGCTCGCACGAAGTCAAACTCAGTGCGAAACGACATACCCGCGACGAGACCTCGAAGGTACCACTATCCATTCGATTGCTACAAAGGTCATCAGTTATCGCAATATCAGAGAGCGAGTGTATCAACATACAAGTCCAAGACGTCGTTAAGAACTAAACAAGCGGCGCACGATCAGCACATATCAGGATGAATTGCAGAAGGCGACATTACCATTTCGCATCATATTCAAGCTCCCACTGAGAGCATGAAATTCGATTTCATGATCTTTAGTAACGATGCCCGATGAGTTGATATTCTGAACGGCCAGCACTACAAGCAAACGAGTTTTAGTCTGTTCCACAAACAAACGGCGAACCAGTACGCACATGCAGAGTTCAGCGGAACGCGGACCTGTGCATGAAGATATCAGCTGAAGGAAATATACTGGTATAACGAAGAAACATATCATGGAACACGTATGAGGTCAATCGCCTCTTCGACTCGGAGGCATTCCGCTCGTTGATCTGGGCACGCTGGGTAGCCTGTTGATCGTTTAGTAAGATGCAAACTGGAGTGGGCAGTTCTACGGTCGACACACCTTGTATTGCATTTTGAGCTGATTTCGCAGAGTAAATAGTCGGCGGTCGGACTAGAAACGTTAAGGATACTAACACTCAATTGCAAGTGAGGAGCCTACGATTTCTTTCATGTAGTGAGCGTAGATGATGACTAGGTAGCAAAAAAATCATCAGAGAAAGAATCAACAAAAAAGATCGACGAGCACTCACATGCATTGAAGATGAAGAAATTAATCATGGCTGAAATACACACACGTAAGTTCAGTGGGAGGCATAAGACCCATATGGCTAAACGCACTGCGAACGAATGTGTGATGTAGGGGAACGATTGTAGTACACATTCTACAGCAAAATTAGAACATCGAAGACAGACAATCAGCTTGGCACTGACAGCAGGAAAAATGCAAGGGAGCCAATAGCAGCTGGCAGACGGTGCAAGTCTAGGCCAAACAATCCAATCACTTGCAGGGCCTTCGTGCGGATGGCTAGTCAGATGAGAGGGCGAGGAGTTGCATGGGATGCATACCGTTGTGTAGTAGAACATCGCTGTTTGTGCGTTTTAGACGGTTGAGAGAGAGAGAGAGAGGAGCCAGGGACGTACCAACAAAGTCCTTTCCGAAACAAGGCCAATGCGCGGAAGCTGGATTATAGAAACCGCATAGCCAACTTGGGGCGTGTGAGCAAGAAGGCCGTTGGCATTGGATCACACTCACATTGATAATCCGTAGTAGATGCCCCACATCCAAAGCGAGATTCCGACGAATATTTGATACAGCATGACACGGTCCCGAGGCAAATCGAAAGCGACCAGAAATCTGAATGCACGCGCCGTTCTCAACTCCTCCAAGTAGGCGCGACGATTATGTTACTCACATAACAGGGACGGTGAACAAGGTGGCGACCTATTTGAATCAATACGCAGACCAGTATGCATTCAGCGCGGCATGAAACTCACCCCATAGAGAAAAATATTATCCAACAACACCCTCGGTCTCGCAGCCAACGCACACCCCAAAGCCCAACTCAAAATCAACCACAACGCCGCCCACCTCGCCAACGGTTTGCTGAAACTCCATTGTTCCTGCCCCAGCGTGTGAGCTCGTCGAATGAGGCTTCAGCTTAATGGCCACGTCGCACGTACCCGAATATAATTCCGCTCTGCCTTCTCATCCGGGAACGCCGGATGGAAAAAATGGAGGATCATAGCGCAGACGCTCCAAACCAGGGGCGGCGCTATTCGATGCAGGAAGGTGGGCGGCTGCCAGTCGGGCTGGAAGGCGTTTATCGGGCCGGCGTTGTAGCTGGACTTTGTTTCCGGGCTGCGGTGGTCTCCGGGTACGGGCAGCGAACCGCGGCTGCTTCCCCAGTTTCGGTCGACGACAATTCGGTCGACCTATAATACATACTCAAATTAGTCAAAGAACATCCCTTCAAAGAGAAAGAGATTGCGAGCACGCACCCGGTCGGGATCCCCTGGCACTTCTTGCACGGGTATATGTCCAACATTCGAGTTGTTTTCGCTGGCGCGGATATCGGTCGAGGAGATAGACGGGCTCGACACCGTTCCAAAGCGCCTCTTCAACACTTCCCACAGCCCCAACCCAAAGCGCGCTTTCTTTTTCTGACGTCTGCGGCCGGTACTTGCGCTGGGCGCTTTCTGTGTGGCGGGATCGGGGAGGGTGGGGAGGACAGCGGACATGGGCACCCCGTCGGCGAGGATGTCGAGTTTTTTGGCACTGGTTTCGCTGCTGCTGGGCCGGGGGAGGAAGTACATCGTTGGTTGGCGGTTAAGCCAGAGCCATTGGCATTGTCCTGGGAGAGCGCAGGCTGGCGTGGTAATGAATCTTACTCTGAGAGCCTAGAACAATTGACAGCCGAAGGGCGGCAGCTCCTGTCGACACGGACTTTCAAGGACATATTGGAGACGACTATCTCGACATGCGTAAAATAACATCCAACTGTATTCTGCTCATTACTGCACAAGGTTCAAAGCTAGCGGTAAAAGAGCTTGTTCGGTATAGCGCGAACTCCTTCCTTCTCGGGGTGTTCCTAACTCTAACGATCATTCAATCGGCGGCCGCCCAGCCTTTTTTGAGTTCTTGTCAATTGTAGCCGATCCCCCAGGAACATGGCCGCCACTGCCATGAGTCGCGGAGTTTGAATACCCCACAACCCGAAGAAAGCGAAGGCTGAGAGTCAAGGTCAAAGTTCTGAAGGGATCCAAGTATATCTTGACGGAAATGGCAAAAGTAGCAAAGCGGCGTGAGATCTTGTTTCAGTCTTGTTTCTTCTCTTTGATGGGCACAGTCATCAAGAACGGGATGCCACGAAGAACATACGACAGAAGTTGCCACAGTAGCAGCTGATATGCAAAAGCACAACCTGAGGTCCTGAACACCCTGGTCAGAGTACAATATCGTGGGCTGTCCAATTTGCGTGGCTGCGTGGAAAATTTTAGGACTTATAAACAGAAGCAACTCAGCGATGACCGTGGTGCTCTCGGGGAGGGTGCGAACATGCTGCGCAAGGCCGTAACCCAGTAATTCATGTAGAGCAAGAACGCGCCTGGGTGCGGCTTTGAGTTTTTAGGCTCTCACCTTCCTGAGATAATTGCAAAGTGGTATTTTGAAGAGTGTCGGAAAAAAGACTCGCCTTTAATGTGAGTAACGAGCTATGCATTTTGAATGACCACATCGTACGAGTCGATTCCACTCTTCATGACTTCCAGCAGACACGTCAATGATAGTGAGAGTGAGACATTCGTCCTGCCAGGAACCCAGGCCAGGATATGGAAGGACGCTCCATAAGTGGCGTGTTCAGTAGGTCATAGAGTAGACATTGAAGTCATAGTGCTCTGGATGAAAGCTCTTGACGGGCAGCAGCAACCCAAGAGGGAAAAGGTGGAAGGCAAAGAACGCTAACGCGGAGCTTTCCATTCTTGGTAATAAGTCGAAGAAATTCTCCCACACCCCATCGCTCTGGAAGGTCGCCACTAAGACCTGGAGACGCAGAGAAAAACAAGACTCTTGCGGCCAGGACAGCGTACAAGTAGATAAAGAGCATCAAGGGATAAATGATTGAGGCGTCGAGGACAAGAGGGCGAGGTCGTCCAGGCGTGTTGATGGTTGTTGTGACGGTCGGAGTTTGAATCGTACTTGCTCCTGGCTTCCACCTTGACGGCTCTCGCCGCCAACCACCTCCACCACTCTCTCAATATTACCTCCATCCTCTCCCCATCTCTCTCCTCCTTTCTGTAGTCCTTTCTATTTTTCATCCTCTCCTGCTGTGTCTCTGTTGTCTGGATAGCTTTCCGAATATTGCTCTGCTCTGATACCTAAACTCCCTCTTGTAAATTACCCCTCCAATATTTCCTACTCTCCACTCACGAAGCCCGATTTTTTATTTCCCAGGCTTATGTCGAATCCTATATATCCCGTGTATCTCAAGAACGGCGACCAAGTAAAGCTAAATGGTACGCGTCTCCCTTTGTTTTTATTACTTCCCGTCCATCCATCCATCGCTAACACCTATTTCTCTCAGACCATGTTTATTGTTCGCCCCCCTGGGCCGTGCGAGACGGCACTCCATATTCCGTCGCCCGCATAATGGAGTTTCTGCCACCAGAAGACGCACCGAAAGGCCCCGCAGGCAAGCTCTACTTTTACAGCCGCGTTCGCCTCGCTTGGTATTATCGCCCCAGCGATGTTAGCGACAGGCCGGTCACTGATTCGCGCCTATTATTGGCCGCCATATATTCCGAGGTCTGCGACATCAATCAGCTCCGCGCAAAATGCCACGTTGTCCACCGCGACAAGATTTCCGACTTGTCTGGCTGGAAGAAGCGTCCTGACCGTTTTTACTTCAATCGTCTCTTTGATCCCTACATCAAAAAGGAATTCGAAATCATCCAGGCCACTGACGTCCGTAATTGTACGTGTCTTGCTGATTCCATCAAAACACCACTCTCTCATCGGCGGCGGAACTGTGATTTACCATCTAGTGCCCGAGAATATCAGGGAAACGCTCATTTCTCGCTACGAATATGTTGTAGCAGAGAAAGAGGTCGTCCCTGACCTCACTGACGTCCTCCGTCTCTGCGACACTTGTCAAGTTTGGTGTCCCAGGTACGTTTTTCGAGAACGCGATACAAAAAAAATCCTCAAGACCGTTATAAGTCTGGATTCAGTCCAATGCGACCGATGCAAGCGCTTCTTCCACATGCGGTGCGTGCAGCCACCGTTGGCCGCGAAACCGTCCCGCGGATACGGCTGGACCTGCGCCCCCTGCTCCAAGCGCCACGAAGAATTGGTCGACAGTCGCGACGTCCGACCTCTGTCTTCCTCCATTCCGAAGAAGACCAACGCGCCTGCTGCAAGGGGACGTGGCCGACCTCGGAAAGACCGTACGCAAGCCGAGAAGGAGGAGAAGCTGGCCATCAAGCATTACAGAATGTGGCCATTCCGCTACTTTGGGTGAGCGCTGCGAGGTCGCGGCACTGGAAAGGTTTCTTATCGTCGATCAATTTCAGACAATATACGATCGCGGAAGATACTCTCGGCAAGCTTTCTTTTTTCCTACCTCCTTTTTTCCCTTACCTCTAAATACCTTCCTTTGATAGACCCTGAAGACCTGATATTCCCTCGAACTGCCAGTCGCCTTGGGCCCAAATTCCAAGCTACTGTCGCTGCGGAACCGGAGCAAGATGTCGACATGGACGGTATATTGCTTCCCCTCGCCATCGAGTGCTTGATTTCTCATCACACTAGCAGCACAAGACGAACGTGGCGGCGACGATACCATCGAGGTTCTCAGCGCGATTCATATTTTAACAGAATCTGAAGGCAAGCGCCAATTTGCTTCCGTCTTACGTCATCAAATATCTGACCATTTTGGGACCGGTGATGTTTAGTCGCTGAAAGTCAGTGTTTTCTGCGCTTGATTCAGAGCTCTTGGCCCGGATACTAACTCTGGACAGTGGAAACCTGCAAAGCAAGTCTCACAAGTGATAAGAAATTGCGTGTCAGCGTCGACTGGCTCACAGAAGTCACTTACCGATTCTCTGTTGCTGCATTAGCCGCCAAACCTTTATCTTCTGTCAGCATGAAGAACCCGATGCGCATCCCCAAGGTCTCTCTTTCTCATCGTCTTCCAGTCGTTCCCCTAGCTAACTATCTCTTCATCAAAGTGGAAAACCCGTGAGGTCCGTTACACAGACAAAGAATGGGGCGTAGAAGAGGAAGCCGCATTCGAAGACGGAATCGCTGCACACGGACCGGAACTCAGAGCCGTTAGGGA
Organism: Favolaschia claudopus; assembly: GCA_037176885.1. Taxonomy (NCBI): domain Eukaryota; kingdom Fungi; phylum Basidiomycota; class Agaricomycetes; order Agaricales; family Mycenaceae; genus Favolaschia; species Favolaschia claudopus. The sequence goes on along the minus strand of JAWWNJ010000063.1, from coordinate 1,008,723 downwards.
CGAGATTCCGAATAGATCAATATACGAGGTCGTCCGCTTCTATGGGCATTGGAAGTGGTGAGATTCCATCCATCTTCGCCTTCATTTCCTCGCGGCAAATCCTGACACCCGCCTCCTCGTAGCTCCAAACTCGGTGAAGAGAACCTCCGTATACTAGAACACGGCCTGCCACCCAAACCCCAAGGAAAGCAATGGAAGAACGCAGCAGAAGCAGCCGTCGGCCAGCGCGTCGGCCTCGCCGACGACGAAGGCTCCGTCATCGCGCATCCGTCGAAGACCGCCACCTGCGGTGCGTGTCGGACGCGCGACTCGCGGACGTGGTGGAAGGCGCCGAAGGGACTCTCGACCAGCCTCTTGTGCGATACGTGTGGGACGAATTGGAGGAAGTACGCTGATTTGAATGTGCGGCCGATTCGGGAGGATTCGGTGCCTGTCACGAATACGAAGAAGGTCGCTGAGAAGGAGAAGGCTCCTGCTGCTGCTGCTGCTGCTCCGGAGCGTGAGAAGCGCGAAGGGACACCGCTCACTGCGCCTGTTGCCAAACGCGCTAGGGTACGTATTATCTTAGGGACGCTTAAACATTAGGCAGGCACTAATGCATGCCCATCTATCCAGACGTCTGCCTCCGCTCATTCCACTCCTCCTCCTGTCCCCTCTGCTACTCAGCTTCGTTGCCAATGTTGCGCCAGGCTTGGCCCGCTAGGCAAAGTCTTGAAGTGCAAGAAATGCCACTTCCGCGTGCATGCAGGCGAGCGGGCATCCTTCCTAATAATATACCCCGCAGCGGCAGACTAACGTGGTCTGATTAGGTGCCTGCGGGGCGATCGTACCTCCTGAATCTGTAGACGATTGGATATGCGATGTCTGCCAGAATGAGGAGTCGCAGGAAGCGTCCTTGGTATCTACTTTCTCTTCACCATCTCGGCTACTTGAACTCACCCATCTCGCATCGGCTTCAGAATACTGAATGTCTACTTTGTCCGCGAGAGCGGAAGGGTGTTGTACACAGACTACCACCTGGCGGCGGCGTTGCGCCTGATTCGTACCTCCATGCAAGAAAACCTACCGAGGGCCAGGGCTGGACGCACGTCTTGTGTTCCGTTTTTGTCCCAGATCTCACTTATACAGACGCCCACCGTCTTCGATGTGTTGAGGGCCTGAGCTCGATTTCGCGACACCGGTGGACCACGGTATGTACTTCCTGATCAGTCGGTCGGTGTACGAAGCTTATAGACTCGTAGAAGTGCAGTTTGTGTGGAGATACACAAGGCGCTGTGATTCGCTGCACAGACTGCAGCAAAGAGTACCACGCATCATGCGCGTGGCGCCATGGTTATAAATTTGGCTTTGAGATACAGCCTGTAAGCCCCAGCTGCCCTTTTCGTGCTATCTCTGATTTCTTCCCCCAGGTGAAGAGTTCGCGGCGGGAGACGACTGTCACCACCACGTTCAAGGGTGACTCGGGCTGCATGGTCCCTATCGTCTCATGCAAGGACCATGATCAGAAGCGTGAACTGTATCCCATCTGCGAAACAAACGAGGACGGATATGTAACTCTGATCTCTCCTTTTTCCTGGCGCTCTACTGAATTCGATGTCAGACGGCGCTTCAGGTGTACTGCCAGACTTACAAGCAAGCTCCGGTGGACCAGGCCCACGGTTTACTGCGGAAAGCTCGAAGACTCGATCCACTGCTGCTGAACAATATCCGGCTGGAGACGCTGCCACACCACGCAAGCGCGAATGCCGAGGATCCAGAATGCTACAAATGCCACACGCACTTCTCACCTGCTTTTTACGAGCAGCCAAAGCGTCCCGAGCTTCCAGACGCCGACCCCACCTTCATCTGTCACCGCTGCCACTCCCTTGAGCATACAACTGGGACACTGATAGAGGAGAATGGTCAATTTCCATATGCTATGAGCATAGCTCCAGATCCACAGCCCAGCCGGGGCAATACATGGGACATACCAGCACCAAGCATGGTGAGAGCATGATTATTAAGGTACTTAGATGCCATATAGGTTCCTATGTTATGATAGCAGTGTCGCGGTGCAGTAAAATACAAATGGTAATGAACAACAGCAATAGATCCAGCGAATTGTTAAGACGAATAAAATATCCTTGTAATCTAGGCTTTTCTGGACAGCAGTGGCGATAAGGGGCGCCCCCGAAGACGTTGAGTGGCGTCTCCGGCATCTAGGGCTTCGTCCTCTTGTAGAACAAAACGTACGCCCGCTGGCTCTGCGAAGAAGTCAGTCGGTGGGCGCGCGCCGCGCACGTCAAATAAAGACACGTACCACAACTGCTTTCTCGTCTACCGGCCGAACACTGCTGTCATCGCAGGACTTCCAGCCAGCACGATCCGCCACGAACGCAGTGTCTACAAGAAACTCAGGATTAGCAAGAATTCGTAGTCGACTTTGCTGAACGGCGTACAATGTCCACTGGTGAGATTCCCGCTATGCATGGTGACACCATACAGATTGTACCTATACGGCGGCACCTGCGACCGCGGGTCATCGGGCGACATCGAGGACATATGGCTCTTGTCTGCACCAGGCGGCAGAGGCGGAGGCATGAAATTTGTGAGGTCGAGCCCTTTCGTAGGATAATCGACAAAGGTGTCGATCTTATCCGAGAAACGGCCGTGGATTTCAAAGCGCTTGAGGTGGATGACAAGGATGGGAGGGAGGCGGGCAAGCGAGAGCTGCTTCGTTGCTCGCCGTTTGGTTTTGCATTTCGGGCAGTCCCTGAGTTCAAGGTGAGAAGTAAGAAATTAGCAGGAATTCAGAACGACAAACCAAGCATCATCCTTATCCAGAGTCTCGGTATTGAAGAGAGCGTCCAGACAATTCTGCAGCGGCACTTTCGATGCTCTCCCTTGAGGAATGGGAAGCTGCAGAATTGAAAACACGTTATACGTCGTCGACGTCTTGAAAAAACCATTTGAATCAGAATCCGCGTAAAGTAATATAAAAACGACTCACAGTCTGGCACGTAAGGCACTGCAATCGACTCCGGAACTGTCCCTGGAAAAAATCCACAATGATACTATCGTTCCTAGTCTTCCACAGCCTCCACTCCTGCTCACTCGCAATCTGCGGACTCAGCCGCTCCAGCTCTGCTTCCTGCTCCGGGGTCTTGGTCAACGAAGGCTGCACCAAAAGCCGGTTGAGATCCTCGTGAATCCCATCCAACAGGAAGCTCAGAAACTCTTGCGAGTCATGCTGATTCGAGCCGTGGTATTGCGAGTTGAGTTTGCAAACGACTTTCTGGAGGATGGTGAGTGATCTAGCGAAAAAGCAAGAAGGAACGAGGGATGGTAGTACGTACGCGGAAATCCATTGGTATAATATAAGGAAATTCGCCGCCCCACATTTGGCGTATCAAGCTGGAAAATTGGTCCGAAAGCAACCCTTTCGAGCCCAATGGGTTCACAGTATTTACCGCAGTCTTCCAACGACCATCTATAAAACAAACATGTTGTCAGCTCATCTCCTGCAATAATCTCATAAAACACTCACTGGCAAAGAACTGCGCAAACGGTATCGCCGCCGCCAAACACTGTATCGGCGCATTCATATAACACGTATTCCCCAGATTCTTCAACCCCGACGTATTAACCCCAACATCATACCAATACGTCGGCGGATAATCGCTCGATATCCTCGGCAAATCCCCCACCGACCCGTTCATCCCCATCATCGACAACCCACCCGTATTCGGATTCGTACTCCGCGGCCGATCCTGCCGCTCCAGCGCAGACGACGCAACGGCGGGAGGGGGCCGAAGAATCTGCCGGGACGGGTAGTCGATGGCGGGGATTTGGTTGCGGGTTTGCATTTGTTGGTGCAAGGAGGAGACGGCTTCGGCGGATTGGTCGATGTAGTCGCTGCGCCGTCGGGAGAGGGTGGGGTTGATGGAGGCGAGTGGGGGGGAGGCGATTGAGGGTGAGGCGATGGCTGGGGGCGGGCTGGCGTGGTTGAGTGAAGGTGAAGGGGTGATGCGGGGGGCGAATGAAGGGTAGGTGATGGATGATGATGCGGTGCTGGTGCCGTTCATCATTGACAGAGGAGGAGGGGAGGCGTGCTACAAGGATAAAAGGTCATTATATGTTCATGAAACCGAGGTATGATAATGGACGCACTGTTTCAGGAATGGCAGCGAATGAGCCCGTTGACGGAGCTGTTCTTAACGTCGGCCTCCGGCTCCCCGAGCTCGAGCTGGAAATGACACTTGACTGGTAATTACTGGGATAAGTTATCTCTGCGGGGGACCTACAAAACATTCACTCAACAAAGTAACTCCAAATCAAGAACAAAAGACGCACCGCGAATGTCCACCAATAGATTGATCAAGAGAATAATTCGACCGATGCCCTTGGTACGACGTCCCCGCAGGCTGAACAGGATTCGTCCCTGATCTAGACCGAGGCGTCCACACCTCATGCGGGTCCGCCGACGATGTCGACGACGACGAACTCGCAAACCCATTCGTCAGTCCCATCGACGTGCTACTATAACCATTCACCAAAGGCGCCACACCATGCCCATTCACACCATTCGTCATGGATGTAGACGGACTAATCCCGTTCGGTATTATCCCGGCACTCGATGTGGATGTGGGGGATGAAGGCATTGGGGGTAACGGCCGCGGAGGCGAGCTCGCCACCGTCGCCTGCTCACCCATATCCTTCCGCCACCCATCCAGACCCCCAACAAGCACCATCGGCATACGCTTGAGCAGCTTCGTAAATGCCGTCTCGCTTATTAGATTCATAAGTATCGACATCAGGGAATTCGTCGGTCCAGCGTTCTGCGACGATTGGTCGTAGAGGACAACGAGATCGAACTTGTCGCGATTTTTGAACATCGTGGTCTCGCTTGTGGGGGCATTGACCATGCTGTCCTCCAACTTCTCTGCGTTCATCCTAGAAACAAGACAGTCAGCAACGTTCTCGTGAAATGCAACAGGCATAACCCACCCCGTGCGCAGGAGTATGATGGGCTCCACACAGACGACCGCCTCATGGCGGATATGCGACTTGTCGAAATCGGCTCGGTTGCGCACATCGAGCAGCAGAACTTTGTAATCCCGAAGATATCCTTGAAGCTGGTCTGGAAAGGGAGAACCATTGATGGGTAGTGGCACTTTTGCATGCGAGGAGAGTCCAGATGGCTTTAACGGAGCCTGTGGCTTTGTGGGAGACGGCGGACGGCTCGCAAAAGAGCCGGTGGTTGGCGTGACCGGGGTGCTTGATGGTCGTTCGAGCGGAAGGAAGCTGCGGAAGGAAGGGGAAGACGACGAGGATGACGAGGAGGCGATGGGTACAGGGAGGTCCCGAGGAACGGAGGGAAGAGAAGGTAGGGTGAAAGATTCGTCGAGTTCGTCGATGGAAGGGAATTTAGCTTCGGTGCTGGATATACTGTAACTACGGGACGGTGATAACGGCGGGGCGTTGACGGTGGAGGGAAGCGCTGGTGAGAACGTATGTACAGGCGACGAGGAGGGACTAGATGCCGGGGAAGGCGGTCCGAATGAAGACGGGGAAACAAGAGTGTGTGGGGAAGAGGTCGCGGAAACCGGAGTTGAGGGAACGAGGGAACTGGAAGCAAACGTCGTCGCGGAAGCGGTGTTTGGTGTCGTTGAGACCCTCGGTGACGTTGGCGGAGTGGGATACTTGGCCGCCTGCGCCGGATGATGCGACTGCGCAAATCGCTTCGGAGGTTCGACCAGTGGCAAGCCATTGCTCTGGAGAGCCTTGATCCTGTCCTGGATGCCCCCCATAGACGCTGTATTAGGTCCGTCGTCTGCTTTCTCCATCGCCTTGAGTGTTTCCTCGATAGCACTCATCCGAGCAGCCATGTCAACACTGTAGAGCTATCCCGAAATTTTAGCAGATACAGACATCGGAGAAACCACCAACCCTCTGAAACTCTAAGCACTCCTTGTGCACGACACCGCCTGGGGCTTCCCGTTTGTACTCGGTTGAATCAAGAGCAGCCTTGATCAAAGTGCCGCCTTTTGTGTACGAAGCAAGAGCATTCTTGAGCTCTCCTTTGTTATCGTATTCGCGCGCTGCAGCAATCTGCGTGCGGGCTGCCTTGAGCAGCGCCAAGGCCCCCGCGCCTTTAGATTCACGGCGAACGGCCTCCATCGTTGAAGCCTTGATCTGGGAGGTAGTCATGTTGTCGAAGTGTCTTCCGACGCCATTGGGTGTCGATCCAGGTCTCCCTAACCCTCCAAAACCACCTAGGTCAGGGGATGGGGGCACAGAGACACCACCTAGCATATTAAGCCCGCAGCTGCTGGGTAAGACGGGAGAGGATAATAAGCACACTATTTACGGCGCTTGGGTTTACAAGCTATTGGCCCCATCAACCAATCGTACAGGTCCCACGCCAAGGCTTTAGTGAGCTCACCCACTTCCGGGTTCTTGAGTTGAAAAGCGTCGTCGGTCGTCTCAATAGGGCCACTCACAAGGCAACGTAGAGAGTCGTGTGGATCGACTTCGGGCTGGGCAGAAGCAAACAGGAATCCTCAGCCAACTCAGATCTCACTTGAATCCCTGGACGCACCGGATGTAGATGCTGAGATTCGGAATTGCCAGTTCCATTTATTTCCGCAACCATCTCTGAATGCACTTCAAGCTCGGGATTTGGATTCAACTCTCATAGTAACAGTAAACAGCAAAATTTCGAAACTACAGCTTCGCAAGACTCAAACTGGGAGAGCGCAAACACGTCGGCGGTGGACGTTACTAACCTAAGGCGAAACGGTCAAAGGACGCTGGCCGTCACCCTTATCAAGCACTTTTCCCTCTCGAGGCGGCCAAATTCCCATCTCCTCAGCCACTACTTTCTTCTTCCAAAGAACCGCCACATAATTCCCTTCGCGATAATTTTTGCTAGGGTCAGGATAATCCGGCATCGACGAAACCCGGCGTTCCCACTCAAGAAACCGAGACTGCATCAACCGAGCAGAGGTATTGGCGATGTCCTCCACGACGAAGACAGGTTTCGCGGAAGGAAATGAAGCAGGCACGTCCATTAGCAATCCGCTACGGAGCACGGGTGAAACTGCGCCGCTCGGCGAAAGATAGTGCGCGATGGCTTGCTGCGATGGCCCTGAGCTCACAATGGTGATAGGGAGGGTTGCCTCCATGATCGAGGTGCGATAATATTCGATGGACGAGGCTGAGATAGCGGGCTCCTCGACAATAGGCGTCCACATCTCCCATAGACGTTCCTCTGTCGTGGCCGCATCGGCCTCCTCCTCTTTCTCCAGCAACTCCAGTCCCTCGTCTGGATGCATACACCTAACGACATCCACCGGAAGCAGACCAGTCAGACGCAATTGCAAGCGATTCTCAACGCTGGAATAATACGAAACAAAGTCCATCGGAGTCTCTCGCGGGATTTCGATTTCGAAGCTGAAATGGGGATCTGAAGATGTCAAGTCTCTAGACGCGCCGATATCCGCGAAACCTCTGCTGGAATGGTCGTCGCTGCTGCCGGGAAAAATCGAGGAGTAGTAATTGGACTCCGACCAAAGCTGCGTTTGGGCCGGCCATAACTGAATCATGGAACATGCTGAATCGCCATCAGTGCCAGTCTGCGCCTCCGCCCATCGATCGCGAGAAACCATATCCACAGCGACATGGATATCAGACAAGGTGGTAGCGCCGTCTTTCAGTGTGTGAATGGTGATTCGTCCTTTCAATGTCTGGCCTGGAAGCACGTTAGGCTCGGTGACATCAAGTTTTGCCAAAAGAGACAGACCCTGTGCAGTCTCCCCACTCTGAAGGGTGACCTCTGCAACGAATACGGAGCGCTGTTCTTTCGGCAGGCATTTCTCTATCCTCTGTTCTTGCCCCTTCTTTCTCGGGTTGTCGTCAGTGCACGTTGTTTCGAAAGTCACATTCCGCGTGAATGTCGCCGAGCGTGATGCGTCTGTTTTCGACGACTGGATAAACGCAGTGTATCCAGCTGGGATGTTTTCGGTATGCCCGTCGGTGAACGTCACAATCTAGCCCTCATGTCAGCTCATTCGTCATTTGGTTGGAGGATACCCATACCGCGATGTATCGATAGCTTAGAGCGCTGAACGAATGTTGTCCAACGGGAAGTCCAGCTCCAGCGCCGCCACGATACGTCTGGACCACAGCAGGATAATTCACAGCAGGGACCGCAACAGTGAACGGTGCGATGATCGGTTCCGAGAGGTCTGTACCGTTTGTATTAGTGGCAACACACTCCAAGTGAAGCTTGGATCACAAACCGGGATCTTGGAGAAGAATCGCCTCGGTCGTCCACGCACGTCTTTCTTCTGCTTTGATTGTCCACAATTTCGGATCGTTCAGACCATCGTCGTGAGCTTGGATAGCGCTCTCCATCGCATCGGAATGCTTCGTCGACCCAAAGGCGTTCTCATTTGAAGAAGGCTCTTTAGGCCAGACAGCGCCCTCTTTCAAGTGCTTGAATTCGCCGAATTCGTCGAGTTGCAGACGGAGCACCACGGATGCAACCTGGTTGGCGCATTCTTGCTCCAGAACCTTGATTCGGAGTTCACCTTCAAGGCATGAGCACGAGATTATCATGAAGAAAGCCCGAGCAACTGCTTACCGCCAGAAACATGGTTGGGCGACAAATCCTCTGCACGTACCCACACGCGGACTGTACAGGGCGAATTGGGCTCGATCTCTTTTTCATTAAGTTCAAATGGGTTGGCGGAGGCAAGACAGACGGTCACTGCAGACACTACGGCCAGGAATACGGAGGAAGTGAGGGGTGCTTTCATCGTGTTTCGGGTCAAGATACAGATGAGCGTGGCGACCCTTTTATCTATTCGATTCTCGAAGGCGCCTGCCGGATTGTAATTGTGTACTATTCTAGTTTACCTACTGCCTTTTCTGTAAGTTGAATTGACTAGCGCGTGAAATATATTCATTCTTCTCTGTCATTGTCCCAGTCAAGTCCTAGTCTCGGCCTCAGGCCAATTTATTCTAGCCGAAGATACGACTTTTGATAATGTGCCACAAGCTTCTCCCGCGTATGCTTCTCTACAGCGAGGACGGGGAAACGCCAGTTTCAGGTTCAGCTCAGGCGCTTCAGGGATAACAAGACAATGCTTTTTATGATGGTGAGCGACTTGCGGTGCTTGTCCAAGCAACGAAGCGTTCCATCCTTCGTGCGTAGAAAATAGATCGATTGACTCTTCGGAGGAACGCAACCGCGTCCTCGTTCTAATTCAAAGTAGTTAGTTTACATCTGCTGGTTTCCGAGATGCTGATCTACGGAGCGACGATCAAAGGCCACTGGTCATTACCTTCGTCAACGACTGCTTCATTGTGCAGGGGCCAGATCCCTCTTTCTTCAGCGACAACCTTCTTCCTCCACAGCAGCCCCACATAATTTCCACGTTGATAATGTTTGGTAGGATCAGGATATTCATACGAATACCGACTCCTGTTCATGAACGACTGCATGAACTGTATCGGGTCAGTCGAGCCAGGCCGCATCAGCCGAGCGGAAGTGTTGGCGATGGCCTCAACGGTGACCAGAGGTTTCGCAGCCGGAAATGAAGCCGGCATGTCCATCTGTAGCCCGCTGCGCAGGAGAGGTGTAACAGCGCCATCTGGCTCAAGATAGTGCGCGAAGGACTGGTCTGACGCTTCCGGACCCACAACGGTGATGGGGACTATGGCGTGCAAGGTCATCTTGCGATAGTGTTTTGAGTCTTCTGAACCTGCGGAGGTTCCGAGGCGTGTCCAAGTGTCCCATAAACCCTCCTCGATCGCAGCGAGATCGTGGTCGTTCTCGGAGAACTCCAGCTTCTGGCCGGGATACATACATCTGGCCACATCCAGGGGATATAGCACAGTGAGCTCAACATGCAACAGGTTCTCGACCCCGGAATAATACGACATTATGTCCACCGGAGCTTCTGGAGGAAGTCGGAATTCAAATGTAGTTTGAGGATTTGAGGATGTTATGGCTGCCTCGTCACCGGAAGAATAGGAAGGATACTGCCACACTTTCTCATCGTCGTTCTCCGCGAATACATTTGAATGCTTCTCGGATTTGGAATAGACTTGGTCCTTAACGGACGGCTGATCGCACAGGCCGGACCAAGCGCTGGAACATCCTGAATCGCCGGCAGAGGCAGCATGCGCGTGCGCCCAGTGGTCTCGAAAGACTGGCTCCACGTAGACGTAGACATCAGACGGAATAGTGGTGCCGTGTGTCGTGGCGTGAACAGTAACCAGCCCTTTCAATGACTGCCCTGAAATCAAGTCAATGTCGAGCTCATGAAAGTACGGCGAAAGAGACATACCCGCCGTGGCGACCTTCCCACTGTCGACGGTGACTTCGGCAGTGAATGCAGAGCGCTGGTCCTTTGGTAAACACTTCTTCAGCAGCTCTGCCTGTTTGTTGTCTGAAGGAGCGTCGCATTTTTCGCACTTCAATTCCTCGAAAGTCAAATTCCAAGTGAAAAGGGACTGAATGTGCTTTTCCGATGACGGAATGAACGCTGTATGACCACTGGGTGTCTTTTCAATGCGCCCATCGGTAAATGTCACAATCTGGGTTCTACTTCAGGCGATTCGTCATCTCGAAGACACTCTATTTACCGTAGTGTAACGATAACCGAGGTCGCTGAATGTATATTGGGCAATAGGACCGTGAAGGTTGCGATATTTGGAGACCACCGCGGGATAATTGACGGGAGGTACAGCAACAGTGAACGGTGTGACGATGGCGTCAGAAATGTCTGTGAGACCTGAGCTTGAGCGGGAGTGTCAGTGGTAAAACTTGAGCAGCATACCGGGGTTTCGGAGAAGAATCGCCTCAGTGGTCCACGATCTTCTTTCCTCTGCTTTTATGGTCCATAATTCCGGATCACTCAGACCATCATCGTGTGCCTGGTAGTCGTATACCACGTCGCTCCCCATCCAGCTGGAATACTCCGTCGACGCGCTCTCATTCGCTGGACGCACTTCGGGCAATACAGCGCCCTCTTTCAAATGCTTGACCTCGCCGAATTCGTCAAGTTGCAGACGAAGCGCGACGGACGCAATCTGCTGGGCGCACTCTTGGCGCGGCACCTTGATACGCAGCTCACCTATTTAATTGAGACCTTGTCACTTCGGGACGCGACAGAGTACTGAGCCACATACCCCGAGAGACATGATTGGGTGACAGGTCCTCAGCACGCACCCACGCACGCACCGAGCAAGGCTGGTCTATATCGGTTGATTCTGCGAACGAGTCGGCAGACGCAAGATGGACGGTTAACGCTACGGTCAACAAGAAGGATGCAAGAGGCGATCGCATCGTGTCCGTGTCCAAGATTCAAATGAGAACGACGCCGCTTTTAAGCATCGAAAGGCGTCTAACTGTCCCGCAACCGCCGACGACAATATCACTATCAATATCACAATCACTTCTATCCAGCTCTGAGGTTAGAACTGGTATCAACGGTCGTAGACAGTACGCACCAATAACGCCGTAGCACAGTATGTAGACCCCATTTTGAGGATACACAGTCCCAACTTCGACTTGATAGAACGAAAGGCCCTGAGCGTCGGGTGGTTTAGGCAAGGAGCTTGAGTGAACGGATGCCAGTTACCATTCAATCGAAGATGCGGGAGGCCAACAACTGGTGAACATAACATTCTGGACTTCTGCCGAACAAGACTATGTATCTGAGCGCCGCTCTCAGAATGCTGGGCCTTTGGTCTTTCAGAGTCGTTGCTAGTGAAGCCATCGACGAGGAGCTGGATATCAGAGAATTCTGGCTGACGGGTGTGCGATGGGAACACGTTCAAGTTGAGTTGCCGGTTGTCAATGGTCGCCGGCGGACTTTCTTCCTCTTGACTGTCAACTTTGAACTGACTCCAAAGACTCTTCAGAGTCTGTTTCCGTTCCAAGCGCACACAGACTCTTGACCGGTCGAATATAAAGAACACTTGTAAATCCCACTTGGCAGTAAACCACGGTCAAATTTCGACTGAAGTTCGAAGGACCCCCTCGACTCGTCATCTTGAGTTTCCCTTCAGCCACGAATACATCTTAGACACAGTTCGCTGCAACCGAGAATCTGCGCCTCCCGGCTATCCGGACGCCGAGTAGCTCGCTGTCTGGTCTGATTTTTTCATCACGCATTACCTCCTGCCTTCGAGGCCCTATGGTGTTGAGGTCATTGCCATGCGCTTTTGCTTCTGAATCGGCACCGGTGGATGTACTGATCACTGGCATCCCTGTCGCCAGTATGGTGGACGATACACGGGAAAGCAATGCCTCCACATTTACCATCGACTGGCCGTTGTGATGTGGATGGCAACAAGGATCTCTACATCTTTCACCAGCTTTGTCCGTCCGATGCTGGGTTCCACTGTATTGTGCTTGCTCTTTCGAGCGTCGTCGACTTGCGGTTGATAGCAGGGCGCGTTCGTTATAATGGGTCAACCCGAGTTCTGGAGGAATGGAAGTGAACTGACCATCTGCAAACTCTTTGAATGTGGATAGTTGCGGCCCTTCGTCGAAGGTTCGCCAAACTTGGATGCCGACTGGATGGCGGGATAGAGTGATCTGCGTATCGCATTTCTCATGCAGAGGATGCGCCTTAGATGTGCTCAATATCCAAGTGCGTGGAATTTGGACCCGATTGGTGAACGTATCATCCTCACAAATCATCCAAAGCCACTCACAATACGATCTGTATTTCAAAACCCTAGCTCGCCCTCAAGATATCTAATTCACATACTATATCCTCTGGTCTGCCGCCCGTAGGCCACCCGTGTATGTGGCGATGAAGGGGCTGGCGCCATGAAATGACTTCGAGAAGGCGGCCTCAATGAAGCAGTCGGCTGCGAATTTACCATCAGGAAATGACAATGGCTTACTATGGAGCCAAGTCCCAGGGCCGGTGCGTTGGATAAAGCACTGACGGCGTACGCAGTGAAGCTGGTGGAAGTGTCGACGACCGCAGTTTGCGATGGGCTGTCTCATGCTCGTGTAACCGTGGTCTCGCTTCGGTATAAACTACACACCCGCTTTCCGAGCCCGCCGGCATTTCCGAGAAAGCGGGATGCTTGACCTGAGTAGCGAAGTCAAATGTAATTGAGTTCGAAATCTAAGAATCGGCATAAACCTGCGAGATAACTGCCTACAAAGCTAGAGTCTTTCCATTTTTAGTCTAGAGACCCGACGGAAACGAAGTTTTACCCTTACTTTCAGAGTAATCGCCCGGAAAGGGAGGACAGAAAAAAGTGATGACGATCACATGATCGCGTTACAGGTCAGCTGACCGCGTTCCAAACACACCCCGTTCCAGCCCGTTCCCCATTCATCCCGCCGCCAACGCCGAACACCCAACGCCAAAACATTGCAAGATGGCGACGCCGAAGAGGGGGGTTCATTGGGGAGAAGACATTAGCTTTGGCTCTCCGTTCTCAGATGCATCCTCCGCGATAACCTCGACATCCAGCCTCGACTTCATCAACTCTCAACTCGTTGCCCATGGATTCGCGCAGGCTCCAGGCCTCTCTCTGGACGGAATCAGTAATGCAGACTCGGAGCGGGTAGTGAAATGTCTTCTTGGTATGCTGAGCCAACGAATGGTACGCCAATAGCATCGGTGTGGACGGTCGGATATTCAGAGTTTTGCGATCATAGGACGACATGGCGCGCACAGAAGACTTGACTACAAAACTACGGACTTTGACATACGACCATGAACGCCTTACGACGATGCATCGCTCGGCGGTAGACACGGCAGCGAATGCGGAGCGCGAAGCGAATCTACACAAGTCGCGTCTAGCGTGCGTGCTGTTCCACCACTAAACAGCTCTCTGAACTCAATTATTCACAAGTTCTACGACACGGCTACTGCAAGCTGCCGAGTCGGCGCATAGAAACACGGTTGGGGAGCTACAACGCGCTCGGACGTCCTTACAAGCAGTGCGCGCCACTCATCAGACCGAGCTGAAGAAGAAAGAAAAGGAAGTAGATAAGATTGTGGAGCGATGGGGAAAACTCGCCGATATGCAAGGAAAACTGTCGACCGCGTCGAGTGGTCTTACATGCACGAATCTCAAGGTCGTAACGGGCGCTGAAGTCATTGGCAGAGGTCCTGGATTGGTAGAGGTGGCTTTAGAACAGGCCGAAGACGCGCGACAACGACTCGGCCAAGAGAATTCTCGCCTGCGTGAGCTACTACTCTGTGCGGTGAATGAAGCCCAATCTATGTTATTTTTGGCCCGTACATCCGAGCGGGAGGAGGAGGTGGGAGTTCTCTGTTTTTCCCTAATTTATCTCGTTCTTACCGCTGGTGGCAAAGCCTGTTCCTTTTACGCTGCCAACACTATTCCCCATGGCATCTCAAGAAACTGCCAACGATAAATTGGGGTCGCTCCTCGTCGCTCTTCGGGAAGCTGTAATCAGACCATTAGCCCATCCCGTAACCCCTTCTCCCTCAGCAGCTGTAGTCAGAAACCCGAGCCCTGTTTCCGATGGCGAGCTCGTCCGGCTCCAAGGTGTCATCCAGCAACTCAAAAATGAAATAGGTATGCAGTCTATTTCACTTACCGTTCGTTGTCTGACTGTCTACAAGATCGTTCTCAGAAGGACGCTGTGGCGCAGGCTGCTCAAACACAGGCCGTATTCGATCAATTTGCCGGAGACATGCGAATGGTCGAGAGCGATGTTGGCGACGCGAGCGTAGATCTCATGATTGCCCCAGTGAGGGACGAGGAGAAGGAGCGACTAGAAAGAATCAAAGCGCAACTCGAATTGGAACGCAGAAACTTCACAGAAGCGGCTTTGAAGCTTGGACAAGAGAAGGCGGCATTGGAGGTAAGCAGCTCACTGCAACTGGCTTCGGAACAAATCTGACTGTCTGGAAGGCTGAACGAATGAGACTCCTTGACGAAAAGCGGTCATGGGAGGTCGAGAAAATGCTTGCGGAACTCCCCCCCACACCCAGGCCAGCCTCCCCTTTGAAAGCGTCCACGAGCAAGAAGCTGGCTCGTGGCTCGCCGCGGAAGTCCCCAGCAAAGGTGGTTGCAGTTGGCAAAGCCGGGGCGAACCGAAAGACTATTCGAGTATCGCGACGCTCCTCGCTTTTGTCTCCGCCTCGCATTCAGCCTGCATTCGAGACAGAGGTTATACCCCCGCTACAAGCACCCTCATTCACGTCGGCTTCTTCATCCCTTCTTCCTACCTCCTTCGTCCTCCCCCCGCCCTCGCCGAGCTCCGCCTTCCCCGCTCCCACACTCCTGCTCTCCTCTTCATCGCCAATACTCGAACTTCCCCGACAGGACTCGCAGGCGTCCGTGCCAGCAATTGCGGGACCTTCCACCCCATCGGCCAACCCCATTCACCTGCCCTTCCCAATGGCAAAGCCATTTATGCCACGTATGATTCACGCGTACTCTCCCGCCAAACCAAGTCCCCTCAGCCGTATTCTCATGCTCAGCAACTCACCCGCCAGCCCGATGGAGGGTGATTCCGACCTCATGGGAATTGCGGGCGATGCAAGAAATACGTCGACGCCACTCGAGGTGTTGATGGAGGGGGATGAAAGTCCTTTGGTGGATGCTATGTTTCCTCAAGTGGTGCCTGCTCCTGCTCCTCAACGACAACTTACTCTCGCGGAAGAGCTGGGTGTATCAGAAAGCCCGCCTGATAGTCCTGAAGCGCTGCCGGTCGTTTCGGCACCGGCCGCTAATAATGGCGCGCTAGGTGGACGCGTGTTTTCTAGACAGCCGTCGAACACCGGGACTGGAAGGTTCGCTGCGCAGGAGAAGGGCAAGGGACGTATGCCTGAGCCTGTTGGGTTAAGAGGTGCGAAGGCAGTTGGGGAGAAGGAGAATGGGGCGGGAAGTTTGAAACGCAAGGCCGCGTCGGCGCCGCCGAAAGCGTCATCGCAGCAGCCACTTCGAGGAGGCGGGACCGATGTGGGTGTCAAGAAGGCGAAGACTCATGCAGCAGCAGGAGGAAGTTCTGGGAACGCTGGTGGTAAGCCAGTGCCGCGACCGAGGATAGCAGCGAAATTGCCTACTGCTCCTTCGGCGAAGACTAGTGGTCCCAGGAGAGTACCGCTCGATAGTGGGGAGACCTTGCCTATGAATCGTGGTCGGTGATTATTTGGAATTTCTACAACCTATCTTTGCATATTTCTTTTCTCTCCTGCATCCTATCTGGCTCCTATGTATTCTTCACGTTGCACAACGATAAAATTGCTGGAAATCACGGAAAGGTAGGTATCAGCGGGAATTGTGAGCTGCAACCAAGGACTGGTTCACGTAGATCACAGCACAGCCTCTCGCCACCATCTCCCGCCCATCTCCCATGTCGTCTCCCGTCCATTTCATCTGCACATCTGAGCGTCGTATGAAACACATCCACAACAATCAGATAGCACTAAATTCGGCGCCTTCCTACTTCTCCGTATGCTTGAGCCTATCGCCCTTCACGCCCATACTTTCTCACAAAGTTTGTGAAATCGAGCCAAACGTGCCAGAGTTTGACCGGACCCCTCACACGGGGGCTCAGCAACGTTAACTACAATGTTTCTCTCCGTATTCTCCGCCTTCCTTCCAATGCCATGGCGGATATCACAAAAGCACTGGGCGGATGATCATCATCGCGGGACCTTCAAGGTGCAAGCGCTCTTCGAATGAATAAAAGCGTCAATGTGCAGACTGGCACCTCAGAACTACGATGAAAGCATCCCTCGCACCTCTCTTTCTGACCATAGGGGTGGCGGTCTATCTTGTCTCTGCTGACTTGGTCGGAGACGAAGAAATCCAGCCTTGCACAGTCCAGGCGTGGGTGCGTGCTGAAGACTTATCGCCCAACCACGTCTCTCGTGGTGAGTGTCTGCTCAAGCGTTCTTCATGGCAATTTCAGAGCCAATGCCTTGCAGGTGAACTCCGTATCAAGGTATCCAAGGAAGAATGCGCAGACCTAATTGCCTCCGTGGCGCTACGTTTGCAATTTGACGAATTTGGGCAAGTTAAGCATTTGAAAAATGGTGCCGTGTTGCCCGAAGTGCGTCCATCGTACGAGAGCGCTTCGACAGAGTTTACCGGCGGGACCGGGGACGAGGTGGTATACGACTACCAGGCTTACGATGACAGTCTGATTGATTCGGAACTATGGACCATCGAAGCAGAGGAGAGAAGCTCATGGATGACGGAGGCGATTCTTCTCCAAAACCCTGGTACGATATTCAAGGTTTGCTTGTCACTTGCATCACCAATCAAGTCTCAGACGTCTCCAAAACCATCCTCACACCTTTCACTGTTGCTGTCCCCGCCGTTAATTATCCCGCGGTGGTCTCTAAGTATCGCAACCTTTATAATTATGGTCCTGTTGCGCAACATGCCTTCAGCGATCTGGGATATCGGTACACTACGGTAAATGGATTGTTCTTTTGTCGATGACGAAACGCCTGAAGTAGAGCTTAGATTGTGACATTCGTTGACGGACGTATTAAAGAGATACCGAGCGGCCATACAGCATTCATTCCCTCATCGGAAAGGCACGTTCAGTCGCCCTTGACATGGAATTTGACTTTCGAGGAATCAAAATGCCGAAGGTGTGAAGCGCCATCAAATTTATACCACAAATATGAAGAGCTGCTGGAGAAGTGTTTACCAAAGGACCAGCGCTCTGCATTCACTGCTGAGATCACCATCGACAGTGGGAAGGTCGCTGCGGCAGGTATGTCTCTATTGCCATACTTTCATTAGGTCGGCGTTGACTTGATTTTAGGGCAGACATTGAAAGGGCTGATTACTGTTCACACCACCAAACACGGCACTACCATTCCGTCTGATATTTTTGTCTACGTGCAGCCAGTCTCTCGCGACCACTGGGCGCACGGGCGTGCTGCAGCTGCCGGCGATTCAGCATGTCCCAGTGCGTGGTCGGGGCTGTGCAATCAGCAGTTTGTCGAAGGTCAAATCTACTCTCAGTCCGAGCGGCACTCTCATTACGTGTTCGAGGAGAAAGATGACAAGAAAGTGGTATGCTACCCTAGTCTGTCTCATGGCTACGAGGAAGCCATAACATCCTCAAATTCCCGGATCACCTTTGAATTCTCACTCCCAGCAGACGCTCCCGTGGACACCGTCTCATATTATTCCGGGATTGAGAACTTTTTGAACGTCGAGCTCACTGTGCTTCATTCGCTCGACGTGGCCAGATGTCTGAATCCCGGTCGGGACTTTCTTGACAATGAGGACGATCCCGCTGCGATCGAGGAAGGTTTATGGGACACGTGGACACGCCTTGGAAGCCCCGCGGGTTCAGAGTCAGACTCAATATTCTATCGCCAGATGACTTTGCATGCCATGGTCCCCATCACCGTTGTAGGCCCGGACGCGTCAGACCAGTCCTTCGCGCACTATCTTGAGCCAAATGGCGCTGTTGCACCTCTCCTGCGCAGCGGGTTTCAGATGGACATGCCCGCTTCATTTGCGGCCGCGAAACCTCTGATCACCGCGGAGGCCATCGCCGAAACATCTGCTCGGTTGCTGCAGCCTGCTCAGAATCGATATTCGCTTGAATATCGCGGGCCTGATCCTACCTATAGATATCAAGGCGGAGACTATGTCGGGCTGCTTTGGAGGAAGAAGGTTGTTGCGGAGGCGAAGGGGATCTGGCCTCTCCGAAACAAAGAACTTTTCGAGGAAAGCGAACATCAGCAACCTTTGAAGGTCGCGCCTTGACCTCTGCAAACGAATTGTATTTCAAAGAAATCGCGCTCCTGGTTTCTGGATAGCGCTGCGTACTATGTATTTGAATGTAATAGAGACTCGTAGATTTTGAACGAGACACGTCTGACGCGAGGAATACAAAAGCAATCAGGAATTGGGGGTGACAAAACCGTGACGGCCCGGGCATCGACATGAATGCAATTTCTACTCCCACTACCACAACACTTCAGCTTTCAGCCCCGCGCTTTTCTTGTTGCACGCACGCTCAAGGCACCGAACACGGCAATTCAATCTACGGGAATTGCTTGCGACGCCAACCTATATATGTGCAGTGTATATACAATCAAGTCATTGAATTTAGCGCTGGATGATTGTTGCCACTGTACCATTGCGGTGCCGAGTGGATAAAAGCGCCGTGCTCATCTCAGAATCGACAAGAACACAATGAGACCTTACCCCGTATCTCTGGTCCTGACCGCAACGTTTGGAGTCTGCCTTGCGTCCGCCGAATCAGCAAACATCAAGCCTGCAGCTGCTGATCAGCCCTGCACTGTTCGCGCGTGGGTTCGTGCGGAGGATTTATCGCCCAACCACGTCTCTCGCGGTTTGTGACTAACTGCTTTGCTCTTTTGTTTTCATGATACTTATGCCCCGCAGGGGAGCTCCGTATCAAGGTCCCGCGAGAATGTGCCCAGCAGATTGTATCCGTCGCGCTCCGGCTGCAACTTGACGAATTTGGCGAAGTAAAGTATTTGAAAGAGGGCGCTGTTCTACCACAAGTGCATCCTTCAAATGAGAGCGCCTCGACGGAATATTCCGACTGGATGGGGAGCGATGTGGTATATGACTACCAAGCTTATGATGACGGTCTGAGCAATCCAGAATTGTGGACAGTCAACGCAGAAGAAAGAAAAGCGTGGGCGACTGAGGCAACTCTGCTCCGAAATCCTGGTACGCAGTTCAAGTCTCAACCTTTATGAACTGCCACTAACTTGTAAACAGACCTCTCTGAAGCCATCATCACACCGTTTACTGTTGCGGTGCCTGCCGTGAATTATCCCGCCGCCATCTCTTCCAATTACCGCTCCCTTCATGACCCTGTTGCGCGGTATTCTTTCAGCGACCTAAGTTATCGATACCTAGCGGTATGCTCGTTCCTTTTGAACTCTGATTACACAAAGACTGATGCGGCGCCCAGATTGTACAGTTTGTCGACGGGCATAGTCAAGACATCCCAACAGGCTACACGGCTTTCATTCCTGCGTCGGAAGCGCACGTCCAATCGCCCTTCACGTGGAATCTTACCTTTGAACAAAAAGCGCGGACGAGGTACAGTGATCCGAGTCAGAAGCAGCGAGAAGAGGAAGAGGAGAAGTGCTTGCCGAAGAACCAGCGTTCTGTATTCAGCGCAGAGGTAACCCTTGATAACGGGAAGTTTGCCGCACAGGGTATGTCTTGAACCTTTCCTTTTTACTTCTTTCTCCATGCTTTGTTCGAATACTAACTCGCTTCCAGGCCAGCCGTTAAAGGGCCGCGTAACTGTTCACCAGCTCAAAAACGGCACTACTACCTTGTCCGACATTTCCGTCAGTGTGCGATCGGTCGCTCGAGAACATTGGGCGCAACAACAGGATGGTGATAGCAGCGACTCAGCATGTTCCAGCTCTCGGTCAGGACAGTGCCATACTTCGTCCGTCACAAGACAGCTCTTGTTCGAACCCAATTTCTACTCGACCATTTTCGCCGAAGACGACAGCAAAGAGCCTCGGCATCTCTTCCCCGACAGCAGCGCTCGTGGACCTGTAACATCTTCGGAACCCCATTTCAGCTTCGAGATCCAAGTTCCGCGTGCGACTCCGATGGAATTTGTCTCGTATTACTCGTCGATTCAGAACCTGCTTGAATTGCAGCTCAGCGTGCTCTACCCGCCAGAGGTCGCCAAGTGCATGCACCCCAAGCTGGATTTCCTCGACAAGGAGGAAGATCCCACCACGACTGAGGAAGGGCTTTGGGACACATGGACGCCGGTCGGGAAGTCGGCCGTCTCGCAGACCAAATTTTATCGCAGCTTGACATTGGAGGCTGCGGTCCCCATCACAATTCTGAGCTCGGACTCCTCAGAGCAACCCATGCCGCACTACCTTTCGCCAGATGGCGCTCTTGCTCCTGTCCTCCGCAGCGGCTGGCAGATGGACATGCCAGCTTCATTTCCTCCTGCGAAACCTGTTATCGTCGTTGAGGGTATCGCCAACACCACCGCTCGATTGATGCAGTCGGGCACGACCGACCCGGCTCAAAGCATGCAGCGATTTATGAATATGAGTAGATTCCGGAATGAATTCCCTGACCCCACCAAGAGTTATCGCAGCGGAAGCTACGTTGGGGTGCTTTGGAGGAAGAAGATTGTTGCTGAGGAAAGGGGGATTTGGCCGCCGCGAAAGGAACAAGTTTCTGGAGAAGGTGAGGGCCAACGGCCTTTCTATGTTTGAGCGACCTGTTGCACTTGTAGGGTTTGTCGGTTCTGAACTGCTTCATGTATCATATATACTCGGATGAAATGTAAAAGAGGCTCGAGTTTTGAATTTCCAGTCTCAGACTCGCATGTATGTATACAGAACCTGCGAAGGAAGGCAGCAGAACTGGATTTGTCGCACTCAGCCCCGGATTGAATTTAACTACTGTACGTCCTCAGTCTTGAGCACAGTAGCGAAGCTGTCTGCAAGCTCTACCATGACCATCTATAGTTGTTCATTAACATTGTGTCGAGTCAAAGTCAACGAGAACATACCTCAGCGACTTCCTTTCCCGTTGCGCCCAGCTTACCGCCACCAACCGCGGGCAAGTCGCGTTCCCCCACCGCATCAGAAACCACAATCGTCTCGTACCCAAGCTGTTGTGCGTGCCTCGCCGTGGTGCTGACGCAGACATGCGCCATGTACCCCACCAACACCACCTTGCGCACCCCCGCGCGCTTGATTACGGCTTCGAGGTTCGTATCCGCAAACGCGCTGGGGAAATTCTTCGTGACGACCACTTCGAAGTCGGCATCGCCTTCGGCGCGGGCAACGCGTTCGGAGAGAGGCGCGAGCTCGGGGAATATCTCTGCGAGCTCGGTACCAGCAGTGAATACAGGCGCGCCGGCTGGTGTGATGTGCTTGATGTGCGCAACTGGGGCGCGCGCGGCACGGTAGCGCTACAGTGAAAATTTGAGCAGTTGATACGCGTAGGTATGTATGAGGAACGCACTTGAAGGAGGGTCAAGATATTTGGCCGGCTGTACGCGATCGTCTCCTGCGAGATAGTAAGGAATCCATTGAGGTATTCGTTTTGCGCGTCGATGATGATAAGGATGGAGTCGCGAGCGGCAGGGGAGACAGTGGATGGTGGGACACCAAGATGGGCGAGAAAAGACTTGGGGGCTGCCATAGATGCTCTAGATTCTGCTTATTTGACTTTCGTGTTTGATGCTGAGTCGCTGGACTCGGAGATGTGAGGATGGGAGGGCCTTTTATAGTTCGCTCAAAACATCGGGCAGCCAAGCCAATGACCAAGTGAAACCATGGAAGACATGGTGTTCCTAAAGAGCGCTCGGCCCCTGTGGTGGCAAGTAAGCGGTATGGTATTTGGATGCTTATGAATCCTGACCAGTACGGTACTCGGAATTTGTGAGCAAAAGGACTTGCAGTGCTACAGTAGAAGGGAGTCTCCCATTTCTAACGCAGATCAAGTGGAATACTCTGGAAGCCTGGGAAGTAATCCGGAGCCAGAGTCTACACACTGGCAGTGCTTGACTCAGGGAAGGTCCTAGTCGGCTTCCACAAACCACGCTTTTTGTCGATCGCGACCTTGGTCGTCATGATGCTATCAGCAGCTGGCGCATAGGTATTTGGTCTCTCAGAATCTGGATCTGAGTGCAGGCTGGATGTAGAACAGCCTTTTCAAATCTTGAGAAATCCGAAGTGGAAGTGGGAGCAAACAAGAGGCTACCAACCCTAACCTAACTCCGCATGCCAAATAGGAGCTCGAGCTTCCTCTCATTTTCTTCCATGTCCTCTGAGCCACCAGCTGCAAAGCGCCAAAGGACCGAAAACGCGCCTGAAGTGACACGCTCAGAAACGTGGAGAGATGATGGAAATGTTGTCTTACAGGCGGGAAATGTCCAATTTCGCGCACATTGGAGCGTACTCGCGCTACATTCGTCTGTGTTTAGCGACATGCGCGGACTGCCCCAACCCCCCGATCAGCCTACCGTTGAAGGATGCCCTGTTATCGAACTCTCGGATGACTCTACCGACGTCGAGTACCTACTCAAAGCTCTCTACATTCCGTCCGTGCTCCTGGATATTATTTTGCGCGGAAACTTGATCGTTCTGACGAAATCTCATTACTTGTGTAGTTCTTTCCACTGCGAGAAGGCCCTTCCGCTCCCGGTCATTGGCGCTCTCCTTAGATTGGGCCGCAAGTATGACTTGAAATATCTTTTCGATTCAGGAGTGGCGCGCCTTACATCTGAATTCCCGGCCACCCTCCAAGAATACGACATCGCGCGGTTCTCCAGCTTCAAGTTCGAAGCCATTATAAGCTACCCTCATATGATATTCGATATTATGACGCTGGCCCAGGAAAATCAAATCTTCACGGTTCTTCCAGCTGCTTATTATTGGGCGGCATCATACAAACCGGTGGGTACTCATGAGTCGAATGGAATGTTTGTGGCTGATGCTGGGCTTACAGCGCAGACTCTTCGAAATGAATGGTGACGAAGGGCGGCCTTCAATACCGCCCATACATCTTCGCAGATGCATCTCAGGCAGAGAAAGCCTTATAACGAAGCAATTATTGCCTTCCTATGTATTTGGATGGACTACAAAATGGGACTTTCAAGATTGCATAACTACGGCAAGGTGCACCAACCTTCGAGAGGCGTACTTCAGCGCATGTCTGCGAGACCGTTTGATGTTGGCTCTGACCAAAGGGGAAGGATTCACATCGCAACTCTGCCAGAATTGTCGTGGCCACGCGCAGAAATTGATCTCGGCCGGACGCGAGAAAACCTTGAACGAATTGCCACAAATATTTGATCTTCCTCCTTGGAATGAGTTGAAGAACGGCGACTTGTGAACCTTCTTTTACCTACGTGACTCTCATTTTCAATGCATTTTTAATTTTTGTTTTCGGGCTTGCCTGCGGTTTCTCGTGCTCTTGATCCTGTTCAGACTATCTTCTACTATGTATGTACTATTCATCCGCCATCCAGTTGGCAACCAGAATACAGGAAGTTCTTCGAGTTGACCAATGAAAGCGGATCAGCCCTAACTAGGGCAATCACCGGCGTGCCGATTTCAACTTACTCTTGACCATCATGTCCTCGACGGAAGCGTCCCCGGCAAAACGCCAACGAACCGATGATGCTCAGATAAACCGCTCGGATATATGGAAGAGTGATGGAAGCGTCGTCCTACAAGCCGCAAATGTGCAATTCCGTGTTCACTGGAGTGTTCTGGCGCAGCATTCACCCGTATTCAGCGACATGCAGGAAATACCCCAGCCGGCTGAACAACACAGCATAGAGGGTTGTCCCGTAGTCGAACTTTTCGATGATCCTGAAGATGTTGAGAACTTACTCAATGCGCTGTACACTCCGTTGGTGGCATGCGATTCTTTACGGTGTCTATATTGAAATTCCTAATTGCAGGTCTTTCCACTGCCAAGACGTTCTCCCATTTCCTGTCATTCGGGCTCTCATTCGACTAGGTCGCAAATACGATTTCAAATATCTGTTTGATTCCGCTGTTGCGCGCATTGCCTCTGAACTGCCAACAACTCTTGATGAGTACGACACGAAAACGGCGCCGTTCTACAAAACGATCGAAGAGTATAAAGGGTTGACTTTTGACTTGATATCACTTGCCAGTGAGAGCGGAATCATGACCGGGCTCCCAATTGCCTATTACCGTGTCTTGAAGTGGGGCGTGGTGAGTGGCAACAAATTAATACAACGCTAAATATTGTTTGTATCTGACGCACCTTCAGGCTAGACTTCTCCAAGGAGTGGATAAACTAGACGGCTCGGTAACATTCCTTCCCCCCCTCGACTTGAGCAGATGCGTTATTGCTCGCGAAAAGCTTCTAATAAGGCAATTTCAACCGGGTTATTCGTTGGGGTGGGCGCGGAAATGGGTCTTTGACGACTGTATCGGGTCCACAGTATGCTCTAACGCGCGGGAGGCGGTTTTGGCGAAGTATATGGATCAAGCTCTCATGGGCGCTTTGTTGAGACCGTCAGAGCTCAAGGGGTTCAAATTCTGCTCGGCCTGCGCTAAGCATGCGCATGACTGTATTATCTCCGGGCGGAAGAAAATGTGGGCAGAGTTGCCTGGTGTTTTCGGCCTTCCTTCGTGGAAAGATCTGAAGTGACCGATGGTAAGTCTCTGTCTTTGAGTCTTGGGGTTCAGTTCTGATATTGGGTTTCTGGCTATTTAGAGTCCTCTGTTCAACGATGATCTAGAACTCGCTCCAGTTTCGCTATGCTTTCCCCCAGATTATTCTGTCAGTTCTACTTGAGTACGATCTGAGAGCTTGAAATTGACACATTCCTCTACCAAACTCCGAGTCACGGAGCAGTGGTGCTTTCCAGGTTTCCTCAACCGTGACTTTCCTGACAGCGCAGCCTCCTTCGACGAAGTTAGCTCCTAGAATCCCTGACACTTGTATGATTTTTTCGACTCTGAACTATACGATGGCATTGTGATTTTTTTTTTGCTTCTGCGGGAATTTTGTTTTCTACTCACCTGTGACCTGAGTGCGATCCTATTGGCCAGCGGCAAGTTTACCCAATTTACCAAATCGTCGGAGTGCCTGAGGCCCCCGGTCACTGACATATAGGTCTGTAACATCCATAGAGTAAAACAACGTCCAATTTGAGAGGTCTATTTGGCGAACCAGCCATCTGACAGAGGTTTTGACTAGATAGGGCGATGCAGCTCCTCTAAACTAAGCGTTTGCGCGCATTTTCAGAAAGAAATCGTGGTTTTTGAAGCCGCCAGAGCGCCATCAGTGCTGAAAAATAGAGTAAATCAGGCCAAAATTCGGGTTTTCAATGTTACAGACCTATATGTCAGTGACCGGGGGCCTAGTGCCTGTTTACCAACTTTCCGCCGAGTTCGGATCAGACGAGTCATTGATCGAAGGACGTAATCAATTCGAACTTGTTTCTTCCTCTTTTTACGACCATGTCCTCCGCCGAATTTGAGTCTCCGTCTGCCAAACGGCAAAGGATAGAAGACGCGGAGATTATCCGTTCAGACATCTGGAAGTCGGACGGAAGTGTCATTCTCCAAGCCGAAAACATTCAATTCCGCGTTCACTGGAGTGTCCTCGCGCAAAACTCTTCAGTCTTCAGTGACATGGCAGGGTTACCTCAGCCATCGGATGAACCCACCATCGAAGGATGTGCAATTGTTGAGCTAACAGACGATGCAGTTGACGTCGAATTTCTCCTCAAGGCACTCTACATCCCGTTAGTATCAATCTTTCTCCGGTTTCGTCTCTTGATGTTGAATCGGTTTCCTAGAACGTTTCATAGTCAAAACCTTCTCCCACTTGCTGCTGTGGGTGCCATAATTCGTCTTAGCCGCAAGTACGATATAAAGGACCTGTTCGATTCGGCGGTGGCGCGTCTAACCTCTGAATTTCCTACCACACTGGAGGAATACGACACCATTTCGAAGGACCCGACCAGGTTCAAAAGAATTGAGCAGTATGATGGCCTTTTGTTTGACATGGTCGCTCTCGCAAGCGAAAACAACATCTTCACTCCGCTGCCTTGTGCCTATTATACGCTTGTACGGAGGTACTCGATTGTAAAGCCGACTTGCTTTCATGATAAAAACCAATTCGCTGACTATGACAAAGGCAGCCCTCTTCCGTGGTGTTCAACATGATTGCACTCTGTCTGCCATCAGCGGAGTCGACTTGAGCAGATGCGCTGCAGCACACGAAAAGCTTTTAGTGAAGCAACTACAGCCTGGGTATACTTTGGGATGGACGCGGAAATGGGACTTTGAAGGGCAGTGTACCTCTTCTCGGTGCCAAGGGATACGGGGCTTCGCTCTTGCGCACCATTTGGATAATTCTTGGATCGACGCATTGGCCAGTCCTACTGCCTTGGATAGAATGGGGTATTGCCCGTCTTGCACCAGACACGTAAACGAAGCAGTCACAGCTGGGCGGAGAAGGATTTGGAATGAACTGCCTAGTTTTTTTGACCTTCCACCTTGGGGCCAGTTGAGAAACGGCGACTAGAATTCTGCGCTGATTGCGCTTTCCGTCATGGTCTACTTCATGAACAAAGAATCGTTTGACCGTGGCGCCGCCTCGATCAACTGTGACCTCTCGACGTCGTGCTATATTCTTCCGGCTTGTTCTCTCGTCGACCCAACATTAGCATTATCCAATTCGTTCCCGTGTTTCACTGTAAATCTGTACCCTGCTGCTATATAATCTACCACATCCCAAGTCGGCCACTGCCGCACACCAGACAACTACATAGAGAAGTGGACTGCGAGGATGTACGGAGATGTGTTGAATGCAGCACCTTGACTTAAACAATTCAAGCCTGGGCGGGCGCTGCGCTCAGGTGAGTTTCGAAATGGGATTGAGCCATATTACGCGCAACAAAACGTCGGTTCGCAGCATGCGATTCGGATACAGGCAAGATACAGCAAGTCCTCAAATTTCAGTATCACCAAGGAAATCAAACAACATATGTGTTCGAATGTTCATGACTCCTACAATTACTGCTCCTCTGTCAGAGAATCCGCGAGCGCTTCAGAGCATCAACGGCCGTGGTTGAACGCGGCTTCAAATCACAACTGTACGGGAGCACCCGACTTCACAACGAGGTAAGAAGGTGCGAACAACGAAAGGGGTCTGATGGAACCTACATTAATGCGCCTTCCTCACAGTCCAACACGGGTTCATCTCCGGGTACAGGACGAATAGTAAAAGTCGCAAGCAAAGTTGCGATGGTGATCCATAGAGATGATGTGGCAAAGTGTTGACCCGGGCAAACTCTAAGTAAAAATCTCCTCAACTTATTCAACAAACCAAAGGATGTATAACGTACCGGGTTCCAAAGCCGAATGTTGCTTGATGTACTTTCCGAATTAATTCGTCACCTGTGGGCTCAAGAAATCTCTCGGGTCGAAACTCATCGGGATTGGCAAACTCCTCCTTGTCGTGGTTCATACCCCTTTTCGATGCCACGGTTAGGTCGTTGAATGCAAAGACAAAGTTAAGACGTGCCATATGTTGGCGACGACGTTACATCCGCGAGGGAAAATGAAGTCCCCATAAGTCACGTCGCAATGAAGTCTACGGGATGCTTCACAAAGATTTTGTCAGCACTAGCCCCGCTGGGAACCAATGTCTCACTCATAGGGGTAGGGGGATTCCAGCGCAATATTTCAGTCAGAACAGCTTCCACAAATGGGAGCGAAGGGCGGTCTTGATGAGTGGGCAGACGTCCCAGAATTCTGTCTACTTCCTCTTGCGCCCGAAGCTGAATGTGTGGATACAGCATCATTGCAATAAAAAACGTGTCGAGCGCGGCGATTGTCTAACGGACGTCGATTAACATTTGGAAAAAACAAACTCTCTTAAACCAACCGTATCAACAGCGCCACTGTACATTGAAATGCTCGCGAAGTCGACAAGGGTTTTGGTTTCCGCGTAATCCTCAGATGTGGCATTTCGTAGGATTTTTGAGCAGAAGGAGAAAGGAGCTTCTGGGTTATCCTAGAGTCTCGTTAGATGGACCCCGACAACAATCGGAGTAAATATATACCAGAGTTAACTTCATGATGCGAGAAGACTCAGAGACGAGTTGCTGTAAGTCACGACTGAAGGTTCGGATAGAACGATTAACACGAGCTCCAAGTAACACAGACGGAAGATATTTGCCTGAAATTGAAGGCTCAGGACGAGGAGTTTCGAATAAAGGACAAGTACTCAGTGGAAAGAACTCGACCCAAAACTTGCCAGGGGTCAAGATCAAGGAGGCACTTTTGGCGACGCGGTCCGAAAGAGTAACAACCAGATCCGTTAAGGTCTGCGGCCGATGACCAAGTGAGAGGGAAAGAAGCATGGAAGAATATAACCTTGCGAAACTCAGCTTCAGACAAGCGCAAGATGATAATAAACATATTACATTCTCGACTCGTCATGAACACTTGAAGATTCCAATAAGCGAAGGGCAAACGTTCTGGCCTCTGCCTCTTGCATAGATTCATAGGCTTGAGTAGCACGGGCATTGAGCGCTTCCTGAAGGTAACGTCGTGTTTTTTTAAAGTGCGGCCCAGGCGGTAGAAGCGTGAGAGCCTTGTCGAAACCGCAGCTACGCGAATAATGAGTATGCATACCCTCAATTGCGAAGAATATGATACAGACAGTGAAGCCATAACTCGGGGCTGGCGCGTGGAAAACAAATTCAGTCGCTTGTTGAGTAAATCATTCGCAGCCTTGAATTCGTTCAACACAATGATAGGTGTTCCTGCAATGGAGAGACTGTATAGAGAGCCTGGTGATTTGAGAGCAAAGGGAATAAGATGCGTGGCACCAGACGAGGAGCATGCAAGGCACCATTTGTTCGACCCCATTCATCGAATTTGCGCCATGGCTTGTAAGAGGGAACCTCGAACGTATGAGCAAACAGCCAATGGCCGCGAGGACTCGGTGGAAGGTGCTGGCGCCGACCACGATACCGATGACCAAGCGCACCCACCGCAATTAGGAAGACAACGATATAGAGACTGAACATCTGCCGAGTTAACGTTCATTTCTCAGTTGTGGATCCTTTAATTTGCCTGTAATGCCCTCGATCAGCGTCAAATTGGTTCAATCGGAATCAATCCAGCCTGTTTGTTCCAAGATCTCGGCGATACGTACCATAATCCTGCTGCGGGAGAAAAAGCGAATGCATGCATACGATACTGTGGGTCAAAATCTGCCGAACTCTGCGGTCGAAGTTCAGAACTGTGCTACACTGAGCACGACGACATTGGCCGTGTTGGGATCTCCACAAAAAGTGAAATAAGTAACGCATTTGGGCGTCATCACATCTGCTTCTCCCGCTAGATACGCCGTCGGCAACCCAGGTATCGAGAGATTTAGGGTGGCCGCCCGTGAGCAGCTGGCGGCGCCGGACGGATGAGCCGATGGTAGCCTGCAGGCTGCAGCAGCCAGCCTGACTGCTCAGGGCGCCGCGGCCCTGAGGGCGGCCAGTGGCACCAAGTTCACAATTTTTGATCAAAACGTGCCAGCTGGTACTTACTTACCACACTGGGCTGCGTATTGAATGCAAGTTGTAAGTCGCCCTGGGCCAACCACTGCAATTTGCAAATGAGAATGGTCACTGGTGGGTCGGAAGTTGATCGGAATCAGCGCGGATCCCGTGAGAAACACAGCCATTTGTAATCGTCACTTTCACAGTTCTTTCATTCCCATCATCTCACTCCTTATTTCCGCCGCCGCATCTTCGAATTCTAAGTACGGGGCTCAATAATTGGCTGGGCCAGGCTGGCAGTCATACTGTTCGACATAGAAGGGAATCTGAAAGAGATCATCATTATGCACGGCGAACTTCTTGAAGTCGAAGGATCTGGGTTGCAATCACGGTGAATGGTACAACCAGGAGCCGTTCTATTTGTGAACATGTCGCTGACACGCCACATAGAAGTCTTCAGAAACAGCTGTATCGTGGGCGGCCATTGATGCGTGGACGTCTTAGGGTCGACCCCCTCCGAGGAGCCCTACATTGACGCCTTTTGCTCCTCGACCCTCCGAGCCGTACCACTGGCATTGGCAGGATTCTTAAGCAAATTTTTAGTGAACACAAACGTAGCTATGATGAACGTTACAAGCCATATGCTTAGCGGCGAGAATTCGCTCGCTGGGTTGAGTCTCACTTTCAAACGTTACAAGCCATCCTTCGCCACTGATTGTTCTAGCGCCACGCGGGTCGCTCTCGTCTTCGCGCACTGTGTTGGAACGAGTTCGTCGTCGTTTTTCTCTCTACTGATAGATATTGACACTCTGCCAGCCAAAGAGACTTGGGTACCCGTAATCGAATATCTGTTCAAGTTCCAGTCTTCCTCGAACAGCAACTTGTTTATAACTGAGGCTTGGTCGATGGATTCTCCTAATCACGGGGAGGCAGCTGCGGTGAACGAAAAGGCGCTTCTATTCCGACCGCAAGGAATCAGTTCGTGTCCATGTAATCCTATATTGTTTTCGATTAACAAGTTGCATAAAGCGGGATACGACTGGGGTCGGGGGGTGCAGATTCTTCTCAAATCAGGTCTCGTTCAGGGCCTCAATTTGGTTTCGATTGGCCATTCTGCAGGAGCATGCATAATGTGAGATCTTTCCCTCGAGAAATCTCTATGGCTTAATATTCCTCGCAGGATTCTCTCCACAATATCATACGCCCTAGATGACCTCCCATATTCGTCCATGATTCTGGTTGAACCAACAATGATGACCAAAGAAATTATGGCTGAAGCGTTCAAACGGCCTAACGAGATTACCAGAGTCATGCAAGCGGTCAAGACACGCCAGGATATATGGGAGTCTCGTGAAGCTGCGCGTGCGTGGTTCGCAAAACGTCTTCCCTGGAAGCGTTGGGACACCCGTATCCTCGACACTTTCATTGTATGCGTCTTCGCCTTCACGGATGCTTGATTTATTGAACCTCCCTATTCAAACAGCGGTACGGACTTCGGGACCTTCCAACCGCTGCATACCCGGACCGTGCGAATGGAGTTACTTTGGCTTGCACTCGCGAGCAAGAGACAGTTAGCTACATCTACCACCAAGACGGCGTCGATGCAAACGATCGCCTGAAAGATATTTGTCCAAAGATTCCCGTGCACTGCATATTTGGCTCTGAAATCGATTTAGTGTGCGTGACCATCTGTGTTTACGATGGTGCAGCGATAAATTGACACGATATAGCACGGATGAGACTCACCGCGGGGTTCACGAAGGGCGCGATATGGCGTCCGTAACAAGAATCAAAGGCGCGGGTCATCTTGTACGTGATTATGCTCAGGCTGCTCAAGTGCTACCTTTGGGTCGTCGCGACTTGCATTTACCATCCGTGTCAGGTTAGTCAAGAAACTCCATTTGAGCTCGCGCAAGCTATTTGGCACGCTCTCGTTCACGACTACGTCCGTAAGGCAAATTCGAAACTTTGACTCGGAGGTTATGTACTTGTCAATCAGCTCAAATGTTCGTCGACCGTACTCTTGCTTGAACATATATACATTCGCTTGAGCACATTCCTAGGGCTTTGTACTTATGGCTGGATATAAATTTTATGTGCCAATGTTGTATCTTAGTCTACCTGAGAGATGAGTTTCAACGGGTATCCTGATGCACCACCAAGCCACTTTGAGCAAGCACAATAAGATTCACACAGATATACAACTCTGAAGAATGGAATGGGATTGACATGCATGATACTTTTCTCCACGCTCTCAATCACTAGTCTTGGGTGGAAATCTCTGCATTAGAGCCTTGATCAATTACCCACTGAGCCTGTGAAGGCGTCAACGAAGATCTCAAAGCGTTTCGAAAAGATTGACTTACAGTTTTACGAGAATCAACCTGAGTGAAAGTGCTTTCCTCCGTGTGTCGGGTGGCGTTACGAGACCGGAAGTTGGAGAATTGGATGGTATTGCCACTCCCTCCTCCTAACTCAACTTCCAAGTGCAAGTTACGTTCTTCGGTCGACATCCGCGAATTGAGCCTGGAAGAAAAGCATTCAGGGCATCAATATCTAGAAATAAGAGTCTTCCTCACATGGCTAGAAGTGAATTGGCATAAACTGAAGAAGATGTCGATATATGTAGCGGGCCTCGGTTGAATACGTACGGTTGGGAACAAAGTCGAAGAAGCAAAGGTATACGAGTGTGTCTGGCAGGCCCACGAACTGCGAGATATCAGACTGAGGAATCAAGATCTTCATAAAGCTACTTGCGGCGCCGAGAATAACAATGTCGACCATACTGAAAATCATTGTATGAGATAAATTCATGGGGGGATCTAATCGAGGAAATGAACCTTGTCAGAAGCCCTGTACTGATCGTATACATGACAATCCTGTTCAACAACTGTTCGGTACTAAAGCAACAATTAGCTGGTTCTCGAGGGCGGTGACTTTCGGCTCCGACTTACTTCTTAATTCCGGTTTTGCGATTTTGGAGGAGTGTGAACATCGCAGCTGCGATTGTTATATCTGTAGCAGCGGCAACAGCTACCGCGCCCGTAAAGTAGCCCTGGATCGAATTTAGCAGAGCTTAAAAATCT
The DNA here is from genome assembly GCA_037176885.1 of Favolaschia claudopus. Classification (NCBI taxonomy): domain Eukaryota; kingdom Fungi; phylum Basidiomycota; class Agaricomycetes; order Agaricales; family Mycenaceae; genus Favolaschia; species Favolaschia claudopus. Next base: position 975,621 of record JAWWNJ010000063.1, on the reverse strand, counting down.
GGATATGCCTACCGTAATTCGGCGGAACTGTGAAAAGTCTGGCCACTTGAATCTGTAGAAGTGTAAGTTCTAGCAGGAGGTCGCTGGATGGTTGAAGCACGTAAGAGCCATAACAGCTAACGTCAAACCGTTCAGTGAGAAGAATCTGCTTCTTTCTGAGGATCCACAAACCCATTTCAAGCCCTGGCACGAAACAAATATCAACGAAGAAGGTATTTCGTGCGACTAATAGGGGTACCCAGATGAATTACGATCAATATGGCCTTGAGTACCAAGGTGAGGACACCTCGCAAACAAGACAAATATCATTCACTCACGAGCGGAACTACCAAGACAAGTTTTCTGTGGCTCACTGAGCAGGAATGTCAGTAAGAATTGCAGAAAAGTACCGGGTTGCGCAACACACATAACCACAAGCGCCAAGTGTAGAAGCTAGACATTCAGTTAGCAAGGTGATCACAGCGTCTGTTGAATCAACTGTACCATTGCACAAAGAATATGATGAAAGCCTGTGTCTATGTTAATACTAAGAAAAATCGAACAGTCAATCGAGCGACCGTCATTGCTGTGGTGATCTGGCCACAAAAAAATAAAAACCTAGAACCTGATAGTGCTTGATACTCACATCGTCGGACCTCAAGATTCAGTTAGCACCAGTGATTATATACATACAGAACAGCTTACACTGTCGTACGTGTCAACAAAGCTGGGTCAAAAATGTCGGTCGTCACCACGCGGAATATGTAAGAGCATAGGAAGGCAGTATGAGCAGCCTCCAAAATCCTGGTGCGGCAAGTCGAATGGCACGTAAGGCTCTTCAATGATGAACATACCAGATGAGAGCCACCTAACCGGTGAGGCGCTGATCAGCTCGTTGGAATCAAGACCAAGTGCATCGACGGACAAAGAGTTTGAGCCAGGTAAGATCCGAATTCCAGAATCTCTTGATATAAATGAATGTTTGCAGGGTGGTAACACCAAAAAGCCTGCAGAGAAGTCGGATGAGTATGGACTCCGGAGTTATCATGATAACTATGCGCAAGATACGAACATGCAGGAGAACAGGATACCAAGGAGCGTCACACCAAGAGTTGAAGCGAGAGTTTGAGCCATATCGTTCTAACAGTCGTAGCGGACGTCGCAATTGAGTGGGTGCCAGGTTGGTGCCAGGTAGTTCCTTTTTGGCGGCCGAAACAGAATCCAAAGAAGGCCCGATTATACGGAGATGTTCATGAGCGTCTAAATGCAAACCACCGCTGTCAACTTGAAGGTCGGAAAGCGGGGGGCGGGAGAAGAGCAGTCTTGCATCAAGATGGAAGAGCAACCAGGCTTACTCTCTCCGTGGCAGAGACTCGAAGTTGGAGAGACATATTCGGCAAACCCAATAAGCACCCCGGATGTGGAAAGCCTGAGAGCCAAGAACACTTCGTATATGGTACCAGAGGTGGCAGAAAGAAGAGCCTGATTTGGCAGGCTCAAAGGCTTCACATACCACTGGCCATAATGATACGGCTTCTTTTGTGGGTCCATCTTGATCTTCACATGTCTGTCAGGGCCGCCCGTAAGTACTTACACCGTCCTATGATAGGATTCCTATCTCCAAGTACTCCAACTCCGCAAGATAGCGGCGAGGAGGAGCGTTTCTCAGGGCTGCGCTGTGCCTTATCGTTAATCGCTTGCACAGACTCAAACTCTCTAACACGTTGCAGAGTGTGGTGTACTTTTCGCGATCATGATCGGATCGTGATCGAGGCGGCGACGATGTGCCGACTGCCGGGCGGGCATCATTCCGGGCCGGCTACTGTGACAGTGGTAACTGAGTCACAACTACTTGCAATTGACAGTCAATTGACTCGGAGGAGCTCGGAGGGCTGCTCGAGGGACGACGCACGAAAGGCTGATTTTGTCCGGCTGCGGGCCAGAAGATCCACACAACCCAGGCCCACGGAGAGCGCCAACATCATTGTGCATGCGCTCCGATTTTTTTCGGACTCGGACTTTCTTGGGACTTTCAGTCTTTCTGATTTCAGTGGCACCAAGATCAAGGTGACCAAGATCGCACAGTGTGTACTTACTACTGGTAGTAGCACCGAGACTATGGTTCAGCGCTCAGCTTGAGAAGAACGACGGCAAGAGAAGGCAAGTAGCTACTGAACAAGAATTCACCTTCACCTCATCTCGGGTCGCCGTCACCGTGTTGGATATCACGTCACTGTCTTTGCCTGGGGGCCAGAACCTCTCCGTCCTTGTCAATCCATCTTTTCTCTCTTCCCAGTGCTCGTCTGCAATGTACAATGAAGTAGCAGCAACTTGTGCTATCGTTTTGTTCGTTGTCTATCGGATCTACACTCAGCGGACTCGGAATCCCCACAATCTGCCCCTGCCTCCCGGTCCCCAACCCCGGCTCATTGTTGGCAACCTGAAAGACTTGCCAGCTGGTGGACGCGAATGGGATGGCTATGAGGCCCTTGCACGGAAGTTTAGTATGTGCTCGACTCAATATTTTAATATATCCGTGCCTCATCCGCCATCGCTTCCAGAAAGCGACATCATATACCTGCGCGTGTTGGGAACTTCCATTTTATCACTCAATTCTTTTAATGCTGCCAATGAACTCCTCAATCAGCGAGGTGCTGTATGGTCCGATAGGTAGTGGCTCCACGGTTGAGTAACTTGAGGTTACTGATTAGCTCATGTTGTTAACAGGCCGCGGCTGCCCATGATTAAAGAGCTGTACTCGGTCATTCCTCCTTTTCTTCCTGAGATCTGATGTGACTTGTAGAATGGGCTGGGACTGGAATTTGGTCTTGCAGTCATACCACGAGGGATTTGCGTCCCATCGCCGAATTGTCCAGCAGCATTTCCAGCCAGGGATTGTGTCAGCGCAATATCGACCAGTGATGATATTTGAAGTCAAGGTTCTGCTTCGGAGTCTTCTCGCTTCACCCCATCGCTTTGCTGATCACCTCAAGCGGTATGCACCGCATCTTTTTTCTCGTCTATCACACTCACGCTTGGGTAGTATGGCCGGCGCCATTATCATGATGGTGACTTACGGACATCGAGTCGTCGCAGATGATGATCCATTCATACAACTGGCTGAAGAAGTTCGACGCCATTCGGAGGAAACTCCGGGAGCAGCTTTGGTGGATACCTTGCCGATTTGTGAATGCGCTGTCTGTTTAATGTTACCTCCACTATATGTTTTGATTTTTTTTTCATACAGTGATCTACTTGCCGTCGTTCATTGCTCCTTTCAAGCGGCTCGCGCTGTGGAGGCGTCAACTGTCGGTGAAAATGCGAGATGCACCTTTTCTTGTTGTTAAGGAGCATCTGGGGAGTCGTTCTGCTGGTGCTTTCACATTTTAAATTTCTCATATCTATGGTAGGCCAAAGGCAACGCTGTTCCTTCGATGGTCAGCTCTCTATTAGAATCCGAATCTCGTCCTAGAGATGGTGGCGACGAGGAACTGATCAAGAATTGCGGGGGGGTGGTCTACAGCGGTTTGTGCCTTTGCTAGTATATCAGTAAGACCTCAAGACTGAATCATTATTAGCTGGTGCGGACACGGTAATGACGTTTCACTCCACGGTTTATTCCCATCTCACCCAGTAGACGGCAACGGCGCTCACGAATTTTTTCTTGGCGATGTCTTTGTATCCCGACGTTCAACGTCGCGCTCACACAGAATTGGACGCAGTCGTCGGTCGAGGGCGCCTTCCTGATTTTTCTGACCGAGATCAGTTACCATACATTGGGGCCATTTTGAAGGAGACTTTACGCTGGAAGGCCGTCGCACCTCTCGGTACGAGTCGACGATAATTTCTGTAAATAGAACTGATGATAATTCAGGCGTTCCTCACTGTACAACGGAGGCGGACGAGTACCGCGGCAGATATATACCGGCGAAAACCACTGTTTTAGCGAATATATCGTAGGAGTCCTTTGTCGCCGCGTTCCAATCTTCATCACTCTAATTTAAGCTGGGCAGAGCAATGCTTCACGACACAGAAATTTATACTGATCCCGACGAGTTCAGACCGGACCGATTCATCGCGAAAGGAGCTCAACCAGCCGATCCCGACCCAGCTCGAGCAGCTTTCGGTTTCGGTCGGCGGTATGTCTGCTTCGATGTATCTGTTCTCTCATAGTTCGCTGACGGGCCGATTAGCATCTGCCCTGGCCGTTATTTCGCAGACGATTCTATCTGGATCGCAATTTCCAATATTCTCCAAGTATTCACGATCAACAGCGTTGACATTAAAGAAAGCGATGTACAATGGAGCTCTGGCCTTGTTAGGTATATTCTTTCGAGCTTCGTTCATGAAGCCGTTCTGACAGTTACAGTGTTCCAAGTGCCTTTGGTTGTGATGTTCAGCCTCGGTTTGAGGGTGCCGAAAATTTGGTTGGCGAGGAATCTTACAACTGATTTTCAGCCACACTTCAGCCACACTTGGTCACGATGTCGGTGGCTCAGGTAGATCTAAATAAAGGGCTGTGTTGGTAACTTCTAAATACTGCATCGGAGGGTTAAGTTGAATGTGCTGGGGTTCCAGAATTTCCAGTGGGAATCAAGTTCATCAACTGGCCGCTGTTCGTCGCTTGAGCGAGTTCTTCTATTCCGCGCTTATTTTCAATGTTGATTGCATGGGTGCTACGAATCGCTACACCGAGAAATTGAAGATTCTGCTTCTGTGTGTCCCGGTCGCAGGGAGTTCGGAAGCTTTGGAGTTGAATGTTCTGAGACGGCGTTCATCACCGCTGTTCATCATCCAGCTACGAGTCCTTCCATTCCGTATTCATTTTTATCCATTGGCTGAATGCAACGAACCGCACAGTGCGCGGGGATCTCAAAATTTCGAATTTGGATACTCCGTCGCAACGCGTGCAGGCGATTGTGATCACACTAGAACAGCTTTTATATCACACCCGCGTGAGATGGTTCGTAGTTTGGTACTTTGGATGTTTTTGGTTCAGAGACCCTGAATCAATTCCCCGTTGCGCCTGGTATTTAATCACTCCTCAGCCAAGTTGCATGAAAACTCGTGTCAGGATATGAAAGAACTACACCCCTGGACTTTCCGTTCCCGGCTCTTCGAGTCATACGGGTCCCTTACGACAAAATTCTTGAACGGCGTTCAAGGCTATGGTCAGCTCTCATCGACTTTGCTGTCATGTTCATACGATGATGAATGTTGAAGCACGCAACTATTGCATGGACGTCCTACGTCGTGGACTCGTCAAAGGCGAACTTCTCATAGAGGATCAAGAGGGCAATCACCATTTCGGCAGCCAATGGTCGGAACGCACGCCTGTCGTCCTGAAAGTCCTAAACAACAATTTGTGGGTGCGCGTCTGTCTCTCCCACGATCTTGGCTGTAAGTCAGCTGGCTATGACTCTAGAAAAGCTTTGCTGACCTGCTTCAAGTATCCGAAGCCTATATGTTTGGGGATTTCGAGGTATCCACACTGGAAGGTCTTCTTGACGTACGTCCTTCTCAGTTTGTTCACAAACCGCGTTGAGACATTGATAGCTTTGGTTGGACAATCGACAAGGCCTTAGTGAGTTCATGACTACAATTAGCACGGCCTTCGCTAGATATTCTGCCCTGGCAATCGCTGTCCTCGGTAGACAAAGCTTAGATCAGGCTAGATGGAATGCCGTGAGTGCAAATGTCAAGTCCGGACAGATATATTCACCATCGAGCGTTACAGCAAGTAGCATATGATGTTTCCAATGAATTCATGGCGGTAAGCCTCGATTGCCAAAGTTCTTGTAACCTCTGTTAATGGCTTCCTCAGTGTTTTCTCAGCGAGGAAATGATGTACTCTTGCGCCATCTGGGGTACAGAAGAAGGAGGACCGCGAGGAGATTTGGTCTCCGGACCTACAAAAGGAGACTTGGAATCAGCACAGCGACGGAAAATCCATCATGTCTTGAATAAAGCCCGCGTCAAAGCTGGACATCGGTTGCTCGAGATTGGTTCGGGTTGGGGCGCAATGGCATTGGAGGTAGATATCCGTCTTCTTGCCGAGCCAAAAGTCCTTATTCCTATGGAGGCTGCCCGTCTTGGTTGCGAGGTTGATACCGTGACGCTGTCGAATGAACAGAAGACGATGACTGAGAACCGTGCCCGAGCCGCGGGGTATGGGGACCAAATCCGTGTCCATCTATGCGACTATCGCGATCTTCCCAAAGAATTTGAACATAAGTTCGATGCATTTGTGAGCTGTGAGATGATCGAGGTCAAGTGAATTTATTTCTTCATTGAAAGATACTTATGCTATCTGTTCAGGCCGTTGGCGTCAAGCACCTAGGAGAATATTTCAGTATGATCGACTGGGCTTTGAAACCGGAATGCGCCACCGTGGTCATCACCGCTACAAGTCAGCCAGAACATCGCTATCAGAAATATCAGTCCGTGGTCTATCGTGAAAACTTGTATATAATCTGATCTGTTTGCATCCAGGCCCGATGACTTTGGTCGACACTACCACTGGCCCAATTGTCACCTACCGTCCGCAACGTCCTTAGCCGTTGCGGTGCAAGACACGGTTCCAGGGAAATTCGTCCTGTACAGCATAGAGGACCATGGGATCCGTAAGTGCTTTTCCAGTGTTAATTGTCCAGCTGAAACATACTGGTATCAGATTATCCAAGAACTTTGCGCGAATGGGGAAGGCGCGTGCACATGTTGACAGTATTCAGATAACTTCTCAGCTTTTCGTGATAGGCGCCTGGATAATAACTTCAAAGGCAAAGTGGTGGAGGAACTTCAGATAATCTATCCCGAGCTTCGCGATCTGCGAAAACTTGAGGCGTTCGTTAAGAGATGGCGTTACATGTTTGCTTATGCAGCGGTGGGCTACGCACGGGCGTACACATCACTAATGTGCTGGACCTTTACGCGACCGGTGAGAGTAAAGAAGGTAACACTAGCTTTTGACTGACTAGTATTATTAGGAAAATGTGTCCGAAACATGTACTTGAGGAATTGTTGTAGGGTCGGGCGAAGTCTTGCAGAGAGTTTGTTAGAGTTGAATTATTGGGGCTAGGTGAAATCGCCGCGTCTACCGCAAACGCGCCGCGTCAGCGCCGCGTCACACACTGTGACCGCCGCACCCAAGACCGGGATTGCCGCATTGTTTTTTAAGCACACCGCATACCAAAACATGACTACCGCACGCTGCCGCTGACGACTATCATCCCCAACTCTAGCTCAAAAATTATAAGTCCTGTGTCATTGATAAATTCTGCTCTAGTACCTTGCTAGTACCTAACAAGCTCTCTAAGTGTGATTGTCGCCGACCACCTGTGAGTCTTATTGGAATAAACAGTAAATAAATAAATCATGTTCCATTTCGTAGTAATACAAACTTGATACTAACATAGACTGTACTCATTCCTCATCTACCTCCACAATATCCCAGCCACGACCCGACTGCACAACCTTCCCAGTTCCCAGGAAGAGGTTTCTTCTGATTTTGTGAGTCTTTTCCTCGCGGTCGCAGCGTCCGAGTCGTAGCTTGCCGCTTTCTTGCGGGTTTCTCCTCAACATAGTCCGAATCTTCATCTGCCTCCCGCTGACGGACTCGTGAACGGATTTGGACAGCAATCACTGGGTGCCTTGTTCTTCGAGGGTGGATACGATGATAGGTGGCTGGTCGATATGTACGATCGAACGCCGTGTGATGTTCTTCGAAATGTTCGAGATGCCGGGAGAACTCAGCTTGGTCCCAGTATTTCCTGTGGCGCAAAACATTCAAATTCAGCGCCAGAACCATTGCGTGATGGGCCTCCGCAACCTCATCGTGGGCTGTTGTGACGTCTTCCTCGACGAGATCAAGAATAATGTCGCCGTTCAAGTTGAGCGGCTCTTCTAACTCGTGTTGAATGGCTAAGAGCTGCAACAACGTCGTGCCAACACCTAGAATTCGACGATTCCACTCATCGTTGGAGACAGAAGCTGGGCGAGCTTCCCACAATTTCTCTGTCGGCTGTACCAGCAAGGCTATGAGCTCAGCCGAAGGCACACTCGGACCTGCAGGGAGCCACTGGGCAATCCGGTCCTGACTATCCCGATGATCTTCTGGCCGATCCACAAAGAACTCGTTATACGAGTCAATGACAGGATGATCGCGGGGAAAAGCAGTCAACAATTTGACTAACGCAGGAAGAGCCGCATCAAAAATCTCGACGAGAACATGATCATGAGGGGGGTTTCTAGCGTAGAAGGCTGGGATACGAATTTTCCCTAGCTGTAAAGGGTTGAATAAAAGGATCGCAATTGAAGACAACCATATTCGCACCTGTTTTGATGCGAGCTTGACTCTCAAAACCGCATCCACAAATCCCCGATCCCGCTTGACGACTGGATAAGGTGGTGCAAGTTCGCCTTCGTGCAGCACCCACTTGATGCAATGCAAAAACCGGAACTCAAATTCGTGGCTTGGGTTTTGCGCGTCGGGGCGATGTTTCTTGAAACGCGCAGGATACCATAGTCAACCTGTGGCTCCGACACGAAGTCAGAGGAAGCTATCGACACGGAGTCGATAGAAGCGACGAAAAGGTTGCTGGAAGACAAAATAATGTCGGGAGAGTTGGTGGTGGAAGTGGAAGTGGAACAAGAATGAAACCATGTGAAAGGCTCTTATTATATATGCTGTGATCGATAGGAGACCTTTGAATGGAAAGTTGCCGACTTAGACACAGCGGAATTGAAAGCTGAGATGTCTTGGTTTGACAGAAAGGAAGCGCTGAGTGGTGTTGAAAATGACTTGGAAAGGCACAGGAAACCAGTTCTGACGAAATGGAATGCATTCAGCCTCCAGACAGCCCACAATGACGAAGTGGGTGGGCGAGACATGAAGGGAAAAAGAGAGAAACATTTGATCCTAGATGCCGACTCTGCCGGGGTAATGCCGGCCCTACTTTTGCACGTTTCCGAAGGTTTGAGTAAGTCAAACGCGGTCACGTGACTGAGAACATGATCTTCTTTTTCGATTTATCTTCGCAACCACTATATCAGGGAATTTATCGAGTCGGGATACCATAGATGAAGCTCCAAGATAGGCATTCATAGATTTTCTAGAGAACTTATCACCAGAATCTTGCGGAAATTGAATAGTTTGGCTCCGGGTGCACGACAAAAGCTTTCACCCTCTTTTGTCTCATAACACATCCAATATTCCCCCAGGAAAGGCTTAGCTGGAGGAAGACGTTGGATCTAACTCAAGATGCTAGCATACCACGTTTAAGAATCCTTCCACATCAAAATATCTCGATTCAAAATCCGTAAGTTAGAACAGAGTCAGAACATTCCAACAGTTCTGCTCTTACATTAATCGACTAATTCAGGCCCAAGCAAGGTCAGTACAGATAGTAATGACCCCTAAGTATCATCCAAAATTACTGCCGGCGTCAGCCTCCCCAAAAGCGCCTTTCGGCGGCGAGTTCATCACGACCGACCGGCCAGAACACGGTCACGTGATCAACATGACGATTGTCGCGACAAAAGAATGCTGGGGAAATGGGACTTCTTCTTGATCAATTTGGCACGTTAGGTGAGTCTAAGCTTTAAGAATCAAAATCTCAAGCCTACATGTCGCTATCCTGTCAGGTACAGCAGCAAAATCAATATTTAGAAATTCTCAGATACGGAATTGAGCTTGGACAAGAGCAAGTGGGAAATGTTGCGTATGAGAGATTCACATTACTTTTCCTGGATATCCTATGGATGGGAATCTTTTCTCTCAGTTGCTTTAAAGGACTTGAGGATTGAGCAAATACTGAGTTGAAGTAAGCTTGATATCGGAGCGGAAACACAATTAGTTGAAACCAAGTAGTTCAATTGGAGTGATTCCTTCAACAAGATAAGAGATATGAACGAGCCGTTCAATTCGTTAAATTTCTGCTTCCGTGGCTAATCTGCATCTGGATCTATCATCCTCTCATTATCCGAATTTGTTGCTGCATCCTGCGGCTGTATGACTTTGATACAAATTAACGGCACCCATCTTGGAACTACAGAACAACTTACCAGGATCGCTTTTGGGATCTTGTAGTTGGGGTTCCGGTACTGGGCTATCTTCGAGCGCTGGTTCGCCTCAAACCTCATGTTAGCACATGACAGTAGGAGCAAAAACTCGAAAGTAAACTCACCTTCAACCCGTTGCGGAACGGAGCTCTGAGGCGAATCGGAACGGCGCGGATTCAACGATTCGGGTGGTTGAGATGAAATGAGAGATACGGGTTGTCTTGAAATGAAAGACCGGAGTTGAGGTGGCTTGGATTTCGGAGTAGAAAGTGAATGAGTATATCTTGAATGACTGTGAGTGTGGTTGCACTCAAAGACGGCACCACCCCTGTATTGAATGATCAACCATTCGACTTTGCACGAACGATGATGAAGCTTCAACCCGCAGGTGCATTCCGATTGTACCTGCCGAGAAATATTTGCGCCGGGGGCAATTTGGGTAAGGCATACTTTCGATTCACATTCGACCACCCCGGCGCATTGAAAACGAGAAACTTTGCCCTTTTCTGCTGTAGCAGCGGTTGGTGAGCCTTGCTTGCCAGGAAGCCGATCCCCAACCCAGTAGATAGCAAGCTGAGAGGTATCTTCGAGTTGTTGAGGTGTGAAATGGCACCTAAGGCGACCGTCCGGGAAGCCGTCCCACGACGGCAATGGAAATGTCGATAATGGAGCTTCATCGACCAAGCGAGGGGGTGCAGACGCGGTGCCCTGAGGCAGGGGTGGCGGAGTACGTTGGTGTACGGGAGCAGGAGCGAGATCGCTCTCAGCGGGAGCAGCGGCTGGCGTAGGCATTGGTAGTGAATGAGTTTGTTTGCGCTGAGTGCGGGAGGTTGTTGGCATGTTTTGATGAGTCTTCTCCTCTCGTACCAAACCTTGAAGCTGACCTGACAGATTATCAGGATGAGAAGGCGTTGGTGGGAGATGTAAATCATGAATGCATACCTCTGCTGTTATAATACGGGACGAGTCGTGTTTTACGACGCTGAGTGGAAGACTCGGATGGCTCTGTGTCTTCAAGGCGCTTGACAGATACCAGCAAATAAACAAGAACGAGCCCATACAGCGCGAGAATGACGGGGATTGTGTAAGATGAGCGCATTACAGAGTAGATCCATTCATATAGGGCTGGAAGGCGGCCTCGGTTGGTCATGGCCAACAGAATTATGAGAGCGCCGTTGACAATGAGTGAGGGTCTCATGAAGAAAGAAGAGAGGGGTGGGTTTCACTAGAAGTCTCGATTGCAAGAGAGGAAGTACCATTGACTCAGAGTGCGGTTGAAATAAGTAGTATTCAGCTAAGATTTCTTTGCACTGGTTATTCTTCTGTCCCAAAGTAGGCCATTAGTAGAGCCGTCGAAGCTGTTAATAGTATGGGCAAAGTACAGTGTTGAACTTGAAGACCACTGAGACCAGCGCCGCAGGTTGGCCGCAAATGCACCGTGTGTGAGACAACCGGTACCGCGGTAGGTTTGAAGTGGGCCGCGTCACTGCTGAAACACGCCGCATAGTCTGTCTCGCAGCGCCGCGCACTACCGCGCGACGCGGCGATACAGCCGCGTCAAAGAGAAGTGACGCGGCGAAGTTGTCACAAAATTCGCCGCGGCCGCCGCTCGACTACCGCTCCCCACCGCATCACCGCCGCGTCCAACCTATGATAAAATTGCGATAACATGAACTTACACGACAGTGTTGACTCCTTGCCCGGGCCATCTATACAAGCTACTAAGTAAGTACATAGTGGCCACATATACTGTAACCTAAACATATAAGAATGTGGAATACACACTCACTATGTTTAGGCCTACCGCTTGACCCGCCGCAGACGCGCCGCATGACAGCCGCGCCAACTCGACGCGGCGAAATAATTTTGCCCGAATTATTGCGGATGCCTGTGAAATATAAAGCCACTTGAAGAAATTTTACTCAACGACTTCAGCGACATCGATGTCGAATTTTTGGGATTCAATTGGGATTCAACCAGGTGCGAGCCAATTTACCCACGGTTCAAAATTTCGCTGCCTTTGATCCGCGGCGGAGATCAGGCCGAGATGCCACTCGTTTCTACCAGTGCCAACACGTCAAAGTCCCCTACACCTGGAAACACGACCTTCAGGCGGTCCGACATCTGGTTGAACGATGGAAATACTGTTCTACAAGCCGGAAATACGCAATTTCGCGTCCATTTGAGCGTGCTTGCTCTTCATTCCTCCGTGTTCAGCGACATGCAAGGATTGCCACACGTGTTCCCGCTTGACTATACCGTCATTGACGATCCCCGGCTTGGAACTCGATGTCATTGCGTTGGCAAGTGAGACCAACATCCGGTCCGTCCTACCTTATGCTTGCTATCATGCTGTCCGCTTATACAATAAAGTATGAAGTCCAGTCCGAACAGCTAGCCTCTCTTGACTGACAGATTTCAATTGGCGATAGAATGACTTCTTTGACGGTGTCGAGAAAGAGGAGGGGACCCGGACCTCTCTTGCTGTTACTGATATACGCAGATGTGTTGGAGTGGACCACAATTTGTTCTGTCTAGGTAAGTTCTAGTACGCGAGTATAGATGACTACTGACCATTTAAGCAAACCCGACGTAGGCAGTCCCCATTTCGGCGTTTACCAACGACTCGTGGCGCGCCCCTACGATCATGGAAGTCTCGAGCGGCGGCACATCTTGAACAGGGATCTGTCTTGCTACGCTATAGCACGCTTTCAGGAATTTCGAAAAGTTGTAGGTCTGTGTTCCAGTGGAATGAGAATAGGAACTACATACACGAGCCGATAGACCAAGCACGCATTGGGACGGTATGAGAGACATAAGTTTTCTCAACCGTGGGAAATGGTTCAAAAATGATTCGAATTCCCACGGTTGACTTCTCCTATTTATACATTTGTGCGCTTCAACTTCTGGGAGAAATGTTATCGTATTCCTCCTCCGATTATCAAAACAACTGTCGAGGAAATCATTGAAATTTCAGTGTACTTATTGGAATTGCAACTAAAAGACGGAGTCCCTTCTGGGACACGACCACCATTATCCTGAGCTGCACTGAGCATCGTATTCGGAGACCTCAGAAATGATAGGCTTACATTTAGACGGCAAAATTTCACCTTCAGTCGCCGTTCTTCAACTCGTTCCACGGTGGGAGGCCAAAGAGACGCGGCAGCTGCTCCCAGCCTTTCTTCCGTCCGCTTGTCATGGAATTATGGATCATCTTCAGACAATCTTCACAGAACCGAAAATCTCCCAGGGTAGGCCATCTCGGTGGCATCAAAATACATCGACTATACTTGTCCATGCAATGTGCGAGAAGAGCCTGCCGCGAAGCCTGACATTGCAAGGGGTCCAAGCAGCCCTCGGTAAATTCACATTGCCGTATCCACCCTAGGGTGAAACCAGGTTGAAACTGTGTCTTGAAAACGTCTTCGCGGCCGGAGGCACACCTACCCAAATCCGTAGCGGATAGAGATTCTACGATACTACCATCCGGCCTCAGAGTTTCAGAAAGGAGCTGAGTCTATCATTGTCGATTAGGGCGTTACTTTGGAAACTCCACGAGCAGGACGAATTCGAAACTTACCACGGTGAAACTCGACAACGCATAGTACACGCTTGGTAGAACGGTGGAAAGCTTGCTCTCATTAGCGAGCGATAAGACATCACGGTGTATGCCGGGATAGAACTCCATGGTCGTTAAGTATGATGCTCTAGAGGCATCATGTTCTCTGAGGGTCGTTGGAAAATGAGTCGTAAGGCGTTCCAGAGCGGATTCGTAAAGATACTCGAAATCATATTTCCGACCCAGTTTCACGAAAGCCCGAACGACTGGAAAAGGAAGTATTTTTTGACAGTGAAAGGATCTGACATTTGGATTAGGAGCACCGGGGTTAAAAAATGCCACGTCAAAGAAGGGAGGGTTTGCGAACGGGATGTAGAGAGCCTTGAGTAGAAACTTGATATCGTCCGGATCGTCAGAAAGCTCGACTATTGAACAGCCCTCAACGGTGGGCTGGTCTGACGGTTGGGGAAGCCCCTGCATGTCGCTGAAAACAGACGAATTCTCCGCAAGGACGCTCCAGTGTACGCGAAACTGCGTATTTCCCGCTTGCAGAACAACGCTGCCGTCTGCTTTCCATATGTCTGAGCGAATGACCTCCGTGTCGTCCGTGCGTTGACGCTTTGTGGGTGGAGATTCAGATTCGGACATGAGGGTCAATTGTGAAAGAGAATGTCGATCAATTGATCACTGATCCCTTGATTCACGCCTCTTCTGTTTCGACCACCATCTCACAGTCGCTGGCTAGTATTTTCGCGACTCTGAGAGCATTCAGTGATCCACCCAGCGTCCGGCGTGTCAGCATTCTCCTCTGGCCCTCGAAAAATCGCCTGCTATCCTTTTTTCGATCCAAGTTGGCTCAGCCCACTAGCACTCGCTTTCCGTTATGCCTTCCACCTTGCCTTCCACAGACTCGGAGCCCCCTCCCGCGAAACGTCAACGAACAGACGATATACAAACAATTCGCCGCTCAGATATATGGAACTCCGATGGAAGTGTCGTTTTGCAAGCAGAAAACATCCAGTTTCGTGTTGATTGGAGCATTCTTGCCCGCAACTCGTCATTTTTTCGCGACATGCAAAGTCTTCCGCAGCCTCCCAATCAGCCCTGTGTCGAAGGATGTCCTGTAGTTGAGGTTTGCGACAAGCCCTCGGATGTCGAGAATCTGCTCAAGGTGCTATATGACCCGTACGTGTTCTTGAATTCAGCGAGGACGAAAAGTCGGTCCTGACCACAGAGCTGATAAAAATGCAGAACATTTCTCTGCCAAGAGCAAATCACTGTATCTGTAGTGGGCGCACTCATCAGATTGGGACGGAAGTACGATTTCAAGAACCTCTACCAGCTGGCTGTGTCGCGCTTAACCTCTGAGTACCCCACGGCATTGCCCGAGTTCGATGCGCTGCAGGAAGACTATATTGCAATCGAGGGCTACAATGGTGCAACCTTCGACGTCGTCAACATAGCCAGCGACAACAGCATCATGAGTATTCTCCCCGGCGCATACTTCTTTATAATAAACAAATTCACGACCGTAAGCTAATTCAGCTACTTACCACTCCCGTATACTCACAATATGGACCAGGAAGAAATTTTTCAAGGAGTCGATAACGAAGACGGAACCCGATCCTGCCTAGCTCCTATCCATATTCAGCGTTGTGTCTCCGCCCTCCAGACGCTGACCATCAAACAGGCTCTGCCGAACTACACATTTGGTTGGGCGTTGACGAAATCCGATAGCGAATGCACTGACGCCGCGCGCTGTAACGCCGCGCGGATTGACGCTCTGCACAAATTCGTGTTCAATCCAACGGCTACATTCTATGGTCTTGACCGACCGGATATGGCATGGTTCAAACTATGCGCTCGCTGTACTTCTCAGGCAAAACAATCGATTAACACCGGTCGACGCAAGATATGGGATGAGCTGCCTGAAGCGTTTGAGCTTGCTCCGTGGGATGAGTTGAAGAATGAGTATTAAATGGTGAGCGGAGTACTACAACGCATTTGCGTAGACGGAGGGCCGATATACGAATATTTTTTGATCTCATCCTGCTGATTTATGTCGACGCTCGTGTAAAATTGCGTAACGGCGTTATCAATTAACACCCATGCTTTGCAGTCAATGATCGAAAAACTGTGTTGTACAGTTCCATGACGGGCTATCGATATCAAAGAAGAATGTGGAATAGAAGAACTCGCTCTGGGAAAATGAACAGTGGTCCCTTGATGAACTTCATTCCCAGCACATTCAACGAATCAAATTGAACATCCGATACAGTGTTTCGAGGTCACCAACACACCGTGGTATCTAGATCTACCTTAGCCACCGACGCCGTGACCAAAGGCGGCTCAAAATCAGTTTTCAGATCCGTCGCCAGCCAAACTTTTGGCGCCCTCAAACCGAGGCTGAACATCACAACCAAAGGCACTTGGAACACTGTAACTGTTAAAATAACTTCATGAAGCTTCAAAGAATATACCTAACGAGGCCAGAGCTCCATTGGACATCGCTTTTCTTGATGTCAACGCTTTCAATCGTGAATACTTGGAGAATGTTTGAAATTGCGATCCAGATCGAATCGTCTGCGAAATAACGGCCAGGGCAGATGCTTTAATCAGCTTGTCAGCAAACCATGAGAGAATAGATACATTGAAGCAGGCATACCGCCTACCGAAACCAAAAGCTGCTCGAGCTGGGTCGGGAGCGGCTTGTTGAACTCCTGTTGCGATGAATCGGTCTGGTTTGAATTCGTCGGGATCAGTATAAACTTCTGGGTCATGAAGCATTGCTCTGGCCAAATTAAATTAGAGAGATGACGAGTAGAACACAAAGACAAAGAACTCCTACGATATATTGGCTAGAACAGTGGTTTTCGCCGGTATATATCTGCCGCGGTACTCCTCCGCCTGCGTTGTACAATGAGGAACACCTGAATTATCATCAATTCTATTCTGAAAACCTCGGTTGAACTGTACGTACCGAGAGGGGCGACCGCCTTCCAGCGTAAAGTCTCTTTCAAAATGGCCCCGATGTATGGTAACTGGTCTCGGTCAGAAAAATCAGGAAGGCGCCCTCGACCGACGACTGCGTCCAATTCTGTGTGAGCGCGACGTTGAACGTCGGGATATAAAGACATGGCCAGGAAAAAATTCGTGAGCGCCGTTGCCGTCTACTGGGTCAGATGGGAATAAACAGTGAAGTGAAGCATTGTTACCGTATCCGCACCAGCTAACAATGATTCAGTGTTGAGGCCTTACTGATATAATAGCAAAGGCACAAACCGCTGTAGACCACACCCCCACAGTTTTTGATCAGTTCCTCGTCGCTACCATCTTTAGGACGAGATTCGGATTCTAATAGAGAGCTGACCATCGAAGGAACAGCATTGCCTTTGGCCTACCATAGATATGAGAAATTCAAATTGTGAAAGCGACAGCAGAACGACTCCCTAGATGGTCCTTAACAACAAGAAAAGGTGCATCTCGCATTTTCACCGACAGTTGACGCCTCCACAGCGCGAGCCGCTTGAAAGGAGCAATGAACGAAGGCAAGTAGATCACTGTATGAAAAAAAATTAAAACATATAGTGGAGGTAACATCAAACAGACGGCGCATTCACAAATCGGCAAGGTATCCACCAAAGCTGCTCCCGGAGTTTCCTCCGAATGGCGTCGAACTTCTTCAGCCAGTTGTATGAATGGATCATCATCTGCGACGACTCGATGCCCGTAAGTCACCATCATGATAATGGCGCCGGCCATACTAACCAAGCGTGAGTGTGATAGACGAGAGAAATGATTCGGTGCATACCGCTTGAGATGATCAGCAAAGCGATGGGGTGAAGTGAGGAGACTCCGGAGCAGAACCTTAACTTCAAATATCATCACTGGTCGATATTGCGCCGACACAATGCCTGGCTGGAAATGCTGCTGGACAATTCGGCGATGGGACGCAAATCCCTCATGGTATGACTGCAAGACCAAACTCCAGTCCCAGCCCATTCTAAAAGTCACATCAGATTCCAGAGAGAAAAGGAGGAATGGTCGAGTACAGACAGCTCTTTAATCATTGGCAGCCGCGGCCTGTGAACAACATGAGTTGCATCAGTGGACTCAAACGTTGGGCTAAAGACACTACCTATCGGACCAGACAGCACCTCGCTGATTGAGGAGTTCGTTTGCGGCATTGAAAGAGTTTAGCGATAAGATAGAAGTCCCTAACACGCGCAGGTATATGACGTCGCTTTCTGGAAACGATGGTTGAGAAACGGATATTTGGAAGTATCGACTCGGGCACGGACTAAACCTTCGCGCAAGGGCCTCATAACCATCCCATTCGCGTCCACCTGCTGGTAAGTCTTTTAGGTTGCCGACAATGAGGTGGGGTTGGGGGCCGGGAGGGAGGGGCAGATTGTGGGGATTCCGAGTCCGCTGAGAGTAGATGTAATGGACGACAAGCAAAACAATAGCGCAAGTAGCTGCTGCTTCAGTGTACATTGCAGACGGGCGGCACAGAGGACTGAGAGGATAAGAGGTGGAGTTGCACACAAGGATGGCGCGATTCTGGTCAGGCAAAGGTAGTGACGTGACGTTTCGCGGCGACCCGAATTGTCGTAGCAACTTGCCTTTATTTGCCGTCGTTCTTCTCAAGGCTGAGCGCTGAGCCATAGTCTTGGTGCTACATGCGATCTTGGTGTGAAAGTCCGAGTCCGAAAACAGTGAGAGCGCCTGCACGGTAATGTTGGAACTGTCCGTGTGCCGTGTGGATTTTCTGTAGTAAATTCTGTGTCGCCTCTCGTTGTCCGTCGCACTGCAGATTGAGGTTGAGTCATCGGTCACTGCTACACGACATAGACTTACAGGGACGCAGTGAAAGCCTAAGAAACCCTTGGGTCTGGCCGCCATCTTCCACTGAGCGGAGATAGTATGCATGGTGGCAGATGCAAATTATGATGGACCCACAAAAGAATAATGTTGTATGCCCCGTATGTGAACTTCGCGCCTTTGAGCTTGCCAAATTAGGTTTGTCTTCCTGCCACCTGAATGCTATTGGCTCTTAGGCTTTCCACTCTCTTCAAATCACCGCACGGAGTACATACCGAAATCATGATGGATCCACAAAAGTTTAAGAATACTCCCCAGTGCACACGAGATGACCAGCGCCTTGTATTCCTGCGACGTATGCCACGTCACGTCCTTCATGAGTAGACGCAGCGCTGCGCCGCTGTCTCTCGGAGAGCCTATAACAGTTTCAGCAAAGCGGCCTGGAAGCTGAGCAAAATATAAAAGCACCGTGTGCGACCGAGATTGCTCACCCGATCGTTAATGTTATATATACATTGTGAAAGAGCGAGATCAAGACCAGAGCATAAAAATCTTCCCTATAACCCAAAGACGCCGGACTAGATTCATAAATATTATGATTCGTAGATCGTCGCTGACTTTCAGCGAATAATCCTTGCCGACACCGAAAGTATTTCAGCATCTCGAGCTGGCGGTGGAAGGGGAATATAATTCATTGTCGACAATTAATACACTGCCGAGTTTCTACTTCTGGACTGAAGATCAGCAGTGGAAAGAAAATTAGAGCGATTAGTCACCCTAAGCGTTCGACTGGTCGTTCTTCAGCTCGTTCCAAGAGGGGAGGTCAAAGACTTCCGGAAGCTCATCCCACAGTTTCTTCCGGCCTGCTGCAAGGCTCAGTCTGGCCTTTGACCCACACGAAGAACAGAATTTGGATTCCTTGATGATGCTCGGCATGGCAAAACCTTGAAAGCTCTTGCAGCGCATGTATATGCTCAGAAGATTCGCCCGGGCCGCCATGCATGCTAATTTAGCAAGGCAACCATCGAAACCATCGTCAAGCGCCCATCCAAATGTATAATCAGATTCGATTTGTTTGTTTGCGAGACGTTGCTGCGCCACGAGGCATTTGCGAATGTGTATCGGAGCTAGGGTTACCCGTGTTGCGTTCTTGGTATTTACTACACCGTCAAATATCTCCTCCTATCACTCTGTCAGTGACCGAAGTGGATTGTTTTTCGTAAGACCTTAAGTCATTTACCGTGGTATAACCGTTCAAGACAGCCATGTACGCACATGGCAGAATAGTGAAGAGATTGTTTTCGCTGGCCAGTGCAACTACGTCGAAATCCAAGCCGTCGTAGTCTATGATGGAAGAATATCCCCGTTTCATAGCATCATATCCTTTGAGGGTCTTAGGGAATTCAGATGCGAGACGTCCCACTACCAAGTCGAAGAGAGCTTTGAATTCATATTTCCGTCCCAGGCGTATCAAAGCACCAACAGCGGGAAAAGGGATCTTCTTCTGGCCTAGAAACGTCCTATGATTTCAATGTGAGACCGAAATATGTTTTGTACCAACAAGCACACGTACGGGGTATACAGTGCCTCTAGAAGATATTCGACATCCTGGGGGTCATCTAGAAGCTCTATTACGGGACATCCCTCGATGATGGGCTGTTCGGGTGGCTGGGGCAGTCCCTGCATGTCGTGAAAGACTGGGGAATGGAGGGACAGAACGCTCCAATGAACGCGATATTGGGTATTTCCGGCTTGTAAAACAACATTTCCGTCACTTCTCCACGTATTGGAACGCGTCAGGGGCGCGTCTTCGGTGCGTTGGCGTTTGGCGGAGGGCTCCGCCGACATGATGATGTTGGGAAGAAAAGTGTGTTGTGATGGACTGATCCGGCTTCTATGTAGCGAGGGCACCGAGCTCAAGTACATAGAGCGTCTGTCTAGGAGAGACTAGATCCGGCTCAGCATGGATGATGGATCCGAAAAATACTTAGCCAAGGTAACATTGTTACAGGTGCAGCAAGCAATTTACAGCAAGTGTAGATTCAGTAGGGCCCTCCGGGCATCCCTGGTACTGTGGACCTGAAAAAGATTGCGTAGGCAGCGTAGCTACTTAGGATTCCACTAAGTACTAAGTACTAGTACCGAAGCATCTCCGGGCTAAGTAGCAGTTGGAATCACTGGGCTCAGCCTTGTTGGGAGTTGATTTCTTCATTCTCATTCTCAGAAGCAACGTCTCAAAGTTCGCCCGGCCAACGCGCGCTCTGCGCGCTTGGCCGGCTCAAATTGAGACCATCATTGAGGACTCACGTTCGAAAGTCAAATGATTGGGCTCTGTTTTTGCCCCACCCGCGATAGCACATGTACAATTCCACACCGTTTGAATTTGGTTTTCAAGTTAAAGAGGCAAAAATATTTTGCGTCCCATGACGATACACTCCTCGATATTGGCACTGCACGCTGGACAAAACTGGGGAAGTCTCAATTCGGTCGGCTTTGCAAAGTGGTTGAACATGCCGCTCCCTTCCATATATCCGGCCAACGCAAGGGCTCGCATTGATGTACAGCGCGACTCGGTTGTGCAGTCGTCAAAATTCCATATTCTTGCCCACCCCAGGGTACGACCGCGCTGAAATTGTTGCATGCCACAGTCGCAATCTACTCGAGTACATCTCAGGAAGCTATCAGACGATCAGTAATCCAAGGTTGAAGTCAATAAGGAAGGAACCGACTTACATCTCGAAGGCTGTCCATGCAGGAGTTGCGCGCTTCCAAACGAATATAATAGCTAGTTAGTTGACGGTAAAATGATAGGCTAAACGTAGCTTTGGAGGAGAGTGAACGAGTCTATCGCGATGTACGCGGAAGAGTCGAACAGCTACAAAAGACAGGTTGAGGGATGGGGTTTATTCATGTCTTGAGACACGGCTTGGGACCGTGACTGGAGCACAGGGCCGTTCGATTTGGTTGAGAAGGGATTAGATAGCGGGACATGTACATTCGAGTTCTGGCCCATATCAATCAATTTCAGTTATAGACTGAATACTGGGAGACACCGCCGACCTAGCAGTGCCTGTTTGAGCTTGGTTTGAGCTCGAGTGGTCGGGGGTACGGATCGTATGAACGTACATATACGTACTTACCTCTCAAAATTCGTCTGGGTGTTGAGCCCGCTGTTAACGATCGTTTCGATTTCCGAGACTGCAAAAAAAGTATTGAAGCCAATGTGGCGGCTTCGGCCACAAATTCTCTGAACAGTCCAAAAATAAGTCATGAGGCATCCTCAAGTTCAAGGGTATATTTTACGCACCCGCATGTGCGACTCATTGTGTCGTCACCGGGGGTTTGGATGGGATTAACACCATTTGACCTTCGGCTTCATCCAGATGGTCAAAACCTATGCTCACACCCAAATGCATTGCTATCATCCAGCTACTAGTGTATTGGTTGTGTTGTGTAGATTGATAGAGGCCCCAGTCGTTCTTCTTCTAGAAGGTCAAGCAGCGGCGCGAGGGGGTTCGAGTCTGGATATCGCCTTCTTCCCATCACTGTGCGGATTTTTTTTCTGGCTTGCGATTGAATTAGTATGTACGCCATTTCAACAGCCTGCCTTCGAATTTTAACGAAATGCCTGTGAGCTGACCGGTGACCCGTTGGACTCGAGCCATGATTTCCTCCGGGATGGCGCCCGCATCATGTTCGAAACTGATAGAACGTCGCGAAGATTTGACTGGTCATTGTATCCTCCCAGTTCTGAGTGGCTGCCGTCGCCAACTTGCCAGAGACGTTGACGTGTGGGTAGCGTCAGACTGCAGAGTTGAATAATGAATTGAGGCCAGGAAACGCTGGCAGCGCTGTGACGACAAGGATCTCTGGCGCAGCCAGGGTGCTGAGGCTTGTCGACTGAGAAAGAGAGACAGACTTGATGTTCAAGACGAAGGTGGTGATGGTTGTTTGGTTGAGGGATGATCGTGCGAAAGATGTGACCCAGTGTGACTTGTGATCTGGAAAATCTGCCAGACGACCGCCCCGACCTCCTCCTCGTCAAGACCCGTCGACCGGCACCCAACAACACAACATGGCAAGTCCATTCTGCTCCTACACTCCCCAGCAGTCCATCTACACTCGAAATCCCGCTTTTGAACGGCTGAAAACGATGGATTCGTTGCGGAGATTCCGGATGACGCTGACGACGACTTTTTTGTAATGTAGGCGCGAGGACCCAAAAAGCACTTGAAGCGATTGAATGCGCCTTCTTCATGGATGCTCGACAAGCTTAGCGGCACCTACGTGCGTTTGCTGCTCTTTTTTGTGGTGTAGACCATGCTGAGAGCATATAGGCCCCCCGCCCATCGCCCGGTCCGCACAAACTGCGCGAATCCCTCCCTCTCACCGTCTTCCTCCGCAACCGCCTAAAGTACGCGCTGACCGGCAAAGAAGTCCTCTCCATCGTCAAACAGCGCCTCATCAAAATCGACAACAAGGTCCGCACGGACCCGACCTACCCCGCCGGCTTCATGGACGTCGTCTCCATCGAGAAGTCCGGCGAGCACTTCCGCTTGCTGTACGACGTCAAGGGCCGCTTCGCCATCCACCGCATCACCCCCGAGGAGGCCACCTACAAGCTCCTCAAGGTCAAGCGCGTTGCTGTCGGCGCTGGGGGTGTCCCGCACATCGTCACCCACGACGGGCGTACGATCCGTTATCCTGACCCTGCGATCAAGGTCAATGATACCGTCAAGTACGATATCGACCAGGCGAAGCTCGTCGACTTTGTGAAGTTTGATACTGGGAATATGTGTATCATCACGGGCGGGCGTAACATGGGGCGTGCGGGTGTCATTGTCCACCGTGAGAAGCACATTGGAGGGTTCGATATCGTGCATGTTAAGGACTCGCTGGAGCGGACGTTTGCTACTCGGTGGGTGTCTCTGTCTATCTTTCCCTTTCCCGTTTCCTTTCCCGCTTCCTTTCCCTCGTCGCCTTCCACCTCGACGCTAACCCTGACATCCCCTTCAGCGTAACCAACATCTTCGTCATCGGCGAGGGCAACAAGCCCTGGATATCCCTCCCCAAGGGCAAGGGTACCAAGCTCACCATCTCCGAGGAGCGCGACCTCAGGCGGAAACGGGCTGCAGAGCAGTAGAGGGTGTGTGTGGCGAGTGCTCGAGCCGCGAGCCGACGGAGAGGCGAGTGCTCGAGTCACGCACGCTGGACGGAGAGGGAGTTGCTTTTACCGTTATTCTATGCTTGTATGCCCCCGCACCGCAAAAAAAATCTTATACGCATGCAATTGTTGGGGAGCCTCCACTGCCTATATTTCCTTTTTAGGGAACTCTCCGCTTCTCTCCACGCTTTCCTCTTCGTTAGTCACGCACCACTCACCAACCGCCCTCCCAAAAAACTTCAAGTGAAGAAAGCTTTTTTCCGTGCCTTCGCTAAGGTCCCAATTTTTTTCTTTGGCCCAGACAGTCCATAGCCAAGACTCGGAACGGCGGTCTTCCGACGTCGTGACGCCGCTTGCTATTGACCGCTAACCTACTATGTATCCAATCGTGCGCTCCTTCCTTTGTCAGTCCGCGTATGGGTGGGCCACCGTGGGTGCTCACGAGGCATTGTTAGGCAATAGGCGAATGGTCATCATCATTCTCATACTGCCCCTTCAACACTCGCTGACCACTAGTGCACTTTGACCGTGCTGGAAAGCCTCCAGTGTGGTTGACACCCAATTCAATTCGATACATGCCCCCGACGACGTTCTCGACACGCATCTCCTTCTACCCGGCGTCCGGCACTCCGCTTTAAGTTTTCGAATGCCTTCCTCCCATGGCCAACTTCATCTTCCAATCCCAATCCAATCGCGTACACCCACCCTCGTCATCCCACCAGTGGCCCACCCACGCGATCCCGTGCAAACTGCAAAGCTGAGTAAGTAACGCGGGCGGCGGCCCACGGTACCATGCGCGAGTCGGAAAATTACCCAAATTTAGCCATTTTATCCGGGAAGCGACGTTGAAGCCGGGTTCGCGATGCTACATATAAGATCTGGGTTCGATTTGTCGATGTCTGCATCCTCCTCAAGGAACTCTCGCACTCACCAAGTCAACTGAAGTAAAACGCAACTTGACTTGTCAGTGAATCGAACACTCGTAGAACGAACTTACACCGAACAAAACTTGAAGCCTAAACACCAAGCAAAAAATCATGGTCCTAAAACTCCACGGCTTCGCCCTCTCGACCTGCACCCGGCGCGTCGCGACCGTTCTCCACGAATACAAAATCCCATTCGAGCTCGTCCCCGTCGACCCCTCCAAGGGCGAACACAAAGCCGCCGCGTATCTCGAGAAACAGCCGTTCGGGCAGGTGCCTTATATCGTGCGTCTTCTCCTCGTCTCATCTGATTCTATGAGATAATTTACCTACTTATTCAACTCTTTACTCTACTTATATGTACGGCGCCGAAACAGGAAGACGACGGCCTCACCCTCTTCGAAAGCCGCGCCATCTGCCGCTACATCGTCGACAAATACCCCGCCCCCGCTGGCGTCTCCCCGCTCGTCCCTGAGGATACTAAAGGCAAGGCGCTCTTCGAGCAGGCTGCGTCGATTGAGTACTCGAATTTCGATCCGTATGCGTCCGGGGCGGTGAGGGAGAAGGTGTTTAAGCCGTGAGTACCGTTCATATTATTTAGTTTGAGCGGGAAACGTTTTTGTCCAATCATGAGACTGTGGGATGTTCGCCGCTGACTTGAATTCCTCGAACCAGGATGCGCGGTGTGCCGACCGACCAATCCGCGTATGACTTCTGCGTCTCGACCCTGAGCGCCAAGTTGGATGGCTATGAGGCGATTTTGGGCAAGCAGAAGTATCTTGCGGGAGATGTGCGTCTGCGTCTCTTCCTTCCTTCTTTTTTTTCTCGGCTAACAACTGAACCTAATCATACGACAGGAGATAACCCTCGCAGACCTGTTCCACATCCCCTACGCTTCTATGCTCGCAGCAGCCGGATGCGACTTGATGGCGACGAAGGGGCCGAATGTTACTCGGTACGCTATTCGGCTTTTGTTTCTGCTCTATTTTTGTTCATCGATTCGCAGGTGGTTCAACGAGCTCACGGCCCGCGCTTCGTGGGTTGCGGTTAAGGACGGCGCAAAGAGTTTCTCATCTTATTAGATGCTGGTTGAAATGCGCTTGAAAGGATAGACTTCGATTGATACGTACACTATTTGGAATGGAATGTGTGTTTCCCGTTCGGGCTGAATTTTAAGATGAGGAGAGGAGAGGGGCCATCGAACTATTTGTGTCTCTCCGATAAAGTACTGCGTACAAAGTGATAACGCTTGCTTTACTGAGATCTGTGAGGTCTGGTTGGCCCCCGCATCCTAGAAGATGATGAGAGTTTCTTCTGAATCGGAAAGTATAAACTCACAGCCAGTATCGAAAATCATGACATAGTATGCTCAATCGCCGTTCTTCAACTCAGCCCATGGCGGAAGATCTAGCAATTTAGGTAGCTCGTCCCACAGTTTCTGTCGTCCGATTATCATCAAATCACGAATACGAGAACGACAGGTTGCGCAGAAGTAGCCGGCGAGTGGGAGGCTTTCCGGCTTCCAGAAACCTCTCGGGGTACAGACACTCATGAAGCTAACCAGAAAAATTTCCCGGCTTTTGCGACAAGTTTTAGAGTCGATGCAATTGGCCTCGAATTCCCATTCCTGGAGGCATCCATGCGTGTAGCTCGGTCTAAATTGTTTGAGAAAGAGGGTTTGTTGAAACAAGACGCATTTTCTTAGATAGACTCCAGACAGCTGAGGTGTCTTTTTCTCTATCCAATCGAACAAAGAGGCCTGCGAGCATATAGATTATTGGACCTTGGTGAAGTGATACCTGAAGACTCACTGTTTTGTAAGAGACCACAGCTTCGGTGTAGGCGCACGGCAACACAGCAAAGAGGTTGTTCTCGGTGGCCAATGAGATCGCATCGAAAATGATACCACTGTACCAGTCAATGGTGGACCAGCGATCAGGAAATGGCTTCAACGCATCGTATCCCTCAAGCGTCGTCGGAAACCTAGCCGTCAAACGTCCCACTGCGGAATCATACAGATCCTGGAATTCGTACTTCCTCCCGAGTCGAACAAGAGCAGCGACAGCGGAGAAAGGTAACTTCTGTTGACCGAGAAACGTACTGAAATTGGAACCTTGTAGGTTAAAAGGCGGCGCCGTTGAGGGTCACGAATCGACTGAGTGGCTTACGGGGTGTAAAGTGCCTTCAATAAGAATTTCACGTCTTCTGCGTCGTCTTGAAGTTCAACTACCGGGCATCCCTCGACGCTGGATTGTTCAGGTGGCTGAGGAAGTCCTTGCATGTCGCTGAAGACAGATGAATGAAGCGCGAGCACGCCCCAGTGGACGCGAAACTGGGTGTTTCCCGCTTGCAGAACGACATTGCCGTCGGGAAACCACGTATCGGAGCGCGTTATGGGTTCGTCTTCGGTGCGTTGGCGCTTTGCGGGTGGCGAAGACATGAAGGTACAGAAAAGAGAATCAAATTGATGATCTTGATCGGCTCTCGCTTCGCTGACATGGACCTAGTTTCGTAACAAGACTTCATTTAAAGATAACCAGTGTAGCGCGCTTCGCGGCAGAGCCCACTAACTAGTGACTGAGAGTCTATGGGGGGAAATTGGGCCAATTTGTAGGCAATACTTATTGCTGAGCTACCGTTTGTCTGTACTCGAAAAATCAGTGAGGTTGTTGAATTCAAAACTGAACGGAGTGCTGCCCAAAGCTCGCTCGGCTGATGCTCCGCATCAACCAGCTCTCATTGGGCAGGGGAGGCCTGCAGCCGGCCCAAATGTGCATGAACCGAGCTTACCCATCATCTGCCTCTGCGAGCGAGAGATTGCGGGAGCTCACAAATTGAGTCCGGCTTGCCGGCAGGAGACATTGGTATTCATCTGGTATATTTTGATCTCCAGGTACACCGCGGGGCGGCACAAAAACGGCATTCGCAACGAAGATCAGCGACGTCAGTAGTATTGACTCATCTTCCAAACAGTGTAGGCAGGCTAAGGCAGCAGAATAGACACAAGGAGGAAAGGAAAATTGATCTGAGGAGATAAAAGGTCAAGAAACCATTAGACGACTACACTTGAGGATTCTGAGCCGCTCAGCTGGTCAGGATATGCAGATATTGGACATGACAAAGTATGAACTGGTCATCCCATCTGATCACCATCAGCATCAACACTGTCTCCGCCAAAAATGTGAGGCCACAAAAGGCGTTTTCAAAAGTCCCCAAGACCCACTAACAAGTTAGTGGGCATAGTCGTCCAATATTTTCGTTGGACCTTGCTAGCCCAGATATTCTGTGGGTAAAGGTTACACATGCGAGCTTTGAAGGGCCATACCAATTTTCTGAAAATCTCATGACTTGGGCCAGGAAAGCACTTCAAGCACGTCGAAGACTCGGAGGAACAGCAACTTGGCAAGGGGTCTACTACAACAGAATTAGGTACGAGGGATTGCTACTTTTTTATCAAGGAGTTCGATGTGGTAATACGTGGTGGGAGGCAAGCACGGAAGGTACTCAACGTAGCACACCAGCAGTCGAGTGGCTATTACTTTTCAAACACGATAAGTAGAAGCGAGAAAGGGTTGGAGTCTTGGAGAGACAGTGGAAAGAACAAAAAAGAACTAGTCGTTCCGTAGTTCGGCCCAAGGAGCAAGACCAAAGTCTCCAGGTAGTTCCGCCCATAACTTTTCCCGCCCGTTACGGGTAGCTTCATCGCCGAGGCGAGCGCAAACAGAACACAAACGGTTGGGCTGCAAATCCTTTGGCTCAGCAAAGCCCAGAAAGCCGCTGAGTACGCAGGAACTGAACATGCACGACCGCCGCGAATAGCACTTGGACGTATTCTCACAATGCGAATCGTCGAATTCCCAGCTCCGGATCCATGATAATGTAAAACCAGGCTTGAATTGTTTGATCGAGAGGTTTGTTTGGGCTGCGATGCATCTTCGCAGGTGAATTGGGTCGTTATTCCGTCCTTTGCTGAATCCATCGAAAATTTCATCCTATATAGGCAGCGAGTTAGCACATAGCAAGGAATTTACCAAGTACGTACTACTGAACAGTAATTCACCACATACATATAAGCGCATGGGAGAGCGGTTGAAATATTGTTGTCGCTGGCTATGCTTATCAAGTCGAAAATTGCGTCGTCATACGTCGCCTCGATGGTGTTCAGGTTTTCATTGTTTTCAAAGCATATACGGTCGTGCCCTTCGAGAGTCGTTGGAAACTCTGAGGTGAGACGCGCTGCTGCTGAATCAAACAGATCCGGGATGTCGTACTTGCGACCAAGTCTAAGGAACGCGCCAACAGCAGGAAGAGGGAGCCTCTTCTGGCAATGAAACTTCCTTCAAGTTCATACAAAGGATTAGAAAATGCAGCTACCCGGGGATAGAGAGAACGCTAACAAAGAGTAAAGTGCCTTGAGCATGAGTTCCACGTCCTCAGGGTCGTCTTGGAGTTCAACCACAGCACATCCTTCCACCGTGGGCTGATCGGGTGGTTGCGGCAGTCCCTGCATGTCGCTAAAGACAGACGAATGAAGCGCGAGCACGCCCCAGTGGACGCGGAATTGGGTATTAATTGCCTGCAGAACGACGTTCCCATCGCTAAACCACGTATCTGAACGCGTTATTGGCGCGTTTTCGGCGCGTTGGCGTTTTGCTGGCGGAGACGACATGGCGGTATGAATCAAGTGATTTTGTTCGTTTGATCGGCTTTCGGCTTCGATTCCGAACACCATCTTCGCTCCATCCATGTACATAGGGCAAGAAGAAATATTCACAGTCCGTTGATGATCTACAATACACAGAGAGTCACTGCAACTGAGAGGACTAGTTCTCGTCCTTCGGTTCGCTCCAATCAGGAAGATCGAAAAATTTGGCAGAGTTAAGCTCTGGCAGGGTAGAAAAATGTTGACGAACGGGATGTAGAGCGCTTCGAGTAGATACTCGATGCCGGTGGGGTCGTCGGAAAGCTCGACGACAGGACATCCCTCGACAGTCGGTTTTTCGGCGGGTTGAGGCAACCCCTGCATGTCGCTGAACACGGACGAATTCCGAGCAAGTATGCTCCAGTGCACGTGAAATTGAGTATTTGCAGCTTGAAAGACAAGATTTCCGTCACTGATCCATAGCTCCGAACGCTGAATGATTTGTTCTATGCCATTGGTGCGTTGACGCTTCGCGGGGAATGCAGAGTCGGAACCCATTGCGGTGGTAAGAGAAAGTGTTTGTGCCACTAATGAAGCGTAGCGGTCACTTCAGTGAGACAAAGCATTTGTCCCACGAGTAATTTGCCGATCAGCGGTGAGGGAAGAGGTCATCATAAAGCTTCAGGGAGCTTTTACCTTGAATAAGATCTTGATAGTGGCGAGTCGAAACAAAGTTCAAGCGCGAAAGATTTAAGGAACACAGAATTCTTGATTCAAGATAACATCATCATGTTGACTATCATAAAGCTCGTCCGCCGGAACCATTGCTGTCCGTGAGCTTGATGCCTTTGGCGCGTAATATCTCCAGAGTAGAGATCCAGGGATTTTTTGGAATCTCGCGTCTGCGACGAGTGAGCTTGGAAGAGAATATTATACAAGGCAAAAACTCACTCTGCCTTGGGCCACTTAACATCAAGGCCCTGAATTTCTTTCAGGAGCGGGAAGCTCTCGAGAGCGATATTCTGAAACATCTGCCTGTACGTCCCCATTTTTGTGCTAGCAGGGCTTTAGTTTTTCAACATAGAATGAGCGAAAAAGCGTCAATACGTACCATTCGAAACGCAATTTTCGCAGCGAGGTGTGTGGGACAGAGCATGCAATGAAGTTGTCATAGTCTCGCAAAAAGGTCAGAGAACCGACAGGAGCTAACACTGTGAGAGTTTCCATGTTAGTGCAAAGCTCGAACATCTTGGCCGCTGCATGGAGTTCAATCGGCGCAGTGACACGGAGAAGTTTGTCTGCATGCTTCTGAATGAAAGGGATCGCAGAGGATGCATCTACGCCATGGCGTAGCCGGAGTTCGCGTAAAGAGGGGAGGCTGAAAAAAGAGAATGATGAGCTGAACGGCATGAGTTTATTCGTACTTACGGTAAATCCAGGTCAAGACGGAATAGCGCCGGATGTGTTTCGGTATGAACATCCAGAACCTCCAACGTATTCAAAGCTGAAAATCCTGCCGAAGGAGCTGAAAATCGATATCCTTGAACCGTCCAGGACAAGCTCTTCAAAGAAGTAAAAGGCTGTAGAATCTTGGGATCGATAGAACGAGGCAGGTCGGAGCTCAGCACAACCGAGAGCGCCTGGGTTGTCGGCCCGGAACTTTTCGCAACTCTTCTGAACTCGGTCGTTCCCTTGACATGGACGAAAGCAGCTGTGCGCGCCGCATCACCAGTGTTTGCCCTGGGCGACGCCGGTCTCCGTAGATCGTCGAAAAGTGAGATGAACTTCGGAGGAACCGAATAGAATCAAAAAAGACATACAGCGGATAGCATTTGACACGCGCTCTGAGAACCAAGTCGTTTTTGATCGAGTTCAGCATGGAGCGTCGATGCTGGTTGGAAAGCCGACAGTGGAAGAATTTGAAAGACTTTATTTTGGTCATTTTGCGAAGATGATCAGGGAATCTGGGGCCGGCGTCAACCAAGAGATTTTCCAAACTCCGAGACTTGGTCAAAGCTGCACACAGTGCGTGCGCGCGCTTCCCGGAAACAGTATGAATGAAAAATTCATCATCAAAGTACGGGAAATAGAATGATTTCTGTTCACTGTTGAGCTGCGCCCTCATGTGAAGCGAAGAAGAAAGAGGCTGCATACCAGCTTGTTCCATTTCGGAATGCAACCTTCGAGTGTGGTTACAAGCAGATTGGTTGAGTTATTTGCCTTGAGCTCGTCGCGGTCATCAACGAGGAGGACCCGTCGAGGGTTGATGAGGGACAGCCCTCTACAGAGCCCTCGGACATCGTCTCGGGGCCAGAGATTGAGACTAAGAAAGATATCGGTGATATTGGGAGCAGAGCGAAGGATAGCTTCCATAGCGTCACCGAAGGCCCCTTCAACCCGAACCTTCTTTATGAAGCGACCAATCTCTTGGTGTGCCTCGAGGATGGCCCTGAGAGCCTCTGCCTGAGCAGTGGTACGAAGGATGATGACGCTGTACAGCAGAGGTGTCGCTACCCGGAACCATGCCTTGCAGACCAATAGATAGGACGAGGACGAATACCCCGGCGCCAACAGCGGCTTGATTGAAGGGTCGGAAAAGACTTTATCGGAAAATTTGAGGGCGGGGGTGAGGATTTTTGAGACGATTTCGTCGGGAAGGTGAGTCCCGGACATCCTGGTGGATGTGGAAAGACTTGGACGACGAGCACATGAAGACGATCAACAACCCATGGTTGCATGATGGGAATGATCGAATGATCGGAATGTCGGTTCGCGATTGCATCCCGTTGGCATCCCGCTGGATCGAACGAAGAATTCGACAAGTACATAATTAGTCCCCCTGGACAGACCGTGTAATTGACCCAAAGTATAAAAGTCGACCATTGACATCTGTTTGCATTAATTTAAAGATGGTCCCAACACCCAGTAAAATATAGGAATCTCGTTTCGTTCCATAATACTAAACAACTTATTTGCGAGCATCGCCGGGAGCTTATAAAGACGGCTGCGGCCTCATACACTCGGTCTGGGACGGGTTTGGTAAATATACATTCGGCCCAAAAAGCCTGGAACAATGAATTTATAAGAACTCTCCAAATTCTGCGAATCAGAGATGATTATAGTTTGCAATCCAAACGGCAAAAACTCGGATGAGCGCACAGGTACAGTGATCATGAGCCTAGTCCCCATTCTTCAACTCGCCCCACGGAGGAAGATCAAGTAAGCCAGGCAGCTCGTCCCACATCTTCTTGCGTCCAGAGGTAATGCAGTCCCGAATGTGCATGCCACAATTCCGACAAAAGCTCGTCAGCAGTCGCTCCGACGTCTCCCATTTTACGAGCGGAACAAGGGTCGACTTGTCCATATGGTTCGCGAGAAAATTTTCTCGCAATGTACGACACGCGCTGGGATTCGTACAATCGGCTTCGAAATCCCATTTCCTGAGCCAGCCAATTGTGTACCCCGGCTGGTATTGTTTGGCAAGGAGGCTTTGCTGAAACATGATACACCTGCGCAGATACACCAAAGGCAGAAGAACAGTTCGCGCTCCGTCTTTGATTCCGTCAAAGAAATCGGCCTGTGAAATTAATATCGAATGTGAGACAGAGATCATTTTTGTGAGGAAGAGGATTATTACGGTTTTGAACCGCTTCACGGCATCTGTGTATGCACACGGGAGCACGGTCCAAAGATTATTTTCGGTAGCTAAAGCAATGACATCGAATAGCAAGGGAGCTGGTAACTCCAGAGTGGAGTATCGGGGCTTCGAAATCAACAAGTCGTATTCCTCGATTGTCGTCGGAAAGACAGCTGTGAGACGCGCCACGGCGGCATCCAAGAGATTCTTGAACTCGTATTTCCTGCCAAGTCGAACGAGAGCAGCAACTGCCGGAAAAGGCACCTTTTCTTGACAAAGGAAGGTCCTGTAAGGGAGTACATGAATATACGGGGTGGAAGTTCACAGTGCAAGCGCACTTACGGCGAGTAGAGAGCTTTGAGTAGAAATTCGACGTCGACTGGGTCATCTGAGAGCTCGACTATGGGACAACCTTCAACGGTAGGCTGATCAGAGGGCTGAGGAAGCCCTTGCATGTCGCAGAAAACGGAAGAATTGTCTGCGAGGACGCTCCAATGTACACGGAACTGCATATATCCTGCCTGCAAAATGACACTTCCATCTGTTTTCCACAAATGTGAGCGGGAAGTCTCCGTGCTGTCGGTGCGTTGGCGTTTTGCAGGCGGAGAAGACATGGTGGGAGGAGGAAAGCAGGTTTTGATCGTTTGATCACTGCAGGCCCAAGTTTGATCCGAGTTTTGAACCGTGGGAATGTTGAAGGTTTCGTTCGAATTAGATACACTGTACATGAGTGGGACGTCCCACTTGCAAGTAAGTACACAGAATATGTTCTAGCTCAATAATCAACAAGTTTAACGGGACTCTACGAGACTCAATTATAACATGATATAAATGAATATACTAATTTAAGTGACATATACTTCGAGTTCGGCGGAATGGTAAAGAAGAATAATAATAAGCGAACGAGTAAACACAGCTAATTAAAAATTGAGAGGATTCTAGCAGCCGTGGTTCAACCCATCCCATGGAGGGAGGCCAAAAAAAGTGGGCAGTTCAACCCACATCCTCTTTCGACCCGCGCGGATACACTCGTGCGCTGTGGTGGTACAAGTCAGGCAGAGCCCATGGTCCTCGAGATCCCCCGGTTTCATCAGAGCATCAACAGTTGCCGCGTCCATGTACATCGCAAGTATCCCCTCCCGCTCGGTGCGACGTTTCGCTGGCGTGGTGCAACCACCAAACTCCCACCTTCTAACCCATCCTAGGGTATAACCGGGTTGAAATTGGGTGACGAATATTTTTTCACGAGCGAACAGACACTTGGTCAGATCGGCGGTGGAAAGGAAAGACATTGTGCCGTCCGGTCTCTCGATTCCTCGAAGGAGCTCTTCCTGAATATGCGCATGCAGTCATAAGATTCATGTTATATATATAGTTGAATTGCGTACGCACCAAGCCAAACTTTGTGGCATTATAGTATGCCCCTGGCAAGACAGATAGAATTTTATCTTCGCTAGCGAGAGATAGTATATCTCGGCTGAGACCGTTGTAGGGTTCGATGGTCTGGTAGGAATTTGTCGCCTCGTCGTATTTCTCGAGGGTCGAAGGAAATTCAGTTCTGATGCGATCCAGCCCCGACTCGTACAGATATTCATATCGGTATTGACGACCGAGTCTGATTAACGCCCTGACAATCGGGAATTGGAGCACTTTTTTGCAGTGAAACGACCTCAATGCAATGGTATGTCAAAATCACTGTGCCGGAGATTCAATGCTAAAGGTCCAGGAGCTCACGGGTGGTAGAGTGCTTTCATGAGATACTCGACATCTTGTGGATCATCGGAGAGAGCAAGCACGGGGCATCCGTCAACGATGCGCTGACTGGGAGGCTGCAATTTCTGCACCATGCCACTGAACACGGTGGACTTGTGGCTGAGTACGCCTTTGTGGACACGCCAGTGCTTTGTATTTCCGGCCTCCAGGACAACATTTCCATCTTCGAAATAAATCTTCGAACGCGTGATATCTGAGGTTTCGGTGCGTTTCCGTTTTGCGGGGGGTGAAGACATGGTGGCAAGAAGAAAGAGATATGTGGCCACTTGATCGGCCACCGGTTCGGTCCGTAACCCGACGTTCATGGAACAATGAAAAGTGGGTCGAATAGCCGGGGGTCGACTTCGAAAAGATCATGATCAGAACAAAGCCGGTGGGTCAATCAGGCCAAAGCGTCACTGTGGGGTCTATTGATCATCGTTTCTTGGCACTGAACACAGAATACCGAGTGCTTTGAGGAGATTTTCGATCTCAGCGAGCTTGTCGATCGAAAAGTTCCGTGGCAAGGCATCCGTTGAATAATAGCTTGATCATTGTAATGAGTTAAGCTTTGTTTCAAGTCGGGCAGGACGAGTGTTGCCTTTCAGCCACGAGGAACTTGAAAGGAACAACATGATGCAAATGATCGGAACTCGAATAATCAAATCCCGCGAAAAGCCCGCAAATCATTCAGCAGAGTTGAACAAGAACACTGCAGTTAGAACCCAGGCATTTCAGCCACAAACACAAGAAAGAAATCATACATCGTTCTTCAGTTGGTTCCACGAAGGGAGATTGAAATAGCTCCCACAGCTTCTTCCGTCCATCCGCCATCGTGCTCGCGACAAGTGCGACAAAATGTGAGGTCCTCTAGATCACTCGCTTGTCCGAAGGCACCAATGATCACCGCGTCAATAAGATTGTCTTGAAGCAATGAACGTAAATTGCGGCAATGATTCTCTGAGGAGCAGATGCCAAACGGCCACTTGCGTGCCCATCCAAACGTGTGACCAGATTGAAGTTGTTGCCCCAAAAGTTTTTCGCGGGCTACAATGCAGCGGGTTAGGTCTTCGGGGGAGAGGCGAGCGATCGTGCCGTTCGGTCTTTGGATACCTTCACAAAGCGCCTGCAGAACCGGTAAATTCTCCTCCATTGTCTCTGAAGCTCCAAACTACGTACCGGGGTAGGAATTCTGCGTGCAACTTGAAAGCATACAGTCGGCAATACAGTCATGATGTTGTTTTCCTTAGCCAATGCAATGATGTCGAACTCTATCCCTCCTTGATACTGCATGGTGGTGTAGCCGGGCTCCGACTCCATTCTTTCATACTCTTCGAAGGTCGATGGGAACTCAGATGTGAGACGCTTTACTGCAGATTTGAACAAGTCACGAAAGTCGTACTTGCGCCCCATGCGCAAAAGAGCGGAAATCGCGGAAAAGGGAAGCTTCTCCTCCGCTAGAAACGTGCTACAGCGCATACAATTAGAACGGTACGACGGAAATGAAGTATACCAACGGGTTATAGAGGGCCTTCAGTATATAGCCCACATCGACAGAGTCGTCTGCGAGTTCAACAACAGGGCATCCTTCAACCGTGGGTTGATCTGTAGGTTGGGGAAGCCCTCGCATGTCACTGAAGACAGACGAATGCAGCGCCAGTAGGCTCCAATGCACGCGAAACTGGATGTTTTTGGCCTGCAGAACAACATTTCCATCATCCATCCACGTTTCCGAACGCGTTATGGGCGCGTTTTCTACGCGTTGGCGTTTTGCTGGAGGCAAGTTGTCGTGAGACATGGTGGGAGCGGCAGAGATTTGGTGACGGATCATCGATCAATTGATCGATCTGACCAGACATCTTGTTGTCATTGAACACGAACCACGGTCACCAACCGTTTATCACCGTGACCGCGCCCACTGGTTGACCACTGGACGGGCGGCGTCTATCATTCACATTGTACCTATGTATATGCCTCCGAGTCATACAACCAATCTGACTTACATATACTGTACTAATCCGATCGGTTGTTCACTGGGTGTCACCCGTCACCCAAATTGTTCATTGAACAAGTTGTTCACAACACGTCAATCACATCAAAACTACCATATATGGGAGGCCGGCATTGCTCGGCACATGCCGGCCGGAGATTTTTTTGATTTTCTTGCCCTTTCTGGGCCAAGAAACTCGGTGTCACCCGTCACCACCTTCAAAAAGTTCAGTTCACGACGGGCCGTCACACATAACGTGAACAACCGATCGGATTAGTACAGTAGGCTTGACTCTGTCAATTATACGGTCCCGCGAGTCGCGACTCGGAGTTGGTGACCACCACTGGCATTCAAGCAGCCTTGCTACTTTCTTCTTGCTACCATTGTCTACAATGTCTAGCCACTGTGTTCAATGGCTCAACATTGTAATAGTGCTGAAGGTGATTGCATCTCTCAATATCGGAATCTCAGGAGATCGAAAATAACTTGTTGCGAAGGATTCACCCCATGGTCACGCATCAGGGAATTCGACTTGAAGAGGGCATCCTCAATTCCAGTCTCCTCGGTGCGTTGACATCAAAACCATCAGACTTCATAATCGTGGACTGTCCTTGGAAGTGTTAATACCCATCCATTAATTCTGCCGTCAGTGCGCTCGTCGATGTCTATTGTTCCACAGCTCCCGCAGATTTTCGAAGGGACTTTACGCCAAAACCTCGATTCTATGGGCAAACACGACGATGTCGATATATGGACTGCGCTCGATCAAGCGCATCCGAGGGAATATGTCGAAGGCCTTCCGGAAGGTTTGGATACAGCTCTGTTGCAGGATAGTAGCCTCTCGGCCGGTCAAAAGCAGCTGCTTAGTCTAGCTCGAGCAATGTTGAGAAGGGTATGTTCATGGCATACCGTCTGACGATTGTCTTCTCACATGCTTTCGGTAGTCAAAGATATTGGTGTTGGATGAGGGTGTGTCGTGTTCACGGCTTTGACGTCCGCCATTTCTAATTGTCTCGCCAGCAACGTCTGCAGTTGATTGGGAAACGGACAATGCGATCCAGGTATCTTTATTCTTCACCGAATTCGTTTACTATGATAATAACGATATCGTCCAGGAAATTATCCAAGGCCCTGCCTTCGAGGACACCACCATTATCACTATCGCGTTCGTGCCTACGTTCATTCGTACCTGCTTTCGTTTTACACATAACTACGCACAGGCATAGACTCAATACAATAATAGGATGCAGTCGTATCCTGGTCATGCACGAGGTATGTCCCAGATCTTGCTACACCAACCGGGTGCCACCTTCCATCAAGTACTGACCAGGAGTTAAAAGGGCGAAGTGACGGAGTTCGACAACCCACAGAACTTGCTAGGCAATTCAAACTCACTCTTCTTTGCCTTAGCGAAGGAGGCAGGTCTTGTGTAGGCATCAGACGCGTAGGAGGAAGCGGGATTGGGAAAATATGGGGATGATGACCTTGCCGTGCACATCTCTTTAAAACTATAGTCACAGGTTGCGGAAATGTTATCGGGAGTTTGCAACTGAGGCAGAAGTTCTTCACCCAAGACCATCCTCCGCGATTCCCGGCGGTGCGCTTTCGCCGTGCTGCAAACACCTGTATAAGGGTAAATCACCCCGGCCGCCGCCGCCAAAGAGCGACAATCACTTTCTGACGAGTGCCTCGCGCTAATGAATCTTGATGCGCCATTTGCTAATTTCCGCCGCCGCCGAGGATGGTCTGGTCTGTTCGGCTTTCACCGCCACTTACCCACGCCTCAAGTCCGGGTGTTCCCATTGGTCAACCTTGAATTTGGCCGGCCCGGCACGAGGAGTTCGGAATAGTTCGGGTTGCCTCGTAACCTTCACTCCTCTTGTCGCACCTAACCTGTTTGCGTATCTCCGGCAACTGTTGGTTTATCTACGACTTGGAGTCTTCTTTTGCTGCTCTGCACCCTCAACACCACTAGTCCCTGCTCTGGACAGACACCCTTGGCATCCAAGTACTGGGAATCTTCCCGAGAGACGCCATCATGATATGCGCACGCGAAACCTCTTCGACTCGGACTATAGTAGTATTGCCCTTGCCGGCGTCGCACACAGGTCACTGGGCTCGACCGATAAACCGAACCCGAAGACATCGATATGGAATAGTGTTCGCATGTGTATAAATTCTAGGATATCAGACGATATCACGATGATTTCACTGCTCTTCGGGGTGCTTTTGCGTAGATGTTTTGGCCGTCCGAGGAGACCCGAGGCAAGTCACCGTCGAATATCAGGATGCACAACAGCCAGCGAGATTCAGCCATGCGTCACGCTCAAGGCGGAACCCTGTAGCATATGCTCCCTTGATGCAGATATTCACCCCAGATCCTGTCCCTCGTTCTCGAAAGATGCACGTTTCTACTCCACGACTGGCGGTACTCAGGGAAGTGCATTCAGCCTCCAAGATATACTTAGCGTGATTTACGATCAGGCTAGGGAAACAAATTTAGAGAGAGAAATCTCCTGAATTTCGCTGCTTCGCTACAGCCTCCAGTTCGAACGATGTAACTATGACTGGATGTTCACTTTTCGAGCGAATTTATCCCTTTTGGCAAACACCGACTATGTCTGCGTCACTGGCATTTCCAAGTAAGAATTTCATGTGCATCAGTTTTGTTGTCCGCACGCTGAGAATCCAAGGACTCTTCGCGAACGAACGAGCACGGAAATATTCTCAACTTGAACTCCCTCCTCGAACAATCTTGTCTTTCGGCAATTTCAGGCGTCATATTTTGCTTCCGGTGCATACCAACCAATACTTATTTCAATTCCTTCGGCATCCTCAATTATTGAATACAGATGCCGCCTCCGCCGACCCGCGACGTCGACATTGACTTGCGCTCATAAAAGGCCCCTGAATAATAGGAATGAATGCCGAGGTATGCGCACTTTGACACCGATTTTATCGGACTCACCCTCTGCCCATCTTTGGTTCACCATTGACTTCGCCGGTGGGCCGCGGTTTGCTTCCTGTAAGCCCTGTTTTTCCCGTTGGCGCTTCATCCGATCCGACACTTGCGAAAAGTCTAAAGTCCGGCCTTCAAACCGTTCGAACTTGAGAGAAGCTGCCCCAAAATGGCGAAACATATGCTGAGAACGTCAAAAAGTGATGTATGTCAAGATTGTCGATTGTACATGTACAAATGACGGACGAGCGCTAAATACGGACGAAAGATCGACCAAGCAGGTGCCTGATACGATTTCAGCCAAAGTCCAACTGACTCCAACAACAGGATATTTATTGTGCAAAAGAAAAAGAAAAAAACCGCAGTAAACCAGGAAGTGACCTCAAAAATATTCTGAATCGACTCGAATCCGTGCCTAAATCTGAGCTCTGGATTGCTACGAACAGACTTCGTTGACTGCTTTGTCCAGAGTCTGGACCATATTTGGACTATATGATGGCACTAAGCACAGCACGACAGTCTATTTCAAAATCAAACAAAAGAAGTTGATCATGTCAATCGGACGTGCGCAGTTTGCCGAACCTTGATTCCTTTGTTTTCAAAAGCGACCCTCTCGACGATATCCGCGGTCCTACAATCCATGGCGGACCTCGGTGGTCACTCTCAAGGTCTTTTAACCAGCCACCAAGTCATGCTATACTCCTTTTATTCCGCCTCGCCATGTCCTCTCCGACACGCGTGCTGGGTTGGACGTCCGTCAGCCCAGATGGCGACATAGTCGACCCTCAACGAGCTCACCAATTCACCTTTCAGCTCGACGCTGCTCCAAAACGCTCTTCGTCGTCGTCTGTCGATCCTCCTTCAATCGGCATTCTTCCCAGCAAAGAGTCGAAAATCCCGCGTCCCCCAAACTCGTTTATCATCTTCCGCGCCGAGTATACGCGCCTACACAAGAAGCCTGGAGCTCGACGCGGGGACACGGCGGTTGTCGGGTTATCTAGGAAAGCCGCTGACGCCTGGCACCTCCTTCCCCCGGAAGAGAAGCAGAGATACCAGCAGCTTGCCGAGATCGCGAAGGAAAAACACAGTCGTGCGTATCCAAATTACCAGTATCGACCACAGCGACAACACAAAAACAACAACGCACGGCGCCCTCCATATGCCTTGGTACCGAAACCGAGACCGCCCCGACTTCCCTCCCCCACCCTGACCGTCTCTACGGCCGTCAGTAGCGACAATAACACCCTTTCATCGCCGATCGACCAGCCGCCGCCGTCCCCGGGGTCTGCCCCGCTCGAAGACCCTTCCGTAACGACAACAAAATCAGACCGTCGACGCTCCTCGTCCGTACCTGTTACTCTGGGCGAACAACTTTTCAACTCCGTCTTTTTGCCGGGAGAAGACTGGGATCAGCCAGAGCGGCCCCCCAAACAGCTTTCCAAGCGTCGCTCCCGCTCGGTGACTCAAAATTGGAATTGGAATACCGTTGACTTCATGCCTTCACCACCACAACCTTTCGGAGTAGGATTCGACCCGCAACGCGTCTCGCAGGTAGATTCCTTGATCCTCCTTTCTCACTTCGCTCTGCTGATGTCGACCGTCTTTCTTTGTTCCTTTTCAGAATGTATTTTTGACGAGTCGGCCAGACTTGCGACCCCATGCCCATTTTCCACATCCCGCCTCCGCACAACTTCACACCCTCAACCCCGCTGCGCTCTTTACGCCAGCAGAGCACATGTCGCCCCTCGCAGCCGTCGCGTCGTCGCTCGCGGGATGGGATGGCGGCGTCAGCACTAGCAGCACCGCCAGCAGCAGTACCTCGCCGGTCGGGCCAACACCGGTACCCAGCTGCCTACCGCCAAAGCTGAGCGCACCCCAACCGTTACGCATGAACGCACCCGCGTGGATCAGCTCACCAGAAACCGTCCTCATGTACGATTCTGCCGCGGTTGGCGATGTGGTGGAGGAGACGGATGACCTAGATAGCAGGGCTGCGGCGCTGGTAGGGGACAAGTGGCCGCTTGAGCGCGGGGCGTACGTTGTTGGCACTGGCATCAGCCTGGGCGCACCGTGGTCCGGTACCACGTTGCACGAAATTCCACCTAAAATGCCCGTCACTGGTACGGACGCCGAAGACGAGGGATATCTCTCGCGTGCTGCCGCATTGCAGGAGTACGAGCTTGGGCTGAAACAGCGGGTCCACGGGAACGGCGGCATATTCGACGACTCTATGGACTTCGACTTCGACGTGCTTGACGCAGAAGATCTCGACCTACACTATAATTATGAATATGTGGACCCTTCGCAAATCTGAAATCGTAATTGCCATCGCATTCATCTTCTTATACCCCTCCCCCCTACACGCTAGCTAAGAAAGTACTTGTAGCTTTCCCTGTATATAATCCCTATCGCGTCGCCGTCGTTTTCTAGCTAACATACGTATATACAACGTATTGTATGTATTGCCTTAGTGTAAATACTTAATATCTCCCCCCCTTCATACTGCATCTCTGTATCTTGCTATGGGCTCGACGATATTCAGCAACCGGTTGCGTTGTAGATAGATTAAATTTCACGAAATGACAGAACAATGGGTGACGATTTGAATGGTTCCTTCCCGGCCGGTTCAAGTCAGGGAAATACCAGCGAGATCCCTGACTGGAGACGGCGTTCAATGACCGAAGTCGGGCTAGTACATACAGTATCCAACAACTTGGATAGCTAATATCTCAAACCGATATCACCCGATCCACGAATTTTAGGCCGAGCGCGTTCAGGTACTAAGCCCTGGCCAACCAAAACAAGGCGGGATAATTTACGAAAAAAGATCTCACTTGTTGAACTTAGTGTAGTCATCTTAGTTCTTGGATCGTCATGAAAGAAGCTATTGAGTGCCGGCATTAATAATGCCAATCCTGTTCAGATAAGTACAAAGTACAGATGATTAGGTATCTGCAGTCTCCGAGAAAATCAAATCACAGAAATTTGCGCACAAAGGGCCAGAAAATTGAAAGCCAAGCCGGTAGTCTAAGACTGCAGCTGGATTCTAAGAAGGTATAACAATCGTTGCACGCGTGTATATCTATTCGAGCTTCGATCTGCACCATATGTATCGAGATGCATCGCTACCGAGAAAATCCAAAGCCTCGGGAATCGGGATTTCGGTCAAAGATTTTGGGCGGCTACAGGCGGCTACTGGCGGCTATCGCGAGCACGGCGGAGAAAACGGAACATATGACCCAACGTGTTGGATTGATCCCCACAAGGATACACAAGGCAGCGACGAATTAGGATAAATTCAATGTTTTTTCGGAGGCGGTCGAACAAAAAAGGAAATGTCCTTTCGCGGATATATGATCCCTTTATTTTTAGCCGCGTGCCCTTGTCTTGGCGTCGGACCGACTCTGTCCGGCATGAACACGACTTGTGCGGGGACTGCACAGTGCAAGAGACTGCACCTTGCGGTATTGTGGAGGGTAACACGGCCCCGCTATAGTATTTGAGGACATCAAAGTTTGAAGTTGATTAAAAATTTGACATACACTGTGGCACGAGTGCCACGAAAGCACTTTTCGGAAGATTCACTCCTTTTATGTCCTCTAAAAACTGTAAGCTTCGCTACCTAGACTTGCTCCTATAATGTATGCCCAACTGAAGCCCGCTACGGGCTTATAATGAGACATGTTTCCAAATCGGACCAATATTGAGCGCTTTGGCCTTCGGATATCGGAGCCGATCGCCGACAATTCTCTGGAAACCCAGAAACGATGTCGGCGAATCATTAAAACTCTGATTCCAAAGCCTGTGATGCAGTTCCAGTCAATGCACAACTGACTCTATCACTCGCTGGCTAGGAACCTATCTCATTGAAAAATATTGTTATAAAATTAGTAGGACGCTGAAGAGACGAGTCTTGGAATTACAGCGTTTGCGAATCAGAGAGGAACTTTGGATCGAGTCGAGCGCCGTCGCAAGCCCATCGCTCCCTTTGTTGCTCTCGGCGATTACAATCCTCCGAGGTGAAGGCATTGGAAGGATATTCTATTGTTCCGAATCGTTGTAACCAACAGCAGCGCGCGGCGAAAAGCAGAAATCACGACACAGTACTAGTAAGACTTACTACCTCCCGCATCTGCCTATGAAGACGCACGCCAACCGTCGAAACCGAACAAATAGACGCCGCGGAATCATCCGTGCCGACGCCCGGCAAAATCAAGGTTGACCAATGGGACACGCCGGAGCTGAAGCGTGAGTTATGCCGGCGGCCCTGGAAGCCAGCCTCGGCGGCGGCGGCGGATATATGACTGACGATTAGACGAGGATTCAATAGCTGGTGGTGCATGCAGATATTAATTGGCGAGCAGTGATTGTTGGTCGCTTATGCGGCGTCGGTGGATTATTTACCCTTTTATGGGTGTATTTTGCTTCCTTTGAGTTGCGGGGCGAGCGCATGCCCGACGCAGCAAGCGGTCGCGGTTGTGGGTGAAGAGTTCTGCCTCTTGGATGTCGGGTATCGTTCACTTTTGATTCCGTCCTTTGCGGAGGCAGAAGGTCTGAGATGATTCGGGCTGGGCCGGGAAAGAGTTAGAGAATTCCTGCTCTGAACATCGACAGAGCTGGAACCTTTGGGGGTGTTCGTGCCTTAAAATAAAGAATGTCAATTACAATCTCCGGCACTTTTACGAAAGTTGCTCACTAGCAACGGCCAACTCGGAATTTTGTGCACATGATCAAACGGTGGCGTTGTATTCACCTCCGGTACCGAACCAATTCGGTGAGGACATCAATAATTAGACGACAAGTTTGGCAGGCAGAAAAAATCCCTAATACTGTTGACAGAATAGTGACAGAATATCGAGGAATTGGCAACAGCTATCGGTGATTCAACCCAGAGCAACGGTCAATTTTTTGAAGCCGGTGCGGTGGATCGCATTTCCCATAGGTCACCAATCTTTCTTTCTCTGTTGTGTGAATGTGAGCTTTGAAGGAGTCCCTGTTGAAACTGTAACCTGCCAAATGTTTTCCAGTTGCCCAGGCGGAGAGGTATTGTACTCAGTAAGTGATCTGCAATCCTCGAGTACTTCGACCTTCGTTGGGTTTTCGAAAGTTGATTAGTTGGCTGGATATGCTATCCATAATCTTGCTGAAAATGTTGCCTTGTTATGAGGTAGTGTCAGAATACTTGAGTATAATCCTCTCTCATCTGGACCCCGCT
Source organism: Favolaschia claudopus (assembly GCA_037176885.1). NCBI lineage: Eukaryota > Fungi > Basidiomycota > Agaricomycetes > Agaricales > Mycenaceae > Favolaschia > Favolaschia claudopus. The sequence goes on along the minus strand of JAWWNJ010000063.1, from coordinate 930,918 downwards.
GCCGAGTGACTGTTAAACTGGATTAGAATTCGGATATAAGGGTCTTCTGACTGACGATATTTTGGCCGTTCGACAATCCGGATCCAGATCGTACTCGAGAAAGAGATAATTCTTGAGCCTTGACGTCACCTCAACAGGATGGGAATAGTGGCAGTGTCGAAAGATGAAGAGATTATCTCATGTCTCTGTTATCATGACAGATAGATTAGATTTCGGCTGCGCAGATCCACGTCGAAAATCACAAGCTTTCCGTGAAGCCGCCGTTAGTTCGCCCTTCCCAAGCTCGAGAATAGGTCGGGAAACGGCCGAGAACATTTAGGATTGCTTCGAATGAGTATCTAGATGCAATCGAACTCAGCCTCGGTAAGAAGTCGGTGCAGGAGAACTGAACGCATCCGTTGCGAACGATTCAACTGCGATTGGTTCCGTCTGTGCAAAATGCACAAGAAAAGACGCAATTTTCGCGCACCAAAATATTTCTAGAATGAATTCCGAGTCCAATTTACAGTATTCCGCAATCACATTGCTCGCCGGCGGGATACAAGCGCCAATTGTCTGCATTCTTGGTGTATTCTTGTGCTTCTTGTGCGATAAGCCTGTGAAAATGTCAAAACAAATGCCGTTGAGGCTGTCGTCGAATATCACGTGCGAAAAACACATGCTTTGACGGGCCCATAAATATTTGGCACGTCGAAAGAAAAGGCAGGAATCCTTCTTTCTTTCGTACCACCACCATGGCTCAGACTTCCAGCGTCCCAATGCCTTCCAAGTCCTCCTCCTCCAAGTCCTCTCCCTCTCAGGACTCGTCCTCGAACGCGCCTGAGATCACCATCCTCACCCGCGTCACCTCCATCCCGCTCATCGCCTGGACCATGACCCAGGTCTCCTCCACCCTCGAGAAGAACCGCTACACTTCCTCCCCCTACGCAACTGCAAAAGGTATCTCTACCACCGCGTACAAGTACACCGAGCCCCTCCAAGTTCGTTTCGCACCCGCTATCAACGTCGTCGACGGTTACGCCAATAAGGCCTGCGACGTTGTCGAGAGCAGATTCCCTTACCCGTTCAAAGCCCAGCCGGAGGAAGTTGCTACCTTCGTGCGCGAGCGTAGACAGAGCGCGGCAGAGTTCGTTGAGCAGCGTCGTCTCGACGCAGGAAACACTATCGATAAGCGAGTGAGGACTCCCGCGTTTAACGCGGCTTGTGAGGTCGATAAGGTACGAGCGCGCTTTTTCTTTTGGTTTTCTTATCGTCTCTGACGTTTCTTCTATCTCGCCTAGCGTTTCACCCCCCTTGTCGACTACCTCGAGAACACTGCCGTCACCCGTCTTCACACCAACGCGCCCGAGGGTACACAGTACCAATACCAGCGCGTCTACGTTCTTTCCCGAAATGTCACCGGTCAGCTGTACGAGTACTCCAACCAGACTGTCTTGGTGCAAGTCTTCTTTTTAGACTCGACGAAGTCTTTTTAACATCCTTCTCAGCCAACGTGCGTCCCAAACCGCCGACTCCATCGTTGCCCTGGCCTCTTCCGCCAACTCGCACGTCAATTCCATGAGCAACACCCTCATCACGCAGGTGCAGCAGCTGCAGACCTCGTTGTCGGATACCACCACCGCGGCTTATCGCGAGCTCGGCGACAGCGTCTCCTCGATGCGCGATATCATCAACCAGCCCAACCGCACGCTCAATGAGAAGCTCAACCGCATGGTGGAGGAGATTGACCACCGCCTACGGCCGCTGCTGAATCGCTTGCCTGGTGGTGCGGGGACGACGGCGGAGGGGAAGCCCAATGGTAATGCGAATGCGAATGGGAACGGACGTGCACAGCAGTGAGCGCCTTCGATTGGATGATTAGCTCTTGTCTCTCCTTCAAGTGTGATGTTTTTATACTCGTTCTCTCTTTTCGTTTCTTGGTACAGACGTATGCCAGTGTAACATGCATGTAATACTCTCCTCCCTCGCTATAGACTAGATGCGTTTGTAACTTTTTTTTCCTTGGTGCGCAACAGGCGCTGAATATGATATCCTTGCACGAGCTACTGAGTGTACTTACCGATGTTGGATGAAAAGAAGGAAGTTACACAAGCGCCGTATTGCCAAATCCGGACAGCTAGTGATTGGCGCCTGCCTCTTACGTTCAACGATCAACCAAAAAAATCCCTGCTCTGTTCCAGGATGCACTCCTGGCTCTGCGCTGTACCCACACTCACAAGAATCATTTTGGACGACTATGTATGCTCGTGAACGTCGTTCAAGGCGCAGCCGCTGAGGATTTGGCGTACATATGTCAAATGACCACTTGACTGTGGGTCCACCTCCAGCCATTCTCCGTGATGGCGGAATCACCTACTGTTATGCCCTTGTAATCTGTGTCAACCCGTCCCGTCCGCTGTCACCCAATCGGTCTTCCTTTGCGTACTGAAAAAAGAAATTCCCCTGAAGTAACCACATGAGCGTTTCTGACAATACGATTTACTTACGCCCATGCTAGTTAACAAAGACGTTTTTTCTTCATCGTGAGGCTTAACGACAATCAATCGGGACCCACAGAAGGCTCTACTGCCTTGTCAAGGATGGACGGTCGTCTTTCGAGGATAACAACCAGCTCTATTTTGGCTACACCATGTTCTTGTTGTTGGACCGCGACAACAGCATTGTCCGCCTTATCAACTGGAATACAATAGCAGCACCAATGGCAACTATATCAAGATATATCCTCTCTACCGGTTTCACCCTAACTTCAATTTCTGAGCCATTCAAGAACATCTGGCAATGGGTACCCTCTTTTCCCCCAACATAAGAGCACACTCTAGCCATCCCCGACCAACTCCCCCTCGAAATCGACAACATATCTACCATCCTTCCGTTGCCACAAATCAGGCGCCGCGGTTCAATCCGTTGGCTGGCAATTCATGGACCAATACGAGTTCATTTATGACGGGTACTCCATGGTTTGACTGTCGGAACGTCCCTCGTCGGGATCCTGGTGCTACACATGTATACTGGCGGAGCTCCCAGCCCATTCCTCCGCCTCCTCCTCCTGTGCGACGACAGCCGCCTCCCGTCCCCGTTGTCGCCTACAAGTAAGTGTTAGAACCAGCGTTCTCTCCTTCCCTAATTGACTCTTTCATAGTCCTCCTGCCCAGCCAACGCCGCACCGCGCAAAACATTGGAAAGGAGCGGAAGGCAGTCTACACCATTTCAACGATGTTTTTATGATGTCTGGGGAGAATCCTGCACCTCAGGCTAATCATCATGGCATGCCGCCTGCGCGCCGTTCAACTCGTATTCCTGGACACACCACTCGGTCCGCCCACGTTAACGACATTTCGGAGGCTCGGGAGAGGCAGGAACGTATTCGACCCGTTCCTGATCGTGTCGTGCCTCCACCCTCCCCCCCTCCCCTTCCTTTCCTTCCTACTCCTGTGCCGCGACGACAAGTCCCGGCTTTCATCCCCAAGCAAGTATTCAAACCAGCGATCTTGGCTTGATATTCTCGACTGACCGTTCTGTAGTCCTCGTGAAGAGCCGACGCCATACCGCTCAAGGCCGAGAGACACTTCGGACGGACCTCGTGGAGACACTTTCATAAGGCCTACGGAGACTCGAAGCCCAGCTGCGCTTCGGACTGATCACGAAACCACGGAACCCGAGCACGGCCCAACTCGTATATTTAATACGATTCCCGAAAACACTTCCGCCCATGTCGTCGACGAGGTTGTAAGAGCCAGGGAGAGTCCGGTACCTGTGCCTCCGCCTCAAAATCGACAGCCTGAGCCTCGTATATACAATGCGATTCCGAGAAATGCCGTGGCCCCCGTTGACGAGGTTTCAAGAGCGAGGGAGAGTCAGGCACCTGTACTTTCAGCCGAAAACATGCAGCGCTTGGGTCGTGTACCGACCACTATTCCCGGAAATCCATCCATATTAGATCTACACGCAAGGAGTATCATCGCCCAAGTTCTTTCCGGCCGGCAAAGAGTCATACCTTGCCAGGAAATCACCCGATCCAGAACCATCTCCGCAATCATAGGTCTCGACTCCTTCCGCCTCGTCTTGGAAAGAGTGCGGGAAGATCTTCTCAACAGTGCGTTGCTGGAAAACCTGATCTCGAGAGAAACATGTCAGGTCAGACTTTCGACGCTTCTTGCCGTAACCATGCTAACTTTCTGAGTAGGAGGCCTTAGCCATGGGCTTTCAGTGGACGGGACGTGAAGATCTACAAGTCGAAGAAGTATATAATTCAGTGGATCCCTTCAATCGCCGTATGGAGTTGTGGTCTTCCTCTTACGAGCCGCCATCGCCAGAGTTTTTACGAACCCTTCTGATGTAAGTGAGGGCTCGTTTCGATCCTGCAATCTGACCTCATTTTCTAGCTCTTTGCAATCCTTCGAATTGTCACACTCTGCCGTGGTCATAACATCCCCGCAACAGATCATAACTTGTTTGAGCGTCCCACTGACGCGGGATCAAGGGGTCTTTATCATCTTCAACCCTCATCCGAGTGAAGAGCATTCCAATAACGCGGGGCTGATCTTGAACACGTCCATCGATGCAACAGCCAGTTACCTCAATACTCTCCTCACCGCTGAACCGGCCAATGAAACGGGGGAACGTGCAAGACAGTGTCGCGGCGACATCTTCGTAGCAAGACATGACCCATCAGACGCTTTGCCAAACTCAGCCGAAACTAATTCTGCAGCAAATACGTATCTCAATCAGAATACGCGGTCGGTCCCAAGCCCCTTCTCCCCTGGACCATCAAATGCACCACCCACCGAGAATGACTCCCTGGTGTCAGCCACACCACTGCCCGCACACTATTCACAACCTGTTGCGAGCACTTCCAGGGTTTCAAACCCGTCGCAGCCGACAGCGAGCACCTCAACGCTCCCAAATGCTTCGCAGCCCATTGAGAGCACTACAATGCTACAGAACTCTTCAATCCCCGCTGAGCCCAGTCAGGCGTCATCTCAGATCAATCCACCCCATTATTCCGACACTACTCTGCGACGACCAGACCCGACTGGACCCCATATTCCTCCCGTTTCTCCAGTAGTTGTACAGGCCGCCTCGCCAATACCACAAGCGGCGGCGGATGCTTCTCAATGTCGAGTCTGCCGCAACCCGTTGCCGGAATTAATTGTGGAAATCCCGGGATGCCGCCACAGCATCTGTGCGCTATGCTTGGTAGAAGGTCTCGAATTTTATGGAGTGTATACTCCGCCTGTGTGCGCGGTATGCGTAATGAATGGGGCTAGCCATCCGCCAGGTGTGATATTTTCACAAACTTGGATGATCTCGACTATCAGGCTGACTGTCGTCATTCAGAAATCGGGGAGTATCAGTTTCAGACCGCGTTCGACTTGGTCGAATCATTGACTGAGAGTTCGCCGAGAGGAGCGCCAGACGACAAACCAATTCCTGCCCCAATCCCTACGATGAGAGAAATAGTAACCAGGGCATCAGGCGAACAGACCAGCGCCCCTCATCATCCCTTGCAGCCCCAAGCTGGCCCATCTCGACATGCGACTGCTATCTCAGCGGCATGGTCCAACCCGTCCAACAATTCGGAAGAAACCCGATTGTGTGAGGCCAACTGGATGCGCGCTCCTGTTGGTCCTGCAGAAGAGACTCAGGAGTTGGCAGCTGCTGTCGGGGCGCCGATGGGATCGCCGCCACAGGAAACACCGGAAGCTGTTACATGTATATGGTGTGCAGCTATCTTGCAGGAGGAAGAGATTTTGCGGATCTCAGGCTGCCCGCACATGTTTTGCGAATTCTGTATGCATGCGCTCAGCGTTGCAGCAAATAACGCGTTTACAGCAATACTGAGAAGGAGACTTATGGGGTGGTATGAACGACGAAGGCAACGGGAGCCATACCCTCGGCGGATCGAAGCGTAGAATTAGCTGAGCGACGAAGTTTATGATAATGTAATGAACATAATAATGAACGAAGAAATATTATCGACCTGCGGATTCTGCGATCCGCTTTTACGCCGCATAGAATGACTGACTCAGTAACGGCGAAGTAAATGCATTGCATTACATGCTGTGGTAATATCTAGAATCTCAATCTACTTTGCCACGTCCGCCTTCTCGACCTCTATCGGTGTTGGCGCTTGACTCTCCTCCATCGGCCGAACCTTTTGCACAAAATTACGCTCCAAGCTGTAATGTCGAACCAGCAGCGAGAACTGGAAATTCCCAAGGCTCGTGAGTCGCATAGTTAGACAGCAATTCAGGAACAGACCGACCAAAAACGTAGCAGCAGAAATCGGAGTGAGCATGATGAAGATGGTGCGTAGAGATCGCGATAACGCGACGATGATTTCCTGACGCAGCTGGGGAGGCTCGATGAACTTGATGTTCTTGTAATCTCCTTGCAAGATGCTGGCGAGTGTCGGGGTATTCGCGAGCGCGGGGATAGCGCTCAGGCGAGATGCGAGTTGAGATTGGAAGGCGACACCTCCGAGTGAGACGCCCATGGTGGCGCCAAGGGTGCTGTAATACGTCATGAATGGTCGGCGGATGGAAGGCATAAAGTAACAGGACATACCGAACAAGATAGAACTGGCACAAAAGATCAGTCCCCTTCTTGCCACAGAGCTACATCGAACTCACCGCTCCAGTACTTGTGGCCATATCTTTCAAGGGCATCGCAGCTTGCAAGGCAATAAGTGGAGGTTGGAACAACTGCAAATCATAATAAGAAAGCTTCGATAGTTAACGAACTTTGAAGACGTACGAAACCGGACCCCATTCCCTGCAAGAGTGTGAATCCAACCTCCATTCCGACATTAGACCTCTCGTCGAGCAAAATCAAGAGCCCAGCGCCGAGGGTCATCATCACCGTGCCCAACCACATGAACGGCCGCGTGATTTTGAAGAGAGTGATGATTGGACCAACGAGGATAATTGTGAATGCGGCACCAAGGGCGTTGGGAAACATTTTGATCCCGCTGATCAGAACGCTGTCGCCGTTGACGCCCTGAAAAATCACGGGTAGATAGAAGGGTGTACCTGTAATAGACACTCGGTCAGACAGAGGATCGTAAAAGAAACGTCGGACGTACACATGAAAGCGATTGCGTGGAATAGATCGAGCCCGAATAAGGAGAGCGTCGTCCTTGTCTTGAGCAATCTCGGAGGGATGATGGCCATGCGTTTCGTCCTCGACTCGATGACAGCGGCAAGAGCTAACAAGACAGGGCCCACAACGATGAGAGCAATAGTAGCTGGGTCACTCCCTGTAAATACGATTAGTTGACCGCACTCAAGAAAACTGCCATCCATACATCCACTGTCCGCTGCGATCGCGAATCCGGCGAGGAGTATCCCAGTGCCAGACATGATCAGGAATCTGTAAGCGGAGTGAATTTCTCGACTTTCATGTAACGCTCATCGCATACAAGCCAAGGAAGTCAAAATTGTCCAGAAATTCGGCAAAGGTCATCTTGCGAACAGGATTCACGCGAATGAAAAGCAGCAGGAAGGCCGCGACTCCGCCAGTGGGAAGATTGAGCCAGAAACTAGCTTCTTTCTTTAGCTCAGCTATACAATGATCCGGATGGTGGGACGCACCACCACCTCCAAGATGCCCTTTGCGTCACAATTCCGCCGAGAATGGGACCCAGCACCTAAGGTAAAATGAGCATGACCGCAAAAAACTTTCAGGACCCTGCTCACGCTTGCTACTCCTGGTAGATGGAGGGATAAGCATCATTCGAGTCATACACGACAAGAATGCGTACCCCAGCAACCTCCGATGGCGGCTGAGTATTTTCCACGATCGCGAAGGGTCACAATATCAGACAGAACTACCTGCACCATGACAGCTGGATCGACGACTTAGAACGGACGTTTACAATAGGAGAAGAGAAACAGACTTACTAATACCTCCGCCCCCGATTCCTTGCACAGCTCGGCAGGCTATAAGGAATGGCATTGACTGTGGAGTAAGGCTCAATGAGCGCGTTCCGATATAATACAAGAATAGTACCCACCGTAGCGGCACCACACAAGCCTGAGCCAAGCAAAAAGAGCACAATGCAAGGGTAGAGAATGACCTATAGCAGCAAGCTGTGAGCTCAAGGATAGATACAGAAAAATCCCTTGCTTACCTTCCGCCCCACGACGTCACTCAACTTCCCCCATAGCGGGATAAACGCACCAGAGCAGAGTGTCTACGCCAACGGATGAACACGCAATGCGCAGAGAAGAGTGAAATGGGCGTACATATGATACACCAACCCAGCTATAGTCGCTCGCGCTCCCGCGGAGGTCGGCAGTTATGGTCGGTAGCGCGGTCGTAACGATAGTCGTGTCTAAACTGGCCAGGAAAATCGTGATTGAAAGTCCCGTCATGACCACGAACATGCTAGATGAAAAAAATATCGCTTAACGAGATGGAAACTGCGGAAAGATCATGGACCTACTTGTTATGAGGAAGATCAACCGCGCCTTCCGTGTCTCTGAATCCAGCGCCATGATCTTTCGGTCCGCGTCGTTCTTGTGTCGTATCTTTCGATTCGGCGGAAGTGACGGGAGGTTCTGCGGACATGGTTAAGTCAGTTGAGAAAGAACTGAAAGCCTGAGAGTCATCGGCCGTCGGCAAGCATCTCAAATCGAAGCCCGTGCTATACAATCCGTTACAAATTCAGACTCAGGCCTGAAAAGCATGACACCGATTTTTATGGTCCGATATCCCCGATTATTGTTGTTTTGCCCCAGCAGGTTCATATGAGGGCAAGTAAGGATGAGTTGAGTTCAGGCGTGCGTTGCGCGAGTCACTTGTCTGAGCCGAAGCAGAAGTGGCGCCAGCAAACTTGGAGAGAGTAGAACGTCATTATTTTGCTTGCCACAGCGCTTAGTTTACATCCGTCGACGACAGGCTTTTTTGTCCGCCTTTCTAAGCAGATTCAAGTCGAGTACCAAGAGCCAAAAGACATGGGTATTTGCGAACGTTCCAAGAAGGTCGAAAAAGGAACAAGGTTGTTGCAGTGGAAGAGCACCAGTCGTGGGAATTTAAACTGACGCGGGGATCAGTCACGTTGTCACAGTCACGAAATTTTCCCACCACCAACTAAAACGCGGGGAACGCGATAATATACCCTCAAAACTACCTTTGTGCATGTAAATTGTTATATACTACACAAACAATGTACAGGCTCCGCGCAGCGGGCCTCCGCGGCGAGCGGCAGCACCACGCAGTGGGCCCAGCGGCGAGCAACAGCACCACGCAGTGGGCCTCCGCGGCGAGCGGTAGCGCCACGCAGTGGGCCCCGCGGCGAGCGCAGCCCCGCGCAGCGGTCGGGGTCTGGGGTGGAAAACCCCAGCCGTCCGGGCCGGCGCCCGCAAAAGTTCCCCAAAATATTAAATAATTCGACTGGAAGTTGTGTAAAGATGTGACAAAAATAAACAGATACATACTCAAAGTGAGTGTAGAGGTGATTATAAGCCGTCAGGCAAAAGGAGGGGGTCTGGGGGGAACAGCGATGCGTTGACCAAATAACTTGACGCGGGGAAGGCGTGGGAAGTCACGGTCACAGTGTGACATTTCCCCGCGTCTGTTTAATCTCCCCAGTCGTGACTGGGTTACGCGTGACACTCCAGCTATGCAGCATTGCTCATGGCGTCTTCGTACACTCAATATCTAGGCACCAATTACTGCCCTACAGATGCCGAGGTGCTGAAAATAAAGGATCTCATTGCCGGACCCATCCATCAGCTGCTGACCCTGGACGAGGAAATAGCACAATTGCGGAAATCAATCGAAAAACTCGAAGAAAGCCGCCAAACTCTTAGCAGCTATGTCGCTCAGCATAGTGCTCTCATCTCCCCCATTCGACGCATTCCGGAGGACATCCTCTCCGAAATTTTTTATGCCTGTCTACCAACACACCGAAACTGCGTTATGAGCGGTTCCGAGGCTCCAGTGCTTCTTGGGCGCATATGCAGCTCGTGGAGGGCTGTCTCGCTTGCCACACCGCGTCTCTGGGCCAAATTGCACATTGTAGAACCGCGACATGATGCAGCCAACGACAAAGTAATCCAGCGCTTGAATACGATGAAAATGTGGCTAGGGCGGTCCGGCCAATGCCCGTTGTCGATCTCGCTTCACTGCGAGAATTTCAACAAGGCCCTATTATTCCCGCCTGCTCTGCATGCAGGAATGTCCGCCCCGCCGCCGAACTCGCTGCTGAATGAACTGATCTCGTTTGCGGGGAGATGGAAGCATGTCAAATTTGTGGCACCTCGCGCTGCGTTCCAGGTTTTGGCGCAATTAACCGTCACAGACGTTCCTATATTGGAAAGCCTCAATTTTTCTCTGCCAAACATCAATCATCCGGATGTCCCGAACCGCAACACTGACTGGACTCGATACGGGATTTTCAATGGTCCTTGTGTCTCCAGCTTCTCGTCATCGGCTTACGATTTCAATGATTCGATGCCCCTTCGTTGGCATGTACTGACAGAGCTGGTCCTCACTGGGCATCCCTGGGACTCATCTCTGAATGATGAAAAGGCGTGGCAAACGCTCTCCCGGTGCCCTCAGCTTCGGATATGCGAGTTGTCGGTAAATGTGCCGTCCTCTACTGCGTTGCAGCATCCTCCAGTGGAAATCGTTCACCTTCACTCCCTGAGGCTGGAATTGGGTGACATGGATTCTCTTTTGCTCACCCGACTCCTCGTCCCCAACCTACGCAAGTTTGTGCTTCGTGGGCGTGCTCATTCGCTGCCCCAGTTCTTAGCCTCTTGTGAGCGCTTGGAGACCTTCGATGTAGGTATCAGTCACCTTGACAAAGCGTCCTTATCGGGGGTTCTCTGCGCGCTTCCACCGAGAACCATGCACCATCTAGCTTTACGCGATTACGAATATGCAGTAACATTGGGATCCCCATTCCCCTTCGATGACGATATACTGGCGATGTTCGCTCTTGAACGCGAGTCTCAATGTTGCTGCCCATCATTGCAGACACTCACAATTCAGGCCGCTCACGCAATTTCAGACCGGGCGCTGCAGCAATTCGTTGTGAGCCGCATGACCATGGCGGGCACTGATGCGCCATCGTCTCTCAAGCGAATCCGAGTCCAGTTTCACCGGCCAATGGAACTGAACATTATGGCTGGCTTGGAACCGTTCATGAATGCAGGTTTGGAAATCGAGACTCGGTACATGGCTCCACTTCCAACGTTTTCACCTTGGACGGGGCTGCCTGATGCGCCGTACCCTGCTTGGATGCCTCCCGGCATTTATCCCGCTCACTGGTAGCCATATTTATTGATCGTAATGCTGTATTTCTAGTTTGGCAGTCGGATGTCCACTATATTTTGGAACTAGCTCCCGACATAGATGTAAGTAGAGCAGATTTCCGGAATTTTCAAGTACCATCCTGCCAAATAAATCTGGATTGGCACATAGGCTCTGGATTTTCGATTTTTATCTTCCCTCTTCAAGTTTACACTTTGAGTTTCCGGGTTTTAGAGTATATGTCAAGTTCGTATGAACGTAGGATTGGGATTGAGATGCTCTACAGCTTAATTCTAGACTAAGCTGTGTGCAAAGTTTGCCATGGCTAGACAAAGCGTCCCCACGGTACCACCGGCCCGGCCCATCATCGGATTTTGGGGCACACACACGCCCACAAAAGGACGCTCTTTCTATACCCTACTTTCATGTCCCTCGCTTCCTCCCCACTGGGCCCGCCCTCCGAAACAAACTCCGCAGTCCCTGCCTGCGATATCAATGCTCCGTTTTCGCTGCAAGACAAGGAAAAGAGATGGGCCACGCTATATCCTTTGTTGCTGGAACGTGGATATCGTCTTCCCCCGCGCTATAGGCCAGGTTGGATAGGCTCTTGGATACGTGACGGGGTCTCAACTGACGCCGTTGATCCTATCAAGTATGAAGACGCTCTTGAGCGGACGCTTTGCGTGAGTGGGTTCAACCACTTTCGAGCACAGGCTCACTTGAAATTCTTGCAGCCATCTGGGAGGGCTGTAGACGCAGAAAGGGTATCAGACGGCAAGATAGTGGCCATTAAGATTGCGTTCTCACTGGCGGAAGCTGAGGCTGAGCTACCAATACTCCGATACTTCAGTCAACCCGAACTAGTCAACCACCCCTTGAATCATTGTGTTCCACTGCTCGACACTTTCCGTCTACAAATGGGGACAGAAGAGCTTGTAATTATAGTGGAACCCTATGTCGGCAGCCCTGCCCACCCCCTGCTTATACTCGGGATGGAATGTCTCCCCTATGTAAGGCAAATGCTGGAGGTGTGTCCGTTCTTGCCAAGTTCAACTCCGGTTGATGAGAATCCTCGGACCTCCATAGGCACTGTATTTCATGCATATGCACAACACAGCCCATAGGTAAGCTTCGATGCATCAGGTGTGATCATATTTCATTGGTGTTTAGAGATATCTTCGTCTGGAACATTGCGATGGACTCTTCGCGACTGTTTCCCAGGGGATACAATCCATTGAATGATCATCCCAAAGGCACGATATTGAAAGCTTTCCCCAAGTCGGGTGTAGACTTTGTCGAGACACCAGGCTCTCGAGACAGAATTGATCTTGATCCGGACGACGTGAAATATTATTTTATCGACTTCGATGCCAGTATCCAATTTGCATCACAAGAAGAACGGCAACTCGTTGCAAGGGGAGCCCGTCGGTTAAATGCCGCTCCTGAAGAGGGTGAAGACGGAAAGTCCCCTTGCGATCCCTTCCCAATTGATGTGTACTCCCTGGGGCAGTACTTTCTCTACGTTGAAGCATTTGCAGATATTGACAAGACGGTATGTGTCCTCGATAATTTTGTAATGCGACCTCATTTTGCGCGCACGACAGACAGTGGCTCGACTGCTTTGGCTGTTTTTTTGGATGACACTGGATGATCCCTCCCAACGGCCCACGGCTGCGCAAGCATTAGCGGCGTATTGCGACCTCCTGCCGCACTTTGGTTGGCGAGAACTCCTGGCGCCCGTCGGGCTGGAACGTTACCCGGAATTGTCGGAGTTTTCTTTCTGGCGGCGTACGGCAATTCGTGTCCGCCGGTCATGGGACTACATTCGCGTATTGTTCAAGGCAGTGGTGTTGGGGAAGGGGAGAAGGATGATGCAGAAAGAGCTTGCGAGAGTCTCCTACCTGCACTCTTTGGGCATTGATTCTTCGTTGTTGAGGGGCACACTATGGGAAGAAGAATGTGGACCTGCGAAAGGTCGAGGTGATACACTGAAAGGGCTGAGAGATGTTTGATAGTTGGTCCATCATTGTCAAAAGACAACCCTGACAGGACAATAGGTAAGCTGCAGAACAAGCGCAAGAGGCTTTCCCTGAAAAATCGATATACCGACCGAGATCTAACGGTGCGGCATGCCGTGGATATGCGGTAGAGCTGCTGAATATTTCCGGTTCAACGAGATTATCCGCTGGTTGACAAGGGCAGACAAGGGCTATGTATGCTGCCTGAGATTCGCATGTGAACGCAGCGGTACGAAACACTTCCCTGTCGACCTTGGCCTCAAGCAATTGGTCCTGCGCAAGTAGCCAGAGAGTTTCAGTCACCTTCCAGTACACTCTCCCCTACAAGACGAAGCTCGCCATGCCGCATTCACTGGCTCGGAGACCGAACTTGTGTTGCAGACCAGGATCGAATTGGTCTCATGCTTCCTCTTCCTCAGAACGGAGCAGACAGAGCCTCGCAGGACAAGGCCGAGGACAATGGAATTGGGGGTGTCGGTGTGGTGCGGATCTACTATAATTAACAACCGGGATTTAGCGTAGAAACAGGTACTAAGTAGTAGAAACCACCAACGAGTTTAAGTACTTCGGCCAAAGTTCAAGTTCGGCCAGGGATTTGGGAAGAAGCAGACAAATGGGACGTTACGGAGAAACACACACATCTGCTTCCCACCGTCGCAGAACCTGCAGGCTGCAAACGGATTGTAGGCGCTTGTGTTCTGAGCGGCTGTAAAAAGGTTCATTGCACACGGTAGACCGGCCCGGCTCGCCATCCATCCATCGGCCCAACATCGGCCGACGAGCTGATGTGCGCGATTTTCGCCGCTGGCTCCCTTTGCACAGTGTATCGTGTCTTGACTTGTAACCACCATGTCGTCTGCTCAGCGCCTACAATTCTCTGATCCCCGCCGTCTAAGAATGTCTTGCGTCCTTTTCGCTCCAATCGAGTGCAGCTAGCTTCAGAGGCACCGCGACTGAATCCATGTGACGCGTCACAGCCTCTTCATCCTCGAGGCGTGTCTACCGACCTGCTCCGAACTCGTCGTGTTAATTGGAAGCGCAGCAGTGCAATTGAGTCTTGACTCGACTAACGTTCCACTTTACCTCCCATGTACTCTGAGGAGGTCCCACCTGAACTCTGGCGCCACATCGCTGCGTTCCTTCCAGTTCGTGCACTCTGGAAGGTCCGCTCCGTCAACCGCACTTTTCTCGACATAGCCAGAGAAAAGCGGTACGGTGACGTTGATTTTACTGCGTATAAGACCGCGAAGCCACTGCTTGAGCTTTTGAAGTGGGTTTCTTCGTTTGTTTTTTCGGAGGCATCGAGTCTAAATAAATCACAGAGACTCTAAACTTGTCCATTCCATCCGTGTCCAGCCATGGATGGTGGTCCCTAAGGAGCTCAAATCCACCACTTGGCAATCTATTTATACCCGCCTTTCGGGCTGTCACCGTCTTGAAAATTTCGACGACAGTCCTGAGGCCCACATTGCGCGGCGCGTGCAAAAGCAGACCCGTCGCGTGACTGATATTGTCAAAGGGCTTCCTGAGCTGCACAAATACCATATTGACTGGGATGAGGGACCATATCATCTCAAATTCTTTTCTACCATTTTGGAAATTGTCCCTGAGATCGGAGTTCGCCTGCAAACTCTCAATCTCAAAGTGCCGCTGTGCTTTATGCCTTATCTACCAACCCTGGCAGGTCATCTGCCCGCCCTCGAACACCTTACGCTCACTATTCACACTGGCACTTTCACTGCTGCTTACATCTCGCAGCAAATGGACGGCCTCATCATCTTTGTCAACAACGTCCTTCGAAATCTACGCACCCTCTCCCTGTATACCACCCCCACCTCCACCTTCCTCGACCTGGGCCCCCTTTTTAAGAATCTAGGGCACGGGCGCCGTCTTACGGCATTTACCCTTTGCATCCCTTTCGACGGCGGACACCTCGCAGACCCAATCCAACTCCGTCGATTCTTGTTGAATCATAATTCGACGCTCCAGTCCATTGACCTCGGTACCACGCGAGCGGCAGCACACCAGCAACCTAGTCCTCGCAGCGCCAAGTACTGGATTCGCGAGACTCTGAAACATTATCCGCGTCCGCCGTCTCTCACCCGCCTTTCCCTCGGTTTGCGTCCCCTGCGCTCAGACCTCGCACCGCTCGAACGCTGCCTCTTCACCATGCGCCCCCAACTCCACGTTCTCAAGCTCTCCGAAAGACCTCTCGAGTACAGCGAGTTGCAGCGCGTCGTTAACACGCTCGACTGTCCTCCCCTGCTTCGCGTGCTGAGCCTCCGCCTTCGTTGGCTCAGTCCCGAGATTGTCGATTTACTCGCCAGTGGTCTGCCGGATCTCACGGCCCTCGAGCTTACCTTCACCGAAATCGTGCATCAGGAAGCCACCGATAGCACTTCGATCCTTTCGGCGAGCTCGAATGGGCTTTCTCGGGAGAGCGAATTGGTTAGCCATTTGTTTTTGCCAGGGTCCCGTTGCTGACACCACTCTACAGACCCTATTCTGCCAGGTGATGAACGGCAAGGTGTATCCAGACTGGAGGCTTACACGCCTAGCTATTCCTGAAAGCCCTTATGGTCAGATGAAGTGGCTGAATCCCCTGGAACCCATATTCGTCGAGTGCATCCCTGGGTTGACGAGTTTTGCTGAATTGGTCCCTCCGTGATTTTCTTTGCTTTCTGTATGCATTGTTGTCTTATACGCTATCTGTAATACTGTAATATTCTACGTTGTACTTGTACCGTATTGTCCCTACTAGCTCAGATTCTTCAATCGATATTTGTGTGTCGGCCGACGGATCCCGCGGTGTGAAGCCGCGCCAAAGCGGTGCTCCTAGTCTCCAACCCCCATTACCCTCAGCAGCGGATGAGCGCCCTATAAATTATCAGTATCCTGCTTGCTTGCGATGCCAGCTCACCACGCCCAACGTATTCCTATCCACTCAGTGCCTTGGAGCGACGACGAGAAACCCTCATTCAATGACTTGTCTTCTCGAATCCGGAAAACCCTCGCCAAGTACACCCGCTACTGGACGCCCCGCCCACCGCCCATCTCCTCCTCGTCCGTCCAATCCCAGGCTTCCAGCGTGAAGTTCATGCTCCTGTGTACCCTATGGTACACATCATCCGCCCTTTCGTCCAACACCGGCAAAGCCATACTCAACCAGTTTCGCTATCCGGTGACCCTGACTTTCGTCCAGTTTGGGTTCGTGGCGGGATACTGTCTGCTGTTTATGTCTCCCGCTGTGCGGTTTACGCGGTTACGACAGCCGACGAGGCAGATTATAATGAGCACGCTGCCGATGGGGATGTTCCAGGTTGGGGGACATATATTCTCGAGTCTGGCTATTTCGAGGATACCGGTTAGTACGGTGCATACGATCAAGGTGCGTGTTGTCGATACAAATGCTGCGGGGATCGAAACGTCTTTCTTGACTTGGAAGGACTTCGTCGAAATTCTTTTCCCGGGCAACAAAGATGTTTCTATCCCCACAGTGAAATCCTCTTCCCTTCTGAAATCTATTCACACAGGCCCTATCTCCTCTGTTTACAGTAGCAGCTTATGCGCTCCTGTTCGGAGTGAGCTACTCCAGCAAGACCTACGTCTCCCTCCTCCCGTTGACGTTTGGCGTTATGCTCGTCTGCTCCTTCGACATGTCTGCTTCCAATTTCCTTGGGCTTCTCTCCGCCTTCGGATCTGCATTGGTTTTTGTCTCCTCCAACATCTTTTTCAAAAAGATCATGCCCTCCAACGCCCAAACCACCTCCCACAAACTCGACAAGCTCAACCTGCTACTCTACTCGTCGGGCATGGCATTCATCCTCATGATCCCCATATGGCTCTACTACGACTTCCCGATCTTCTTCTCCTCTGGGGCATCTACGAATGCAGATCCATCGAAACCCCCGCCAGCGCATTCCGTCCCGTACTACTTCTTCATGAACGGCACCGTGCACTTTGCGCAAAACATCATCGCCTTCGTCATTCTCGCCTCCACCTCCCCCGTCACCTACTCCATCGCCTCCCTCATCAAGCGCGTCTGGGTCATCTGCATCGCGATTGTGTGGTTCGCGCAGCCCATCCACCCCGTGCAGGGGATCGGAATCCTGATGACGTTTACGGGGCTGTGGATGTACAACAACGCCAAAGGGGATGTGGAGCGCGGGGAGAAGATGATGCGGAGGGTGGAGGCGGCGAGGGAGGGGATGTTGCCTGTGACGAAGGAGGATGCGGTTGAGATGATGCCGACGGCGGAGACGACGGGGACGGGGGGTGTGTCGGTTCCGCAGATTCATGGAAGACCGACGCGGGCGCCGACGCTTCCGAGTTATGCGCCGCCGCCGCCACCGCCGATGATGATGACTTCGACGTCGACCTCGACTTCAACATCAACTTCGACTTCGACCGGGCCGCCGCAGAGCGTATCCCCGACGCAGCGCCTTGGACACGGGCATGCGCCGTCTTTGACGATTCGGGTGACGCCGCCGCCGTCGCTGAACATCACGTTATCGGACAACTCGTACCCGTCGCCGCCGCCGTCGCACGACGAGCCGCGGAGGCATTTCGAGTCGTGGCAGCAGCGCGTGCCTGCGGCCGCGTAGAGTTGTTGTGTTGATTATTCGCTCGTTTTACATACATACATACAGCACAGATCTATCTGTTATACTATACATCTACTAGAGCGCGGAGAGGATTGTGTTGAGAGAAGCGGTGAAATTAATGTTATTGGATGTAAAATCATGATGTTCCAGCCCACCCGTTGCCATTCTTGTGTCGACGACAGCCACGATGGCGCAAGTCCAGGCATGGCGTCTGAAGTAGCTCAATATCCTAAAATTTTCATAGATCGTCAAAATCCAAGCTCAGGTCGATTCAAATGTCGAAACCTCCCGTTCTCAACTTGGTAACACTGCGCAAGCATTTGCTTTTCAAATACCGGGAATAGGAATCCCCAGTACTTAATTAAATACTTTCGATATCGGTCTCTCTGAATCTGGGAAGGACATTCTATGCCTCGGGGTCAACAAATATCATTCGTTCATTCATTCATTAGGTTCATTACATTCTCATAAGCAAGTAAACTAGACTGTCTAGATCGAAGGCGAATTCTGCCATGTCGTCGTTCCCCACTCGATGCTCCTAGCATTCCCCTTGTCCACGCCGTAACATCCTGCTGGCCATTTATTCATCGTAAGGATTAGGTACCGGGGCCGCGAAAGCATATGTCTGGGTCAGTAATCCTCGTTTGGCTCGAAGCTCGCTGGCGGGGACTAGTTTCGGGTGATCTCCCTCTACCCAAACGGTTTCCTCCGCTGCGTTGGCCAATACATGAGCTTCCGATTGCTGTTCGCGCACTTGTTCCTGTTCGCGCACTTGTTCTGCTTCCACTCCCACTTGGGTTTCCTCTGCAGCTGCTATACCGATTCCCAGTGAGGTTTCTATCGCAGAAACGCACATCTGGATATGCCGACCCAGGCATTGTCTGCAAAATGCGTGTGGGCAACCTGCAACCCACACAATCTGTTCCTCCGGAAAGGTCATTGAACACTGTCCGCATTTGATCACAAGACCACTGGCAGCCGCCTGCTGTGCATCCTTGGGGCATGAACATCTGCAACGACAGCTACAGCGCTCGCTCGATGCATGCCCTTCGCGTTCAACCTTCCTCCGTTCGGCGTCATGGCGACAATTTCCGGCTAGACTGTTGCACTTGTGTAGTCCGTTGGCGGCTGCCGCTGGTCTAGGGGAGACGCAGGCTGCACGACTAGATTGCCCAGCTGCGGGTTGCGAATGGCCGGCTCTAGTCTGTTCGTCTCGAGTCCCCGAGGTGTTTCCGTTTGGAACAGGTTGCTCTGCTGAAGGGATCGGCGGGAAAGATGTGTTGAAGGCTCCAGGGTGTCGGTCGTGTATTCGGTTTGGAGAGTTCTCGTCTTCGTTGGTCATCAGGTGTTCCTGGGATGGCATGGGCATTGAAACTGAATTATCACCAAAGCCCGCGTCGTCGATGGTCGTGTTTCTGTTGTCAATGGGTTGCTGGGTTGGCAGCACACTACGTTTGGCCTCGCGAAGACTTTTTTCCGCTTTCGGACCTTCGGACTCGTTGGTGTGTGCCTCTGCAATGGCATTCGCATGGCGAGATGGACCGGCATCCGATCGCGAGTGATGATGAGAGTTCGTGGTTCGTTCGCCTGATGACCTTGAAATGTTTCCGCTGGTCGTGGGTTGCTCTGCTGAGGACTGCGGTGCGACAGATAGGCTTGGATTCGGTGTTGCTCCTGGCGAAGTAAAGTAGATTCGGTATGTCTTAAAGGCGTCATCAATCAGTTCCTCTCCAAGTTCTACACATTCTCAATTGGTCAGATAATCTAACGGAATTGTAAAACCATACCTGCTGGTTCTGCGACCTTCTCCTCAATACATACTGGGCAAACGGGACGGGCTTGCGGGTTTTTCGGGAGGAAGCGCAGCAAACATTCCGCACAGATACTGTGTCCGCATTCCGGGATATGCACGATGACATCCTTCGACGTATAAGGACAAAGTTGGCATTTATCATCGTCATCTGGATGCGACACCAAACCGGGGGGTGACCTAGAGGGTTGTTTCCCCGCCGCGATCGACGAGGTGGGTTGCTGCGAAGTGCTGGCAGGAGGCTGCGAAGGGTCTGACAACCTAGAGCTCCCCCTCGCACCGGGCTGCGACTGGTCGGTGAATCCAGACGATCTGGGAGTTCCTATGAAGATGTCATAGCGGCATTCGGGACGTCCCATGGGATAGAACAGCGAACTGAGGTCGACGAGGAGATTGTTGAGATAGTTCGCCGTGGCTTCGATGGACGTGTTCAAGATCAAGACAAGTCCCGTTGCATCGGTATGCTCTGAGTTTTGATGAGGGTCAAGTATAATGAATACCTCTCGTTCACTCTCAAGTGAGACCCTTAGACATGTTATGATGTGTGGTGGGCAGGTTATGAACACAGCAGAGTGTGACGGTTCCAAAGATCGTTGAGCGCTTCGAAAGAGTCAGATTACGAAAGGCGCACAATTGATGTGAGACGTAACTCACGTTAGAACGAGATGCAAGAACTCCAACGATGGTCGTTCGTACGAGGAAGATTGAAGCTTCATACGGCTGTTGAACGGATTCCATGAATCGAATATTTCTGTAACTTCAATGTTCTCGTGTCTTGTCGACCGCGAACCGACGGCGATGAACTCCTACTGGAGGTTGGCATGGACCAGCCATGAAAAGATGGAAAGTTCTAACCTGCAATTTCTCTCTCGAAATCAGGTTTTCTAGCAACGTCGTCTCGTCTACTCCTTCCGCTTCTGACAGAAGAGTTCGGAAAAGTTCGAGACCTATAGCCCCGCACGCTGCTCCAATCTGTCTGCCTCCCTCGCAAGGTATGTATCTCTGCTGGCCTTGAAGAACTTCGTCGATGATCCTCCGTGCTTCTGGATCAGTTTGAGTTCCAGTTGCTCGACTCTCCGTAGCCCTTAAGGGCCCTGTTGAACTGTCTCCAGTCCCTGTTCGAGTTTTAGGACGGCTTGGCGTTGACTCCGCACGCGGCCTGCAAAACAGTAAGTCGTGGAGGCATGGAATATCGACTGGGATACTTACGTGAAGTGGAAATTTACGGAGACGTCGGGCAATTCCCGAGGCACCGCCGGGGGGAGGGGAGGAGGAATGGCCGGACTTGGAGTGATATACCAAGGTGCATTTGCGTGGAAGGAATGTTGCGACGTGACATAATGAGCAGAGGTGGGTCGAGGGCTCTGCCACGGATGAGGTGGGGAATTAACTCGAAGGTCTGGCCGACTTGTGTATGGATCTGGATTTATACCAGAGAAGGAATGTTGCTGCATGAAAGAATGCGCAACAGGTTGAGAGCCATGCCATGCGGCACGCATAGAAGAAGTTCTTGGACTTGTCCATGGACCGCTTACATCGGGGTCATAGTCGGCATAGTGCGGAATATGACTCATGAGGATTGGGCCTGCTACGGTCGAAGTATGAGCTCTGCGCATGCGGAGAGATGAGCATGATCAAGGCTCCAGTAGATTGAGGCAGAGGCTGTTTTGCCTCCCTTGATATAGCTGAACATTCGTATGGTTATTGTACTCGCCGTTGGTAGGGTGAAACAATAAAACGCAGTCAGAACAAGGACGCCTTGTAATCCGAGTTGTCAACATTGAGCTGGTTACTACTACATGCATTCCGGAAAGTTGCGTGGACCCTCTTCGAAGACGCACAGACTAGACAAGGGTCGTGCAACTCCCGGCAGCCGGGTAGGGTCATTTTCAACGAGCTTCAGAACAAGGCTAAAGAAAGAAAACCGGTCCCATTCAAGTTGTACATGGAAACGACGTGATGAAAAACGCCCACAACTCGCTGCTGAGGACCCACAGCGGCCTTCAGGGCCAGGGCAAATCGAATTGGATCCCTCTCAGTCGCATTGGTTCGACACAACATTCGCATGACAAGCCATTTTGAAACAGCACAGGTAAAGATAAGTTGGAGGACTCAGGTTGGAGGAAGGAAATTGCTAACGGGCGCTAATTGCGCGCTAATGATGCTATGGTAAGCAACGGCACGGCGACGACGCCGGGCAAGTTGCGGCCAGGCCGTATTAATATTGCAGTGTAGGCTAACAAGAATCAGCTCGTAGAAACAGCTCATACAATTTGCCATACTGTACATGAAAAACACTAGCGATACAAGAAAGGTACATATACAAGCCGAGTCAGCGTTCAGCGACATCCTCAAAAAGTCGACAACGGCGGTAATGGCTGGACACGGCTGAGCGAACCTCTCGCTGAAGGCCAGACCGTACTATTGACTCCCCACACAAGTAGCAAAAATGGGTGTTACATCCCGGCGACATGCACTAACACAAGATAATCAGAGCAGGTACATATATGATACACGCAGCAGAGAAACGCTCACCGTCATATGATTGCAGCCGTCTGACTTTTGGAACGGGGTCCGACATCCTGAACAGAGTTGTATAAATCGCCGCGACCACGTAGGGGAAGGAAGATAGGCAAAGACAGACCAGGACAGTGTTTCCACCCGCGACGCTTCATGAGGTGCTCCAGCTCCGACGAGCCATCGCACGAGTGCTTCGGCGCATCCATGACGATCGCCTGTTGGCAGTTCTTGCACCATGCATAGTTACATCTGGGCAACGGGCAAGCGACAATTCTGGCTTCCTCGTACTCCGCACGGTCCACGAACACAGACTGCAGGCATCCTCGACAATGTATCAAGATTGATAGAGTAGCTATCTGCAGCTCTTGCAGGACTTGGTACTGGTCGTCATTGAGGCCGAGTATCTGCACCAGATCGTCTCCAATCACTAATAAGTTATGGCGAGTCAGATTCCTGTCATGAGGAGAAGGAGAAGAAGAGACACCCACCACCCGGCTCGACTCGAGCGTTCTCCGTTACGCACATGGGGCAGAAGATGGGATACAGCTTGTCCGTCAGCTTCGAGACGACATAGCCCTTCAAACATTCCCGACAGAACGCGTGATGGCAGTTCGGGATACGAGCCACGTAGTCCTCCGGAAGCTTGTCGAAACAAATGCCGCAGTCGAAGAGGACTTGCGCCTCCTTCTGCAGAGCCTCGCGCTCGGCGATCAACCGCGCATCTTCTTCCTCGAACTCGCGTTGCCTTGCCTTTGCACGTCGAGCATCTTCGTGCTGCGCGCGATCCCATTCCGCTTGCATTTGTGCTGCGACCGTGTAGTCTTCCGAGCGATTGGGAGACGACTTTTTGGTCACTGCTTGAGCGTATGAGGAACGAGAGGTGCTCGCAATATTCGTCTCAGTCTGCGTATGTGGCTGAGTTGACATAGACTCGGGACTCGGACGTCGACGAGTTATGTTGGCGGGACTGCTGAAATATTCTAGTGCCGACATGGACGTCGGTTGTGGGGCTGCGGAGGTAGATGCCTTCGACGGCGTGGTGTGATAGGTGTCGTCAGTCCATCTTCTAGGCGAGGACGGAGAGTGCCGGCTGCTCTGAGTACTCGAACGCGATTCTGGCTTCCGCTGAGCAAACCGATATTTTTCTTTCCATCGATCCATTTCCGTCTCCAGGGATTGACGGTCCCGCAACAGACCTGAGTTCTGAAACTTTAGATCCGACACTTCCGCTTGCAGACGTAGAGCAGCGAGACTGGACTCCATCACAGCCTCCGTAAGTTCCTGCACACTGTTTCCGGTTCCACTTTGTGCGACAAAGAAGTGGCCGGAGAAGTTGGCAAGGAGTTGAGTCTGCCACTGCAACGAATTGTCCGTTAGTAAACGGCTATCAACCGCCAGAAGATCGTCGAGACGCGATGCTGTAGCCTCGAGAGAAGTGTTGACAATAAACCCTGCGCCGTCAGGATGGTCTGTTCTTGGGTGACTGTCGAAAATGACGAAGACATCCTGCTTTCCGGTGGGCGAATAGATAGGCAGTTTGAAGCAAGTTATAATCTCCGGCGGGCGGGTTATGAGAACCGCAGCGTGTGTCGGGATCGATTGAAGTTCACTGCAGCTTAGATTCAGCGTCGTTGTTAACAACAGACTCGAAACCACTGACGATAGCACACCCCTAAACCGCGAAAAAGACGGCTCGCCGTACGCCGAAGACACTAGAGTCAAGGAGCGCTTGAAGATAGGCATGACCTTGAATATATCGTCCACTTCGAGATGCACATTGCTGGTCCATAGATGGCAGATGGAAAGGACCTCCTGCTTGCCGCCATCAGCGTTGATGACAACGTAACCTGCAGCACTCGCCTCGCTTGTTCTTCGTGAGAGCAAACCGTCCAATAAACGCGGGCCATCCAATCCCTCTTCGACCTTGGCCAGTACGACGCGCACGAAATTGAGCGCAGCAAGCCCACAGGAGGCGATTCCACCGCCTTTGTACTGGCTTTCACCGGGATGAGACACAATCTTCTCTTTTCCAGCCAAAATCTCCTCGACAACAGGAGAAACGCCTGCGCCGCTGGCTTGACTTTCCATGAGGGGAGGTTCGGGCTCGAGGCGTGTCATGACGAAGGCAGAGCAAAGAATAACGCGGTCGGCGCCAATCGGTGGGATCCAAAGAAGAAATTCATAACACCCAGAACAGAATAACGTATCCTTCGCCCCGTTTTTCGATATCTGCCACAGTGCCTTGCATGGGCATTGGCTATACTGGCTTATATGCCGTGTAGCTCTTTGAACGCGTCTGTGAACGCGTCTAAGTCGAGAAAAACGCGTCAAATCGGTGGAAATAGAGGGATTTTGGCTTTTCGAGTGAGAGACAAAGAAGTGTTGCCTCGTTGCAAGACTGGACACCCATTAAAACCCAAGCCACTCGAGCGCTTATCCTTTTGACCTTCCCCTCACTTGGTCAAACCATGTCGGAGCATGTAATTGAAGTCAACCTCGCTCCGGATGATGCCGAGCAACCCCTAACCAACGTCCACCTCAGTGAGATCGATTGCGATTTTATCCTTCATTCAGTGACGGTATTTTGTGTAGTGAAAGATCACCAAGACGCGTCGTCAGACCAGTCAATTGAAGGTGAGGGTGTCTGGACCTGATAAATCCTTGCTTAGTTTTGCCTTAGCTTCGAGTACACCCTTCTCCAACAAGAGCCCTGCCACTGCTATCCCTGGAGCTTCTTCTATCGAAACCACAGCATTAGATGTAAACAAACACGTAGTTAGTGTCGTCGGTTCACCGGTTCACGAAAGCAGGCACAAGGACTAATTTTCTAGCAGGAGACAGGCGATGGAGATTCTGTCGCGAGCTCTGACGAATTTTTCTCGACCGGCGACTACTCTGAGGGCACGGAGCGCCAACCTGCGGAGACCACAGCCGAATACCATCCCATGGACGTCGATGTGAGTTTGCTGGACTGTGCCACCTGCCAGGTATTGAGCCTTTCTCCAGCCTGACCCCCCCGCGCCTTCAACGTCATTAGATCTTGTTCAGTCTGTTCATGGGATGTTTAGGGTGTTGGACCTAATCAGCGAAGATAGTAGGTGAGTAACCAAGTATACGCTACACCACCGACCATATTTCAAACATTCGAATACAGCGGTTCACGCGGTATGCCCATAATTTCTCACCAAGATCACTCGTGAATGTCTCGTAGTAAATAAAATTATCATCGCGCAAGAGCCACTCAAAGCCTTCATCAACGAGCTATGCCCCGGTGCCTACTTTTCTCTGACGAAGGTACGATCCGACACCATTCTCGATTTGTATTTGAAACGGCTTCTCCCTCTTGTAAGGTCGATTTCAAGACGCTCGATCAATTACTGATCAAACCTGCGGGCCTGTATGGAAGTAAGACCGAGATCGTCACCTTCTTGTCTGCTCTCGGGGCTGTCGATGAGCTCACGTATGTCCTTATATAAAATCCCGACTTCAACAAGGGCTAATGGTGTTGGTAGCGCAAACACTTTATGCACCTCCACCGACGACGCAGTGGGCCCAACCCTCCGCTCGGGGTTATATCTGCTCCGGACGTTTTCAGCGCAGTCGGGTAAAGAACAGATATTTGTGATTTACTGGCCCGAAGACACCACTTGGGATGATAATGCGTTGTCTTCCGTCGCACGTAATCGCGAAACGTTTATGCGGTATGTTATATGATATACGCGTCGTGATGCCGAAGCTCAATCTCATTAGATACCTCACCAAGATGTGCGACCAGGTCACTTGTCTGATCTCACGGGAGCACGCTCAGTCCATCGTCTGGAACGACGAGTCGGAGGACGCTGCCACTAACGAGAACAACAAGAAGCCTAGCCGGCTCTACAAGTTCACAGTTGAGAAGACCAACGAACAGGAAGAAACGGTGGCGACGCGTCCGGGCTTTGAGGTCTGTGGTTTTCAAGCGACTCTACTTTCACTCAGGTTTTGGCGTCCAGATCGAGCTCCCCGCGTTTGTGACCGCCAACCGTCACGACGGCCACGACCATCCGATCGATCCTGTTGACTTACAGCCGAGGCTGATCTGCGGTGAAACGAAACAAGCAATATTAACCACAGTCTACACACCTGCTGGCCTCCGCGAAATCAAATTCGAAGAAGAATGCAATCCAGTGAAACTCCGTGATTTGCTGTATGTATCGCTATTCTTCTGGAGCTCCCTTGTACTAACGTCCCGGCACGCAGCAAAGGAGATATCGAGTTCTCTGCAGACCTTCGCGACGCAGCCATTGAGGCGCTGTTATCATCGCCTGCCGGACCACAAGTTCAGAAGCGATACGGCAAAGCGCTTGATCAGTGGTGCGCGCGAAACACAGCTAAACATAAGGAGCTGAACGACTGCCATAAGAAAGAATCCGCAGGAGTAGAAGCTAGAGTACGTCAAGAGGTAGAACAAAACACGGACCAAATTCGACAAGTGCTGGGCGAAGCGCTCAAGAACCGATTTCCGTGAATGCTTCATCCACTGTGATGTATGATGGACACTAACGTATTGACAGGTCTGTCGAGCCAGACTCGTTTTCAGACATCCCTGAGGCGGCACGACATGATTTGCATGGTAGGTGTTTTGAGCCGAGATTCTCGAGGTTTTGGACTTACGGTATAATGTTTCAGAGAGATTTTGGGAGCTGGTTCATCAGTACCCAGCTGTCGAGACGGCATTCAATGAGCTCATCAATGGCTGGAAGGTCGACGCCATTCAGCCAGAAGCCAGTTTCAGACCTCTGAAGGAAACTCTTTTATACATCCACGTCTTCCTCAATGCGCGGCAAGATACGCCCCAACCGCAACGGGAGGCTAGTGTCATAGAGATCCTTAGCAAACGAGGCTTCCCCCTCTCCTCGACGGATAGTTCCACAGAGCCCAAGAAGAAGACCGGCCTCATGTCTAGCATGTTCACCCATGCAACCGCACTCTTCCGACTTGGACCCTGGGCTGATCGGGAAGAGGAGGAAGTTCTAGCGTCCGAGGCTGCCGCCCTGGCTCGAAACACGTCGGATGCACAGTTCCTCGCCAATCTAGACGATCTGTTGGACATGGAGCCGGTGCTTCACGACATCGTTAATCAAGTAGACAACATCGTAACGGACCATCTGCGCCACTGTATAGAGAAGTATTCTAAGATCCTTCTCGGGCGCATAGTGCAAATCCAATCGCAAGTGATGCGGGGTAAACTAGACAAGGTTTTCGACAAAAAGGTCGCTGAAACCCACCGCGAATCCTTGCAGAAGCTGCGCGCTGATATGCAAGCAATCACTTCTGCTCCTCCGTAAGCTCACATATCTCTCTCTCTTGCGTCTCACAGGAACTTCTCAGGGTCTTCATTGCTGCTTTCGAGGCGTTCACCCCCCGTGGCGGACCCAGTTCGCAACGTAGCGCTCCGAATCAGTGGTTCCAGGCAGCGTCGTTCAATATCAAAGGATTTCGGCGTTCAGAAAGTCAAGCTTCACTGGACTGTCAGATCCACTCTTTGTTTCTGCCAACTGATCAGCAGGAACATCTTCAAAGGGACTCTTCGTTTATCCCGTCACCTCGTGTTGCCAATGATACGTCTGGCTTCTCCCTATCTCCAGATTTTCGGGTCATGTAAGAATGTGTTTTACCAAAACAGGATTTCACTCACAACAGCCCAGTCACGCTCAGCTCATTGAGAACGGCGATCTCCTTCTGGTAATCGAAAATTCGAGCTCCATGCTCATCTACCTGGAAAAAAGTGGCCGCTTCGTTGCCGATTTCCATCGCCGGCCTCGGAAAATTGTGAAACGTGAAAAAATCGGCGGGAAAGCTGTCATAGCATATAATGAGTCGACCCGTACCCTTTTGATCTGTTCTACCTCTAAAGTGGGTAGTACTTCTAAAATCATTATACGCGCGCTAATGAGCTCACTTTGCAGCTCCAATTCCACTTGTATGTATTCGATGAGACCTTTGGTTCGCTGCATGGGGCAGGGTCTATAGATCTCGATCAATCTTTCTCGAAGGAGGCAGTTATCACTCATGCATGCTTTCTAACGGGAAGTGAAGAAATTGCCGTCATCGACAGTGAAAATATAGCTCGAATTTATTCACTTTTACCTCGACAATTTCGGTACGCCGTTGTCTCAGTTTTTCTCTTGACTAGGGCTAAGAGGCAATCATCCCATAGGCCGGCGACAATCACCCTTCCGCATACTCCGGTCTCCGTTCATTCTTCGCCTGACGGCGCTTGCCTCCTCGTATCCTACCCGCTAAAGTCTGGACTCCGATTCCATGCTTATCACTGGGATACTTTTGGATCAGTCGGCATTGATCTGGGCTGCCTTGAAATTCCGCATTCAGCTCTTTCCCTCACCTCAATATTGGATCGGCACAATGTTCATCTATTAGGCATCAGCGATGGTCTCTGCAGATCCATTGCCTTGACTATCACGAAGAAGGCTACCGAGTTCATGTTCACGGAAACCGCAGGCAAGACCTCTGCTAAAGCCAAGCACAATTCCGGAACTCTGACCCACAACATCCTCCTCAATTGTCACTCGGATGTTTGGGCTCGCTTCCCTGTGATCCCGGCTGTGCAACGGCAAACCATCATCTCCTCAAAGCATCGACTCGCCCGATCAATGACTTTTTCGACGTGTCTGAATCAATCCAAGTTTTCACCCTACTTCGACGCTCTGATATCTACCTTCGAGCAGCAAACTCGGAAGCCTACAGGGAATCTCTTGAAGAGGATCACAGTTGACGCAGTTGATATCAAAGTTTTGCAATCATACTTCTCTTCTAATTCTGACTGGGCGGTATCGGAGTTTCGTGCTGGAGAATGGATCGTCGATCTCCTTTGTCTGATACCCATCCAAATTGCGGTCACTCACGAGAATCGATTCATGCCTCTATCCAATGGTGTGGTGTCACTAGAGTGGGAGCAGCAGCTTCTTGGTGCAGAGCTGTCGCAGATAATATCCTCCTTGTCGCTCGGGTGGTGAGTTTCGACATTCATGTAGTCACACATCGTCTTAATCCCTTGCCTCCCATTTGTCACCAGGTATGAATCGGTCTTTTCATCGTACTATGTCTCCAAGGTATATTCATCTGTCCTACCTGCTGGCTATTGACGACTGACTCTGTTCAGCCTGTCAAGGTTGTTTCGTCGATGGGTATGCACACAAGACTCGTTGGGGCAATCTGTTTAATATTTCAAGCAGGCGAACAAAGTGTGGGCAAATCATTCAGTCTGAATCATCTTGTCGACACTTCTTGTAAGCTGAGATCATCAATCGTTGCCATGCCCTGCTGAGGATTGGATCTAGTTGCGGGTAGCGCTATGAGGACGACCGGTGCGTCTTGCGTTTGCGCAGACTCGGTTCTAGCTCACCCGCGGATGCAGAAGGAGTGTGGATGTCAGTGACGCCCACAGATGACACACTGATTGTCGCGCTCGATTTCGAAGGTGGTTTTAGATTCTATCCACAGTGGTACTTCAAAGACTCATGGGTGATGTTAAGGGGTACATAGCATTGAACGTTCATCTCAAGAAGATATGTTGCTTGTGCTATTCAACACAGCGATCTCAAATCTGGTATGTTCCGCGGCATAGTGCTTTTACTACTAGACCGCAAATCATTCCGTGACTTTATGCAGGTCCTGTTCAGGAATAACTTTGCAATATCCCGCAGCATTTCCGGTCTCTTTTCGTCTTTCCAGTCCTCCTCAAAAATGTTGAATCCTGAAGCGAGTACGTCCCTTTCCTTACTCGATTGACGTCAATGTATTCCGTTCTTCAAATTCCCCCTTTATCTCAGTTTTCCTCGGGCATTGTTTGACTCTTGACTAGATCCCCAGCTCTTCAAATCGACACTAGTCATCATTATCAAGGTATACCTTTTCTATGGTGCAAGTATACTCATTCACGAAGACCCCAAGGATGTTGTGGATTCAGATGAGGAAGAAATCGTCAGAGAGTCGGTATTTTTTTTTGTACTTGCAGTTCAGCTAAATGACCCGATCCAGGTTTTCGATGAAATTCAAGGTCGGTAATAATCTTTCTCGAGGTCTCGACTCACAGTCCGGTATAGAAAATTGTCGCCGATGAGCAAGGCGCAAACTTCATATCCCGCCTTCATCATGGTCAGCTGGATATAATTCCGTGGCCAGTGATCGAGTCGAAGGAGTTCTACGCGCTGTTCCCTACTCTCAAGAAAACGCTTGATCAACAGGAAACAACACATCAATCGGCTGGCGAATTTCTTCATACTATCAAAACACTCATGGCAAAACTAAAAGCAAATGATTGGGGTGCACTCTCTGGTTCGTTACCTGCTAACTGCTTGACTTCGTATCTCATTATATCACCGCAGAAACCCTGGCTACCCATAGAGCCCAGAGGTTATGTGCTTATCTCAACAAAGCTCTCGAGTTTGGCTTCTTCGAAACGGAGCCCGTCATCGAGCCCTTGAAGGTCAGATTTCGCAGCTTGTTTCGCGAGTATGGCATTATTAAATTGGCTCAATCAGAACTTCGATACGGATATCCCAATCGATCGAGCGGATACTTCTTCGCGATTCCTCCTCTCGGCCTCGGAAGCGACCGCAGAGCAGCGGCACAACATCCTCGCCGCTTTGCAACAATCCTGGGACCGGTTTGACGCTCGACATGAGATGTCAGAGGGGGAGTGGATTGCACAACTATCCCAATTCCTTTTGGACCGCGCGGAAACGAGGATTCAGTATGTGTTTCGCTGGATAGGATCAAATCTACTGCGTTTTACAAGCAACAATGCTGCTATGGACTTGCTACGAAGAGATTTTGACAGTGGTGCTGTGGATCTTCGGTCTAATGTAGAGATATGTCGGATGCAGTGTGCTTCCTGTAACCTGCAGTGTCTCCTGGGCCGCCGTCATGGTGTCGACGTACCGCACAACTGCCAGACCTCGCACAAGTGTCCACATCTTTGTGACTTCGACAACGATCACACCCGGCCCGTGCAATGCGGCTATTCGTAAGTATCTTGCTCCTCTATCTACTCGAGCTTATCACGGATTGGTGCAGTGCCGGTCATTCTGGTAAACACATGTATGCCTGCTCATTGCAGCACTGCTATCTCTTCTTGAATATGTTCTGCACAGATGTGTTGTCGGTGTCCATTTATGTGGTGAACCCTGCATGCTCGAAGACAAGAATGGATGTATGAAAAAATGCACTAAGGTTGGTGGACTTTGGCCTTGGACGATCCCTGCTCAATTTGCTGCAGGTCGCGAAGCATAGTGGCGCGGAGCATATGTGCGATGCGCGGGTCCACGCCTGCGGCGCGGTGAGCCTTTGTATCATTTTGTGATTCGTGTCATCGTTTTTAATTTTTCTTAGCCTTGCAGTTTACGAGGTTTGAAAATGGACAGCGGCGAAACCTACACTTGCCCCCAGACTTGTGTTGTTCCGAGGTCCGTTGTCTACACCATTCAGCTTCGAAAACCATAATCACGACATATATCAGTCATGAACTGCACGAGCGGCACGCCTGCAACGTAGTCTCATGCCCAATGACCTGCCAACTGTGCAAAAGATTGTGCGCGAACTCTGACCACCTTCACGGTCTTGATTCGAACGCGCGACATCTTTGCGGGTAAGTACCAGGTGATGATCAGTTTTCGAGTCTGATTTGTCCAACAGGCAGGAGCACAAGTGTGCCGCATTTTGCCAGAGCAAGGGGATTTGTCAAGTTGAGACTGTACCGCATTCGATCGAAACAATATTCACTGGACGCTACGAAGAGTATCCGTATACTAAGGCAAGTCTGAATCGAATCATTTGCGACTGATCAATAAGTGTTGCCACTTGTCACCACTAGTACACTCAAGGTACGTTTCCCTGCACTTCTCTGCCGACTCGAGAGAGACCTTGATCACTCTATAATAGACTCGAAGCATCTCCACTGTGCGATCAAGATTGCGCCCAACGAGATAGGTCACAAGGGCCCGCACGTCCATACAGAGGATCCTGATCCCTTCCACTATTGCGAGACTCGGTGAGCACATAAGACTGCCATTGGATCAAAATGAATATAAAGATAAATACAGATGCATGAATTGCGGTTACCTGTGCACTCGCCGCATTGGTACAGTCTTTCTCGCTGTCCTTACCTCTTGTTGGCTTATCTCCAGTAGGTCACCCTC
This sequence comes from Favolaschia claudopus, assembly GCA_037176885.1. Lineage (NCBI taxonomy): Eukaryota > Fungi > Basidiomycota > Agaricomycetes > Agaricales > Mycenaceae > Favolaschia > Favolaschia claudopus. The sequence continues at coordinate 898,505 of JAWWNJ010000063.1, read as the reverse complement.
AACAGGAGCACTACACGACTCACGGCTCCATGTCAAAAACCTCTTGGAGCGTTGACGGGCCTGATGATACAGTTCTCGAATTAAAAGGACGTAAATTCGCTTCCAGAGACGAGGGGGCACCCATGTTGTGCAGCCATTTCTGTCAAGACATGGGACGGCACGTCCACATTGATTACTGTCGTGCAACCGACGACGCCCCCTGCGATGGTGCCGAACTCGAGCACATTGTCGGTCGGATGGCTCCAAATCCAGACCAGCCGAAGGATTGGATATCCCATTCCCTGTTTTGGAAGCGAACTGGTACGCCCCAAAACTTTCCGACGACGTTGATTAAATATCCTGTGCTAGGTTTCGAGGGTGAGTCGCTTTTCTCCGCGGAAGCAAGCCGCACTTCATCTTGTCTCAGATCCATACTCTCAAGACGATCAGGCCAATTTTGCCAAATGGTGAGCCAGACTTTTATGTAAACTGGTTCGTACTCATTCTGCCCAGTGAATTCATGTGCCCTGGTATGTATTCCCTTTGGAGCTTGGCGCGGAGAGGCCGATCTAATCAGGGTAATCATTAGGGCCCGAACATACAACAGCAAACCCTCCCGCTCCGTCTTATTGCACCCTGCCTATTCTCCATCGTCCCCAGATAGCCGGTCAAGTTGTCCCCGCTGACCATGTCACACAAAGCTACATCTCACGCGACGGGCATATGTTTGCATGCCAGAACCCAGCGGAGATGCGGCCAGCGTATCATGTGTATGTCGTGAAGCCTTGCAGCTTTGTCCACTGATTAAATTTGAGCAGAATCTTTGTGATCGACAAGTAAGCAGCATTCTACATCAAAGACTGGATACTCATGTATTTGTTGCATAGGTCGGGATCCATGAGCTATGGCGACTACCCACCTCTACGCCATAGACCTGGCACCGAGCTCATCATTCAACACGGTCATAATAATCGACTGGGCGCCGTATTTTCGTCTCTGCACGCCTTTTGAATTTCTAGATCCTCCGCACTACATGCTGGCGGTCGTGATGCATCCAGTCGCAAAGATGCTTACAGTGTGATTTTCTTCGACTCCAGCGCTACCGTGTGCTTGCAAAATGACACCGATAGCACTCCTGACCAGCTACTGTGGTCCCTCTTGGGTTACTCCGCGCGAGGTGGCACAACATCTACAGTAGCCATATCGACTGCTGAGGCTGTCATGCGAGATGGTTGGAGGGACTCGCTGTACGTCTAGTCTCTTTATGTTGCGTACTGAGCTCACCTGTTTATAGCGATCCAGTGGTCATATTCCTTTCAGACGGTGAATGTCGCGATGCGCGAGCGGAAATTGAGAGTCTGAGCAACGCGGCCGTTACTTTGGGGTGCGCGCCACCGAGTTTACGAAATATTATGCTCACCAATTGTGTCAGGAAACCACTTTCATTCCACTCCGTAATCTTTGGACCAGATGCCTATGGAAGGCAAAGTCTCGGCAACATGGCCCAATACGCCTTGGATATCCAGAATGCCGCCCCAAATCATACCACGGTTCCTTCTTCATTTTCGGAGGCTTTGAACGAGGTTTGTATCACAGCTGACCCTGCTCGTCTCTCGCTAAGACCCGTACAGGTCAGGCTCGCGGAAGCTTTCCTGGGATTCGCCGAATCTCTGCGTAAGCCGAGAGGATCTCTGTTGAGAGGCTGAACCGAAGACCGTGAATCGATGCTCTTCCACACTAGATACGAATGAACCGAAACAGTACCCCATGAAGCAGCTAGAAAATGGATATGTAGCTGCTTGTATGAAATTGAATGTAGAATCTAGCTCACTGCCCGGCGCCCGCGCTTTTCATGTACTCTGGTTTTCTCGAACAAAACACCATCTAGCCACTTGCGCAGCCTTGCCAAAGTCTTCCACTTGGTGAGATGAGCCACGTATACATCCTGGAAGCATCCTGTTACATCGGCGCTGAGTTTGGAACGCTGCGAGTTTCGGCTTCAGGGCTTGAGGGAAAGCGGTATGGATGATGATGTGGGCACGGCGCACCGAGGTAGCTTCGAGCAGACTATTCATGTCCCGAAGACCGCGACCTGCGACAAGTACGTTTGAAGTACGTTCCTTCCGAGGCTCGATCCGCCCTCCGAGCTGAGCAGCCCTCCCAAGCCTTCCGCTCATAGTGAAAACGTCAAAGTATCATATTCTCGAAACAGCGCTTGCGACACAGTTGCTGGGGGCGTATCACTTGAGAAACAATTGTCGGTCGTGAATAAGTAGACTTGTGTGCTCAGTACTGCCCATTGCCAGAAGGGCGTGGACGAAGACGCCGGCGGTTATCGACATGACGTAAATTCAGCGTTTGACCGTGTCGTTCCCAAACCGTGACATGAATAGAAATTATCGAGTACAGTTTGCTACGAGTCTAAGTACTCAAGTACATGGTGCTTTACCTCTATAAATACAATGATTCTTGGAAGGAGCATATATCAACGATTTCTAATTTATAAACCCGCTGCAGTCCTCAGTGCATTGAAGTTCGGCGTTCCAAGACCCTAGCGGATGAAAGTGAAGTAAGCCACTTGCAGCGACCTTAGATGAATAAGACTTACAGTGACAGGGTCCCAACCCGCCTTGGCAGCTGCAGCGTGGATTGAATCAGCAAAGTCAAATTCGAGGTGGAATACACTTACGAAAGCCGTCGGTCTGGCGGATACAATATGTTAGCGATGTGATTCAGAGATCGAGTACGAGATGGAACCCACCCCACAGCCCGGGTTAGACCCAGCGGAGACATCGTTGAGAGCAGCAGCGTTAGAGTAAAGGAGTGGGTTGAGAAAGCCTGTCCATCTTGTTCAGACAGAATTCCTTCGAGCGAAAGCATGAAGCGTTACCCAAAGGCGACTTCCCCGCAGCAATTAATTCATCGTTGATCAGCCCGACGACCTGTATTTTGTCAGACAATTGACTGAGTCATTGAAGAAGGGGCGGACACTGGCAAAGATAGGCGAAGAGCACGATGTCCCATCGACGCCACCGGTTTGGCCGCCGGAGACAATCTGAACGTTCTCTCCCTAGAGAAAGATTGAGCAAGGAAGAAAGACGGAGGCTCGAAGAAAAGGACACTAACCTGAGCTGACACATCCGGGTATCCTCGTCCGCTTTGAATGACGGTTAGTACTTTCATCGATGGTTCGCTGATTGGTCTACCATACCTGGCGTTAAAGAGACCCTTGTTAGTCGACCCGAGTGCCTTGAGATACCCAGCGACAGCGTCCGCCTGGTAGTCGGCAACTGAGAAGGCTATTCAGCAAAGGTACAGGAGAGACATCATGTCGCCTTACTTCCGAACACGTTGGAGAAACCACCGCTAGAGAAATCGGAGGCGATCTCGGGGGACTGTCCATGAACGGAACCGACGGCGGTGAGGCTGAGTAAAAGATGTGAGATGGAGTAGGATGCGGGAAAGGGCCAAAACATACAAAGGACATCCAGCGGGGAACGCGACCTGGAAAGTAGAGCATTGCTGAGCTTGACCACCCTCAACACCTCCATCGCCAGACGCAAATAATACGGATGTTCCGCGAGCACCAAGTGATGCGATGGCGGTACACAATTTACTGACAATCAGTGAGGCAGGGAGGAGAGCAGAAGATTGTCAAGACTGACGTTGCAAGGGACGGGGATAGATCGCTTTCATTCTCGCCGTAGGAGGTTGTTAAAACTTGAGGGATGTTATCTTCAGAGGAAAGGAAGTTCATGATGTCGAGGAAACCACCGAGGTCGCCGTCCTGGTTATTTTCGCCTACCGAGACAAATACGACGGGTACATTGGTTGCAATGCCTACGGTGTACTGGATGTCGAGCTAAACGTCCGAAGGTTAGCTTGGATGCCCATAGATGTTGAAGTCCACCAACATTCTAGAGGTCATGTCAGTGATGGGATTAATCCACGAGAGATAGATGACACTGACAGCTTCAACGCCAGCGGCAGCAGCAGACTGAGTGTTCTCGCCGCCGTCAAGGGTTTGGAGGGTGAAGGTGGTCGAAGAATCCACGTCTTTGCGGAAGGAAGAAAGGAAAGATGTCAGATCGGCTTTCTGAGCAAACTGCTCTATGAAGCCTATCCATAAAATTAGGCCACACGGTTACATCAAGACCAATATCACTCCTACCTGAGACAGCGATGCTATTTGACGATTGGGTCGCGGGTGTGGTGGGGATACCGTAGAGTGTCTGGAGACAGGCTATATACACAAAGAGGAATGAACAAGAGGAAGAGACAATGATAGAAGATACTAACTCGGTGTAACACTGGTAGCGCACGAAGCAGCGTTGGAGCCGGTGGAGTTGCCCTTGCCCTTCCTGTCCGGCTCGGGTGACGAGAGAATAGGTCCGATCGTAAGTGGGTTATTGAAGGTCGATGATGGATGGACGTCGGCGACATGGACAGCGATTTCAGAAGGGAGGGAGTAGGTGAGTGTACGGGCATATGATTTGCCAGAATTGATGTGCTGGAAAGTTTGGTAGTCCGCTCCAAGCAGGGCATTGGCTTTGGATATAGGCACTGTGGCGCTGAGCCAATCACCTGCACCTCCTGTAACGGCGGCGGTGACGTTGTTGGAGGTGAGCCATCCTTAGACGGCCGCGAGAGCTTCGTCACTGGGAGCGAGATAGGCATTTACCTGCAGCAACGGCATGAGAAGATGAGGAGGGATATGGGAAAATACAGACCTCGTCCTTGGACAGATGGTTGCCGTAGTTGGAACTGGACGGGGTAGAAACATCAAGGAGAGCTTTTTCGAGGCCAGGGGCATCTTTAGAGTTAAGAGCAAAGCGAAGGTTTATAACCTGGTCAACGGGAGCCGCGCCGAGACTTGCAAAGCCTTGAGGAGCTGTACTCCGGGAGAAATGTGAGATACGCGGCACCGAACGAGCAGCGCTAGTGAGAGAGAAAAGAGAACCCCAAAGAAGAGTAGCAAAAACCATTGAAGAGAATAGAATAGAGAAGTCAGTCCTTCCGGACCCTTTTAACAGTCGGAAAGAATATTGTCTTGGCGTCCAATCCAGAAATAGGACAATTGCGGAGGTCGCGATACGACAAGCATCGAGACCATGCTAATCATGAGGATGCGGGCGCCAGAGAAGCATTACAAAATAAAGGAAATAGGACAAATGGCAACCGTAGCTGGGACAAAACATAGCAACTGAGCAACATCGCTATGCTGCGAGCTGAATGCGGGGTTCGTGCATACCAGCGAAAGCTAATTGTGGGCAAAATGCTGAACCAAAATGTGGCGACCGGCGTGAAAAGATCCGTAGGTAGATGCCGCGGTATTGGTGCAGTCAACAGCGCTCATTCTGACTGTTATTGCTGAGAGTATACCCACGAAGGTGCGCAGATGCATGAGGATCCAGAAAAAGAGGTTGCGGGATCAAGTTCCCTGTGGATCGCAACCCGGCGAGCGGGATGCTTGTTGATTACTCGTACTTGCAGCTACACTGCGGATACTACCAGCGATGCCCACAGGAAAGTGAAGCATAAATAGCTCGAGATGCGTTGAGCCGCAGCTTAGTGTGGCTTCGTTGCTTCACGGTCTCGCGTGAACGGGACCTATGGACCTTGCCAACGGCTGACGACAGGCCCGATGACAATTGCTCCGAGAGTCGGACGCATAATGGACTAGACCAGAGAGTACAAGAGCAGAACACCCAAGCTCGCCGGTAGTAGAGCAGGGGTAGAGTGCGGAAGACGTGCCAGACGGTTTATCTGTGGCAAGAGCAAACAGTATCGCCGCTTGTCGTTTCGTTTGATGGCGGCCTGCCCTAAACTAGGGTTAGCCCTCCTTGTTCCCCTCACTTGCCCTCCACCCTTTGTTCTTTGTTGCTCTATAAGTACTCCAGCGACTTGCTCGCCTTGGTGGTGACAAAACTGTATTTTTGTGTATCTACTGCAAGTTATACTAAGCCATGATACGCAGCGAACTCGTCATCCTCCTCGGTTTTCATGCTCAGCTCAATGAAAGATCTCAGCCTGTACCCTCCATCCTTCCCCACAAGATAATCCAGGAACCCTCCAGCCATATCCGCACCTGTACTCTAGCTCAGCCAAAAAGTAACATTCCAAGAGTTCAAGAACAGACCTGCAGTAATCCCAGAAGCTGTCCAAATCTTCTTGTCCTCTGTCACCACCCATCTCGCCTTGGGCACCCAAATGACTTCCAGATCCTTCGTTTCTTCCTGACAGCGATTCAGTTCTCCTTACGATCCGACGACGCCGATATTCAACTGCAAAAATTTACCTGCACCATACGGAACGCAAACTTATTGGTCGTCGCGCGCTTCCCGCTCAACAAACCAGTACGTGCGAGTATCAAAGAGCCCGTGCAGACACTCAAAATATGCTTCGCCCCAGCGGCTTGCCTCTTGATGAATTCAGCGCATGCGCCGCGGCTAGCAGCGTCTATGCCCGCCGGCGGGCCTGAGATTCAGGGAATTCAATTCAGTATTCAAATAATTCATTGAACATCGCGACGACTGTACCTCCAGGAATCAAAACGATATCGAACTGTTCTTTCGCATTCTCATACGTCGAGGACGGGACGACCGGAGGACCAGCTATAGGCTTGACAGGCTCCAGCGTGTGCGAAAGGTACGTGAACTCGATGGTCACATCGGGCATCTGGATGCCAGCAGTCGCGAGCGCGGCGTGTTCACGATTCTTGGCGGAGAGCATTCCGAGCAATTCAACCGGTCCTTGGTAATCGAGGGTTGTAACCTTTCGCGGCCGTCAGACCAATAAATCGCAATTTTGTATCATGTTCACCCCGGGGAACAAACAAACAGCTACTTGGAGAGTTTGTGTCATGCTGCTGCTTGACTCTGAAGAGGAGAAATCGCTTTCGTCGGTTCTTACACCACGCGAACTCTCATTATATTCCCACTATCTGAAAGAAGTGGGTCTTGGGGTGCCCTCCGACGTTGTGATGCAAAACACAGCCACAATCATCCCACGCTTTTCAAGCGTTCAAAAACTCGCAAAATTCTCGCCTTGTTGAGTCTGGACTAGAACTGACTGGACTCACTCTGGACTCCTTCGAATGAGGTTTAGGTTGGATGGTTGGGCACAAGACCAGCCTCCCAATGAGTCGAATGTGACTCGAACTGAATTAATCCACTGCATAATTTCCCACACTGCGTCATATTGCGTCATTCGGCTTTCTCCGCCCAAATGCTTTGCGGGGTCCATAAAAGAGCCACTGCAAGATCCGACCAGCCTCTTCCTCAACGCTCATGTCTCTCCTCATCAACGGAATTCTTGCCTCTCGCGTCGGTCGGTCCGCTGGATCGACCACTCAAATCTCAACTGCTTTTGTGAACACTCATCTCGTTGGTAAAGCTGCTCGGTCGCCGTTTGCTTTGACACTGCAGACTGCTGGACGGGATCCCCTCACTGTCATTCTGGCTTGTGACATCTCACAAGATCTAGCTTTTGACATCGTGCTTGCTGTGGACTGGAAGGCGAATCTGCGGGAACTTTTGCTCAGTCTCGGCGACACTGTTCCCGCCGCTTTCGATCCATGGGCGACATTCCTGCCGTCTACTATTGGTATGATCATCGTTTATCTATGTCCACGCCCATCTTCTCACGTAGATTGATAGGTGTCTCGACGGGCCCGCATGGTTTGACTATTGGTACGTCTCCCCCTTTCATTACAGATAAGTTTAGTGACTTTTATACCACAGAGATGAGCAGGGCTTCGCGTCCTCTTCACCCTGTTAACCCTGTTAAAACTGTTAAACCTGTTAAACCTGTCACACCTGTTAAACCTGTCATAAATGAAACTGTTGTTCCTGCTCGAAACTATGTTTCGATGTCTGCCATGCAAAACAATGTTTCTTTGTCTGATTCATCAGACATTGTTGCGCCGTTGATGTTGCCAAATCACGAGCATGTTTCGTGCGCGCCCTCCTCTTCTAATTCCGTGTTCCATATGTCCGAGACTTCCAATCTTCCATTTGGTGGTCGCGACCGTTTAGCATGCCTTCTCCTTTCAACAAACAATGCTGAGAATCTCTTCTCTCAAACAAATCAGCTCTGGTTTTCCGAGTTGCTTCGCGGACACGGTATTCCTATTGATAACATGTCGTCTCTTCAGGACAGTAAGCAAGCGCTCTTGACACATTTCATGTATGGAGTCTGTGGTCAGCTACCCGACTCTCCTCAGTTGCCTGAGTGTCAGTCTATTCAGCATGACTTCGCGAATTCCAGAGAGATTGCTCACTTCACGCTCAGTCTTCTAATATCTGCCCCCACCCGCTTGTCTGCTTTTGCTCTGACGATCATCGCATCGGTTCTGGGAAAGGGAGTTGAGCGAGGGTCCAATCTCGAAGTGTTTTCGGGTTTCATTCAGTCTGAACTAATGAATCGGCGTAATGCTCTCGTCGAGGAATTCTCCCAAGGCCATCCGAGTCACCAAGCTCTCGAAGGAATAGACCGGCTACCTCTCTCATCTCTCATTTCGTTGGCAGCTCTGCATGGAATCCCAAGCAAGGATTGTTCCGCGAAAACATTATGCAATACAATCACCACTCATGTCGTTTCCGGTGCCTGTGGATCTCAGAAGAGCAATTCGATGTCAATCGGATGTCAGTCTGTTGTTCGCCAAATGTTCAAAGTTCCGGTGTCTGACTCTATGACCCAGGAAGAATTTCAACAAATGTTACAAATTCGGCTGCTTACCCAGTTACAGCCCCGTCTGTCCAAATCTGTTGCCCGTCGGATACTGAACATGCATAATGTTGAATATTCTGTTAACGATGGTCCGGCGAAGTTGCGATCGTTGGTAAGAAAATATATCAAGAGTTTTGACAGTAAACGACCTTGTCACCAGTCGAAGCAGACGAAACGTGATGCCGAAACTGCCTCCCGTGTGCAACAGAGTGAAAAACTGAAAGCAGAGTGGCCACAACTCATTTCGTCTGGTATGAAAGAGAAATTCAAGAAACAATTCAACGCATTGATTTCAAAAGATGCCTTGTCTACGTTCACCTGTGGAAGTTGTGTTGAGCGCCGCAGTATTAAGCAAAGAGCAACCATTTCCTTTGAAGAATTCGATCTGAGCTTGCTTAAATCCCCGGATGAATCCTCAGGTGGTAATTCGGCGTCAGAGAGCGAAGATTCTGATCTTGAATCCGAGAAAGTGAAGCTGCCGTGGCTTGATCCAGATATGATACCGCCGCCCATGCCTGTTGATTCTGGTCAGTACGCTTCGCTTTTGATCGACCCACAGTGCATAGAGAATGATCTTGACAGTATGGAACCCGTACTGGTTGTCTGTACCGCTTGCAAATCTGCCCTCAAATCTGGCAAAGTCCCTCGTCTGTCCATGGCCAACTACAATTATCTTGGACCAATTCCACCTGAGTTGAAAGATTTGTCGGTTGTCGAAGAAGCCATGATTGCCCGATGTCGAGCTAAGTGTTGGATTATCCAGTTGCGTGAAGAGGATGATGCTGGTCTGCCAAATGTTCAACGCGGAATGAAAGGACATGTCATCATATACCCACAGCAGCCTTCGGCCATTGCAAATATACTGCCGCCTTCTATCGAAGAAATTACAACACCTATATGTGTGATTTTTGTCGGTTCAAATCCGCCGTCCGATGAGTGGATCAAAACGAAAGCCAAACCGTTGATTGTCCGGAAAGAGAAAGTTTTGAACGCACTGAATTGGTTGACTGCTCATAATCATCTGTACAAGGACATAAAGATCGACAAGTCTGTGTTTGACGGCCACGGTGAAATAGTTGATATCCCGTTCCATATTGAGCATGTCATTCCGTCCGCTGGTATCGAAGCCACAACATCGTCGTATGCCGAGAAGACCTCGACTCAGAACAAGTCAAAAGAGTCCGAAGTTGGGCCTGTCTCTTCCGAATCTTCGAGTTCTGTTAAAGAAATGATAAAGAACGCGGTTTCTAGTGTCTCTTACCGTTCTGATGTCCCATTTGAAAGTGTTGTTGTCACTGATGTCAAGGGCCACGAATCGTCGCGCGTGTTGAGGAAAGCAGCCTGCCGCCACCTCAAAAAACCTAACGGAAATTACCTTGAGCTGCGCCATGATCCGTTACCTGTAAATGAGTTCAACAATCCGGATTTGTTTCCGTTGATATACCCCACCCTGTTTCCGTACGGTATCGGTGGAATGGAGGATAGCAGACGAGAAACGGGTCTCGCTTTTAAGACTCACCTGAAGCATTTGTTCAATCTGTCTGATCGAAGATTCCAAACTCATTATTCTTTCTTGTTTACTGCTTTCAATATGCTACAGCGCAGAACAGTCTTGTTAAATACCAGTTTTAAAGTTCGGAGAGATAATTTTGATCATATTGCGGCCGAGTTTGCCACAGTGTCAGCGAACGCGATCCACACAGTTTCTGAAAGGGTCAGTAGAGGTGATTTTCGAATGTCTGATGATGCGGAAGAGAACCGCGTACTGGCCCTAATGAAACAAGTCAATTTGATAAGTACTCATGTTCAAGGCTCCCCGCAATCTAAACTGGTTATGCGCAATGAAATCCGAGCCTTGATGATGGAGAAGGGCCTACCAAGTTTCTACATCACCATTAATCCGGCTGATGTGTACAATCCTCTCGTTCGTTTTCTTGCTGGCGATGAGATCGATATTGATAATCTGACTGCCGACGACCTTTCAAATGTCTGGAAAGACCAGTCTGTGTTGGTTGCACAAAATCCTGCCGTCGCCGCTGAATTTTTCAATGTCTTCATAAAAGCATTCATTTCTGCGATTTTGGGGTATGATCAAAAGCAAAAAGATACTGAAGGTGGAATTCTAGGTGTTGTAAATGCTTACTATGGGACTGTCGAGGCGCAAGGCCGTGGTTCGTTGCATTGTCATATGGTTGTATGGATTGAAGGGGGTTTGAATCCGAATGAAATCAAATCCAAAGCGCTCGAAAATGGTGGTAATCTAGAATTTCAGAGACGTCTCATGGAATTTTTGGAGGATACAATCTCTAATGCCGTACCGCCTGATCCTCGTCCTGGATCGGAGTTTCCCCTCGGTAATTTTCATCCGTGCAGTACGCGTGGTCCCTTTTCGGCATCTGATCCAGAAGAATTGGACCTGTTTCGAAAAAAAGACCTGCACAATCTCGTGGAAACATGTCAGCGACACGAGCATACCCCTACCTGTTACAAGTACTGGAAAGGTCCAGGATATATAAAAGAGTGTCGGTTTGATCTTGATGCGTCCAATACAAAGCCTCTGAGTGTTTTCGATCCCGAGACCGGAGAATTTGAACTGCGTTGCCTGGACGGATTAGTCAACAACTTCAATTTGACAATGCTAGAGGCTATACGGTGTAACATGGATATAAAGTTCATCTCGTCCGGTCCCGCCGCAAAAGCAGTCATGTTTTACATTACCGATTATATCACAAAGTCCCAGTTACAGGCCCACGTTGCTTATGCTGCACTGGAATTAGCCGTTACCCGACTCGGCGAGTATGACCCTGAGAAAGATGATTTCGAAATGCGAGCTCGACGTCTGCTTCAAAAGTGTGCACATTCTATGATTTCTCAACAAGAACTTAGTGGTCAGCAAGTTGTTTCGTACCTTATGGATTTTGAAGACCATTTTACGAGTCACAAGTTTGCGAATTTGTATTGGCCAAGTCTGGAACGGTTTATCGAAAAAGAGCGCCCGAGTCCCGAGTGTTATCCCCGTGCACGGAGCTTGCAATCAGATTCAGCATCGGATCCTCCACCAGATGAGAATAATGACATACCTGAAGCAGATTGTGCTCCGGGAGAAGATATGATTGGTACTTCTGTGGAGTCTGGTGCGAAGAATGATGCTGAAGAAGATTTGGGCGCAACTGAGTCAATGGAGGTGGATGAGATTCGGTTGGATATGAACTCAGCCGGAAGATTTGTTGCAACCGCAAACCAAGGAGCAGATTATTGTCATCGCGGCTCAGAATTAGATTCGGTATGTGTCTGGGACTTTGTTAGTCGGGTTGAGAAGATCAAGAAAAAGAAAGCATACCGAAGTCATAGAACGGTGTCTGGCCATGCAGTCTCGTCCGATGAAGATGAACCTGAGAACACGGAGCCTGTTCCCCGAGCCTGTTGGAACAAAGATGTCGACGGCGATATCTTGCATTGGAGTGGTCGAGCAAGGCCTACTGTTAGTCTGAATTCTGAACATCTGGAGTCTGAAACCCGTGTTCTTCGCGTATGTGCTCCTAATCTGCGAAAGGTTCCCGTACTGATTGGGCCTGCTTTGCCTCGTCGAGACCGTACTGATCTGAAAGATAAGCATGCAAGGTTAATGCTGATACTTTTCAAACCATGGCGACATGTGTCGGACTTGATAGACGAGAATCAAACCTGGATTGAGGTGTACGATCAGTTCATTCAACAATGTTCAGATGATGTGAAAAAGGTCATAGATAATGGACAGTTACTGCATGAATGTAGAGACAGTCGCGATGAGCATTATAAAAATCGGCACAATAGAAAAGACCGTGGTCATGTGTCCGCTGAAATGGTGTCTGCAACCGATAGAGAAATGTACGGCGAAATGGATGAGGTTCAGGTTCTTGATCATCTGGAATCGATCGGATTATGCCAATCTAAACGATCGCAACGTAGCATTGATAATATCTTGCTTGCTAAGTTGTCCGCAGAAAATAGCGGTATGTTCGGCCCCGAAGATCCAATGGAAGTCGAACCCGTTACGCGTGATTGTTCTTACCATGAGATTGTCTGCGAAAGTAATGGGCATCTGGAACATACATGGGAGAAGGTTTACTCTGACCGGAAAGATGCATGGAAAAATGTTGCTCGAAACAATGCCTCGAGCTCCGAAAGGCAACCTGAGGGGCCGGTGTCAAGTGCTGTTGAATCAAATAACTTGCTTAGAAGTGGACGTGCTTTCCGTGACACTCTTCCACAACAATTTTCGTCTGCATCTGTCAGAAATTCACCAAATAAGGAAAAAGAGGCAGTACCTGAAGCAGCGCCTTTGATGCAAGAGATAATCGAAAAGTACACTCTGAATGTCGAACAAGTCAGAGCCTTCAAAATTGTAGCGGAACATAGCACAAAGTCTGATGTAGACCCACTTAGAATGTTTATTGGTGGCCCTGGTGGTACGGGAAAGTCTCGAATCATCGACGCTCTGAAAGAGTTCTTCGAAAAAAGAGACCAGAACCGGAGATTTCGTTTGTCTTCGTACACGGGAGTCGCAGCTCGCAATGTGTCTGGAATTACACTGCATGCAGCACTAGGTATGCGTCAGAAAGGTGATCGCCAGAAAACAGGGAAAGCACTGCGTGATATCATGGAAATGTGGGACGGTGTCGATTATCTGTTTATTGATGAGATCTCAATGGTTGGATGTGCCCTGTTACAAGATGTTAGCTCGGCTTTGAGCGCTGCAAAAGGAAGTACACTTGCCTTTGGTGGTATCAGTGTTGTTTTTGCCGGTGATTTTCATCAACTGCCGCCAGTTGGTCAGAACGCGCTGTATGCTCATATCAATCCTGATGCTAAGAAGAACGGAAAGAAGAAGCAGTCTGGAATCAATACTTCAAAGGCTGGAACCCAGCAAGGTCAAAAAGCGATTTTTGGAAAGCTGTTATGGCTGTCGGTGAAGACCGTAGTTCTGCTAACAGAAATTGTGCGTCAATCTGGACCGGAAAACAAGAGGTTCTTGGAATTACTCGGACGTCTGCGACACGGGAGATGCACTGAGGCTGATTTTCAACTCTTAAACAGTCGTTTGTTGGGGAACCTGGACATCGATTGGACTCGGGAACCATGGAAAGGATCACCAATGATTGTTAACGAGAATCAGATGAAGGATGAACTGAATATTGAAGCTACACGGGCGTTCGCAAAGTCGACAGGTGAAGAAATGCATTGGTATTATGCTAGCGACAAGATTGGACGTGCACTAGTCGAAGATTCCGCTCTCCAGGAACGATTGATGAGTCTGGATTCAGGAAAGACAAACCAGAGACTGGGGAAGATACCGTTAGTCGTCGGTATGCCTGTCATGATTGCCCAAAACTTCGATGTGCCTGGCGGCGTCGTCAATGGTTGTGCGGGGATCTTGAAGAGCGTGCGCTACAAACTCGACTCGCAAGGACATCGCCACGCCCTTTCGTGTGTCATCGCCGCGCCGGACACAAGCCCCGGCATCATTCCAGGGCTCCCCGACCACCACGTCGTAGCCCTGGAAGATACTGTGGAATTCACCCTCGAGCACCCCTATACACACAAATCTTGCACGGTGAAGCGCACCCAGCTTCCCGTCCAACCCGGGTTCGCGATGACCGCCTATAAGTCGCAGGGAAAAACTCTGCGCACGGCGGTGGTCAACCTAGCGGACGCCCGTGGCACCGAGAGTCCGTATGTGATGATATCTCGGGTCACATCCCTTGAGGGTCTTGCAATCCTCACACCATTTGACAAAGCGAAGATCTGCTGCCATTCTTCCGAAGATCTGCGGCGAGAGACGAGAAGGCTAGAGCTGTTGGCCTTGAGGACAATGGCCGCGTACGGTACTGAGGAGGAGAGGTCAGACGCGGTGAAAAGGCTTGACAAGGAGGTCGGTGAATTGTATAAAGATCCAGACTCTTCAGCACAAGCGGAAGACGAGAATTCAATTCGGGAGGATCCAGCGACCAGACTCAGGCGATTGCAGCGAGAAATCCAGCGGCTCGTAGGGCGTGCAGATCGTAGGAGAAGAGAGGAAGGGCAGATGCCGTCACCAGAATCACCCGATCAGCATCGTGCGAAGCGGCGCAAAGTCGCTCTTGATGCCCCCCGCCATATTCCACCGTCGCAGCTGCACAACGTCTCGTCTGGGAAACGGAGAGCTTTGAGTCAAAGAGTACCGGAACAGGTGAGCTGCTAAAGTTCTCGCCATTCGTCCCTATACTGACTAGACGCCTCGCGCTCTCAGGATTCTGCCAGTACTAGCGGGCCTTCACCGCGCAAACGTAGACGCGTGGATCTGGACTCGCAACCCTCACGTTAATCTGCCATCTCCTGCTTTCCCCGTATCTGCTACCTCATGGACGAACAGTCCTTTGAGCCTGAAAGCCTAGCTTGTGCCGGCACCTGTACTTCCTCCTGCTCAAGAAATTAAGTCCGTCAGAAGGTGAGCTAATTTCTAGCCAAGCATGCACAGTACATAGGACAAACTCGAGCATTTCAGTGTCAAGGTCCTTCTACCTTCCTCTCCTCGATCTACGTTTCCGCCCAGCGGCCATCACCGTCGCAGGATTCTCCCATTGTGTCGTTTCAATGCATCGTTCTACGTCCGTTATTGTTACTCCAGAACTCACACCGGCATTGCTTGCGTTGAGACCTACCCTTCCTTGTAACCAGTATTTCCCCAATCCTAAATTCCTTCGTTTCGACTTGGAGAGGAAGCCTGCCGACAAAACATTCTGACAACCTTGCCAAATCATCGCATATCACATCGCAATGTTCCACATCACCTCCTAGCTTTAATTACATTTTTTGCGAAAGTGTCTGTTGTCTTGTTGGGACTCAGCCTTGCCTGCCTCATGCAGGACATGTCGGGTTACTTAGAAGTATTAGTGTACAGCCAAATAGAATTTTGTGTTTCTTCACTCAGTGTGGGTTAGATTTGTGTTAGATAGTGGGCTCTGCCGCGTAAGCGGGCCTACTACGGATTATATTGTAAAGTGGGACCCTTCCGTTGTAAGTCGAGCTATGATCCTGGTATGATCCGTTTTGGTTTACGGGCGGTGTCGGGCGCTGCTATTACTAACCATGTCGAGAAGCCGAAGCCAGACAAAGTCACAGAGCAGTCAAGAGCGGAGAGCACTGGTGATGCAGCGATGATGGCACCAGCTTTTGTCGAGAGGAGAGCAAGGGCGTCTTCAGATGTTGGGATACGGGGAAATTGATGGTGGAAATCGTTGACAAGTCCTTTCGGTCAAAATCCTCCGTAGAATTGAGTGACTTCCTTCCTGAATAAATCAATAGCGACCCAAGCACCAACGAGGTTAGATGTACAGCACACTACAAATTATATATACTTTTGGCCAAAGGCTTCCCATCTATCCATTGACCGCTTCGACCTCAACGTCCCCGTCCGCGTCTACGTCCTCTCTCAGGAACCGCGGATTATCCACCTCAGCAAGAAGCTCGCTGCGCTCTGCCTCTTCCTCTTCACCCATTTCCACATGTGTCATACGAATGATTTGCCATTTATCGTTGTACCCGTCGTACGCCTATATGCGCTTCAGACACGGAGAACCCAGAACAGAAACAGAGAGAAACGCACGTTAACCCGCTTCTTCTTCAACAACATCTTGCGCTCGATGTTCTTGTAATACGCCCCCTTGGGTCGCGATAAATCGCCATGATCGGCGGGGTCTTCCTCGATGACCAGCAGGAACTCGTTCGGCACCTCCTGCTCGACCTTTACAGTCTCGTAGTCACGCACGAAATGGAATTCCGTCTCCTGGGAGAAAATAAGATACGTCGCGCGAGACCAAGAGAAGAACATGAAGTACCTCTCGTTCCGACGGAACCTCGTACGGCTGAAGCCGGTTCCGCATTTCCTTAAATTTGACCGCAGATTCGTCATCTTGGGTGAGGTAGTACGCAAGGAAAGAGTCGTGCTCGGTCTTCATCGGGCGAAGAATAGCACAGTCAAGCCGGGGGTCGTCGACCTGAAGCCATCAAGTCAGTTTCCGAGACAAATGCTTGAATTAGCGCATACGTCTAGGTTACGTTCCCCCGGCCGTTCGGAGAACCTGAACAAGTCGTACTGGTTCGCCCAGATGTCTTTATCCGGTAGAACCTCGAACGACTCTACAGCGCGGACATTGGGTTTATTCGGGTGTCGGAGGGTCTCCAGAGAAAAGTTATCATTGCATGCGGCAAAGGACGCTTCGATATCGCGTAGCTGGGCCTCTCGTGAGACGTCAATGGGGGCGGAGATAATGTGTTTCCTGCATGACATAAGTTCCTGTCATCAGTTAACATGAAATCGCGACGCACGGTTCTTGTGCACCCGATCGCTGAACGCCTTCCCGAGAGATGTATTCTGTTTTCCGCAGCCACGATACATGTGCAGGGAGGGGTGTCGAAGCGCCAGAAGCCGAATGGCCATTGGTGCCAAATGCAGGAGTGGCAGGCGCGACTTCTTCAAGCAAAGCCGCGTCTTCTGGGTCCAGTAAAGGCAAGTCGTTAGGATCGGGATTCAACTCTTGGTAGACCGTCAATTTCCGTCATACGCGCCTTCCCGAACCGAAACTCACCCGCATCCAAGGCAGCCCACCGCAACTTTATATCCCCACCACTCGTATCCGTTGGGTCTTCCCCCAGCCAAAGAGACTCCCACCTCCCCAAGTCAAGAGGCATACCGCATTCTGCGTCAACAATCATGGGTAATGGCATATCATTTGCGAGCGTGTTGAGGAATTCAGGACGCGCGTAGCGCATTGGGTTCGTTGGAATGTCTATAAGTTTGGGGGGACATGGTGGTGCTGGGAGAGGATTCGAGTAGCGCACGCGAACGAGAAGATCGAGCTTGGAGTTTTTCTTCGAACTCATGGATGATGGTGGTGTGCGAGCGGCTGTGGGACGGCACGGGGTTCCCAATGGCCTTGGTTCCCAATAACACACAACAAGCCTTTTCAGAACATGGACCACAATAATCAATCAGGACATCGCGCCCTTGCCTCTCGAGATGCATAGGAAAATTTTGCCATCGATTGAGGCAGCCTTTGCCGGCCATTCGAGAATCTATGTGCGAAAATCCTCGGGGAGGTACATACTCAGTTGGGCTGCTCAAGGAGACGACTCGAGCGACTCGGATGTAGACTTCGCAACTGAAAGTTCTTTTCGAGCAGCCACAGTCATAGCTGGAAAACACGGGCAATCGATTATTCGCATGCGCAGGTAGAACTCGAGCTGTCCGCGACGAGCGGGAGTGATTTCGGCGAGAGGTAAGTATGAAATTGCGCCAGAGCTTACTGGCACCGAAACCGGCGATAACCGAATTCAGTGATAAATGAGGAGAGAGTTTGAATAAACCTCGTTCGCGAACGAGGCCATGGATGCTGCGGGCCATGGTCTTCACGCCTATGTGATGGGACCTACACGGATCCACAAGAATAGTGCGGTGACTTGACCACAAAAGTTCACCGACCGACAGGAACAGGGCGGTGGCTTTGACTAGAACAGCTACTAGCATAAAGAGGGGTTCGAAGTAAGGAGCATGCCGGTTCGCCCTGAAATCATAGATATCAATTGAAACCTTGGGTATAATTCTAGTAACCTGTGTCATATACATCTCACCGAGCGCACGAAGCTGACTGCTGAGCCAAGAAATCGCGCATATACGCTACTACGGTGTTGACCTGATCCTCCGTCACGGCATTGTAAATCGAAAGTCGTGTGCCTAGGTATTAGATTACCACAAACGACACCTAGACCACTGAACAGATCTACACACCTTTGACCAATCTACGGAGCGTGATATTCAGCGACAACAGAAGACGGTTTCACAGCGATACTCACGGATGCCCCCGAATTCCCTTGATTCCACACGCTTCGCCATTAGACACAAACCGTTCCTGCACCTCACTGGCGTAGAAATCAAAGACCACATTCATCAGACTCCGCCCCTTGCCCTCTGCTACACGCGCACGTAAGACGCCGTTCTCCTCCCCATCCCTGATAACCGCGTAAAGCCGCTCCGCCTTCCGCTTGTTCACAGCATTTATATACGCCACCCCACCCAGGTCGTGGAGCCGCCGAATCACCAGCCCCGTCACATATATCGCGAACACCGAAGGCGTGTTGAACAAGCTACCGTTGTCGGCGAGGGTTTTGTACATGAGGGTGTAGGGAACGGGCGCAGCGCCGAGTTTAGCTGCGGCATTAGAGTCGACGAGACAGTCGTGGCGCACAATGAGCACGGTGACGCCTGCAGGGCCAATGTTCTTCTGCGCGCTGGCAAATATGACGGCATGGTCTGCGAGGTGGGGGATTGGACGTGACATGAAAGAGGAAGAGTAGTCGGCGACGAGGGGAAGCGGGCGTTTGTCTTGGGGAAGCAGGTGAAATGGGAAGCTCGTCGGGCCCGCGCCGTCTGAGAATTGCACGCCGTCGACGGTTTCGTTCTCGCAGTAGAAGATGAGCGCAGGGTCAGGCGAGAACCGGTACGCGTCGTGTGAGGGGATGTTGTCGAATTTTCCGCACGAAGAGTACAAGCGCGCGTCGACAACGACATTTGTGCGGCCGCCGCCGATTCGCTTCGCCTCGTTGCAGGCCATGTCACTAAACCAGCCAGTAAGAACGTAGTCCATGACACGCTCCAAGTCCGAGAGATCGGGGTGGAGAAGACGGTGTCGGGCGAGGAGGTTCAGGACAACGGTAGAGAACTGCAACGCGCCACCGCCCTGAGCAAAGAGAATGTGGTGCGTTGGCGGCACGTCCAGTTCAGTTCGAATCATGCACGCAACGTCGTTGATATACGCGACGAATTCTGGTGAACGGTGAGAGATCTCCGCAATACCGATACCGGTGCCATTGAAGTTGAGGAGACCTCGAGACGCTTCATGCAGAACGGATTCGGGGAGCGAGCATGGGCCTGCACTGAGGTTGATAACACGCGTCGAGTCGGACATGGGCAACGGAATTGGGTCGCGACTTTTAATAATCGGACCGGGACATCGTTCGGTGATGTCGGAGCGTAGCTGTACGTTCGTGTGTACTGTCTTGAGGTTCTTGTTCCACTCTGGAGTAGGACTGCGCTAGCAGGCGCCAGACGCAAATTGACTTGTGCAATTCACTCCATGCGCACTCAGTGTTCAGCAGATAAGGCACATCCTTAGAGGCGGCTGTTTCATGGTTGCGAGCGAGGAGAAAGGCGGGAGCCTTTTGCAATTTTAGCAGTTGAATAGTGGGCTCTTTCAAGACCAGGTAGGACTCGGAGCGAGATGTCGGAGGACATGAATGTAGAGGGAAAGAACGAAATGTCACGCATCACGGTCACATGATTTTGATTTGCTGCTTTGCGCGCTCGACGCGTTCGGAACCTGACCCGGATCCTGGTCATGTTTATGTCTCCACCGATTTGAACGTCCTCCGAGTTGGTCAGAGGATCGACGAAAAAATGCATAGTATGTACATGCTGTGCAGAAGCAGCTACAATTAAAGTGACTATATCTTACCCCATAGACTCCTCAGCTTCAACTGCCTCGTTATGATCATCAAAAGAACGGACAACAGAACGGTTCCGCCTTAGTAAAAAAGGGTCAGCATTGGCATCTTCGAATCCAGGTTGAAGAAACACATATACCAGCATAGAACCCCACCGCCTTGAACCCGCCCGTCGCAGTGTTGATGGCGCCTGATATCGGGGGACCCGCAAGCGCACCAGCAGCAGCAATGGTAAGCGCCATTCCCGTACGACGGCCGATGTCGGCGACGTCCCCCAGCGCGATGACTGGTATGGGGTATGTGCTGACGTACGTGCCCGAGACGACCCTGCGTGAAGAGGTCAGTTGCGTCAAGACGGTATGAAAGAGGAAGACGGACCCGTATACAGCGGCCACGACGATGATGGATGCTTTTGTGTGCGCGAAGGGCCAGGCAAACGTCATCCCGGCTGCAACAAGTGTCATTGGGATGAGGACGTTCAAGGCGCCTAGTGGCCAAGTCAATCGCATGGAATCGCATGAGTAAGGAAGATCTACCTATTCTGTCTGAACCTATTCCGCCAGCCAGCCGCCCGAGAGCAGAGAATCCGTTCGCAATCGACACGAGGTAGAAGCTGAACTCGGGCGAGATGCCAGCCTCCACTGAGCTGATGTCGATGTACGTCAGGACGGTGTACAAGCCTATAAGTATCGGGCATCAGACGGAGAGCGACGCTCGGAGCAAGAACCAACCCAAAAAAGATACAAAGCCGCTCAAGCAGTAAACGGTGAACGGTGCCGATCTGAAAGCCTGTGGATTGAATAGTCCTCCCTTGACGTTTTTCGCTGGAAGTCGCCGGACAATGGTCAGATTTGCGAAGCCGAGGGTGAAGAGCAATATGAATCCGCAGATGCGCATCGTCCAGGGAAATCTGCAAACCGATGAGATTCGAGTATGCAGAGACAGGATGAGTGGTCTGACCCGACCATGGGGATGAGTTTGTGTGTCGCTATGGGGAAGATTGTCCCGCCGATAGAGGACCCCATTGCGTTGACGCCCAGCGCGAGTCCCCGTCGTTTGTTAAACCAGTGTCCAATGACACCGAGAGTGGGGGTGAACAGCATGCCGCAGGCAATCTATGACGAAGTCAGGATCTTCGTCGTCAAAGACTAGGAAGGAATCCTTACACCCGTGGCGATTCCTTGGCATAACAGAAAGTGCCAGTATTGCGTGCATATCGACACGAGAAACGTCGAAAGCACGAGTAGAACGCTCGCCGCGAAGAATGGGACCCTGAAGTACCCGATGTCGAATAGACGGCCGACGACCAATCCTGGCAGGAAAACCAGAGAATACTGGGTTGCGGATAGTAAGAAACGGGTGAATATGGTTACATCCGAAGAATAAATTGCTCCGAGTCCTACCGGAAAACATGGGAGAATAACGACGACAAGAACGGAACATTCATGTTTTCCGCCGGAAAGAAATTTGTGCTTCGTGGCAGCGTATGTAAATTGTTCTCACCTGAACAGACCCAATCCATGCTCTGGGTGCTTGCTTGAATGCGAAGAACAGCTTGGAACAGACAACGGCACGCACATATTTGAAGGAGGAACATCTTTCAAAAGAGTTTCCTGGTAGTAAGCTTGAAATACCTGCACGGAACTTGGCTGAGAATTTTGGAGTGGGAGGTAAAAGTTGCATACTCACACCCCAGGCATTCACGTATCCAAAGCTGTTGAGAAGTCGGTTGAGACGGAGCTTCGAACGCGATTGAAACTCGAAGATACTTGCGTCGAAATGGCGCTTGCCATTGTCTACGACCGCCATATTTCAACCGATGAATGCAAACCCAAAGCGCTGAACGCACCCCCGCGATAACTAGCCAGGCCCTGAATCCACCATCGGGGAAGTCTGGATCGCTCAAGACCTTCTCACTGGTAGCGTCGTCGTTGCCAGGGTTGTTGACCGTCAATACGCTAGCGTTGGGGCCCTCTTGCTGTTCGCCCATCTCAAGGAGGAGGGAAGGAAAGCCGCGTGCCGTACATCTAACTTAGTTAATTTGGCCGAGGTCGGACGCGTTGATGGCAAGATTTGGGGTAGTTATTGGAGAACAGGTAACCATAAGTAGTAGCTAGATAGCAGAGGTTCGGAGACGAGGTGGACGATGGCAAGATCCAAATAAGTTGAACCCGAGCTGACAGTCCGACGCTGACAGCGCAGTTTGACCCATTTGGCTTTCTTTCTTGTATTTTATGTCTCTCTTCCCCCACACGCGACTGTTCGTCGAGCCCTCATTAGCAATTGTTATATCTGGGCCGCACATTCAGATTCTTGACGCTGGGTCCGAACTTTGAGGTCAAAAACGCCTCGCGTCTCATTTCGAGCAGAACAGGGGATCTTACTGCAACCACTGCCAATTTTCCAGACGCGGAGAAAGAATCCGTCTTGAAATCGGGGCCTATACGAGTGGCCGCTGTAGATGCGCTAGGAACCCATCTTGTTACTTGCGGGGACGATAAAATACTCAAGCTTTGGCAAATCGATGGATTGAAGCTATTGAACGAACGGTATCTGGTTCTCTGCTGCGTTTTCGACTTGCCCTTGAAATTCCAGACAGGGAGCTTCCGAAACGGCCGACAGGACTCGCATTTACGCGAGACGGACAGACGATCCTCACGTCCGATAAGTTTGGAGACATTTTCAGGTGCGAAGTGCTTGTGCGGTCAAGTAAACTAGCGGTACTGACATTCACCATAGCTATGAACTGAATCCAGCGCCTCAGACAGCTGAGCAGAAGAAAACCGCTCTGGCCTCGCATGAAAACCCTTCCGGCGGAAAACTCATACTCGGTCATACCTCCTTCTTGACCGCGTTTCTCCTCACACCCGGCGAAAAATTTATCGTCACCGCCGACAGAGACGAGCATATCAGGGTTAGCTGGTATCCCCAGGGCTACACCATTGAAATGTACTGCCTAGGGCACAAAAAGTACGCCCCGAATGTGTTGTTTTTGTCCCTGAGCACCCACAGCATGTAGATTCGTCTCTGCTCTACACATACCGGTATCTTCGTCTACAGAGTTAATATCTGGGGGCGGCGATCCGATGCTCAAAATCTGGGATTGGATGACGGGAAAACTCAAACGCGAGATCCCCATCTTGGAAGCCGTGGAACCCTTCATCAAGGTGAAGCCTTCCAGAAGGACACCCCGCCGCTTTGAAGAGGGCGGGGATGAGAACGAGGAAGGCACAACTAAAAAGAAGAGTCGAAAAGCAAAGGCCCGTGCAAAGCAGCAAGCCAAAAAGGAGGAGATGGAGGATTCCGCGGCCGCTGATCCTTCAGACGAACCTCCCGAGCTTCCGGACGCCGACGCACCTCCCGAAACCGTTTTCGCAATCCAACGCATTCATTGTCTAGACCGACATATCATCTTCAGCGTCGTTGGGTGTGTTCCCATCCCAACAGTCGAATCTCAGCCATCTGACCTCTTCATTTTCAGCGCGACCGCCCTATTCTCATGCGCATACTCTGAGGACGTAACACCTGAGATCCATGCCTTCGAATTCAGTAAACCCGTCATCGACTTTACTGTCGCACATGATGGACGGATCTGGGTTTCCCTCGACGGACAATGGTCGGAAACTGGCGCTGACAGTGCGGACAGCACTCCGACCATGGTTAGGGTGGTGCAACTCTCTGGAGACAAGGTTCGTTCACCGTCACGCCAATACTGTTGCTGCGTCAACTTTCTCTGTTTGCAGCTTGTCGACAGCCCAGGGGGGACCGTACTATCATCGCTCAACTCAAGCTGTTTGCTTCCAGGTACGTATTTATGCCTTATCGTCCTGCATCGCTCTCCTCCTGACATGCGTCAATGCAGCCACCGCGGCCGAGCTTAAAACTCTCGACGTTTACCAGGCGCTTTCAGCCCTCCCCAAAAACAACGAAGTCGAATACGACCCCATGGACCGAGACGCTATGGAAATTGGCGCTGACAATCTTAGTAAGAAAGAACTTGGGCGGCTGAAGAGCAAGCAAGCCGTAGCGAAAGCGCACTCCACGCTTCCTGCCAGTGAAGAAGGTTCAGGGGAGCTCGACGAACCCCGCTCGAAAAGAGCTAAATCCCAGTCGAGTGAACAAGATCCAGGGGATGTGGTTATGGATGGATCCTGATCCAAATGTATACAGTAAACATATCAATATACAACAACGGGCTCGAGATACAGTTACTGATAGTACACGCATTGCAGCTATAGGGTCATTGGTTTACTACAATCATACAGCCGGGCATATCTATTTTCCAATAACAAATTTTGAAGACGGAGCATGATCCTACTGGGAATCATAGATCAGACGCAGGGCGACGGCGTCGTACGTTCGACTATCGAGCGTGACCACCTCTAACTTGGGACACACCTCTCTCACACGTTCAACGAAAGAGAGCTCGTCCAACGTCTGATTTGCGCATCGCAAGAAGGAAACGGACTCGAGAACAGGAAACTGCGCGAGCCATCGAAGAATCGGCTCCTCGAACGCGTCATCGGGCTTTGGCGCGAGTATTTCGAGTGCTCGCGCATGCCGCAAAGAGTCGCGTTTATACGGCTCGGTACTTGGCTCGGGGAGGAACGCGCTCCAATGCGAGGTATCGTAGTCAATCATGACGACGAGCGTGAGGTGGACGCGCTCAAGGTACGTGTAGCATGCCTTGAGTTTGATATTTATGCTGTCGGCGCTGAACACAAGATGGGATGAGACCTTGATTAACAGTCGGACGTGGCGCACATTGAGTGCGCGTCCGTGGGCCATCAGAAACCGGGTATAGCTCGGAGGTGCAGAGAGATGAGCTAGATTTCGGAAGGGCCCCTTCGAGGCTACATCGGTTTCTGTGAGTTCGACCAAGTCGCGTCCCAGACTTAGCCTGCTTATGCGTGGATGCCGAAGGAGAAACTGGTCAAGGGCGGGCGCTTTGATCTTAGACCGAAGGTCTATGATGACGGACTCGAGGGAAGGGGCATGAATGCTTCCCAAGATATGATCCCAGCTGCCTTCTGGGATCTCGGTTCGGAAGAGAGACAAAGAAGTGAGGTTGGGAGAATTGTTAACGGCGGCTATGGTCCACTGGTACGAAGGATGCATGAGGAGTAGCCTGGAATTAATGTTAAATGCCTTGAGACTGGACGCTGGCTCATTCTGAGCAAGGGATGACCTGTTCAATTCGGGGGCCAAGGGCTTCGCATTTCGCTGCAACTGAGAATGATGGACCATGAACATCCCCCCTTCTACCTTTAGGGTCTGACAATGAGCTTCCAGAGTATTGTTGAGTAAAGTCGAAAATGCAGAATCCCAGACCTCGACACACCAAGCTTGAGCAAGCTAATTATTTAATCTGCATTGATGATGCGCATACCTCCAAGATATCCGTTTCCTCGGCCATAGCCCAAAAATTGACATTCTTAAAGTCGAGCGTTATCTCGTCGACCCGTTCCAGGTTGGACAGGAAGCCGCCAAGTCTCCTGAGACCCCTCAAGAAGTTGTCCATCTTTGACGACGTAAAAGCTGGTACAGTATTGAGAGTAAAGGAACATGATATAGACTTCACAGAGCGAATGAAGAGTGCTGTCTGGAGCGCGGCCAGCACTTCCAATTCGTCGGGACCGAGGACGAGGTCTGTGGAGGGGAGCGCTGAAGCGTCAGTGATTCCATATCCCGAGAGGTAGATGGGAAGGGCAATGAAGTGCAAGCGCCGACAAGAAGTACTGATGGCGAAAACTCCTGGATCGTTGGCCTCCAGTAACTGGAGAATTTCAAGGAGAAGTTCGTCTGGGAGTCGCAGGAGACCGACAGCCTCCTCCGGTGCGTTCATTTTGCGAGTTTTCAAAGGCGCTATACGAAAGGGTGATGAGATGAAGAGAGAAGGGGAATCACTGTACGGCATGAAAGGCTGTATGCCAGTGGTGTCAAAGCGGTTACAACGTAGTAAAATGTCTATACTTCTGAGCGCGTGTATCGAGCTACAGCATCTGAATATCGCGCTGTCTATCTAGCTTCTATCGTATCCATCTTCTCGTCAACAGCTTCTACCTGAGTCGGCGTCTGACTCTCCTCCGTCCCCCGAATCTGCTGCACAAAATTACGCTCCAAGCTGTAATGCCGAATGAGAAGCGCAAACTGAACAAACACATCAGGCTGTATGACCCTCGCAAGGCAGCAAACGACACCCACCAGAACCGTTGCCACAGATATCGGGGTGAGCATGATAAAAATGGTCCGTATAGAGCGCGACAACGCGACAATGACTTCGTGACGCAGCTCGGGAGGATCAATGAGCTTAATATCCTTATAATTTCCTTGCAGGATGCTGATGAGCGTTGGCGTACCCGCGAGAGCGGGGATAGCTCGTAAACGCGAAGCAAGTTGAGACTGGAACGCCACGCCTCCCAGCGAAACGCCCATGGTGGTGCCGAGAGTACTAGAGAAGGATATAAATGATCGATGCCTTGGTAGTGATACACGAACTTACCGAATGAGATAAAACTGGCGGTATCAGTCTGAGGTGTTAGTCCCTCTAATCGGCAGTTTTTTGACTCACCGCGCCGGTACAGGCGGCCATGTCTTTCAAAGGCATCGCCGCCTGCAGAGAGATGAGAGGGGGCTGAAATAGCTGCGAAACAATGAGCACACATAGATATCATATGGTGTTTTCGCGTACGAGTCCAGTCCCAAGGCCCTGAATAAGTGTAAAGCCCATCTCCATGCTGAGATTGGAGTTCTGGTTGAGCAAGATCAAGAGACCTGCCCCGATTGTCATCAAGACCGTACCCGTCCAAATGTACGGCCGTGTCACTTTCGTGAGTGTGATGATAGGGCCAACGATGATGGTCGTGAACGAGCCCCCCAAGGCGTTGGGGAACATTTTAACGCCGCTGATTAGAGCGCTGTCGCCATTGACCCCCTGGAAGAGCACGGGCAAATAGAAAGAGGTACCTGTAGGCTTTAGTGAGTTAGATTCCGTGGTCGTAGCGAAATCTATAATACACATGAAAGCGATGCCATGGAAAAAATCGAGGCCGAATAGAGCTAGTGTCGTTCGTGTTTTGAGCAGTCTAGGTGGGATGATAGCCATGCGAGTGGTTTTTGACTCCACTACAGCGGCAGCAGCTAGCATAACGGGACCAACAACTATGAGAGCAATAGTTGCGGGGTCACTCCCTGTGCGATTGTCAGTCTAGAAACTGAATAAGCATGAAACCTGAAACCTACACCCACTATCCGCAGCAATAGAGAAGCCTGCAAGTAGCGTTCCGGTTCCCGCCATGAGCAGAAATCTACAAAAAGGTTAGATCATTCCGTATAGCTAGTACTGTTCACGCACAGGCCCCAGAAGTCGAATTTCTCCAGAAACTCGGAGAAGGTCATCTTTCGCACAGGGTTCACATTGACAAAGAGTAGCATGATGGCCGCAACTCCACCGGTAGGAAGATTGAGCCAAAAGCTTCCTCGAGTCATGAGCTTAAAGACATGGCGATCTATCTAGATAGTGGGACGCACCACCACCTCCAAGACGCGCGCTCGGTTACAATTCCCCCGAGTAAGGGACCCAAAACCTATTCGTGGAACTTGATTCGATTCAGACCGTCGCAACAGAAATAGAAGCAACTCACGCTCGCTATGCCTATTGGTATGATTAGATGAGCATGCTTGACATCGACAAATTGGGAGAATGTATACCCCAGCATCCCCCAATAGCAGAGGAATATTTCCCGCGGTCACGGAGACTCACGATATCGGACAAAACCACCTGGACCATGACAACTAAGGCAGGAGAATTAGAGGGTAATCGGGGACGCAAGGAGAGATACTGACTGACACCTCCGCCACCGACGCCTTGAATTGCTCGGCAACCGATGAGAAACGGCATTGACTGAGAAACAAAATTAATATGCAGACAGGGACTCAGTACAGCGACGCACTGTGGCGGCGCCGCATAAACCCGAACCAAGCAGGAAAAGGGCTATGCATGGATAGAGGACAACCTGGGTCATTTGTAAGGCAAATTTCGGTGTGCCAAAATGTTCATTTACTTTACGTCCAACGACGTCGCTCAGCTTTCCCCACAGCGGAATGAAAGCACCCGAACATAGCATCTGTGAAAATGAGAAATCGCACGAACAGGCGGCGCGCCGCACGGAGAGAAACGTGCGCACATATGAAACGCCTGTCCAGCTATAATCGCTGGCGGTTCCATGCAGCTCTGCAGTGATAGTCGGCAGTGCAGTCGTCACTATCGTCGCGTCGAGGCTGGCAAGAAAGATCGTGATCGCGAGGCCCGTCATAACAACATACATGCTGGACGGATTCAGCATTTTGACGCGACGGTCTGTTTCCAATAGACCCACTTGTTATGCGGGAGATCGACCGCATCCTCGCTATCCCTGAAACCCGCCCCGTGTGACTTGGGCTTGTCCTTGTACTCGAGGGAAGCAACAGCAAGCTCAGACTTTGCAGGGGAGGACATGGTCAGGGAAAAAGACTCTGGGAGCCACCACCACACTCAGACGGCTTCTTGAGCGTAGGGGAAATGACTCGATGGTCCTGGATGCGTCAGCCATCGCTTGTTTAGTTCGCTTTTTCGAGGTGAATTCCCGTGAATGGTCGGCAAAAGGAAGAGATTGGACCCGTTTCGGCCGAATGGAGCCGATTGGAAGAAGAATGTGACTGTGGAGGTTCTTGGACGGTGCAAGCACTGGCACTGGCCCACTGAGTATACCGACACACTGTCACACACAAAGCGCTCAAGTTGTATCATCTACCACTTCGTCGCTGTGAAAAATGTATCAATTCGCCTTTCAGCCTGAGGGCTGAGGGACTCGGAATTACGAGACAACAACGAACAAGAGTTGCAGCGACGACACTGTCTGGCGGATGAATCCGGATTTTAGAACTCTAGAAAGGACGACTCGGAGTCAAACTTGAAGACTTGAAGCTTGAAGTTGCGTCTATCGAGCGTTGGATGCAAACCTGAAGCAGACGAATTCGCGAAATACAGAACCTACGGATCGATCCCTCATTACAAGTACAGGGGAATCAAGGAATATCCTGAAGAACGCTTGAAGATTGGTCTACTCTGGCTCTAGGAAGAGCCAACAGAGATTCAATTTGGGTTGATTGCTTTTGGATTGCTTTGCAAGACAGTCATAGCTGATCCCCGACGGTCGAGTCCGAGTGCTATTATATCCTGAGAGGTACGAGCAACCTGGTATAGCGTCTGTTCTGGAGATACTAGAGTGCTATGCGTTGACCTGAGCACATAGCACTAGTACTGAGACGACGGACCTCAAACTTGAAACCCACCCTGCTTAAAGAAGCCAGATTGTATCTCTTCTCCGCCTGTGCTTCAGCTGTCCATCTTAAACACCGAGATGAAGTGGTGGATCGACACAGGAAAAGATTCAGAACCACGTCATCAAAAAAACCTTTTCCATTCCTTCGCCAATTCTGTTCAACAAGGTAAAGTAAGTAGTACAACAGCGCGATGCGTCCGCCGCCTCTGACGGGACCCGCATCGAATAACAATTACTCGATGTTCCATGATTTTAATAATGAGCGACGTATGAGTTCTACACGACAGCCGGCGCTTGGACGGCGAGATTGGAGAGATGCTGTAGGCGGATCCCAGTATAGTTTGTGCGGTGATAGCAGTCAATGAACGAATTATGTAGGGTGTGTCTTGTTGTACAGGTCGTCGGTCGTGAATCGTTCGTTTCGTTGCCCTGCCTGGAAAATACGGGGACCATGAGTTCATGTCCTTGGGCACGCAAAGAAAACATGCGTACCCGAGGGCATTCAATTCCAGTTACTTCATGGATACACGCGGAAAGTACGCCGCGAAAAACCGCCGCCGGCGGGACGGTGGTTTCAATTTTGTAGGTGGGGAAGGGAAGGAGCCAATGGATTCGCTGGGTTTGGGGGTGGCCGCGAGGAGGCTCATATCTAGGTCAAGTCGTAAAACGAAGGCTTCTTCGGCTGTAGTGGCATGGACCTCGAAGATATCACGGTTCGGATACGGTGGAGGGGAGGCGGACTGCAATGAGGACCTTCCAGTTAGAGAATTCTGACCAGAAGCAACATGTCAACTTACATGAGGGAGATCTGGAATTCCAAGGCGGTTTCTGCGGATGGGCTCAAGCTTATCGGCTGCAGACTCGGAGTCAGACCCAAATTCCTCTTGAGACAAGGCTTTTGTCCAGTCTCCCCGGGCGTGCGTGGAGACGACGATTGGCTTTACTCCTTCCTTCAATTGGGCCACTTCACCTTCTGCCCAATGCACTTGGCGAGTTAAGCAAGCGTGTTCGCCATCTGGCGGCGTCACGTCTACCAACGAAGCACGTCGGGACTGAACAGCTGCATCCCAGCAGGTGTCGGCGAAAGACTGCACGGGCTGTGTGAGAAGCTGTTCGTCGAGAGCCTCGAGGCACGACAGGTCAAAGTCGCCGATGGCGAGCGACGTGCTATCGATCCAAGGCCAAGCTACCCACCGCCCTTGTTCGTCGGACGGGGGATCGAGAGTGATATCGGGAAGTTTGGATACGCTCTACAACAAAGAAAGACAATAAAGAAATTTGAGTCAATCCAAGAGCACAAGCTGAAGCTTCGCGTAGCGCACCTCAAGACCGCTCAAAGGCTCCTGGCCATACATTGCGTTCTTGGAGGGAATATGGCGGGGAGATATGGGAGGAGACAGAGAGGACCCACGGGGCAGCCATCTTATTATTCTTGGAGTTTGACGCCGAAAAGAGCCAGTACAGGTTCCGTATCTCCATGTGGGTGACAGCCACAATTAAAAGGTACGTACCATGTCGACCCTAACCCTAGACTAGGTTTCGGCGGTACTACTTCCCTGACGCTTGGCCTGACGATACCGATTGGACAATTCAGGAGATTTCCCCACTCGAGCGCTCAAGCGCTCAAGAACGGCATCGACTCGGATTCAAAGTGCGCTCGTTGTCAGGAAACTTGAATTTCCTTCTGCTCCGGCGGCGGTCCGCCCGATTTGCAAAAACAAAATGGATCGATTCTAGCAGACCTATCCTGTTCTAAACTGAAAACAAAAAAGAGAATGAAAGCTATGTATAGACAGAGGTAATTGGAAAGCAGGAATAGGTAGCTAGTAGGTAGTCCAAATGTTTGATCACAACTCTGCGTCGCCCACGCGCGCATGTAATTAATTCTCTTCGTCACCTTGCTTCCCTACGACAGGTGGAAGCTGCCCATGCCCTCCTGCATCGCGACACCTAACTTCTCGCGCATTACAGCTCTCGAGCTGTACTCTGGCAGCTTCAGGTAGTTGACACATGTCATCACGCTTGGGAGATAGTCGTCTGCGGAGAGAGGCGCCTCATGCGGCTTGCGCACAACCGTCAGTGGCGGGTTCAGCCCACGGAAGCCCCCAATAGGCAGCTTCGGACTTCCAGTGACGAATTGTAGGAACGTGCGCCGCGTTTGGGCATCGTACGCAGCGAGAAGCTCGACGAGGTCGCGGATCGCGCGGCTTTCGCCGTTGAAGCCATGGTCAGCTTTGACCGCCTCACTTAGAGCTGCAAGAAGTCGTCAGCAACATGCAACCGGTGAGGGAAGAAAGACCGTACTCTCAGTACTCCAGTCCTCGTCAGAGTTTCCGAAGAGTAGCACGAGCTCATCAGCGGAGAAGGCCTGTAGGTCGGTTATCGGGAACACCTTGGAGAAGCCTTCGCGGAACGCCTTGGCTTGCAGTCGTGCTCCTTGACCAATGATGGCATTCAGCACCTCGTGGATGTATTCGTCGACGTTGTCCGCTGTCACCGCAATATCACGACCGCCGGGCTAGGTAGATATCGTCAGCTGCGTCAGGCAAGAGACGAAAATAAGCTTACTCGGAGCTCAATGTCGTACCCAGGTATGGTGAAGTCAAGTGCCAGGTCGTCGATGCGGACGGTCTCCAGCATGGCCACCTTGCGCTTCAACTGTAGTACATCAGGAGGCTGGATCGTGCATTATTTCGACAGCGCGTACCTTGTCGTTCTCAGCCTGAGCCCGGGAGGCAACGATGCTCTGAATCTTGTCAAGCGAGTTAGCCATAGACACGTCGACAAGCTGCATCGTGGTGAGCATTCGATTAGCAGGTCCAAATGGAAGAAATGAACCTTTAGCGTCGCGATGGTTAGCGGAACCTCCTCGCCGAGAACGATCTTGAGGAAAATCTTGTTCAACGACAAATCGATAATGCGTGAATCAAGCATAGCTTTAGCCACGAATTGACCAATCACGCGGAAGACATGTGTTCGTTTCCTGAGTAGTATAAGATCAATGAAGGACAAATCGACGAAGAACTCACTGTCCACCGTCACTCGCAATGTCCTCCGGGCTTATAGGCGCAGGATAAAGGCCGCTAGGATGATCGACATATGGGCTCGTGCCCGCCGCATCAGCGTCGCGCCATATCTTGAGATCTTTCCGTGCAAACTCCTTCGATACCAGCGAGTAGAACTCGAGCGTCGGACCTAAACCCGTTCCTACTTCCTCGAAGTATTCGACCTCGAGCACCGACGAAGAGGAGCCGTACAACTCAAAGACCTTCACCGCAGACTCCAGTATGTGCTTACGAGAAATGCGGACTTTCTGGCGCTGCAGTCGCCCGAGGAACCCGATACCTTCATCCCGCCTCGAGGTGTCTTGGGCACGAGCCTGTTGGCTTTGCCACTTGAGGATTAGACGGGCGTATCCGAAGGACGTTGACTGGAGGAAGTTGTATCGTGTTGCGAAAGGGAACAGGAATGGGAAATGTTGAGGAAGATCCAGCGCCCAGTCCGGTAAACATGAACTACAATCAAGATGAGATTGCGTTTGAAAAAAATCTGGACACGAATGCTTGCCTTGCGACAATCATCGGCTCTTCCAACTGTCGCGTGAGCTTTGCAGTGAGCTTATTGTTCACAAACGCCGACTCCGGAAGAGTTCGTTTCTCGCCAATGAAGACCGAGCGCTCCGTTTCAATTGTATTGAGTTGGTGCAACACTCGGAGTAGACGCAATATTTTGGCATGGGAAGCATCCTCAGGTAACGACGAGAGCGTTGGACTAGGTGACCGACTCTTTGAGCTGCCTTCTCCGTTATCTTGCCGCGCTAGCGAATAAATAATCAGAGCGGTCTCGACGATTTTTTTGATGGACATACCATCAGTGGTGGGGAGCGGTCCCGGAACCTTCTTGAACTTGACCGTATACACGCCTTGCCAAATGAGGTTGGGAGGCAACGCGCCGGTCTTCTTCCTCATCTCGTGTTGATGCATAGCTCCATAAATAGTCAAATCAAGAGGCAATACTTGGTCGTCCATCGAGAATTCAAGATGCCAGTCAGTTGGCTTTGCTTTTAGGGCGGATGCATAAGACACGCGTGTTGCGGGGGCACGCGGTAGGGGTGAAGGTTGGCCGTCTTTGAGACTCGGCGTTGCTACTCGCGTTCCGTCGGGCGTTTGAGCTTCGACCTTGGAACCATCTGGGAACATATAAGCAACCATAGAACACCAGAGAAAGGCAACGCACCTTCGGCGACGGACAAGGTCACAGTTTTATCCGCAATCGAGCTATCGGGGTCCACTTCATCGTCAAACACCTCAGCATCAACCTCGTCATCATCAGTGAAATCAGCAGCCATCTCAGAATCAACAGTATTGCTTGGAGGCGGAGCGTCCTCAACGATCGTCGGCGGCTCAGCAACGGCATCAGAGCTCGGCTCAGCAACAGGGGTTGAGTCAGACGTCGAGGCAGATGTCGACGAAGACGCTGGTGCCGCCTCTTCAGTTTCAGTTGCAGTTGCATTCTTGGCACTGAGACGCTGGCTCCTCCTGCGAGTGATGGTCGATCCCGAGGCCGCAGCACCCGCGGAACTACTTTCTGCTGCCGCAGGGGGTGCAGATGAAGGTTGTGAGGGTGCAGCGTCGCTTGGGGTGGGGAGGCCAGAAAATCCAGACGCGGCCAAGGCAGCAAGCATACCCGACAAGCGGGAGCCGCCTCCGAGCAACCCTGCGACACGGGGTCGAAGGTAGTCATGTAGAGCTTGAAAGGTGGCGATCGCGTGAATGGATACAACAATGTTATGCAAATTTCGCGGAATGTCAGACTCGTCGCCGGCGACCAAGCGGATGCGGAGCTGTCTAGCCAAGAGCGAAGGTGAGCTACGTTTTGAATCTACGAGTACGAGATGAGGAGTTAGCACGAGTGACGGCCAATGCAGAGCGAGCTTACCATCGTTACCCTGAGCAACAGTGATAACATCGAACGACTCCATCCGTGTAAGGCTCTCTTGCAGCTTCTTGACAAATGTCGCGAAAGGTGATGGAGCACCGTTTACCACCTTCGTTCGCCGTCCAGCAAAGGCGTCAAGCAACAGTTCTTTCCGCTTCGCCAAACTCACTATCCCGCATGCGTCAGAGGTTTGCGCGACGTAAAAAGAGAGAGAATAGCAGCTCACATGTGCGATTCCCGTCAGTAGCAAACTGCAACAACCCATCGACTGCCCCGCTCTGCAACAGCTCGAAGCTTGACACGGAGGAATGCGGCGACCCAAACAACGCAGCCATCTCCCGCAACGCCTCCGTCGCCTCCTTCTCCGACCCATCCTTACTAATGATTTTCACGAGCCTCTGCAATGCGCCGAACGATCCGTCTCCAGCCGCCGTGTCATCGCCGGCAAGGAACCTAAATTGAATGACCCGTGCACGTAGGGTGATAGCATCCTCGGGCTCAAGTGATAATGATGTGAGTTTCTTGAATCCCGGTATAGACGATGCACTGGCGCTGCCGGAGGCTGCTGCGGCTGCAGGAGGAGGCGGGATGTCTGCGGCGTCCGAGGGAGTTGGAGACTCGGAGGTTTCTTTCTCCTTGTCCTTCTCTTTCTCCTTATCTTTAGAGGAAGACGCCTCCTTCTCCTTAAAGGGTTTGACCGGAGAAACAATATTTCGCCCAGATAACGTCTCGATCTCGTGGAACACACCCTCGCGCCTGAAGGCAGGTTTGTATAGTGTTGGGACCTTGGTCATGAGAAGGTCGACGAGCTGGAGTGCGCCAATGACGAGCGAGGGATGATCTTTCGACGAGAGGATAGAGGAGGCGAAGCTTGCGACGGGAACGAACTGCACAAACGTAGAAGTCAATGGATGAGAAGACATCATTGATGAGAGAAAACAAGACACACCGTCAACACGCGCTTCAGACCGTCCGCATCGAGGAAACTGACCGCCTTGAGGAGACCGGTGAGAGTCTTGACACGTACAGGCGTGATAACGCTCGCCGCATAAACATCAATGAGAATCGGAACCGTCAAATCCATGAAACGCCCAACGACCTCCGGCTTCGACCTCAGCAGCTCGAAACGGTCAGGTGCGGGAGTGCTGCCCGTGGCACCGTCCTCTGGCTCCGCAACTGCCGTCTCGATCGAGGCATTATCGTCCGCTGGAGCAGCCGCGGCGGACGTTGACGCCTTCGGAGTTGGATCAGCGATCAGCATGGCGGCAGCTAGCGATGCATGTGTGGCCTGGCGCGCCGCCGCTCGCTCCGCCTTCGCTTTCGCCTTGACCATACGAGCAAGCGACTTTTCCGTGTAACCCTTGTGGTCAAAGACACCATCTGTACATAGCCTTCAGCATACGTACTTCAACCAAGATTTAGCAAAGTCAAAACGTACCCTTGGGTAGCGGAGGCATGAGCTCGGATATAAGACTGAGCGTCTCCTCGATTTGGTCCTTCGGGCGATGTGCAAGGTTTTCCATGACTGTCATATCCGCAAGCCCGCCGCCCAATCCTTGACCCCCGCTGGCATCTCCTTGCTCGGCTGACGCATCCCCCGCAGGTGGCAACACACCCGTCAAAATCTGGTACACCGTATCAACTATGTCAGCCTCAAGCAACGCAAGTGTGATTCTCGGGCTCGCGCGCGCGGCAGTGGCAAGCGACCGGACGAGGAGTGTATACGTGTTCGTCGCAACGAGCGGTGCACCGGCGGGGAGGAGTAGCATATTGACTGCACGAATAAGCGCGGTGTCGACAAGAGCTTCGAGATTCTCGACACTGGAGCGGTGGTACGAGTCGATCACCCGAATGACGCAGAGGCATGCAAATTCGACGAGCCGCTGGTCCGAATACGAGAGGCAGTTGCGGATGATCGGCCATACGCCGAGAATTTGGGCAGAGTGTTCTGGGGAGACGTTGCGGCAGCAGTTTGATGCAGCTTGGAGAGCAGTGCGCTGCACGGCGATGGAGAAGAAGTCGAGATAGTTGAGGAGGGCTGAGAGGCCGCCCTCACGTACAATCGAGCTCGGGAATTCTTCCGATATTTTCTCCATTGTCTAAGCACGCATTAGGTTTGGAAACAGGACACAAAGGGTGAGGGACGCACACTCAAAGTCTGCTCCGCCAGATCGATGTACGAAATCTCAATCAGCTTGCTGCACAGGACAGGGATCGCGCCGTGATACACGACAGTGTGAGCAACGCCAGGCAGGGCTTCCATTAGATTGGCAAGACACCTGCAAGCGAGGACCTGAGCTTCTAGGTTATCGTCACCTTGGTAGCCACCGCCACTCATAGCTAGTGCAGCAGCGAGTGCGGCATCCTCGTCCTGCTCCCGGGGCTCCTCATCCCCGTCTTCATCTTCATCTTCGTCGTTGCCCCGGCCACCGAGAATCTTGACCAGTTCTCGCACAAATTGCTCGACCTGGAAAGACCCTGCAAGCGTATCTTCCGTGCTGATGCTGAGCAGCTCGCTGAGCTCCTGCAGTGTGACAAGCCTCGTAGTTGGATCCGCCGTGGGTTTGATGTTGGTCAGCATCGTCTTGAGGCGCGAAGATAAGGACAGCATATATGACCCAAATTGACGATAGTCGCCGAAAATGGCCATAGCGGTAGTTTCGTCGAGGCCGCCGGGAATGGGGGCGCTTCCGGGGTTCGCACTCTCTCCCCCGTCTCCGCCATTGTCTTCTTCTTCGTCGTCGTCGTCATCGTCATCTTCCGGTTGCCCCTCCTCATTCCGCGCTTCTTCTTCCTTGTTATACTCGGCATCGGGCATTTCAGTATCTTCGTCTTCGATCCGGGAGGAGCTGGCGATGGCCATTGCGGACTTGCTCTTCACGGCAGCCTTGCCTTTCGCAGCAGCAGCAGTGCTAAGCGATTGGTCAGCATTTCGGGAACAAAAGTGGC
Source organism: Favolaschia claudopus (assembly GCA_037176885.1). NCBI lineage: Eukaryota > Fungi > Basidiomycota > Agaricomycetes > Agaricales > Mycenaceae > Favolaschia > Favolaschia claudopus. The sequence goes on along the minus strand of JAWWNJ010000063.1, from coordinate 861,069 downwards.
AGCTGGAACGAGCTCACCGCGTCTTTCTGGGCATGTCGGTGGAACCTTTCAAAGTGCTAGAGCGGAGAGAATACGAGCTTGTGCGGGGACGTTTGGTGGAGGGGCCGGCGTCTTCTTCGTCTGAAGTCGGCTCCGGGGCGGCGCGTTTCTTTCCCTTGGGATCCCGAACGGGTTCGTTGATCGTGAGAGGGGTTTCTGGGGGATTTCTACGGGTCCTATGTAATGCCATTAGAATCAGAAAGTCGGACAATTAGCGACTAGAATACCGTTTAGCAGGACGAGGAGCGGTGGCAGCGGTGTCAATGGGCTCCCTCGCCTTGGATTTAGCTGTACGCTTGGACTTCACTCGGGATGGGGGTTGCGCGGAGGAGGAGGAGGCAACGTCGGACTCGTCTGGCTTATCCTTTGCTTTCTGCTTTGCCGCCTTCACTCTGGCGCTCGTTCGAACTTCTGGCTGGTGCGGTGTAGTGCTTGTAGTGGCTTGGTGATGATGGTTTGAGGAAGAGTCCATTTAGAGGTCCAACAAAGCCATCGATTCCTGGCCTTGACCGTGCAGGGTGGAATTCGGCAAGAGACTAGAGTCACACTGTGACAAATGAGTCACACCAGCTCAACCAGAGTCTACCAGCTTTTGCTCAACGCCGACAACGTCTAAGCCGTCTTGAACCTACGGTATAGCAAAGGAGTCACCACGTGCGCTTTAGATGAAATTCTCAAGCCCCAACTACGCATATCTAGGAAACTAAAGGCAAGAGAAGGTCATAGAATTCTGGAGACGATCCTGTGGTTTTTGCCACCTCCGTCCTGAAAACCCTTCTGCGGAATTCGTGCTCGATGAAATTATAACATCTGGTCAAAGGGGAATCTTCCTCTCCTTGTCTTTGTCGTGGTATGGCTTGCTTCGACCCACAATTACGGGTCATAAGTGACTTCAAGGAAAGCAGCCAGCGTCTCAAGTAGAGGAAATCGCAATTGAGTCAATTTTGAGCCCAGCTCCGCTTTTGTGAACGCTGGGTATATTCTTCTCCTACTGGGAAGGTATCTGACCTGCTGTGCATACATCTCGCTCTCAGTGAAAGAGCCCAGTGACCCATTTTTACGCTTGTCTGCTTCTTGTTACACCTTGTGGTGCATTCATTGTGTTGCTGCCTAAAGCATGGTTCAAAGGAAATCAAGGCTTTGCTGCCCCTTTGATAGTCTAATGTGCTTTCCAGCTCTTCGTCACACATCTGATGACCTGCTATGCAAACAGGTCATATTCAAACCATTGAATTTGTTGGAGATTGTGGAAATTTGTGCTTCAGTTCACCACTGGTCAACAAACCGCACAGGATCGTCTCCAGAAATTTCATGACCTTCTCTAGCCATTACTTCCCTAGATCTGTGCAATTGAGGCTTGAAATTTGCATCCAGAGTGCGTGTGGTGACTCGTTTGCCGTACCGTATGTTCAAGACAGCTTGGACGTTGTCGGCGCCGAGCAAAAGTGTTGATAGAGTTGGTGTGACTCGGCCAGTAACTTCGTGCCAGTTCGCCGATTGTAAATCTGCTTGTGCGACAATTGTTACGACCACATAAGTTGTTCTCTCTCTCTACGATTGAGCCAAAGCGGTGGTTTGTCAGTCCAAGCTTATCTATCACTGAACTAAAAATGAGATATTTGAAGTGAGGCAGTTAACACATCGCTCAAGCTCGGAATCACGCCGACAGTGTCAAGTAAGCGCATCGCGTCGATTCAGACCATTCAGACCGTTCCAATGATTCAGATCTCCAAGGTCGAAACGCTCCCTCACATCCCGAGATCGCTTGAGCCTGTCGGCGGGTAACACCGACGCAGGGTAACCGAGTACTATGGTAAAATAGTAAAAAATACACCAAAAGGAACATGTATGCAGCCGGCCCTTTCGCGTCAGGAGGAAGCCCAAATAATAAATTGACGTGTCCACCCAGTGAATATGAGGAGCTCTGAGACACAGTTCGAGCGACAGTAAGCCAGTAGAGCATTTGCCGGCTGCGGGGAAGCAACGAGAGACGAGTGAAAATTAGCCCATCAGGATGTGTGGGCCAGTGGCAAAGAAATGGGGTCGGAGCATTCGGGGTTTCGAGCCAGAACCTCGAAGACAATGGCCCCATGAATGAAAGCTTTGGTCGTGTCGAGACTCGAGAGCAAGTCGAGAGGCTCATTGGTCAGTGGCAGTGACTCAGTGCTGGCAATCTCCGCGAACAGATGGCCACCAAACTCAACCATCTCAACACACTCGACTGAAATAGCAACGCCCTCCGGGCAGACCTGCTTACTCCGGGCAAATTCAGTGCACTCGCTCAGGGTTCCGCGCCTACGGCGCGTCACCCTTCGCTCGAAGTAAGTTATCTTGAAGGTTCAGTACCGAGGCGGGAGAACTCGGGCGTAGCAGGTCGTGAGAAAAGAGAGAGAGTCTCGACCGGCCGTTTCCTCAAAAGGTAGCGCTTTTTGATCTAAATTAACGATATGCAGACCTGGTTAACTCCGTAACCAGGAATTTTGAAAGTAATGTGTTGCAGTGCAGCTAGCACAACAATAAATTACTCTGAACAATCTGTGTGTCCATCCAGTGACACACAAGTCAATTCGTCCCGAACAAAAAGTGTACATACTTGCCTGATTCAAAGTTCTCCTGTGGCAATTTGAACAACTTTGTCCACTTGTAGGTGGCCTGCTGAACACATACCAGTAGAATCCTTCCTTTGCTTTGTACCTTTGGCACTACATCTTGGACCCCAAATTGTAAGCCATAGAGTTAATGTTTGTGTAAATTCAACCGCGGGAAAGATGATTTGATGTTGTGATGCCGAAGTTGTGAACACATGAAACACACTGGTACATTTCTTGCACAACAATTGTACGAAATTCAACACTATGGAAGTATGGACTACAATGGATGACACAACTTTGGCCTTCAAGTTCACAAATTCAACAATGCTCCACGTGGCTTCCTCAATGATTCGGCAAATCCCAGGAATGTTTCGGCGAGCCGCACCTGTTAGACTTGTAAGATCTGATATGGAAAGGTCTGATGAACTAACCGTATCTAGAGCTGTGGAATAAGATGAGTTGATAACTGCCTCTGCTGGAAGAAGTGGATCACGCGGAGCCTTGGTCTGCACTTCGAGGGCAATTTGAACCATGCGCCTCAGGACCGAACTGTGAGAAGCTTGCCCAAACGAAACAGCATGAAAGGAAAGTGGTTTCCTATTGTTAGAGTTAGCAAAGAGTCCTATTGAGGATGACTACATACCCTAGAGCCACGGCTTTCCGACACAGACCACGTACAGTTTCATCTGAGACACTGCACTCGCCGTCAGAAAGAAAAATGACAACTGGTGTTCTTTTTAAGATGTTAGCTGTAGGCTGTGAACCCTAGAAACACATGCTACACACCTCTCTGTGCTCCAATGATCTTGCATCAATTGCTGAGCAGTTGTGAGAGCCATAGTGAAATTGGTACCACCTCCGCTTCGAGTGGGGAGGACTTTTTGTAACAAATCGTCCGGAGTGCTAGTGAAATCGTTTGCAATACAAACAGACATGGTGTGGTCAAACAAGACAACACTGTATGCATCTCTGCGAGCAGGGACTGCGGTTGACCGACCATTACTGCTTAGAGCTGTGTTGCGCGACATCCAGAAACCATGAAGAGCTGAATAAACTGCACCAAGCCTATTATTTGAGGATCGTGAAATCAAGGCAGTACCAGGTGCATTTGCTAATGGTCCACGATCAGTAGCACTCATGGACCCTGATCTGCATAGAGTTGGCCACCACTGATAAGACCTCTGAGAGTGATGAGGAAAATTTACCTGTCAATCACAAATATGCTGAAGGGATCTGAGTTTGAGTTAATATTCACAGCAGTTGAAAAATTCACGTACACATGGAAAGCCTGTTGCATCACTGATGGGTTTTTACAATTGAAAACATGTCCATCATTGGACAGATAACCCAATCCAGCAGCAACTGTTGCGGGTGGATGGAACAGTGGCAGCACACAATAAGATGGATGGGGGGGATCAGTTGCAGTTCCTGCATGCTCAGCATCTAGATTGAAACATATTAGTTTGAGACTGCTTTCAACCTCAATTTGTTACCGGGGCAGAAGGCATCACTACAAATAATATGTTTTTGATTTGTCACTTAAATAGCTCACTTCACATACCATTTATTGAACTCAAGTTGAAGGGGCCGTGAGTAAGGGTCTGGAAAAAATCAGCCTAAGCATTCAAAATTGAGAGTGATGTTTATTTATTCTCTGACCTTCAAATCCTAGAGAATATCTAAGTTGAGGTCCCGAAGATCACAGTGGTTTGTGAAATTTACCTGAGCGTTTCCAGAACAAGGAGTGTGTGATCCAATCTTTCTGGCGTTCAGGATTTGGTTTCATACGAGTTTTGATATGCTGGATCTCCAAGCCTCCGCAAGCAGAGACATTGTCAGCACGGCAATAATCAAGATGAGCATGCCGACCCATGTCCTGACACACAACATTGCACATCATAGGAGCTCCATCATCATTCGACCCAAATTTATGCCTCCTCAGTTCCAAAACTGTGCCATCAGGTCCATCTATAGCCCATTGAGTCTTAGACATGGAGCCATGAGATGTTCTGTGTTCCTGTTGAGTGTGGCCTGGAAGAAAGAATTCATATGAGGTCCTCAGGCATTGCAAACATGGAAGAAGAGCCAACCTCGAGGTAGTGTGCAGTAATATCCACAGCTCTCGCAACGAGTTTCACAGAAATGGAATAGAGCGGGATCTGTGGTATGTATGTGGGGGCCAGAATGTGTTCTTTCCCCAGGTGGAATAGGAAAAGCACAAGGACGACGTTTTGCAACTGGCAAAGTTCAATCAAGTGCTAAGTTGACAATATAGTAGTTCACCTTGGGAATACTAGAAATCAAACATAGTCAACATAGCTTGATCATTCAGAAATATGACACGCACTTTGGTGTATTGGAATGTCTCATGTCTTCCTGTGAATGTGGCTTCGATTGACTGAGGTGCAGTTTCTATTTCACAGATGCCTTGTGCCTGGCAAGTCGCTGTACAGCTATGAGCTTGCCTGAAGAAAGAAGATCAATTTGTTGTAGATTCCAATATTTATGAAAAGCTGGCTCACCCGCAGAGATGGATGGCACCAGCTTGAAGACCATGAAGATGGTCTGCATCCGAACACAGACGTTTACACAGTTCGCAAGACAGAGGGCATGCAGAGCCATCACAGATATGTTGGGTGTGGGGATCTTCACTAGAGATGATGTCAAGTTATGCTTTGCAAAACTGACTAAAGCATGACTGACCAAGATATCACACAAACCCTTGAACAAGAATACAGTTTCCCAGAGACCTTGATATTTTTCAAGTCGCAAGCCTAAAGGACCATGAATTGAAGGGCAGAGTACAAGCTCCATGCTCAATTCAACTCACCTCGCCACACTTATGCAAGCGTGCAGAGCACATATGCTCGTCCTCTGGGTGCTCGGACATCTACCAAAGGGAGCAGTTATAAGAGGCAACAATTACTGACGAACAAAATTACCTTCATACAACGCCCCAGACACCCCTGCTTGTTGTTGAGTTGACAAGGCTCGCCGCAAAGATGGACATCAACAGCACAACTTATCAAAGCAATCAGAAAAATGTCAAGTGTTTGCAAGCTACTTACATATGATGCCCAGCGTGACCCGCACTAAATATTGATAATCAGGAAACATATTGTTAGAATATGGATGTGAACGTACGGTAGCCCACAGGTCTTCTGAACTAGAGGATGCTCTTCAGCATAATCACAGATACGAACACAGTGATGTGTGGTTTGACAATCATGGGTGATGTTGGAGTCATGGCGCCGGCTCAGCAAGCATTTCAAGTGACAAGTTGCACACTGTGCTCCACAGAGTTCGATGTTTGCCCGGAGGTCAACAATGGAGGTCTCAAACAATCTTTTGAGGACCTCTATGTTGGCATTACTGGTTTTGAAGCGGGATAGGTTTGACAAAATCCATTCATGGACATGTTCAATCCGTCGCTCTGTCAAGTCTGCAAGGTATGCTGACAATTCTTGAAACCATGTTGCTTCCTCGGTATGAGATCGTGTATTGAAGCCTGGCCAAGACTTCTGCAGAGCAGCCAGTATTGTTTCCCTTTGGGCACCAGATGAATTAGAGTTGGAAAGGAAAAATTGTGCAGCTGTGTCAGGTCTCTCAATGAGCAAGTCGGTGTCAAAATTCTATGCAAGTTACATGTTAGTGGTAGAACACAGATGAGAGAAAAGATCTACCTTCAAGGGCTCAGGTTCTGGCTCCACCTCAAACAATCCATATGCTAGAGCATTGCTGAGGCCGCTGAGCAACCGTTGAGACCGATGAGCAACAAGTGTTTCTGGAAATGATGAGCCCTTATGAAAGCAAGATCTGTGCTCATGTCAACATACGTGAGATGGAACCCCAGTCGTTGGCCTTTCAAGAATAATTAGTGACTGCCAGGTTGATATTACAACGATTGACCTTCAGTTTTGCCATAAGAGTTTTTAGAGTATATAGAAACTCGCCGGCTGTTCTATGCGTGATTTCTTGCTTGTCCAGGAGGCGTTTCATGGCCGGAAACAGAAGGTAGAACTGTTTCGACTCAATGACAGGCCAAGGAACAATACTCAATTGCCCTGCATGTAGTCTGGAAATGAAGTTTGCATCCTGTTCATCTTCAACAATTTTCTGTAAAGCTGATCAGTGACTGCAAAAAGCAACACCATGATATTTGCCTGGAATTTAGTTGAAAATCTGGAAAACTTGGATCACTATATGAATTGCATTGATTGCAGTCCACTTACTCCCGAACTATTTCGTTCTTGTCAGATTCAACGACATCCTGGAAGGAACATAAATCAGTTTCTCTATTCAGCATTGAGAAAAGGAAAGCATACCTTGATAATGATGGTCAAAGTAGAGCGAAATAAACTTGGATTTTGACTCGGGTTAAATATAGATCCTGAACTTTGGAAGGAGGAAAAGAGCCCTGTGATGCTGCGCGACATTGCAAAATTGTTTCGGAACAAAACCAAGTTTGAAAGTGCAGTATTGAAAAGAACCAGTAATGTGTCTTCCTGTGCAGAACGCTCAATGCTATGAACACCTAGGTTCACACATTAGAAAATAATAAGATATCAATATGAAAGAAACGACCTTCGAAATCAAGCGCAACAATGAGCGTGTCGTCTGTTGGCGTTACTGACATCCAAACACCCTCTATGAATTGAGAATTCAATAGGGATGTAGACATTCAAATAATACCTCACCTGTGGTTCTCATGGCACTCCCAGCAACTGGATCTCAAATTTACCGTGTGTCAATAACAAAGATAGAAAACATCTTACAAGATGTATCAACCAGGTGATTCAGACTGAAACTTTTCCCCACTGATTGCTCGCCTGTTTTTTTTTTGATCATCAGAAATACACGCAGAGGGACAACATCTCCGGCCTTACCCATCGATGATACAACTTTGACCGGCTAGCAAAAATAGAAATAAGAAAGTAAGCACAAACAAGAACATTGATGCCGACCTTCAAGTTCATGTAGGATTGGAAGATGGACTCAAATAGACCAAACGAGAGCAGATCAACAATTTGTCCTACTTCAGCGCCAAGCAAAGACCGCTCAAGAGAGGCGGACATGATGCCATCCTTGAGAGGTAGAAAGCGATTTTCCCGTGTGACAGCGATCTGGATTGGAATCAAGCACAAGATATCGACAAGCCACTCTCCAGCACGGAACTCTGAAAGCCATCGAACATCGGACAATGTTTTGGAGAGAAATGATGAGCTGGATGAGAGTGCTGAAATCTGGGTGTTTTTCAAGACATCACCGGTGGGTTTCTTTGTTCTCTGTTCAAACGCATATATCAGCTCCGAAAAGTGCGCGGCAAATCTGTCGTGGTCCCTGTCTGTGACAAAAATGATTTTGCGAGCCTTTCTATCAATCGAAGACAGAATGGTGCGTCGCTGAACAGCAGCAACAACGGGGAAGCGTGTCCAAACATCCGCAAAGCAGTCGATCAGAGAATTGTGGGAGGTGACAACAGTACTCGACTTCGAGTGACTTTTGACCCCCGTCTCTTTGAACATGAACTCGGTGACTTTCTTCGTAATGTCGAGAATCGTCGAGCGGCACGCATTGACGTCAACGTCAAGACTGACGAGATGTACATTTCTTCGATTCACGAAGGAGGTGGAGATGATCGAGGTGCTGGAGAGGTCAAGAGCACCTAGATCAATGCCCATGGACGACCCGAATGTAGCCCAATGGTAAGCCCGGAAGCACAACTGTTCCCCAGTCTTGAAACCGAGAATCAGACAAGCACCATCGGGGGAGGAATAAAGGCCAATCGGGGTATTTTCTAGGGTCAGTGAAGCAGGTCTTCGCAGTTGTGAGCTTTCCTTGATGAGCAACGGACACCAAGTATAACGCACCGAAATTGTTGGCTTATCAGAGAAAAAATCCTTGCTTGCCCGCTAGTGTCAATGAAGAGGATCTCCTCTGAGCCGCACACAAAACATGACCGTGTAATGAAGGTTCCAGCAGTGTACCATGGTCTGAAGTCAAGGATGCTACCCCAAGCTTGCAGAGTACTGAAGGTTTCGTCGAATTGGTAGATGTGCAAAAGCATCTAAAATGCATAGTAGTCAGCTCTCATTGAGCATTAACCGAAGATGATGGCACGACTCACTTTAGACGCAGCACAGAGAGATAGCATACGCTTTTGCTCGTCGTACGCTAGGATAATTTCTTCGCCAATTTTGTCTCGATGGAGAGATCGCTTTACGCCCCCATTACGACCACGCGAGATAGCTGAGTCGAGAGCAACAAGGCTGTCGAAATAAATGTATAGAAGTTCTGCATCTGCAATAATCAGAAGAAGTTTCCCAGATTCGAGTAATTGCATATGAAGAATGCGATGGCCAAGAGGCATGCGAAACGATGAATCAGAGCTAGCTTGCAGATTTGGTGATGGCACGAAGTTGGAGTTCAATTGCATCTCATGTCGATCGTCGGTTGTCAGATGCAGGATATGCAACTTGCATTCAATGGCGGGTTCCGAACGAAATTTATCAGTCGCATCGATCTTGAAACCGGGCGCTGTAGAATGGTGCGTCATGGAAAAGTTTGTAGCTGACAATCTTCATACTCACTTCCATAAGATTGCCGTTGTCGCTGAATACCTTCGAGGAGTAGAGTTCGGCTACAAAATGGAATGATTGACAAGAACAATTCACAGGCTCAAACCACATACGTGCTCGGGGGCAATTCACTCTCGTACTCATCTATCAATTGAGCCCGGGAAGATTTCTGTTGTTCCTCGAGCTTCGCGGAGTATGTGCGTTGGATTTGTGCCTTCAGCGTCTCGTGTTGAACGAGAACTGATCTCCCAACCAAGCGTTCGAGGAGAGTCTTGACTTTCCCCTGTAAGTTTGTGTTTGCCTCTTCCACCGTCTGTGTTATGAGTTCCTGTAACAGAGGTTCTCCGGAAAGCATTCCGTCGAGGCGGCCGAGAAACTCGCAATCAGACATGGTCGCAAGGCGCCCACGGACTTCGCGGCGAATTTTGTGAGGGTCTACCGTTTTGTCGTCCGAGAACCAGCCGGCCAGTCTATTCATCCATCCCTGGCTTTGTGTCGGAGTGTCTTTCGATTTGATTTCGGAGACACCGTCAACTCCAACGTCGGTGATTCGCTTGATCAGCTGTTCGCGGTCCGACACCTCAAGATCGGGCATGCCTCCGAGCAGCACCTCAATACAGATGAGTTTCTCCTTCAGGCCATTGAACGCGGCTGACAATCGGAGCCGATTCGACTGGTCGCCTCCGCCGCCAAAGATCGCCATCTCCAGCTCATCTTTGAACTTGGGATGTACAGTGACGAAATTCTTGTACTTTTCTATTGCACTGGTTAGTGTACCGCATTGTTCATACACCAAACTCGTACCGCGCAACGATTCAATATCTTCTTCCGAAGAAGAAGACAGGACGGATCGGGTTGTTGTTCTAATTGCAAATCAGCTTTCGCACATAATACTGCGATAATACACCTACGGATACAGGTGAAGTATCTTGTCAATGATAGCTTCGCGAAAGATGGGCTCCAATTGAGGCGATTCGTCAGTCACTCTCTGCTTGACTTCATGTTCCATCTTTTTCCCCTCAGCTTCAATCAACTCTTTGGCCGTCTTGTTTCGCGCCTTCCAAGCCTTGAACGGCGCGGGGAATCGAGTACTCAGACCATTATCCATCAAGATCTCAATCCCCTCGTCAGTCAGGGACGGACCTAGCCGAATAGTGCCTTTTCCACTTCGCGGACAGCGTCAGAATATGAAACATGAGCTAGAAACATATCACAAACATAAGGGTTTTCAGCTGCACCGCGTTGTAGGGTTCCCAGCGAATGATACGATTGGTCGACTTGCTTGGTACGAAATGCTTTGTCAAAATAGCCTGGGCGGTCTCGCCGGGTACCAGGGTCGGTTGCAATTCCAGCTCGTCCAGAGTAAACTCAGCATGGACCTCTTCCTTAGCCAGAACAGGGGCATTCATCTCGAAAACAATCTTCAATTTGCGCAGACGATAGAATATCGAGTCCACTCACCGTAAACCCGGGACGAGCCGTGACGTTTTCTTCTTGCTGATTCGTCTTCGCAACCTCGAAAGTGAACAGCCGGTCAGAACCTGCCTCAATTTCCGTCGGAATCTCTTCGGCTTCATCGTTCCACACGATTGCTCGTGCATGCTCTGGAGAAATCAGACAAAGAATTTGGTCCGAGACCTTCGTCAGATATCTGAGGGGGAAAGATCAATCATTGTGAAATGAGACAAAGAATTCAGATGGGCGTGGGGCACCTCATGAATGTTATACGATTGCGGCGGACTGAGGAAATCGCGTCGTCATTCCATGTTGTTGATTCGGGCCAGTAGATGACGAAAACTTGGTTGAATCCGGCGACCTCTGGAACGACGTGTAAGACGTAGAGGCCGGACCGCAGTTTGGACCCGGAGGTATTATCAGTTTGAGCGTTAAGGACACGAGCACTGGAAGCCTCGAACGCGTGAGCATAGTGCGTTTCAATGATTGCGATAGAAAACTGACGTGTCATCGCCAATCACACCCTTAGAGGATAAGAACGCTACAATTTCAGATCGACTTCCGTAGATCCCGACCGGTTTGACCGGTAGCTTGTCGAGAATTCTGAAGTTGACCTTTGCGAATAAACAACCCTCGTCAGATTTGACTCGGACGGCACGGCAGAGTAGCACAAGTTCACCTTCGTCAGCGAGACGTATGCGCCAGGAGAAAGAAAGTTTATAAAATTCTTGAATGATTCTTGGTCGATGATAATCTTGTCGACTAAGAGTGCGAATTGAGGGCTGAGAAATTGTCTGCCATGACGACTCACCTAAACCCCCGCTGAATGAACAAGTGGGAATGAATGGACGTATGTAGGGAGTAAAACTCAACAATTACCTCCCGGACTCGGTGATCAAGTCCAGAACACGGAACATTCCCTTCACTGAATGAAGGAGGTCGAAGCGCTTCGGATGCTTCGAGTTGGGCTGTAAAAGATTCCCTTGAGCGAGGGGTCGAATTGTCGAGTTTGAAAACAGCTTACACTTTGATCGATGTCCATTGCGTCGGAATCAGGCTCAGGCTTGAGGGATGAGTCGGAGTCAATCGGAGGCTCTGCCATTTTGTTCTTCTTCTCTGGGGCCGCGACTTCGTCAACCTGGGGATCAGGCGAATGGTCACGATTTTTGGGTCCGGAGGATTCGGGGCCCATATCTTTGCTCTGTGAAGATGTTTTGGGAGGAGACTGTGAGTCGATTGAAACGTCCTCCGACTCGGAATTGTTGGATTGATCCGAATCGGCGGGGCGGTCGGGAATAGCCGTGTCGCCCCCGTTGCCAATGCCTAGTCCCGCAGCTCAGCAAAAATCATGTCAATGTGAGCAACGACGTATATACCAGGCTCTATATCTGAATCGAACGTAGATTCTTCGTCGTCTACAACTGCAAAATTTAATATCAGATCCATGATATAGTATTCTATCGTGGCCCAAGACCAAACTCACCAGTATCATCATCATCCATGTACCGCGATTCAATCCAAGCGCCGGGGAAAACTTCAGGATGTCTGTGGTAGGTCATGAACGCAGCGGAAGTAAGCAAACGAAGGTTGCTGGGGAAGGGCATCCAAATCGACCCAGTTTAAAGCTCTTCCTTCAGCGCTAGCTGAGCTGCGTAAACCACGAGGCTCCCACCGGAGTTCACCGTCGATTCATCGATTCTCACGGGACAAAGGCTGTTTATTCGATCGACGAATGAAAATGCTTCTTCTTCCACCTTATCTGTGCGTCGAAGCAAAGGAACACGTTCAGCAACGCGTTCAGCAGTATACTGTACTATATTCTCTTCCGGCGCTTAGTTCTTCTGCTTCCAGGTCCTGGGCGAAGGTTCAGAAGAGCTCGAATTACTTCCGTCCCCCAGATTCCTCGTGCTGTGTGTCCAATTTTATGTCGGTTCTTGGGGTGTAGCGCCAGGAAGCGAAAAAACTTGACACCAAAGCGCGGTGTATGCCGTGAAGACTCCGCATGGATGCCAGAGAAGTTCCTTTTCATTGTGATAGTTTATTACCAGGATAAAAGAGCCACAAGTCCTCTGTCCTTGAGATGAAGTATACCGCTTAGCGGAGGCCAACCCGATATTCATCGTTAACGCCGAACGGAAATGCTTCAAGCAAACATTGAAAACAGCATCAGAGGAATCTGTCGATTTATATCGTCAGTCGACAGAGGAAGCAAATGCTGTATGCCGAACTGGGCTGAGAAAAATTGCAGCATTGTACCACATCCTGACTGCGCAAATACCATGCGATCGATGCGCAGCGGTCCTATCAGGTCGAGAGGCAAGAATACGCGCCAGCATTCGATATCTCAGAGATCGCGCTCCGCCTTCTCTCCGTCGAACCCTTGGTAGGCGCTGTGTTCCCTGGTTGTGATATATGAACGCCATCTCCCTTTTGAGTCGTTCCGGCGGTGGGGTTCTTGGGCGCGCTTAGGCCGCTGAATCTCAGCGTTTATGCATGGGTGGCGCTCCGCGACTTGGCTGTAGATGGCGTCCGGCACACCTGATACGCATTGGGTTCCCTGCGATTCAAATGGTACTGTTCTGAGCACGGCATGTTCTGGGAAATGAATCTATCTCTGGACAATGTTTCTGGGGTGCTTGCGAGCTGAATCTGCGGTCTACACGTTCTCAGAGGCGAAGATGAGAACAGAAAGATCGAGACAGATGATAGCATCCAAAGTCCCAAAGTGACTTCACAATGAGGCGACGGCCACGGCGATTCACTTCTCCTGTCAGACTGCACAAGACGATATATTTACCAAGCCTGCTGCACATTTTTTTTGGCCTGATCAGTTTGTGCGATGAGCAAATGAGATACGTTCTGCACAAGCTACTGAACCCTCAGCAGTGCTCAATGAACAAGTCAAGTCATCTTACCCACTCCAGAGCCTCGTCGACACCGTCCCCTGTCATTGCAGATATACCCTGCTCCATCTCAGCCTTCGAAGGTTTACGTATGAACGACGGGGACCGACCTTCAGGGTTATCGCTCGTCCTGAACTCGCAATCTTCTCCATGCCCAGTGCCTCCTCGATAACATTCAATCCCGGGGCACCTGCCAGATCCATCTTGTTCGCCAACACAAGAATTGGATGCTGCTTTTCCGTTCCCTCCCACAACCACGTCAGTTCCTGCTTAGCTTCGGCGAACCGCGTCGGTGCAGTCGCGTCGAGAACAAAGATGAAAGCATGTCCGTTCCAGAAATCTAGGTCGCGTTGTAACAGAATGAAGGACGAGATGATCACGACGACACTCACAGCGCCGCCAAAGAGGCCGAATCTTTTCATGGCCTCCGAAATCCCATAGTGAGATGCGATGTTGGCTGTAGGTAAAAGTCTCATAGTTGCCGCCTGCGCTTGATGAGTCTCGCACAAAACAGCTCCGTGAGAAGGGAACGAACCTATCGTAGGGATGGTGGCTGGTAGCACGCCTCGAGGCAACTCGCGTCGATGGAATCGGTTCAAGATGCCGGTTTTGCCTGCTTCATCGAGGCCAACCATCACCACTTCTGCCACACCAGTTTGGTACTTGTTGACGACAACGAATGTCAGCTCGACCTACCGAATTTTTTGGGTGAGCCAAGAAACGCAGCTGTGCTTGCGGTCGCGCCCATGCAGATCTCAGACACGGAGAGCAAAGTTTGACTTCAAGCTCTAGCAGATTTCGCGGGTCCGCGACCAGTTCAGCAAAAGAAATTTCGGGTTTGGGAGGTTGCGAGTTGGTTATATGTTACATTGCTCAGGTCGCCGTATAGCTGTGCGATACTGACGAGACCAACACGTCCGACACGCAGTGTACACGTTTAAGACGCTTGGAAACGTTCAAAGGTGGTGGTTTGGGTTAAGACGGCCGGCGCACAGCCACGGAACTTCGGCCCTGCTATCTAGTGGTTGCCTGCTAGTCTACCTGTAACGCGAAGGTTGAATGGAATTGGTCTACTCTGCCTCTGTGAGACTAGTCGATTCAGAAGTGTAGCTTCAGAGAAGTAATTATAAAAAAATCGTTCCGTGGAACCCTGTCATTGCTGGTATACACAATTAATGGTTTAAACGTTACATGAGCAGTGTCCGTATGTGTAAGTAACTTAGCAAGGTACAATAGACGGCAGCGATACATCATCGGTAGATAGCGTAGGGGATTACAGGTGCGGGGTCCTCAATAGAAGAAAACGATCTGAGGACGTATATTAGCATTATATTGTGTGAGTAGAGGGTGGAAGTGGAAGAGCTCACTTTAATGCTTGCATGTCGACCTGGAGGACAACATTGATTCAGCACAGGTATAGCGCGAAAAGCGTAAAAACGCACAGGAGATTTCAAGGCCATGAAGCAATGCGAATCATTATGCGTATCCACAGCCTCGCAGGCATCGCAGAAATCAACTCCACAATAAGCACAGCGGAACCATACGCCCTGTATGCTTAACATGCAACGATCGCACACGGCGGCAGTATGCTGGAGAGCAGCAAGATATTGAAGAGGATCCATTCCAGCCGGAGGTCCAGGGGGGGATTTGTATCTATAGCCGGGAGTAAAGATGTCAAGAGTGACCAACGTGAAGACATTCATTTAGACGACGTACAGTCGGGGGAGGAATCCAAAAGAGGATGCAAGTGGGTGCTGAACAGGGCGAGGTAGCTTGAAGAATACGTGTCCCGGGTCGTGGATTGTGAAAGAGTGTGGTTCGCAGTTCGAACACTGGGCGATTGGGTGTCAGCCTCAAAGAATAGGATAGGAACGAATAAGCAACAAGCACCAGACTGAACCCCTGTGGCTGCGAAGGACAATTGGCACACTGATATCGAACCCCGACGATGTTCTACAGATTGAAGTGAGTTTCTCCAAGCCAGATACTGGGCAACAACACGAACGTTTCCACATCCGTGACAAAAGATGCGATGGTCATCCTTGGAAGGTGGTCGTGTCCCAGACCCGATGACTGTTCGTGCATAGGAAGAGACGACGGAACTCGCTTTGGAGGGCTTCTTCACATCTTGGCTGCCAACGCTTGCAGCATCTCGACCCTGCCACAAATGTATGGCTCTTCTACTGGCTGTCTGAACCTGAAATCCTGCTTTAGCGACCCCATAGAACTGTCAGCTGCGGAGTCCCACCTCGTCAGTTTCTAGCGGGTAGGGGATCTACGAGCGAAATAAGCTTCTCTACTAGAAAGCACACAAAAAAATTGCGGACCTTGATCAAGATATGCGATGAAGTATGACCGCCATCCGCCGAGTCCAAGTTCCCAGGTAACCCCGCAGACTCGCAATTTGCGCATATGTCGACCGAGTCGCAGATGGCGCAGTGGAATCGCGCGCCCACAATGTCCAGCATGCAACTACGTTTACTGAGCATCATCCGATTACGACAGCAACACTGTACTTACTGAGCACATCGCACCCCTGGATGGGTTAGTGCTACGGGGCAATGAATAACGATTGAGCGAGTCAAATAGCAGGTGCGCACATTTCTCGCCCTCGGGTCCTAAGTCAGGTGGAAGAGTTTCAAACTCCGAGTCGTCCGTGGTTGCAGCCTGGACTGGCATATCCGGTACCACCAAAAACGCATGTGAAGGATGGAGATCGTGTACTTGGCTATCCATTGATGAGCAACGGTAGTAGAAGCCTATATGTAGATGACATACCTATAGCACGCCCGACACAAAATAAACTTCTTGCAGGAAGCACATTTGAATCGCTGATGGTATGTAATCGCTGTACACGTCGAGCATTCCTGAACCTCGTTCTCGTCTTGCTCTTCGAAAATAGGGAAATGAATTAGTTCCAGCGACGACCGAAGCACAAAACAACGCACCAACATCCTCCCAACCGAAATGACCCCACACTTTCTCATGATACGCATGCCGCTGTTGGCCCTTCTTCGGCGCCGACCTCCGCCACTCCAGCGCCCGCTGTGGATCCGTAGACGACAACGGACTCACGCTCGGCGATGCAGACCCCGAAGACAGCCCCGCCTCAATCGCATGCGTAACCCCAGCATGCTCCAAGCATCCCGAACACAGCTCGTATCCCGTTTCCTCCCGTACATTCGGGTTGGAGGGCACGACGAGCGTCGCCTGCGAGCTGTATGTGCTCAAAGCGGGTGAAGCAAGCCCTGGCAAACGCGGGAGTGGTTTGAAGTGCCGCACGGAGCCAGTGAGGGTCTCCGTACTTCCGGATCCTAGGAACGGCCGTGATGAAGAAGGTGAGGTGTCGTGCGGTCGCGGAGGGTAGGAGTAATCGGGTTGTTGAGGGATTGGGAAGGAGCCATTGCGCTGTGGCGCGTAGGGATGGTTGGACGTCAAACCGTTCTGAGGGTGCAGATGCGCGTGATCGTGGTGGTGGTGGTTCCCATTGGCATGATCACTATGTGCATGTGGATGCAGACTTCTTCCCTTGCCCTTGTTAGCCTGCGACGCGGGCTTTTTAGGTCCGCAAATCGTACAGACATAGCGGAAAGATTCGAGGAGCACGCCGCACTCGGAGCAGTCCGTCAGTGATTCTTGAGGAGGAGGGTTGAGGGGAAGGAACTGAAGAAGTTCCCTGGGAATCGTTTCCGAAGTGTATGGCTCATCTGTGGGCGGGCTGTTGTGTGCGACCTCCGACTGGAAAGGATCTGCTATCGGAGGCGACGGCTTCGGGGCAGATTGAGAGTATTGTGAAGCTGCCTGCTGAGCAGCCAGCCAATTGAGCTGCCGCGACGAAGGCCGCGGTTTGGGCTGGGACAGAAATTGATTTGTGCGTTCATCATAATATCCCGAGTCGCGGGCATGCGACGAAGATACATATGAATCGCGCGATTGCGACTGTGACGCAGAAGAGGAAGTATATGTATAGTAGTACTTGCCTCGCGTGTCCTGTTCCAGCGCCAACGCTCCTCCGAGCTCGTCCTCCTCCTCTTCCGGAATTGACTCGACTCCCGAAGACACTGACGGAGCCGCAATCCCAATCATCGAGCGAATGGCGCGCGCATTTTGGTCGCGCAACCAAGCGGCACCACGGTCGCTCCCGTCTAGACCATCAAATTGTTGGATACTCGACGCATCATCCGGAATGGACTCCTCCAGCTTCAGACGCTCAAACACACCAGTGGCCTCCTCCTGAGGCCGCTGGGCGTCTACTTTGCTGTTACCGTCCGCGAACGGGTCGCTTGAGTTGGACTGGAAGCGCAAAGTGGTGCTGGGTCCCGCCTCCGGATTTCCCGAAGACTGGGACAAAACGTCCCAAGATTGTACTGAGCCCTGCGAACCCACAGGGCGGTCGGCGCGGGATATTGCGTCTCTGGAGCTGACGGTTATTGAATCGTCGTCCAAATCGACGCTAGGGGCACCGAAAGAGAATGACTGCTGACTGCCATTCCGATTCTTATAGTCCTCAAGGCTCGCGAGCGACGAAGTATCGGACAAGCTAGGCCCATCGTAATCGACAGTGATAGTGACACGAAGAGTTATCTTGTTTTTGCCAAAGCTGCGTCCGGATAGAATTGAAGCGGCGGATGACAATGGTGCATCGTCTCCGCCGCCTTGAAAGTATGATATGGCCTCGGAGAGGTCCCCATCGGTCGTGATGTCTGTTACCTCTCCATCGTCGTCCTTATAGGATATTGCGTACGATGTTGCATACAGGGAGAACGCCTGTTCCACCTGGTGATAGCAAAATTGTAAGACTTGACCGATGCTGAGAATGGTAATCAACGAACTCTATGGCGTAGAACATCGTAGCTGCAATTTCGAGCGGACTTGAACGTTATACGTTTATTCCATCTGTCGAATGTACACTTCACCACCAGCTCTCGGTCGGCCATGTACGGAGCGCTGCGCACTGGCAGGAGAAGGGAAAGACCAAGATGTGAGGCTGTGCACCATGGTAAGCTTAGACGCGCACATGTGACTGCCACTGACGAGCAATTCGACGGGGTGGCGTAGGGAGACTCGGAGAGGCGACGAGTACTGGAAAACCAAGAGCTTCTTACATTATTTGGAGTGTGAAGGGGGTATCATTATTTGAACGCGACTGCTACTACATTTTGACTACATTACAAAGTGGACAGGAGCGTATCACCACATCCAAATATTCTAGATGGCGTGCGGACAGAGATGTCGAGCCGCCCTGCGTCGCGAGTGGTGGGCATGCCGTGGCGCACGCCACGAGCAGATTGTGTCAGATCCATCGTCTCCTCTTCATAATGCGCAAAAACCCAGTGAATGCGGGGCGGGGCGTCGCGATGTGCGAACGTTGCCTCAAGGGAGGCCATGAGAGGCGAGTAAAGCGCTGCGTCCGCCCCGTCGTTGTCAGCCCATTGCCTAATCACGAGGTCCGTAAGCACTGGAGTCATTCGCAGCGGAGCAATGCAAGACAGAGTAGCCATGGTCGCGGAAAGATATTCCAGTTTCGCCCGAGGAACCATACCACTGCCCGCAAAGGAGAACTGGAGCTTCCGAAGTACTGGAAGACGGGGAAGAGTAGGCGGTGGTCGGCAGCCAATGTAACCTCAACAAACATATGAGGAGCGAGCAACACAGATGGTATGAGGGAACGCACTTGGACAGTCAAACTGCAGGTGCTCGACTGTCCGGGACACGGCCGCAACGAGTGGTCCGGCCCAGGCAGAACTCTCCATCTGGGAACCATCGATCGATAGATGTAGAAGCGCAGGAAATAGAGCGGAAAGACATGACAGAGATGCGAGGAATCCGCCTACGCTTCCACTGGATAGTATGGCCAGAGAGTTCACTGAGGCAGGTTGAGAAGCCGATAGAGAGAATGCGCTAATCACTATCCCTTCCTCTTTAATGTCCACCATCTGCAACGTGATAGATGGCACAACCTCGAAAAACCCTCCCAGTGTCGCTGGGCCGATGTACAGATGTGAGAGGTACAACTCGCTCAACGTCTGGCGCGATAAAAAATCCAAGACAAGTTTCGGGATCTCGGATTTTTCCCGGAAACTAGAGTAGGCGTGTTGATACCATATCCCGACCAGTGTGCAGATCCGGACGTTTTGCACATTGGCAAGGAATTGGGAAAGTCTTTCGCGGTAGTCCTCGCTGACCGTGATGTCCCGAAGATCTTCGATGGTCAAACGAGAGATGTATTGCTCCACGCGCGGATTTCCTACGAGGAGCTCGCATGCTGCACCACAGTTATCGGTTGTTACGGTCAAGGAACTCAGCAGAACACGCTGGCTGGGAGGCCGGAAGATGAGAGAGACAAGGGAACAGGCCTTGAGTGACTCTACATCTTCGATTTCGTAAACAACGGCCTCCCAGAGCTCTGGAGGAAATGCGGGAATGCCCATGGTGGTGTGAAGCAAACAGCGGGTGTGGCTGTGTAGGACCCCAAGGCGGGTTGCCGCGGCGCAATGCCAAGCACCGTGAAGCACAGAACTCATTTGGCGTAAATCCAAGCCAAGATGGATCGAACCAATGAACAGCAAGTATTGAAGGGCAGCCTGCATTGAGCCCATGGCACGAATGCAGGAATACATTACCTGCGTCGTTTCTTTAACATGTCGATTTCCGCGATGAGTTCATACGATACATTTTCGACCAGCTGCGCGTTGATGAGAAAAAAAACATGTTCCTTTGAATAGCTAGACTCACCCACTCCACAGCCTCGTCGATTCCTTCTCCGGTCAGAGCTGATATACCCTACGACCCGATTAACAAATGTTCCGTCCCAAAAATTCGCGAATCACCTTGAGACTTATGGTTCGCCCTGACTGGGCTAGCCTCTGAATGCCAAGTACCTCCTCGACGACAAGCAAATCCACAGCATCAGCGGAGTCAACTTTGTTCGCTAGGACAAGAACAGGATGATGTTCCATGCCTCGATCCATTTCTATTCTCGCAAGCTCCTCTTTGGCTTCCAAGAACCGTAGAGGAGCAGCCGCATCGGCGACGAAGACCAAGGCAGGGTAGTTCCGCCAATCTGCACAGTGAATATATGCGAATTTAATTAAAAATTTGAAAGCAATTCGAAAGAATGCTAACACAATCGCCAGAGGGGTCTTATCTTGTTTGAGCCTCCAATCTCCCACATCTCGATACTATGCGGGCCGCACAAAACCGTTTCCACGTTGAAGCCTACTTAAGCCATTGATTCCGTTAGGGCAATACGAAAATGCAACGACAATACGTGCCTACGGTGGCGACAGTCTCTGGGAGCACACGTTCCATCCCGCGCCGTTTGAAGCGGCTCAAAAGGCTGGTCTTGCCCGCACCGTCGAGACCGAGCATTATGACCTCTGTTCGATGGTTACTGACTCTTGTTGGCGAAGGTTTGTTTGACCCAACGAGAACCTACCAAACTTCTTCGGAGATTTTTTTTTTTTTTGTAATCCATGTTATTTGCCCCTGACTGCTTACAGTATGTTAGGCATACTTCTACACTGCTACGTGCTATGAGATGATTGTGAATGTCCTGTAGATACGAGTACTTCCATCATGTCCACAAAGCCGACATTAGGCTATAGCAGACGGGCGCGCCATTGCGGAGCACCTATTAAAGGATGATTTGTTGTGACCTGGAGGAAGGATGAAAAGGTCAGAGCAAAGTAAGATATGGAGCTAGGCGCCCCGCCAGAGCGGGTGGGCACTGGTGTGTACAGTAGGAAAAAAGATGAGATGAGAGCATAGAATCATGGGGATTGGGCAGGTGAAGGACTGCGAAGTTTTGGTCGGTAGTGAGAGACTCGACAAGCTGCGCCGAACATGTAACCACCATGCTGAACAAGACGCTCGGCATCTGCCTGGGAAGAGAGGGACAGACGTAGGGCCAGTGTCTTGTGGGATTTCATATCCGTTGGCCGTGACAAGATGGAAAATTCCCGTAATCTGCCCTGCGAGGAGGCTGAGGTAACCCAGCTGTTGACGCGGTCATGCGTGATGTATTCATTCAGGTCTGTGCGAGGGAATGGGACGCCATGGAAAACCACTGAGTGCCATTTCTCGTCTGTGTCGAACATCGGGGGCAGGCGGTCATCAGATAAACCCAGAAGTGGGCAGATGGCTGCCCATATGGTCTCGAAATGGCTGGCGAGAACTTCGGGAGTGCATGTATCGAGATCCGGGTGAAGAGAGATGTTGTCGCCCTTGGTCCACGCAATTCCCGCCAAGAGACGGTTGGGTGAAACTGAGGAAAGAGCAGCACTGGCTGCTTCGTACAAAGCTGCTGGGCTGCGTTTTACGGGCCGCGGGAGGTGTGCGGGTTCCCTGTCAAAGCGGATGACGACACAAGAAGGTCGCTCCCGAGCCTGAGGACGAGTAATGTGAAGAGGGGGAGGGGGGTCGTGCTGCAGCTGCGGAGCGGCTGTGTCGTTGTTTGGTTCTGTTGTCGATGGGTCTGTGACAGTCGCATACGTGGCGAGCGGGGGCGAAGGAGACTCCCCAGCTGGGGGCGCAGGGGTTGTTTCTCTGTGCGGAGGGGTGATCTGGGATGATATTTTCCTTGTGATGAGGTGAAACACCGCGACGGAGTGTGGGGAATATGGAGGTGCGCTATTGGTCTCAGTTTCCGTGGTTTGTATCAGCGTCAAAGTGGCTAGAACAGAGTCCAGCAGAGATTCGAGGTGTTTGTGGTGTGTCAGGAGGTGGCTTTGTGCATCAATAGGTGAGTTGGAGGCGTCAAAGAGTGCAGGTGAGGCGGGGGCATGCTCCCGCGCCCGTTGATGGTGGTGGTCAGGTCGTGAGAACATCCCACCTCTTCGGAGATTTAAGCAGCGTAGCGGTGGCCAGCTTTGCATTGGAGACGACCGAGCCTATGGACATTGAGAATGAGGATAGAATATCCTCTATTAATCTTCGTGTCCTCCATTTACATGCATAGCTTTGGAGGTTGCCGGGCTACCGGCCAAGTACTATACGGAACTTGAAGGATGCAAGAAGTTTCGTGGCTGTGCGTGAATAACCCTCGAAGTTAAGAAGTTAAGGGCTCAGCGCTAGCGCTCAGCCCGCTCACTGGCAGAGAGGTGACGGAAGTTATATAATTCGGAATCAGGGCGCGTCAAGAAATCTGCACAGCCACGCCAACTGTCTACTTCACACCACTATGGGCGTTCCCGCAATCCCGCCAGAGCTATGGGAGGCCATTATCCATGAAGTCGAAGACAAAGAATCGCTTATGGCTTGCTCTCTCGTAGCCCTCGTCTTGCGTTACCCAAGCCAGCGTATCTTGCTGAGTTCCTTAACCGTAACGATTAACAACTGTGCTTCAGCATGCAAGCTTCTCTCAGCCTCGCCACACGTGGCACAATATTTTTCTCGCTTGACTATTCAAAGTCTTCACGACATTACTGTTGATGAGGTGTACCACGACAACCTCCACCAATTACTCGCCAACTTGCAGAACATCCGAGTCTGCATAATGCGCGGACTGTGGTATCCGAGTTGGTCCCCTCATCATAAGCTCAGGTTCCCAGAGCGGTCCATAATCCCACCGCTGTTATCGGATTTTTTGGGACGTCAAACATTGAACGAGCTGCACCTCTCCGATCTTGTTGTGTCGCAAATGGTGCTTGAAAGCTTCATGGAGACGGTTCCCACTGTATCCCTCTGCATGGTGTATCTGGAGGGGCCAAAAGTACCTCCCACAACCACGTTCATATCAGCTTCTCGTCCTGCAGCCGTCAAGTCCCTGACTATCGTCAGCGGAAACGTGGGAGGATTCTTGCAGCAGCTTTCTGTCAGGTTTCCTCTAGTTCGCCATCTATCGATTCAGCATCGGGAATCGGATCCTGTTTGGGTGCGAAACCTCATTGAGGGGGTGTCTCGCACAATCGAACACTTACAATTTGACTGCCCTCGTATGTTGCCTCTCGCTATTCGTGTTAGTCTGGTCCCTTGACTTGTACGCTCAGGCTACACTAGCTGCCGACCACCGCCCACTCTACCTTATCTCCCAGCACTTCGAAAACTCCAATTCTCTTTCCCTGACGGAATCATGGCCAGTGCCACAGAGGGTTACATTTCCGCGGCAACTGCCGCCCTGTCTTCCATTGCTCCGCCGCAGACGACTCCAGCGCTCACGGATATCGTGATCAAGGAATGGGTCGACAGAAGGCGGATTGACATGTCACTTTACTCGCCTTTCATGTCGACCCTGGAGTTATCGTTCACATCCCGCGACGCCCCGCCCCGCATTCACTGGTTCTTTGCGCCTTTTGAAGAAGAGATGGATCTGACCCAGTCTGCAGATGGCTTGCGTCAAGGCATGCCCATCACTCGCGACGCGGGGCGGCTCGCGATCTCTGTTCGCGCTCCGTCTAGAAAAACTGTACATGCCGATGAACTGTTGTCCACTTTGTAATCTCAAACGAGCCATGTCTCAATCTTACTTTGGCGCGTTTAGGTAAACTTTCGTTAAATGAACGAAAGGGCGACACTATAACTATGACATTGTGCGCCGTAGATCGCGGCAATGTTACAAAATAGTACAATGACAAATATAATCTAACTCCGCACCAAAACTTACACAGCAACGTGAAAGATTCTACCAATAATCCGGACGACGATGAGGTACGGCCTCCCCCTTCTTTCTTTTCTTCCTCTCTGCTTGCCACTTCTCCATCCACCGCGCCATCCTCGCCCGAGATCGCTCGCTACCCACATTAACAGTGGCGATCATCCGTCCCCAATCGATCGACAACGCAAAGCACGTCAGCTCGAAAAACGAAGAGTGCTCCGAGTATGGCACAGGGATCAGCTCCAGCGCCGAACTCGTGCTCCGCGCAGGGTGTAGGTTCGCATACGTGAAGCTCTTCTGCTGAGTCATAGCTATGACCGACGGAATCGTTGGGGACTGGGATGCCCCCGTCGGTGGCCGGAATCTGGAAGAGATCGCGAATTAGAAAGGGTGCTACATATTTTAAGAAAGCACGCACGTCCACCCCGTCGGGCGAAACCCCACGACCTTGGTAAAACTGCCCTTGAAACGCTGCAGATAATGCTGAAGCTTTTCGAAGGAGATCATGCCCAAAGGGAGGATGTGGACATCGGCGCTGAGGGGGTCCGACGTCAGCAATGCATGCAGCTCTGGATCCTGCTGGCAGCGTAGTATTGCAGCCTTGCGCGGGTCACAATAGATCTTAGATTTGACCGCTTGAGCAACAGCTGAAGTACAGTCAGCATCTCAATATCTCGTATAGACAGAGGCTGACCTTTCACGATACGTTCCTTCCCAACAGAGTATGTTCTGCGGTAGGACAGTGTTAGCTCCAAAACGAAGTGTGGATAAACGAATCCTACCCCACGACTATCAATATCCGTTCGGATTGTGCTTTCTGCTTCCCTTTTGAATCGGAGGAATTACTGGCTAGCCAAGCATCGACCTTGGGTGCAGGCGGACCCGTGCTCCTACCCTCGATCATGCGTTTAGCGAACTCGGCGCACGCCGATATGACCAGCGGCTGCGGAGGGAATGTATACTTAAATCTATTAGCAGGGATTAAGAACCGAGATAAGACTTGGCTACCTTGGGGTCTAGATACGTCGTATCCAGATACACTTGGTCAATGTGCTTTCCTTTGACCGCCGGGTGCAAGGTGTGCTGGGGGGAAGCACGAAAGTCGCCGCAATGCAGGTAGCGAAAGGTCTTGGGGGAGCCGATGTAAGAGGATTTATAGGAGCTATCACCAGCGTCCACGGTCTGCCGGCCCTCGAATAGGAAGAGGCACGAGCCTGGACAGTGGTTTGCCTCGATCAGAGTGACGTGCACGCCCCCAGTGTTGGGAATGACTGTAGGGACGTCCATGGGCAATGGATGAACCCATTTCTTGTCGACGGGAAGGATGTGAATGATGAGGTTGGCGGTTCCTTCGGAACAATATATAGGACCGTGCTGCCAAGAAGCAGATAGATTGGTGTAATGGTCGCTGTGCGCGTGCGTCAAGAAGTAGGCGGTCACGCCGGGGATGCACCCATATCGGAAAGCATCCACAGCGATAGGCATGCCCTGCATCACCTTGTAGAAAGGAGCCTTTCTACGGACTTTTTTCGTCCCACGAGAGTTCTCAGCCTCTGTCGCCTCATTCCAGATCGCCATCTCGGAACGTGATGACATGAGAACTGAGAAAGCGTTGCTTCCGTTCCTAGAAGGTCGGGCGAATACGTTGGGGACAGGGAGCGAGGATAAAGGTTTTAACAGAGCTTTGGAAGAACCACCTTGTGCGCCGCCTGAACCAGCGTCGAGACAGGCATTAACATGACCTTCACGTTCCTACAGTATGCATTAGACTAACCAAGTTTTTAGACGGTAAACGAGTACCAACCGCAGGTGATGAGTCGACCAATGCCTTCTGACAGAGAGGGCACAGAAACTCAACTGCAGGTTCCGGCTCGTCGACCACCGTGCAATCGTCGTCTTCATCTTCTTCCAGATTCACTCCTATTTCATCATCCCCCATCCCCCACTCGTCCTCGTCCTCGACGCCGGCGGGATAATCCTCCACTGCGAGGAGGGAAGGACAGTCTTCTGTCAGCGAAACTGACGGCGCTTGCAGTAATGAAGAAGGCTTTCCAAACACACTGCGCGGCACATCTTCAATTGTGGGAGTAGAATCACAGTCGGTATCGAGCGATATTGGCTGGTCTTTCAACAAAGACGAACGCTTTCCAAATGAGGGAGTTGCAGCGAGAGTGGTGGGATTCGGGCCGCCAAGCACTGACGAGGCATCTCCAAATGAAAGAGAGGGAGAGGTTGGCTCTGGACATATTCCCGAGCCTTCCGCTTTCTCTGCCAACAGACTTGAGGGCTTCCCAAAACTCAGTGTGGTCTTTGGAAAGGCGACGGGCGCCGACAACGAGGTGTTGACGCGTTTGATTGGTGCGCTGGGCAGCACCTCTACGTCGTCCGAGCTCGCGCTGCGCCGCCGTTTCTTCTGCGCCGTAGTGATAGCCTGAACCTCAACATCGGAATCCGAGTCTATAACGATAATATCTTGAGGATTGGGTGGGGCTGATTTGCGTTTCTGCGCGGGTTTAGGAGTGGCCCGTTTGGAGGATGACTCGGCAGACTTGGGAGCTGGCTTTTTGGAGGATCCTGCGGACGGGCTCGCGAAGAATTGGTGCAAGGTCACAGCGGGTTTATCCTTCTTCGCCTTCGATTTCGAGCCATTCTTCTGCGGAGCCATCGGGTTGGTTCAAGGTAGATGGAGGGCAAGGGGCAGTGTCACGCGTGACAGTTCGCGTCTCCGACTGCCGGCGGGGAGGGAGATCAAGGTGTCAAGCGGGACCTTCCCAAAAAGAAAGGTCCTTGGATGGGCTTTTTGTTTTCTGTCGTTTACTATACATAAATTCGCCTCCGATTTATCTCTACGCTGGCCGTTTCAACTTGGCTGGCATGTCCCCGCCAAAAAGTTGAAAAGCGCCCCAGATTCGCCACAGTCCGGGCCTTTTCTTTTGTTGATTGACCTTAACCCTAAACTAGTGTTAAGCTCGGCAATACCCCCAATCTGCCCTTGGTCTCCTCAGTGATAACTTGACTGAAGCTTTCACCATCGAACGCATGTAATTGCCCAAGACCTTGTGAACTCTATCATCGATGCCGCTGTTGACGATGTAGACTCGAAGCGTATTTAGGAATCGAAGATTGAGCAGCCTCAGCGTGGCAAGCGCCGCGAGTTGTGGTCACTGGTGATTGGTGCGACGGTCGGTTCATGCGGTAGATTCTCGAGCTACTTGTCTCCGAGTCATTCTCAGACTTTCCACCGAGTCGATGAGAAGATAATACTCATTCTCTAGATCTATGCCGGAGGAACCTGCGGAACCTGTCCGTGTCATTGCTTGAACTTCACCGGCATCGAAACTTGCGATGTTTTCTTTACAGTAAATGCCTTGCGAATACCATTGGCATTTTCAGAGGTGCGTTATATAGGACAGTTCTTGAAGAGCTCTCGATCACAAAGCCACAGAGCGACCAAAAATCAGCGAAACGTCAACACGCCATGTCTTGGATGAGATGAATACTGAAAAGGGTGTCGAGGGGGCGCAACAAAACGATACCTCCAACTTCCAATGCTATAGTCGCCGCGACGCCGCTGGTCCTGGAGACGAAAGGAATTAATCGGCCCGCAATCACGCATCAAAACATGTTTTGCCCGTGTTTCTTATTTCTTATCCTCCACTTCCTTGCAAATTGTACGCAGCAATGGGGCAGACAATGAGTTTCCTCTCCATGTTTCTCCGCGTCCAATTCTTCAGCAAGCTAGAAGACACCAAGGCTGACCTGACGGGGCGTACATATCTTGTCACCGGAAGCAACACCGGTGTTGGTCTCGCAGTCGCAGTGCACCTCGCCCGTCTCAATCCCGCCTTACTCATCCTTGCTGTGCGCGACTTGAAGAAAGGAGAAGCTGCGAAGAAAACCATTGTTACCGAAACAGGATTCACAGGTGTGATCGAGGTCTGGGAGCTCGATATGGCGAGCTTTGCGAGCGTGAAAAAGTTTGCGGAGCGGGCGAACGGGACTCTGGACCGACTGGATGGTGCAGTTCTCAATGCTGGGATCAATAACTGGAACTGGGAAGTGACCGTTGACGGTTGGGAAAGACTGTAAGACTAACGCGTCCTTCCTTGTTTGATAGTATGGGCTAAGAATAATATAATAGTTTGCAAGTCAATGGTCTCTCTACTGGCCTTCTGGGTGTTCTATTATTGCCTAAATTACAAGCCACATCTAAACTCCCTCACCCACTTCCCGACACAGCACTCCCGCCCCATCTCACGTTCACTGGGTCAGAGGGTACTTGTTGCCGCTATGATTTGTCTCGGATTCCTTTCTCTGACTCCTATGGCCAGGAATGTTCATGGCCAAGTTTGCTGATAAATCTGCCCCCAAAATTCTGGAAGCTATGAACAAGAAGGAGCTAAGCAAGGATGCTGTGGACCGGTACCCAACTTCGAAACTCTTTAACTATTACTTTGCACGCGAAATTTCTGTGCTGCCTCAGGCTCAGGGCGTTGTGGTGAAGTGCGTGCACTCAGTTGTCTCTGGCCTTCGAGACACCATCTTCACAACACTTCTAGTACTGTCTCACCAGGCCTTACTTCGACTGAGCTCGGTAGAGATCTTGCAATCCCGGCCTGGGCATTGTATGTTCCCTCGTTTATTATTCCTCTGCTGCACGGTTGACCAATTCATTTCTGTAGTTCGATCATCAACAAAATATCTTTCACCGCTTCTCAGGGTGCTCTGACGCTGCTGTACGGGGTGCTACGTCCCACTCCACCGGGCGCATTCATCTATGCGTGTAAAATCACTGAGTATGTTCTTTCTCCCTGGCCCATCCTTAATATACGATGACAACCTTCGAAGACTGCCGTCTTGGAGACCTACCAAGGAAGAAGGGCCGTACTCTGACCTTCAGTCAAGGCTTTGGTCGGAGATGGTGGAGGTGTGGCGGGGAGTTGCACCTGAGGTGTCCGATATTGTAACCGTTTAGATTCAGACTCTCATATCTGAATCGTGCACTAATATGTGCGTTCTTCGAGACGTAGATCTAGTATATGGACATGACAGCGATAGGATTCCGTATCTCGTTTTTGTTACGGGAGCTTACCAATCTTTAGGTATCAAATTTCGAGATTTTTGGAGATTCAACCGTACGCGTGCGAATTGTTGGCCAAAGCGCTACTTCGCAAATTCATTCATAACGCGATAGTATCGGATGCGCGAATTCTGAGATATCGATGTCCATAAAATTGAACGTTTGATACATGATAGCTCGTTCCGTACCTGCACCGACAAGGATAGCGATTCATCCTTTCCGAAAGCGACAAATAACTCGCGTCAAATGTACGGACGAGGTGCGAATGCCAACTCGGAATGCATTGAGGCGGGATCTAGGAGAATTTGCGCGCCAGGACCGGCAGGAAAAATCCGCGTCCGAGTCTCTGGAGATTCCG
Source organism: Favolaschia claudopus (assembly GCA_037176885.1). NCBI lineage: Eukaryota > Fungi > Basidiomycota > Agaricomycetes > Agaricales > Mycenaceae > Favolaschia > Favolaschia claudopus. The sequence goes on along the minus strand of JAWWNJ010000063.1, from coordinate 831,471 downwards.
ACTTCCATCTCTTGATAGAGCAGGTGAGCCCATTTCTTTCCCTTGGGCGATCTGCATAGGAGACAGAGGTTAGGACCGGATTATCGGTTTGTCGATTGCATACCTTCAGAAACCTGCGCGCATATCTCGAGTAGAACATCATACCCCAACTCGATCAATTTCATGCGTATAAAAGTGAGACAATGGGAGGAGAGTCGACGAGAGCTTTATTAAATTCTTTACCCGAATCCGACACTAACTAGTTTCAGTGTTCGGCCCCTATAGTACAGGTCTGATTTTCACTCTTGTTGAACGTATGAATTCGCGAATGATAGAGCAGACTGAGGTATTGCATGATTAGGCGGCGCGGTAAGAAATGGACGAGGAATCCACAACAACTCCGCAAATATATCCACAATCGATGAATAAGAATATATTTTGAGAAGTCCAGGAATCGTTTTTGGGTAGTGTGCTCGAGTAGGGTCACGTTAATTTCTGGCTCGCACAGCTTTCTTGGCCTGTTCTGTCTCCGCAATGAGTTCATGCGATATGTTTTCCACAAACTACGCAGTTTTCAGCGGGCTACAGACTCTGAACAATCACATTGACTTACCCACTCAAGTGCCTCATCGACCCCCTCGCCAGTTATCGCAGACACACCCTGCTGCACGTAAGCCATCTATCTGCCGCACAATGCGACTCGGAATTACCTTCAGGGCTATCAGCCGTCCTGAACTTGCCATTGTCTCGATATCCAGCGCATCTTCAATGACGTTCAGTTTCTCTGCACCATATAGATCGATTTTGTTGGCCAATACGAGTACAGGATGCTGTTTTCCCGTCCTCTGCCACAGCCACATTAGCTCCTGCTTAGCTTCAGCAAACCGTGTCGGCGAAGCCGCGTCGAGGACGAAGATGAAGGCGTGCGCGTTCCAGAGATCTCCGTCGAAATTAAGGACGCGAAGGGGATTGCAGCAAGGGCACTCACAGGATCGCGAGAGCGTACGGATCGTGCGAGAACCTCCAAAATCCCATATGGTGATACGGTGTTGGCCGTAAGCAAAGTTGTCAATGTTCCAACCTAGAATCTCAACTTGATCACGAATGTCGAGAACTGAAGGAAAGAGAGACAACGAACCCATTGTAGGGATAGTGGTTGGCAGCACGCCTCGCGGCAGCTCATGCAATCTTGTAACCCGAAAGTAGAAGCTCGTTTTCCCCGCATCGTCGAGGCCCAGCATCACAAGTTCTTTGCCAGCAGTGAGGAGGTTTATACTTATGTAACAGTGGGTCAGCTCAACAGACCGAAAGTTTTTGGCGAGCCAAGGAGATGGGCCGTGCGACCGGTTAATGTTGAAATGGTCGAGCCCATGCAGATACGACCAGGAAATTCAGAGTTCAGCAAACTTTGAGGACTCAGCACACTGAGGACAGATCGTAGGCCCGAGAGTCAATCATCAGCCTGTGACGCTTATATGTATATTGTTTAGGTTGAAAGAGCTGTGCGCTTGTCGGAGACACGCTCGACACGGCGTGTACACGTCTACGAGACGCCGAAGCTGGCGAAGGGAGAGAAAGAGTGGCTGCATCTTGCACAGCCACGGAACAAGTTGACTTGAAACCAATACGGTATACCACCTTCAACTCACCAAACTTAAAATGGCGCGCCTCAGCCTTCATCTACACCCTCAACGAATACTCCATGGGCTCTGTTATTTCCACGGCAAAGGTGGCCGTCAGCGCCCTTCTTGGGTCTAAGAAATTCAGTAGGTCTTTTTCCTTGCTCAATTTCCTTCACAGTTTTCCAAGACATCGATACAGCTCTGTTTATGGTCGGTCTCGACGACGCAGGTAAGACCAGCTTTCGAAGCCGCCTCAAGCGGCGCGTGCCCAAAGGGACTGCGCTTCCAGTTACCATCCCCACGATAGGTGCAGATCAGCTTTTGCGTTTTTCGTGGTCCTGGAATTAAGCATCTAATCGTGCGAGCAGGCTTCGAAGTCGAATCCATTCCGTACGGCCAGCACACTATCGAGATATGGGATCTCGGAGGCTTGGAAAAAATACGACCATGCTGGCACTGTTGTCAGTAGTATTTCGTTTTCCCGTGTAGATTTTTTTCTTACTTATCCAATTTCCTAAACAGATTACTGGCATGCCCACGCTTTTTCTTTCGTCGTCGACGCGGCCGCACCTGCCCGGTTTGCGGAAGCCAAGGACGAGCTGGAGAGAGTGTGGTTGGGGACGGAAACCCAATACCCTTTACTTGTGATCGCGAATAAGATGGATCTGGCCGGCGCTGTGGATTTATGTCTCATTGAGGAGGCACTTGGTATTCAGCGGCTTGCCCGGTCGGGTCGGGCAATAGCTCTCAAGGTGCGGATCGTATGTCTTGGCGCGGTAACCCTTTTTCCCTAACGAGCTACAGGGTGTATCGGCTTTGAACGGGGATGGGTTTGATGAGGTACTGGAGTGGGTGAGTTGATCTGCATGCATCTCCTTGGAAGATAATTGAGAAACGACCGCAGCTGGTGCAGAATATTTCATACACAGTCAGTCAAGGGGGTGGCTGAAGCAATGTTATTTTCGCTGCTGAAGACAAATTTTCGAGTCGGAAAGCTTTTTCGTGAACCCGACTGCTTTGACTGCTCATGAGTGAGTCGTGTTCTGCTGCTCATTTTCTTGGTCATTTGTGCAAACGACGATACACCTCGAACTCTTCTTCTTCCCATGGAAGCTGCTACTTGTAGACCTGCTTGTGGATCACGTTATATGTGCGCTAGTAACCGACACGTCCGACACGCCGGCCGCCGTGTACACGTCTATGAGACGCCGAAGCTGCAAACGGGAGAGAGAGAAAGAGTGACTCTTCATGCACAGCCACGGAACAAGTTGACTTGAAACCAATACCGCCTGAGCAAACTTAAAATGGCGCGCCTCAGCTTCATTTATGCCCTCAACGAATACTCTATGGGCTCCGTCATTTCCACAGCAAAGGTGGCAGTCAGCGCTCTTCTTGGGCCTAAGAAATTCAGTAGGTCTTTTTCCTTGCTCAACGTGCTGTCCAGTTTGCCATACAAACATCGATACAGCTCTAATGATGCTCGGCCTCGACGACGCGGGTAAGACCAGCCTTCTGGGCCGTCTCAAACGGCGCGAAGGTACTACGCTTCCACCCACCATCCCCACTATAGGTGCAGATCAGCTTCGGGCTTTCGTAGTCCTCGAATTCAGCATCTAATTTCGCGAGCAGGCTTCAACATCGAATCCATCTCGTACGGCCAAAACACTATCGAGATATGGGACTCCGGAGGCTTAGAATCCATACGATCATGTGCGCGCTGTTGTCAGTGGTATTTTCCGTTCTCCCCTTTGACTCGCCCGAAAGAATTATTTCACTTATTTTTCTCGAAACAGATTACTGGCACGCACAAGCTTTTGCTTTCGTCGTGGACGCAGCCGCACCTGCCCGGTTTGCCGAAGCCAAGGATGATTTGGAGAGAGTGTGGTCGGGGACGGAAAATGAATTCCCTTTTCTTGTCATCGCGAATAAGATGGATCTGGCGGGCGCTGTGGATCTATGTGCCATTGAGGAGGCACTTGGTATCCAACGGCTTGCTCGATCGGGCCGGGCAATAGCTCTCAAGGTGCAGATCATATGTCTTAGGGCAGTAAACATTTTTCTAAAGAGCTACAGGGTGTATCGGCTTCGAACGGGGATGGGTTTGACGAGGTTATGGAGTGGGTGAGTTTATCTTCATTTATCTCATGAAGAATAGTTGAGAAACGAGCGCAGCTGGTGCAAAATGTTTCATACGCAGTCATTGCCAGACATAGTAAAGCGACTGGCTGAAGCAATGTTTTCTCGCTGCCCACTGCGCATTCTTCAACTTCATTTCAAATTTCCCGGTCGGAAAGCGTTTGTGAATCCGACTGCTTTGACTGGTCATGGGTGAGTCGCGTTCTGCTGCTCATTTTCTTGCTCATTCGTGCAAACGACGATATGCCTCGTAACGAACTCACGACTTCGAATGGAAGCTGTGATTACGTCATAAGGCTGGAGTCACCTTGACCACAACCACCATGAGCAGGATCACACCAGAGGAAATCGATGAGCTCGCGGAGAAGGAGGGCTGGTTTCGCCCTGTATTCGACCAACCGCCATTCACCCTCATCCTCCAATACCTCGCCGGCACTCTTTTTCTCGAGGACACAGTCACTCAACTGACAACCCCAATCAACGCCTCGTACTCCAGCGCCGACTCAGGCAACGCCGTCCGCCAGGCTGAATCGGACGCCGCCGCTCAACGAGAATTTCACAGCGAAGCTGCAGCGCAGGAGCTATGGGGCGATCCCTTGTCTGAGGACGAGGTGCCTGCAGAAGAAGTTCCTGACGCGCCAAGCACGGAGGGCCAGCTCTGGGAGCTCTGGTACGCTGTTCTGCACGCTGCAAAGCGCTACACCTGGCGAAACAACGAGAATAACGCGCATGGCAAGCTCGTCGCGCTCGTAGCCGCCATTAAGCGCGTCCCCAATCCGTCTCTGCCCCCTAATGCGAACAAAGCGCTGCGAGGCAACTGGATCTGGGAAACCGGAACACTCTGGTCGGACCTTCTGTTGCTGGGGGCGTCGTCACGGGAGGTGTGGAACGACTCGCCTGGGACGGGGGCTGGGTCCTCAGACGCCGCAATCGTAGCTTGGACCAACGTCAATGCGTTTATCGCGCGTTTGACCTCGGAAAATGTGAACGACTATTCGCTATATGCGATCTGGGCCATGCGGGACACGTTAGAGACTGACCGCAGCGAGGAAGCCAGTGAAGAGGGGGGGACGGGGCTTGATGCTTGCGTTCCCGCGGCAGCTGCGTGGATACTTATCTGGGGAAGACCCATGTTTGAACGGCGTGAGGTATATGAGCGCAGTCCGACTCGAGGAGATCCAGGGAGACCTGGCGATCTTATGGTCCAGAGAACCAAAAACAAAGAATCCGCATGGACAATTCAAAGGTGGGCATTCTGGAAGGCAAGATTTGAAGAAATCAGTCTCGCGCAGGATGTGAAGGAAGAGACGAGGATCGCTGCACGAGAGGCCTTCGAAAAGATGAAGGAAATAGAGTTGCACACGTAAATATTATGGATCGGATTCACGCTATCAAAGCTGGTGACAAATTGAACCTGCCTCAGTACTTATAAGCATACACAAAACTTGGCTTCACTCCAACTTCACTAGCTTCACTCACTCCTCGCCATTGAGATCGTTAGATGCAGCACCCGTTTCAGCTACCATTATAGTGCTCTACTCGCGCCGTCACGTCGCGTCCGACGATAGTGGACATGGTGGATGTCACTTGAACGCGCTTTTTTTCCCTCTTCGCGTCTGATGCCAACCTCAAACCACATCCTCAACCATCGCTACAAAAGCTCTAGCCAGATTCAGACTCTAAGCTGGGTGTTGTGAATACATACTCAATTCCGGTGCCCTTATCGCCGCGTCGAACGATGGCATAGGCTGTCGCAAAGGAGAAGGGATCGTCAGACTAAACACTGATGTCCTACGCCAAGGTTCGACGAACAAGAAAGAAGAAGAACAACGGCAACTTCATGCTTAGGTTGATTCAAAAAATTGTGCGTGGCCAAAATGATTTGAGCATTATGTTCGCACATTCATCTACTTACCTGACTTTTCATCGAGAATCGCTGTGTTTTCTAGTTTCCTCCCCACCATTGTGAGCTACTTCCTGCCTTATGAAAAGGCTGTTGCTGCGTCGGAAGACGTCAGACTAGACAGTGAATGGTGATCTGAGTCGTCGTGATCCCACTACGATTCAGTATAAGGACCAGTGAGTTCGCGGCAGCTGACTTCGCCTGAGCGCATGGCGACACCAACTCAAAGAATCTTGGTACGCTGGCGCAAAGATTCAAGTGGACAATGCCGGCCGCGGTGACAGACGAAGACCAGGACAACGTCAAGAAGCCACTTGAAAGCCACAGAAGTAGATGAAAGGTAAGAAGGCGGCGTAACATTGCGTGGAGGTGCCACTGTTTTCGGTCTTCCAGTCCATCGGTATTCGAAACAGACTAGCAACATCGTGGTTGGGAACAACAGCCAACGGACACAGGACAGCGCCGAAACGGCGACGGTGGTGATCTACGGTGATCTAGCCAATCAGGCTCGCGCGCCTGAGTAACTCCGAGCCAGGGTTATTCAGCCGGCGACCCCCTCTTTCACTCTGACAAACCTGGAACTAGCTGAACTATGGGTGCGTATGGTCCTGGATACGCAGGTAACATACGGATCATTGACTCGATCCAGGTCATCCTCAAGAATGGTTTAAAGAGCGGGGTCAAGGCGCTCTTTTCCAAAGGCGCCGGGATGGTTCATCCCACCAGGTACGTTCCTTGAGTCGAATTTAGCTTTGGTTCAGGTTGAACTTGGGTTAGGTCTAGGAGGGCGAAGAGCCTGAAGGTTGACCATCTCGTTTGGCGTACGAATGCCCCTTTGAGCGGAGCGGAGGTTGCGCAGGTTGCAGATCTGCTTCGGCAAGCTAAAGCCGTCCCAGACGAGGCTGCTTTCTCGGCGCAGATTCAGTCCTACAAGATTGCTCTCGCGCCCCACAAGAAACTGCCTCTAGAAGTATTGGCAGAGATATTCGTTCACTGCGTCGGAACTCCAATCATCCTGCCTCCCTCTCCCTGCGAACCGGCTTTGGCTATTGCTGCGACTTGCAGATCTTGGCGACACATCATCCTAAACATTCCCAACCTCTGGAACAATATCTTCCTTGATTTCAGAGGCTCCAAGCCTGTAAAATTGCTCGAGTATGCGAAGCTTTGGATCTCTCGCAGCGAGAATACACTCATCACCATCCGCAACTCGACTTCGCGATACACCGAGAATCGCATGATGAGGGAGAATGTCGACCCTATCACTTTTCTTGTGGCACCATACGCTGCTCGTTGCCGCGAGATCGACTTGCGTTTCCTCGAATCGTCTATCGACGAATTTTTCACCCTCCCTACGGGCTCGATCGAACGCCTCGAAGTTCTCTACCTCGAGACTCTAGGATTCACCATGCCTTTTTCTCATACGCCGGACCAACCGTTCGACGTCTTTCGCTCTGCACCGCGTCTTCGACGGGTTCTCTTGTCTACAGACCTCTGCAGCCTTAACCCGCAGATTCTTGGCCTTCCATGGGAACAGCTGACTAGCCTACATTTCATCGCTACTTACATCCCTCCCCTCGCCGTACATACCATACTCCGACAAAGCCGTTCCCTCCTCGAATGCAGCTTCTCGATCATCCAACTCGACGATGCCACTGCCATGGAGCTCAACGCTCTCCCCCAAACCATCCTCCCAACTCTAAAATCCCTCATGGTCGAATTCTCGCCCCAAGCACTCGACTACGCGCCTTTCCTGCGCCCCCTCACCCTCCCAGCCTTAACAGACCTCGAGCTCCGCCCCCTCGAGGCCGGCTTCCTCCCCCAATGCCCCTGGTCCCAACGCGCCTACACCGGCCTTCTCGCGCGCTCGCGCTTCACCCTCCGCCGCCTCGCCATCCTCCACTACACCATCTCCCCCGGCGACCTCGAAAGCATCCTCCTCGGGATGCCCTCGCTCGCAGATTTCCACCTCTACCTCTGGGACGCGGAGCCGACGGAATGGGATCGAGACATTCTCGCGGGCCTCGCGAGCGGCGCGCTGCTCCCTAAGTTGGAGGTGCTCACGTTTAGCACGTACCCGCTTCCGGAGTTGCTTGCGGCTCTTGAGGAGCGCGTGCGGATGCAGCAGTTTGGGGGAAGAACGAGGGAAGGGATGGCGCGTTTAAAAGCCCTGAATATGTCAATGTCAGGGAGGAACGACGTTTCGCCTCAGGAGATGACGCGATTCATGCTGCTTGAGGCTGGAGGCGGACCGAAGTGCAGAGCGTTTATCCATACGAGGTCGTACGCGCATGATAGGTCGACGACACAAATAAACGTTACTTGAGTTCCGGCTTGCTCATCTCCTGTCGGTGTCATCCTGGCACGTCCCCCTCACGATCCTCATCTTTTTAGCAGCTTTTCGATTTTAGTGTATAATACATCAGAGATACCTATCACATTCGTTTTGCCTAACGATCTGAATTCCAACTATTGCTGCTGCTGCTGCTCCCGTACTCGATAATAGCTGCTTTGACCATTCGAGGCGTGGATCGCGCTCGGTCGCGGTGGTGGACTGGGAATTGGAGGTGGAGGTAGATAAGGCAGAGGAATATCAAGCATGCTTGGGGGAATTGGCACCGGGTCGATGAGATGCTCTGCTTGGGACCTAAAAATACAGTGTATGAGAAAAAGAGGGAAAGATCGCAATCTGAAAACGACGCACCCAAAATACCCCCTCAACAAATTATCCAGCGCCGCCTCCTTGCCCTCCCTCTCCCGCTTCAACTCCGCCCGCACCCTCCGCAGCTCGTTCGCCAAGTGCTCGTTCTTCGCCACCGCATACTGGTGCTTGGCCTTCATGATCAAATACATCGTCATCTCCGGCGTCCGCCCAAACACAAGTCCATCCGCGGGGTTGTAATGTGCTCGTAGACGCGCCGGGAGCGTCTCCACCGACGCCCCCACGTCATCGTCGTCATCGGTCCGCGGCGGCGTTTTCATCCCCGCCGACATGGGCGACAGCGGTGCGCGCGGCCGCTCGCTGAAGTCGCGCTGCGTGAGCACGGACGTCGTGGCAGTCGCACCGGCGGCGGGGTCCTCCGTCTCGACCGGTGGGTTCGCGTCGACTTTGAACGTGCTGAAGGAGGATGAGGAGCTGTGGAGGAGCGGCGGGGCAACGGGGGGTGGGGGCGGTGGTGTCGTCGGCGTTTTTTCGCGCTCTTCGGGGGGTGGAGGCCGCTTGCGTCTGCGGGAGCCACCGCGGCCTGGGAGGGGTGGGGATACGTTGTGTTGGAGGCGCATGTGTTTTGCGAGGGCGTCTGAGCGTGTGAAGGACTTGTCGCACTCTGGTGAAGGCAGATTGGCATAGGATTACCTGGACAATAAAAACACGCACCAGGACGGGAGCAAGTGAAGGGTTTCTCGCCTGTGTGTGATCTTATGTGGGAGATCAAGGCAAATCGAGAGGTTTGGGGAAGACTGCGCCGCTGGCAGGTGGTCCATTCACACGTGTAATTAGCCTTGTGAACTCCGACGTGCACTGAACAAGATAGAAGTTCCAGAAGACAAGAATACAACGGATGGACTGACTGGTATGGATATGGTCAATCAAAGTCGGAAGATGGGTGTACACCAAGCCGCAATTCTCCCACAAGCAAGTGACGCTGTCCTCTGAGTCTCGGAATTCATGGAAATGGGTGACTGGGGGAGTGCCTGAATGCGAAGGGTTGGAAGAGAAGTCTTCGTCGTCGCTGGGATATTGGCCCGGCAGAGGATCAGCAGACAGAGAGCGAGAGAAAGAGCGCGACGTTGGCTCAGGTTCCGGGGATCTTGACTGCGAGGCGAGAGCTAAAGTAGCTTGGGGAACAGGAACGGTATGCACAAATACGAGTTCTGATTCTGCTTGAGGTGGCGTAGCCATCTTTTGGTGCCAGTTCCGTCGTGGTGGAGGTAGAGAACAAAGTTGGCAAGCGAGAGACGCCGTGACAGCTCCTCCCAAAAAGGAAATTGATTGTATCATTAGAGGTCAGCTTGAGCCGAATGAAGAAAGATTGTCATTTTCATCGCAATCTACTTAGCAACTCATTCATCGGCTTGCCCCGAATGAATGGATCCGCCACTGCGTCCCGCTCGGTTCAACCGGAGAGCAAGATATATATCGTCCAAAAGCAACACGGTTTACAAGATATTGGCGACCTCGGGCGCGACTTCCCGCCAAACTTCTATCATTTCCGACCACACCTTCGCTTGTACACTCAAACCTGCCGGGGTTTTGGTCCAGGAGGGAGGTCTCAGTGATGGCATTACTTAGGTGGAGTGACAAAGAAAGGATGAAATAACGCACTCTTTTACTTTGCAAGCGTACACAAACGCTCCGGGCTTTGTGGGACGCAGCACTCCATATAGCAAAGTCAAAGCGCCTTGCGCAGCGGTAAAACCTATGCGGTGGATGAGGAATCTGCGAAAAGTTCAGAAACACAAAATACATTGAGATGACAATATGTAGGATGTACGTACATCACTGCAGAAGGCAGCTCGAATTCCCTCGCTATTTCAGTCACACAAAGGCCGGGCGATACCACACTATTGAGTTTCAGCGTCTCGCAAACAGTCGAAAGTAATAACGACGTACTTGACAACAACGCCCTGAGCTTGAGGCAACTTTGATAGTTCACGGGCGGTGAAGAAATTGAACAATTTGGATGTGGGATAACGGTCCGACATATTGGAGCGATCTTTGTCGTTCATAGCTTCCAAACTCTTCGGAGTTGAACGCTCTGCGAACTTGGCCAAGAACATGGCTGGAAGATTATATCAGGCCGATGAAATTGAACCAAAAAAAAATCAAAATATGTACCTTCTGAACCTGTAATGGTGAGATGTGGAGGCAATGCTTTATCCGGAAGTGGATGGGAGAGTTTCGATGTGGCCTGGAGTTTAGGCAGCAACAGAACTCCTAAAAGACCAGTAGAAAGCCCATTGACGTGCAGCCTGTGATCTGTAATTGAGATTGCGTCTTCAAAATGCAGTTGAACCGAACGTACACTTTCTCCCATCCGTCATCTGTTAACCCCCATTGATAAGAACTAATCCCAGCATTGAGTATTGCTCCGTCTATACGTTCCAGATCCGAATTTGCCCTTTCAGCGAATTTTCTGACACTCGAGAAGCTAGCCATATCAAGCTCCCATACTTCAATTGAGCCCTTGAAGCCTGTCTCCGCGATGATAGTCTCCTTTGCAGCATTTCCCTTTCCCAGATCTCGCACAGCAAGAATGAGGAGCGCAGGGTTCAGTCGGGCAAGATGGATAGCGACTTGGAGACCGATTCCAGTGTTGCTGCCAGTAACAAGATACGTGCGACCCGTCAGATCAGCTTTGCTGTCCTCCAACCTGCTGAAGAACTGCACGCTCAAGAACATGGAGGCGAAGCTGAGAATTTGTCCCATTTTGATTGAAGTGAAGCTCGAGAGCTCGAGGGGTAGCGTATGTCATCCTTGGATGTTCGTTCCGCCTATAAGTAGGTTGAGAGAAACGGGCGCCGGTGTTATGTCCTGGCAGCTATTTGAATAATTTTTTTTTCAAATAGAAACGGTATATCAACTGGGCTCCGTATACTACCAAAGAGCTTCTGGTGTATTTGGATGAACATTGTTCAACATACTTCTTTTTCAACGTATTTCTTTTTCCATCAGCTTCAAGTCGCTCGTTCGAATCTGCGAGGTGTTTTTTGATTCCTTCCTTCGACAATATCCCACATAGGTGGACGGGCCAGCTCTTTTACAGTACGGTCTCGTCGCATGCCTCATAAACAGGATGTATAATGTATAAGATAGAATTACAGAGAGTATAAGCATTCACAAAGTATTAAGTAGAAAAAAACCTTTCGGCCCAGTTGCCCTGACGTTCCAAAATACGGGCAGCGCTTGCGATCTCCTCGACCGGGACAGTCATATTTATTCTTCTGGACACTCGCCGAGGGCACTGCCCAGTCCGCACTTTCGTGTCAAACGACTCGACCTCAAACGTGACGGCGCTCTCCTTCCGAATGTTGTAACCCGAAAAGAGGGCGTCGAGCTACTTGCCAGCGAAGACGAGGTGTTATTGGTTCCTGGATCTTCGTCTTCACGTTGTCGATGGTGTTGGACGACTCACCCTCAAGTGTGACGGTCTTGCCGGTGACCATCTTGAAAAATCTGCATATCATCGCGAAGACGAAGGACGAGGTGGAGAGTCGAGTGCTTCTGAATGTTATAGTCAGAGAGTGTGCAACCGTCCTCGAGCTGCTTGCCGGCAAAGATGAGGCGCTGTTGGTCGGGGGAATGCCCTCCTTGTCCTGAATCATCGCCTTCCCGTTGTCGTTAGCGTCGTAAAACTCGACCTCGAGGGTGATGGTCGTGCCTGTGAGAGTCTTCACGAAGATCTGCACACCACCGCGAAGACGAAGCTTCGAAAGGGCTGCAGGAGATGAGCATTGACTCTGAAAAGACAAACAGGGCAACATACTGAGGTGCAACGTGCTGGGATGTTTTAGTCAGAAAGGCTGTTCTCGAGCTGCTTGCTGGTGAAGATGAGGAGGAGGGATATTGTCTTGTCCTAAACCTTGGCCTTCACGTTGTCAGCGTCGAATGACTCGACCTTTGAGGTGATGGTCTTGCTCATAAGCGTCTTGACGAAGATGCCTCAAACGTAGGCAAGGTGGAAGGTGGATGTGGTGGTCCGAGAGGGTACGGCGGCCGTCCAGGGGTCTTCACAGATATCTGCAAACCACCTCAGTAACGCAGGACAGAGGTGGCTCTACAAGAATAAAGAAAATCTTTCAAACGAGAAGTAGGTGAGCCGACGAACGGAATGAAAAAGACGGTGTATGGACTTACATGCGCCACAGTCAGATTCTAGCACCAACAAAAGGCTGTGACCAGATGTGCACGAAGCTTGTGTAACATTTTCAGGCAACAGATAGACGTCGAAAGGCTTGCAGTCGTTGGTGGAGCAAGCTGTCGATGTTGTCCGTGCGGACCGTGTAGGGGCGCCGCAAATTTTTAGACGATCCGAGAGAAGCGTGGAAGAGCCCCAGGTTATACAAATAGTCCACTGAATGAGAGAGCGAGAGATTTGAGGGGCGGACGAGAGGGAACGAGCCAGAGAGAGTCGTGCGCAGCGTGCTGGCACTGGACAAGAGGCGTGAGAAAACATTTCCGAGTAAAGGCATAAGCTCATGTCCAAATATGGGCATAAGCGCTGCCAGGGCACTGCACTATCGTCGAGAAACGGAATTTCGGTTGATATCAGAAACAAGGATAAACAGGATGCGTCGTGTTGGGTTAGTCATCGGAAACCTCTAAAAGGCAGGAAATTCTCAGCGTTCAAGTCACGTGAAAGTTGAAACTCGATTTTTCCCGAAACTATCGGGGCACCGAGCATACCGGATGTATTTCATCCACTTGGCAATTCGAGCCGTTCAGGGAGACTCCTTCAAGTTCGTTTGCCAATAGTTCGAGGTCAAGGTAAGAAAGCAACTGGGATGTTTTTCAACTCACCAAAACACAACCGACACACTCACACAAAGTTCAAGCTTGACAATTTATCGGTTCAACGATCGAATATTCCGGCTAATAGGCAAGGATATGCTCAGTCACCATATACGACAGATGATGCCCAACAACTTCTTGAGTCGCGATGATGACGAACGTTTCGCAATCTCACGCAGATCTTAAATTCTAAAGTACCGTCTTTCATTAATTTGCGCCCAGGTCAAGATACATAAAAAACAAACAGCTAAACGCTGACCAGGTCAGCCACCTCGGGAGCAAGTGTTCGCCACACTTCAACCATCTCTGCCCAAACCTTCGCTTGCAGATCTAACCCCTGCTTGGTTGTAGTCCACGATGGAGGTCTTCAATGACTCATAAGGAAAGTAAATTCAGACGAAGAAAATGAACGCACTCTGTGATTCTACAAGCATAGACGAACGCGCCCGCGGGCGTTGGACGGAGCAGCCCGTACAACAAGGTGAGGGCACCCTGGGAAGCGGTGAATGATATGCTGTTTATGAGCTTCCTACAAAGAATGTTAGACATGCATCGAGCTTGAAAAATCGTGAACCAACAGGCCGAGGGAGGGAACCACAAGATCTCTTCCAAGCTCCGTAGTGCACAGTCCAGGGGACACCACGCTGAAACAGGAAATCAGGGTCGGGGTCTACAAAGCAGTCGTGGAGCGAAAAATCTTACTTCACAACGACACCCTGTGCACTGGGTAATTTGCAAATTTCGCGGGCCAAGTACAGATTGAACAGCTTGGAGGTGAAGTATCGGTCACCGAGTTTGTCTTTACTCTGCGCTTCGTCGTTCATGGCCGCCAGAATTTTCGGCGCGGATTGTTGGGCGAACTTTGCCATGAACATACCTAATGGAACGTTAGGAACCCAATAGAAAACTAGACGTATTGGCTGTTGATACCTTCCGACCCGGTGATAGCGAGATGGGGCGGTAACGCTGTGTCGGGATGTGGGTGAGGAAGCTTGGAGTTAGCTTGCAGCTTGGGTAACAGCAAAACGCCCAGTAGGCCGGTAGCCAGATCGTTGATTTGCAGCCTGTAAATCTATTGAGATTCAAAATATCGTGGACGACTGTGCAAACTCACGTTCTTTCCCAACCATCATCGGTGGTCCGCCAATCCCAGATATTAATTCCCGCGTTCAAAGAGGCACCATCCAATCGTTCCAAAGTCGTATTCGCGCGCTTCGCAAACTGCTTCACGCTCGCGAAACTCGCCATATCGAGCTCCCAGACTTCGATAGAGCCTTTGAATCCCGTTTCGGCGATGATGGTCTTCTTTGCGGCCTCGCCCTTATTCAGATCGCGCACGGCGAGGATCAACAGGGCGGGATTGAGTCGCGCGAGATGCACCGCGAGCGCGAGACCAATGCCAGTGTTGCTGCCGGTAATCAGATATGTGCGCCCCGTCAAGTCAGCCTTGGTATCCTTCAACTTGCGAAAGAACTGCACGCCGAGAAACGTTGGGAGAAAACTGAGGACCTGTCCCATTTCGAGTCAGAGGCGTTGAGGAATCAGGATGCGAAAGGAGGAAGAAAGAGCTGGCTGTGGTCTCGAGCGGCGGCATTTTGTAGTGGTCTCGATCGGGATTTGTCACGGTCTTGACTCTTGCCGTCGTCTTCATCGGCTTACGAGTCCCGCTCTGTTCGTCGAAGGAGTGAAGACGCGATCGATATTGGTAAGACCTGAAGGACGGATACGCGGATACATCGTCGCTTGAGATATTTGAATTCGTAGGTTGAACGGAATGGGTCCGTCGAACTCCAGAGGCGAATTTCGCAATGTCGCAAGCATGTCCCAGGGCAAAAAACTGGGGGCAACACCCGCATCCCCGCTCTCCCGTGTTGGAGGGAGGGAAAAGTCGTTCATCACCTGTCGATGCCGCTCGGTGTGATCCGGCGGTGATTTACGACCACTGAAGAAAAAAAACAGCCCCAGTTCACATCCTAGTCTATAAAGCCACTGAGAATTACAATCCCTCCACAGACAGTACATTACGATTCATTCATCTTTATTGCCATTTCCTTCAATCTAACCTGAGAAGACACAGAGAGGGAGGGCAAACATCAGCATCACATCATTCGCACCAAGAAACACTACAGCTTCGGCTTGCCCGACGAACTCAAACTGGCGTGTAGATCGTAGAGGTCCTCTGCCGCACGCGCAATCTCCTCGCAGAAGCGTGCGTTGGGCATCTCCTTCCTCGATGTGATGGTGTATTGTAGGCGGTCTGGAGTGAAGAGAGAGAGGAGTGAGGACGGAAGAAAGAGGAAAGGAGAGTAAGGTACCGTCGTAGCCAGTCATGTACGCAACACCGAACCCATCGGGGACAACCTGGCAAGATACTCAGTCTGAGAAAGATGGGAAGAGACAATGTGAATACACACCTCGCCCCAGCCATACACCGGGAAATGTTTTGAAAAGACGGCGGACGTGCTCAAAACCCAGTAATTTGACCGCAAGAACAGAGGATCACTGAATAGAGCCGGAACGGCCTCACCCTCCTTTAACAACCTCTTCAAGCCTGGTACGCCGAGTCGTCTCAGCCATACGCCTATACCCCAAAGCAGATCGTGAAGCTTACCGAAAAGATGACGATCGATCCCCAAGCCCTTCCCGGCCGCCCTCGCCAAATTCCCATGCGTCTTAACCGCCTCGTCAAACAGCCTCTTCCTTTCCTCCTTACCAGTTTTTGCATCATCCATACTGCTCACCCACGCATCTGACTCTGTCGACACCACCCTTATCGCCTCCGTCCGCCCCTTATAAAACCGCCTCGTCGATGCTGCCTCGTACGTCCCGCCTACCCGCGTCTTATCGCCCAACAATCTACGATACGCCAGCTGCACGATCATCTGCGCCCACGAATCGGGCGACACCCCAAAGCGCTTGATCGCAGCCTTTCCGTACTTGGTCAAAAGGAATCCCAGCTCCTGGCTCTGCACCAGCTCGATGGCCGCGGCGTTCGCAGCCCCAAGCGCGGTCACCGTCGTCGGCGAGAGCTGCCAGTCGAGCGGGGTGGGTGTCGGCGCCGACGACGAGGCGTGAGCCTCTCCTGCATCGAACGACGGACTCGCAATCGCGTCGAGGACGTCGTCGCAAAGCCGCACCGTGGGCGTGCCGTCCATGACAGAGTGCTCGCCCATCAGCCCAGCGACGCCGTTCTCGTACACGATGTACTGCACGGGTTTGTCGACCCACCGGTTCTGCAGGCCAACAGGGACGTTGTCTGGGGAGACATCGCCGTGCCAGAGCGCGTGGCTGTGGTGCTCTGGGGTTGCGGGGGAGGAGGTGTCGAGGCTGATGGTGAAGGCGGCGGACTGGATGGCTTGCAGGATGGCGGCGTTGTGCGGCGAGGATGCGAGCTCGGTGTAGTCTTTGGCCCAGACGTCGCGGTTGTTGGCGGCGAGGACACCGACGCCGGGATGCTCCCCACTGGAGTTGTCGACGATGTGCTGTATTTGTCTGAAAAATCAGAACACGTTGCGAGTACGAAAAAGCAGACATACTTCTGCAGCTCTGCGACGCTCAAGAGGCGGCCGTCCGCTGCGGTTTGCACTTTCCAAGGAAGATTCTTGCGGAATACGATGATGTGGCCAGAGTCACCGACGTCGCCCGACTCAGCGTATGTTACGCTCCAGTCAAGACCTTCTGGTCCGGGAACACGACAGCAGTCGAACATCCAGCGGTAAGTGTCCATACATATCGGGCCTTCCTTGGTGGCTTCGGGCTTGAGCAATCCTTTCTTGTATTGTTGTCGGAACAGCATCGTAGCACGCGCGAGATAAGCGGCCCTGGCGACAGAAAGCGGTCCTTCAGCCTTATGTGGATGGTCATCGAAACCGTCTACAAATTGTTATACCTTCATCGTGCAACAAAATACATAGAACTCACAATAATATGAAACGTTAATTACCACCGAGTCTCTATAGCCTAGATAACCTATGTTATCCCACCATTCCTCCAGCCAGTGTTTGTGAGTCTTGAATCGGTCAAGCAAGCGCTGATGAAGCTCGGGTCCTTTCTTCTCCGCGAATTCGGCGATCTTGGCCTCTGTAGTATTCAGTTCTTCTTGAGACCACGCTAATGGCCGCAAAGACTCCTTCAGACGCGTCAAGGTCGTCTGTAGTTCGGGTACAGGAAGCAGGGGAAGAGAAGGCTGAGCCGCAAAAGTGGTAGTGCCAGGTAAAGGTTCCGGGGCGGCGCTTTTCCAATTCGCTGGCTGAGAAACGGACATTCTTGTCGACATAAGCCGCCGAGTGGCCTGGCTAGCTGGACGATGGGAGAGACGAGCAAGCATACCCCCTTCGACGGCCCTTCAACCGGTCTTGGTCGAAAACACGGGCCACTTCTAATAGACGGATCACAGGCGAAGGATACCGATGCTGACAGCTTGGCACAGCCTGCTGCGTTAACTTTGAAGAAGCTTAAAGGAAGCTTCGAAACCTTACCTGCTTTGACTTGCTCTAACGAAGCAGTATACCGCTGAGTGACTCAGTGAATCATCAGTGTTGGGAGAAAGCAGGGAGAAATACGGTCGCGAGGGTTAGGGTTTGACCCACAGATTCAGAGCCTGAGGCTCTCGAAGCACATCCAAGATGTTCAAATTCACGGCGGCAGTATCGGTTTCATACCATAGCTGCCTCCCGCTTCAGCAACCAGAAGAGAGGGTAAGCCAGGTCGACCATAAATTTTCGTGATTTCGGGGTTAGTGGTTAAGCGAACAGACTTCCTCTTTTCTTTCACATTCCCTGCTTCAAACCCTTCGAAGATGGGGCAATTCTTGAGCTTCGTCCCTATGTCTTTCAGCGCGCAGTTCTTTCGCAAGTTGGCAGACAGCAAGGCTGACTTGGAGGGGCGCACGTATCTGGTCACTGGAAGCAACACTGGCATTGGCCTAGGAGTCGCGGTGCACCTTGCGCGACTCAATCCCGCCCTGTTGATCCTCGCCGTGCGCGATTTGGATAAGGGTGCAGCCGCAAAGGAGACTATCATCGCCGAAACTGGATTCAAGGGCTCTCTTGAAGTCTGGGAGCTCGATATGGCGAGTTTCGCGAGCGTGAAGAAATTGGCGGAACGCGTGAACACCACTCTGAAGCGATTGGACGGTGCCTCTTTGAACGCGGGAATTAATCTCTGGGATTGGCGGACCACCGATGATGGCTGGGAACGAACGTGAGTTTCGTGCTTTCTTCCCGCCGTTTCGATAGTATAGACCAACAATACTGTACCTCCCTGTATGGAAGCAACCAGCGAGGGACCGTGACAAAATGGTTGCCTCATTTTCAGGCAACCGACCCGCCGTGAGCCGTGACCGTTGCCAAAGGAGGCAACCGTCTGGTTCAAAAAATTCGTGAAGAAGCCATCAAATCGTTGAATTCACTACAATTTCGAGGGATGTCGGCCAATAAGCAGCACAAAAGGTAAGCACAGACCCACCTGTGTATGTTCCCAGGCCAAAAACTTTTTTTTCGTGTTGCGTCACGATTTTTTCAAGGCAACGGCCTCAATCGTGACCGTGACCACCTCAAAAAGAGGCAACACAACCGACCCCACCGTTACCGTGACGGTTGCCTCCATACAGGGAGGTACAGTATAACAGTTTACAAGTCAATGATCTCGCCACTGGGCTATTGGGTCTTTTATTACTACCAAAATTGCAAGCTACCTCCAAGCTCCCTCATCCGCATACCGATACAGCACTACCGCCTCCGAGTCATCTCACTATCACTGGGTCGGAAGGTATTCACCACTGAGTCATGTCGAATTCTTGTTCAGATTTTGTCACCAGGGATGTTCTTGGCCAAGTTTTCTGAAAAATTCGCTCCCAAAATTCTGGAAGCCATGAACGACCAAGCACAGTGCAAAGATATTCGTGACCGATATTTCACATCCAAGCTGCTTAATCTATACTTGGCACGGGAAATATCAAAGTTACCGCATGCCCAGGGCGTTGTGGTCAAGTAAGTAATTTACTACTTGTCCACAGAGCGGCGCAACTCTAATGTTGAAATGTGTAGTGTGGTTTCCCCTGGCCTTTGCAACACGGAAATTGCCAGAGATCTCAACGTTCCCTCCTTTGTTATGTTAGTCTTCGATTTCAGCTCGTTGTTATACATTTGTCTGGATGACTTCCTAGATCTCTTGCTAAACGTGCAGCCTTCACCCCTTCCCAAGGTGCCCTGACTCTGCTCTACGGTTTGCTCCGCGACACGCCACCTGGAGCGTTCATATATGCATGTAAAATCACAGAGTACGCTCATTCCTCCGTCCGAAATTTTTCTTCCTTCCTTACGAGTTATCGAAGACCTCCGTCCTGGACTAAAACCAAGCGAGGATTAGATTTGCAAGCGAAAGTTTGGTCGGAGATGGTTGAAGTGTGGCGAATAGTCGCTCCCGAGGTAATCGACCTTGTGGCCGTTTAGCTGAGGATTCTCTGTATCCGATTCTGCAAAATTGAACATTTTCAAGAAGGTCCCCTCTTGTCTTCAGGGATTGCAACGCGCTTGAACAATGAACACAAGACTCAGAGTTCTGGTGCGAGATATAGATTCCCGGGCGGGGTAGCTTCCACATGAAATACCTCTCAAGAACACCTCGCTTTAACCCATATACGCTCATGAGCGTCGCCTGACAGCACGGATGCTAAAGGATCGAACACAGGGGCGTGGGAATGTAACTTGCAGAGCCGGAAGTCCGGACCGAGATCCGGGCTGTCGGCGCTAAGTTAACCCACAGCGAGTCGAAAGTTGCGGAAAAGTGCCTCTTCTCCGTTACCCCAATGTCCTCCACCTCTGGAATCGCAATTTTAGGATCTGGTATCTTTGCCAAGGAAGGTAAGGTGTCGTCCACATCCAGGAATTGACAACTGTTTTACATTTCAATGAAAATGCAGCA
Organism: Favolaschia claudopus; assembly: GCA_037176885.1. Classification (NCBI taxonomy): domain Eukaryota; kingdom Fungi; phylum Basidiomycota; class Agaricomycetes; order Agaricales; family Mycenaceae; genus Favolaschia; species Favolaschia claudopus. The sequence continues at coordinate 811,397 of JAWWNJ010000063.1, read as the reverse complement.
CATCTTCCCGCTCTTGTAGCGTTAGGCAGTAATGCGCCGCCTCTTCTCGCGGTGTATTCACGCTCCGAGAAGAGTTCACACGAATTTGCGGACGCAGCGGCTGCAGCAGGCATCTCCCCAACCCCCGCGATCTACCACGATGGGGATCCCTCCATGAATTTGGACGCCTTGCTCGCGCGGTCGGATATCAACGCAGTCATTGTGGTCCTTCCGATCACCCTGCAGCCTTCGATCATCCGCAAGGCTTTCGCTGCGGGGAAACATGTTTTGAGCGAGAAGCCTGTTGCACCTGACGTTGCCGGGGGAATCGGTCTAATCAATGAATACAACGAGAAGTATAAGAAAAATCTGGTTTGGCGGGTTGCGGAGAATTTCGAAGCGGAGCCTGGGTTTCGTGCGGCCGGGGAACTCATTGCGGCGGGTAAAATTGGCAAGGTTAATTTCTTCAAGGCGATCGTGGTGAACCACATCGACGTGGAGAACAAATATTATAAGACACCGTGGAGAACGATTCCAGACGTGCGTTATGTTCGTTTTGATCTTTGGATCGAGTCATAATTCATTCTTGCAGTATCAAGGCGGTTTTTTGGTGAGTACCATAAAATGTCCGACGACCCTTACGGCTTAATGAGCCATGAACAGCTCGATGGTGGTGTTGTATGCTTTCGACGTCTACTTTTTCTTACACTATGATCTGATCTTTACGCTCAGCATACGGTCGCGGCCTTGCGAATCATGTTACCCAAGCCCTTGACTCATCTTTCGGGCGTCGCTTCATTGAACCATGAATACCTTAAGCCCCATGACACGATTCATGCGGTTGTTAAAGCGGGCTCTGACTTCCACGGCATCGTCGAGCTCTCATTTGGTGCCCCCACCAAAACCACCCCCACTGCGGACCAGTTCGTGATAATTGGGTCCGAGGGCTGGCTGACAGTCAATTCCGCCAACGTCGAAGGAACAGGGCAGGTTCTACGTATTCTGGTTAAACGGGCAGTGAAGGTCGAGGGAAAACCGACTGAAGAGGTGGAAGAAATAATCGAAAAGCCGAAGATAGGTGTCGAGGCGGAGTTCGGGAGCTTCTTTGACGCGATTCGCGGCAAAGAAACACTGGATATTGGTGACCCCCTCACCGCTTTGGGCGACGTTGCGTTCATCCAGGCTGGATTGAACAGTGGAGGAGCCTCGATTGATTTAGCGAAGCTAGTGTCCGATGGGAAGTAAGGACGTGATTCTCTGGTAATGAACCAACTTTCACTTGAAATCTATCTCGAATGTTTTTCCAACTTGCAATCAGGATATTCCAGGTTGTAGAACTCAAATACACAAGGATCGATTTACGGCTACGACTCAGTCATCGGTTCAGCGGCTTTCACCTGCTCAATGGCCGCTTGGAAATCTGGAATCTCTGACGCGCTTTTCATGGCTCCTCCCCATCTGACAATACCTTGGCTGTCCACCGCGAAGCTTCCCGAAGTCTGCCATCTGTTTCCGCTTTGAGTCGACCTGTTCCATATTCCCTCGTCCTTTCCGAGGCGATATGCCGCCCATAATCCCGCAGGACTCAGAAAGTGGCTGAAGGTTGAGACTTGCAGTCCCCACAGTCCAAACAATTCTCGTTCGGCATCAACGATAATTTGAACCTGATGGGATCCGCCGACGGCCACGAGCCATGTTTCAGTTGAAGCCTGGTCACTCTGCGAAACAGCGATGAAGTGGATGTCTGGCATGCGCTCCGCCATTGCACGCAAGTTTTTGAACGTCTTCTCTGCAACTGTATCGTTTGCTCACTAATTGTTGCGTCGTAATTTTATGGAACATACACGGGCATCCGCAATGGCCCAAGAGTGTTATAACGGTGGCACGTTTGTCTGGATCTGGTAGTCGTAGGAGGTCTGATGAGGGTGCTCTCATTCCCGGCTTCGGAGGCGGCTGAGTCGATTTTTCGCCCGGGATGCACAATGAACTGAATTCTCGGAAGAGCGTCGTCCGAATTCCGGTGCCACGTCCAGGCGAAAGATGATGGGGAATGTCGAAGTACTTCCGCTCTCTTTATAGGCATTGTGTGAGACGAGACTGCCTATTTGGCTGTTTCGGCCCGTTGGAAGCAGTGGATAAATCCATTGTGAATCCAAGCGTTTTTCGCTTGTTTTCTCGGTTCTCTTTTCTTTTTTTACCTTTGATTACACTAACGTTCTTGAGGTTTGGAAGACGACTTCGAAGTTCGGCGAGGGTCTCAACGCGATCTTCACCTGGACCTGGAGTATGATAGAGGTGCGTAACTGCAAAACGGATGGCGGATGACCCGATAAGTAATCGACCCATATAGACAAAGGCACCCTTCCTGATTTCGTTGAAATCAACCTTCCATTTTCGAACAAAGACCTTTGTCGGAGTTTGCCGAGATAGTTCAAAGGTGTACCATCAGTGGCATTTTCGCACACTCCCACTTGACCTGGACCACCATGGACGGCGCGCCGCACGAAATTCTGCTAGAGATCCTGTCTCCTTTACTCAAGTATTCCGACGGGGACTTCTCAGATACTTCGGAGAAACCGATCCTACGGCCTGCCTCATCGACTTCATCCTACCTTCTCGTTTCCAAACAGTGGCTCCAGGTTGCCACTCCACTGCTATACCATACGGTCATCTTGCGTACCACAGCGCAGGCTGCAGCTCTTGCTTATGCACTCAAGAGCAATCCTGAAATGGGGAGCTGTATAAAAAGACTCCGCATCGAGGGCGGGTTTGGGAAGTCTATGCTCACCATTTTCAAATCCGCTCCCAACATTGTCGACTTGTATTTCACTCTGATTCTGTCGGCTTCCGAAGATTCGCGCAGTCTGTCCCATGGTCTTGCTATCGTTCGTCCGCGGCGTGTCATACTGTACGATGCGGTCGATGATCACTACTCTGAGACTCAAAAACCAAGAGCGAACAAACAGGTAACACAACTGTTCGATGCGCTGTGCGACCAGGTCCCAAAGTGGAACACTTTGGTAAATAAACTCTAGGTTGTATGTCTAAAAGAGTTAAAGATCGGTTGCAGCTATCATTTGTCTTTCCATATGTGGGCCTTGGCGGTTATCGCTCTCACTACCTCTCTGGACGTGCAGCACAACTGGCCGCTGCGCTGGCAAAATCACCCACGATTCAATACGTTGATGTTGGGATTGGACGAATATGGCCCACGCATCTCGACCAGCTTTTCACTGCACCGTCATTCAGGCTTCTTCGTTGTCACGAAACTAGATATACTACAAACGCTGGTCATGAAGAGTTCATTGCCAGCGCTTCCCAATCTAGTTTCTTGGGCAAACTTCACGTTCCTGAGTACGTTGTCGTGGTCATGATCCCATGACTTTCTTTAACGTTTCGCAGAATGAAGCCCTCACCCTTCCAGATTGTGGGCGACACCATAGTACGCGTGAGGCCAGTTTCACCATCATCCTCCTCGGACGGATCCGAAGAGCACGAGGGTGACAGTGAACCTTCACAAAGGAGGAAATTTTTGAACAGAGCAGGAGACCTTGTCTCGTTACAGACGCTTGCCGCCTCCCCTACCGCGTCTACATTGGAAGATTTAGACGTGGACACTTCCTATGCTCAGTCTACGGGTAAGGTGTCTAGTGCAAACCCGACAGTTCTAGCCGCTTTTCCTGCGCTCGTATATTTACGTTGGAGGATCGATGGGAAGTCCTGGTTCACAAAACCTGACTGGGATTTTCGGGCTTTTGAGAATATGAAAGTTCTTGAGGTGGGAGGGTCTAATGTAGCTTCAATCCTCAATCTAGTCGAACCTCTCGAGTACGTAGCTTCAAAATTCCCTGTTTTCTTTGCGCTAAGCTGACTATACCTGTGCTCAGCCTTCCCGCTCTGAGCAAGCTAGTCTTCAATTTCAACCGAAACTCAATTTTTCCACTACTGGCCACTTTCGTAAAGAAGCACGGCAACAAACTCTTGTCAGTAGCGACCAACATGGAGTTCATAATGGAAGCGAAGGTATTGGAACTTTGTCCAAACCTCGAAATGCTGGGCGTGCATTCAGTTTCTCAAAATCTTCCGGTCGAGAGGAGGGTATGTTTCCTTTTTTTCTGCTCCCTCCCGTTTCTCTGCTGATTCGCACTTCATCTTCAATATCTTAGTCGGTTCCCCCCGACTTCTTCTCTTCCAAGACGCACGCTGCGCTCAAGAAAGTTTATTTCGATATCCGCCGCCTGTGCCTATTGCCCTCCGATTATATTTGTTTCAGATTCTAATTTTTGGACTTCATTTCTGATAGAGACCGCCATCAAGGACCCAGATTAGAGCAATCGCTCGAAGCGCTTGATCCCGTGAACTTCCCCGCATTGGAGGAGATACAGCTTGACGCTATCCAGTGGCCGACTGCCGAGTAAGTCTATTTGATCACTATGTTTTCTCCGCACTTTCTCTTGTGATTCTTCCTTTCAAGACAACAAACGCTCATTTCTTCGTTGTTCAGACGGGACATTGCTAAAAACAAATCCGTCGCCCTATTCGAACTCTTACGCGGAAAGGGCATCAAACTCGTAGACGCGCGTGGTGTGAGTTGTGTGCTTCGCGAGAGAGCCTGAAGGAGAATTCGAAGATCATATCTTGTATTACTACAAAATCATACAAGTAGATGAACTCGAACGTTCTCCCGTGGATCAGGCGGGAATACGAATTCATGAACAACAACAACTTCCTGCCCGTCGGCCTCAGACTCTCTGAACGAGATCCTCATCCTCGAAGACGCAGGCGCGACAAGGCAGGTCATATCCTGCCACTCTCCAAAGAGATTCTGCTGCTCGACAACAATCGGCTCATGCTTCCAGTTCAAGATGGAATTTTTGCTGCGGCCATACCGCCCGATGTAGACGTTGAAGATATAGGGGGCGTCGGCGGGGTAGGGCAAAATGGGGAACATTGGGTGATAAAACAGCCTATACTTTGACTCGACGTCGGTGTACTTGAGTGTAGCGTTTGGTGGGGGCATATCGGGCTGAGATTCTTTTCGTTAATACTTAATTTTCATTGTCGAATGAGAGAAGAGTCGTGCACGTACGCCGAAAATCAAACCTGAGTAAAGAGCATCTCCCCTCGCTTGGAAGCTCTGCAGAGCGCGCTCGACACTACCCTCAATATCGACCTCGCGTTCCGCGTCAATTGTTTTCCGGAACGCAGATTTGCGGCCGTCACGAGAGGTTTCCTGCCCTAGAAAGGCGCGCGAAACCACTTCGTCGATTTCAGGGGTGTAGAGAGGATATCCTTGCCGCTGCTGGAGAATATCAATGAGTCTATGGAATTGGAATGGAGAAGATAGTGTAGGGACCTCATGGAATCCAGGACTCGTACGACTACGTGAAGACATGGCTGGCTTGAAGCAAAGGAGCCCCTAAAAGACATACAACTTTGGGTGACTGTCAAAAGTTGTATATAGCGAGTGCCGATTCTGGTTGTAGATATTCCACTATATCACTCTGGGTCTCACCGCATTCAGTTCTGCTGATCCATTGGTGGAATTGAAACGTGAATTTTAACTTATCGACCGTTTTTGGTTGAAATTCGGGCATCTCGGGGATTGTTTATTCAAGGGGGAGGAGCGGGGGCGGTGGAGGGGTGGCGCCTGTGCGCTTAAGATGCATAGAGGGGTGGGGTGGTTTTCACGCACAATACCAGGCTCCGACATAACTCCCCAGCGTATGCCTGGGGCCGCCCTGTATAGGCCTGTATTAACTCCTAGCAAGGTTCACTGCCAAAGCAAGACAAAAACTCTTTGATACTTCCGGCAAGTGATTATTGGGTTGAATACCAATGGATGTTAACAAAAACGAGCACCGTGGTTTGTGGCAACGCTCTCGTCCTCGTCGGTGGATCCGGCAGGGAATGTTGATCGAAGACGGGTCTAGTCTAGACGGGTGGCAAAAACAGGTGCAATCTTTGCACTGGAGTGCATTAAGGGGGAATCGAACCCCCGGCGGGTCGAATTCACCGTATGCCACTATATGGCAACGACCCAGGTTACCACTACCCCATTAATGCATTGGGAGTATGTCAAAATGTAGGCATGCGAGGATACTCGTTTCCGCGACATCGCTTGCCCGTTTTGGTTCGGCCTCCTTCTGCAGTTCAGACTACTGTTTAGCGCAAAGGACATGGATTCAGCAAATAGTAACGATTAAAATGTAGGAGATGTACTTGACTTCGTTATTGCGCCATACACTCCCCATCTACATTTGCGAGTGGTAAGTATCGCCGGTTGCGAGCCATGACGGTAGCGGTTAGCGGGACGCGGGATGGCGCCTGATACGAGGGCTTGGTTAGCGGGATGACAGAGGATATTGACGATAGCAACGGACGTAGCTTACATATGTATATTTCATTGTATTGCGGGGACACATGACGATGGAAGTAGAAGAGCGATGAAAGTGATCGTCGGGCAGGAAGCAAGTATGGGAAGCGGTGGTTTGATGTTGAGCGGGTGTATGCAGAGGATTGATGGGATTGAGTTGAGACAAGAGCTGCGCGGGGGTCGCAGCTGAAGCGAGTCGATATGCGTGGTAGGTAATACGACGAGGCAGATTGAGAGGTGGCCGAACAGGGTAGGCGGGGGAAGGAAGCACTTGTTTTGGAGGGAAAGAACACCGGGGGCGCGTAGTTGTCTTGATCTATAGCTGGTCGGGCGATAGCAAACGATAAACGTGGAAGCGAAAGTGTTCGGAACGAAAGCGAGGAGATTGTACAAGTAGATGCGATAAGAGGATAAGATGCGGAATACAGTGCCTTGCAAGATGACGGAGGGGAGGGAGGGAGATGTTGTTGAGGTCGGGCGATTTGGCGGCGGAGAGTGAAGACAGCGGGGGCGGGGCGGAGGAGTTGCGAGGGCGCTGGGACCGCGGAGCCACAATGAGGCTGTCGACCTGCGCGCAAGGTTAGTATTTGATTCGGTGTTCCCTCTCCATGAATTGAAAGTTACCAAAAGGTAGCGAGGACGCGGGGACTGGCGAGAAGGGACGAACGCTGAGCCAAGGTAGCGGAAGAGATAGTCAGAGAGGGTGGTCAAGCCGAGGCGGCAGCGGTGAGATGGAAGTGGGCGCGGGGATGAGTGCTCGGGGGCGGGAAGGTGGCAGAGAGGACGCCGAGAGATGGTGCATCTTGAGAGTTGGCTGCTGCCTATATTTCGCATCCTTCAAGCAGAGTACACGTAGCGTTCGTTATAATAGTCATGGAATGGGAAGAAGGCGGCGGGACGGGTCGGAGGCGGAAGAGTGAGGTCGAAAGTCGGTGGCAAACGGCGGAAGGGGTGTGATATCTGTCTATCTCCGTATAGTGCAAGCGAGTGCGGCGACTTGGTTGGATTCGACCTGGCGGAGGGTAAGTCTTTGACTCATTTTCGTTTCGATGAATCGGCACTTACTGTGAGAGCCGACATCGAGAACGGAAGGAGAGTGGAGACAGGGAGACGCAGGTCGGCAAGGTGATCAAAGGTGATGACGTAGAGCGCTACTAGTACTATAGCTTGAGAGCGATGGAGGCGGCGACGAGGGAGGCGGGAGGTGGGGGAAGCAAAGGCATCGTCACTAATGCAACGGTTAGCAAGGGAAGGGAGAGAGAAAGGGGACGTACACTCAGATGCCATAGCTGCTCATCCCCGCGTCTGTGGCTGTCGTGATAGTCGCGTCGAATGTGGGGAATGCAGAGAGAAGTCGTTGGTATGGATGGGTTGGCGAACGAAGGCACACGAGAAGGACAGGGAACGCGGCTTGAGATGTCGCTTCTGGCCAATCTTTTAGTGGCGGCACGTAGAGGTAATCGTCGAATAGCGGAAGGCGGAGGCAAAAAGAGCGAAAACCGGTTTTGGGACTGTGAAAGGGCTTTGAAAACGACTTGGTGTCAACGTAGTCGGACCGGCGTGGGAGGGATATGAGTGAGCGGAGCTGCTGCGGTGGGTAAGCTTGTTGCTGGTGAGAGTGGCATTGCTGAGGCTGCTGTAGACGTTATCGGTATAGCGAATTCTCCTGGGCCGTGGAAGCCATTCGCAAGAAAATCCACGTATTCGGCCGTGAATCCGGATAAAATTGTTGCTGGGGAGACCTAGGCAAGGGTCGATTGCGTTTTCTGTCTGGTTCTTTTCTTTTTTCGTTATAATTACGAATTTTGGTCCGGGGCTGCCGCTAAGAACGAAGAGGTTGTTGTGGACGTGATCGTCGGCAAAGTATGTCCGGATACGCGGCACTTGCTCGCTGGTCGTGGCGAGGTGCTAGCAGGCGGTGGTTCATGGCGACAGAGGCGCTTGACGTCGGCAATCGCCGGTGGATGCAAACAACGGCATACAACGTTAACAAACATTCGCGTTCTCTTTGAATCTCTCGCTTTCATATCGATCTGCTATTTCGCCTCCTCACCGACACCAACAGTACAGGCGAGATTGCAAATTTGGACCAGAAAATTGCGACGGATGGTTGTGAGTTCGAACTGATGTTCTGACACAACCAAGACACAACACTGAATAGCCGACGCGGCTGCCTCGTGTCCGTCTTGCTTCTGACCACTCTCCACGCCCCCATCCTCCCAATCGCTGTGCATTCCTGTATCCCAAGATGCCCAACTTCAAAAGATTAATCTCACTGGCGCCAGGAAAGTCCATATCATCCCCCACCACCACGGTTGCCTCGAACAAAGGCACTTCATCGGGGCCATCTCCCAATCTTGACTCGTCCGAGTCAAAAATTCCGGAATATCTGACTGCGCTCAAAGAAGGCTTGGAAGTCGCAATCACAGCAATGGAACCATTTGTGGAAGGCACAGTCTTCCAAATCCCTCTTGCTGTGGTGTCCAGTGTGATAGATTTGGCATCTGTGAGTGGCTACTATAGGCTTAGCCCAAGTCAATCCGCCGCTCAAGTCGAATTGCAGATTGTCTCGAAGAACAGCAGCGACATTCAGACTCTGATCCAAAAGCTCACGGGCCATATCAACAGCGCCAACCGTTCATTGTCGCGCAGAACCGAATTGGAAGGAAAACATCGGGTAGAGATGCTTCATAAGTGCGAAGCTTCCCCTTTCAGCCCGAAATCATGCTGAGACTCAACAGGCATTTGAAACAAGAGCTCGAAAAACTTGAAGCGCTTGCAAAGAGAAGTCGCATCAAACGAATTATCAAGAGGAAACTGGATATCAACGAGATCAAGGACACCATTGTCAGGATTGATGACTATTTTGTCATGTTCCAGGTACTGTTGCAAAGCCTCTTGTCCATTGTTTGCTAATGGGACACCAGCAAGAGACACTGTTGGCAATTGAGGAGAAAATACATCAGATTCAGGTATGATGTGCTTGAATTCAGGAGTTTGTGTCAATGATTAATGTTTTCATTGAAAGATTGACGATAATAATCAAAAGATCGATGATAGTAAGTCTCAACAGCTTGATTACGTCTTCTGATACGTTCTATAGCTCTACGAAATCTGTGTCAAGCTTCAGTTCTTGATGCTTCATATGACTCTGGTGACAGTTACACTCACCCGCCCTGTCACCCCGACACCCGCTCTGACTATCTCTCCTTCCTTAAGAGCTGGTCTAGTGAAGACACTAGGCTTCTCTGGATGCATGGTCCTGCAGGCACGGGAAAGTCTGCTATTGCACAGTCATTCTGCCAACAGCTGGCTCAGAACAAACACCTTGGCGGGAGCTTTTTCTTTCGAAGAGGGCATGCTGCTCGTGCAGATGCCCGCAAGTTGTTTCCTACTCTTGCATATCATCTGGCCTGTGCCTCGCCAAAGCTCAAGGTTCTCATTTGTGCAGCCTTCAGAGACGATATTCTCAGCAAAACACTGGAAGCTCAGATTGAGAGGTTGATAATTGAGCCATGTTATGATGCACAGCTGACTGAGCCTTTGGTCATTGTCATCGACGGTCTTGATGAATGTGTCAATAGCCAATCAGCTCATGCAAAAATTCTACAATGTATTGCCAAAATCCCTGCACCCCTCAAAATCTTGGTTGCTAGTCGACCAGAGCCTCACATTGTCAAGACATTTGGCCAAGAATTCAAACTGCAGGGAGCAAGCTCTCTTGAAATCAAAGCCTCGCTGGATGATGTTCGACTGTATCTTGTTGATGAATTTCAACGCATACAAAAAAACCATGATTTGGGGAGCAGCCTTCCAACAATTTGGCCCAGTACGACAATCTTGGATCATCTGGTCAGCAAGTCAGGTGGCCATTTCATCTATGCTTCTACAGTTATCCGGTTTGTTGAAGATGCCGATTCAAGTCCACAGAAGCGTTTGGACAGAATTCTGACAGCGGAGAAGCCACATCCCAACTCAATATCACCATATATTGCCTTGGATCAACTCTACCTTGGAATTCTCGCTGGTGTGGGAAGTGACCTGCAACCTCTTTTGCTGCAAATTCTATCTGCCATTGCAGCTGGATCCCAGCTTTGTGGTGGCTTTGGTCTGTCAGTTGACATTCTGGCCCAGCTTTTGGAACAGACTTGGGAAGACATAATGTTTGTGCTGCAGAGGTTGAAATCAGTCCTTATTGTGCCTGCCTTTCTAACTGACTCCATTGGTGTACACCACGCAACTTTCATTGATTTCCTCAATGATGCTTCTCGGGCACATGAATTCTATTTCAACCACTTTTTACGAAATAGTCTGGCGCTCTCTGTGGGTAAGATATATCTTTTAGGAAGTGTGCCACAGATGTACCTGTCTATAAGGTAAGTTGATAAGCACCAGGTGACCAATGTATTGCTGATCAGTATTAGGAGTCCCATAAAGTTAGACTTCATAACTACTACAGATCCATTCCCAGATCTGCTACAACAGCTGGATTCTGTCAACCTCGATGTTATTGCAAGTAATATATATGACTCGTCTTTCCGGCAGTTAAAATCCATATCGGGTTGGTTGGAGGAATTTTCCCCACAACATGTATCGACTCAAAAGTGGGCAAACTATGTGTTCATGTATGAGTTCGACAGTTTCTGTACCCCGACGACACCACCAAAAGCAATTGAAAACCTCACTTTGACACCCTGTTCACCACTGCTTCAAAGGCTGTTTCAAGCCTACACTGTCTTTCGCCCAAGGGCATATGGTTTATCATCTCTTCTGTTTCTGCGTTGGATCTTAGGCCTTACTTGGGAGGACATGATCCCTGCAATCTGTGCTCTTCGCGAGAATGGCCTCAATCATGATTATAATCATGCCCGGGCAAAGATTGAGATGTATTTAACCGCAGCATCTCACCCAGTTTACATCCAGGAGCTATATCCAAATGATATGCTGCAAGAGATTGCGAAACGTTGCATGAAAATGGCAGCTGCGAAGAATACTCCATTCTTGGGCAGGTAAAGTTACCATCCCTTTGGTGGTGGCAGTCATTGATTATTATTATTTTACTTCCTAGATTGTCAGATAGACCCTTTAGAAAAATTCGCTTCGACTTCATGGAGGCACTCCAAGGGGAACAAAATGAAGTTAAGAGTGTGTGGAGCTATATTTTGAGAGTATGTGTGGGGTCACCAGAAATGGAAGATTGTGTACGAGCACTTGTCATGCAGAAGCCAGATGTATTATCAAGCTTGCACCAGGTTAGTCTTCCTGAGATTTATATTTTACTTTCATAGAAACTCATTTCAAAGGTTTAGTTCCACAAACACAATATTCGTGCATGGCTGGAGGTTGGTCTCTTCGAACAAACACTCAAGCAGTGATTCTGAGCTCCCCTTCCCTGCAGACCTTTCCAAACCCCCCTGTGGACTTGATCAAAAAACTGCCACTCCTGGAGGGTGAAGCCTATATGAATCTTGAAGCTGATTACAAGCAATGGAGGGAAAAGACAGGATTTTGATCCTGAGTAGACCTCATAGCCATTTGAAGAGTGTATATTTATAGACTACAATGATGCTGAAGCAAGTATATACAAGAACAGTGACCTTGCCTTTAGCGATGACCTTGCCTTTAGCTATGGCGCTCTGTCGAAATTTGTTGTAATTGGAGATCAGATAAACAGCTTTGGCCTTCAGGATTGACTCAAGTTAGACTTACAGCAGACCATTTGAGTATTGAGTATATACATGGAGAACGTGCATATATAAAGCTCTTGTAATGTACCTGTTAGAGTGTCTGATTGCCTTGAAGTCAGAAGCAATATTGCAACCAATATTACAATCAATGTCAGTATCACAATCTTATTCAGTTATTCTACCATTGGGTTGATTTTTTTTTGATGTTTGTGTAAGGGTACCCAGTCTGCAGATGCATTCCAGGATCCTCTGTCTGGTTGAGGGGATTTTACCCTACGATGCTGGGGAATATGTTCGTTTCCAATATTAGCTTGCCTGTAGATTCCAGTGGTTCTGTGGGATTCGAACCCACGGCCGTAACGTGCACACCAGCAATTATAGCAGCCAGTCTTATCTGGCAAGGACTTATGGCATATCCACTTGAATTTTTTGTTTTGATTATTAGCAAAAGCAGGTGATGTGGTTTTGGTACGAAGTTCCATAGCCATTTGCTTAGCAGATGGAATGAATCTAGATCAAACTCAGAAAAGACACAAAGTAAGGAAGGAGAACCTGGAGAAGCAAGACAGGAGGAAAAAGTAAAGGGAGACATCCATGCATCGAGTCGTTGTTGTGGAAAGACTAGGAAAGTGTATGGTAGGGAATGGCCGTGGAAGGCGCAAGTGTGTCGTACATAGCAGTAGTTGACACTGGGAGACCCCAGGCCAGATGGTGACGGTTTCAAAGGCAGAATGGCGGCAGGGTAGCGGACGTTTCTGATGCAATGATTGTATGTCTTGAATCGAAAGCAGGGTGATCAGTGACGAGGTGTCGGGTGTTCAGCAGCGAGAACGGGAGGACAGCAGGGCAGGGCTTTGGAGGCAAGAAGTTGGCAGGCAAAGAAGAGATAAAAGTCAAAGGCACACCTTGATGTACTGGGTGCTATGTACGTGTCACTGTGCTGATGATACAAAACGCGCGTGCGGGAAAGATGTGGTGTGGCCAACACGGAGCTTTCTGTCGTGCGGTCTTCATTCTGTATTTCAGATTCAGCCCTGGGTGTCTAATTGCAGCAGATTAGCATTTAGATATACGTTAAATACATTCCATTACTCACCCGAGACGCGCTGTCCCAAGTGCTTCAGCAAAGCCGAGATCAATGATGGAGGAAGAGGACAGGTGTGAAAAACTTCCTATTCGGGACTCCGGCGTTGAGCTGTCAAAATGTGTGTGTGAGTGTTTGCGCTCGAGTTTCTAAACCCCATCCTCGCGGCGTTGCAGGCTGGCGGTCCTAGCAGAACTTGATTTGGTGAGGGTTTATAACCCCCGAGCCTACTGCGAGCTTGCGAGCGGCTGGGTTCAGTGGAAGATACTGTAGTATTTCATTCAATTCGTAGGGTCACAGACCCGAAATCCTACGAAAATTTTCGTAAGTCACAACATCACAGAGGGGGTCTACGAAAGGTTTCCCCCTGTGACTTGAATTTTGGTGCGATTTTGGGCTAAAAAAAACGGGTAAAAAACGAAAAAATTTCGTAAGTCACAGGGTCACAAGGCTCCCCTACGAAAGGGTAAATTCGTAAGAGGTGTCACACCCCAAACCGGCTTACGAATTGAACGAAATACTACAGTACTTAAGAATAAGAACTTAAAAAAGAAGTATTGTACGCGTGACCGTGACCTGTGACGTGACATACAATTTCCCGTTACTCTGAGTCTTGGCGCGCCCGACGCGCCCCGTACCCCTTCTCAGATCTCATATTTCAGCCCTCTAAGCCTCTAGGATTCTCACTCGCCCGCCTGCCTACTCTGCTCTCGCGCTTCAGTGTTTCCTTTTTAATCACTACCTTTTACAACGGTTGAAGACCGCCCCTTCTTGAACACTATCTGTCCTTCACAAGAAGGGTCTCTACGCCTCTCTACGCTCGATCTCCCTAATTTGCGAGCCCTGTTGCATAGTTCAACCTGAAGGGCCGCCCAAGGACCTTTACGTCATTGTATTGAGCTGTTTGGATTGCTCCCTCCGGCGATTGCCGACGTAAAGCACCTCTGCCCGCTCACCGCGATGGACCACCGCCCGCTAGGGCCTCGCCAGCCGCAAGACCCGCGAGCAACTGCTGCGTATCAGGATATATTCGGTCGCAGGCCACGGCCCCAGCAGCCTCTTCCTCCTCAGCAGCAGCAGCAATACTACCAGCAGCAACCACCTTACCCACCGCGATACCAACCACAGCAACAGCAGTACTACTACCCTCAGCAGCAGCAACAGTATGTAGGAAGACCCCCCTCACTCCGCCCCTCCACCCACCAAGGCGCCTACCACCCCGGCGTCGCCGCTCAACCGCCCGACCGACCTCGCGACGCACAGGGTCTGACTCCGGCTCAAGCGTATCAGGCTCAAGTCGCCCAGGGCCATGCGCATCACTTCCGCAGTCCCTCCCCGGGCTTACCGCCAATACAACAACGCACACAAACCCCCCAACACGCTCCATCTCTCAGTCTCTCCATCGGCGGTGACGGCGCCGGTCACCTCGGTATCGATTTCGAGGCGGGTCATAACACGGATAGTCCGGGTGGGTTTGAGGGCAGGCCAAAGGCAGCGGGGGATGTCGGGGTTGGCGCGGTTGCTGTTAACGGGAAGAGTGCTGGTGGCGATACATATGGCGAGGAAGACGACGAGGAGAGTGAGTTGCCTTGGGCTAGACGTGAGTGTTCTTTGCTTCTTATTTCATATCCTTCTCTTGCCTTGTTGCGATCGACGTCGTTACGCGAGACGCACGCCCGCTTTCCGCGAGGCGGTCGATGACGTCGGGCTGCCCGGGTCCTATGTCCTCGATCGCTTTTCTTTCTTGTTCTTCCCTTCTTTTGCCCCCATCTTGTCGACGATATGCTGACTCTACTTACCTCTCTAGCCCCGCAGCGTGAGTCTTCCGTCTACTTTTTTCCGTGGCCTCTGCGTTTTATCTTTCCTTCTTCGCCACTGACTTATATCTTTCCCCACAGAACTACAACGTATGTCTATCCATCCTTCGCCTCTTCTTCACATTTCTTTTGCTTCTCCTTATCGTTGTGGGGGTACATCTTTCTATCCCCAAGCGGCAGGACTGGGTTCTTTGCTTTTTTTTTCGTTTCGGCTATGCGAGGTGTCGTGGCTTGACGATCGGTAGTGGGTGTCGGTGGCTTGCGATGGATTGTCGGCGTTTCACGGGTGTTTCAAGACTAAGACGATGGTGTACCGTGTTCGCGCCTGTGGCGTGCTAGTTTGGCATCTGCGCTGCTGGACCAGATTACCTCTCTCTTTCTCTCTTGCTTGTTTCCTCGAGTTTTTCACTATTCCGTTTTTCCTTGCCTTTACTCCGAACGTATGCTGACTATTTTCCATCGTTTGCAGGATTACAGCGTGCGTATTGGCTTTCTGGTCTTGTCACCCCTTTGCTTGTTCTCTATCTTATTTTCTGCTGCGGGGTTTTCTCGGCCCCGAAGCACGCGTCTGCCAGCTCGGAACCTTGTTTGCATCTGGCGCGGTCTCGCGAGGATCGGACTCCGGGGAAGGAGAGGATGGAAGAGGAGAGCGCAGATTGTTGGCCCGGTCAACTGAGGTGTAGATATGACTGCGATTGACGCTCGCGCCGTCCTGGTCATCGTGCTCGTCGGTGCTCGGGCTATGATACATCACGATCTCACGGGCTCCGAGCAGGAAGACTGCCCCTGGATCGGCTTCGTCTTCCTTTCCCTTCTCGCTAATTGAGAACGCTTCCCCGTCCTCGCGTGGCTGATTGCGGTGGTGGTATTTATATCACGCCCGTGTCTGTGTCTGCCTCCCGGGTGCCTCGGGAGAGTAATTTTGGTGTGGTATCGGATGCGGTGCCTTATAGCTGGCTCTCTTTCTTCTTCCCTTCCACCTCTTTCTTCCCATCTTGTCTTGTGTCTCTTCGCCCTCAGTCCAGACGGACTCGAGACTGGATGCTGACGTTCTCGGCGCTCTGGGATCTAGACGATGTTGCGGAGAGGCGCCGGTATGGCACTCAGCCGAGACGGTGGAAGAGTGAGCGTGCGTGGGGCCATTCGTTCGTCTTGGCTTGTGCCGCTTGTTCTTGGGGTGTTTTTGGGGTGCGGGGAAGGTGAAGATGCCAGGGCAAGATATATGTCATTACAGAGGTGATGGTGACGATATGTCTGCCGTCTTGAATGCCTCTATCTACGCGCTCGCCTATGTCACACGCGTAGACGCAGAATCTCCGCGTGTTGGAACTTCCTCCGCATTCAGCTCGGTATGACGATGTGGTGACAGACAGACGGCGTTTTCTATATCTTTCTCTTCTTCCTCGTTCCGCCTGTTCATGTCCATCATGCTGACTCTACATCGCATAGCCGCACCCACATACCCCGCCCACCGATTCTCCAGCGCATCCGACACCCCGCCGACGTCCATCCGGTCTTCCATTGCCAGCACATCGACAGGACCCACGAGTTTTGACCACGAGCCGTATTCGGCGGGAAAGAACGGCGCAACTGGGTTCTCGCCGTCGCTAACTCCCTCACCTGCCTCTGCCAATTCGCGGTCATCGTTACCGCCGCCGTCCAACATGTCGACGCGTCGATCGTCCGAAACGGGCCGGACACTCCCGCGGCTTGTGGGTCCACGACGTGAACGGACAGCACAGGACCGCGCGATGAGCATGTCTGCTGTCAGCACGCCGACATCGCCTGTTACGGCCCAGATGCCCCAACCACCGCAACACGCCAATTCTTCCTCCTCCACCATCGCCGCAGCCACCACCCCGCGCCCCAAACGACACGCCCAACCGATCGTCTATCCCGCTTTACTGTCTCGCGTCGCGGAAGCATTCCGCGCACGTATTCCTTTAGCGGACCGCGTGAAAGACGGGCTGACGTACCATGATGCGTTCGACGGGCGGGAGGCGGTCGATCGGATAGCGCATATTATAAAAACGACGGATAGGAATTTGGCGCTACTTTTGGGGAGGGCGTTGGATGCGCAGAAATTCTTCCATGACGTGACGTATGACCATCGGTTGAGGGATAGTGTGGTGGAGTTGTATCAGTTTAGGGTGAAGCTGCCGAGCCCGTTTGGGAGTGGGGAGCTGACGATTGAGGGGGGTGGTGGTGGGCAGAAGTTGCTTGGGGCGCCGCCGCCTTCGGTGATGTCGCCGGATTCGGTGGATACGCAGATAACGGGGGAGGGGACGTCACCTCTGGGTGGGGCGGAAGAGGACGAGGCGCCGTTACCGAGTGGGGTGTTTACGCTGTTGGCGGACTGTTATAGTCCGACGTGTAGTCGGGATCAGCTGTGCTATAGCATTGCATGCCCGAGGAGGTTGGAGCAGCAGGCGAGGCTGAATATGAAGCCGCAGCCTGGGTTGCGGAAGGTGCGTGTACTTTCTACTTATATCTTCTGCAGCGAAACTAATGAAAGCGATTGCACCCCTACCACAGGAAGCTTCTCGCGAGTCGCTTGGCGCTGATGAGCCCGATGCAGGAACGCTATGGATACATTCCGTGCCTGCTGAGATTGCTGCGAGCGTTTCGGAGACGGAGAAGAAGCGGCAGGAGGCGATCAATGAGGTGATTTACACCGAACGCGACTTTGTGCGGGATATGGAGTATTTGAGGGATCAGTGGGTGGCGAAGTTGGCGGCGGCGGATATCATACCGCAGGAGAGGAGGGAGCAGTTCCTGATACAGGTGTTTTGGAATGCGCATGATATCATCACGGTCAACACTAAGGTGCGTGGTGGGCGTTGTCTTTCGTACGCGGATGTACTGATTCAAGCTGGTTGTGTAGCTACGGGACGCGCTGAATAAAAGACAGCGGGCGTATGCTGTGGTGGAGAAGATTGGGGACATCTTTTTGGATGCAGTGCCCCACTTTGAGCCGTTTGTGAGCTATGGGGCGCATCAGCTGTATGGGAAGTACGAGTTTGAAAAGGAGAAGTCGGGAAATCCTGAGTTTGCAGCGTTTGTCGAAGTGCGTTTGCTTGCGGGTGGCAAATTGGGATTAAGCTAATCGATTTGATGCAGCAAACGGAACGGCTGCCCGAGTCGCGCAAACTCGAGCTCAACGCGTATTTGACGAAGCCGACGACGCGGTTGGCTAGGTATCCGTTGTTGCTTGAGGCGATCATCAAGCATACGCCGGATGACTCGCCGGACAAGGTTATCTTGCCTCAGGTCGTTGCGCAGGTCCGAGCGCTGTTGTCGCGCGTGAACGAAGAGTCTGGTCGTGCGGAGAATCGGTTTAACCTTGCTCAGCTCGACTCGCAGCTCATATTCAAGCCTGGGGAACAGGTTGTGCGTATCTTGTTCTGTCGTGCTACTCAGTCAGGGCCTGATGATCAATATAGGATCTGCGGCTGCAAGAAGAGGGACGAGAGCTGGTGTACAAGGGTGTACTCAACAAGCGCGATGGTGAACTGCAGGTGTATCTGTTTGACCATGCGTTGTTGTTTGCGAAGCCGATGAAGACCAAGACGCACGATCAGTTCCGGGTATATCGACGGGTGCGTGTTTGTCTTCACGTCTCATCCTCATTCTTTCTAACGTTCATGTAGCCCATCCCACTGGAGTTGTTGCTTGTCAGCTCTTCGGAGGACGTGACCAGTAACGGGAAGGACACGATGCGTGGGCAGCGCGCACGACAGCTAGTGCGCAAGCCGTCGTTCGGTAGCGTGGCGCAGCGGAGCTCGCCGCATCCTCCGGCTGTGAATATCCGCCCTGACGCCAAAGGCCCGAATTGGATAACGTTTATGCATCTGGGGCGCAAGGCGTATAGTCTTGTACTATGGGCTAGCTCAGCGTTAGCGCAGCGCAAGTGGGTTGAGCACATTGCTAAGCAGCAGGCTGCAATGCGTGAGCGGAGTCAGGTGTTTGACACGGTGGCGTTGAGCGAAGGGTTCTTTGGGACGAATAAGGTCAATTGTGCGGCACCGTTCAGTGAGTTAACCGTTGTCGTTTCTCGGAGATAGATAACTGACTGGGGCAGGCGGCGGACGGCGAATCGTGTATGGGACGGATGATGGGGTTTACATCTCGGACCTTCGCGATATAAGCAAGGACCCGGTGAAGGTGCTCGCGCTGCTCGACGTGGCTCAGGTAGACGTACTTGAAGACTATCAGCTGTTGATTGTTCTCTCTGGTACGTCAGCGTTCAGCCTCCGGTTTCTTTGTACTCACAGCCGTCCAGAGCGGCAAGTTCTGACATTTCCACTGGAGGCCCTGGATCCCATGGACCCGATGGCCGGGCTGAAGCGTGCGAAGCGGATTGCCACGCACACGTCCTTTTTCAAGGCTGGTTTCTGTTTGGGCCGTGTGCTCGTGTGCATTGTCAAGTCCACGCAACTGTCGAGTACGTTCAAGGCTCTGGAGCCAATTGAGCAAAATGTGCGGGGGCGGGCCAAGCCTACGTTCAAGAAGCTGCTGCAGGGCGGCAACGATACGCTGAAGCCGTTTAGAGTAAGGCTTATTCATTGCTAATTTACTCACCGCTGACGTGCGGTGTAGGAGTTCTACATCCCCGTCGAGTCAACCTCCATACACTACCTGAAGACACGGATGTGCATTGGGTGCTCAAAAGGCTTCGAGATTGTTGATCTCGAGTCACTAGAGACGCAAGGCTTATTAGATCCTGCCGATGAGTCGCTTGAGTTTGTCCGCAAGCGAGAGAATCTGCGACCCATGGCGATTTATCGCATAAATAACGATTTCTTACTCTGCTACGATGGTTTGTGATCGGGTTTATGTCGTTCAGGAATCTTGCTGACGCTCAGACAAGAATTCGCATTCTACGTAAACAAAACGGGACGGCGGTCACGAAAAGAGTTCATGGTCTTCTGGGAAGGCACACCCACTGGTTTCGGTACGTTGACTGTTGCAGCATCGGCCGGCAACTAATCAAGTATCTGTCAGCCCTGCACGAGCCCTACGTGCTCGCTTTCGAGCCGTCGTTTGTCGAGATCCGCCATATCGAGACTGGACTTATGTCACAGGTGATCCAAGGCTCAAATCTGCGGCTTCTGTTTGCGGACACTCCACCGTCGGTCACTGGTGGAGGCTACAACTACCAGGGCGGCTACGACCCCTACAACCCTCCCAACTCGGCTAACAGCCGGGGCGCCTTCAACCCATACGCGATTCCCCCTCACATGCAACAGTACCCACAACCGCAACACCGCTATCCGCAAGGCGTCGGACGGGACGAGATCCTAATGGTCTCTGACGACCGCGTCCTTGCGCTTCGCACGGCTGCCGGGCCACAACGCTTCATGTCTGATAATGTCTCGATGATGTCGATGCCGATGCGGTAGCGTTCGCTTTCCGCTGCCGGAGGATCTTGCGACTACATTTGGGTCGCATACCTCCCTGTCTTTATATCTCCTTCCCTTGTCTCTGTCCAACTCCTCTTCGCACGACGTACATACTGATCAAGTCTCCTTCCTTCGTTCATTGTCAATGCCATTTGTGCACGCGTCTTTTTCTCATGTGTCTTTAGTATACGTGTTGTTTGCTTTTCTTTTTTTCGTCGCCTCTAGTATACATATACTATATATATCACTTGCACTCTGTACTTTTGCAATACTTGACAAAATTGACAGGAGAGAAGATCCTGCTCAGTGTATGTTTTCCCACGCATTCAGGTTGAGCTGCCTGAGAGTCCACACTTAGCGCCGGTCATTTTCCTTGGACTCGTTATCTCTCGTTATATCTTGCTGCCCTTTCGGAACGTTTGCCTATCCATTCTATTGGTTCTTCGCTCCGACCAAAATGCCAGTGAACACTGCGGCCGAATCTGGCAATACTGTATATCAGTCTGCAAATCTTGTCGCTCTTTTGTCGGACGGTGGACCTGGTACGACGTAGTCTCAATCGCGTGGCATCTTGGTGGCATCCGCTGTGGTTCAGCTCTGCAGCATGCGCATTGCGTACTGCCAGCCATAGCCCACCGTGCTCTGGTCACCGGAATCGATTCATACCGTTTCGAAATATCTCTGCTCGTGCTCTTCAAAAATTGTGAACGGTTCTAACTGCTATCGTTCACTCTGTGCGCCGATAGAAGCACCTGTACTACAGCTTTGAAGCGCTTGCCAATTGCCTGGCTCCGTTTCCTGGGCTTTCGCCTGGCGCTTGACATCTTCTAGACTCTCCGGCGCTTTCTACGTTTGTGTGCCTTTCACAACGGAGAAATGAAACTTCCTGCGCACTGAAGGTGACGCTATATCAAGCACAATCAGATGTCACGAAACCTTCACCACTTCAGTATACGAGTTCAATGATATGCTTGCCAGGATTGGGCAGTGTGTTTATAGTATTTTCAACAGTGTTTGATCACACTTGCGGCGAATCTTGAATTCTAATGTGCCTCGCGGATGTCAACGACAGCAGTCGACTAACTTTGTACCACTTTCCTAGCACAGCGACGGAGCATAGGTTCAGTATAAAATCGTTTGATCGTTTTCCCCTGCTTGGATCCGCCCGGCGCACCCCGCCCTGGGGGATAAAGGATGGGCCGCTGGCATTATGTGGCCTCCCCATTGCGCAGATGTCCGACGCCAACACTATTTGTCGCTGGCCTCAATCCTCCTTGATGTTCTTTGCCACTGCTGCTCTCTCCCTCATACCCTCTAGGGTGATACGATACGGAGGCCTTGCCGTCGTTGTCACATCGCTCTTCGTTGATGTTGCCTATCAAAGTCGACCATCCGTACGGCTGGCCAAACTCAGAGATAATTTCGACTCTGCCATGACTCTGTTATCTTCTGCGATGTCCGAGCATGCACCGAATGTCTTTGAGCTTGACAAAAAATATGTTGAGCTACTTCAGTACGTCCATGTAAAATCAAGTTTGATTGTGTCTCACTCTCTTTGAGGACGAGCGTATCTATATCCCAGATCCACTCCGACCTTTTGGATGCATATTCCTCTTCGTGGCAGCTCTACCTGCCCAAAATCAGATCCATCTGGTTGACATTGACCCAGTGCGAGCAGAAAATAGAAAAGATTCGGAGATCAATTCTGGTCAGCTTGTGTTTTCTTGCCCCCTCACTCACACTTACCAAGAACAGTTGTCCATGGAATCTGAGTACCGAAGAGAGTTGACGCAAGACATCAGGTGTGCAAGTTGGTTGGCTGAAGATTTATAACTTACAGTTTTGAAAAGCGCCAGGGCTCTCCATGGCCGGAATACCCAAGACGTGTGACAAACCAGGTGGCTCGATTGACGGACACCGCTCGCCTCGCATGGCCCCGTTCCTTGAACTAATTTTGCCTTGATTGTCTGGATATTTTTTTGTAATTCATTGATTCGATTTCTGCACAATAGAAGGTTGTATACGTATACCATACGAGAGAATACTACGGATTTGCAAAGATTTGCAGCTCCTTGTTCTGTGGCAGGTCTTTGGTATTCTCTTCTACAGTGTCGCGTTGAGAGCGTTCTTGCAATTGGTTTAAATTTGGAGGTGGGGAGGGGAAGCTCGAGTCATTGACTGCCGCTGAAAAGATCCTGAGGGAGGAAACCAGGTGAGTGGAGTAGAGCTGCCAAACTGGAGAGAGACACATCAGGAGGTGCGAGTTGAGGAGGACGTCGCTAGAGCGGTCGAGCGAGACGCTGAAGCGAGGGTGTGGGCGGAATTGTGCCGGCTATTCGCCCAGCGGCAAGCAATGCTGTGAATCATGAAATCGAGAACTGCGGCGAGAGGAGTCGGCCCGAAACAAGCAAGCGCGAGAACAACAGGGATGGGTGCGTGGGGCGCAGAAACAGAGGATGTCGTGAAAGATGAAGAGCACGGTGTTGAGCGCGGCGCGAATGACCGTGCAGAAGAAGAGAGTCAGACGATGTATGTGATTATTTTTCACCCGGGCTTCGTATCTCTCACTCTTCCGCCAAGAAGGTCAAGCTTCAGAGCAGACGATGTCGAGGATGCCCAGTCCCACGCAAGCGGGCGCCAACAGCGGACGGCGCACAAAAACTTCCTCAGCCAATTTGGCTCAAGTGGCTTCAAGTCCAAGCCGCCTGTTGCATCTCTCGATTCTCAAGACAGCGACACCGCGAGTCGAGTGTCATCGGGCCAAACCAAGCCCTGCAGAAACCGCCAGGCAACGCCGCGAACTTGATAAGTGATTAGAATGTCGGAAGATTGGGGTTGAGACAAGGTTGAGAAGGGAGAAGATAGAAGCCGAGCGCAAGCGCTCGCAAACACAGTTTGACAGCTCAACGCCGGAATCCCGAATAGGAAGTTTCTCACTCACTCTTGTCTTCTCAGTGATCTGGGTTTTGCTGAGATTCTTGGGCCAGGGAGTCCAGGTGAGTAATGGAATGTATACAACCTATATCTGAATGCTAATTTGCTGCAATTGGACACCCAGGGCTGCTATTTCTACGAAAACAGCGTTGACAAAACTAAGCGACAAAATTCGAAACCCAGTACAAGTGGGTTTATATTACAACAGAAACTTTCTTCGTCGATGATTTGTGCACAATACAAGACAATACTATGGGCTGGGAGGGAGTGTGGCAGGTTTTTAGCATTGATTGCTCTTCCACGGCGTCGCGTTGAAGGCGCTATTGCAATTGATTGAAGGTGGGAAGGGAAGGTGAGACTGTCGACGAAAAAATCCTGGGGGAGAGAATCCAAGCGATGGAACCAAGGGTTAGTGAAGAGCCGCCGAGCTGGGGGGAGACATCAGGCGCTGGTCCGCTGGAGCTGGGTGAGTCAACGAGGGCAGGACAAGAGCGGTTGAGCGAGTCGCAGTGGGCAAGACATACTCAAGTTACAGGCAGTGGTCCAGGGCTGGCATGGAGCAATCGTGTTCTGGTATGCGGCAGTTGCTCGCTGGTGTCGTAGCTGGCGGCCCGGTGGGTGGTGGTCCATCGCGATGTAAGTGAGGGGAGGGATGAGGGAGTGTGTTGAGGGAGAAGGAACTGACGGTGAGGACGGCACAAAGGCAAGAGCGAGTGGGATGAGAAGACGTGCGTTATTTACGTTGAAACGTTGACTGGAAGCAGAGGACACAGCGTCGAAGAGGGCAATAAGCGGTGTTGGCGAGAAGGACTGTAACGGGGATGCGGGAATGAGGAAAAGGGGTCGGAGGGAAGACGAAAGACGGAAGAACGAAAGACGGAAGAGAGGAAGGCGAGACGGCGTCGCGGTGGAAGGGCCAGCAAACGAAGGCATGAGAGAAGGACAGCTGCCGATTTCCCGAGTCTCAGGCTGTAGCTTTGGTGGTGCCACTGGTGGTCGTCGAAAGTAGAGAATTTCGGCGTTAGGCCTGGCGTTAAAGTAGGCGGAACAGAAAGGAGTGGGCGGTAGAGACGGGATATCAAACAGAAGCAGGAGGGAGGTGAGGTCGTTGTACTACTGCCGTTGTTTCCATCGGAAATTGCCGGTGTATAGTGCCTCTACCCACTCACTGCGATGGACCACCGCCCGCTAGGGCCTCAGGATATCTTCGGCCGCCGACCACGGCCTCTTCACCCATCGCGATACCACATTCCTCCCTCACTCACATCCCTTCCGCCCTCCCGACTACGCTGACACCAAGTCGTCGTCAAAGACGACCGTCACTCTCCCCCTCGCTCCAACTCGCATCGCGCTGCCTTCATAGTTGATCACTGCAAGTGCTATGACCTTGCATTCCTCTTCCTTCCACCCGTCTCATTCCCCTTGCGCCCCACGTCTACCTCCTTACTCATCCACGCCGCTGAGCATTAATGCATTAACAAGTACCTCCCCGCCTGTCGCGTATGCTACAATCACAAACAACGCCATTTCGCCTCTACCTTTTTCTGCTTGTTCATTCCCTCTCCACCGCCAACTTTTCTTCCCTCAACAACCAACAGCAAACTCCGGCCACTCCCTCGCTCACATCCCTCCCTTGTTCCGACTATGCTGACACCAAGTCGTCGTCAATGCCCTACCCTATGTCTCAACCCCAACCCTCACTCTCTCGCCTCCGCTCCCGTCCCACAGCCTTCTTCACATTCCGCGACTTCAAGTGTTATGACCTGCCCTTTTGCCCCACGCCTATGCACCTCCTTCCTCATGCACGCCGGCGCTAAGCCTCTACCTGTCCTCTAGCTATCTTTATATATTACTCAAATGCTCTACTCAAATTATCCGCCGCTTCTCCCCACGCTGTCCCCTCCGCCCTCGTGTCTTTATCCTCACTTCGCGCGCCAACAATTCCTCTCTCCCGCCCTCTTCCATCCTCTTCTCTCAACAAACAACGCTTTTCATTCATCGATCATCATCCCGATCACTCTTATCTTTAACACCTAGCCGTCCCAGGACTCCCAAATCCGTTCCCACCCTCAATTCAAACTAGTTAACTCTCGCCTCACCCTCCCCGCCTCCTCCCCCTCGTCCCACCGCCTTCTTCACATTCCACGACTCCTACAACGAAAGCCACACACGCGGGAAATCGGCAGCAGCAATATATTATATCCTAGGTGCGTCACGTTTCTCTCCTCTCTTCCCCTTGCTGAAACTTTCACAGCGACGACTTCTCCCGGATCCCCTTCCCTTCGTCTCTCCAGCCTTCTCCTTCTCCCGAGTCCTTCGCCCACCCCCACTTGCCCCGGCCGCCTCCAAATTCGGCTTTACCGCTCTCTGATTATCTACTCTGTACTACCCCCGGGACAACGCTCGTCCCTTCTTGTCAGACCCCGCCCTGGTCTGCCCGCCACACTACGCTGCTGTGTCCTCACTGCCTTCCAACTCTCCCCCTCGCTGCCTCTTTCCGACCGCCGTCCCGCCGCCTTCATATTCGATCACCACAAGTGCTATGGCCTTACATTCCCCTTCCCCTTGCGCCCCACGCCTATCTCCTTCCTCACGCACGCGGCGGCGGCTAAACCTCGACATCTACCTCTCCGTCTATCTATACTACAACCTCACGCCCTCATGCTTCACTCAGCTTGTCCGCCGTCATGCCCCCAACCCACGCCACCACCGACTCGACAAACCCTCGTCTCTCTTAGACTCCTTTCTCCGCCTCAACGTCGTCGACTTTCACTCGCTGCTTCTGCCTCAACCTCTCAAGCAACTTCGATGCATTGCTTGAATACATGTTTCGATCAAGTGGGGCGGAGACAACGGCGCGCCTAACAAGCCTCTCTCCCTCCCTTCCTCCACTGACGCTTGCTTTCTTAGGTGTTGCTTCCATTCACGTAGGCTTTCATTTAGCAGGCTGTTCGACGCCAGGGTACCGACCTACAATATATAAGACGCCGCGACGGTCAAGCGCAGCCGATGCATCATCCATCACCGGCTTCGACCTCTATGACCACGGCTGCAACAACAACTCAAGAAAGCGTACGGCTCCGACTACGCGATAATTGAATACGTACGTACGTCCGTGCATTCTCTACCTCGTTCTCCGTTTCGATAGCTCATTACATTACTCCTTCATATAGTGACCAAGACCGCCTCTGGTCCTCTTTCGCCCTCGCTCGCGGCCGCCGTGACCGCCACCCGTCTGCATCAATTGCGCTCAACGTGAGGCTGCATGCTTTCAACTCGGCTGGCACGCCACATTCTACCCCGTGCTTCTGCTGTTGCGTGCAACTTCGTTATCTCCCCAATACAATCACCCTCATCAATGACCATAAGATACGAATTCGGCAAACGACGAGGGTACGGTGTACTGGGGTCTCTTCTGAGCTGCGGAAGAGTGGAGCTGGAGACGATCAGAGTGAGCTGCGGGGAGGTCAGGGGAACGAACGGGGTTGGAAGGAGGGAGAGAGGTTGTAAGTGTCACTGTGCCGACGATACAATGCGCGCGCGAGAGGGAGTTAATGCGGAGATGAGGGAAGCAGCGGGCGGGCTGGTGGGATCGTGCTATACGGAGGATGACAAGACAAATAAGGGCGAGAGGCGGAGAAAGCTCTTTAAGCTGAGGGAGGGGATAGACGACAAGATTCCTCCTTAGGACAGGGACACACGAATATCAAGCTATGTCCAGTCTCGGCTGGCAATCGATAACTACGGTTGGCTTTCGACTGGTCGATGAGGAGGTAGCGGAGGAGCAGAGCACTACAGTGCATGAAGGTGTGTGCTTTTGACTTGTGTTTTTCCCTTCTTCGCCTGCTAACTTCTTGCCCCCAAAGCTGCCCTGCTGTCCTGCCGCTCTTGCCGCCGAACGCTCGACACCTCGTCGCCGATTATTATGCTTTCGCCTTAAGATATACGGGCATCGCATCGGAAACATCCACAGCTCCGACGCCGCCGATGACCTCCCCGTCCTCTCAAGCCCTCACCAAGCCCGGGTCCTGAGGTCATCATCCCAGACCATCATGATATGTACGACATGCTTGCGCCTCGCAAAGCCATTCTCATTTTTTCTGGCCCTACCAAACTCACTCAGTCCGACGACGATGACTCAAATGTGCCTGTATCTATCGTTCGTCACTCGAAGCCTCCAAAAGTCTACCAAGTATGCTTCGATCGAAAATGTCTGTCAGCTCGAAATTGACTGTGTACCTCCTTGTCCGACACTGCCATCTTTCGCAGCTGCCTCCTCTGCCTCTTCTACCCATCCCAATCGCGCAACAATTCTGGCATCGTTATCGAGCGCGAAATCATGTATTGCTTGAGCTGCACGTAGTGCCATTGTATTCTTACGATGGGAACTGTTGGCACCGCATTAATGGGGTAGTGGTAACCTGGGTCGTTGCCATATGAAGTCGGCAAGTCTCGATTCGACCCGCCGGGGGTTCGATTCCCCCTTAATGCATGGTCAAAGGTAAAACATGTTTTGCTCTTATTGCTGCCTTTTCCCATCTTCCATCTAGTTCATCATTGCTAGGACATGGACCAAAACTGCCTCATTTGTGTGGTGTGCTCCCATTTTGGTATATAACTTGACAGTCGCTCGCCTGGCCAGACTAGTTGATGATTATGTGATGCATCTGAAGGTGAAGTAATTGGAAAGAGGCACATACATACTTGAACAAGATTCTCTCATTGGATGGAAATCAATTCAAGACACAATGAACACACCTGCTGACTGCAATAGCGAGGCCATGACAATACATCATCTTTCTTCAATCGGTTCTGGCATTTGTACATCTCACTGGTCATCATCGTTTTGAGCAATAATCCCTGCGGAACGTTCGATATTGCCAAACACTCCATTTACATGGTCGGTCTTTCTACCCATTGCCCCGGGGTGTTCCACCGACAGTAGCCAGCAAACAGATGACGGTATTCTGTCTCTGCAGGCTTCAGTTTTCCATTTGCGTGGATTCAACCATGGGTTTTTATCTCTTTTGTAGACAGACACTACAACAAAAGAGTCCTCGCAGTTACGGTTGTTGTACCTCCATCTGCTGCTCCATGAAATGGTGGTCCCCAAGTGCCAGGGGTAAATACCAATCCATTAGCTTGTTTCTGTATACCATCTGGGTGCAGTTCTACAACCTCTTCACTGACAAGCTTCCAACTCTGGACCATCCAGTAATCTTGCAAAGACATGATAAGTAAAACAGATATTGTAGACGTTCCAGAGCACAAAACCATGCAGAACATAGACCAAACTGTGTCTAACAGCTGTGCGTATAGTATAGTATAGTATAGTACGCAGATTAGAGAAGTGTGATAACACTCAAAGACAACGTGGAAAGTGACAAGAGCGCTGAAAACAAGAACCTTGGGAGTAAATGGCACTTGGTGAGGGCTGTAGTGATGCAAAAGGCTTGAAAATTGGCTAGAAATGTGCGTAGAGGTATCGGGAACAGTTCTGGTTCGCCAAAACCACGAAAAAAGGGCCTAACCGGGAATTGAACCCGGGACCTCCTCGATGTCACGTGACCACCGGGTTCAATTCCCGGATGGGCGACCCTAACAAGGAATCATACTACTAGACCATCAGGCCGATGGAAAGTGATCAAGTAGAACGTATCCGATAGTTGACTGACCTATTCCCTTGATTGTCCACCATGATTGCCACAGTCGTCTGCCTCTGCCTCTGACTCTTGACGTCGTTCTGGACCTATCATACTCCAGTTCTCCTCGCACTAGCTTACTGTACACCATGCATTTGGCCAGTCTCACACCATTGATCAAATGCCAGATTTATGTTCCAACTTCCAAATTCGTCAGGCAATCGACCAAGCAATGGACTGCATAAGTATATGATATACGGCGGGCTGTGGGCATGAGATTGAATCCATTGACATTCACAAGTCTCAAATTCAAGGAAGTTGGATGGCCGCAACCAGTTCGCCCCAAGTTCGCCCAACCTGCCAGAGGTCGGCGCTTGTCTTCGATTTATATCCATATTCACCATCCCGTATGATAGCTGATGGCCTCTCAAAGATCTCTCACCCGGACTTGGGGTCTCGATTGCTTCTTTCTCTGTGAAGACAGTTGCCGACAATCAGCAAATCAGTAAGTAAGCGCCACTAGCACTTCCGAACCTCTTCTTGCAAACCATCCGAAAGCCTAAATGAAGTATGTGCAATGCCTGCTTTCAATACCACTATTCATGGCCTATGACCACAGAGTCGCCGCAATTCAAGCCGAACCCGTTTGGTTCGATCTCAAGGGCGGAGTAAAGAAAGCGTGCGCTCTTATCAGGGAAGCAGCCTCGAATGGCGCTGAACTCGTTGGATTCCCGGAATCATTTATCCCTGGATATCCTATGGCTATCTGGGCGCAACCTTTCAATCCCGCATACTTGGCGAAATACCAGAAAAACTGTCTCTCAGTTCAATCGTCCGAATTTCAAGAAATCCTTGAGGCAACCAAGGAGGCTGGGATTTGGCAAATCTTCATGCTTCAGTAGCCAATTATGACCGCTGAACTTGACCAGGGTTGTTATTGGATTCTGCGAATTGGACGGCGGCAGCATGTACGCCGCTCAAGTAGTCATCAACTCTGAAGGAGTAGTCGTTCTACATCGACGTAAACTCAAGGTAGTGTGCCCTGGAATCCGTATGACCTATCAGTCAATTCGCCAGTTCTCCAGGCTACAGGACAAGAACGTACTCTCTGGGGAGATGCTCCCGCCGATTCCCTGCAAAGTGCGGTCAAAGGCCCGGGTGGAGTCATTATCGGTGGCTTAAATTGCTGGTACGTTCTCCACAAGTTATCGTAACGGTTCTGACGTTTGGTGGTAGGGAGCATCTTCAGCCGTTGCTACGATTCCACCACTACAGTCTTGGCGTGCAAATCCATGTCGCCAGTTGGCCGTATTGTGATTCGGTCGCCAATGGCGCACCTCCTGCGTTCTCGTCGGACGCACAAATTGTCCAGGCCAAATTCGCAGCTCTAGAGGGTCAAATGTTCGTCATTTCGAGCACTCAGATGCTCAGCAGCAAGAATGCAGAGTTATGCGGGTAAGTGCGTAAGAATCAAGCTAGGCATGTCGAATTGACTCGGCGCCGTCTAAAATCTAGCGTGAAAAACTCGGGACCCTGGGAAATGCCGGTATGCAGCCATACTTCTCTAGTACAATCTGCGCATTGATTGTCTGTTATGTTAGATGGGCGGCGGCTTCGCTGCAATTTATGGACCAGACGGGACACAGCTCACCTCAACAACTTCACCGGACCAAGAGACAATTTTATATGCAGACATTGACCTGGATGCGGCGAGAACAGCTAAGCTGGTAGCAGATCCAGTTGGGCATTAGTGCGTGGTTTTCACGTACGTAGCGACGTTCCTGATACAGGTCATAGCTCTCGCCCGGACCTTCTGACTTTGAAGGTTAACACTCGTCCGAATCCATTGGTATCGTATGAAGGACCTGGGGCGGAAAGCACTCTCCTTGGTCGACTATCGCAGAGTCGGGCGTAAACCTAGACTCAGTAGCCTGCGTTGACTAGCGAGTCTGTGGAGAAAAGCGAAAAATTATGTGTGGATAAAAAGCAAAGCAAAGCAGTGTCAGCGATGATACAGATATTACTATTCTAATCGACCTTGAGATGCATCGACGTATTCTCTATATGTCCGTCAGTAAAAGGATTCGTGTCCGACGCGCTCGAGTTCTCTGAGGGCGAGTGAAGCCGGTCCAATGTATTGGGGGAACGCTGCGGAGACCACTGAGATGGCGAACCCAAAGAATACGGTGTTCCCCAAGCCTCACCATCCCCGTCCGCCTCCGTTGAAGATGCAGGAGAGGCTTTGTTGGATGAAGGATCAGGGAAATCAAAGCGCTGATTAGACTGCATGAGTGGGTCGAGCTGAATGTCAATGGGGTCTTCCAAATCGGGTGGTTCGTCCAAGAGGTAGGCGGCAATGTCCGATCGCACACGGACCTCTTTGACAGGGCCTCTCAATTAGGAAGGTGGCTTCGATCAGCCACTTTTGAACCGTGCAATTGGGAACTTGTAAATTGTGGATGCGTTTCTGTATGTATCGCCCCAGAATCTTGGCTACCCTCCCATTCTTGTATAAAATACGCGTTTCTGTTGCCTCAGAATAATATATTTCGTAGCCAAAGAAATGTAGGAAGCTGAATGATCTCTTGATGCTGAGTAAGCCGAAATCACGTTGTACGTGAAAATTACGCGACGCGAAGTCGCGTCTCCCGCTTTCTCTTCTCTTCCACCATCTGCCCGTTTCCAGCTGCGCTATAACGCTATGAACTCTTCCTCGTATCATGACTCTGGCATGCCTGCAGCATCTCACTTTCATTCACCACCTCAAGACGTCGACATGCCCGATGCGACTTTAGATCCAAATGTACAATATCAGCCGCATCCTGTCCCCAATCCTGGCCTGCAATCATTCCCAGCTCCCTCCTCTAGTCGACCGTTTCTTCCTCCCATCGACACAGATCTACCTCTGCGATCTTTCGAGAATACCACTACGTTTCAATCGCCGTCCGCACTATTTGGTAGTCTTCCCATAGCAACTTCATCTCGGGCTTCTGCGAACGTCCAATCCACTGTTCCCTCACCTTCTCTGCCAAGTCCTGGTTCTGGATGGCTTGGTTTCTCGCCCTCCCCAACACAATCCTCCCCATTGTTGCCCATTCCCTCGACACAAGAGCTTCTCGATGAATTTGCACAAAATAAGATACAGTCCCGTCAGAGCGCCACTCAGACCTGGGAACTCCACTGTACCCGATGCCCTACATGGGTCAACATGAACCTTTCTACAGCCCGACCGTTGCTTTCTGCAGGGCAGTTTACCCCTCTGCATAATCATATCAAAGGGAGAAACTGCGGCGCGAATAAAGCACGGTCCATTTCCGGAACTCCTTCCCTAAGCCGACGAGCTTCGGTTGCATCGTTTGCATCACACCCCTCTCCGTCCTCAACGACTTCGTCTCCCAATCTCTCTCGCGGCCCTTCTGTACCACCGTCCCCCAATCTCTCTCGCGGCCCTTCCGTACCACCATCCCCATTGATATTCTCCCCGCGTGTCGGCCCATCTCCGCTCACCTCCAATGATGTTCCGCTGCCGTTCACGTCGCTTTCGTACGACCATCGGTTTGCGCAGAGGTCAGTGATTCTCGCTTCCTAATTTGAAACCTTGCATCGTTGACGAACTTTATGTTCCAGTACATTTCAGTCAAGCTCCGCTTCATCGTCTCAGGGTCTTCCTGGCCCAGCATCGGCTTCACCTCCATCAGTTCCCGACCCTACCGCTCCGAAAACATGCCCCGGCGTTGTTGTACAATGGCCGCTGGATTTAGACATCAAATTGAACGAAAAATTCCCTTTCCATCGCATACCAATTGGTCGCTCGAATGGTGATCTTCCGTTTTACATCGAGCTACACGATCGTGGCGACAAGATCATCGCATGGTCCAAGACTTGCACTGGCTGCCCAACCCTCTTCGCAACCCACTGCCATGAATGTGATCGGATTATTCCGCGCCTGGATAGTTTAGCTGGGATCGCAGAACACGCAGAACGAGGAACGAATTACAAGTATCTCAATCATAGCCAATTACAAGAATTGTTAGTGGAACGAAATAAAGAAAACAACGAGTTAAAACTCCAAGTACGCTCAGTCTCTCATTCGTCCTTTCACAGTCAGCTAATTTGTATCCAGTCTCTCAACATGAGCCGCCAACTCGCAACTTTTGCCCGTAAAATGGGTGACTATGAACGGCTCATGATCGCGATAGCAGAGAACGATGTCCCCCGAATCAATGCGCTCCTCAGCACGGCAATTCGTAATGGAGCCAGTGTCAATACTATCATTGCTCAAATCACTGAAGCTGTTCGAGGTTTGCGTTCGACCAAGGGCTTCACGCAACTTGAACATGACCTCTCCCTCCTAATCTACCGCATCGGTGGTCAGTCTCTACTATATTCTCTAAACCACGCACTCGGCCTTCCTTCTCTTCGCACAATCGGCAACTCCGCACACTTCGTAAAAATCACCCCTTGCTTCGGACCTGTAACTATCGACGTTATTCGCGCAAACATCAAGAAAGTGATCCTCGAGCCCCGCGCACAGGTTGGCGCCACGCAGAAGAAGGCTGTGACGTTTATGATGGACGAGGTTGCTCTTGAGGAACACCTCGACTACTTTCCGCTCCAGAACAAAGTCGGCGGCCTCTGCCAGAAGCATTCTGGCCAAGTACCTATAACACTCTCAACCTACAGCTCAGCATTGACGATTGTCGACAAGCTGCGGGACGGTTCCGTACATTTCGGGAAAGAGATGGCTGTGGTTGCTGTTCGGTTTGGCGACGAGAAGAATATCTATCCGATCCTTGCTTACCCAACATGCAAGCAAGAGACAGTTGCCGACATGGAAAAAATCTATGTTCTTCTGATGCAGGCGTGGGAGGAGCTTGGGGAGGAATTGTACGGGGAGATCAGGAACTTTGCCACAGATGGTGACGCATTGCGACGCAAAGTCGGTTACAAAATGTTTTGCAGAGAAGAATTGCCCACAGATCACCCCCTCTTCGCCATTCTCTCGAATCTACCCGGATTGAACTTGTGTACCGGCATTAAACTTATCATTCAAACTTTCGATTGGCGGCATATAATTAAACGTGAGTTATGTCAGATCGTTCATTCCTTCACACTGACCCAGTACAGGTGAATCTACTCTTGTTCGACAACCGTCTGGAATGTGCGTTGACGCGGGACGTGTAGTCAACCCTCATTTTCTTGCTCAGTGTCTACAACTCTTGGCTCAGCACGACGAGAAATCCGTGGATAAACTCCTGAATCCGGATGATCCTCAGGACGTGCCTCGCGCTATCGACCTCATTGAAGCTATTATTTCTGTACGCGACGCCGAGGTTCCCTCAGACAACGTCGACTTAGCCTCTACCTCGGATTCTGTTCGCCTTCTCGGACACGTCTTCGAAAACTTTGCCCTTCCCTTCATTACCCCCGAATTCAGCCTCAGCCGACAGATTCGTATGCTCAGCACATGCGCTCACCTCACATTTGTCCTATTCCGAGAATACCGCACGGACTTTATGTCCAATCAGCTCTATGGCGATACTCAATCGACAATCAAAAATATTGTGTTCTCTGTGGCGAAACAGCAGTTGGAAGACGGTGAAGCGAATGTGAATGCGAACGAAGATGGGACTGATCCGCTGGAGGGTCACTTTGCTTTCATGCGCACCACTGGTGGTCACAATTCTGCGATGAACTATAAGCAGGGTATTGAGAGGAACGGTTGGGCTTGCGACATACAAGGTGTTTATAGCCGATGGCCACACTTGCACCAGGAGAGCCGGCGCCGCAGGATAACGAGGACAGAGCACAAGGATCATCTCAATTCGTCGAAATGGGACGCCGATCTCAAAGCAGCAAATTGCGATCTCATCGACTGCTGGGCACAGGGCGAGCTTGAGGCTGTCCGGATTCTATCAGCGAACTCGCGTCTCACGCCGGACAAATACGACTTTCACGCCATTCTGGCCACACCCGGCCGTTGATTTTCTGCGACCCTGGGGAGAGATAACTATCCAGGCTTTGCGGATGACCTCGATCTGCTCCGTCATCGAAACAGCACCTGTCTCTGCAGCCTCTGAGCCTAGTGTTCCTTTGAATACTACAGGCGATATCAGTGACTCGTCCGAGTCCGAAGATGAAGAATCTACCCCAGCAGAAGGAACTTTGGACCCCGAACCAATCACCCTGCAGGATCTGCTCGACGACGGTGTGCCGCAGCCTCTAAATCTCACGCCCGGACCTGGCATTCGTCCCGAGAATTATGTTGCTGACGAGAACGACAAACCCATTCACAAGGCGTCGATTTGCCGATTGATTCTCAACAAAGAATTTGTGGCGAAGTCGAAGGAGCGAGTGGACCGTGCGGCAGGCCTCGGTTTGGGGAGGGTGCGATGCTTCACCAAGGTCGAGTCACGCTCTCTCAAAGCTGGCGCATCTGGGAACATGACTGGCAACACATTCATCCCTGGCGACATCTTCGTTGCTCTTGTACGGCACAAAAAAACTGTGTCCATGGCAGTAGTGCGATCAACGGCCATTTTGCACGACGGGCGCCCGGTTCGCGACATTCCAATCGGTACTATTGGCAACGTCGAAGCGAAGGTCAAATTGACTGGTCAGATTGTACATCTGGAGTCTGTTGAAGCAACATCAGCCGACATCGTAGGGGATGATGGCTCAGCTCCTGGCAAGGACTCGACGAGTTGGCTCTGGACTGGCGCATTCCTCACCTGTACTTCGAAGATGAAAGGGTTGGCAGTGACGACAACGAAGCCCGTGCTGATAACCGTGTCGGGTACGATGGTCGAATTGATCAATCCAGCGGTGGTCGAGGCGCATGGTCGTTTATCCGAGGACGCTATACAAAACATCAACTCAGCGGGTACAACATGGGCCTTGCATCATCCTTATCTTACTGTCCTCCTCAACCAACTCTCGCAACGGCTTGCCGACATACGAGGCCTGCCATCTGTCACCGAGTCTGCCAAGTTCCCGTATAAGTCGTCCGGTATGATTCAAGTGCCTCGTCATATCACAGATGATTGATAAATGATTCCAGGAAAAGGAATCCTTGTTTCTGAAAGAGGAACACTTTTACTGGCGGACAAGACGAGCCTTGCTTGTCTCTATTGTCTAGAAGTTCCGAAGAACTGGCGCGCTCACATTGGCGCCCACATTCTTCGTCGAATGCGTGGGTCCAGTGAACCAGAACCAAGAAGAAAGGCCGGGGCGGCGAAGAGACAGCCGCAGTCATTGTTCGCGCTCAGGTACGCCAATTCCGTTCTCGTGTGATTGTCGAGACTAAGGCTCATTGAGGTTGCCGATACAATGCCATGTGGATATTGCGGTCGTTCGGGACGCCCAGAGTGTCATATATCCATGAAGCAAGACAGCAAGAAGAACGAGATCAATTGCAAATGCACATACAAGGTGAATTTCCAGTTCAAGACTGCAGACGAAGGGCGTACCCCGGGGAGCTGTCGAAACGTACCCATACTCTGCGGGCTCTGCCCCCCACCCGCGCGGAAAACCGACTGGGTTCCAGCAGTATGGCGCTATAACATGCCTGAGCATCTCAGAACCCAGCACTCGGAGTACGCGTCTCCGCAACAGCCTGAAGGCATTCCGCTCCCTTACAACATTTGGGAAAGCATGAAAATCTCGCGCGAGGAGGAGCTCGGGATGGGGATTAAGGGTGATTTGATTCCCCCGCAATTCACGCAGGTCGCCGCAGCTGTAGACACTTTGAAGCGGACAACAGACCAAGGAGGAGGCAAGTCGAAGAAAATGAGAAAATGAGCTAGAATAGACAGTTATATAACCTGTTGATATGGCGCGGGGTCGAAAACATTGTGAATACAGTCATAGCTGACAAGACGGACAAGTAGAGAGGCGGCTGGTGGATACAAAGAAGACGTGGCATGCTGCAGGACGCCTAGCGGCTGTCGTTTGCCGGCCGCTCCTGACGGACCGGTGATCCGGACCCTCCTCCTCCTCGTATGCACAGCATGTCAAAACTTTTGGAGGTTGATGTCAGAAACTTTTGTTCCGCCTACCTCTTGGGTTCGTCGTGCATGGAGGACGGCGATGACCCACCCGCAGACCGCTCAAAAGAGGTCAGCTGGGGAAGGCCAAGGTCGTCATCGCGCGCATCTATTATCGAAATGGAACTCTCCTCCAATGTGATCTCCTCCGGCTCCTGCTGGCGCTCCAACTGGGCGGCGTCGATCTTGGCCCGAGTCTTTCCGCCAAGGGGTTCTGTTGACCGACGACGATAGAATAAGAGGTACGCGTTGGCATTCTGTAGGTTAAATTAGCAAAAAAAACAAGATCAGTGCGATTTGAGACTCACCACAGCATCGTCGGCTTTCGCTGGAGTCACGTACGAATCATCGAAATGGTACCACTTGTCGTTGCGATGATTGTGCGCATATGCGCGGTAGTGGCCTCCACCAAGCCCACCCATGTGCTCGTCGACACCGAACAAGTCGTAAACCAACGGCTCGTCCATATTACCCAACTCGAGACCGTCCAACGACTCCCCCTGCTCCACCAACCTCCGCGCAGCCGCACGTTCCCCAACCATGTCCCCCAAATCCAAACCCGCTACAGGAAAATCTACAAACGCATCGATTTTGTCCCTTAACGTCCGGCTGTTGCTGAAACGTTTGAGGTGCACGACGAGTACATCGGGTGCCTTCCACAGGTCGAATTTTTTCGTGGCCTGCTGGTGTTTTCTTACACCGCGGGCAATACCAGAGATCATCCTCGCCCAATTGCTCCTGTTTCGTGAATTCGTCGAGGCAGTCCTGCAGCGAAATGCCCTGGTTCTTCTTGCTCTCCGCCGCTCGTTGCGCCTCCTCATACTCGGGATGCACCATCTGGCCCCACGACTCCCCTCGCGTGTCCTCGCCCAGTCGGTGGATACCGTCTCCAAAGTAAAAGTGCTTCATGTTTTCCTCGAACTCGCACACGAGAAGATCCCCATCCTCCAGCAGCTGCCCATCCACCGCCGTTTCCGCACGCGCCTCCAGCGTTTCCGATTTGTTTACTGTCAAGTACGAGTTCGCCGTCCCATACTCCTTCATCTTCGGCAGCACCTTCAGCATGAACAAATCGGGTTTAGACCCCACACAGACGGGCTCGCCATCACCGCCGTCACCGTTCACCACTCCCTCCATCGCAACATCCTCATCCTCCTCCACAATCAACCCCTTCTCGTCAGTGATATCGCCCTCGGGAGCCTCGATGTGCTCCACAACGTCCCCGTTCGCCTTGATCTCCACAAGCGAATCCACAACAGGCGGCACACCGTTAATCTGGATCGCGCCGGGTACTTCCCACCTGAACAATTCCCGGGGATGATTTACCCAGCGCTCGAGCCGCTTGACCACCTGCTCGTAAATCGCATCCTTATCTGTCACCTGCTCCGGGCTCAAAACAACAAGCATAGGATGCCCAAAATACGTCGGGTTGGAGTGGTAGCCGCCATAAGTGCCATAGGTCGTGCGCTGTGGGGTCGCGGGCGTGGGACGGAAGTCGGTGAGGTAGAGGGGTAGGATGAGGGGGTCGCCGGGCTGAGCTTTGTATGTACGGCTCTGCTGGGCGTGACAAGGCAGTTCGTAGCACACAATGTGATCATTTGGTGACATCTCGCCGCAGAGAAGGGTGTCGTCCAAATTTTTGTAGAATTTGTGCGAGAATGTCTCGAGGGTGAGCAGCTGGCGGATTACATGGGTCAAGGGCTTCAAACTAACTAAGAACGCGAGGGAGCGTACATTGTCTGGCGGGACACCCATCCATCTCCCGAGAAGGTGGCGCAAGTCCTTGAAAGATGCGTCCCGGCCAATCTCCACAGGAATCTAGGTTATCGTGAGTAGGGACTTATAAATTGCGCAGAGCGCAAAAAGAGGTTCACCTTGACATGCGGTTTGTCCGTATCCCACGGGACATAGAAAATGGTGTGCTTCCACTTTTTTTGCACCGGCAACGGCAACGTAAGGTACATGAATGGGTCAAAAGTGATGGAAACCTAATCTCTCTGTTAGCCCGCGTCCCCGTACATCGAAATCGAGATCGACGCTTACCTTTTCACATTCCGGACACACAAGCGTGCTCTGATACTGCCCTTGGAATAAATCCACAATCACACTATCGTTCCGCTTCATATACCCCTCCCAACTCCGCCGCGCTAAATCCACCAGCTCGCGATCACCTCCGCCTTCCCAATCCGGTTTCTCTACATACGGCTTTTGCAAAACGCGATTCAGATCCTCATGTAGACCATCCAACAAAAACGCTACGAGCTCCTGCGAATCGTGCTGCTGGTACCCGCTGAACTGCGGCGCAAAGCGTTGCAGCTGCGTCTTGAAATCCCGAGGCGCATACGACGTCGACGGCCCAGTCGCCGCCCAGATACGCTGCAAGAGAGCGCCGAATGCCTCAGCGATGGCCCCGTGCATGCCCAGAGGATTGTCCGGATTCAGCTCCTTCGAGAAAACGCCTGAAAGGAAGTAATCGACGAGCTCGGGCTGGTGCGCGAGGCATTGCAGAGCAGAGTTCATGAAGCATGTATTGCCCATGTTCCCGAGGCCAAGCGTGCCGGGTTCGAGCGTTTTGCTCGTCGATGGTGTGGGATTGATGACAGGGCTCCTCGACAAGCTGCTACCAAACGGACGCGTGGACGATGTTTGCTGATTTCCGCCGTTGAATCGGTCAAAAAATCCGCCTCCGGAGGGGAACATTGGGGCTGCTTCGGTGATGGATGGGGCGGGTTCGAGAAGAGGAGGGCGAGCGGTAGGGGGTGGATCGGCGATCCATTTACCCAACCTGAACTCCACAACAAAGGCGTCGCCCTGCATAAATCCCGTCTCTTCGAGGGATTTGGAGGTGCCATCGATGTTCTCGCATTCGTAGGTAGAGAGATTTTCATATAAAAAGTCGAGCGAATCGAACCCGGCCGGAGGGGGTGCATTGACTTTCCAGACGCGGTAAGGTGTTTTTTCTGGAGCACCGGGGCGACGGACGGAGCTCGCAAGAGCTTTGTTTAGGTCACAGACGGTTGCGGCGCAGGAGATGGAAAGGGACTGAGGAGGTTGAGAGGGTGCTGTTGAGATGATCATCTGCACCATGCGCATTACTATCAAGCGGAGGGGGTAAAGTTCTACAGATGGCTCCTTTTGCTCGCCGCGAAGAATGACTTGTCGCGGAAGTGGATGCTTCGGTTCGCCGTACCTTCAATATGAAGAGGACAATGAGGTTTCTTTTGAAAAATTAAGAAGAATCAGACAGACGTACCAAGAAACAAGATCATCCCATCCAGCCTGTGGCACAAGCTCATAATCAACCATGTCTGAAAGTGGCGCACGTAGATTTCCACTGGCGTCGACAAGGGGCGCATTGTCAACCGGACCAAGCTGATCCTCGGATACAGGACCTTCCTTGTCAACGATGCCAGTACAAGCCTTCTTCCAGCGTTTCCACCAAGTCCTGTCAACGAGGTACCAAGTATCACCTTGATTCAACCTCTCTAGCTTCAAACCCTCCACACGAGCGTATCGCTCTGCAGGCGGTAAAGACGAGCCCTGGGGAGCGAGGCGCACGGTATCTGTTTCGAGCTCGGCCATGTATGTGTCTGTGGAATCGGAAAGAGAAAGAGTGGACAGTGGCTCGCTGTCCTGAGATGGCCCATCAGACAGAGAGCGTTTCACGGATGTGTCTGACAGCGTCGAGTTACTGCGTTGACGCTTTCTACTGGGTGGTGAGGGTGGTGGCGAGGGTGGCGAGGACATCATGGCAATAAGAAAGAAAATAAAGGGAACGCGTACAGATGAGTGACTGTCACACAGTGTCACGCATCACACCTCCCCACTTTGCGCCTACAACTCCACAGTTTGCTTGGAAAATTGTGGAAAGGGCGGCCTATTGTGCAAACACGTCTTGCAGACTGGCTCCAATTTTCTGGGAAATTTTCCGAGTTCGGATTGGTCTCCATCGCGTCGTTCGCAGCTATTCTCGATCAATGCAGAATCTTGAAGAAGCTTTCCCTATTGTGGCGAAGACAATTATAATCCAGATATTATGAGAGGTCTATAGGTAACGGAGGCGCCGCATTATTTTACAACATGAATCTAAGTATGAGATACGGGTGGTAAAGGATTCCAGGGAGATCATGAATTTTGTGGCCGTGCATTATTCGTACCTGGTCGTTCCCTCACCGCCGCCCACGCTTCCTCGGTAGCAGCCGCTATCCTCTCCTTCACGCTCCCAAAGCTATCCAGCGCCGGACGCACATCAAGCGAGAAAACGGGTGATCCATCGCGTTCCGGCGGGGCAGAATAGTAATCAATAACATAGCGCACTTCCTCGCCCGTTTTTGGCCGCCGTACAACCCAGTCATGGCGATCGAATGGAGGTTCCGTACTATTTTGAGCAATGAGTTACACACAAAGTTTGAGAAGACACTGATGACACACTTGAATCGCGAGGGCATCAACCACCCAGCAAACATCCATATCCGTGCTTTAGGTGACATCTCTCCCGGCCTACCTTTGAATTTCGCCAGTTCAATGTCTTCTCCACTAGACAAACAAATCAGCATCGGGCAACTGGAAAGCCACAGAGACAAGACGCACGGATACGCCCTCTTCTCCCACCGAAC
The DNA here is from genome assembly GCA_037176885.1 of Favolaschia claudopus. NCBI lineage: Eukaryota > Fungi > Basidiomycota > Agaricomycetes > Agaricales > Mycenaceae > Favolaschia > Favolaschia claudopus. The sequence goes on along the minus strand of JAWWNJ010000063.1, from coordinate 769,815 downwards.
AACCTCCTCCCATGCCTTCTCGTTCAAAAAGTTGTGGATCTCCACCATCATTTCCACATGCTCCAACTCCTCCGGCGACTCCTTCCCCTTCCTCGCAAGAGCACTATAAAACTGCTGCGGCGAAGGATACTCCCACTTGTTCGCCTGATCACGAGGAATAGACGATTCGGTGCGAGCTGTAGGCAACGCGCGCGCTTGTTCCGGCACCGCGTCCTGCGAGAAACTCGGCATTTGGTTGCGCGCATTGATAGCACCCCCATTATGCTCAATTGGGCATTGCGCTGGTTTGCTGGCGCCATTGTGAGGAACGGGACACCCAGATGCAGCAGCCTTATGGTCAACCGGACAAGCTTGCGAGCTACGCGGCACCGCCGAACTCGAGGCAGTCTGGCCCATGGGTGATTTGCAGACGAATAGCGGAGGAAACAGGAAAAATGCGTCGGGTCAATCAAACCACAATAAAGCACAAACAAACAACCGCTTTCTGCCGAAAATGGAAATAAATGAACGTCGGCTCGGGTAATTTCGGGCCGATGATTAGTCACGCCAAGTCCCTTCTCGTTGTCACAAGAATGTCAACATCAACTCTCGCAGACACCCAAGAGTCGGTTCACCCTTCGATATCCTCGGGAAGTCGGCTACTCACCAAGAAATAAGCCCCTTGCACTGCCTCGATAAACCTCCCACTCCGAGTCTGCAGTTTTCGCTGAAATTCCCCGGGTCGTGGGCTATGGGCACAAGAAGGTCGGTTGAGCTACTTACCGCTGAGTTGCACTAGCCATAGTTCGCGCCGCAAAGCCGACGTTCCCGAGCTTCAAGTTCAACACGATTCGTCCCTATTTTAAACGCAGTTATAATCGGCGTTGGTCAAGGTCGTGACTCTCCAAGACTCCAGAGGCTTCCCTTGATCGAGTGCTCTTAGAGGCCATTGCCAAGTCGCCGTCGCGCTCCGAGAAATTGCTGCACCATCCGCCGGTGGGGTGCACACACTTACCAAAAGTGGTATCACGAGTGTCCTACGTTTACCAACCCCAACGAAATTCGAAAGCTCTCCGACTCGTCCACTCTATCGACAGAACCCAAAACCGGGAATTCTCTGTCAAAAAGCTGTATTGCCAAGGCCCCGGGTTCCTACGCAATAGCAGTCGAAGCGGAAAAATCTCGTACTCACTTCAGGCGCGAATTTGGATTACCGGCGGTTCGTCACCTCTCTCATGCTCTTGTTCGGCTTTCCTCGACATCGACGTCTTGCCCCAACGACTGCCATGCCAGCTTCTATGTCTGATTTTCTATACGCATAGCCTCGCGAACTAACTTCCAGCACATGTAAGCCCTCTTCGTTCGGACCTAATACTCCAACCCAAAATCTCAGACAGAGCAGCTAATCTCCATGGCCTTCACGGTGGCACCGAGGACAAACTCTCGCGCACTGAGACTTCGACAGGGCTTGGCGTTCTTGTGGTATCACCCTGCCAAAAGGGACGTTCCGCAAAATCATCCTGGCATGATGAACGTTCCTCCAACTTTCGAGAACCAATACTTTTTTATACCATCCATTAGCAAACGGCGTGGTTGGTCGATCCGTTTATCTGGGACTACTTCTCCCGGAAGCTGCTTACATCAATCTCTGAATAATATCGCGAAACTCGGTTCGGCTCAGCCCACTTCCGACTGACTTGTTTGTTCAAGATATTCAGGTTCGGCATCCCTCAATAACAAGCTCGATTCGCACTTCTTTTAGAGAATGATGCTATTCAATATCAAAAGGTAAGTATACTTGAAAACCGATTGACTACCGACCTTTCTGATGACAAGAGAAATCAAGTGTAACTGTCCGTCCGAGCCGCAAAGCATCCAAAGCGACGGGGTACCAAATGCTCGCTGATCATGGCGCATAGCCTCGCGAACACTCTCACGTTTTCGTTTTTGCTCTTTTCATTTACCACCCGTATCTTCTCGATTCCACGCTTGGACTCGTACAAAAGCAGACATGCTCGCCTTGCAAGATAATCCCCGTCGTATCCATTTTCCTGACAATGTCTGCGTCGCCCCAAGCTTCAACGAAAGCCGCTGCCTCCGCAGACGGTGATCATCGCAAGCGGTGAGCTATCCGCATCCAATAATTACACCTCCATCATAATTAACACATTACAAGTCGGCGCAACCGCACCACGCAATCTTGTCTCAATTGTCATACCACAAAACGCATGGTCAGTGTCCTGCATTACCTTCAGCGACGCCCCGATGGCTCAACAAACTCTAGTGCGACAGGAAACGCCCGGCGTGTTCTCGCTGCTCACAACTTGGTGTTGTAAGTCCATGAGATCCCGCTCATGCGGTAATTAACCCGAAGTTCATTTCAGAGCGGAAATTGCGTATACGAGATCGACGACCTCAAGAGGGCTGCGAACAAGACCAAGGAAGACGAGGGTGCCCGGCTGATGAATCGTATCGCTGAACTTGAAGGATTCATTCGCGAGGTAGATTGGCAATCCCATTGATCACATTCAATTCTAACCTCATTTCCTCTTCAAGCTCAAGCGAAAACCCTCGCCCAGTCGCTCGCCATCTGTGTCCTCTGGAGAACCTTCAACAAGCCGTCTATCAATGCCGCCAGGTAGCCCTCGCAGGTCATCACCCAGTCATTCCCCCGGTCCTCTCTTTCCCTCTGGCATGGACAATTATCGATCTGTCGACGTACACTCGCGCGCTAGCGAATCACTCGCATCCCTCATGGCTGCATGTGCGAATCTGACGGACCACATGTTCCTTCAAAGGGGGGGAGGAACCTGCAGTTGCTTGAACGAAACCTCATGCTACAACGCGGTTCTGCGACTTTCTCTGATACTCAGGAACGCAGCGGACGTCCTTTCCCAGTCACACAGCCATTCAAGCCGCTCCGGATGCGCTTTGAACGACCAAATCTCTGAACTGGACAATTTTATCAAGTACGTGGGCTGCTATCTTTAGTACTTGCAACTGACACTTGAGGATAACAGGACCTCTTTACTCCACGTCCCAAGCTCCGATTTTTCTATGCCGTTGAACTTCAACCATGAATCTGGGTCCCCCATTCTCCCTTATCCGAGTTCGCCGAGCTTCTTCACCCCATCATATACTGAGAATAACGGGCTCTACTGGAATTTGGGGGATGATTCAGATAACTTTATGAGCTGGGTACCTGCTGCGAGGAATTCATGATGTCTTATTATGTATACGCTATTGGTCTCCACATTGTACTATCATGTATTTAACCTATAGAATCAAAATCGGGTTTCCTTTCCTTTCACGGCCCTAGAATTCTGGAATACGCCACCTATCTTATCCTACTGCACTTCGACTCCAACCGTTGGTTGCGACGTAAATACATTAGACGTTTACGGCTTATGTTTAGATGTACCTTTCAGTCGGTGTGGTCTCGCATCTAGTTAGTAAGTATGTATATAGATTCTTCCTTCAGCAGAGTGCCTCAATAAAAGGATCAAGAAGATAACTAGAGAATGTGAAGAGAACATTGTGCGTCGCATTTTAGGTCGGGAGTCTTGCTGCGCACGGCAACGATAACAAAATGGAGGAGAATATTCGGCGGAGAAAGGCCAGAATTCACAAGATCCTCGTTTTGCAAACAGCAAGGAAGACCCGGAATCTGGTCGACCACGAAGACGCCATTTGACGGAGCTATTTGTGATTGACTGAGGACACGAGAATTAAATTTGGTACCCGCCTGCAAGCCGACAGTGAGTAGATACATGAGTCTTTGAGATAAGAATTCGTTTACGCACTTGAGCGACTGGTACAAGGGACCCATAAGTCCCCAGGTGAATTGTTCAACTTGAAACTTTAATAATGTTCAACTTCGACATTGGCGCGTTGGAGAACAATCACAGAGGAATTGGAGACTAGAGCCGCATCTGCGGCAGTAGCCGAGAGAGCGGAACCGTCCTGCGGCGTATCCAATATTTACATCTCACTGAGGACTATTTGCGTTCCAAAATGTCAACCCAAGTTCGTTGCTGTCGGGCCGAATGACCCGAATTAATTGGCATTGTTTGGATCGGAGATTGTCGCGGACGCGTCGGCCGGCAAAAATTTCGTGGGCGTCTGAGCCGGTGGACTTGCACATTGACTGTGTCGGTCTCCATGCTGCCCCGCAATCTCCAAGGCCTCGTCGTCAGAACCGCCGCTCGTCGACACGCAGCTCTCTCGAGGCAGAATGTGCCATTACCTCTACCTTTCCGGATAGCGCCTACTGCAGGATTTCACTCTTCGTCTCGGTGGCGGAACGAGCTTCCAAAATCCCCTTTTCAGACGTTCGTAGAGGTTCTCCGGGACGAATTGAAGAAGAACCGGGAGTTGCAGGAGAATGTAAAGCAGCTACAGGGTGATGTGGACAGACTCCAAGATTCGGAAGCCATGAAACGCGCGAGAGCGGCGTACGAGAGGGCCCGGGTACGTTCTCAACGACGTATTGCTGGCGTCCGCTAACGCGTTTCCTTGTAGCTGACTTCGAGTATCAAAGAAAACCCTCGATTACGAGCCGCGGCTGAAGAGCTGAAGAAGACCGGTGTCAAGGTCGGAGACGCCGTTTCGGAGGCGCTCAAGACGATGGAGGAGAGCGAAGTAATGCGTGCCGTGCGTTCTGGATTGCATCACAATTTTTGTGTCATTCTGAATAATTCTTTAGATCTCACGCGCCTCCGCTGCAGTTTCTTCCACAATAGAAAAATCGACTGAGCCGATACGGAATACTGCAGCTTATAAAGCGCTTTCCGAAACGCTCGTCGACGCTCTCGACGATAGTGGAAGTGCTAAGCATGCGGGATTCGAGGAACGGGAGGCCCGGAGACTGCGACGACAGAAGCGGCTAGAAAAGGCGGGACGCGCTCGGGGATTGGCGCCCACTAATCGCGTCGCGGAAAATCCAGAGTCCGTGATCGGCATTTCTTCGCGTTCAAGCCCTGTACTAACAGGATTCCAGAGCTGGTTCCGCCGTTGTCCTCCACAAAGATTCTCCGCGGCAAGAAAAATGGAATCGACTGAAGGAGACCAATCCCGTCTTTCGCACTCTTGCATCCATGCGCCAAGCTTTCGACGAATCCGAAAATCCTGTCGTAGCATCTGTCCGGAATGTCACGGAGACAGTAGGATCATGGTTCGAGGAGAATGAGACCGCGCAGGTGATGCGGTTGATGAAGAATTTGGATCCACATTTCACCCGAGACGGATTCGAAAGGGAGCTGCGCGAATACATCGTTCCGGAAGTCGTCGACGCGTATCTGTCGGCGGACCAGGCCGCTCTCAAGGCATGGTGTGGAGAGGGGGTGCGTAATTTTCCGCTCGTTGTCCGATACTTCCAACGAACTATGCCCAGACATATAATGTGTTATGGGCGACTGTCGAGCAATATCTCCGTCAAGGCCTCATTAGCGACAGTAAAGTACTTGACATTCGACAAGTTGATGTGAGTTGGCTTCGCTCAGGCCGTAATCCCTCGCTCAATTTTTTTATTCAGGTTTCCGCGGGCAAAATCCTCGATAACGAAGTTCCTGTATTCGTTATCCAGTTTGCAACGCAAGAAGTTCTTCTGTTTCGAAATGCCAAGACACGTGAAATCGTCGTTGGTGCTGAGGACCGAGTTGAGCAGTGCACTTACTTTGCTGCCGTGACGCGTGTTGAGGAGGAACTTGATAATGAGCTGACTGGTGGATGGAAGGTTATCGAGGTCCGTTCAAATCTTCTCGTTCTTTTTTGAGTTGATTTTTACTCTCCTCACTTTAGATGGCGCGGCGGAGTTCGAGGGCTTATTTATAAAAGTATCATATAGACATAGTACATACATACAGTAATATTCAAGCACGCAAGGGCACGGGGAATGCCTCATGCTCAATCACCACTCTACTCTCGTCGGAATTGACCAAACGTAGCAAATGACTCAATTTGGCAAGTTGAACTTGGTCTTTGCATCCAGCCAATCGACTCTGAATTTACCGACAATGGTCCGCCCTTGGCGATCTTGAAGTTATGGCTTGGAACACATTAGGATTCGGAAGGCATCCATGTAGTATGAGGACCGTTGTTGTTCTCGGACTCGGCAACAGCCAAACCTTGTATCATTATTGTTAACAAGCAGTCGACGGCGCTTCGCGCCGTCTCCCACTTTCGGCACGAGCATGAAGTATGAGTATGAGATATGTCAGATAACTACTCAGAGTAAAAGCTCTCTCCATACAATGTTGGTAGCGCTAGTGGAACTATCATCTTGGTACTTGAGAATCAAAACATTTCCGGCGCTTGGAACTCGTGTCATTGCTGAATATAGTTGACCATGCGTGGTCGGCGGAGATCAATTCCCAATTTTTGGACGGTTAAACCTTGACAACCATTGAAAGTTGTCGCATAGCAAAGCGCGAGAGGTATTTGTTTGCGATGAAGAGTAACGGCGGAAATTCCAGGTCCGAATTTCATGAAGCTGCCATCCTCAACGGCAATTGCGGTGAGCGTAACGATGTTGTTCAATTTGCGAGATAAACCTGCGGTCTTTCGGTTGTTGATAAATGTGTCCCACTCAGTTGGATAGGGCGGAAGGAGCGGTACATTGTGACGACCTTTGGGCCCACAAACGAAGCATTTGTCGTGTATTCTCTCGCCAGTGAGAGCCTCGATTTTTCGTCACGATTATTTCTCGGGGAATGGGATAGTTACAACACACGCACCTTGATCCCACATATTTTACAGTTCCTATTCCATCGAAGGCGAAGAGGCTCCGCAATTTGGGACTTGTTCAGAGCCGAGACACGATCCCACCATTGACTCTGAACCTGTCTTGAGTGAACCAAATTGGTCCGAGCCACACGCCGAGCAGCAGAGTTGGCGTTGCGGTGTTGCTCATGCTCAGCCAAGGTCTCGTTTTGTCGCCGCAGTCTTTGCGCGTTTCGTCGCAAGCGACGATGATATTCAGCTTCGCTCTCGTCTTCCGAGGCAGCCATTGAGAAAAGATTGGTATGTGAAGGCAGCTGAGTGTCGGAAGACTCAAATTTGGGTGTAGCGGTTTTGGGAGAAAGTCGGATGTATTGCAATGACTACGTGTACAGGCGCTCGAGGATGGCGCCAAAGGCGCACATAAAATAGCAACTGGGTGTCCATAATAGAGCGTGCAGTGGGAAAGCGCGGAAGCAGGAAGATGGAGGAGGAGAGACGCACAAAAAAGGAAGCGTGAGATTTTGATATGGAACAGTCTGGAGGGTGATAACCGAGCGGAGTTCTAAAAGCTTCGGACAGGCTTAATTTTATAAAGAGGGTGATTCCTCTTCAATGTCGTCAGTTGCCTGTCATGGTTAGCGGCCATCGCGACATCCGGCGGCTTCTGAAAGAGCTCCTATAGACCTACATACATTCATATTTTGTTGGAAACTACCTCTCGATTACAAAGAATTTTCGGAAACGAGACTTGAATCGGTCGACGGACGATATGATATCGATATGGCGTTACTTATCGTCCGTACGGTGGCGAGTCAATTTGCCGTCGGGGGGTGTCATCTCCATAAATCTCCAGCGAGAAGAATGGGAGAGAAGCTAGGATGGCACGAAGCCAGATGAGGGCCAGTTGCAAGGGTCGACCTGGAATGGGTCCTCGCCAAGCAAAATCTCGATGCACGGCTCGGCCCATTATGATTCTGGATCCTTACATCGTCCGATTCCCGGTCCCAGGAATCTTTGCGTGCGGGTGAGAGCTGTGGAGTTAACAACGTAGACTGTCGAAGTAGTCGCCCTCGGAACAAGGAACCTGAAAGCTGCCAGTGAAGGACTGCGGACCGTTCGAATGGTCCCTTCCCTCAGGATCGGACTTCGGAATCAGCTGTGAGACAAACCTTGCATCGATATTGTACGTAGGCCCTTTGATTTCGTGGCACCTTGGCGGCAGCTGCTATCACAATCTGTCAATTATTCATTCGAGGATGTTTGAAGACCTGACTGATTCTTATGATTCTTGGCGGTCGGCGAGTGCTCATTGATGAGTTCGTTTGGCTTTGGAGGTAAGTAAGAACGTTCATTTCTCGGCGTTCAGCTAGGCATCCGAAACGTGACAGTCACTGTTGCCCAGCTTTTCGGCGGAATTCGACCAACGCTCACACACCAACAGCGAAGCTGAAGCTGGACAGGGTGGTCCATGAAAAGCTCCATCACAAATCCTTGGGCTGTGCAACATTCTACAGGATTGCTCTCGGAACCATGTCCTCCACAGAGATAGCCTGATAAGTCCCGGCATCCCCCTCGGGCGCCCAGACAAGGTGTCAAGAATATACACCAAAATTCCGCCCTTGCCATCGGCAATGAGACTGAGTCGGAGCAAAGGCATATGAGAAATCTCGTGCGCGTCCTGTAGGTGTTGACAACAGATCGTACAACGCCGCAAAGCCTTCCACATTCTACGGATACATGGTCTCCCGCGTCCTCGCCGACGTAGGCAGCGGCGCGTATGGTGTCCCGTTCTGCTCAAGTATATTCGGCGCAGAAGCGGACGCCGCCTGCTCTGCGCGGAAGTCCGGGCGCGGTAGCCGCGTCGGGGCTTCAGGACCGAGCTCAAGAACCTCATTCATGAGCTGTAGCCCACGCGTGGAGTCTCGTGCGACACCACCCATACCCTGCACCTTCTCTGAAAAAGAGACGAGCGTTTCCAGAAGGAATACCGCTTGATGCGGAAGCCTTCGCGGAGCGAAGCGCCGAATTGGGGGACCACGTATTTCAGGAGCATTGCGTCCCATTCACCGGCGTCGTAGACCTCCCGCCAGTTGCCCGAATCCCCGGGAGACCATCGCCAACGCTCCAACTTCGGAGTAAGCTTTTCGCATTCTGCTGGGCAGCGCCAAGCACGTCCTCCAGCCTCAGGCCCATGCGAGGAAGCCGGGCTTCCTCGCCTCTTCCTCGCCTGGGCCAAGGAAAGACAATGCTCCACAGAGATACCGCCGCCCGCCTCGGACTCCAATCTGCCACAGCTTTTTTGAATTGGGCAAGTATGAATAACTCTGGGGGTTTTCGCGGGTGAACGACGGCAGGAACGACAACTGCGCTTCCTGGAGTTTCACGGCCGGTTGCGGAGTTTGCGGGTTCCAGTTGTTGTTGATTGACGTTCGTACTTTTGGAAGCCACACGTTCCAGAGTAGGCTTTCGAAGGGTGTCATTGGCTTCTCACTGCAATATTATTGAGGACTGATCCTGATAGTCAAGATGTAGGCAACTTACACGTCGGGAAGCAAGACAGAAACGGGCCTGGATCCGTAGATGTCGACGTGACTCTGAGTCTGGGCTGGTAACATTCACTGAGAGCTCGCCGCCCACTCCGGAAAATCGAGAGGGAGACCAGTGGCGCGTCCAGCGAATGTCATGAGGTGACCATGGGACGAACCTGCGAGCATGGTCAGTCTCACAAACGCACGATATCGCCAGAGTACCTGCTCAAGGCGCTATAGTCGCAACAGCGATCTCATCCAGCCTGTACCGCTCACATTTCCGAGGGAATTGGCCGACAAATTTGTAAAACAGAGACGAGATCTTCAAGGGAACCTTCATGCTTCAACGCCGACTCCTTTGATCTAGATGGCGACGATTTCGACTTGTAGAGAAAAAGGACTGACAGTCTACTTCGTCGTCGACTTTCTTTCGAAGACGAGCGTCTTCACGAACAGGCGAATGTCTTCAAAGATATTTCATTTCTTGCGCAAGGCCTTCGCTTCACGAGCAAGACCATCGATGCCGAACTGGAATGCGTGTTGGGTCGTTCCATGATGACCAGGTACTCACTCAGCCAGATATCCGTCAACGAGGAAACCTCTCAGCTAAAAACACGGCATTATCAGGCAACAGACGGATTGTACAAGAAACCACATACCACTGAGGCGTCTTGACGATTCTTGCCCCCTCAACAACGATTTGCTCGTGTCTTGTGCTCCACCTTTATTTTGACTTTCATCGGTTTCCACACCTCAAACAACAGTTTCTCCTTCGCTTCTTTATCCTTCCCGGTCCTTGCTCGCCGCCTCGTGAGGAGCCTCATGATCGCTGACCAGCTCAGAATGAGGCCGCGCCTCCGCCGTGGACTGCTCCATTTCTTTCCTTGCGACAACGGAAGCCCATTGACACTAGAAAGCCTCAGACATGGTACGCACGCGATGTGACGCGACGCGTTCACGATGGAGGACCGCGCGGCCTTGCAAGTTTGGTGGGGGTTGGACGAGGGATCAGTTACGACATGCCATCAAAACTCATGATCCACCATCCTCAGTTGACTGTTGACTTGAGCATCGACTCAGAGCATCCATATTCATACTCCATGCTGCGTCTTTTGCAAAGAATTTGGACCTTCCTTTGAGAACGCATCATGATCACGCCGCCAGTGAACGGCAAGTTCCTGTCTTGCATGAACCAATTCAGTGTTACGGTGCCTCAGTGGCCTACTCCCATCCAAGCAGGCACGATCTGCTCTCGTATTTCGGTCTACCTTGTTTCAGTTGATCCTTAATTCGTTTTGCGACTTGAATTCAAAGATTTTCTCATATTTCCAGTCAATAGCTGAAAACCGCCTTTGATGTGGCACGACGTTCAAAAGTACCGAGCGCTCAACTTCCTCACCTTTTTCAGGCACGATATCACTGAATACAGCGAGCTCTTCCTCACAGTGACTCAAAGACTTACCGCTCAAGACATCTCCAGTTGCCTAATTCGAATGCCGAGAGAATGCCGAACAATAGCGAAAAGACAATTGAGCTGCAACAGTCCAACTTGGGAAGACCCGGATGCGTTGACTTCACAATAGCGCGGGAACCAACTCCGAACGAGCCCCTGGCACGCCTCTATTCTAGGCGCTCTCAATTGTCAAGACGCTGCAGCATGGGCCCGGAAGAGATGCGTAGTCGGGCACATAAAAACGGGGATGGCCCCCATCCTGACGAACTGCGTCTCTGTCCCCCCTCTCCCCGTCATGGCTCTCTTACGATCTCTCTCCCTCACGATCCTCGCCACTGTATCCGTCGTCCTGTCCGACTCCCTCCCTAGTTCCTTCCCCCACGCATATCCTGGCAAACCCACTGGTGATTACAGTCCCGCATGGCAGCAATGTACGACAATCTCGAATTATCTATCTCATTTCAACGCCTGAGTTCTCGCGTCTTTTAGATTTCAAGGTTACCTCTCCTCTCCCCAACATCACTTTCTCTCTACCTCAAGGCTATGCCGGCAACATCGACGTGCAGCGCACCGGACACCCTAACAACACTCTGTTTTTCTGGGCTCTCGAGAAGACACCTGGATCCTTGACGGCATCGAAGAGCTCTGATCCATGGGGTATCTGGCTCAACGGAGGGTTAGTTTGCTCGTGTTCTACGTTAAACAAGTTCTAACTATTGTTCACAGTCCCGGTTCGTCAAGTATGGTCGGATTCTTCCTCGAGGTTGGCTTGGCTTTTCTATTTTTGTCGCGTTGAACTTACACTCAGCGCAGAATGGACCCATCCGCATCGCTTCCGACGGCGCTATCTCTCAGAACAAAGATAGTTGGGATAACGCCGCAGATTATTTCTGGATCGACAGTCCTGTGTGCGTATATTCTTGCTTCTATGTAAGTAATTCGAGATCACTAATTACTTATATTTAGCGGTACGGGGTTCTCCACCGCCGATGCTGCTGGATACAGTTCGTCTTTGTTTTATTCCATGTCTGCTCGCGCTGACCTTGCGGATAGTTGCCGATGAGGATCAGATGGCTGCGGACTTCGTAAGCGTTGAAGATTGTTTTATGTCGTTAATTCTGATGTTGTGTTCAGATGGGTTTCCTTGCGAACTTGGTCAAGGTCTTCCCCACCCTCGCTACGCGCCCTCTTCATCTCACAGGAGAGAGCTACGCCGGAGTGTGAGTCGATTTTCAACTCATTCTCATGATGTTCTGAAGCGCATCGACGGCAGGTATATACCATACATCATGAAGGTGAGTATTTTCATGCCCCCGTCATTCTGATCTCACTCATCTTCTCCTCCAGGCGTATTTCTCGATGGCCAAACCCCCAGTCAAGATCGCGAAGATCGCCATTGGCGACGGCTCCATTGCCGAAGACGAGGTTTTCGAGCTGCTGCCTACCGTAAGTCCCCTCACTCCTCACCCAACGCTCACTAAATTCCCTGTCTTTAGGTCAGCATCCTAGAAACGTACCCGCAACTCATAGGCTACGACCCAGAGGTCTACAACTACTTCAAAGAGCAGTGCGTCGTTTCTCCTTCTCCTTCTCCGATCTATTTACATATAATTCATTCAATTCCACCCAGGGAACATCTCTGCGGCTTCGACGTGAACCTCACTTACCCTCAAAACGGCGTGATCCCCACAATCGGGTTCACCAACGCCCGCGACCGCGACGTTCCTTTCCTCCAGAAGGCCAAATACGCATACGCTAAACGTGGCCTCGTCAGCGAGATTTCTGAACGATACGCTCAGTTGGAGGGGTCCGACCGACATAGCAGGATTGCTGGTCAACGGGAGGAGAAGCGCGATTTGAGTTTGCGTGCGAATGGGACTCTTGATCCTTGGGTGAGTTCAACAGTTTTATTTTTGTTGAACATCGCTCAGCTCAATATCTTGTTCTCTTCTGACAGTACGGTTGTGCGCTCCTCCCAGAATTCATCGACTACGCCTTGAACTACTCCGCTCCCTGGAATATTACCGGGCAGGATTTTAATGTACGGTCTCTCGTTCCCTTCGCTGAACGATTGTTTTCTCACATCCTGGATCGCTTCAGGTTTATGACATCACGGATCCGTTCGGCTCACCCAGCCTCTCGCCGGCTTACTTGACCGGTTCGTTTGCGTTATTGGTGTTGTTCTTATTGTTCGTGCTTATAGTTCATCAGACCCACGCGTTGTCGCTGCTCTTCATGCGCCGACAAGCAAATCCTGGGCACAGTCGTTCGAGTTTGTGTTCGGTGATCTAGGTTCGTTTATTCGTTTCAAGTTTTTGTGGCTGCATCTGATGTTGTTGTTTCATCAGAGAATGACCCCAGTAAGTATATATATAATACTGTATCCCAAACTGGAGAGCGAAGCTGATTCAACAAACCTACCAACAGGCCCGGTGTACGTTTTTGTCTGCTATCCTGTGTTCGCAGTGACCTTACAGCCCCACAGTCCCATGAACTTTTTGACCGAATTCGCCACGAATGCTACTGCTCACAATATTTCGGTTATCTTATATTCTGGCAATGACGACGCTCTCATCGCCCACCGCGGCACCGAAGGTACGAGATTTCCTTTTTGTAATTTTTTCCTGTCTTCATTCTAATTTCTTCTCCGCAGTTACGATTCAGGTTAACACCAGCAGTCAATCCCATCGGCATTGTCGCTAAACTGCTTTTCAGAATACAACCTTCGGTGGTATTCAGGGTTTCACCCGTAAACCCAGTACACCTTGGAACGACGATAGTGGGAAACCGGCTGGTATAGTGCACCAAGAACGCGGCTGGACCTACGTTCTTTTCAACAATACCGGTCATCTCATCCCAACGAAAACTCCCGCTGCCGTATGTTCCTTCATTTCTTACTTTCGTATCGATACGAATTCTGAATTCCCACAGGCTCTGACCTTTGTTCGCGAATTCGTATTCGGCAACAACCCAACTGGTTCCGTCGTTAAAACGCCTTCGGGGCAAGCCATGGTCGTCGGCGGCGAAGACGCAGCTTTGGTCGGCGACGTAGTCCCCGGCGCAAACGGCATCGTCTACAACGTCGGCACTGCCACTTCTACCTTCGTATACCCAGCAGAAACCATTGCCGCCTGGAACACGTTTATTCGCGGGTCGACTGCGGCGAAGAACGCTCCCAAGCCGAACGATTCTGCAGACACCAATACCAACGACGCTTTCCGAACGACGCCGCGCTCGCTCATTTTGGCTGGCCTGATGAGTCTGGCCGGCTTATGGCTTTTATGAATAATTTATAGCTAACTATTTTGTTGTTACTTTATGTAAACGTACGCATCTGGTCGTGCGGTGTTTGGGATCTTGGGTATCTTTCTAGTCTACCTCACGATGTAATAACCCCTGCAAATGAACGAAACGTTATGCAATATTTGTTCGACTCTTTTTTCTTGGTGATTTGTGCGGCTCACGACAGAGCTGGGGGATCAAGCGTTTTGGTTGAAATGTTGAAATTTACCGGCCATCTCCGAGATCATGATCTCACATCAGAGCGAGCGTGAGACGTGAACCTCGATCCACTTCCACCACGAACCACGATGAAGGAAGCGCCGAACGAGGTGGTCCAAGAGATATTGACTTACATCCTCACGTATCCGGATGAGGACTTCTCCGATACCTCAAACAGATCCATCCTTCGACCCGTCTCCTCCGTGTCTTCGTATCTTCTGGTTTGCAAACGATGGCTTTACGCCCTGACGCCGATGCTGTATCATACCGTCGTCCTGCGTACAAAGGCCCAGGCTGCGGCTCTTGCAAGCGCACTAGTTTCCAACGATGATATGGGAAATAACATCAGAAAATTGCGTATCGAGGGTGGTTTCGGCAAACCTTTGTACACCATCCTCAAGTCTGCGCCAAAAATCACAGATTTATTCCTCACTCTCGTCATGACGGGGACAGAGGACTCTCGGGGCCTATGCGAAGGGCTTGCCCTAATCAATCCCCGAAAAGTCATTCTCCACGACGCAACGGATTACGATGTCTGGGCCAATCCCCGAAAGCCCAAGCAGAACAAGCAGGTAACGCAGCTGCTTGAGGCCCTCTGCAAACAAATTCCCAATTGGGACAAGCTGGTACAGAATATCGCTGTATATATGTGTTACAAGCACTGATCCTCCAATCCAGCAATCATTTGACTTTCCGTACGCGCCGTTAAACAACTATAGCCCGCTCTTTGGCTTCGAAGCGGACCCCTTGGAACCGCGCGCGATCATGCTAGCGGCGTCATTGGCAAAATCATCCTCCATAGAATACGTCGACATCCGCACGTCGTTTAGATGGCCTGGTTACGTTGATCAAATCTGGACTGCACCGTCTTTCAAGCAGCTTCGTTGTCGCGGCTTTCCGTATAAGGTGTTCCGGGAGAGGGAAACATGGCGCCCAGGGATGATGCAATTAGAGCCGTATGGATTTGAACACTTGGTCGGTTTCAATCATTGTCTGATCGAGAATCCCACAGAGCGCCAGAGAAGGAGGTCATCGAAGCCGATGACCAATTCGGCATTCCGTTCCCTATTCCCCAGATACTGTCCATGAATGGCCCTCCTCCAGGTTTCCTGTCCATGAATGGCCCTCCTCCAGGTTTCCTGTCCATGAATGGTCCTCCTCCAGGTTTCCTGTCGATGAATGGCCCTCCTCCAGGTTTCCTGTCCATGAATGGTCCTCCTCCAGGTTTCCTGTCGATGAATGGTCCTCCTCCAGGTTTCGACTCAGACTCGGACTCAGAGTCCGACTCCGCTGGTGATGTCGGGTTTGCACGAGTTTCAAAGTCATTTTTGAGGCGATATTGCTCGCTCTCTTCTGCCAGCGTGAAGAACCTTCATCATACTGTGGCAGACCTAGCGTCTCTTAAAACGCTCGCGGCTTCCCCCGCGGCTTCGACGCTCCTTGCCTTACATGTTAACACTCCCTTCGATTCGCGTAGAACGAACCTCTCACCGCCCTCTGCAAATCCAGACGTCTTCGCCTCATTTCCAGAATTGCTATATTTACGCTGGAACATTTCCTCCAAGTTTCCCTGCAAGACAGCACCTGCCGGATTTCGAGCATTCGAGAACTTGACAATCTTGGATGTGGATGGTCATTTAAACATAGCTGCCGCATCCCTTCTCAACGCGCTAAAGCCGCTCGAGTGCGTACCTTACAACGCTGTGTGGGATCATCTTAGCTAATTCACATTTTTCTAGCCTCCCTGCTTTGCGTGTATTGATGTTGGAACGTAGCTCCGCGATTCCAGACTGGACCACATTCATGAAAAAACATGGGCCGAAACTCACCACACTCACAGCTGGCATTGAACTTCTTTTCAAAGCCCAGGTCTTTAACCTCTGCCCAAGTCTCGAAGACTTGACCGTGCTACAACTGAGCCCCAGTGTTCCGCCAGAACGAAGGGTGATTCTGCTTCTCGTCACTCCGAGCGTGTTGCTCATCATTTTGCCCTTTTTTTCAACTTTAGTCGATACCGCCCGACTTTTTTACGTGTTCTGGAACGCAAGCCGCGCTCAAGACCGTGCATGTTGAATTCAACAGAATGTATGCACCCCATTATTTCTATCATGTCCCAGTATGTTGTCTGAATTCATGTAATCAACAGAGATCGCCAGCAATTCCCCAAGCTTGAAGCGTGTTTCGAAGCACTCGACCCGTTGAAATTTACCGCCCTCAAGGAAATAAAAATTGACGCAATTCAATGGCCTGTTGCTGAGTGAGTTCCTGCATCTAGTCTCCACTCTCTTGTCTTCTGTTCGATATTTTCTTGTACTCCCCCTTCCATTGTTTCCTTGGTTGACTTATAGCTTTCTCAGGCGGAAGCTTTCCAAAAATAAATTCGTTCCGTTGCTCGAGATCCTCGAACCCAAAGGTATCAGACTCACCGACAGGAATGGAGGCACAAGCGCAGTACGCAAATTCAAAGGAGCAACTTGAACTCGCGAGGATGGGTTCAGGATATAACTGGCTGTCTGAAAATGGTTTGTTCTCCCAAGCGGCCGTGGATGATTGCAGCTCAAGAAAAGCAATAGAATTGTCTAGTGTCTGCTTGTAATATGCTATGCATCTTGATTCGTTCGAATTACTAGTAGCAACAAAGTAGCAAGTAACGAAAACTGTAACCTTCGATCAATCTCTTGATCGCCACGCGTTGAGCATTCATAATGTACATAAAAGATCCATGTGCCTGGCCTTGCTAGCTCAAATATCATCTCAAGTCCAGAAGCCTGAAAACGTTGCGGCATTTCGAGAAATGGTGCTGAGTGACCGGCCCGGTGATACTGGTTAACATTTGATTTCATCACATCAAAGATGATGCGAGCAGAGCGGAGGCCACCCAAAACTTTCGCTTTGTCGACGTCCAGTCTGTTCACTAAAGCTCAGCAGATTTAGAGAATCTGGTTAAAGCGTACGAACCTCATTTCCGTGGCCAGTCAGATTAATAGACCGCGAACTTCTAGATTGTAGATGGATCCAAGTCCGTCCTCAACTGCATGTCCTGCGACACCATATGAGGGGTCGTCGCAAGCTCAAGTTAACGTTGTATTCCGAAGTCTCGAAGGATCATCTGCACTCTCCTTTGAAACGTATCACCCGCTCTTGAACAGCAATGATGCGCCCACCGACTCTGAGTCCTCTCTTATCCGCTCTATCTTGGTCAACGCGGATAAGCGCCTGCAGCTGCTAGACCACGAGTTATCGAAATTAGAGGAAAACTTGCAGCAAATGAAGGCCGAACGCGCAGCATTACTCACTTTTCGCGCGCGTACTCGCACTATACTGTCCCCGCTGCGCCGGATGCCGACAGAGTTGCTTCGCGAAATTTTCTCGTGGGCACTACCTTCCATCTCAGACATGGCAAAATCAGGGAGAGTCGACACCGGGCTCAGTCCATGGGTGTCGACCTACATCAGTAGCCGCTGGCGAGCGATCTCCCTCTCTACGCCTTCGCTTTGGTCCCTATTCATCACCGACTATGATATTAACGATCCCACTCCGCCTTACTATTCGCCTTCCTTAATAGAGACTCAACTCCAGAGAGCTCGGAGCATGAAAGTTCATTTCTACCCCAACCAGACCGTAGATCCAAAGCCCCAAGTAGAGATCTTTCAGCTCTTGGCGCGACATTCAGATCGCTGGGAAGATCTCAGCATTGGATTAACCTCCCTCATTGTACCGCTTCTACCTAGTCTCCGTGCCCGACTTCCCTCTCTTCGGAGACTATGGGTTCAATGGCTTCGACCTTCAAGTTCTCTGTCAGTACAATCCATCAACTGTTTTCACATTGCCCCCTCTCTTGTCGACTTTGGCGCAACAGACGTGTCCTTATTCCGACCTGTCCTCTTCCCTGCTCACCAGCTTACACGGTACGACCTGAATGGCCCCTGGGAGCATCACTGGGAGATCTTGAGGCAGATCCCGGCCCTCGTTGAAGCTCGAATCATCACTGGCGCTGACGAGATTTGGCCAGAAATAGACGGTATCATAAACCTGTTGCATCTTCGCCGCCTGTCGATATGTGCAGTCACCGCCCTGAGCTATCTTCGGGCTCCTCTGCTAGAGGAACTCACACTGTTCGAGGATGAAGACCCAGTTTCCGTGTTCCGTTCCTTTCTCGATCGGTCCTCCTGTAGCATTAAGCGACTTTGCGTCGAGGATTATCGAGCTCTACCTACCCTTCAGTTGCTGAACTGCTCCTCCTCCATTACCGAGCTCGTCATTGTCAATCACCGTGAACCGGCGGAAGAGGTACAGGCTCTGATGGAGGCTCTTACCGTATTCAATGTTCCTCGGGATAAAGTCATTGCCCCACACCTATCCCTCGTCTATGTTGGGTGGGAGGGTGCTGAGGATGATGACTCGGAATTGGATTACGAAGCGTTGCTCCAGATGGTGCAGTCACGATGGAAGTCGGAGAGTTGCTCCCTCGAAAAAATTGGCCTGGTCATTCCAGATGGACCCCGACCAGATTCTGTGATACTTGACACACTAAACAGACTCCGCGAAGATGGATTAGATGTGATGTTACTGGAGGGAATGGCTGCGTCGTTCGAAATCAGGATCTGGGATTGTGAAGAGACGTGGAATTAATCGAAATAAAATAAGATTCGGTTCATGCGCGCCTTGTGTTTATTCTTCGGAACTCACGTACTGTAGGTGCTTACTCGAATGTACTTGAGAAACTAGAGCAGGAATATAGATACCACCGTATCTCGGAACCTTTGGCTTTGGTGTGCTAGATAGGTCGCAATGCCTTAGCGAGTGTATTCGTGATTGACGCCCGCCAAAGAAGCGAGGCTAAAAGGATCCTACGGTGACCCCGTCAGATATCCAAAACGGGATATTTGGTGGTGCCACACTACCTCAGAGGACTCAGATCCAGCCGACTTATGGCGAGATCTTGGTTAAGTCGGTAGTCGACGAGTGTCAATCGAAGACTTCGAAAAGAACAAGGCATGGAAAATAAAAAATTTATTGCCTTTTCGGTATCATTTACTTTATTCATTTGTAGGTTAGTCCGAGTCGCCCCGACAAGTACATGCTCGCCATGACAAAGCAAGCCGAGCCACCCAGCTCTTGACCGTGTAAGTAACGGGCAACCCGAGAATCGTGGCGTACCACGCCGTTGAGGCAACGGCTACGATGAGGGAAGCAAGCTGGGGCTGTACGTTCTGCATGCAGAAGCGAGGGTGTGACAAGGGTGTTGACGAATGAGCGTTCCTCGCCGTTCATCCCTCAACCCACCGCCTCCGAGAAACAACGGAGGTGCAGGTGACTACCAGCCCGCAATCTTGGATGCCATTCGCGTCACACTGAGGCCACTGTTTGGAACATTGGAGTAGTTCTGCGCAACAATCAGCACGACCGACAGCGAGATACAATAACACTGGAGACATGCCGAAAGGACGGGCAAAAGAGCCTTTAAAAAGGCTGCGACGCTGGTCGGTACGGGAGTAAATAGCTGATTAATCGTGTCTTCAAGAGCCCCGAAAACTCCGTTGAGCAAGATAACATCGTCTGTGGCGGTATTAATCACTGCCCGGGGCTAATGGAGAGAAGAATCAGCATTCCACGGACCTTCATCAAGAGCGTGAATGACTTACCAGCATCTCAAGCGCCACGACCACCTCTCCCACAAAATGGGTGAGCTGTTGTATGCTATCCTCCGATGGCGTGGTATGCGCAGGCGCATCCGCAGCTGCTGAACTCGCCCGCTCCACGTAGTTGCGACGGAGGAAGGCAATGAGATTGTTTGTGGAATAGCTGACCGCGTCGACTCGGTCTACGGTGACCGAGACCGAGTCAGGAGTGGGAGTAGCAGCGGGGGTGTTCGATGAGGCGGTGGAAGAGGCTCGGAAGGCGGAAGACCAATCGCGGGAGCGGGGGTAAGCGAATAGAGCTGCCGTCTGTGGCGCAGCGCGCAGACTGGAGAGAATGGCGGATGGGGTAGAAGCGACCGCCTCGTCAGTAGAAGACGCCGTCAATGCGGCGGCAGCAGCTGAGGGGATGGCAGCGTCACTAGCAGGGACGATAGGGGCGGCGGCGGTCATATCAAGGATAGACACGATACCGACGAGAGCAAGGGAGACATAAGTTTTCATGATGGAAAATAAGGTTGCGAGTGATATGTGTTCGTTGTGTAACTTTCGAGAGCGAGTTGCCCCAGCTTCTATAGAAAAATCTCTCCGAGACATCGATTTAAGACATTTGCACTATTTCCCCGAGACCCCCAGAAAGGCCGAGTAATTTGGGACACAACGAGAGAAACCTCGTCAAAGCGAGACTTTGCGCTGATGCTGGCCCGAGAAGCCTAACGTGCCCGGTTGGTCGCGGTGTTCATGGATATTGCGAGTGCGGCAGTTTGTGCCATTTGCTCGACCGAATCAAAACGATCGACAACTCTTGCAAGAGGACCTGCTTGCAGCGCAAAAGACCACGAAGTCTTCATGATGCCATACGGTGTGTTGACCCGAGCACCTGCTTAGCGCTTATCATGCAAGACCGATTTCGCTGGATTTGAGGGTCAATGTGGTTTGGGGAGACAAGAGGTGACAAATTGTCCGATGTCACAATCTGTCACATCATATATTTCCATTTTGGGACTTTCTCCAACCCACCTCTGGAAGCCCTGTGCTCAAGCTCGCTCAAGTTGATCGGAGTCAACTCGACGCCCGATCTTTCATTTTCGAGATTCTTGGTGAGCAGTAGCCGGTGAATATTAATGTTGACGCGTCGTGACTCACCCGAACATTCGATTCCTCATCAGTGGATGTCGATAAACCAGATTAACCCATGTCCACAATGTGGTCTCCCTCGTCCTGCGCCTGGTACTGCTAATATGTCAATGGCAACTCCTGAACATCCGTTCTTTCTGCTGCCCTTGCCTGGATCCCGTCACCACGCGTTGCTGAACAGCAACGAGCCTCCCGCCGAGTCAGATTCAGCGTTCATCGACTCCGTCTTCGTCGATGTGGATCACCGGCTAACGCTGCTCGACCAAGAAATGTTTGAGCTACAGCAAAAGCTGAAACAGCTGGAGGACGCGCGCGCATCTCTACTCGCCCTCCGCGTCCGTAACTGTGCCATTATGTCGCCGCTTCGGAGGATGCCGCCCGAACTGCTTCGCGAGATTTTCTCGTGGACATTGCCTTCTGTGGGCGATGAGCTGAATACGGAACCGCCAAGGTTCGACTTGGGGCTCAGCCCATGGTTGTTGACCCACGTCAGTACCCGTTGGAGAGCTATTGTGCTCTCGACTCCTTCGCTTTGGTCTCAAATTGTGGTCAATTACCAAACGACAAACGAGAGTTCGCGGCCTTCTTATTCATTATCACTTGCAAAGACGCATCTTCAACGAGCTCGCGCTCTACAAGTTCATTTTTATGCTGGTGATGGCGTCGATTATCAGCCTCAATCCGAGATGTTCCAACTCTTGGCTCAACATTCAGAGCGTTGGGAAGACCTCAGTCTCGGACTGACTTCCTTTCTCGCACCTCCTGCCTTCGATTCAGACTCCCGTCTCTCCGGAGACTTTGGGTGCAATGGACCGGACATGTAAGTCCTCCGTCCACCCAGACGACGGTCGATTGTTTTCAAATTGCTCCCTCTCTTTTCGACTTCGGCACTTCACACCTATCCTTGTTTCGCCCTATTCTCTTTCCCGCTCAACAGCTTGTTTGTTACGACACAAAGGGTCCTTGGGAACATCACGGTGAAATTTTGAAGCAGACCCCTCGCCTTGTTCAGGCCCGAATCACAGATAGCTTGGACGAGATTTGGCCGGAACTGGATGGAACCATTGATTTATTGCACCTCCGCCGGCTGTCGTTGGCTTCAGTCACTCCCCTGCGCTATCTTCGTGCTCCATCACTCCAAGAACTCGCACTATTCGAGGATATAGATCCCGTCCCAGCTTTCCGCTCTTTTCTAGATCGCTCTTCTTGTCGCCTCAAACGACTTTGCGTCGAGGATTATGACCCTCAACCTCTGATCGGCCTGTTGAACTGCTGCTCCTCCATCGTTGAGCTTGTGGTCGTCGTTCACTATGCATCTTTCGAGGCCAACGAGATTATGCAAGCCCTTACTGTGTCCAACCTTTCGAAAAATGCTATCATTGCTCCCCATCTGTCTCTCGTGTTCGTTGGATGCAAGGAAGGCCATGATATAGATTTCGCAGCTTATCTCCAGATGGTGCTGCGGTCACGATGGGAAACAGACACTTGCTCGCTCAAAAAAATTGCACTCGCCATAGAAGGGGGACGAGAACCCGATTCCACTACGCTTGAACGCCTGCATGGACTGCGCGAGGATGGATTAAATGTTTCTTTTTTCAAGGGAGACACTGCTTCAACTGAAATAACGGGATGGGACTGTGGACCAACATGGACCTGAAGTTTTCTGAGTACCGTATGTAAGACAAATAGTGGGGCGCGCGTCAGATTCGAGCTCATATACCCGCAGGGAACGTAGGTTCAACCAACTGATGGGCCTCCGAAATCAGCCAGGATGACAAGTGGATGTTATGGCCTGTTCTCCGAGCTAGGTTCTGGGCCAGAAGTAATTCTATCAGTGATACCAAGATACATTACTTACTTCCATGCCACAACATGAGAATTTTGGTTATAATTGTCCCAGAAACTCACTGTCGGGTTCATGTTCGGTTGCCCAGCCATTTTCCCTCTGTATGCATGCGCACACCTACACAAAATCTACATTCCTCTAACTACATAACAACAAAGCACTGAAATACATACATATAGATACGGACCAACCAGTCGCACCACAAAACCGAACGATCTACATGACGAAGCAGCCCCCTTCTCGACGCGGTGGTTGGAGAGGGGCATTCTTCTTCTCTATTTCCGCAAGACAAAGTTCGAACGCTTTCGCTGAATTCGTACGGAGAAATGAATTATTGGATTTTTGGACGGTTCAAAACCGTAACTCACCGACATTCACGTCCTGCAAGGCGCTAGCTTCAATCCATGCGGCGTTGATGCTGTTCGCAAGCTCCTGACCGTCCCTCGAGTCTACCTGGCGGCTGCGGAGAGCTGTTCAGTCCAGTTGATTGAATTCAACAAATTACAAACTCCATGTGCAAGTCCGCCTTGGATCCCACAATGATTGCATTAATTTCGGAGAGCCCAGAGAAATTCAGGATTTTGTCGTATATGATTTGAATCATATTGAACGATGCGCGGGAGGTGATTGAATAGACTAGTACGTAGCCGTGTATTCCCATCGCATGTTGTGACTTCAATTGCGAAAATTCGTCCTAGAAGTAAGCGTTCTGGAGTGAGCAAAGACGATAACGATTGAAGGTACACGCGCACCTGTCCCGCTGTGTCTATGATTTCACAGGGATATTCTACACCATTGTACGAAATAATCTTACTGGCCGTCGACTCGATAGTGGGGTAGTATGACTCTGAAAAATGGCCGTCTATGAACTGTTTTACAAGTGAGGACTTTCCTAGAGATCCATTTCTGAGTCAGATAGGGCAATTTGTAATCACATTCAATGAGATCGTGCTTACCCACAGAACGCGACCCGAGGATGACGATCTTCCGGGTATTGAGGGTAACGGGAGGCATGGGTATATGTGTATGTACAAGCGGTCGGGTGAGTGAGCAGGGCCAGGTCTGGTGAATGCCAGTGAGTGCACCAGCAAGCACTGCGCAGTGGGTCCCTGACAGCAGAGGGAAGGATGTGGTGGGTCGTGATAAAAAGGAAAGGCCGCTGCCGCGGCACCACAGCGGCATCTGCCAACCCAGAACCGACGTCAGCAAATCTTCGCGTAATAATGATCCTCGCGGCCAAAATTACTTGCACACGAGCGAGATGTGCGGGATAAATCGTACAAGGCTTGCGTATATGCCCAGGAACAAAGTACAGAATTGTAAGGTAAACCAATAAATCAAATAAATACCCTCCGTCTATGCTCACCGACATTCGCAGCGCCGGCGGCGAACGCGGGAAAGCAGATACTATAGTATGTAAGTCCTTATTCTGGCCCTCGACACCTCAACCCCCGCACCCATGGAAACTTAGCTCACCCATGGAACTCAAAGCAGTTACTGCACATCCCCTTCGGCTTGAACGGATTCTGTTTAAACTCCGTGCACCCCTTCGCACTGGCCCCGACAGGCGACGTCGACAGCTCCGTAGCGCTGTCAAACGGCGACCTATCGTAGGTGCGCGAAATTGAACCAGACGATGAGGACGTCATCGTCCCACGCGACGGGGGACGGCGCTCCGGGATCATTGGGCTCGAGCCATTGCTGGCGGTAGCACGACGCGGGGGAGGCGGTGGCGGCGCCTTCTTGTTTTGCGACCCGATGTGGAGGAGCTCGCTCGTCGTTGACCGACGTGCTACAGGAGGAGGCGCAGCTGCAGATACAGAGGTGGGCGCGATGTTGTGCGTAGAGGACGATATGAGCTTGCGCTCGTCGTCGTCATCATCCGCGACACTGCTTAAGATGCTCGCGGCGTCCCCGGCACCCCCATAGAACGGGCTTGCATCCGTCATCGGACGCCCATAGTGCTCGTTGGCGTCAGAGTCGGGGTCTTCGTCATCGTCGTTGTACATGTCCCTCGAGTCGTCACTGAAATCTGGATTCGAAACTCGCCCGGGGCGAGAAGGCAATGAGGGGCGGTCCTGGGCGCTCTCCGTGTACGCGGTGGGAAAGAGCCCTTGTTTGCCGTTGAGCTCTCCCATCCACCATCCATCGAGAACTTCGTTCACGACAACAATTTTATCCCCTGTCTTGAACGCCAGTTCATCCGACGACCCAGAAAAGTCGTATAGTGCCCTCACAACTTTGCGAGGCACCTGCGATGGAGGCTTCAAAATCCTCGTCGGAAGCTTCGGTGTCGTATTGGTACTGCCGCTCTTGCGGCGCGTAATCGAGTTGAGGGTGCCAGACAATACCCCCGGGCCGCTGGTATCCGACTCGCCGTGTCCGGAATCGCGCTCTCCGTCGTCCCCGAGAGTCGCGAATGTGTCCTTGTCCTTGTTTTTCTTCGATCGCCCCGTGACGGATCCGACTGCACTCGAGGCCCAACCGGCGACGCTGAGCCGCCGCTTGTCCCCGCCCGCCGTGCCGGTGCTGTCCGAGCGTTTCCGAGATGCGCGAGACGACGGGCGTGAGGGAGGCCGACTAGACGGACGACTGGATGGCCGGGAAGAAGATTGCTCGTCGTCCGAGCTCTCGAAAGTAGGCTGCGAAGGCGCCTTGTCGGACTTCCTAGATCGCACCGAACCGGTGTTTTGTGAACGGGAGGGAAAAGCGGGTCTCGACGGGGGCGAGCTATTGCAGATATGGGTTCTTGTAGTAGACATGACGAAACAAAACTCACTCGCTGGGCCAATTTGCACGAGTGTCCTTGAGAACTTCGAGGTACTGCTCGACAAAATTGAGCTCGAGGGTTAGGAAGCTGGTGAGCTCGCGAAGCTGCACTATTTCGCTCTCTTGAATAGCGTGCATGTGAGCCTCAACCTCCTCCTCTGCTTCCTCACTAGATGCAACGGATTGAGCGTCAAACTCGGGCACGGAGCGGATACATACTAGCGTATCTTGGCACGCTGCATCTCTTCGTCGGCCTCCTTTCTCTCCTTTTCCTTCTTGCTGCTTTTCAGCTTTTCATACTTGGTGACGGCTGCATCGTAGCTGAGTCTGTGATAACAAATTGTCAAGTAGAGCTTGTAGCGATGGCAGATTTCACACACCGTCGACTTTCCAGTTTCTTGCGGAGAGCCTCGTACTCTTTGATGTCTTCGCTAAAACGTACAAGCGACGCCATGAAGCTGTCATGGAAAGACTGCGCGAATGTTTCTTGTAATTTTGCTACCTTGCAATGCGCGCGACCGAGAGTAACCAGGGAGTTGCCTGTGCCGCCTTGAATAAGCTTGAAAATAATTAAAGACCAGAGTAGATACCAAATGGAGAGTCTTCGCCAAACTCCTCGCCATGTATGATCATCACGATTCCCAGAGCATCGACGGGCATGAGCTTCTCCGCATCATCCAGGGCACCTACGTCCTTTCTTTTGGCGATATTCCTGTGGTACGCTTCGGACGCCAGAAAGAGCCTGTTCGTGATATAAACATTCCAGATAGTGGAGGTCAGGAGCACAGCGCACACACCTCTGTGCCCCATCCTTGCGCAGCTCGACATCTTTCTCCAAAGCCTTGAACTCGTCGGATACCGTCGTCTTATCCCTCGAAGATATTACCTCGCCCGCCCACTGTAGAAAAAATCCGGTAAAAGTGGTTCGATTAGCTCTGGATTCGCGACGAACGGCGCACGGGCCACAGACTGACTTGTCTTAGTTTTCCAAGCTAGGTTGAGACCATGAGACGTTTATTGATGAATTATAGGCCACGTTTACCTGTTTTCCGGCCATGAGGTGGTAGACGGGAGAGCGGACGAGCGGCAAGAGACAGGGACTCCCGACATCAAAATATAGCCGATATAGGTATCGCCGCCTCAAGATCACCGAAACGCGGCATTTACCGAGCTGTGATGTTGCTTGCAACTCGCGAATTCGTGTAGAAAGCTGTCTTGAGAGGGAATGGAGGGGTATATTGGGGTGGGAAGAAGGCGCGGTCTTCGACCGCTGTAAATAGCCAGCGGCTATATAGAAGATGGTGAATATCTGTCGCAAAAAAACGGCATTGGGTTATAACGATTTATAACCGTATCTTGGAGTGCTAGGTGGGTTATGCGTAGTTTAAACCCTCAAATGCATGTGCCCCGGACGCATCCGAGGTGGGAAAAATCGAATTTGCCTGATAATACTTTTATGTATAACCCAATTCCTTAATTTGTGCGACATCACGATATTGCATTGAGGGAAGGTGAGTTTGTAGCTGGAGCCTGAGGAGCGCCGGCAGCTCGCCGCTCGAGTCGCTCGAAGGGATTCAAGAAGCGCTGGCGCGGGAGCAAACAATGAAACAAGACGGCCCAAATTCAGTACACCGGTCCTTGGGTCCAAAGTCAAGACACCACCCAAGGATCCAGGCAAGAGAACCAATGTAAGCTCAGAGTCTAACTTCAAGGCTAATGAGAAGTGGGGCGGAGGACGCGTCGAGCGCGTGTGCAGAAAGGATACGGTCTGTCACATCACGCGACGCGTCTCAGCGCGTCTCATAATGTGACACAACGTCACGCCCTCCGAGTCGCAAACCACATCGACCCTTTCCTCAAATCAGCCAATTCGGCGTTGTCAACAACTCGTATAGTATCATAAACACAGGATGGTCTTCTGCGCTGCAAGCACCGTCACTTGCAGGAGTTCTCGATAAAATTAGCGAGCAAACAAGTTGCGAAAAGTCGAATGTCGAGTCTCAAGTTGAGTCTGTGCAAGAGACTACCGCTCGGAGTAGAATCGGCACAAAGTCTCGCTTTGACGACGGTTCTCTGGATATGTCTCAGAAACTCGGCCTTCCTGGGGATCTCGGGGCAAAAGTGCAAATGTCTCACTCTATGTCTCAGAGGGATTTTTCTATAAAATCTGGGGCAAGTCGCTTCCGAAACTCACACAACGAACATACGTCCCACTACCTGACACTCTCAAACCTCGCTGTTGATCATGAAGACTTATATCTCTCTTGCTCTCGTCGGTATTGTGTCCATCCTCGATATCGTTACGGCCGCCCCTATCGACATCGCCAGTGAGGGTGCCATACCCTCAGCTGCTGCCGCCGCTTCTGCAGCTGTATTCACGGCTTCGTCTGCTGGTTAGGCGGTCGCCTCCACCCCATCCGCCGTTCTCCCCAGTGTGCGCGCTGCGCCACAGACGGCCGCCCTTTTCGCCTACCCCGCCTCCCGCAATTGGTCTTCCGCCTTCCGAGTGTCTTCCACCACCTCATCGAACACCGCCGCTGCTACCCCCACTTCTGACGTGATCTCGGTCACCGCAAACCGAGTCGACGTGGTCAGCTATTCCACAAACAATCTCATTGCCTTCCTCCGTCGCAACTACGTGGAGCGGGCGAGGTCAGCAGCTGCGGATGCGCCTGCGCACACCACGCCGTCGGTGGACAGCATACAACAGCTCACCCATTTTGTGGGGCAGGCGGTCGTGGCGTTGGAGATGCTGGTAAGCCGTCCATGCTCTCGATGGAGGTCAACGGAATGCTGAATGTTCTCACTCTATTAGCCTCAGGCAGCGATTAATACAGCCGCAGACGATGTTATCTCGCTCAGCGAAGTGTTCGCGGCTTTCGAAGACACGATCAATCAGCTATCTACTCCCGTCCCAAACAGCGTCGCAACCTCTTTGAAGGCTCTTGTGCCTGTGCTTTCAGTATGTTCCAGTTACAGTGTTATCGAGTCCGCCGTCTGTCGTGCTGATTGCCTACGCAGAACTACTCTGATGTTCCGGACAGTGGCCTCAGTGCCGCGCGAATGGCATCCAAGATTGCGCGCTGGTAGTCACCTGCACCTCCACCGTTTTTCGGACGGGGGAGGGCTGACGGTTGGCCTTGGCTCCAACCACCTTTTTCCTCAACACGTTGCCCGCTTTCGGCCGTGACTGTCAGCAGATCGTGCTGGCCGAGCTCGCCTCCCTCATCAGCGCCGTAGTCGTTGTCCGCATCAGCGTGGTACGCCACGACTCTCAGGTTGCCTGTCATCAAGCGGTCAAGAGTTGGGCGGCTCAGCTCGTTGTGGTGATTGCGAGCATATACTGGGTGACTAATTTACAAACAAAGTAAATGCTACCGAAAAGTCAATAAACATTTTATATTCTTTCCATGTATCATTCCTTTCGAAGTCATCGATTACCGCTCGCCGAATACGGTATGGGGTGTAGCACCACCAAACATGCCGATTTGGATTATCTGAACGTAAGATCCTTCCAGCCTCTCTTGTATGGTGGATTACGAAGACAGTCGTTCAAGCCGTTACCCGTGCATTGCGACCTATCTACCGGTCTTGAGAAACGACGCGAAAAAGTTTCGAAATGGTCGGACATATATTTGTGGTCTAGCTACGGAATCAGCGAACGTACTCCTTCCTGAAACTGGACTGCGAACGAATCGACCAAGTCTCGGTCAATCGCAGCCTCACCCCACGTCAAAGTAACATGGACGGCCCCAGTCGGATCCCCAATCACATTAACTTTCAAAGCAGCATTCGCAACGAGATCCGACTGCGCAAACACCATGCGATCGATGCGCCACGGCCCCAACCCGTGGGCGGTAGGATCAGGTATACGCCCGACGTTAGAAATCTCAAAAGCCGCGTTACGCTTCTTCCCCATCGAGTTTTGGAAGAACGGCGCGATATTTCCGAAGAGGTAATATATCAGCCCAACGGTTTCCCGCGCAACCGTCTTCTGGCGCTGTAGTTCTTGGGCGTACGCCGCTGCGGCGGGCCACTGGAATGCGGGATTGATGGGTGGGTAGGTGTAGTGTCCAGAGACATAGTTGCAGATGCCATCAGGCGTGCCAGCGACGCTACGCATCGAGATGGCCACCAGCGCCCCGATGGTTCTGTAACTCGGGGAATGAGGCGGGACGAGCCTGGACATGATGGCAGCCGTGAGGGTGTAAAAGGCGGAGGTAATGGTAGCATTATGGGTCCGGCATACTTTAAGAAATCCATCCATCTCTTCAGCATTGAATGTCATTACTTTGGCATGGGGAGTGAATTCAGGGGTTTTGGAAACTGGGTTTGCTGTCCATGCGTAGTATCCACGTTTCCATGAAGCGGGGATGGGAACGAAAAGGGCGACCGCGGTGGTGAGAATATTGAGCCAGGAGGGCCTGACATCCGTCACCTCCTCCAATGGGGGGAGTAACGAGATCGTTTTGGGCACGAGGACCAACGCCGAGTCGGCTCCAACCACAGGTTCTTCGAGAGCAGCCAAGAGCGTTTTGTGAAAGTTAGCGCCGCTAAGAGCGTCTCCGATGCAGTGGTGGAACACAAAGAGGACGGTTCCATCCTTGAGCACCTCCAGTCGCCACAGGGGTAGCGGCGCCGTTGTATCCAGTCGCACCGACAGCTGCCTCTCGAAGATTGATTCCAAATCGGTTTCATTGGAGAATTCGACAATTGCAGACAAGTCGATCGTGTCAAGCTTGACGAACGACGGTCTGAAGTTTTCGTCCTTGATCATCACAGCCAAGATTGGGAGATCATGGATTACTTTATGCAGAGCGGGAAACAGAAGTTCTTTTCCAAGTGTAGAACCGCTGGTGGAGATGAACCTGGCTGAGATCATAATACACGAGTCGATCCCGAGGAAATGGCGCGTTACATGGAACGACTCCATGAGTCCTAGAGCGATTTAGTCTCAGAACCGCTAAGAAATGACGAAGGAGCGTACCAGTAGGCCGCAGAACCGTGGGGGACGACATATTCGCAGGTTAGATTCCAGGATGTCGAAAATTTGAAGCGCAGGTTATAAGTACGGCACGGCCCGGGCTCACAGAAGGACCACATCGGATACACGGCTGCGCGGTAGAACAATATAATTGCCACCCCTGGAAGCTTGCTTCAAAAAGCGATATAAATTTACCGTATCGGGTGCACGGCTGTGGACATTGACTTCAAACCCACATTCTCCCGGGCCAAGGTCATTGACTTGGCGACAGGGCAAAAAAACCGGTCGCCAAATGGCAGATGCCCGTTGTTCTCCGCTGCAGTGATACTTCCTTCCTCCCTCCAGGACCAAAAGAGTCTGAATTCGAATGCAGGGCGAGTTGAGGGCGAGAGGGTTGACTCAAGCTGGCGGTCGATGCCTCGATGTACGCTGAGAATGCATTTGAAGATACCATGACTGGAACAAAAACACGCGGTTTAGGATAGCTGCTAGTCTTGAGTCGTTGTTGGATTAGACCATTTGCCATGGGCAGTGTGAAAGTTCATCGCCGAAAGGCTTCGGTACGATGCCAGCTTGAAGCAAAATTGACTGGAAAACGTTGGGGGCTGGTTAGTGTGCAAGACACTGTCACAGTATAATCCTGTATTCAAAGGAGCTGCGGGCAGGGGAAATCATCTAGATATCCGGTCCATAGAGGAGAATATAGTCAACAGTCGAACGAAAGGTCGAGCGTTGCTTGAGATTTAGGACGGAGTTTGGGGTCGTGAGAAATAGATTCATCATGGCATTCAATTTCCTCGTAATTGCAGCGAAAATTTTGTACTCAAGCATGGCCTGCTACTCAGTTTAGATAAGACGGTAGTTGTCCTCCTCCTACAATACAGCAATATTCAAAATTATAGCAATAACTGTGCGTGCGTGCCAACGGCACCCATAATTAATGAGTATAGTCCTCAACGTGTTTCACTACAACAAAAGATCTCCACTCGTCAAACGTCAAATCAGACATCTACAGCAGGCGGCGCTAGTGCCCAAACAACGTCGTCAGCTCGGGGGGAAACAGTGATGAGTGAACGGAAAACACGCACGACAGCACGCGTCCTCCTGCGGGTTACACTCCTCCGGTGGGCACAGCACGAGACAGGCTGTATCTGGACTGCCGCCCTACAATGAGCAAAGTTAGCGTGAGCAGCAAATCAGCAAGTACTACTTGCCTCTGCGGCCTGTGCTACACTATATCGCGACCCATAATATTCGGGCTGTATCGTGCATGAGTGGATGCCATGGTCGTGCAGTGCCTGCAGGAATGTTGGGTGCATGAAAGTGAAGACAGAAAGCAACGGGAACCACCTTTCGTATCTTGGCCGCAATCGGCATGAAGTCTAGCTCGCGCGAAGCGAGTACGTGCACAGAGGCAATATTTTTCGATTCAGAGAGCTAAAAAGAGCCAGTCAAGACCCCGTCGATGTTCTGATACTCGTGGAAAGGGGAAGGAGATACGCACCTGCCATATATGTAGCTCGTGTAGACTCTGCACCCCCTCCACTGCCAGAATCGCCGTGCGTACCTGCTCTAGCGATATCGTCGCGGGCACGCCTTGCAGCAGAACGAAGGACGCAGAGCGTACTATCATACTCTGTAAGTTCGTGTGCCCAAGAGAAAACGTGCACACGCACCAAGCGGCACCGTACTCATCAGTATGATCGCCCCAATGACCAGACTAATCGCAGGATCAAAATAAACCTCGCGGCCGCCCCAGGACGCCGGCGCGAAGAGGATGATGAGCCCCGTTGCGATGACGCCGACGTTGCCTAGCGCGTCGCCGAGAACATGCAGCACTAAAGCCCGCATGTTCATCGAACCTGCATGAGAATGTGAGTGTGAATGCCCATGCGCGGGTTCTGTCGATGATGAAGCAGGAGCGTGGCCATTCGCGTGTTCGTGGTCGGGCGAGTGGCTATGAGATAAGAGCGGTGTTCGTTCACTGTCGTGCGAGTCACTGCGGTGCGGAGAAGAGGTGCGCGCCATGTTGTGCGCCACTGAACCCGCATCAGATAACATCGTGTTTGTAGGAAACGCGAATGCCACGTACCTCGCACAATCGAGGCACGCGTCATTACAGGATGGCCAGGGCCAACCGCAGGATAAATCTCTTCCTCCTCGTCGGTCTCGGACGCGGTATCCGTGACTTTGATGGTCGGCACCGAGGTGGGTGGAGAGGATGGCTTGATGGGTTCTTGGGCGTGAGTATGGGAGAGGGAGTGGGAATGTGAGTGGCCATGGGAGTGGGAGTGTTCTGAACAAAAAGGGAGGATTAGTGGCCTGAGAGGAAAATGCTAAAATCGAGGGATTGCGTCAAGTATGCGAGAATGGACTTCGGAAATGAGATTTCAAGTCACGTCTCGGAGCGAAAGAGCACCGAATAACGCGTCAGGGGGTGGTATCGCGAAGAGCGCGGCCGAAGGGTAGCGAAGAGCGCAGCCAAAGTTGCGCATTGCGCAGCGCGAGACACATGCGCCAGTACGATTGAAAGCAGCGAGTACATACCGTGGAACAAAAGTAGGCCAAGAAGATTTGACGCGAGTCCAAAACTGCCCACAATGATGACCAACTTCGGGTTGCTGATTTCTGTGCAGGTAGAGTCACCAAAGGGAGCCGAAGTAGAGTGAGAGGAGCGCACCAGGTGTGCTGAAGAATCTCTCCATAGCCTCGAGCGCGATAGAGAAACATAGCGCGAGAAGAAAGACACCGTTGATTAGGGCGGCAAGGATCTCCGCACGATGCCAACCGTAGGAATAGCGAGAATCCGTAGCGCTCTGGGTGGTGAGCTTGATGGCGTAGAGCGCGACAATTAAGCTCATCACATCGCTACATTTTCTCAGTCAGTTGGGCAGTAAACAGTTGAGGACCGCAAAGTACTTCAGCATGTGAAAGCTATCCGCGACGAGCGCTAGCGAACCAACCGCATATCCTAGAAAATATTCAGAAATTCGGGAGGCGTCTTGGGCTGCATGGTGGAGTACCAGAAATGATTTCGACGAAGAAGAAAACGACGTCGATGGCGAGAAGAATCTTAATCTTCGAGGTCCGCGACATCGTCATCGTCGTTCAGGTGGAAGGAGTGCCCGGACAAGCCGAATTCGAGACGTCAGGTCGTGGCAGAAAGGAAAGAGAGGATGCTTATCAGATAATCTTAATCGGGATGTTTGGTGTTTGGTGCACCGCGTTCCGTATCTAGCCGGAATTCGGAAAAGGAGTAGAAGGATTTCACCTCTCAAGGGACTCATATCCAGCCGACTTGTGGTTAAACTCGGCGGTCGACGAAACTGGTGAAGAGGGCAGTCGATGACTTCGAAAGGAACACGACACGGAGAGAATATAGGGTGTTTATTGAATTTTGGTATCATTTACTTTAAATACTTGTAAACTGGTCACCCCGACAAGTGCATGCTCGCGATGAGCAGGACAAACAGAACCACCCGGCTCTTAACCGTTGGCTCTTAACCGTTTGAATAACGGGCAACCTGAGAATAGAGGTGTACTTGTTGAGGGCAACGACTACGGCGTCGATGAAGGGGGGCGAGCGTAGGCACCACTTTCTGCTGGCAGTCACGGCCGAAAGGGAGTCTGCGGCAGATGATTATACCAATCTCCACCCTCCACCCTCCCCCCCTCCGAAAAACGGCGGAGGTGCAGGTGACTACCAGCCCGCAATTTTGGATGCCATTCGCGCGGCACTCAGACCATTGCCCGGAACATTGGAGTAGTTCTGCGCAAGGAATCAGCACGATGGACAGCGAGCGAGTTTACAATTGAGACATACCGAAAGGACGGGCACGAGAGCCTTCAAAGAGGTTGCGACGCTGGTCGGGACGGGAGTAGATAGCTGATTGATCGTGTCTTCAAAAGCCGCGAACACTTCGCTGAGCGAGATAACATCATCTGCGGCTGTATTAATCACTGCCCGGGGCTAATAGAGAAAATAATCAGCATTCCATGGACTTTCATCAAGAGCGTAGACGGCTTACCAGCATTTCAAGCGCCACGACCACCTCACCCACAAAATGGGTGAGCTGATTTACGTTGTCCTCCGACGGTGTGGTATGCGCAGGCGCATCCGCAGCTGCCGAACTCGCCCGCTCCACGTAGTTGCGACGGAGGAAGGCAATGAGATTGTTTGTGGAATAGCTGACCACGTCGACTCGGTTTCCGGTGACCGAAACGAAATCAGGAGTGGGGGGTAGCAGCGGCGGTGTTCGATGAAGTGGTGGAAGAGACTCGGAAGGCGGAAGACCAATTGCGGGAGGCGGGGTAGGCGAATAGGGCTGCCGTCTGTGGTGCAGCGCGCACACTGGAGAGAACGGCAGATGGGGTGGTGGCGACCGCCTCACCAGCAGACGAAGCCGTGAATACAGCTGCAGAAGCGGCGGCAGCAACTGAGGGTATGGCACCCTCGCTGGCAATGTCGATAGGGGCGGCGGTAACGATATCGAGGATGGACACGATACCGACGAGAGCAAGAGAGATATAAGTTTTCATGATCAACAGCGAGGTGTGAGAGTATCAGGTAGTGGGATGTATGTTCGTTGTGTAAGTTTGGGAAGCGACTTGCCCCAGATTTTATAGAAAAATCTCTCTGAGACATCGATTCAAGACTTCTGTACTTCCTTCCCGGAACCTCCGCGATTTGCGAGACATCGAGCCATTTCCCGTAGCTGAGACATAGTCGAGGCGAGCCTGGGCAGACCTAGTCTGAGTGAGTTCGGTGTCTTCGGAGTCGAAGTCGATTCAGCGTGAGTTGTACGTTCATCTGGCAAGGAGTCGGGACATCGCCGCGCCGCCTGAGACAGAGTTTTGGCCAGTTATACGGCAAGTTATTCTGGTATTCAGATTGGCTGGGAGCAGCCTCAACTTTGAGTACGCGAAAAATGGGTACCAGAGTGGTAGCATCGTTCGCGTGGCTTGAGGTCAACTTGAGGTGGCTTGGTTCAAGGGGGTGCGAAGAATAAAAAAAAATACCTAGACCCGTTTTTTCTTTTACGAACCTTTTGGCGGGAACCACCCTACCACGTAAGCATTACGTAGCGTCCTAATAAGGAATTTACGATCAGAAACACTCATTTGGCACGGAGTTTTAGCCTCAAACCTGGTAGAACTCCTCTGCATGGTGTTCTATGAAGTCAACCCTTACTTTGAAGCAAAAAAATTAGCACTTACAAGTCCAACATATATTGGTGGTGACCTTGCCAAACACAGCCAACTTGATGGCCGATCCTTCCCAATCCGGATGATTCGTTCAAGCAAGCTTCTGACGGCTCGCGAGGGGTCAAAACTCACTGTCCATATTGCTAACATGGGTTTCAGCTGGTTATACACCCTCTAGAACCCATTCCAGGGCCAAATATAAAAGGTCATTATTTTTTTTTACCCGGCCTTTCGGCCGACCCACCCTCCCTAGCCGGTGTGCCGGCTTCTCCGGCCCGCACCCCCTTGGTCGTGAACGTTTGTTGGGTGGTCGCTAATATCAACTCATTGGTCGAAACAGTGCTCCGCGAGCCGTACCTTTTAGTTTTTTGCAGCACTTTCATAGAAGTATGGAACATCTTTACAGGTGAAAAAGTTCAGAAAGTAATTAGTCTTATGTTTACCGCGCCCCTGCAACCGCGTCAGAATGTTATTAGCTAATATTATATAAGCAGATTTCACGTCGCGTGTATCTCTCTCAAAAATCGTGTTCTTTCCTGCTTTTTTTAAACAATGTTCATTCTAATACCTGAAACTACCTTTCTGTCTCCTCAGATCTTTGATAACAAGATGGGGTGCTTCAGGAAAAGGTAGCGCGTCTGCATCACGTGGGCATCGGGCCTCTCGGCCGAGCTCTGAGATGCATTCAACTTGAGACCAAAATGCGTCATAAAATTCAAGAGAGAGTGCACAGAGTATAGGGGACTACTTTGGAGTGCTTTGCAGGTAGAAATAGCATAAAAACGCGGCAATGCACGGGGGAAAAGCGAAGCCGGCGATTCCCGGCTTATATAAGATTAGCTAATAAGAATCTGACGCGGTCCGAGGGGCGCGGTAACTAACAGACTCTATATAGCGAGGGCACCGAGCTGGATTATATAGAGCGTCTGTCTACGAGAGACTAGAAAGTAATGGGGCCTTACGCTCTGTTAAACTCTTCGAATGCGGGCGTGTCAATCCTTGTATTGTCTCTTTCATCGGGGGACGTCTCGGAAATCTTGTTTCGCGATGAACGAACGTTGGACGTGTAGTCGCCGTTTGGTTGAACTTTCGTCTAGTTTAAATTCATGGCTGCGACTCGTAGCATCAGACCCTAGGATTCAGAGACACTCAAGAGAGTGCGGGAAACCAACGATGAAAACAGAAACGATTCAGGCAACTACTACAGGGCACTTGCAAATGAACGACTGAGCATGGTGTCGAAAACTCTCCAGATCAGACAGATGAAGAATGAGAAATTCTTATTCATTGTTTTTTTCGTAGTTTTTTTTTTCATCGCGACAACGCTGCGGCGGTAGATAGCGCCGTTGGCGCTCGAGATTCTGGACTCCAGAAACGCAGGAGGTTGTGGACACTGGATGAGACAAGCCTGTTGGCTAAGAGCGCAGCAAAGCTAACCATATGGGAAGGTAAGTATGGCGCGTATGTACACTGGATAGCGCGACCGACGCACTGAAGACATCTACAGCACGGGCAGAGGAAGCGCTCAAAGCGATGAATGAGACGGTTCCAGCAGTCAAGTCCACAACAGAGGCTTGCGAGTTGTTTGCACATGAGGCGATCATGCGAACCTCGGCAGTTCCCGAACTTCTCGGCCCGGGGAACCTCAGCGTCAAGCCTGAGCAGCAAAGTACCGCCCAAGGGTTCCCGCTGCGTATGTGGTGATATTTCGTCTACTATGTCTCTCATAATGCCTTCAGACACGGCTGGCTCATGGCGGCAGCGATGGATATGCTTAGTCCAATTCGGGCGAGTCACGATTCGAAAGGAATTGCAATGGAGGACCCTTCGCCTGGAACCCGACATCATACGTTGTTGAGCAGCAACGATGCACCCAGCGACTCTGACATAGCTTTCATTCAGTCCGTGCTCGCCGAAACCGATAGACGTTTGCAATCATTCCACGAAGAGATTCAAAACTTGAAGCTGCAGCCTCAGGCTGAGTCTGCGGTTTCGTCCGGGATTCTGCAGCGACTGGAGGAAGAGCGCACTTGTCTACTCGCTTTTGGAGCGCGTAATAGAGCCATTCTCTCTCCGCTCCGGAGGATACCACCAGAACTCCTTCGAGAAATCTTTTTCTTGACGCTGCCTCCCCTTGCACACGGTTTGGACGCCAAAAAATTCGACTTGGGAGTCAGTCCGTGGCTGTTAACCCATGTCTGCGGCCTATGGAGAGTCGTCTCTCTCTCCATGCCGTCGCTATGGTCCCAAATTGCCATCGATTATCACTATTCGGATAGTTCCAATTATTATTCGTTGCGCGTGGCCGAAACGCAGCTCCGAAGGGCGAGTCTCTTGAAGATACACTTCTATTCAAGTGAGATCATGGATGCGGGACTCCAGCTTGAGATGTTCAACCTCTTGGCCTCGCAGTGTTCTCGCTGGGAAGAACTCAGCATCGGATTGACCTCGATTATTGCACCGTCACTCCTACTTCCTCTGCGCAATCGTCTGCCGTCCCTACACAGATTATCCCTCGAAGTATCCCATCCACCGTCTACTGGTACATCGGAGCTTCAATGCCTCGATTGCTTCGACTCGGCTCCCTCTCTTATCGACTTCGAATGCTACTCGCTTTTGCCCATCACCCTTCCCGTTGAACAATTCGTGCGGTATGAGCTGAACGCGCTTTGGGAACGTCATCTGCAGATCTTAAACCAGGCCTCAAATCTGGTCGAAGCTCGCATTCAGATTGCTTTCCAAGGAGACGCAGATTGGCCAGACTTGCCAGCCCACGCAGTCAATCTTGTACATCTCCGACGCTTATTTGTGTCTCACGGGTTTGCCTTGCGCTATCTCCGTGCCCCCGACCTTGAGCAGCTCGCTCTCGTTGATAATTTAGATTCCATGACGTCTCTGACTTCTTGTTTTCGCCCCTTCGTCAGTAGCTCGTCATGCCAAATCCGAAGGCTCATCCTTGGTTCACCCTCTGCTGCAACTCTTGTTGAGATTCTGAAATGTGCTTCGTACATCACCGAACTGGTTATCATAGAAGACAAAGACTCGGACACCGTCGATGATGTTTTCGAGTCTCTCGAGGCTTCCGGGTATATCCTTGCCCCGCAGTTAACTCTCATATTCCTCGCATGCACCGACCTTTTTCGCATACATTACACGCCATTTCTCAAAATGCTAGAGTCACGATGGACTCCAGGAGGGCAGAGGTTTGCCCCCTCAAGCACGCGGCACTCCTCGTGGACGGCGGGCATAAACCGAGCAGCTCAACTCTCGATGGGTTGATGAAGCTTCGTCAGGACGGGCTGGATCTCAAAATGATCGTTGACGACGACGATGCAGCATTGTTAGCCATGAAGGGGTGGGATTTTCAAAACACGTGGAATTGATATACTGAAACTAGAGTTGAACCAGTATGCTTGGGCGCCGTAAAGATTTCGAATCCAAAGAAATTTCTTCCTATCCAGAACGCTCTGGACAACATTATGGAATTTGAGGTAAATACACCGCCATTTCCCCAAGAAAAGTAAGATGCAACGCCTTGCGTTTGCTTCTATCGACGCCCTTCAATGCGATCCTCAATCAATCTGGCCACAAAGGGCCCATGAACAGGGATTGAATTTCCTTGGAAGCCCGAAGGATAATTCACTTTCGGTTTGCCTTTGCCTTCTCCTTCGGTGTGAGCGCTATGAGAGACGCACCAGTTCAGATGAGTATATGATATCATGTTTCAAGTCAAGTCGGACGCACGTATCGTTCCAGACAGCATAGTGTTTGATCCCTGGAAAGACGAATAATGAGCAGTCAACATTCGACTGTCGACGCAGGCAGGATGAGCAGGCGTCGTACCTAAACCGTGTGTCGCCGTCCACTGATAATCATGACAAAAGCCACCTGGGAAGAAGATCTCTATAACAGTAGAGAAAGTAGTCGGTTGCATCATCAGGACGTGCGTCAAGCCGTTCCCGTGCACTCCAAGCAGGATCTAAGGATAAATATTCGTGAAAAAATTCAGTCACACGACTGTTAAACTACGCGAGGCTATGATAGTACTCACTGTTGTACGCGCCATGAGTTTCAGCTGCTCGTCGTGCGTCAAGAATTCGGCCTGCACAACGTTAAACTCCCAGCCCTTTCGCTCAGCGAGCTCCTCCATAGCCAAGACGAGCTCTTCGTGACTTATGCGCGTCAACATTCGGCCTCCGGCGCTTTGTCGACTGATATAGGTGATTACGATGCTTCGAGGGGTCGGAAGCCCAGAGCTACCGCCACCCAAAACTACCTGATTCCGCTCTTCGAGCTGATGCATGGCGGCGGCAACCCTGGGCTTAGGCAAGCCTTTCACATCGTCATGGCCCGCGTCGGCGAATTCGAACAATCTATCCCGGACGGGGGTCCACCACGCTGCCATATCGGCGCTCGCATCCGCGTTGCCTTCCTTCGCTCCTCCCAACTTTTGTTTGGTTTTACTCCGCATGACCGCCACGGCCTCCGCCGCGTTTCTCTGCGTCACCGTGCCGCACAGATGCCCGCGATTCGACGCGCTCCGGTCTGTCAATAGCAACAGAGGGAAGCGCCACGCCCTCATACCTGTGGCGGTTATCTCCGCGCGGTCTTCCCAGTCGTCTTCGACTTCGACGGTGGTGGAGGGGAAGGCGGCGCGGAGGAAGTAGTAGTTGAAGCCGGGGAAGTCGCGCCAGGCTATGGAGCTGGCGCGGGCGAAGATGACGCGGTGGATGGGGGGTAGGGCGTCCGTTGCGGGTGGATTTGGTGTGGGATTTGAGGAAAAGGTGCCATACCAGATGGCCTGGATGCCAAAGAAGAGTTCGCCGACGAAATGATAGTAGTGACCGAGGAACTGGTCTGGATCGTTGACCAGCACCTGTGAATAATCGATACGGTTGCTCAGAGTGATTTCTTGACGACGATGATAGATAGAGAGAACGCACTGTGCTTCCACCAACATCTGATATCCGATCTTTCCTCCCCGCTTTGGCTTCCCCCCACCGTTCGATGGCCTCCTCCATGGTCAGGAATGCCATGTCGTCCGCAGTTGGTTCTCTGGCGGCGATGTTCTTTGCGGTGTTTTCTAGTATCAGGGGTTTACTGATCATGAGGCGTATTTTGGGGAAGTCTTGCGGCGTGTCGGTTACGATAAAGAAGGTGCCGTTGGACATGTATAGATTTTCGAGCACTACAGGAAGGCGTTGTAATTCGCGGGTCTGGACGGAGTACTGAAATGAGAACGACATACCTGTCCAGCCAGGCGCATGCGTTAGAAGGGTCGTCGGCGCTATTGTTGACAAGTCTGAATCTGAATTTGAAACCGTGGACCTAGATTGGAAAGGCTTCACAGATCCATGTGGGTTTGACGACTCTTGAATGGTAGCGAGTGGTATGGGTATCTCTTGCTTCTCTATAGGCGGTATCGAAACATTGTTGACAAGGATTTGAGTTGGCTGTTGACGAATGAGTAGAGAAGAGAGATGGGTCAGTGTTGCCCCGATGACTATAAGTGTCGCATCTCTGCGTAACGAACGACGGTAGATGAGCATGAAATGGGGAGAAGGAGCGGATAGGCACGTTGAACAGGGTTCATAGTCTAGAATTGAATCTGAACACAGGGGAATCTAAGGTTTGTCTTGGTATACACTCGCGGTGTTTTTGCGCTGGGGAGCAATTCATCGTCCGAGCAGCAATGATCTTTGCATGCCAATTACAAAGATGTGAAGGGGAGTTCAGGCGGGGGGAATTCAATAAAGGTGGTCTGGATAGGAACCAAGTCAGTCAATCGAATATTAGGGGTTCTCTGCAGAGTAAAGAATTCACGACCTCGAATGACGACAACGGTATTTCAGTGTACAAAATGTTTTCAAGCTGAATTTTGACTTGAGACGTCGGCTGCCAGTGACTGACTTCAAGTTCAAGTTGAAACGAAAACAAGTTTATCCCAAAAGAAAATCGATTGCCCATATCAACGATGTGAGGGGTAAATATTCGGTGAATATGCGGGGGAATCCGCCAATTCCTGCGCCTTTCAAGCAGTGTTTAAGTTGAGATTTCTGCATCCGACTCGGACTTTTTCATTGCTTCTTTGGGAGGTGGCATCGGCATTAAAATCGGGGTGCCATTGAAACCTTGAAAACGTACACACCGTGAAACAAGAAACCTGGCAATCCCTAGTCTTGTTTCACGCCGGAGGGAATACAAGGGGAAGAAAGCCTTTAAGCGCTCAGATCTAGAGCCTGAGAGTGAGAGTTAGAGTCAGTATAGGTTACGTAAGCTCTATCCGCACTTGTCACGCCTTGGTCACGCCTACCCAAACTCTCTCTCTTACTACCACAATGGCTACCGACGCCCAGCTGAAAAGCGAAATAGCAAGACTCACAGGTACGAAGATATGCTATATGCATGCTCTTATGCTCATACGACTCTCAGCTTCTATCAGTCAACACAAGTCCAGCACCCCAACAACGCGTTACCAACCACCAACCAACCCATCTTGGCCACCTCGCAGCAGCAAGTACGTCAACCCGAACTACAAGCCCCCTTCAAATAAGTATATCCGTCCACCCTCGTCTGCCTCGTCTTCAAGGCCACCAAGCGCTGTACCAGAAGTAAAGCAAGTCGTTTTGAATGGCGTAGCATTCGAGTCATCTTCTCGTTCGCTCGTCCGCAAAGATGGTGCGTCTTTTGTTCTCAAAACATGGATTCTGGGGTGGGGGATCAGCAGCGGAGAGTCGATTATGGGGGCGAGTCTAACTCCAACCTGTCGAATCGTATCAAGTTCGTCAAATCGATCTCGTAGTCCGGCTGTTCTAAGAACAAGAAGACACCTACGTTTAGAGCTCAGTTCGTGCCGCTGGATTCGGCTCCACTTCCACAGCTTTCGAGCGTTGGAGGACGGCAATCTCACCCAGTCTGAGGTCCTTTAGCCCCGCGGCGGAACTCTCGAGGTCTCTCGTTCTCAAATCAGCTGTCTGCGGTCAAACCCCCAGGATCCATGTTATGCTAATCGACGTAATTAACACATGCCACCAGCACCTAAACCGAAGCCCTCGACATCGACATCGACAATCAAGCCTGCACCTTCGACAGCTCCTCAACGCCCCCATGCACCGCCCCGACTTTACAAGCCCAAATCGATTCTACGCGGCCGCGGCAGAGGTCGAGGCAGAGGCCGCGTCCGCCCCGGCCCCGTCAACATGACTCTCACCAACACCCGCCGCCCCTACGCCTCGTCCGCCGTCCTTCCTTGTTCTGCTTCCCCTCATAACAGTTCTCACAGCCGCGCCAACAAATTCAAAAAATCCGACAAACCATGCCCACGCTTCTCCACCACGGGCACCTGCACCCGTGGGCTCACCTGCCCGTACACCCACGACCCCGCCACCACCGCCATCTGCTGGCCGTTCTTATCTGGTTCTTGCCCGCTCCCCGCTGACCAATGTGCGCTATCGCACGACCCGACCCCGGAGAGGGTTCCGCTTTGTACGCATTTCCTCGCGGGTGTGTGCTTCCTTCTCTTTGCATGGCTTTCGCTGACACATTGTAGGCTCGTGCACCCGCGCCGCCTGCCCCTTTCCGCATGTCAATCTTGGCCCCGCTCACGCGAAGGCGCCGATCTGCCGCAACTTCGCGGTGTTGGGGTATTGTAAGCTAGGGATTGAGTGTCCGGAGCAGCATGTGAGGGAGTGTCCCGATTTTGCGGAGAAGGGGACGTGTGAGAGGAAGGGGTGTAAGCTGCCGCATGTCATTAGGGCTGCTGGGAAGAGGGCGAAGACGACGACGGCAACGACATCCCCAGCAGCGACGACTGCAACGACGGCGACAACGGAGAAGGCGACTGTGGAGAAGGAGGATGGAGGGAAAGAGGCGGAGATGGGAGATGAGTTTATCTCGTTGACGTTTAATGAGAGTGAGAGTGAGAGCGATGAGGAGGAGGAAGATGAGGACGAGTCGGAGGAAGATGGTGATGAGGAGGCTGGGGAGATGGACGATGATGCGGATGCGGATGCGGAGGGGGACGTCGATGAGGAGATGGGCATTTGAGGTGACACCCTTCCTCTCCCTTTTTTTCGCTTTTTCTTTCTTCTCTTTGCATCCCGTTCTGTCTATCTGTCTCTTTTGCGAGGCTTTGCTGCTTCGTCTTGTT
Organism: Favolaschia claudopus; assembly: GCA_037176885.1. Taxonomy (NCBI): domain Eukaryota; kingdom Fungi; phylum Basidiomycota; class Agaricomycetes; order Agaricales; family Mycenaceae; genus Favolaschia; species Favolaschia claudopus. The sequence goes on along the minus strand of JAWWNJ010000063.1, from coordinate 725,905 downwards.
CTTGTTTTGTATGCGTGTAATGTATCTTGAATGAATCATGATTTCGAAAAGAAACAGTTCATAGAGTACAGTGCGAAATATGTAATTCGAATCGTAAGGCTGTGCTACTCCCTCTTGTCAAGCCACCACAATGAAGAGATGAACGACGAACGTCGGCTAGTACAATCAACTCTGCTACGCATTTCTGCGTACTCGAGGTTGAGGCTAATCGCAACTACTACTCCAAGAACAAATCCCCGTATCACTGGCCAAAAGTCTTGGGCATTGAATTTGTATCAGGCGGCGTAGCGATGTCCCGACTCCTTCAACGAATGCACCACTCGGGCTAAAGCGACTTCGACCCCGGAGACACCGATCTACTTAGACTAGGACTGCCCAGGCTCGCCTCGACTATGTCTCAGCTACGGGAAATGGCTCAATGTCTCGCAAATCGCGGAGGTTCTGGGAAGGAAGTGCAAAAGTCTTGAATAGATGTCTCAGAGGGATTTTTCTATTAAATCTGGTGCAAGTCGCTCTCAAAACTTACACAACGAACACATTCTCACTACCTGTTACTCGCAAGACTTACTGTTCATCATGAAGACTTATATGCCTCTTGCCCTCGTCGGTATCGTGTCTCTGCTCGACATGACCACCGCCGCCCCAATCGTCATTGCCGGAGATGCCTCAGCTGCTCCCGCCGCTGCTGCAGCTGCATTCACGGCGTCTTCTGCTGGCGAGGCGGTCGCCTCCACCCCATCTGCCGTTCTGTCAAGTGTGCGCGCTGCGCCGCACACGGCAGCCCTGTTCGCTTATCCCCGCTCCCGCGATTGGTCTTCCGCCTTCCAAGTCTCTTCCACCACCTCGTCGAGCACCCCCGATGCTGCTCCCACCTCTGACTTGGTCTCGGTCGTGGCATTCGAGGTGAGCCATCTACGTTGGGACAAGGCGTTAGGGGATGCTGATTTTTTTCTCTCTATCAGCCCCGGGAAACAGTCAATACCCTTGGCTACGATGTCATTCTGCCCAGCAGAGGGCTTCCGAAGCTTGGAGACACACGATAAATTAACCACTTGGGGGTAGAGGGCCGCCGCTGCGCGCGGCAAAACTCGTAGTTATGTATGGAATTTCGGGCCAACATCCGCGTATGACTCATGAGTTTCGCCTTGAGTCCCTTGACTAGTTTGTCTTCCAAACTACTCTTTCGTTGCAGCGTTAGCTAGGAAATCCGACTCATATTTACTTTTGGGGGCCACACAATTTCTGGGAATACATTTAACTACTAGGGCCTGTTCGCCACTGCCTTGATCGCGTTCAAGTTCTGAACTCTTGTTACGAATCAAATTTGCACGAAGTAATAAGTATTAGGGGAAGCCAACTATCACTTGAAACGACGATTCGACGGCAATTCAGTCAACGACTCAGAGGCAGATCCCAATTCTAGAATTGGGTCCACCTTGAATTGTGTTGGGTGGTCAAAGTTGGGGCCGATTCAAAGCGCGATTCAAAACACCGAATCGCAGTTTGAATCGCTGTCGAATCACTCAACTGAAGTGATAGTTGACTTCCCCTATTGGATATCAGCTTCGGAGAGAAACTGTAAAATTTCTTCACGAACCTCTGAGCTCGGAAGTATTACAATTGCAATTGATCAAACAGCACATCACAAGGAATGGAGAGCAGTGCTCTGATGACTTTCTCAGTTGATTCAACACTATGTCATGAGGAGTGGAGGGCAAAATACTATGACGGATTTCATCAGACAAAATACGATGCCATGGACATTTTCGATGTAAATAACCCCAATTCGATGCATTCTGCTGCAAGGTGCTTGCAACCGTTTGCAACACGACTTTCGGGTTTGAACCATTTCCAGATTTTTCCGACATTATATTACTTGCCTGTCTACACACTAAAGAGTGGCTCTACCAGGTTTCGGGCATCTCGGATATTGTTTTGAACTTGGTTTTCGGTGACTCTCGAGGCAGACTTTCTGTATTTTGAAGGCAGGTGCATGGCTTCTCTGGTACTCTGAGCTGTTTAGTCGTATACTGGAAAGAATTCGAGTTCCCAGCACGGTTTAACGGCAATTTATTTGGTACTCATAAATCAGGTAGCACTTACTCAATTGCAATTGGTCATAATAGCTTGCCTCTGGAGTCTGGAGTCATTAGGAAGACAGAATGCTAGAGCTTCATGTATCATTGAACATCAACAGCCTGAGGGGTTGAACAAGAAGAATAAGAACATGATTTCATTCTAGTTCATTCCAGTTCGGCATTCCGGCCATCTCCAATCCCATCAGCTCCCACGGCACCCATCACTGTCAATGAGAGCTTGATGAAAATCGGCGCTGTTGAGTGCCATAGAACTGTCGGTTACGCTCGATTGCATCAGAAAAAAAGCAATGGCATGGAATGGCATCATATTTTTGTCCAATACAAGCCGCCATAAAAATTGATCTTGAATTGCGATGATTTCGTCAGCTTTGGCCCTCTCCGCTCCTTGGATGCCGACGTGCCGTGTTAACCAACTTCCGAACCAGGTTGCTGACCACTGATTCAAGCTGATATTTCATCAAGCCTGATCCCGGCCTGCTGATCTTGGCCTGCAAGATAAAAAGAAAAGACTACACCGAGAGTCGAACCCTCGCGCGTGGAATTTAGTTTGATAAGCAGAAAGTCTCACGGTCAGAGAAAGTAACAAAGGCTTCAAAAAGTTAAGATTGAATACAAACTTTTGTAACGATTCTAACCCTAACCCAGGTGGATTCCTTTCTCTGATAGATGGCGACAAATGAAACGAAAGCGTGAACCTGAAATTAAAGGAACGATTACATAAGTACTCGTAACCTGCTCCCGTCTCGAATGGCGTCGCGACGAGTTTGAAGGCTCTTATGCCCGTCCTTTGGGTATGTTCTCTTCAGTCTCCTCATCCATCATGCTGATCCCTTGCGCAGAATTACTCCAATGTTCCGGACAGTGCCACTGATGGCCTCAGTGCCGCACGAATGGCGTCCAAAATTGCCAATTTGCGCGCTGGTAGTCGCCCCCACCTCCGCCGATTGTGGGAGAGTGAAGGGTCGTCTGTACAGGTACATGGAACAAAAAAATCGAAAAGAAAAACAACGAATAAAACCTTTTCTCATTCGTCACTTGTCCGATTTGGAGAGTTGTTCGATACACTATGCACAGTATTGGCCAATCCCGATGAACGATGTGGCAAGACTGAGTCTATTTAAATTGGCATGAGTTGATTCGGCCCTTCAGAGAGTTCGGCATGACAGGAAGATTTCCCGGTCCCTGGCAAGTCCCAGTGCAATCGATGTCAACTCGGAATTCGGGATTGGTGGTAATTGTTTGTGTGAGGGCAGGCGCCGCACCGCTTCGTACTGCTAGCGCTTTTCATAACTTGCAAAACTTTTCAGGGCGCCTATCCATCCAAAATAAGAAGTATCTGCCAGTGGGCGCGGCAGGGCGCCCCATTATGCCAGTGGCCGCGGCGGGCGTTTTGGTAACTTTTGGAAGCATGCTGGTTAATATTATCCTGACACTTATCCTGCCACCACTGACTCGATCGCGAGATGAGTCACTCACCGGCGACCGCTATAAATACAATATAATACGAGGTCTAGTCAGCGCCACTGGCAAACTTCCTCCCCCCTCCCCGCGGCTTGCGACTTGATTCTCCCTGGACTCTTGCCCCGCTTTCAAGCATTTCATCGCAGCTGGCGTCTGACAATACCCATTCAATATTCCTCAGTGCTCCCAAATTGACCAATGTGGAAAATCTCAATTAGTAGTCTACCCATCGTCGATATCCAGGTGCGTCTGCAGTCTCTCTCTCTACATGACCATTCCTGAGAAATCTTCCATTCTAGAGGAGCATCCCGGCTATCCTCAAGCTCAGCATCCGATTCAAGGCTCTTGACCGTCCATGATGAATGTGCGAAGGGTCGCCACCACTCATCTTGTCATCTTAGGCGCTGGTCAGCGCCGCGTTTCTTTGTGTCCTCTCAGAAGCTGCTGGCGCCTTTCCCCACTGCCACGCAGAGTGCTTCAAGCGCCCATCGTCCCGCTGTACTTCTGCGGAACGGCCTCTCCGATCTTACCATCCAACGCCACGCCGAAGAATGTCACGGTTCGGGCTAGCTATCTCTTGTCACTCCGCCGTCTGCCCGACGGCCGCAGTTTGCTTGGTTCTCTCAACAGCTATCTGTCAACTCAACAGCTATATATCAACACACAGCTTCTTGCCCTTGATCTACCTTGCATAATCTCCGTTGCCGTCTCGCCAGGAGCACTTGCAGCTGTATGCACCATTTATAGGATTTGAAGCTGGCGTCGTCACGTGGGCCTTCTATCGTGTATGTCCTTTTCTTTTCATTGTTGTGCGGAATTATTTTGATTGCTAATTTTGCTCCCCAAACTAGCGAACCGCGAAACAAAGTTTCACATATGCTGAACTTGTAGCGGAAACTAATGGATTCAGGGCATCCGAAAACTGAAAATTCCTGCGCCGCTGAAGTCGTGTTTGACGCGAGTTCTGTGTCGCAGAAACTGAGAATGATATCGTCGTTTTCGGGATGCACTGAAAACGATAGATTCATTCAGCGTGGGTGGAGGAAATTTTACTTTTCCGGTGTCAAGGTGATGAAAGGATATGCAGGTTATTATGGAAACGAGGAGTCGCACAGAGTCTGTGAAGTACATTGTGTATCGTAAGTCAAAGTTCAATCGTATGTGTTTTGTATGCTGCCCCTCCTTCCTCTTCCTACAACCAGATATCGAAGTTCAACACATCTTTTTTGTATCTTCATTGTTGGGAAACACTCACCACATGCAGCTCGTTTATCTCCTCCGTTGGTTGACCTATGTGACTGTCCGCAGCGCTGAAGACGTAGTCTGGGGTTCTGCCCCAGGCTCGCAGATTCATTGCCCGTCCCAGTGGTCGCATCCTGTCTGCAATGAAGCTGGCAAGTCGCATCCTTCTTGGTACGACTAAGCCGCGGATAAAAATACATTGATTTTCCATCGCAGACGAATTGTTGCATGGCTGGGACGTGCGAACAGTAGCAGACCCGAAATCCTTCCACTGATATCTGGGGGCCAGCGTACCCTCCGTGATGCCTACCACCGACAATTTCAACGAGGCTCCAATGGTAGCCGTCGTTGCCGAAGCAGTAGCGATGGCCCACGAGGCCGCTTTATCACACCCTGTTACGACGAACAAGAAATCCAACGAATGGAGCCAGTCTCTCGCGAACCTGTACCATTTATCAGCATTGTCCTGAACGTATGTTTCGAATGATTTCATGGGCAATAAATTTTGACGAGAAGCCCCTTCGGGAAGTACGAGCAGAGCACCCTCTGCAGACTCGAATTTCAATGTGATGCTGCTGCCCAGAGTTGCCGGAAAAACACTGGAAAGACGTTAGCCCGGGATTGGATTTGGGCTCTTGTAACACGCACGGGATGACAGACGATGCGCTAATTTCTAATGCCACTTGTGCCACCTTCCTACTCGCTATGATAGAGCCAGCGGAATGCTATGGCCGTTGTGATACATCACGGGTGTGTAATGGGAACCTCGAGAAATCGGGAGGAGCACCATGGGCATGGTTTATTGGATGGGTAGCGGGTCGGCAACTATTGAAGAGGAACTCGAACGAGCCATCGCGCCAGACGCCCACATCTCCGATGCTGACACCGACCGCTTGGTATTCAGCAGGCAGGTTTTGGGCTCATTAACCGTGCCTGTGGTTGGCTATGTCTCGGCTAGACATAGCCAAATGATCCTAGGTGATCCTGATGCTTCCGGCTGATCCTCCTGTCAAACTCGGCATTTACCGCGCAACCCAACCGTTTTAGGTCGTTTCCTTAGAACGTCGTAGCTTCTGTCGTGCGCTTCAATTAAAGATCCAAGAGATCCTGCCACTATAGTCAATACATACCCGTACTAAATTGCGAGGAAATATGGACACAAAAAGAGATGTTTAAGTTGGAAGTTGAAAAGTTAACCTAACTCCGAGCCTCCAACTTGAAGATTGCATGTCAATTGAATGCACTGCACGATTGACTGCAAACCGTTTCGATCTCAAAAATTATTTGAATGGAATCAAATACTCACATTGAATATCTCTGCCTTGTTTGTCAAGTAGTGAAATCAATTTGGTGCGCCTAAAATTGAAGAATCTGCAACTGTTGCAAGTAATCAGTTGAATTGCCGTGATTTTCAACTAAAGTTGACCGGATACTTTGCGGATACTAGTGAAATAAGAACCTTTTAAATGGTTGCCCTCGCATTTTTGAATAGATAGATGTCGGGACGCAAATTTTAGGCATTGAATTGGCCGCGCAGCGCCGAAAAAATCAGTATATCAAGGAGCAGCATTCAGATTGGATATCACAGGAATGCCACAGTTCTCTTTCTTGTAAGAGCTGGGAAGAGGACCGAGGAAAGACTCTGAGTTGGTCCGAAACGGCTGAGAAAAGGTCAGAGCCACATATTAAGCGCTCGTTTAGCGCCCAAGGCCGAGGCGCCGTGTTACGGAAGATTACGGATCTTGAATTCCATTGGCTGTGTCCTATGTCGTTTTGAGACGCAAACCCGAATAGACATAGTCTTGAATTCCCTGATGTTTACTCGATATGGCAAAAGAATCAAGATGAAATCAAGACACTGAATTGTAGATTGTGCTCGCTGCAGCAAAGTTGAAGCTCTGAGATTTGAGGACATTCATGCAGAGGTATCTAATAATCTCTCCTCTTTCTCCCTCTTTTTTTCTCTTTTTCTGCAACTTGAAAACTTGATTAATTCTCCGTAACCAGAGACATAGTACATAAGCCAGGTTTTGACTTGGCTCTGGGGTAAACTGCGGGATTCCATGCTTTTGGCTGGCTAAGCCGTCGTACACTTGACTTGGAGACTTGGGCATAGGTGCGTATTGGGTTGGACGAATGCAAGGGAGGTATGCCATTTTTAGTAGTACTAATTTTGGGACGTTGGAAATGTTGTCATCGAAAGCACAAGGTTTTCAAAGTTGTCGTATGGGGCGTAATGCCAGTAAATAGATGAGATTGAGCTGCGCGACAGGCTTCATGGCGTGAGTTGGTATCCACGAGATAGGCAGTGAACAGGTGAAAGACCATTGAAATAAATAAAAAAGGAGAAAATTGAACAAAGTGAATTGACTTGTAGAAATTCAACCGAGGGAAATCGGACGTCAGAGGATGCAAACAGGCGAGACGGCAACGGAGATTATGCAAGGTAGATCAAGGGCAAGAAGCTGTGTGTTGATATATAGCTGTTGAGTTGACAGATAGCTGTTGAGAGAACCAAGCAAACTGCGGCCGTCGGGCAGACGGCGGAGTGACAAGAGATAGCTAGCCCGAACCGTGACATTCTTCGGCGTGGCGTTGGATGGTAAGATCGGAGAGGCCGTTCCGCAGAAGTACAGCGGGACGATGGGCGCTTGAAGCACTCTGCGTGGCAGTGGGGAAAGGCGCCAGCAGCTTCTGAGAGGACACAAAGAAACGCGGCGCTGACCAGCGCCTAAGATGACAAGATGAGTGGTGGCGACCCTTCGCACATTCATCATGGACGGTCAAGAGCCTTGAATCGGATGCTGAGCTTGAGGATAGCCGGGATGCTCCTCTAGAATGGAAGATTTCTCAGGAATGGTCATGTAGAGAGAGAGACTGCAGACGCACCTGGATATCGACGATGGGTAGACTACTAATTGAGATTTTCCACATTGGTCAATTTGGGAGCACTGAGGAATATTGAATGGGTATTGTCAGACGCCAGCTGCGATGAAATGCTTGAAAGCGGGGCAAGAGTCCAGGGAGAATCAAGTCGCAAGCCGCGGGGAGGGGGGAGGAAGTTTGCCAGTGGCGCTGACTAGACCTCGTATTATATTGTATTTATAGCGGTCGCCGGTGAGTGACTCATCTCGCGATCGAGTCAGTGGTGGCAGGATAAGTGTCAGGATAATATTAACCAGCATGCTTCCAAAAGTTACCAAAACGCCCGCCGCGGCCACTGGCATAATGGGGCGCCCTGCCGCGCCCACTGGCAGATACTTCTTATTTTGGATGGATAGGCGCCCTGAAAAGTTTTGCAAGTTATGAAAAGCGCTAGCAGTACGAAGCGGTGCGGCGCCTGCCCTCACACAAACAATTACCACCAATCCCGAATTCCGAGTTGACATCGATTGCACTGGGACTTGCCAGGGACCGGGAAATCTTCCTGTCATGCCGAACTCTCTGAAGGGCCGAATCAACTCATGCCAATTTAAATAGACTCAGTCTTGCCACATCGTTCATCAGGATTGGGCTTGAGGATCACAAACCGCGGCGGTACTATGAAACAGCGCAAGATAATATTTTCAACCCTGGGACTCGGACTCATTGGCTGGTCCAAGGCGGTGTAACAATCCCAAATTTTGTGATATATCAATCCTTTGTTGGCAGAAAAATGCCTTCGGGTAGTACGGAATCTAAAACCACAATCTTATTGTTACAGCGCCGAAGCACAGTAACAACTTGAGTTTGCGGTATATCAATTCCATGTAGTTTGAAAATCCCATTCCCTCATGGCTAACAGTGCTGCAGTGTCGTCGTCAACGATCATCTTGAGATCCAACCCGTCCTGGCGAAGCTTCATCAACCCGTCGAGAGTTGAGCTGCTCGGTTTACCCCCGCCGTCTATGAGGAGTGCCGCATGCTGAAGGGGGCAATTCTCTGCCCTCCATCGTGACTGTAGCATTTTCAGAAATGGCGTGTAATGTATGCTAAAAATGTTGGAGCATGCGAGGAATATGAGGGTTAACTGCGGGGCAATGATATACCCGGAAGCCTCGAGGGTCTCGAAAACAGCATGGGTGTCCGAGTCTTCGTCTTCCATTATAACCAGTTCGGTGATGTAAGCATGTTCCAGGATTTCGATGAGAGTTTCAGCAGAGGGGGAATCAAGGATGAGCCTTCGGATTTGGCATGAAGAGCTACTGATGAAGGACCGAAAATAAGAATTCAGAGACTCCGTGGAATGAGGAATGTCAACCATAGCGAGCTGCTCAAGGTTGGGGGCACGGAGATAGCGCAAGGCGGACGCGTGAGACACATGTAAACGTTGGAGATGTATAAGATTGACCGCCTGGATCGGCAAGTCTGGCCAATCCGCACCTCCTTGGAAATCAAGCTGAATGCGAGCTTCGACCAGGTTTGAGGCCTGATTTAAGATCTGCAAATGACGTTCCCAAGGCGCGTTCGACTCATAACGCACAAGTTGTCCAACGGGAAGGGTGATGGGTAAAAATGAGTTTCCGTGGAAGCATTCGAACTCGATAAGAGAGGGAGCCGAGTCGAAGCAATCGAGGCATTGGAGCTCCGTTGTACTAGTAGAGGGTGGATGTGATATTTCGAGGGATACTCTGCGTAAAGATGACAGACGATCGCGCAGAGGGAGTAGAAACGACGGTGCAATGATTGATGTCAATCTGATGCTGAGTTCCTCCCAGCGAGAACACTGCGAGGCTAAGAGGTTGAACATCTCGAGTTGGGGTCCCGCATCCGTAGTCTCACTTGAGTAGAAGTGTACTTTCAAAAGGCCTGCCCTCCGGAGCTGCGTTTCCGCCACGTGCAACGAATAAATCGGTGGCGACTCGAAACCCTCCGAATAGTGATATTCGATAGCAATTTGAGACCACAGCGACGGCATGGAGAGAGAGACGACTCTCCATAGGCCGCAGACATGGGTTAACAGCCACGGACTGACTCCCAAGTCGAATTTTTTGGCGTCCAAAACCGTGTCCAGGGAAGGTAGCGTCAAGAAAAATATTTCTCGAAGGAGTTCTGGCGGCATCCGCCGGAGCGGGGAGAGAATGGCTATATTGCGCGCTCGGAAAGCGAGTAGACAGGTACGCTCCTCCTCCAGTCGCTGCAGAATCCCGGACGAAAACGCAGACTCAGCCTGAGGCTGCAGCGTCAAGTTTTGAATCTCTTCGTGAACTGATTGCAGACGTCTATCGCTTTCGGCAAGCACTGACCGAATGAAAGCTATGTCAGAGTCGCTGGGTGAATCGTTGCTGCTCAACAACGTATGATGTCGGGTTCCAGGCGAAGGGTCCTCCATTGTAATTCCTCTCGAATCGCGACTCGCAGAAATTGGACTGGTCATGCCTGTCGCTGCCGCCATGAGCCAGAGATGCCTGAGGACATTATGAGAGATATAGCAGACGAAATATCACCACATACGCAGCGGAAACCCTTGGGCGGTATTTTGCTGCTAGACGCTGAGGTTCAAACGGCCCTCGGCCCGGGGAACTGCCGAGGTTCACACGATTGCCAGCCAGATTCGACTCTCGAGCGGCTCGTAAGTTTTCGCAAGCCTCTGCTGCGGACCTTGCTGCTGGAGCTGCTGTCTCATCGATCTCATCCATCGCTTTGAGCGCTTCCTCTGCTCGTGCTGTGGACGTCTTCAGCGCGTCGGTCGCACTATCCAGTATGCGCGCCATCATAGTCCAAGTTGTTAGCTCTGCTGCTTGTCTGCTGCGTTCTTGGCTGGCATTGCCAAACGGGGTCTCATCCACACTCTCCTGCGTTTCTGAACTCGATCGCCAATGGCGCTATCTGCAGCCGCAGCCTTGTCACCCTCTATGGGAGATGCTATCGTTTCGCGTGCTTTGGTTACCCGCTCCAGTGTCCGCACCCTCCCTTCCTCGACGATCAACTGGCTGTCTGGACTCGGGAGCGACGTTCACTTCGAAGACACGAATTCCTCGGACTAGGCCTGCCCAGGCTCGCCTCAACCATGTCTCAGTACGGGAAATAGCTCGATGTCTCGCAAATCTCGGGGGTTCCGGGAAGGAAGTGCAAAAGTCTGAAATCGATGTCTCAGAGGGATTTCCCTATAAAAGCTTGCGCAAGTGGCTGCCAAAACTTACACAACGAAAACACATCTCCCAATTTGTCACTTTCGAACCTCACCATCCACCATGAAGACTTATATCTCTCTTGCTCTCGTCGGTATCGTGTCCATCCTCGACATGACCACCGCCGCCCCTATCATCCCTGCTAGTGACGCTGCCATCCCCTCAGCTGCTGCCGCCGCATTGACGGCGTCTTCTGCCGGCGAGGCGGTCGCCTCCACTCCATCCGCCGTTCTCTCCAGTGTGCGCGCCGCGCCCCAGACGGCAGCTCTATTCGCTTACCCCCGCTCCCGCAATTGGTCTTCCGCCTTCCGAGTCTCTTCCACCACCTCATCGAACGCCCCCGCTGCTGCTCCCACTTCTGACGTGATCTCGGTTACCGAAAACCGAGTCGACGTGGTCAGCTATTCCACAAACAATCTCATTGCCTTCCTCCGTCGCAACTACGTGGAGCGGGCGAGTTCAGCAGCTGCGGACGCGCCTGCGCATACCACGCCGTCGGAGGACAACGTAAATCAGCTCACTCATTTTGTGGGTGAGGTGGTCGTGGCGCTTGAGATGCTGGTAAGTCATCTACGCTGTGGATGAAGGTCCATGGAGTGCTGATTATTCTCTTTATAAGCCCCGGGCAGCGATCAATACAGCCGCAGACGATGTCATCTTGCTCAGCGAAGTATTCGCGGCTTTCGAAGACACGATCAATCAGCTACCCACTCCCGTCCCGGACAACGTCGCTACCTCTTTGAAGGCTCTTGTGCCCGTCCTTTCGGTATGTCTCCGGTGTAACTTCGTCCTGCCGTCCGTCGTACTGATTGCTCACGCAGAACTACTCCAATGTCCCTGACAGCGCCCCCAGTGCCGCACGGATGGCATCCAAGATTGCGCACTGGTAGACACCTGTACCTCCGCCGTTTTCCGGAGGGGGAGGGCGGCGGGCTGAGGGTCGGCATCGGTATACAACCACCCGGTTCCTCAGCACCCTCGGCCGTCACTGCTAGCAGTACGTGGTGTCCAACCCGTCCAATGACGCCGTCGTTGTCGCTGTCGAAAGCGTGGCACGCTGCGAGCCCGACCCCGTTATTCAAACGGTCGAGGATTCGACGGCTGCTTGGCCCGGATTGCTTCGGTGATTCCGAGTATGCACTTGCCGCCGGTCTGGTCGAACAATCCAATCTACAAATCAGATTATACCGTAAATTCAATAAACGTTTTTATATTCTTTCTGTGTCTCACTTTTGAAGTCGTTGACTCGCGTCTTCACCAGTGATCACTCTTGTCAAGCGCCGACTTGACTCGCAATTCAGCTGGATTTGAGTCTCTTGAGAGCGATTCCACTAGCGCTTCAAGACTATTTGTAGATCTATCTTATCTTGAGCTTCGGCAATGAACGCGACTCTCCAAGTAGGTTAAAGCATGAAGTGCTGGGAATCGGCTGTGCAATTCGCATCTTCAGGGATTTGCGAAAATATTCTCAGCGGAATATCTTGGACATTAGTAGAATATCCTAGATACTTATTTGATGTAGTATATAAGCCCTGTAAAAATTCCAGGGAGAGCATCGGTTTGCTTTAAGCCACTTGTTATCACAAACCTCGGGATTGCAAGCCTGAAGCACTTGTATTCACGCTCAAATCTTTATTCACAACCATAAAGCACTCATGATTCTAGCCAAGTCGTACTAGCTTTCCTTCTAGCGATATCGGTATGCAGATACAGTACTCTATTTTCTATTTACGCAAGCTATTGGAAATATCAAGCCGGGTGATCATGAAATAAGATCTCTGTAACCTCTCCCGAAGACAAGGACAGTGCGAGAATTGTCTCCCCCACTTTCGGTGAATTGAGCAGAGCATAACCACCCTTGATTTTATGAGCCCTTTTGCCTGTTTGAATGTTCCATACTTCTATGGAATCGTTGCAAAAAGCCAGCAGATATGGCTCTCGAAGCGCTAGAATCCACGAATAATGAGCGGTTACATATGGACTTCCGACTTTTGAAGCACGAGCTGGTCACCTACCGAAGATATTCGCTGGCTGGCTCCATCTCAGGATCGCGTCGCCTCGAACCATGGTGCCCTGGCGATCGACAAAGAATGCAAATTCTGAAAATCAAGTCCACGATGAGCGGTGCAGTGCAGGAGCAGAAGCAAAAGGCTAACTATCGTAACAGACAAGGTATTCCGCGCCGGACTTGAAAAAATTCACGGGTTTCGACTTTGATTTTTTCACCTCGTCTTCAGGGTGCGATGGATCGTTGGGATCGAGCAGAGACTGAGACTCGGCCGTGTTAAAATCGACGACCTCAAAGCCGCCCTTGACTCCTCCACCCTTTTTGACCGCGACTATGACCCGGGTGGAATTAATGAAACGCATCGAGCGTGTTTCAGTTGGGATGTATAATTCCTAAGAAAATAATGAAAGCTAGAGCACAAAGTATATATCAAAATCACATACCCTATAAATGACCAAGTTCGTGGACTGATTAGTCGTGTTCACATCGAAGATTTTTATGGTGGTGGAAAGTGATGACGTTTTGAAGGCACAAAGCCGATGGCTGCCCCCCGCCGCGGTGTTCCAATATACGGTAAAAGCTGAGACATGATGTGAGACGCGATATAACTCGCTGTCCCGCAGAGTGCCAGAATTAAGAGCCGCTAGGCTCATTGTCATTAGAGTACCACCTGCAGATATAAAGGTAATGAAGCCAGTACTCCACACCTCAGAACAACGAAGCTCACCGGCGAGGCACACGAAGAAGTCTTCTTCTGGGAACGCCTCAATCTGTGCCGCGTCGTTACATGCCAAAAGACGTGGTCGAGAATGATCCCTTGTTCCACGATAGACGCCATCCCTGGTCCCGAATATAATGCTGCCATTGTTTCCTTCATTAACACCAGAAACAAAATAATCAGCAGACCGATGAAATGATGGAAACAAAATAAACCTGGGTTGGGATCAGGGACGGCGCACAGGACTTCTCCAAAGCCACCGTGGGCAACGATAGGCAAGGGACGGCAGACCATTCGTTCGAGGAGAAGACATTTGCTTCGAGGAGCCCAAGACCGACAGACCAGGTTGCAACTTAGGAGGGTCGGTGTGTGGTCGAGATAATCCAGAATTAATTCATAGATCTCTGTGGAGAGCTGCTCTGTGAGAGTTTGAGGGAGAGGAGTAATGGGGCTAGAGCTTGAAGGTGCTGGAATCTGAGTCTGAGATCGACGCCAGGGGTTACTTGCAGCTTGCGAAACGAAAGACAGTAGAGGCATGGATGTCGAGTCTGAAGAGCTGTCACGATAGGATACGAGTACGGGCGGTGTGGCGGTGTCAGGAAAGCTGGGACTGAGACGACTGCCAAGAACATCGGTCGTGGTTCGGAACAAGTTGGTCAGGGACCCGGGCAGGATCCTGATGCTTTAAATTCCCGATACTCTTAGTGAGTATTGGGGATGCCCGAGGGCACCGGGCACAAGTATAGCGTCTGTCTAGGGAGACTGAAGCTCTCTGGAGTCGAGGTTGAGCACAAGTACAGTTCGGCCGAATTCGACCGAAGTGATCTCATCAGAAGCAGGCCGAAGCTCCGAGTTGAGATGACAGTCAATTTCTCATCTTCAACCTTGTCGTCGACGATCCTGACGACGATCCCCTTTGCGTCAGGCCACGTCCACATCTCTTGCGCTCACGCAATGAGATCGTCTGTTGGCCAAGGCTCAGTCGCTCCAGTGGTAGTGCTATTGACGGAGATCATTGAATGTATCGGTCTGACTCTCTTTCCTTGCCCTTTCCTTTCATTCTTCAGGCCTGCGCCGAATGCCAGAGGTTCGGCCCATTTCCATGCCTTCTCCCCAAACATACCAGATGCTCTTTCAGACAAAAATCAAAGTGCGATAAAAGACTTCCATGTGGATCCTGCGGTGAGTCGAGTATCATAGGTAGACCTTCAGACACTTAGACGGACTAGTTCGCCGGGGATGCGAAAGCATTTGTCCTACAGGTGAGCAGTGTTATAGCACTGCCGCCACACTTTTTAAAAGCACCCAGGCACATTGCTTTCAATTGGGCGCGGCAAACGGTAGGATATGCTTTTCTTCTGCGTAGTTGAACGCTCACCGCCAGGGGACAGCTCTGTCATGGCCCACATCCCAGAGCTCAATTCCGTCATTGTTGAAATGAGCCAGCGAATACGTGATCTCGAGAACGCCATTCAATCAAGCGCCCAGACAGCTGCAAACTCGCAGCATGCTCTTTGGTCCAATCCGATTCAATCCACTTCAGTGGACTCCACGCCAGCACCCGAAGGTGATCCTCTTGGCTCCTTCATTGTCAACGAAAACGGCGAACCTGTATATTTTGGGCCTGTTGGCGGTGTTGAGGTACGTTTGTTTCTTTCTCGTGAAGCGACCATTTATCGAATATGTGGATTTTCAGGTATTACGCTCGGTAAGGCTGACTTCCATTCCGGTTTTTCAATCTGACTCTCGTCGTCAAGTACTTCTCCGCATCGAAGCTCGTTTCCCCTGGGCGAGACGGTCTCCTCTTCACTGCGCTCACTGTCTCCTTTCCATTCTCCGGTTCTGACACGCAGAGTCGGACCTGGGATCATAGCCTATCTCTTGACCGCCCTCGCTATCTTCCTTCCATCTAGAGACAAGGGCTGGAGCTTATGTTCATCGTATTTCCGCAATGCAGCCTGGCACGGCACGCCCGTCACTCAAGCCGAAGTTGTGGAATTATTCAATCTCGTGTACTCCCACCGCATCGCCACCGCGCATCAAATGGCGTCTCTTTTTCTAATTTTCGCCATCGGCTCTGTGGTTGATATGAATACTGTGGGCGTCGACAATTCCCCCGACGCAGATTCTTACTTTGGGCTTGCGAGCGCGGCATTGAGTATCAAGAACGTGTTTGATGAAGAGCCGGAGGTGGCGACGGTGCAGGCTTTGACACTGTTGGCTAATTATTATACGTACAGTAGCCGGAGGTTTTCTATTGAAGCGGCATGGCAAACGATTTCAATGGCAAGTAGTTTGGCGCAGAGGGTGAGTATTTTTTGTTTCTTGTTTTGGGCGGAGACTCACTGGACGTTTCAATAGCTCGGTCTACGTATGCACAATGATTCTCTAATGAAAGTTGATCCAATGGGCCTCACACAGACACCGAAAGTTGCGTTTCGAAGTTTCCAGCTCCACAAGCTGACCGATGTCGAGTAAGCAATACCATTTGAGACCGAAGCCAATTGATTTGAGATGCGCAGGCACTTTTCTGGGAACTCTATGCTTGCGAAAATATATATGTAAGTCGCACACGTGCATTTCCGAACTATCTGTCGCGTTTCTGTCTATTCAAACAAATCCCAGGGTCTCTCGGTGGGCCGACCCGTCAGTATCCGCCTTCCTTCAGTTAGCTGTGCATTTCCGCCAGAGAATGATCAGGATGAAGCCGATGGCGTTGACATGGAGCCATTCGTGAAAAGGTTGCCGGGCTGTAAGCTACTTCTTAATTTCGTATTCGCGCACAAACTTTTGAATTGATTCGATATTTTTCTTGAGATCGCCTCGCTCGTTGGAAGTTTGTTAAAGACATCATGAACCCCGTCATGGAGACCTTCCTGGCAACAAAGCGACCGAGCTATGGAGCTATTCTGGACTTAGATCTTCAAATTCGAAAATATATGCAGTCCGCCCTCCCTCCTATTGAATCAAAGGAGGTGCTCGACTCAGACCCGCCTGTGAAATTTCTTCATCGAGGCATGTTGAGGGCCTGGGTGAATCAAGGTGCCTCAAGCTTTAAAATTCACTGAACTGCATAACAATACTGCTTTTTTTCTGGCAGTTGTCGTATTTATTCACCGAGATTCCTTCATCGAAGCGATGCGGTCATTTTCTGCCAATCCTCTGCAGAGCCCTTATTCAAGCTCTTTCCTGGCGGCATATCGCAGCGCGGTGGAAACGGTAAAGACTAACGAACAAACTTGTACGAAATATCCTGAGTTGCTTCCGCGCTGGTAAGTAGCTCCAGGTAGCTACCCAGAATGACACATTCTAACCAGTATTATATCAGGGGCGGAATTTGGCGAAGTCGTGAGTTGTCCTCCGATTCCGTTGTATGAATGATTCATTCTTTTTGAACTTATAGTGATTGAATCTGCGGTGAATTCTTCTTTCGCCGCACTGCCGTCTTCTTACCTTCTTGAAAAAGATAATCGTCGGGACGGTTGCAATTCGCTTCCCGTTGCCCGAACTGGAAACAGAACAACAGTTTTCCCGAGTCATGGCGGAACTCTTAGCAGCGGTAGACATCCTTGACCAATCCGCGCATCACTGCGCGCCAACGCATAACGGATTGGTGCGTCACGTTTTCAGGGAACTTTCAACCCTCAGAGCCCGTGCATGATAATCACAATTACAGGGTATTTTGCGATGCGCAATCGAAAAAGCCCTCGTCCTCCACTCACGGCATACAGATCCTGATCCTGAAATGCGGAAACAGAGTATTCGGTTTGAAACGATTGATAGGCAACGCTTTCCTGGAATGCTACCGGAGAGTCTTGGTGGCAGGGCGGACAAGAGGCGGGATATGGAGTGCTCTGTGGCGGATCATTCATCGCTGCAGGTCGGGGCGGTGGATCTGGATCCCAAAGCAAAGGAGAGTGAACAGAGTTCGGGTGTCTTGACGGCGGCGCAATCCAACTTTCCCGGAGTGGATGGACGGTTCCGTCCTTCAAACCAGACAGCGACCTCCTCATCTTCCTCGACAAGGGTGAGATTTGGTATGGCCGGGCAAGGATTTAATTCGATAGACGATTCTCCGTTCCTTCCGGCAGAGCTGAACAGTTTCACAGCTCTTGCCGCGTATTCAGATAACCTTTTGCACACCACAGGGGTGGGGACTGAAATGGAGTCGGACGATGCACAATTCTGGGAGAGCTTTTTGAAGGGCTTGTAGGGTTATTGGGTTGACATATTTAATTTGTGCAGGTATGAGTTGTATCGCCTGTGACTCTGTCTGAGTATCAAGCTGGCTCATGACCTGTCAGGACTATATAAGTCAATTGCGGTCTTGGCAAGGTCTTGGCGCAAATCTTCTACACAGCCTCGCGAAGATCCCGACGATCGCGTTGTGACGTCAACGTTTTCATGGTTCGAATTCAATGTTGAACTTTTTGGAATCTTGGATCTCATCTCAAAAGGTTCATGTCAAGAAAGTCCCTTATTTACAAATCACATAATGATCAATGCAAATGCAAATTCAGTGTTTACTTTCAAATCAAGTCGATTCTAAATGATATCTACAACCGTAGAAATTTCGACTCGAATATCGTCCATGAGGGCGTCAGTACTAGTAGATCATCAGAAGAAACAGAACCATGAAATGAGCCTCTCAGATCATCATCGCGCCAGCAGCGCCAACCGCCATCCCGACGATCGCCAAACCAACACTCCTCCCCATCGCCCCACTCGTTCCCGTCGTCCCATTGCCCCCGTTCCCAGTCTGCGCAACCTTCCCATTGCCCGAAGTGGATTTATTACCATTCCCGGACGCAGACAGTCCAGCAGGCGGGCTCTTGTATGGGAACGTCTGATTCGTGTTCGACTCGCGATACATGTTGTTGGTGGGAATTTTGGCGCATTGGCCGATAGGTTCGAGCTTTTTCGTAATGGGTGAATGGGAAAGAGACAAGATGAATTAACAGAGGAACGAACCTTGAAAGCAGGCTGATGGCTCATCGCCGCTTCTAACGTATAACCTATCGCCAGATCTACGGTGATCTCGTACAGATCGTGTTGCAGCACGCAGAATCTGTGCGGCGATTAGCTTCATAGATCACGACGGAACCCTGGAAGTAACTCACCCAGTATCCAGCGTCGACGCATTCCCCAAGATACTTCCAAACGTCGCAAACGAATCCTGACCCTTGACGAGCCCACCGGCGACCATCCAGTCAAATGTGTCGAATGAGAAACCTCCACCGGGAGCTGCGAATTGAGCTCGTTCAGCAAAGAAATAAATATCGCGACAGTCCACAGACCAGCGGCATTAGGCACCCTCGTCCAAATGACAGGTATCATGCCCATCGCGAGCGCGATGGCGCGTACACGATCATCAATATCACCGTACGGCGGCCTCATCGTGGTTGGGGTCACGCCCAACACGGACTGAATCGCCTTCCGCGTCCATCCGAGCTCGGCGACAATTTGAGGGGTAGTGAGAGCGGTGAGATGGGGGTGGGACCAGGTGTGTATACTGAGACGAATGCGTAAGCGTTTCTGGCAAAAGCAGTAAATAAAACACAATGAACCCACCTGATCTCGTGCCCCGCCATATACTCATTGATAAGCAATCCGGGCGACCCAATGACGCGGGATCCCACAACGAAAAAGGTGGCGAGCGTTGGGTTTGGTTTCGTGGACGCAAGGTATTCGAGGAGGTGGCTACAAGTATGCATTAGTTCGGGGAGTCGGTAACTGGGGAAACGGTCAGCACGTACGGCGCTGGGGAATATTGTCAGTTTTACAAAACAGGCCGCCCGAAAAGGAAAACGTACTATATTCGGCGGGCCCATCGTCGAAACTGACACCCCAGGTCATCTTATCAGGGCAGTCGACAATATCGGTGGCGCGGGTGTAGCCACCACAGGTCCACCACCCTCGGGCGGCGGCATCAGCGGCAGCAGCTGTGGATGAGCAGGTGAGTTATGAGTTTGCAGAGATGAGAACAAGCTGAAGTAGGCCGCGGAAAGGAAGGCGGCGATAGGAACATGAAGAGCGGGAGCACAGAAAGAATTCTTGGCGCCGCGCCGCCTCAAGGATGAACATTTCACATGAACTTGGGCTGAGCTACAGCGCGGCGCCGAGAGCCAAGGAACACGAGCCAGAAAAAAAAACGGGAGAGGCATGAACGAACCTGTATCGTTAACACACGAGCCGTCCTTCGTCGGCGCAATATTAGGGATATCCCATCCTTCCAACTCCTTCATCCATTCTTGTACTTGCGGTGTGGCTGGCAATTTACGTCAATCCTCAGTCGTAACCAGAGAAAATAATTCGCAGACAAAAAACAAGAACGCACTCGCATCTATAGGCTTATCCATCTCCGGCCACTCTCCCGGTGTGAACGCCCAGGCAGGATTCGGCAAAGGGGGGGCACCCTTGAAGGGAGGTACGGCGCCAGGGGTTGCGGTAGCGGTCGAGGGTGGGATGGGAGCGGTGGGCATTCCGAAGGTAATGCTGGCCAAAGGTGGGACGGTGATTGTGCCTGCCACGACGACGGGGCCGCCGTTACCCTGGCGCTTGTGGTGGTGCGCACCATGGTGGTCGTGTGCTACGGCAACGACAGCCAGTAGAGAGAGCACAACGGCGGTATTTTGAAGGTGCTTCATGGTAAGAGGGTGAGCGAGTGCCAGTGAGTAAACGAGTGTGTGGGTGGAACGAGGGAATTCGGGATGAGAGAGGAGGAGAAGAGAGATGTCAACCAGCAAATAACACCAAGCATATCTTGGCCACGAATCAATCCTATGCAATCAGCAGCGATGGCGGCTTCGTCTATAGTCTTCGTCTTGGTTCGGTTCCTTTTATTTTATTTACTTGCCAGAACTGACACAGAATGACTTCGACTAAGTACCAACTGAACCCTGGCAATTTGAATCGAAATGCAACGATCGCGAGTACTTCGCATTTCCTCCTCTCATCCTCAACTACCATAGTTTGAACGCCGGTACAGACTTGAATAAGCCCTCTATTCAACGAGTGCATGTGCTCTTCCTGTTTCTGTTCCCGCCTTTGTATTTTCCAAGTTTCTACCGAAAAAAATCTGATGACTTGAATCTGGCAGATTGCCGCCGCCATCAATGTTCCCATCCTCGTTCCCAGCCTCCAATAAATTCCTATAACCTCAGTATTACCTGCAAGAAATCTCTCCTCAGTGCCCCACGCATCGTCTGCAGGTAGCAACATGTCTCTACAAGCCCCTATCTCAAAAAAAGCTCGCTTGGCAGTGGCAGTGTAGACGGCGATCATGCTACGACGTAATGCTACCATCCGGAAAAAAGGATAGACCTTTGAAGTGGGGTCGCGTTGGGGTCGCGCTCAAGGGAGTCAAATCCAACTGACTTGTAGGTGAACCGGCACTCAAAGAGTGGTGAAGACGCGAGTCAACGACTTCGAAAGTGAGACACAGAAAGAATATAAAAACGTTTATTGAATTTACGGTATAATCTGATTTGTAGATTGGATTGGACGACCAGACCGGCGACAAGTGCATGCTCGCAATCACCGCAGCAATCCGGGCCAAGCAGCCGTCGAATCCTCGACCGTTTGAATCACGGGGTCATCCAGACTCGCAGCGTGCCACCCTTTCAACGGCGACAACGACACACGCCGGGCACCACGTACTGCTAGCAGTGACGGCCGAGGGTGCTGAGGAACCGGGTGGTTGTATACCGATGCCGACCCTCAGCCCGCCCCCCTCCTCCTCCGAATAACGGCGGAGGTACAGGCGTCTACCAGTGCGCAATCTTGGATGCCATCCGTGCGGCGCTGGGGGTGCTGTCAGGGACATTGGAGTGGTTCTGCGTAAGCAATCAGTACGACGGACGGCAGGACGAAGCTACACCGGAGACATACCGAAAGGACAGGCAAAAGAGCCTTCAGAGAGGTTGCGACGCTGTTCGGGACGGGAGTGGGTAGCTGATTGATCGTGTCTTCGAAAGCCGCGAACACTTCGCTGAGCAAGATAACATCGTCTGTGACTGTATTGATCGCTGCCCGGGGCTTATAGAGAGAGAACAATGAGCATTCCATGGATCTTCATCAAGGGCGTACACGGCGTACCAGCATTTCAAGCGCCACGACCACCTCACCCACAAAATGGGTGAGCTGATTTACGTTGTCCTCCGACGGCGTGGTATGCGCAGGCGCACCCACAACTCCAGAAGTCGCCCGCTCGACGTAGTTGCGACGGAGGAACGCGATGAGGTTGTTTGCGGAATAGCTGATCGCGGTGACTCGGTTTTCGGTGACCGAAACGAAATCAGGAGTGGGGGTAGCAGCGGGGGTGTTCGATGAGGTGGTGGAAGAGACTCGGAAGGCGGAAGACCAATCGCGGGAGCGGGGGTAAGCGAATAGGGCTGCCGTCTGGGGCGCAGCGCGCACACTGGAGAGAACGGCGGATGGGGTGGAGGCGACCGCCTCACCAGCAGAAGACGCCGTGAATGCAGCTGCAGCAGCAGCGTCACTAGCAGGGACGATAGGGGCGGCGGTGGTCATGTCGAGGATGGACAGGATACCGACGAGAGCAAGTGAGATACAAGTCTTCATGGTGAGTGGTAAGGTTTGAAAGTGACAAATGGGGAGATGTGATTTCGTTGTGTAAGTTTTGGCCGCCACTTGCACCAGCATTTATAGGGAAATCCCTCTGAGACCGATTCGAGACATTTGCACTTTCGCCCCGAGACCTCCGAAATTCATGGGACATTGAGCTATTTCCCGTACTGAGACATGGTTGAGGCGAGCCTGGGCAGGCCTAGTCCAAGTAATTCAGTGTCTTCGAAGTGAACGGTGCTCCAGAGTCCGGACAGCCAGTTGTCATTGATCATTGAGGAAGGGAGGTCAAGGGTTTGCGAGTTGTTTGCACTTGAGACGATCATGCGAACCTCGGCAGTTCCCGAACTTCTCGGCCCCTTCCTTCCACCAGCTTCCACCCAACTACAGCCAATTGTCGTGTTCTCAGACCATGATCACTTGGTGGGCAATCGTGACTCCCACAGCTCCGGGCTATATGCCCACAGATCCACTCAGTAATGAATAATTCAATCATAGTATAAGGTGGTCAAATTCCAAAATCATCGCACTCGCCGGTCGGACTTGGAAAGCTCCGCCTTGGAACTGGGTCGATAGCGTAGCTATCACCTTCATTTACAATGTCACTTGGTATGTGTATTGGAAACTCGGGATAGCTGCGCATAGCCCAAAGTCAGCTTGAAGTTTCTTCTTGCTTGGGGTAAACTACACTCGTCAAACGTTCTCTCACTCTGTTCGACAGCCTGAGGCTTGTCGCTTGATCTATTTGCGCCTCCGTCTTCTGGAGAACGAAATCCTCATATTCTTATTCCTCGACCATTTCGCCGACCGAAGCTCGTGTCTCTTTTTGACATGCGCAGCGATTGTGGCAGCCTGCGGGCCCCGCTGATACTGTGGAGCAATGATCAGTACTCTGGCTAACCAGCTTTCTATAAAAGCTCAAACCTCTCCTCTTCAGTCTCTTAGTATCCGCATTCATGCATCTGGAGCACCTTTTTCCAGCTTTTCTTGTCCTCTCAGTCTCCGCCAGCGTGGTAATACACGAGAAACGGGTTCCACATAGCTCGCTCACGCTCTCCCGTCGTCTGGAAGCCGATGTAACCATCCCTCTCCGAATTGGCCTGAAGCAGCAGAACATGAATCTTCTATCCGATCACCTACTCGCCGTTTCCGACCCACAGTCTCAGCATTTCGGGCAGCACTGGACTCCCGAGCACGTCGCTGAGGTGTTCGCACCGGCAAACGAAAGCAGAGACGCCGTCACTGCGTGGCTCGTCGAGTCTGGGTTCCATCCGCACCGTCTGGGATCGAGCCATAACAAGGCATGGATCCATGTGAAAGACGCAACTGTGGCCGAAGTTGAGGGGCTGCTCGATACCGAATATCATGTCTATACGCATGAGTCAGGCGAGGAACATGCAGGCAAGTTTTATCTTTACTCTGTATCACTGGCATGAATTGATCATCATCTTTCAGCTTGCGATTTTTACTCTCTGCCAGCCCATATCGTTCCACACATCGACTTTATTACGCCGACAGTTCAACCAAACATCAAAATAGATCGGCGTCCATTCCATACCTCAGGCTCGCCCCGTTCGAGCTTTGAAAGAGCCGTCACGCAGACCAACAAACCTCGTCCCTCCGCACCCGCTCTTCCAGGTTGTGATAAGAATTTCACCCCAGAATGCGCTCGTTCGTTGTACAATATTACCTATGTCCCCCAAGCGACGGATCGAAACAGCTTTGGAATGCGTGAGAAGTCATCTCCCACCGTTACAGCGGCCTCTGATACCACGGCTTTGTCATTCAGTCAGCCATGCGCCATCGACGTTCTTGCAACAGGATTTGAACACTTTTTTCGCGAATTTCTCGCCGAATCTAGTAGGAAAGGAACCTATCGTTGCCTCCATTAATGGAGGTCTGTCAGAATTTTAAATCACCTGTAGTTTAAGTTGTTGCCCAACTAATAACTACTACCAGGGAGTACCGATTTCGTTAATGGCACAACAGGCGTCGGCGAAGTTGACTGGATTCTTCAATACATGATGACCCTAACGCAGCAGCCCGTCACCGTGTTGCAAGTCGGAAACTTAATTTCCGGTAGCTTTATCACACTTTTACTGCATAGAAATTCACCACGGCGCATTAGGCAACTCGATCTCATTCAACGAGTGGCTCGACGCCGTCGACGGCTCATACTGCACTTCAGACGGCGGCGATGACCTCGCCTTCGATCCCCAATACCCCAATCTCCCCATCGGCGATTTCCAAGAACACTCCTGCGGAACCGTGAAACCCCCCCTTGTCATCTCAGTCTCTCGCGGAGACTACGAATTCCGCCTTTCTCCGTTCTATACCCAACGCCAATGCAACGAATTCGCCAAGTTGGGGCTCATGGGTGTGACTGTTTTGTTTTCGGCAGGGAATGTCGGTGCTGCCGGTACGACACTGGGATATTGTCGCGATGATAACGGTATAGGGCTTTTCTCTTGTTTCTCATGGACAAGAAATAATTCCTTGAACTGGCAGGCTCCGTTAACCTGAATGCAACGCATTTCAATTCCGGCTGGCCCGCAGCATGTCCTTGGATAACCGCTGTCGGAGGGACTCAAGTGAAGGAAAATCCCAGCGACTTGGCAGCAGGCGGCGTCAAGGAAGAGGTGTGGAACCAAGATCAAACACACGGTTTTTTCTTGTCAGGGGGCGGAGGTTTCAGCAATCGCTTTCCAATGCCACGATACCAGAAAACGGCGGTGGCTTCCTACTTGAATCGGTTAAAAAAGACTAACCCAGCACAATTGAAACATTTCAATCCTTCCGGGGTAAGTAGCTCGTTCAATTGATGTTCCTCTCTGATGGCTTTTGGAACACGAAGCTGATGTTTAATTATCTTCAGCGTGCGTATCCAGATATCAGTGCCAATGCGTGAGTTTTGTTATCGGGGTCAACTCGTATAAAGACAAAATATCAAATATCCGGATTCCCCTCAACAGAAACAATTTTGTATCCGTCGAAGAAGGAGAATTTGTCCTTAGCAGTGGAACTTCGGGAGCAACCCCAACCGTCGCCTCGATCATTGCATTGATCAACGACGCCAGACTTTCCGTTGGAAAAACTCCCGTCGGTATGTCGGCAGCGTTGCAAGTTCAGCTTCCGTTTGAATTAATGTTTTTGAACACACAGGATTCATAAACCCCACTGTGAGCTGCACGTTCATGGCATGAGTTGAGATAACACAAGGTCACGCTAGATATATTCCCCTCAATTCGCTGGAGCTTTTAACGACATTGTCTCCGGAACCAGCCAGGGTTGCAAAGGATGTGCGTATTCGAGCCGAGTCTGCAGGAATCTAATTATATGAAATCCGGGTTTCCAGGGCAAGGAGATAGGGCCGGTGGATTTGAAGCGTAAGTCTTGGGTCATCTTGGATGAATCCGAACGTTGATCCTCGATTGTTCAGTGGGCCGGGGTGGGATGCGGCATCAGGTCTGCTTTTATTCGAATCAGCGTTTATCTCTCTCCAACCTGATTTTGCAGGCGTCGGCACACCCAATGCGGGTCTACTCATCGAGAAATGGCTTTCCCTGCCCTAATAACATCTCGTTTGGTCTCCACAGTGAACTAACCTAGCGATCAAATACAACTCCAGATACAACCGCATCGTTAGATTCAAGTAACTGAATGATTACGTTGATACATAGATATCCTGGAAGGTCCTTCTCTTCTCACAACAAATGAGGCTACTATCATCAGCCCAGCTCTTGTCGAAAAGTAACGAAAAGACTCACAGAAGGAGCTTCCCCTCGTCCCTCCCTTTCCCGCATAATCATCGCCGCTTCGCTCCTCCAGTCCCACTCAACAATCCTCCCCAGCCTTTCCTCCACAGACGACATTTTTGTCCGTTCGAGCACGTAGCTACCGAGATCGCGATCAGCACCACCAGCGAAGGTTGCGGATTTGAACTACACAAACCGCTCGATAGGATTCTCCTTTGCCTCTCGGATTGCGCGAGTAAATCCTTTCTGATCGCCAATCCTCACGTTGTACACATATGGCGGAGAAAGATCTTTCAAACCATCGTGCTGCGTCCTCCATCTTGAACGGTCGGAGGGATTCGTTCGGTCCCACTGAAAGACGCTCAATATATGAAAATAAATGAAAAAAAGACGTCAAAACCTACATTTAGTATGGGATTTATGAACGGGACTCCCAGACAAAGCGCGTCGTACGGGGTGGGAGACCTGTGCACAATGATCAATAAATACGATTCGGAATACGACAGATGACCCACAACACCGGATTCCCCATCCCCACGAGTGCGACTGACCCCGCCAAGATCCTGTAAAACTCCTTTTGTGTGGGCACGTCCTCATCTAGCCGCCCCGCCAGCATGTTCTCGATGCTCTTCGCCACGCCGCTCCTCGATCTGGCTCTCTGCTCGGCTGACTCCTCCGGAAGGTGCCTTGCAGCCATGATGAATCGGGCCCCCGTTTCGTTTGCAGCTGCGTCAAAGAATTCAGGAGTCCAAGCAGGTCGGAGAGCGGGGTTGAAGAATTTGAGATATTTGGCGAGAATGTAGACTTGAGGAGTTTGCTCTTTGACGCGTTGAGAGTGTGGGATGAAGGGATATTTGGTACAGTGAGGCTCAACGCTATATCCGAGGTAGGTCGTGTTTCTTTTTGGGCGATACTGATGCGAAGTTCATATTACGAGCAATCATAGAATGAAGCAAAACAATCAACGCACGTCTTCCGGACTCAACGTCCACTGCACACCCAGAGGATTTATATTCGCCCCGTCCGCCCAAAAATGCTGCGTTAAAAGTTTCCAAGAGGGTATACCCCCTGGATTCCGCGCTGTTTTAGTACAAGGCGGGTGGGAGTGACAATAAAGATTTTGTGCGTGGGGAGACTAGTATGATTTTAATGAAGGGGCCCAATAGCTGGTGGAAATGTGCAGCAGCTTCCATTGAGGCGGCAAAAAGCGGGGTGTACCCGAGGTTTTTGATTGCCTTCAGCTTTCATATTTGCGTTCATTATTAGTAGCAAAGTATGAAAAAATGGACAGACTGTTGACATTGCCCAGATTGCTTCTCCACCAATGTATCCTCCCTGCAAGGGACTAATGAAGTCGTTGCTTGACATGAGGATCACTGCAATCGAATACTGCATATTCAGGGTACTATTCAAGATTGCAAACGGTATTCCGCGCACCTTTAGTTTGATTTTCCTTGCAGTTGCCTCGCTCGATGCATCGAAACAAGGCATGCATTCCGCGCTGATTATGTATTATCCACGTGTAGTTCGAAGTCGCGTCGGAGTCTTCTGGGGCGAGAATGTCGAAGGGTGATACCTGCGAGGAAAGCAGTTTCGGTTGGATAGGAGTAGCGTCCTCCGCCGAGCGTGGACTCGAAGACTGGGCATGAAAGCCATAGAGAAAGTATATGGTTAGGATGAGCAACAGCGAGGCTGTGAGCGGCGTGCGCGCCGGTCGACGCCACATGCAAGTTGAAGCGAAAGGACGGTGACAGGGACACCGCCGACAATTTTTGAGATCAGAATTGGTGGCAGTCTTGCACCCTAAACCAAGGCCCCCTTATTTTTTGGCATTCACAACACCGGGCTCCGTGATTTGTATATCATGAACGCCTTGCCATGAAGTGACAAGTCACGGCGTCGAAGTTGTCTACTCAATCTTCTGGTGTTCGTCGTGTTCGAGCAGATTTCCCTTGGATTTCCCTGTTTCTGCCACGATGATTCTGCATTGACTCGCATGTCGCCCCGATTCGCCGAACTCAATGTAGAATTGCCAGTAGAGGCGGACTTGACGTTGACGAGAAACAGCCACCATCCGAAGAGAGGAGGAAGAAGGAGGAGAAAGCACAGAAAATTGGTGCCCATCTCGACGATCGGCCCGGTAAACCGACTCCGGCTCTTCTGCACTTTGCGAGAGAAATCCACGCCAGCCGCGCGCCACAGAATCGAGATACAGACCTCCAAATTACAGGAGTTTAGCTGGTAAGATACCGTACATAATTAACCCAGACCTACAGTATTCTACAACGAACCTACAGTAACTCACAATTACAATAATAAAGGCTAACAAAAATCAGCTTCCTCTGAAAGATGATTCAGCCTTAAACGAGAGACTCACCAACGGCGCTTCTCCCCGCTCCTCCCTCGCCCGCATAACCATCTCCGCCTCCTTCTTCCAATCCCACTCAACAATCCTCCCCATCCTCTCTTCCACGGACTTGATTCTCATCCGCTCAGGTACGTAGCTGTTCGCACATTCATCTCTCTAGCCAGTCAATGCAATGGAGATGCACGTACCTCTCAATCGGATTCTCCTTCGCTGCCCGAATCGCACTCACAAACCCATCCCGGTCCCCGGACCCGTGCGTGATACACATACGGCGCAGACAGATCTTTGAGCGCGTCGTGCTGCGTCCTCCATTTCGTCCGGTCGGAAGGGTTGGCGCGGTCCCACTGGGAAGGAAGCAATCAGTCTGGAGAACGGACAGAGAAAGGAAGCGGGCCACGCACCTGTAATATAGGATTTATGAACGGGACGCCAAGACACAGTGCATCGTAGGGTGTGGGGGACCTAAGCACGAGTCAGCATTATGGACGTCTCCCCGACGCACAGTCACTTACAGCACGGGATTCCCCATCCCCACAAGCGCCACCGACCGCCCGAGCATCCCGTAAAACTGCTCCTGCGTCGGCACCTGCACCCCGCAGCCGCCCCGCCGACACGTTCTCGATACTCTTCGCCACCCCCTGCCTCGACCTCGCCTTCTGCTCCTCCGTCTCCTCCGGGAGGTGTCTCGCAGCCATGATGAACCGCACGCCCGTCTCACTGGCAGCTGCGTCGAAGAGCTCTGATGACCAGGCGGGCGAAGACGCGGGGTGGAAGAATTTGAGAAATTTGGCGAGGATGTAGACTTGCTTTTCGGTGCGTTGGGAGTAAGGATGAAGGGGTACTTGGCGCATTGGGGCTCGATGCTGTATCCGAGGTAGGTGGTGCTGGCGTGATACTGGCATGCGGATTCAGCCAACAGGAATTTTGCTCAGTACAAACTCACATCTTCGGGACTCAGCGTCCATTTTGGGCCTAGGGGATTGATGTCCGCTCCAGCTACCCAGAAGTGCTGCGATAAAAACTTCCAGATGGTATACCCGCTGGATTTTCTACAGTCTTGATGCAGGGTGCGTGGTGATGACAGTAGTGAATTTGCTCGGCGTGGCGAGGACCACTTTGATGAGATTGCCAAGAGGTTGTGGATATTCAAAGCCGCTTCAATGGAGGATGTAAATAGAGGCGTGTACCCGAGGTTTTCAACGGCTCGTAGCTAGTTTGGTGTTTTCAATCATTCGAAAGTTATAAAAAGATGACCAACGGTTGACATTGCCCAAACTGCTTCCCCTCCGATGTATCCCCCCTGCAAAGGACTAATAAAGTCGTGGCTTGAGATGAGGACCACTACCGTCAGATATTCAAGCTTTCTCCCGGCGCAAGGCAAGACTCAATGCACCTTTGTGTTGATTTGGCCCACAGTCCCGTAGCTCGATACACCGAAGTAACGCATGTATCGCACGTTGGTTGCGCGTTATCCAGGTGTAGTTGGAGGAGGTGTATACATCGTTCGGCGCGAAAATATCGAAGGGAGAAGTCGGCACGATACCGCCAAAGTTTTCAGGCTGGAGATTCTCAGGTCCGGGTTGGAAGGTGAATACAAAGCAGACGACCAAGATGAGCGATAGTATCGCTATAATCGGCGCGCGGGTCCGTCGCGGGGCGTACGGGTTTAGCGCGGTACGCATCGCCTGCGATGTCGACTCGGAGGTTGAGAGCAACCAGTGTGACTCTCGTGAACACGTGAACAGTCTCTTACTCTCGTCCTCTCTTGTTGCCCATACCCTCGACCACGATATTGGGTAGCTCCGGGTCCTGAAACACGGCGGTCCGGGCAAGGGTACTCAGGAAACCTCTGCATATCTGAAAAATCCTCAAGTCTGCCGAATTGTGGCAAACTCAAAGACCCACTCCAACTTGAAGCAGCTGCTGCTTGAAGCTTGCAAAATTCAAAGCCAATCTCCAAAGCTGGTGGGGCCCGGAGCAAATCCCCTTCTCAAATATTGATTCTTCTGGCTAAGGCTACCGGAACCCGCGCTTATATCAGACCCCGAAAGTCACTCGGTATATCTCAGGGATTTTCTGCGCTTCGGGGCGTGTCGGGCTCGAAATCCGTGTCTTCAATGATTTGTGTCCTTACCCTCCAAGGCTGGGCGTAAAAGCAGATCCATTTCAACGGGTCCACGTCTACCTCAAATCTCTTCCCGGCCGCTGTAGTCTGCGTGCGGACTCGGCAAACCAGTCAAGAATAGAGTGTGATGACCAAGAAGACATATATTCGGCTTGCACTCGTGAGCGCCAGGTACCTCTGTCCCTGCGCTTCATACCGACTATCCCATCCAAATGGCTCCGTTTGCTGCCCTGTTGCCGTCCCCTAGCCAAGGTGGAATTTCTTCGACGAGCCCAAGCAGTCAATCGCCCTGCACTAGCATTTTCCATGGCGCTCTGATTGTATTGATAGGCTTACGACCTGCCGCTCTTCTCGTTCATAGACTGTTCCCTGTGGCTGTATAGTTCGGTGTAGGCGGTCGCAAGATTTTTTTACTCGTAGCACGCATCCCGGGCGTTACCCAGCGCACTCATCGCGCTGTCTGCTGCGATATCACGAGCTGTCCGCTGGTGCGCCACCACCACCTGCATCCTGATTCCTGGGCAGCTTAAAACAATCTCAATGAAAGTCTACCTTGTGCCGCACCAGCAGCGTGTTCAACCCTCCCTCGTGTCTCATGCGGCGGCGAGAGTGCACACTGATCGTACACGGCCCAACTCGCCGTCCTTACAGCTCCTGCCAGGCTGGAACTCGCCGTGGTGAGGCTGTCTTACTGCGTCGATTGGTGCTGTCTCTGCGCCAGTCCTCAATTCAGTCATGCCCCTGGTTGCTGTCACGGCTTCCATTATATCGATGCTTGCTAGCGGCGTCTCTGCAGCTGCTGTTGCCCCAAGACGTGAGTCAACAGCGCCTCTCCCGGGGGCACTCATCTGTGCTTTGCACCTCCGCTGATGCAGTCACTGCTGTGGCCTCATTCACTGGCATCACATTCCTCAGCGTCGCTATCACCTCGCTCTGGACTGCCAGTGGCCTAGCGTCGTTCTGTTTCCCGTTGTCCCGGTCGTCAACGGCGCTCCATAGCATGGCTTCAGCCTGAAATTATCACTAGTACACGGTCAGGTCGTTGTACAGATTAGAAATTTGTCCAAGCGAGGCTCTTGACTCCACTTCTTCTAGTGTTACAGCAGCCTTCCCGAGCTATGTAGTTGCCCATGAACGATAAGCCACGAAACCTACTTACAACTGCTGCAGCAATTAGTTGTGGGACCTTGTCAGTATAATACACCTCCTCCTCCACATAAAGCTTCAGTACTACGTAGCAGTGGCTGGGGTCCAAATATGAAGTGCGCTACGTATGTTTTGAAACTCCGCTGTCAGGCGGATCGGAGTTCCCGGTTCTGCACAGCCACTATGAGAATTCAAAAGGCCCTCCGGGCAGTAATACACGCGGAGCTGTCAAACGGCTCATCGGCACTGGTCGGCATTGTTGATCGGTATCAGCCGGTGGACTTCAGCGAAGTGTAAATGGCCCTTGTTGTGAGCCGTTGAGTTCCACTGGCTTCCATTGGCTCAAGTCTCAGCGAGCGCCATTGTACTCCAACGGCTTCCAATGGAATCCATTGCTCTATTTTTCTTTCAATCGTCGAGAAGACTTGCGCTTGTTGTGATGTTGAATTGAGCCCGGTGCGGTTCATAATATTAACATATGAGATTTCAGGTAGACAAGGTCGGCTTGCAGGGTACTAGTCTGATATAGGGTATACTTATCTATCTTCCAGCATTACAGTCAATATCTCGACCTGTGTTCTGAGTTTACATTTGAACAGGACTCACAGGAAATTGAACTGAAGAATTTGAACGGAGATCTGAACGGACAGCCATTAGCGTGAGTAGTTGAGACTCAAGTACTCGTAGAAAAACATTACTTCACAGATAATGCCTTGAATCTTCCGTCTTTGAATCTTTCGTGACGGTTCAAATCAACTTCGGGGTTCCCGGTTCACTGATGTGTACTGAATCAAGGAGCATGCATGCTCTCCGCAATGAATCGAACAAACAGCGACGATGATTTGCTGTCTCAATTCAAGCCTTTTTTGAGCTGGGAACCCACCAATTTCCATTGTTTTCCGATGGAGTTTGCCGTATTGACTGCCGCTGCTGATCACTGGATTTCATTTGCCGGCACTGACTCACATCATCAATCAACGGCCGCCAACTAGTGTTGCCGTCGGCTGGCTACGGCTGGCTCGTGAGCCGAGCCGCTGGAGCCGGGCTCTCCGCGGCTCAGTGATGGCTAATTGATGGCTCCGACCACTTTTTCTATTCCCAGGAGTCCAGCCCATATACGGGCTAGGATTATCTTCCAAACGTGCTCTGTTGACTTGCAAGGGCCGGTGCATGTTGCTCATGGCACTCTTTGCTCCTCAACACATTGAACGACGAAGATTTTGAAAACTGTCACGAAACGTTACGTGAGTGACAGCTGTGACGTCGATGACGAGCACCCCGCTAAAACCCACCGACACGAGGCACCTTGCACAAATTATTGAAGCAGGTGTCTCAGAGGATGTTTCCGGATGCCTAGCTTACCCGTAGAACCACTATCGCGCACTACCGAACGAGTTGAAAAAATGGCTTTGAGCCGACGGCTAGCCGTGGCTTCAACAGCTGGCTGCGGCTGGCTTATTTTTAGCTTGGCTCGTCGGCTAGCCTTAGCCGAGCCGAGCCGCGGCAACACTACCGCCAACAGCCAACGGCGGCCACTGGTGGCCGCCAGTGACTTTCCTTTGTAAGCGTAGTCAGTCGTATTCATCGTATCTTCGTATCCTAGTGATGGGTGTATTACTCCCTCCGGGCATCCCTGGTACCGAAGACCAGGCAAAGACTGCGTGTCTAGGAGCTATTCTGTTGACGGACTCAGAATTTATGTACTTAACGTCTCAAAGTTCGCCCGGCCAACGCGCTCCGCGCGTTGCCCAGCTCAAATTGAGACGGGAACACCATACACTGGCATCTTCGAAATTTACATAAGTCACCGAGTCCTGTTTCATGTTAGTCTCCCAAGTCAGACCACAAATCCCGAGATTTTTTTTGTGTTATATTGGGACGGGCAAAAAATTGCATTACTTGGTTAGCAGGTGAGGCGAAGCTCAACCGCGCTCCTTTCCAGGCATAAGTAGCACCATTATTCCGCACTACTAGTACTTGAATTTGAGCAAAAATTGATATCATTCTACTGGTACTTATGCCATACTCTGGGCCACTGACAGTTGTTCTCAGCCTGGGTTCATCTCATACAGCTGAAATCTGGAGCAGTGTGCCAGTGTTGCGCTCAGATAATTCGTAGACAATTGAAAAAACATCGACGAGCCAAACTGTCCGCACCGTGTTCTCGAATCGAACATCCGCCCATACCCTTCTACAATTCAACATCGAAATCCGCATCCCGTGAAGGCGAGACCATGGCCCTAAGGCCCAAGCAACCGCTTATCGCCATCCCTTTCTCCATCTATATTCTCTCACTCATTCAAACACACCCTATCCGCGCCATATCCCCCAAATCTTCAATTCTCAATGGTCGAATTCCGCGTCCCAAATCTCACCTTCCCCTCTGCCTCCGCCCCCCTTCAGCACGTCCTTTCTGTCACGTCCCACACTAATTTACACACCTCGTCAAAGTTTCAAGCATGTGCCATTCCTTCCCCTTTCCTCCGCCCTCCACACACCCACTTCCCGCCATGGACCAAAGCAATTGAAAGGAACTAATGGGTCGACGAGATAAGTATAGAAGGTACGCGACGGCCGGAAGGAGATGGTAACACTGTTGGTAGACAGGCCGTAGTGTCAAACTCGAAGACGTCGGTGTCGGTGAACAAGAGCAGACCAGTCGCTAGTTGGGGCAAGCGGACACCGACCAAGGTGAAAGGGATGTTAGGCCCTGCAGCCCTGCAGCCCTGCAGCCCTGAAGGTATATTAGCATCAGGATCACCAAAATTATGAACTTTTAAAGCCTACCAGCAAGCACATAATTGAAGGTCAAAGCATGATGCTCAGTCAGTCCCACCCCCGTTGCAGAGCACGACTCCGCAAGAGTACGCGAATCGTGGGTAAGAGCCTGTTCGGATACCAGTAACCGTTACACTAACCAGTAGCACTTTTCCTTATATGGTAGCCGTGGTAATCCATCGTCTCCTCGGAAGTTCTGCGGCGTGACATCCCATTTGGGATGGGTTGCCTCCTGTGTTACCAACTGTGTCCGCTACACCTCATGTCTATAGGTATTCTTGAACATTATGACTTTGGACACGAGCTGAAGAAAAAACGCCGCAAAAATCGCGTCCCTTTGATGAAAAGCACGTATTTTCAGTGGTCCAAACGCCTAGCATCACAAGGTGTCACAGTTTGATCAACCTCACCTAAGATTTCCACGACCACCATATAAGGAAAACAGCGACTGGTTACTGTAACGGTTACTGGTATCCGAACAGGCTCTAAGCACTGGCAGCCAACGGGTCAGCATCATTGCGGTAATGGAAGAGAGACGCTTGCTACCTCTTGCTTCCGAGACCTATCGTGTAGTCGTCGAGCACTCGGGTACGAAGGTGACTTTCAGGTTTGGTGGAGAACATATGAGTACTTAGTAGAGGATAACCAGGCGCCTAGAGCGTTGCAGCCGGCGGACAGGACAAGTGCTTGGAGTCGTCACAGACGTTGTCGACAAAGACGAGCATGCCGCCGATCGATCAGAAGCTTGTGTTTCGTCAATCACGTCCACATGCATGAGCAACGCGTCGCTTCAAAGTGTGTTCGAGTTCTCTTTGCATCGGACCAAACGGAAAGCGAGGAAGGTCGAGTAAAGGCGGGTCTCTAGTTCACTGCAAGCTGAGGGGTTCGGAAGCAACCGGCGCAACTGCAGCAGAATTAGGTAAATGCGTGACTTTTGGTCACTGATCCCTGATCTGGTTAGGTTCGGAACAAGCCTTTCTCCGGTCCGGACAAGCCGGACTTCCTCAAATTCCGTGTGTCCGCACGTGAATGTCATGTGAGTGTGAGGAAGCGGCTTGTTCCGAACCTATGATCTGGTAGTGATTTTGAAGTAACGCGTTCGACGTTTGGAGACCTGGATCCCTAACGGTACCAGGAATTTCTCACGTCATCGAAGAGCCGTAAGCGCTGAATTGGGAAACGACTGTTGAAATTTTCCCACACCGAAAAGCGTTGTCGGTGTGACATTCAGTCGTCTCAAGGCTTATCCCCTACCACGATGTAGTATCTTCTGCCTCTCGTTCTCTGCCGCGTTCTTGCATTCAGACCAAATTCAGACTCGATTTTCTTTGTTCGGTCCTTTGTTCAGATCCTTCCCAGTGCTATGCTCAAATATTTTAAACACCTGGAGGGTGGGGATACGCAGCGGAGAATGCTCGTCCAGTCTGGTAAAAGGTGTCTACCTGTGAGTACTCGATGATTGTGTCGATAGCGTCTTAACCTCATTGGGGCGTTGAAGGTTATTCAATATTGTCGCTGAACAATGAAGTGTCGATGTACTTCAAGGGTCCTGCGCAGGATGTTTTTGCCTGCGTCTCAGATCTTCTCCTCTGCTCTGCCTAGCCGCCGCGACCTAGGTCTTCCCTGCTCTGCCCGGGCCGCCGCGACCTATACTCGGCAGTATTTGTCCTACTTGTCTCACGCCCATATCGCTTCTTGTCACACTTCGGACTCGCCGACCCGCGCCTACCTGTTTTGTTCCCTTTGCCGGCCATCTGACAAGTCTTTGTTCACGTGTACGCCTCGAGGGTCATCCAACAGCTTCCATGGCTTTGGCGAATATTTCACCGATCAATGCGCTTTTCTATCGACTGGTCTTTACACCTTTTCAAAGTTCACGAGACTCCGGTTGCAAAATACTAACTGGGAAGAGTGTTGGCCGAGTTGCGAATTTTATTCTTCAATTTTCGTCTCGAGTCCCAAGTCGCCTTTTGGCTGCGTTCATGCCTGGTCTTGCTGTTGAAAGATTGAAAATACTACACCGAATTTTCAGCCTCTTTTTTTGGCTCGCTCCTGCTATGTTTCCCCTCCAGTTCAACACAATCAACCCATACGTCAAGTTCAACCTGATGCGAAACTCTTCCAAACTTCGACCTTCGGCAAGCATCCATCCTTCACCTACACTTCACCTTGTACTACCCGAACGATGCCCAAGTCACCGAGCCAAATGTACCATAGACTGGTGTGCAAGAAACATGGAATCCCCCAATTCACACCAGAACCTAGCCAAAACCTCCCCGCCGAATATCGGACGATCGGTGTCAGCATCGGAGATGTGGGCGTGTGGCATGATGGCTCATTCGACGTCCTCTTCAATACTTGTCGTCTTGCTACCAACTCACTCAATCGCGCGCACGGTGTTCCCAGACATTTCCCAGTGTTCCCTCTGCACTCCTACGACGTCTCCCGGCGGCCGTATCATTCTGCAGGATCCATAATAGCGAGCGCGAAAATGTCTCTAGTATCATTGGACATGGGGGCTTCATCTATTATTACTCCGTGCGTACGACTCGTATCTGAACCCATGTCGCGTCCTGAAGCCGCCTAGGTTCATCCCGACGTCCCTGGGCAGCAGCGTTACTTTCAAATTCGGATCTGCAGAGGGCGCGATTCTTATACTCCCTGACGGGGCGTCTCGTCAGAACTTGCTGCCCGTCGAATCGTTCCGGACACACGTCAGGGACAGCTCCGCCGAGTGGTATAGATATGCGCGAGATTGGCTCTCTGCATCCGATTCTTTGTTCGTCGTTACAGGTTGCGACAAAGCTGCTTCATGGGCGATCGCCACAGCTTCCGCGACAACTGGCACTGTCGGATTTTCGTTGAAGTTATCGGTTGTAGGAATGGCAGAGGCCACGCTCGGGCCGCGATATCAGTGGATGGATTTTGGATCCGCTACTGTTCGAACATCGTTGCCCTGTGGCGCATCGTCTGGGATTGAAAATCAGTGCATATTCATCCGTGGATTTTTCGTACCCAGAAGCGTACCTTTCGTGGATTTTATTGCGCACAGAATTCTTTTTCGGGGATGGCGGAGATTGTTGGCGCAACGGGAGACCGACATTGAGCGATCACGATCTAAGTCTGGAGCAGAAACGGTGAGTGTTCGTGCTGTATATCGTGCATTTGGACCTGAAAGGTTGTAACCAGATATCCAATGGCATGAACGAGCGAGACGAAGGAGAACATGACATTGTCGATCATGATATTCGCCGCCGTCTAACATTGGTGTAAAATCGACATTTAGAATTCAACCTGCCTGTACATGACTTTGATTCATAAAATCCTTGTTCTTTTCAACTTGACGCGTTGCAAAATACTGTAATGTCAAGTCATCGCAGTCGATACTTTGTAAGCTGAAATCACGTCGTCCGAGCTGCACGCAGACAGTGAGACACACGAGCGTACAGCCTGAGTATTGTGTGGGACAGTCACCGGTCAGAAGATGCGGTCTCATGTGCAGAGCTGTAGAACAAGCCGTTACAGCAAGCGACGGCAGCGGAGAGTAGAAGCTCTCAAAGCTGTTGAATCAACACGATGCAGCGGAGCATACAAGCATTGACAGATGGCCGTCGAGTGGGCAAGAAAGGCAAAAGGCGGCGTCGGCGGGTCCGGGGCGTGACAAGAAGAGCAGAGAACAGACTCCGAGTCGTGCGAAGGCAGCAGATCTAGATGCCACGTAGAGACAAGCAGACGCCTCTTGTTGAATCCACGAATCCCCGTTCCCGACTGGGTTGCGTCTTCCTTGAGCGGGAGTGAAGATTGCTGAGGTCGGAAATGGCAGCAGTAGAGTTGCAAACATTCCAGGGTGCCGCAAGTCCAACGATAAGCAACAACCCAGATGTTCCGCCTTAACCACTCATTTACATTGGCGATATTATCGTCAAGAGTGACAGTCAGCCTGGAGGTCGCCAATAGCCAGAGGATTGGGGGTTGGGGTGGTCGAGCCAGACGAACGAAAAGTTTGAGGACAATGGATGTAGGAGGAAAGAGACAAGTGGGTTCTTTTGCCTTGTTGAGTAACTGTTCGAATTCGGGTGGTTTAAATCCATGAGCCGTAACGAGTAAAGAAGAGGGTGCCAGGACCCCTGCCACCACAGATGATGCAGTACTATACAATACCGTAAATTGATAGATGTTCACCAATAGCCGGCAACCTGATCTGGCCTGCGTTGGTACGTTCGAATTTGCAGGATATATTTGAGATACAGCATGGTTGCCGAACAGCAAGGAAAACTAAGGCCAAATCTCCGTTGTCGAAAAGCGATCCATCACATACACCGCTCCATCCGAATCGCCACTGAAAAATGGCGGGTTTTGAGCCAACAAATATAACAGCAGGGGAAAAAACTTACACAATAAGCTCATGCTCGCCCTTGAATCGGTCACCCAACGCGAAATAAGCCACATCAGAATCTGCTTGGGCTAACACCGTCCCTTTGTCGTTCCCGTACGACGGGTCCCACAATCGCACGCAGCCTGGGATAACGAGTCGTATGTCAATAACGCATATGTGGCTGTCGTTATACTAAGAAAAGAAACATACCGTCATTTCCTCCTGTAACCAACCCCAACCTTCCACCCCTTTCGACCCATTGAACGCCCACAACACCAAAGAAATTTTGCTCCTTGGAACTGAATGGCATATTGTCGTGTTTGAAGTTGCAGAGTGGACCATCTTGGAGTCTCCCCCTTCGGTTCAGCATACGCGAATCGTAGATGTGCGCGCAATTGTCGTCTCTGTATGAACGTTCATTTGAGCGAGTTAAATATCGCAGACATCAATAGAAGTCACCTTCCAAGCGCTAAGTATATACTGTCGGGACTGAACATCATCGAGTTCACTTCATGGCCCTCTGAATTGAATGGCACCAATTTTATCTCTTGAGTAGCCACACTACTTTTGGTTCTAAGATCGTAAATCCGAAGGAAGGAGTCAGTGCCGTCGTTGGTAACCAGGGCCGCCTGTTCCCCTGAATACGTTTACGATTAGGAAATAGACTTCGAGTCGCAATAAGGTACAGCTCTTTCTTTCTTACCAGTCGGATCGATACACAGCGCGTCACCATCCTCGGAAGCGTCGAATTGACACACCGACTTGCGCTGTTCAACGTCAAACGCATGATGGAAACCATTATGAACGTCAACGTGGAGGGATTCAGATAACGCCAATATAAGGTCCGAAGAGGGACCACATCCCCAGGCAATGGCGCCGACGCTATAAGCATCCTGTCGCCTTTGCGTAAGACTCAGTGTTGCCGATGTTCCGTTTGCGTTTGCAATATCTTGAATACTGAGCTTTCTGTGGATGTTATTGATTGTCAGCAGTGGATGGAAAATGAAAGGAAAAAAACGATTCGTACTCCTCCGCCACTGCAAGAACCGACGAGCCGGGTTTGAAGGCCACATCGTGAGGGGTTGCGTATCTACTTCCTACGCCTGATCCTGACGAGTTGAGTTGAGCGGAATGAACGAAAAGATCACTGACGGAATTGCCGGGTCTCGGGGGGTGCGTAGGGTTCGGCGTCGTCGTGAGCATCGAAAGTCCAAGTGCGCACGTAATTGTCGGCTCCGGACGATGCCAGGGTGTTGCTATTGAAGCATGTGAAGTCGGAAAGGGAAATGATGGAAAGATGCTGATACACGGACCTGACAGGATCGTACGCGATGCTGTGAACGCAATAATGTTTTGCGAACAGGTTGGTTTCATCCCCTGTGGAAAAATAAGTTGGTCAGAACGACGAGAAAGCGGATACGAAACAACCTTCGAGATAGAGAACTTTATCAGGATCATTCTGAACATTTGTTCAGGTTAGGTCAAATTTGAAGGGTAAGAGCAGTCCTTACCCTGCACCAGGAAATCAGAGTCCCCGGTTTGTTATATGGGTCCAATTCTGCAATGATCAGTCGCTACACAAGCT
Organism: Favolaschia claudopus; assembly: GCA_037176885.1. Taxonomy (NCBI): domain Eukaryota; kingdom Fungi; phylum Basidiomycota; class Agaricomycetes; order Agaricales; family Mycenaceae; genus Favolaschia; species Favolaschia claudopus. The sequence goes on along the minus strand of JAWWNJ010000063.1, from coordinate 685,549 downwards.
CAAATGGAATAACGATTACCAGCCCCGGCGTCACCACCAACTGTATTGGAGCAAACAACGACTCGCCCGTCATGTTGCAGAATGGAATTGATACCTAGAAAGAATCTCAACGAAAGAGCGGAGGCTGTATGTAGGAGAAACACGTACACCCTGCAGCTCGACGAAATCGATGTGACAGGACATATTCCATAGCCAACGCGTCCTGCAGACGCGGTCGTTTGTTATCTAGGAATTTCGGCCGGCGACGGGGATGGCGGAGAATTTTGTATTCCCGAAGCTGGTTCACGTAGTGAATTGCGATTTCAAATACCAGAGTCGAAAGGCACTTACAAAGTCCCAGACGTAATAGTCTGTCGTCTTGATTGGGACAAGAGGGGGACCGGTAGATATATTGACAAATTTCCGCCTTCTCTGCGGTAGGGCTTCGACTACCGGTGCCAGCTCCTGCTGCAGATTTTGGGTCGGCGGCATGGGTTCATCGTTCATAGTCATATCTGCGTACTGTTTCTTTCACTCAGATTTCAAACTTGAAAAAAATCGAAGATGCGCATACTGGATCTATGATCGAGCCAAAGTATTCTTCGTCCGAGTCAACTTCTGTCCAAAACTTCAGCTTCTTGGCACGTTTAGCGCGCTTGCTGGGGGTAGCTGGCTTTGGTGGTGGCGGTGACTTGGTCTCAGTGAGAACAGGCCATTCAGTGGAGAAATAAATAGAAAACGAACGTCTTTCTTGGTGATTGTAGGTGTGTCTCTGGAAGCTTTCATACTCGTGCTGGGTCTATGCTCCAGATGAGTTGATTGGAAACACGAAAGAGTAACCAACCCGGAAGTCTTTGCCTCAGGTGTGCGAAAGAACGCAGTAGAACGAGACGAAGACGCCACGGCTGACGCCGGCGTCCCTCTGCGTTTCGATCTTCTGTTCGGTCCTGCCACTGTAACCATATTCGTCGACGGTGGTTTCTCGTCTTCCTCGTCAGAAACGAGATTCACCACTTCGGGTGAGGCTTTCACATGGCCCGTAATCTGAACGTCGTCAGGGGTCGAATTAGAACGCGTTCGACTTCGCGCTTCTAATTTGACTTCGACCTCCTTGATTTCTGCGTCCGACGAGTCTTCGTCGTCGCTGATCACAATTGGCTCTTTTGATTTTTTCTGGCGTTCCTCCTCATCGGCCGCAAAAGCGTCGACGTCCATTGGCACCGGGTCGTTCATAGCCACAGGTTTGAGCAGGGTTGGCCCTTGGGATAGGGAGAACTAATTAGTCGAGTCGAAACAGTGTGACCGTGACAGAGGTCACAAACTCTCCGCTCTGGACCATGACCACCCGAATTCCTCCAAATCTCTTGTACCTCACCATATATAATCCTACACTCAAACCTAGTGGGTTAGTTGCCCCAGACGACGAGGATGCAGAGGAACAAGCCCATATTCTTTTCTACACTTCCAAGGAAAGAGCTGTCTCGCGCGACCGAATGCTACGACAAGTAGGGCTAGCCAAGGCCTTGATCAGTTTCTCCGAGTCAGTATCTATGTTCTAGGGCTGCGCAGCTCGTAGTGGACTCATATATGCACCAGTATGTTCAACGCCGAAGATCCATGCAATAATGTGCACTCGCAAGCAAAGCGGATGATTATGGTGTCACCCGAGCCTGATTTCTGGATACACGCAGTGCGTTCGGGTCTCGAAAACTCTGGTCTCGCATGAAGTTGATTCAGTAGGTTCAAGGGTATCGAAGTTGCAAAGACACCGCGTCAGCCTGCGGATAAATCAAAGGGGAAGGCAAAGGAGAAGACGAAAGCGGACCAGCCACTTCTATATGAATATCACGAGCATTCGGTTCACGATGCTGCCATCCAGGTAGATATCCTGCGCGGGTATGAGAGTTTCAAGGTATGTCGTGGTGCCGTGGCATACGCATACGAGCTGTTGCTAACTGCCGTTGTATTGTAGCTAAAGCATGGGTCATTTGCATCCATCTTATCGTCTCTCGGTCAGGAAGCATTGGAGTTACAACTCGAGCGATTCTTCACCATCTGGGCGTGGTCGTGGAATCTAGAAGATGGCCCCGAATTTGGGGATCATCTGGGTAGGTCTCAGTGCTGCGAGGTTTTTAAAAAATGTTGATAGCCTCCAGGCCCTCCGATACATCCCATGCAGGGCTCTCTACTTCCCCACATTGACGAATTCTCCTCTCGACTACCCGACGAGGTTATAGCCATCGCCATATCCCCGCCCCATATCATACCCTCAACCCGATATACCCAACTCTCATATCCGTCCGCTCTTCCCGCCCTCCTACTTTCTTTTCTCCCTCCACCACGAGCCCCTCAGCTTCCCCGGTCTACCACAGACGACGGCACTCTCAAAGCAGCCACAGTCAAACTAGCTCCCCTGCCAGAGCCCGAACCGCGTCCAGCTCCGAAAATCAGTTCCGACGAAGGCAGCAAAACCTTCTTAGGAATGAATCTCGACGCCGTGCACCTCGACATGCCCAAATGGAATTGGCTGACATTCGGCAAGAACTCAAAGAAACCTCCCGAGCTACTGGCCGTGACGCCTTTCGTTGAGAATAAAGGCGACCCCAATGTCGCCAAGATGCGTTTGGGACCGCGTTCACCTCCCCTGGACACTGATACGCCTCGGTCGGAGCACATGCTGAATTTTGAGGTGGATCGAAGTGCCTTGGAGGATGCGATGCATTCGGAGAGGCTGCCGTTACCACCTCTCCCGATAGAGAAGACGGCGTCTGGAGATGACGACGAAAGGTCGTTGTCGACTATCGTACCCCATCAGGAGCAGGATGGTGGGATCGAAGAGCCGGACGCGGCGTCTGTCGATGCAATGGACAGTAGCTCACTATCGGAAGTCGCCGAGGAGCGTGACCTCCCACCAACGCCTGAGCCCGACCCTGAGCCGCCGGCAGAGTTTTCCTCTACGACGGTGCATCTCGCTACTGCGCAAGACCCGCAAGCTATTCGGCGGCGGCGGTTGTTTTATCTTGTGGTAAGTATTACCCGCCCTCTCGATCCAGTGTGCCCGACTGATAAACTCATATTAGCGGAACCTTGTCTTGGTCGCATTGATCGACCTCAACGATGACACACCTCTGGTCTCGGACTCGACAGAAGTAGCATCCTTGGCGCAGGACGCTGCCGCGCTGGCGGTAACCATCGCGGCTTCCATTGAAGAGGAGCCAGGCAAGAGGTTCGTTACTGGACTCTACTAAATCTCGGTTACTGATCGACGCTTCCAGCACCGATGCTCTCCCATCTGCAACCAAGATCCTCCAGCCGCAAGACCGTTACGCACTCACCGCAGCGCAACTCTCGGTCCCCAGCCCAGACTTCAAATCCCGCTCGGGACATTTGTATAATGCGAGACAGCTGCTGCAGGCGAGGTTTGTCGCGTTTTTCCGTCCTCGTGTGACAACCCCACTAACTTCTTTATAGCGACCCCCTCGACTCGGATAACAGAGGTCTTCTCTCGCGGACAGAATCCGCAGCACTGGCATGTCGCGCGGCGGGGAGTGCTCGGTCCTGTCGATGAGGACGGTGCGGACGGGCAGGAGGAGGTGTACATGGAGGTGTTCCGCAAGGAGGCGAGCTTGACGGACGTGGACAATGCGCTTGCCGGAGCTGTGCGGAGAAGTCGGTTGGCTGCTAGTGTAGAATCGCGTTTAGGAGATCAGCCCGTTTCATAGAGTGTTGGGTTTATTGTCCTCAGTATACTTGGACGGCGGTGTATACTTATTCGGTGGTTACTGTGTAGATCAAATGTACTTTCAACGAGGCTCTGGCTTGGCCCTGGCTGCAGGACGTGCCAATATGTCCGATGTCGTGAGAATTTTTGACTCCGATTCAACTTGCTCTGTACCAATCCAGTGGTACCCACTGTCGCCTACTCTGCGTCCTATATCCGTATCGTTCAAGGTCTGCCATTTGGCTGACTCGAACAGTACTCGAACTCAGATGTTTCGAACGTCGTCGACAAATTACTGATTCTCGGAAATCCGACTCTGGCATCGACCTTTGAGGGCCCCAGGGTTCTATCTCAAACTTCAAAGGCGCCATTATAATTCCTTCGTCTCATTCCACAATCCTGTTTGCCGCGCCCAAAGGCCCTTCAAAATAGCTTCAAAAGCAAAAGAAAAAACATTATCAATCGAAGACCTGCCTTAGTAATCTGGCTGGAACGCTGACTTGCCTACCTGCCGAGCTCATTATCTTTGGAATCGTGGCCACTCTCGCAGGCGTCTCGATGTATAAATACTGTTTCGATGCATTCTGCCAGTTATCCATTCCCACAAAATGGCAACTCACTCTGCCATCGCTGCGACGTCGAGAGGGCACTTTGACGAGATTGGAGTCAAAACACCCAAGCCTGGCTCCGGTGAAATCCTTCTCGAAGTCGCCTTCTCGTCTATGGTCGCTTGGGACACGTATGTCACCGATGTAGGTCTCGTCGTCGAGGATTATCCCGTCATCTTAGGACTCAATGCATCTGGGACCGTGGCTGAGGTTGGGCCTGGGGTGACCTCGTTGACAGTGGGCGAAAGGGTACGCGAAGACGGAGATCAAGTGGTGGCGTGCTGAGAGACTGACTCTATCACAGATTACCGCCTTCCAACCTTTTGGCCAAGGACGCAAAGACCGCCCTCAAGGAACCATGCAGCAATTTGTTATTCTTTCCGCTTCCCAATGCGCCAAGGTGCGGAACCTGAATTCCCTCTCCTCACGATACTCAGGTCACCCAGGTCCCCGATAACGTCGCGCTCGAAGCGGCCGCGACCGTGCCAGACAACTTCATCACCTCCGTTTATACTCTCTTCGACCAACTTTCCCTAACCATCCCCACGTCTTTTCCCGCATCTTCCCCACCCCCCAACGCCGCGTCTCCAATCCTCGTCTACGGGGCAGGCTCGACTACCGGCCAATACGCCCTCCAGCTCCTCCGCGCCGCAGGGTACACCAATCTGCTCGCCACCGCCAGCACCAGGCACCACGCGTTCCTCCGCACCCTTGGAGCCACGCACGTATTCGACTACGCAAGCCCTACTCTCACGGCAGAGGTCACTCAAGCTGTGGGCGAGGAAGGGAAAGTTGCGTATGCAGTGGACTGTATCACCGCAGAAAACACCCTCGCGCGTATTGCGGAAGTGTTGAGCCCGCAAGGCACTATAGCGCTCCTTATTCCGATTAAAACCGGCGACAAGGTTGCGGTAGGCGAGGCGCCGATGTATTGGGAGCTCCCAGCAACGGGCAATCCGTTCTCTGCTGGGACGACAATCAAGTATGTAAGGACGTTTAATTATGCGCAGGTGCGTTTTCGTACTCGCGAAGTGTGCTCGACTCATTCACATGATACACAGAACGAATATTTGAAGGAAAACCTGATGCCCAAAATATTACCAGAACTTCTCACGAAAGGAATCATCCAGCCGAATAAAGTGAGGCTGCTCGACCAGGGCACCTTCAAGGAGCGCGTTGCGATTGGTTTGGATCTGCTGAGGAATAACAAAATAAGTGGGGAGAAGGTCGTAGTACAAGTTCCCTAACTCTTTCGATTTACACCATCTTCGCTGCTTCCTGAGCAGACGCGTCATCCCTTTGCAAATCGCTTGCGCCGCTTGTTGTCTGCTCCAACTCAATCTGAACTTCGTTGTGGTCCCCAGGACTTGTAATGTAGCTTTGTCCCAAAGTGCTGGTATTAGCCCGAACAACAATACTGCTCACATTAGTTGCCGTGATGGGGTTCTCCCCGTATGATGTTCCGCGACTAACCCGGATGATAATGTATGAGAACTACATAGTGCTTATTATCAGGATAGATTGTTGGATCGGTTGATCTGCACTTACGACAACGCCCTACAGAAGTTGGGAGAGGAAATATATATCAAGGAAGCAGCGTATAATGTGACGAACAACGCACAATGGTAGGGGAACCCTATTTCTCTGTCAGTGCAAATCATCGCAGGTGGGACATGGCAACTCACACAATTGATCAGAATAAAAGACACAAACGACTGTTCCGCAATCATCGTTGCAATGAGTAGCAGAGTGTAGATCGCCGCTTTAGGCGAGTGGTTAAAATTATGCATGAACCTGGAGCACCAAGTACGTACTACGTACCAGATTCGACAAGGACTGACAACACTCTGCGGTTTTCAGATGGTCGCCGGGTGTTGGAGGCAACCATCCATGAAACTTGACGCTGGACTTGGATTATTCGGAATGCGATGAGACCTAGCGGAGATTGGAGTGAAGTCAAAATAATAATCAGGAACACCTTACCAGTGCACACAACATTGGTACACAGCGACAGCGACATGAAAGCATTCGCAGCAACCTTGCTGCTTGAAATGGCCGAATTCGGGTTCCCTGTCTCAGCCACAGTAGCAACGGCGAGTGCCCCGGTTCCTGGCATGAATATGAGACCGAGCACATAAAAACGAAAGGGGAATCGCCACTCGGACCTAGATTTGCGAGAGAGAACAGGACGGGTAAAACAATTACCCTCCAATCATGACCCCATACAATATACGTCCGAAAGACCTGTGAAAATACATATGATCAATTCAATATTTGAGTTTTTCACTGAAACATACGATGAAGATGTCAGCCACCGTCGTAACAAGTACCCAGCAGACATTCGTCAAAATTCCGAGCGGCGAGTTTAGTGCTCCAAAGTTGAGGTCGGCACCATCTAAGTCCTAGTCAGCCAACCCATGTCCGCGATGGAGGTGTGATTAACCAAAGGCCGCAACGCATCTATATGTGTCGATAACACAGCGCTATTCATGAATTAAGGATAGGTGCTCCGTATACGACCTGAACATACCATGGTGATTAGAATGAACATTATCAGGGTTGTAGCCACCAAATATATGTGCTTGGCCCCGTGCGCCTTTCTATTTGTGACAAGTCTCAAGCACTCGACGAAAACCGAGAGGTAAACACCTATAGAAAACAAACGTGAATAGAATTCCAGTCTATGAAAATCGTTGAATGCGTTAAGTTGTCCTACCATAAATGATATTCTCCAGGAACACCCTGAACGAATCGTTAACTTCAATATTGTGACTCAAAGCTGTACCGAAAACCACCCGATGTACGATTCTCTGGTCCCTGGAACTATTGGCATGTGGGAACTTGGTAGTATTGGGAGCAAAAGCGACAGGCTATTAGCGATGAAACGAAAGGCATTTTATATGCTGCGTGCTGTGGATTCTCTCGGGGACTTCACCCATGTCCTAGATTACCGGGGTCCAATCTCGTGCGAGAGCTAAATCAAATCCTGAGCGCTAGGCCTGAGCGCTCGCTCAGTATTCATCTAATGTTACATGTAAGAAGAATTTTAGGAAAGTCACGTACAAGTTCCGTGTCATCGGAAATCACAGCGGGAGGTCATCATTGTGGGCGCGGATGGTTTGAAAAGATGGTACAGAGAATGAGATCCGTTCCAAAGGAGGGAAGAGTCTGCTCCGCATATATGTGGTCAGAATGAATTCCCTGCGTGCCAAACCATTCTCCCGGAATACAAACGGGACCCAGAATCGACTCAGAACCGGCCCAGAATCGGCTACTCTGATTTCTCCTGATAGAATCGGCGAATTCAACAGATGTTCTTCGGCAGCCTCTGCTGGTGCTGCGCTGGGAGCTGGGTCCTGTGGCTCGGGAGCGGCCCTCAACTGGCCCTCAGCGTATGCGCTATGCCATCAACAATCATTGAGTCCCCAGTGGTATATGCTGCCGGTGCACTTTTGTCTGCTTCATCGGGCGCCAATGGCGCACTGGCGCTGGTCTTTGAAATTGGGAAAAAGTGCCATTCATCATTGTTTGTTCTCCATCAAAACGCAAATCTTACTTTCTGCTCTGGAGCGGTCCAGTCCACGACAAGCGGGCACCCAGAGAGCAAAAACTGCCCACAGGGACGTATGTATAGAATTGCTGCGCGAATGTACAATTGCATTTGGCCCACATGAAGGGCTCTACTATAAATTAACTGTTAATGTACCGGTTAGGACGAATGAGCAATGCTAGTGGTAGCCTCCTTCAGCATAGAATATTCCACGAGACCGATCGAGCGGTCAATGATCAGACACCGTCTCCAGCGTCCGGCTCCATTGAGCGACTTTGGGGTGTGCTTGGACCTACCAGGGGTCAGACCTATGTACAAGACTAGGCAGGTCATAAACGTACCTTGTTACGGTCAAAGTTAAGGACCTGGAGCCCGTCGAGCGAAGTCGCACGGGAGAGAGCGACATATGCTTGCCCTACGAGTAAGGTCAGCACTCCATGGCGCCTGAAAAACGACAGGAAGCACGTACCTTTCTCAAAGATTCTCCCCAGGTCGACTTTAACACGATCGAGCGTCTGACCTTGCGATTTATGGATGCTCATCGCCCAGGCCAAGATCAAAGGCAGCTGAGGAACGTTAGATGCTGAGCAAATCGGGTCAGCACGATGAGGGGCTTACCTGACTCCTGCTCGCTTGTACCTCTCCCGTCGGGAGCTCGATCTTGAAGGTATCAGGCTGGATAAGCAGAGTGCGCTTGCCACCGTTCGGCAAGGAAAACTCGACAACGGGGTATCGCACGCCAGAGGTTGCCGCGGGAGGTTTCTTGGTGGTGCCCGAGATCGAGGCGGAGGTTTCCGTCTGCCCTTCGCTGCCTTCGACATCGCGGTCCGTGCCGTACGTAGCCGAATCACAGAATCGCACGACACGGCCCATGCTGCCATTCACCAGCGTGTCGTCCAAGTTCTTGATCAACATGACCTGCGAGCGTTCTCATGATTGCTTTTTCCAGGACGGAAGAGAGACTTACTTGAGCATCTTGACGAAGGATGAGTTCGGGGACGGCCATGAAGTTGCCAAGTAGTTTTTGCCGTTGGTTGTAGTCTGTGATAGTGCCGCCGTCGGAAGCGCTGAAAGATTCTGGATGAGAATTGAGATGAGCCATGCGCCCGTGGTTGGATCTGTCGACGTCCTCGCGGCGGGGAAACCTGCGTGTACTGTCAAGAAGGGAGTAATGAGGCACAAAAGAGGGGCGCACAGTTCTGTGGGTCCCAGTCCATCGTCGTAGTTGATTGGTCGAGACAGAGAGCGGAACTTCGCGACCGACTTGTCGGAGAGAGTGCCGAAACGCATCTCATTGAGCATGTCAACGAACTCTATGTGCAAATGAGCATGCGTCGGATAGCGAACGACAGACATACCTTGATCATGCTGACGAAAAACCTTGGTCAAGTTGAAGGTTCTCGATATGGCTTGCTTCCACAATGTAGCTTCAAAGGCGAATTTGGTTTCTGCGCCACCTTTGGTGACGGGAGGTAATTGGAAGAAATCACCGGTGACGATTAGCTGGATTTTAGATGAGAATCTGAGATACGAATACTGAACGATAGGGTTAGCTCACCTGAATTCCTCCGAAGGGCTGTATCTTCTTTCTCAAGATACTACCAATTCGCGAAAGCTTGTCGAAAAGATCGCCGTCAAGCATAGACACTGCGTGAAGTGTTGGCGAAAACTCGGCGGAAGGAATGGCACGGACCTTCATCAATGATGAGCACCTTCGTTCGCAGCCACCGACTACTCGACTTCTTGTTTTTACGAATCTTCTGAGCGAGATCCTCAGCGGACTCGATACCCAGGCCAATTCCAGCGAACGAATGAATCGTCACGCCACCAATGTTACATGCAGCAATACCTAGCAGACGATCAGAACAAGAACGGAGCGACAAGAGACGACTTGCCCGTCGAGGCGGTAATGGCAACAGCGTCATCGTTCTTACTGTGCTTTTTGCGCAGTGCCTTGATGATCTCCCGCAGAAGCACAGACTTTCCTGTCCCTAAAAATTCGCTGAGATCAGAGAAGTAATAGCGAGATGAAGGCGGGTCGACGCACCGGCACTGCCAGTGTAAAACAGACTGTGGCCTTCTTCCGCAAGCCTCAAAATTTGGGTCTGCTCCTGACTCAAGAACACAGCGGACATCTTCTTTTTGCTTGGAGGTGGCGCGGTCCACGTTGATTTGCTGAGCGCGGGGCGCGAGGTGTTAGCGAAAGGAGCTGAACGCCCTTCATCCCTTTGTAGCACGTAGTCGTCGTTGTCTCCGTAGCCCGGTGGCAACTGGCGCTTCTTTTTCATGGGTGGCGCGACATGAGCGGCTTCTGGGTCACTCGGTCGCTTCTGCTGCACGGCGGGGGTAGATCTGCCCTCGAGCGCGTTCTGAATATCGCGTAAACGCTTCTCCCTTCCCGTCAACCCTGCGGACGACGACGAGGGCAACGGTGCCGCTTTGGGAGGAGTCGGAGACCAAGGAATTTCTTGTGAAGACTGAGGCAGGTTAGAGGAAGTAATGGACCAGTCGCGTTTGACTGTGCTTAGACCAGATTGAGATTTAGACATCGTAGCTGGGGAAAGAGAGAGTCACGTCACGGTCACGCGTTTTGACGCTTCAACATCATCCACGTGGTCTGTTACGTACGCGTCGCGTCACGGTCGCGCTCTGGAAAATCTGATGCTTGGAACTAATAAAAATCCAAAACTCTACGCGTAACACTATTTCAGACTGAACTAAAGGACACTACGCTTTACCGGTCCGCGTCCGCCGAAACTCGGGCGAAGATTCAAAGCTAGCTTAGCTACCATTGACCAAATGACTTGAATAAGTTGTGAATAAGTATTAGTTTACCTGGCAGCCGGCCTAATGAAGCAAAACAAAAATCCATTCACAGACCGACCAACGGTCTTCAACGGTCATCATTGACTCTTCAAGTTAAGAGTCTAGGTAAAAGAGATTAATAAGCGTCAAGTGAAGAAACCGTCTTTCCGGGTGCAGAAACGTACCCGGACAGTCTCCGGCAAGAACTGGGGCCCCAAACGTTGCTGCAATTTTTGGGAACACAGAGTCATGGAAGGTGTACCAGATATTGTAATTGTCTATCTGATTGCCAGAGCAACTCTGCGTGAGGACGTCGATATACGTCGCTTGCCCATTGCAGATGCTCTGAATACGGAAGGTCTCTGTGTAGCCGAAGGAGACGAGCGTTGGCTCCCCAGGAAGCGTGAAAGTGATTGGCGCCCCATAATACGACCACGTCAAGATATCCGGATGTTTAGCATACATGGTGAGCGTTTCATTGTAGTGAGCTCCACTAAAAATTCCGGCGCGGGTGGCGCCAGGGACATTATCTGTGCCCGTGGTGTTCACCACCAGTGCGATATTGCCCTGTAGGTTGAGGCTTCAGTTCATCATAACGCGAAGTTGAGGCAGGCTGAAAACTCAATACTTACATACCAGGTTAGGTTGAAGAAATCCTTGGTAAGGTCCACAAATTTGTGCGGTGGAGCAATAAACGCGTATTTGTTTTGGTTGAAGCTAACGTGCGAGCCTGAGGGGCACGGTAGATCGTTCGGCACATATGGGTCCGAAACCGCCGCATTGACTAGAGTTCCAAACGATGTCAACGAGAAGATGAGGAGACCAGAAATATAGAGGGGAACGCTTGTAAAATGCATGGTGTTTCAGCAGAAATTAGGGTAAAGCTGCCAGCCTGGTATTTAAGGGATTTTGTGGCGATCCGCTGCCGACTTCAAAGAATGATTAGATCCAAATGAATTTTTTTGAAAAGATATATCAGACGCCACCTTTGAGAGCTTCAAAGCGTTGTCCTATTAGCTATGTCAGGGGTAGAAAGTAGGGCTTAGATCGGTAGCCTTACCGTTAAGCGCTTAGCAGTCAACTGTGACTGTCCGGTCAGCTTCGATCTCAGGCATTTTGGGGAATAATCGTTGAGATAACTAATGCAGCAAAATTCAGCCTTTTCTGTGTCACCGTAGTTGCCAAGAGTACATATTATTTTTACCCAACCAATATTTCCTAATCGGGCCGCGAGCGGTTGTTGTACGTTGTGTATTTGATGATGACTAGTAACCGGTTCGTAAGATTCCGTTCACCATTCGCTCCCGCCGCGATCGCGCCCCCAGCAGGTACGGGAACAGTCTGTGTGAGCCACTGTTGGGCTAATGAAGTGGGGTCACTACAGCGTTATAATACAGGCGACTTCAACGTAAGTAGAGAAGTCTGGGTACGAGACGTTAGTACTCGCGTCGGGATCCAGATTTCGGATACTTACATTCGAGTCCTGAACGCTATAAAGCCATGTCTTCCTTTATAGGATTCGTCGGTCGTGTTCGGAAGGCGAGATTGCGTTTCAAAGTTGACAAACCCGGCCATTCATCTCATCTCATCTCAACAGTCTCTCAACCCACCCGAAGCTGCTCCTCTTTCCGATAGCAAGCCGCTCAAATTCGGTATCCTTGGGGCAGCAGCAATTGCTCCATCAGCTTTGATTACTCCCGTAAAATCTCATCCGGAAGCCGTCGTTTATGCTGTCGCCGCGCGCAGTACAGACCGCGCCACCACGTTTGCCAAGAAACACGGAATTGAAAAGGTGTTTGGTGGGCCCAATGGTTATCAAGGTGCGTCAAATCTCGGTAGCGTTACCATCAGTTCTCACAAACTTGCAGATCTACTCGACGACCCCGAAATTGACGCTGTATACAATCCCGTTCGTTTCATTGACTTGAAATCCGTATGGACAGCTCTCAATCACGAATCAGCTTCCCAATGGATTGCATTTTGAATGGACCATGAAGGCGCTTGCAGCCGGAAAACACGTTCTGCTGGAAAAACCGGCAGCAAATACTGCAGAAGAAACACGTCAAATGTTTGAATTAGCCGAATCCAAGGGCGTCGTCCTCCTCGAAGCTTTCCATTACAGGTAAACTGACGCATTTCTTTGGCAACATTCCCTCTGAGTATTCGTTCACGTGTGCCTTTCAGATTCCACCCTGTGGCCAACCGAGTTCGAGCCATCATCGAGAGCGGAGAATTGGGCGCCGTGAAAAGTACCGAGACACACCTTGCACTCCCGAGCGGTTTTGTCGGAGCCAATGATATTAGATACAATTATGATCTCGGCGGAGGGGCGTTGATGGACATGGGATGTAAGCGCCATTTCAAGCCCTATACAACATGCTGACATTTGTCGTAGGTTACACCATCAGCGCCATGCGCTTTTTTGCTGGCGCGGAGCCAACCTCTGTCTTGTCGGCTGAGCACGTGCTTCACGGACCCAAAGTCGACCGTAGAACTACTGCGACTTTCGCTTTGCCCGGTTCCATGAGTTCGAAGATCTTTTGCGACCTGGGCATTCCTTTCAAAGTCATTCCCTCAATGCCAGACATCAACGCCGAAATTCAATGCGAGAAGGGCAAGATACAGGTCAACGATGATTTGATTTTATTCGTAAAATACTCAAGATTCTGTGCAGGTTATGAACTACATCATGCCAACTCAATACCACTCGATAACAGTCACAACCCAAGACGGTAAAACCAGAGTCGAGAAAGCATACACGTTTCCTAATCTTGGGGAACCGTGGTGGTCGTCATATCGTTACCAGCTGGAGGCATTCGTGAATAAGGTCAAAGGCCGTACACCGCACGCGTGGGTTTCGAAGGAGGATTCGATCAAGAATATGGAGGTGGTCGAAAATGTTTACGCGAAGGTGAGCTCCTAGATTGCACTCTTACCCGAGTCTCACCTCAATTCTCTCATCTAGAGCGGGCTAGGAAGTCGTCCCAAGTCGACTTATGTGCCACCGAATTGAAGGTGCCCAGTTGGAGTTTGCTAGAAACAAGCGTCGGGATTGAGGGAAACCCACTTGACGGAGCGATGATGACAGTGCAGTGACCCGCAAACTCTGTAGCGTACACCCCGACTTGGTATATAAATGCTTCCAGCGACAAGACGGGGTTCGGGCAAAGGAAGTCTTCCGAGACTTCTAAGCGCCGCAGAGCAGGCGTGACGAGACTTTCAAGAAATTCTCGATGGCCTTCGCCATCCGGCTCGAAGACCAGTGATTCTAGACGCAGCATGACGATGTCCCCGCCGCCTTCAGGATGTTCGCAATCGAGCCGGGCACGGGTGTAGTACCGCAAGATTGCAGACGGTTGACAGCATCTTGCACGGTGGTCATGTAGCTGTTAATCGAGTCGAGTTCGTGCTGCGTTGGTGGGTCGGAGGTATTGCTCTGCATGTACTCATTAGTACGAAGAAATAGACTTGAATGGAGAAGCGACGTACCGAACCACTGGGCGCAGTGACGACAGTGTGCACAAGGGACCACGCTGATTGAGCGAGCTTTGAATGGAGACATTGACAGGGCTGAGGGAGCCGCTGAGGACGGTGTTAAGGTACATGATGAAACTAGCCGTATTCCCTGCGTTGACAATGATGTACAGCTTAGAAGCGCCGGCGGCGGCGGCGGCGCTGTTAGCTTTCAAAGGTAATGCGGCTGCTGATGAGAGTCTGGCTTGCATCGCCTGTTCCCTGAGTGGATGGGTCTCCGGTATGTGACAGGCAGGAAGTGTCTAGGCATACTGTAACGCGGCGCACGAATGATTCTAGGTGCGGAATGGTGGCGGTGGGCAGGACGAGTGTGCACGCGTGTATGCTTTTTGGAACGGGACCCCGTACCCTGCCCTCCACAGGAATTTCTAGAAATTCTAGTAGAAAGCAAGCGTCGGGATCGAGGGAAACGCCACTTTATACGACATATGATGGAGCAATGATGACGGTGCAGTGACTTGCAAACTCTGGAGCACACACCCCGACTTGTATATAAACGCTTTCAACGACCGAACGGGGTCAGGGCAAAGGAAGTCTTCCGAGACTTCCAAGCGCCGCAGAGCAGGCGTGACGAGACTTTCAAGAAATTCTCGATGGCCTTCGCCATCCGGCTCGAAGACCAGTGATTCTAGACGCGGCATGACGATGTCCCCGCTGCCAAGGGGGGTGGCCTGATGCCATAGTTGGAGCGTACATTCCACGAGCTGCGATGTCTCGCGTAGGATTGAGAGGCAGTCGCCTGGGAATGTGTTCCTCAACGTCAACGAGGTTAATTGCGACCAAGGGAGAGCGAGGCTCGGCGAGCCGCGGTCATTGATAACGACGGTGCGCAGGAGAGGTAGCTTGAGCAAGCGTAGGGGAGTGGCAACAGCTGCCCTGACAGTGAGAGTGAGGCTGCGAAGGAGGGGCATGGCGCCGTCCATGTGGAGAGTTTGGATGTGCCGGCCGGTGTTGAAGATGAGATCTAGGTGTTCCCAGCGAGAGCGATGAGGAAGGAAGAGGGGAATCACGTGGGGGAGTTGATTCGCGACGATAGAGAGCGGGGTGCGAGCTGATCTTTCCATCCATAAAGACACGATGGAGGCGACTCCTTTTTCGGAAGGTAGTGCGTAGGGCGGAGTTAGCTTGGTTGCCCTCCATAGCCTCGGTGTCGCGAGAGCAATCTGTCGCCATTTGCGACAAATATGCGATAGAGTGGTAGGAGAAAGCAGACCAACGAGAAGGGGAGGCTCGGGGACGAGTCGGGGTATGGCGGTAGATAGCGAAGAAAGATTTCCGACAGCAACCACGTGGGTACTTTCATTTTTACTACGCCAATTGGATAATCATACGCCCGGCATTCAAGTCCTCGTTATTGAGTTAACATCAACCGGGACTTGGAGGTGACCCCATACAATTCTCAAGAGGCGGTCGACCTGGTTTTCAGTATCACCCTGGCCGGTCATCAATACGCAGCAGCATATTCTACATAAAAGAGGGTCGTAACTTACCAAGAGACCTCCCAGAATATGGACCCATTGAGCCGCTTGCACATAGCTCGACTACCTTCGTTGTCAGCAGCCACGTCGGCAGCGGACCAGCCATCATCAGTGAACTGCTTCAGCAGTCTGGAGCCGATAGCTGTGGCAAGACCTCTTCTTCGATAGGGTGGCTACGTATTCGACGTGAGTTAACGTGATTTCTCGCTATTTCTTTGAATATACTGACCTCACAGTGCAGACTCATAAGACTGCCATCATATGCTGTTAGGATGATTGAGCATAATACAAAACGCGTCGCGATCCCTCGCAATGCTCACAGATGAATGCCCAAGCAATGGGGGTGCCGTCCTGTAGACGAATGATCTGATTTGGCAGAGTCATCAACGTCTCACTGAGGAGCCAAAGCCAGCTGTAGATCGGATGGAGGGAAAGCTGTCCTGGGCTAACTCACGCTGTTCTAGGGACATCCGTTCGTGATACAACGACTTTGCAATCCTCGAATGTCGCCGTACCCGTGCTCATGCCATCAGGAAGCTCCCCATCGACAGCGGGCACGTCCTCAGCGCGGAACAGCCATTTGTCGTAGTAGCCCGTCTTGCGACCCTCAACGCGGTCCAAGCTTTCGAGAACAAGTCGCAGACGCGTATGCAGAGAGCCAAGAAGAAGGCCGTGAGGATAACACAGAGGCTTGCCATATTCTACGACGAGACGATCAACCTCGACGACGAGGGTGTTGAGCTGTTCGGCGTAGATCCCATCGGGACTCGATTCAGGAGGCTCGTCTTCGAGTGTGCTGTAGATGTACATTTGAGTCTCGGGGCCGCCCGCATAGTCCACATAGGCAGCCGTGAATTTGGACTTGGAAGTGTCTGCGACCCAGATGACTCGAGCCGAGCGTAACCCGCCAGTGCTGCCAGGCTGGTTGCACTTGGCAAACTCGAGGCGGCGAAGAAGTGGTAGTGAGGATGGAAGTCGTCGTTTGAGTACATTTAGCAGCTCGTCCGATGCCTCCGGTTCCACAGCGAGCGCCATGAGTCTATATACTTAGGTTTGAAAGTTTAAAGATCCTCGAAGGCGGAAAGTCACGTATCAAGTTGGTCACACTGCGTGACCCCAAATATCTGCGGGATGGACAGCGACAGCTCGGGGTCGCCATTGCTCGGCCTCGCCTGCAGATACCGTGCGTCTTCTAGCCATTCTACAAGACTTGAATGCTGATTCTGAGCAGTTCCGCACGACCAGTGGTTCACGACACACGTAGATCCAGACTGGAAAATCCGACAAGTCAAATCTTGGCTACTTTCAAAATGTCTGCCCTATGCTGCTCCTCCCTCTCCCCCTCTGCGTCAGTCTGCTCGCAAATACCAACGACCCCCGTCGCCCATCACCTTTGCTCCCGATCCCCGTCACCGCCCAATATCTCCCATCACTTTTGCAATGCCAAAACCCAAGGTCAATCCGGACGACGCCAGCGAGTTCGAGGAGCGCGATGAAGTCAGTGAGTTAGAGCTCAAATTAGAGCCGGAAGAGTCTCCGCTTGCCCCGCAACCGAAAAAGCGCACCGTCTTGCCCACCGCGTCCACTTCTGCCAAGGGCGACATTTATTCTCAGTTTACTCTGATCCGCTTCTCCACCGGCCAGCTTCTTGAGGACGACCTGCCGTTGTCCTTCTACGACATGCGAGCCGACGAACTCCTCGAGCTCCACCGCGCCGGCGTCGTCGTCACTCTCCCGCGGGCGAATCCCAAACGCTACCTCGAGGCCTATTGGGAAGGTGCGATCCGCATCCTCCGCATGCGGCCGATTGAGGACGAAGAAGACTCGTACCACCTTTACAAGATCCGTCCCCTCGAGACCCGCGCACTCGATTGGCGCGACCGCTGGCTGGTTGTGCGCGAGGGAAACATTTACTTGTGCAAGGATGAGGTTCGTTTCCTTTTTATTTATATCGTACCCCATCAAATCACCCGGACCCAACTTGGGTCGATTTCGGGTCAAAGAGCGTTCACAGGAGCATGCCCGACTTTGTCCTCAACTTTGCTTCAAATCTGGGTGAGCTTGTGGGGTTTCATGCTAGTGGAGCTAGTGGATTTGAGCCCAACTTCAAAACCTCAAGTTCACCTTGATTTGAAGCAAAGTTGAGGTCAAAGTCGGGCATGCTCCTGTGAATGTTCTTCATGTGAGGAATCATCAGAGTCGATTCCAGTCTTGTTACCAGATTTAATCAGACACTCCCTAACTAATCATTTCTTTAGACTATTCTCATTCACACCCTCTCCCTTGCTGACCTCATACAACTCACCAATTCTGGGCTTCCAGCAACTGCCCACTCCCCCAGCAAATCCCGCATCATCCTTGCCCGTTTCTCTTCTGTTGCATCCACCCGTGCTTCGTCCCCAATCAACCCCTTCGATTCCGACTCCTCCAACCTCTCCTCCCCTGTTTTCGCTCATGACAGCGACGACTCTAACCGTCCTCGACGTAAAATGCAGCATAAACGCCAACGGAAACGCTCAGAGCCAGAGTACCTGGCCCTTGATCTGAAAGAGGATGCTGCCTATGTCTCTCTCCTCCGTGTTCTCCACCGCCACGCCCTTCCCCGCTCATCCTTCGTCGACAAGCTCCCCGTCGGTTCCGCAGACCTCATCCAGCCCTCCCCGATATCTGCTCGTCCAGATGACAACGAAGAGGAAGCAGAAGATGCCCCTCCACCCCTCCGACATCCACCCTCCCTCGCACACCTCCGTATCCCCCGCGGCCTCTCCCTCGGCGCCGTCCAGTTCCCCGAGTGGAGGACGTCCCTCCTGCATCGTGCCCATAGCGCTGGACTGGGCGATATCGGCAAGGCGATGGAATGGCGGATGCGGAACGGGGAGACGCCAGAAGAGCCGTTTTGGATGCACGAGATCTCACCGATTAGTAAGCGAGGGCGGAATGCGCGGCGGCGGTCGCAGCAGGTGCAGATTGTGCGGCAGCCCACGAGCACGGATGGGTACGATTCGGATGTGTCGGGGGATGGGTCGGGCGGGGAGGAGGGGTTTGTGGATGAGGAAAGTGATGAAGGGAGTAACGATGGAAGGGTCGGGGGCGGGACGAGAAGCGAGACGGAGTGGGTGGGGTGGATGGGTGATTTGAGGAGACAGGCGAGGGTGGCGACGGAGGAGAAGGTGCGGTTGAGGCAGCGGGAGGAGATGCGGAGGTTGGCGGAGGAGACGAGGGATGCGGAGTTGGGATTGCCTCCGATGCCGCCTGGGGCGATTGCGGAGGTGACGATTTCGAGGGTCGGGACGGGGGTGGATGATCGGCAGAGGAGGGCGGCGTTGGAGCCTAGTGCGGTGGTGACGAGTTTGAGTGGGGTGAATCCGCCGTCGCATCCGTTTTCGCATCAGCTGCAGTATCACCATCTTCATCTGAATTATGCTGCGACGCCGAGTGCGAGTAGCAGCGCGTATAGTCATAGCACGCAACCGACGCCGCCTGTCCTTTCTTCGCCGTCGTCGAACGAGTCGATTGGGTTTGCGTTTTCGCCTTTGGCGCCGGTGGAGTTGGCGGACGAAGACACGAATACGACTACGACACCGGGGTCGGTGCACTCACGGCATTCGCATTCGAGAGCACATTCGCATACACATACGTTGCTGCATTCAGTGTCGATGCAGATGCCGCCTCTGAATTTCCCGCCGAGCCATGGCGGGACGGGGCCCGTATTTTTCGACGCGTTTTCGAGGAGGCCGAGCATGCCTGTTATTGGGAGTTCTGGGCGGTGGGGCGGCGAGGATGGGAGTCGGCCGTCGACACCCGAGCCTGGTGGGAGTTCGACGGCGACGACCGGGATTGCGGAGGTGACGCGTGCTTCTGTTGGACGGTCGGGGAGTATTAGTGGTGGTGGTAAGGGGCTGTTGCGGAAGAAGGATCAGCAACGAGAACGGGAGAGGGAACGCGATAAGGACCAGGGTGGTGGCGGGGGCGAGACGTCTGATTATTGGCGGAAAGGTAAGGAGAAGGAGCGGGAGCGGGAGAGGAGTCCACCGCCACCGAATACCCACTTAACAGCGCTTGCTAGTCGCCGCCCGAGGCTTTCGGTATCGACGACGGAGCACCCTAGGGTACCAAGAACTCAAGCGTTGAGTCCGCCGGGGACACCTGTGATGGCGGACCAGATTATGCCTCTGCCTGATCCCGCGCCGGCGAAGAAGAAGCGGAAGGGGCTTGCGCGGGGGGTATCGATACGCGCGGAGAAACTTGTGAAGAGTTTGGATTCGGCGCTGGATTTCGTCGATGGGCGGTGATGTGTGGAGTGGTGGGGGTCTTTTGGCGCTCAATCTGCTGCGCCTATTTCGCGTCGATGGTCTTCTGGCTCGTTTTTCGTGTACCTATCATTGTCAAGCATATTTCTTTTCACTTGCATTGCTGTATGTAGTTTGTTCATATCGGATCTCCCCTCCCCTCATCCATTCGTGTACCTTAGTACTGTATTCTGAAGTCGATAATTCTAATAGCCGGATCGCATCGTACAAATACATTATGGTACAAGTCTACTGTTAGGCAGCAGGGGTTAAAAACCAGCCGATACATCGAGACTCAATCCATCACGGCGCCCCCACATCCTCGATGCCACATACTCCTGAACAGATAATCGCCGTGCCTTGAACAACAGTGGCATCTTGCGCCGCACTTTGGCAGCAAAAAACCCCAAGTCGATCTGGTCTCCTTCCCTCTTAGCTAGATTCCAATGTATGCAAGGGGCCATCTTATGGACCACGAAGGCTTGGTCCAGAGTCTTCATCAGCGGATCGTACAGATCAGCGTCCATTGCATCCTCTCTGTGAGCCCATAGCTTGATCTTGAGTTGGGCGAGGACTGGGCTCATCTGCGGCGCTGCAAACGCAGACAGAGTCCTAATCGTGGCTGAAATGAGTGAGATTTTCGCTGTTGCAACTATGGCGCCTGGGAAGGAGACTTGTATGACACGAAGTCGGGGGAGGCGGGGAAGTGTCGGGGGCGCCGTACCGAAGTAATCTGTGTCAATAGACAGACATGTGAGTTAGCTGCCTGATATACGCCGTCAGGACGCACCTGGGCAGTCGAATTGGATGTGTTCAAGTGTATTGCATGAGGCTTCGATCAGCGCTCGAACCCACATTCTTTCGTTGGCGAAGCCGTCGATGGATAAATGTCGCAGCCCTGCGACACAGGAAATATTCTGAGGACGCGCGAGAAACTCGCCGACGCGCATGCCGCCTAGGGACAGAGATGTGACATCGGTGGATCGTGCAGGCGGTGGAATGGAGATTTCATGATCCGCTTCTTCGTCCAGAGATACGGCTCGGAGGGAGATTGTCGATACTGCACGAAACAAGCTCCAAAATAGAGCTGGGGTGAGTATGATATGCGTCAGGCGCAGCTCGCGCAGCGGGAGGCGAGTAAGAAAGTCAAAAATAGGCTGAGGAATCCAGGACAGGTGCGCATAGTTGGACACGACGCTAGGATACCAGCGTCCGTCCAACATGCACACACGAACGTTTTGCAATTTCGAGAGCACTTGGCAGAAGCTTGCCGCTTTCGCGCTATCCATCACGTCGTGAAGTGCTCCGATGGTCAAGAACGTGACGTATTCTGCGACGTGCGGCGAATTGGTGAGTAAATCGCATGCTGAGCAGTAGTTGTTGGCATCCACGGTCATGTAGCGCAATAAAAGGCGCTGGCAGAAGTAGCGCATTGTAGACGATACCAGTGAGCATTCTTTGAGTGTTTCCACATCCCCAATTTCTTGCACAATAGCGTCCAGTAGTTCCGGGGGTAGCGAGGACATGGTCCAGAGAAAATTGCCTAATTTGGATCGCGATAAAGAGTGGCCCTGAGTGGGACATTAGCATGTCACGTCACGTCATGTTTGTCACGGTCTGTGACAGCCACCCGCTCTCGCCGCCTGTCGCAGCCGTGAAACTTGAAGAGTCAAGACGGAACACCATGAACTCTCAACTTATGCCCATTGATTCATCACTGCAGCTACCTGGTGGTGTATTTACGGCAAATCTCAGCTGTTTCGAAGATCTGAAGCTTGCCAAAAAGGATTGAAATGGCGCAAAAAATGGCGCCTGGTCTCAGCCCCATTTCGATCCCTCAGCATCTCCCAGGCTATCGCAATAATCACCTTCACGTCGAGCCTTCGCCAAATCCTCGAAGCTTCGCCGTCGTCTCGAACTCTTGTGTAAAAAGAATGTTTTGAAATTCTAGGCGTGCTCGGTGCCAGTGTATGCCAGGTCTCAGACACTGTCTCAAATGCGGCTTCCCGAATAAAACTGATCGACTCGCTCATCCGTTCACGCAGCTTCTGTCCCTTCCCTCATTCACCACTTTACGAGCAAACGACGCCTCCACGCCTTGCCTATACCATAAAGGCATCATGAAAACTTACATCCCTCTCGCCATCGTCAATATCGTATCTTTCCTACACTTCGCCAACGCTTTGCCGCTTCGCGGCGGTGTCGACGGCGTCCAACTGATTCCCGTGGTTGTCGGCGTCGTCTGCGGCGATCAAGGGGGATGCAAGGTACAGATGTCAGGCGGGGTGGTATTGATTGAGGCGCCTGAGGCGTTCATCGAGCCTCCTGTCAGCATCTACCCAGTAGTCGAATTCGTCAACGGAGCTGTTTCCTCCGCTGTTGTTCACGATGCCTCTGCTGCGCCTTCCGCCGCTGGTGCAGCTTCGTCCGCTCTATGAACGCCCTTGCCCTCTTCTTTTGGTACGCGTGTCCGCCATTCGACCGTCGTCAGTGATACTCAAGATGTCGTACAGAGTTACATTTAGGATTGGGGTGCAGGTAGCGTGGTGGCCCGTTGGAGGTTTCGACTGGGTTTTCCGCCACGGGGATATAAATGCCGCCGGCTCTGCGTTCAGAATCCAGATAGACTGAGATAGTCACTATTCAAGAATACTCCGATGTAACCTCTATCTCGCATGGAAACTTCGTGTTCGAGTGTGGAACGGGTTCATCTTTGCACGGCAATGCAAGCTTAAGGTCATAGAGGATTCCTGTGATATCTGAGCCTCGTAACAAATGTCGAAAGGTCGCGAACCCCAAAGAAACACGTGGATGCAAATCATGACACGCATGACGTTCTACTCGAGTTTAATGTTGGAGCACGGGAAGCTCTCGGGTGGGGCCTGGTGGGGCGAATGACGCGAGCCAAGAATGTTCGCCCATGACGTCACGCGTCCTTTACCTATAAATCCTGGTCGCCCCTCGAGGAAGTGCTCAACAAACCAAATCTACCCACATCTAAACAACTCACTCTTCACACAATCACAATGTCGAACCTCCTCGAGAAAGGCAAGCAGATGCTCAACGGCAACTCTTCCTCTGGCACCGGTATGGGTGGCGGCAATGGAATGAGCGGCGGTCACGGTGGCATGACCGGCGGCGGCATGGGTGGCTCAGGTGGCATGGGCGCGGGTGGTCAGAAGCCAGACTTCGTTGACAAAGGTTTGCGCCACCAGAAGTCGCGCTGGCAATTGACTAATTCTCTTTCAAGCTTTCTCCAAGCTCGAGACGAGTCACGGTGTCACTCCCAACGCAGGGAGAGACGAGCGCATCACCGATACCGTCCGCGAGAAATTCGAATCTGTAACTGGGTACGTTTTGCCTGTCCGCTTCACTCGCTCGATCTCTCATCCAATTTCGCGAGTAGGAAGAATGTACCCAACAAGATCTCAAATTAAACCACTAACTTATAACGGACCTTTGCAATATCGCTGTACTACCATACATAATGTCTCTGTAGCAAAACAACTATTAAATCCCTCGCATCCATGAATTCTGCACTCGAAATCTGTCAAAGCAAATTCAAGTTTTCCAACCTTAAAAATGAATCGCCTCCCGTATCAAGACAGTAAAATGGATTCGCCGAAAATGCATGTTGCAAATGCATTCTCTAAGAACGGAGACTACCTCCATGTTCCAAAATACGAGGCTACACTCTCCATCTCCCTCTAGCATCGAAATTTCAACTTGTTGAATCCTGGAAATTACATCTCTGAATCTATCACAAATCCATCACAGAAATCTGCTCTATGTCACCCGACAGAAGAGAGAGTCCAATTATTTTCTCCTCCTCTCCCCCCGTGTTCAGTCGGTCGTAAGGGCCGATGATTTTCTGCACTCTTTCAAATGTTACAACGTTCCATACTTCCACGCATGTGCTGCAGAACGCACAGAGATACCAATCGTGAAGTGCTGCGTTACCAGAGCATGCTTCAGTATTCAAAAACGCAAGGACCATGTCAGGGCAATTGGACTTACCGAATGTTTTAGCTGGCTGACTCCACTTCAAGACAGGTCGGTTCTCGAGTCCCTTCTCATCGTGGCCGATGACAAATGCAAGTTCTGTACATGTAGTCCATATCAGTCCGAAGGAAATAGTCTGTGCTGCGAGAAGGATGAACTGACTGTCGTAACACGCAAGATAATGCGGAACGAGTCGGAATACTGTAATCGGTTTACAGTTCTTCACCGGAAGGGCTTGATAAGTGGGATCTCGCGAATCTAGCAGCGCTCGGGTGCGGGAAGTCGATAGATCAATTATTTCAAAACCCTTCTTTACTGCGAAACCCTTCTTGAGTGTAGCGAGGATTTCGGTGCGCGAGAGGAATCGGATTGCGATTGTCTCGAGGGGGGTGTCTTCTGTCTATCTGAACTTTTAACGGCGAAAATTATTTTGAAGTAGATCGCGCTTACCGCGGAGAGAACGAAGGCCGCGGCTTGTCCGGTAGGGGTGTTGTTGACATCGTACACCTTTAGCGTCGCCGAGAGGGAGGATGTTTCCAGTACGCAAACACGATGGGGTTCCCCTGGCACGGCGCTCCGACGTACGGTAAAGCATGCTACACGCCTCCAGATCTGTGTAGGATGTGCAGAAGATGCCAGGAGCGCGGCGAGGCTGAGCGTCAAGACCGAGCCGCCTACAAGATATGATTGATACGTTCAACTGGTAGATTCAAATATCGAGAAACCAATTGATACCTGCCAGACATAAGACAAGATCTGCATCTCGGAGTACCTCGATCTGGGACACGTCTTGGATGCGGAGAAGACGGGACGCTGTATGATTGATAGAGACAGCTCTGTAAATGCCGTTCTTGCTTCCAAAAATTATATCTGCATGTCGCTGTGAGCAAATAACGATGACAAGGAAGAGTGTTGTTGTGAACACTGGGGAAGGAAACCGACCTGGAGTATCATTGTCGTCGAGCACTGCAGCGCAAGTAATTGGGAATCCGAACGCAGTATCATAACGAACGAGCGGGATCGTGCGGCAAACCATGCGTTCCGAAAGACGGCATCTGCTCCGAGGCGCCCAGGAACGACAAACGCGGCTGCATGCAAGGAGGGTGTGCGTGTCGCCAATACTGTCGATGATGAGTTCGTAGATCTCGACGGAGAGCTGTTCTGTTATAGCCGGTGGGAGGGATGGTGGAGTTGCGAGGGGTCGCCGCGATGGGATCCATTTCAATTGAGCGATTTGGGGAGCGAAGGGTAGAAGGGGCATGAGGTAAACGACCTCTCAAAGACAGTTGGTGGTTCGTGACAAGGCAAGTTTATGCGTATCATCCTGAGATATTTGACGGGTATCGATCCGTAGGACCCGGCAGCTGCGAACTTAGATTAGTCAATTCGACTTCCGGCGACTCGAAGCACTGCAGCTGGGTATAAGTACATACGCACATCATGATGGGAGGATGAACAAAGACTGGACTCACGCAAGTCGTTCGTACCAGCCCTTTATTTCCTTTATTTCCTCTGTTGCGGCGAAGGGGGTCGCATGGGTAGACCGACGGAGAGGTGTAAGTACGGCAGAGATAGGATTCATATCGCCCTCATTCTTCTGGCGAAGTGCGAGATATATGCTGACAGTCCGATAGCATATCCGATAGGTAGGTCCAGGTAGGTAGCGGCCCAGGTGACCATGTCGGCGCCCGCACGATTCTGAGCTAGTTACATAGGCACCATGTCGGTATAATGTGCCTCCTCCTCCTCAAGCCCAGGGATGCCCTCCAAGGAAGATTTTCTGCAGATTGTGCCACGTCGCGACGCGATATAAGTATTGTTGATCTGGGGCCACTAGGATCATTTAGGGAAACAGAGCTAAGACGGTGTTCATGAGCGTATTGTATACTGTACTGGCAGAAACCAAGTAAAACTGCATCCCAATTTGTTGGAATGGAAGTGAGCAAGTGTTTTCCCGAAAATCCTCCGCGTCTGATCTTGATCAATGACATCAAACCGGTCCTAAAGAAGACCATCCTGAGGACCTGAGGCCTGATGAGCTAGCGACAACAATCGCCTTGGATTCTTGCGTTCAAGTTGCCCCGCTTCAATCAGAAAACGCTCTCTCCCCTTCTCCTGGTCTCCTTATCTTCCTCAGGCTGCCACGGTACCGGTGTCAAATAAGCATGCATCGTCCCGTCAAACCCTATAGGCTGGCACTGCTAGGCTCTAAGGCTTCGAAGGGCTTCGAGTCAAGTGCACTGTGCTACTGTCAGACTTCCGAACGCCGCACGCTCGGTCGCAGAGTTCAAGTCTGTTCAGCTTCGTACGCAGAAAACCTTCCGGTTGCATCGTACTACTGTTTCTCTTGTTTTGCGCGGCGGGCTGGCCCTTGAATTCAACTCAAATTCCTATGCGACACTAAACGCCGTTATCTCACGAATCAGCCTCGTACGCGTTGTCATTTTGAGATTTTATTATTCGTCCGTTCGCTCCCGCTGAGATATCAATATTCAATTTGATACGGAACAAGATGAAAACAAATTTCAAACGTCAAGCTTTATTAATCTGTATTCGCTGAACAGAATGTTAGCTTGGAATGGAATGGTCGCAGTCCGCTAACTGAAGCACTTGCCTGGACAAACGCCAGCAAAAACCGGTGCCCCAAGATCAGCGGCCATCTTCTGAAAGGTTAACATATGTGCCTGGTACCACAAATCATATGTCGCAATCTCTTGCTGCTCGCTGGGTTCGTGGCAGTAATTCGTGACCATATCAATATAGGTAGTTTTTCCACCGCAAATGCTCAGGAAACGCATCGTCTCCACGTATCCATCGTACTTCACAAGTTGCGAACCCGACGGTGCCAGGTATGCTGACGGTTGCCCACGAAGTGCGAAAACGTACGCGTCCGGGTGGTTGAAGTACATGATTAGTGTCTCATTGAGTGTGCCTCCGTCGTCGTCACCAAAGCGGGTCGCGCCGGGGACGTTATCGCGACCTGTGGTATTGGTCACGACGGTACCAAACTGGGAGGAGTAAGTTAGAATGAAAGCTCCAAACAAGGATGCCTTTAGAGAAGTCTCACTTACATACCAGGAGACGTCGAAGAACGAGTGGGTAATATTCGTGAACTTGTGTAGTGGGGCAACATAGGCAAAGCTGTTGTAAAGAAAGCCACTGACAGAGCCAGGAGGGCAGCTGAGGTCGTGGGGGACATATGGCTCTAGCTCAGCACCGCGAGCAGTCTGGGCCAGGAGAACTGAAAGGATAAGAAGAGGGAACTTGAAGATCATAGTGGAGGTAAAAGCTGAGAGCAACATTGAGTCTGGGATCGTATTTCAATCCGTATTTATGGGATGGCTGGAACCAATCTGTCGATTGCAACGTAGGTAATTATTTTCGAGTGATGTTCGTGAAGATCTAGTGATGATAAGAACAGTAGTGCGAAGCCTTCGTTGAAGTATTGACGGGGCAAGTGAGTGGGGCAGAACTCCACAACAACGACGAATGAAAGCCTGCGCCTTTGAGTCGGTGCGCGCGGGTCCTTTATGAAGATCATCAGCCGCATTGAGTCCTGACATCTAAGCTTTTTGCATAGAGTAGTTATCGGCCCTCAGCGTCTGAGATGGTTAAGCTTCAATCTGTGAACTTCAGGTTTCGAGTTCTCAATGCATTAAGAAATTTTGGGAGTGAGCAACTGTCAAGCTTGACTTATTGGACTAAGGTCGGACGGAGCATTGTGTCAACGAGGGCGGCCGGTGCACCGGTGAACTGTCGCGGGAGGGGTAGTGAGAGATACACGTGCGAAATGACATAGCGGCGGGAACATACCTAGAGTTTATCAACTTGAATTCCAGGCTCTTTGACCATCCCGTCGGCAGCCGCATGTCAGCTATTAATACTAGTTCCAAGTTATACGAAAACACCATCTGTTTATCTCTTCAGTAGCCGGAACCCCCAACAAAAAGGATAAATGCAATCCATCCAGATTTAGAGAGCGTATGCCGGAGCTAATGAGTTCATCGAGCCTAGGTCCGGTATGGTGTTCAATTAGCAGTGCTGCCGCCTCCAGTGCAGTTGTTTCCATTGTCCACCGAGATTGGAGCATCTCAAAGTAAGCTAAATAATTCATGAATGGGTGGTTTTCGATTTCGGAAGCGAAATCTATCATGCGAAGCTGAGGAGCCATCGGTTTGCTATCGGTGCCATGGCCATTCGGCACACGGAGGCTGGCTACCAGGGCGTTTATCTCAGCAGCTGAAGGGCTGGTGAACATTATTTCGGTGATTGATGGGACCTCCTGTAAGATGGCGCTGAATTGAGCAGCGGCAAGACCTCGACAACGAAATTGTCGTAGGGAGCACGAGGAGCGGTCAAGAAGCGAGGATAAAAGAGGGAGGACGGGATCGCGGTCCGGATTATAGTCTTCAGAAATCTCGAGACTGAGCGCTTCAAGAGCGGGAACTCGGAGGCGGGGCATAAATTTGGGGTTGGACACATTGAGCCGTCGAAGATGCAACATGTCCACTACTTGGTTGACGACGTCCAGAACCGAGGTCGCAGCTTCTTCGAAGGCAATGTCTAGACATGCTTCCACAAGATTCGGCGCCAATTTCAACATGCGAATATGCTCTTTCGAAAAACCGTCTGATTCATAACGAGTGAGCTGATGCAAGGGAAGCGGGATGTCAACGAAGCTGAATTCGTGGAAAATCCCGACCTCGCGTAGGGCAGGAGCGTTTTGAAAGCAGTGGATGGAATGCATGTCAGTTTGGTCTTCGCGCGTAGTCCACTGGAGCCAAAGCTTTTGTAGACACGGGGTGCGACCACTGATGTCATTCAACAAGGGAACAATATCGCGAGTCAAACCGAGACTGAGCTCCTCCCAGCGCGTCGAGTGCTTCATTAACATTCGGAACACCGCCAACTGTGCTTGAGGAAACCCAGAACTTTCCCCATAGAAGTGAATTTTCAGTCTTTGCGCGCGTTGGAGCTGTAGTTCGATCAATGATTGGGAACGTGGTCGCTGCGCGTCGCCGATGGTGTAATTCAGCCTGACAAGCGACCACAGAGACGGCATGGAAAGTGAAACCGCCCTCCAATGGCTACAAACGTGGGTCAAAAGCCATGGGGATTGCCGAAGCTGAACTCCGCGATTGTCCACCGATGGCAACGACCAGGAGAATATATCTTGAAGAAGCTCTGTTGGCATTCTTCTGAGCGGGGAAGTGATACTGCGAAGACGAATTCGATAGTCGAGCAATGAGGTGCGTCTTGCGCGCAAGGTTTCTATCCTTGCCTGGAGCGTGGAAAGTTCATCGTCGAGGATGGCCAAGTCATGGTCCAGTTTCGACAAAGCATCTTGGACGATGGCGGTTTCGGAGTTCGTTGCGGGCGGATTGTTGCTGTTGAGCAATCTATGGTGCACTGTTCCAGGTTCAGGCTCGATGCCTCCTGTCGAGGGAGCAGAGTCATTCGAAAGGACTGTAACACCACCACAAGCGGAGCATTTGGAATTTAGACTCGTGCTGGGTGACATCTAGGTATCTATGTAGCGGCTGCGGAACAAATAAGAACTACTTCTCGAAACATGCTCGTTTGCACACTCACTTCAATCCAGTCACAAACCACAAGCCTCAGTTCACCGTGCCTTGTGCGTACGGGTCTGTGCCAGCGGGGAAGTAACCGATTGCTTAAGCTACTAGCGCTGGCAGTGCCAATCGAAGGAATCTCGGCCTGGCGTGCCGGAATTCAGGAGGCCGACGACGTTCAAGACCGCAATTCCAGCCGTCCGTCTAGGTATATGGTGGTGGCACTGTGGCAGGTGGTGGCTCAAGTCCAAGAACAAAACCAATCTTCGGCCGAAGCTCCGAACTTGTCCAAGCTGGAGATTTGAATGCACATAAGGTTCTGAGTGAGATTGACGAGGAGCTAGAACTCTTGAGTTTATAGTCGAACGGATAAATAGTCAATCATCTTGACTATATATGTCACAAATCTTTATGAAAAATCATCTCCACCAAATCGCCCGATACAAACGAATGTGCGAATATTTTCCTCTTCTCTCTCGGCTTTTGTCCCAAATCCTGGCGCGCGTCGCTCTCATTGAGTAGCACATACCGGCCCTCAATTTCCCGAACCTTCTTCCCCGCGTCGATATTCCAGACGCCAATATGAGTGACGCAGAATGCGAGGAGATATGGTTCGTCCAGTGCTGTGTTTAAGAAGATTAGAAAGATCAATGGCAATGCGAGTATTTCTCAAAACATGTAAAGGCGAAGAGATCGAGAAAAGCTCACCGAACGTATCGGCACACTCATCCCACCTCATCACGGCTTCCTTCCTCGCCATCTTGCCTCGGTCGTCGACGGAGAACGCCAGCGCTACGTTGAGACCATGTCAGCCTTCTTCTTGGAATACTTCGCCGAGAAAAATG
This sequence comes from Favolaschia claudopus, assembly GCA_037176885.1. NCBI lineage: Eukaryota > Fungi > Basidiomycota > Agaricomycetes > Agaricales > Mycenaceae > Favolaschia > Favolaschia claudopus. The sequence continues at coordinate 655,165 of JAWWNJ010000063.1, read as the reverse complement.
GTGTCGTGCTTACTATCATAACACACAAGCCTCTTCCCGTCGTTTAAAGGGAACACCGTCACTCCTTTACATCCCTTCATGTGCACGGGGTAGTAGTATCCTCCTCCTTGGAGAAGCCACTTCGTATCCATCGTCACCAGATCTGTGACCTCAAACGTATGTTGCGCATCAAGGCGTTCGGGCATGGTGGCGACGATGTGGGTGCCGGAGAGGAAGGAGAGCGAGGCGGTGTCGTATGGGGTGTAAAGGCTCTGCGATTGAGGGAAGTAATTTTTCGAGGGAGACGGAGAAAAAAACACTGGCTGACCATGTCATACTCCAAAGATACTTGCGCTGGCGCTTGGGCAGTACTATCAGCTTGCACGTTGTTCTGATCCTGAAGTGCGTCGACGTAGTACACTTCCAAATCTGCAGAGAAAGTTGTAGAGGAGGTGTAAAGGAGGCAGACGCAATATCGAGGGGCTTCGCGTTCGGCGCGTCGGTCACAGTGTACAGCGAAGCATGTTATGTCTCGCGCTATATTATCCAGATTGAGAGCACCCGAGCCTGACCCCGAGAGGAGGGCGGAGAGGGTGATTGTTAGGAAGGAGCGGCCTGAAGGTGTAAATTTCTCAGAAGAAATATAGAATAATTATGACATGAGGCGTACCTGCGAGACAGAGAACGAGATCGGCATCAGGGAGGACTTGGAGTTGGGATACATTTTGGATGGGGAAAAGGCGGGTCGGTTCTTTGAGATTGTGTGCTGAGGTGTAGATACCGTCGGTGGTTCCGAATATGAAGCCTTCCAGACAATCCGACGCGCAACTAACCACCCCCAATCCGTATTCACTGGGACGAATGAGCGGGACGCTATGGCAAACCAACCCCCCTAACAGGTGAAAACGACTCCGCGGAGCCCAAGATCGAGAGACGAGATTACATGTAAGGAGAGTGGGGGTGTCGGTGACTTGGTCGATGATGAGTTCGTAGAGTTCGGTGGAGAGTTGATTTGTTAGCGTTGGTGGTAGGGATATGAAAGCAGGTGGGGAGGAGGGTGCGGACTCTACCACTCGGAGGAAAGGCATGGAGTGCTGAGGAGCAGCCGCGACAATTAGGAAGGCTGTAGTCGGTGGTGGATTGACAAGATTGAAGACCGTGTTTGACGCTTATCATCTATGAAATCGGATCCTTAGCGAGACAGCGACATACAGGCGGTGCTGGGTAAGGTCGGGAATATGAGGCGCGTCCTGGCGCGTCCAGGAGAGTCCGAAATGGTCCATTCCTTTGCGGGGTCGGATTCGAATGCCAATTTTTGGGAATACCGAATCCTCACTCTTCAATGTTCAGTAATTCCCCTAGTTGAGGGTGAGGCGGTACGGCGAGTGGGCTACACTGAATGCATTGTACAGCGGCAAATTCAAATTCATCGCACCCAGGATGGACGGAGAGGCTAAATTGCTCACCAACGCCATCTGCTCTGTCCCAATTTGCGACGGAAAAATCCACGAAAACTTTTAGCACAGATCACCCTCAGTCTGGGTCAGAATTGGCAGCAAAAGTAGGCTTTCGTCAAGCTTTCGTGCTCAAACATCGTCGACACGAACTTACATAATGCGTACGTCACTCCGCCCTTTTCTCGCCGCCACCGGGCAGACGGTCCACTACGTCGATCGGACTCGAATACTCAATCCTTCCCTACAAGCCGCACAGAATCGATCACCGCGACGCTCTCCGCCCCTCCGTTGCTCGTATTTAACCGCCAACTAGAACGTCAACGCGACCCCCGGCGCCGGGCGCCCGGCGCCTCTTTGCGTCACTCACTCACCTCATCGCCACTTCACTGCGTACCGTGACATCCGCTGTCGCATCCTTTCAAACGCTGAATTCAATGACTTACGACCTTCAAGAGCTCAGCAGCCGATGCGCCAACAGAAGACAAGGCCTGAATGGTGCGTCCGGCATATCTTCTCCCCTCTGACTTGACACTGATCCCTTTCACAGCGTCCTACACGCCCATCCGCTCTCCGTCGCGTTCGTATCAGCCTCCCGTATCAGCCTCCCGCCCCAGCTGTCACCCCTGCATTCACCGTCATTAATATTGACAAGCCGCCTCCACCGATTGCATCCTCAAATCAACACCAAGCACGCTCGACACAGCGTCTTACCACCGAACTTACCCCCGTCGACCTCTGCCTCCTAATCCAGCCCACGCTTTCTTCCCTCCTTGCTGATTCCCCCCCGCCATAGCTCTATTCGCCCCCAGCTTCGCTGCCCATCGCGCCAAACCATATACTTACCGAACACCTGCTCTTCTCCCGCTCGCAGTTGAAACTCGCGATTCCTCCACGTCAAGTCCACTCTCCGCTCCCAACGCGACCTTGCCTGTCTGCCCTCCAGGTCCGACGCGTCAATCGCCTGCCTCTCTTCAAACCAAAGCACAATCTATGTCTATCAATAAGTACCTCTTAATTTCTCTGCATGCCAGTTTCGTCCCATGCCTCCGCCGCTGTCGCCTCTTTGTGTGTGCTCATTCGCCCCATCACATCCTGCCCGAGCATCATCCCCCCGACATTCAATACCAATCCCGATGCACCTAGGCTGACCTAGCCTCCGCTGTTCTAATCTCCATTGCCCTTCTTCCCGACCTGATGGTCTTTGCGCTTCTTCAATTCAACCACCCACTTTACGGTTCCCTCCCACCCACCGCTACACTCCTTCTTCTCCGCTATGTACCCTGTCAGCACTAGCCCCTCGAGACAATCCTCAAGCCTCCCCCAGTCAATTGTCTTTGTCTCTTGCCCATTCCATCTGGCCGGTGACCACTGTCTTGATGAATACATCCCTCCCCCTCCAATCTCCCTCCTATCCCCTCAGCACTGTCTCGTTCCTCAATCCCAGCCTCTGTGATGCCACAACTCTGCACAACTCCGAACTTTGCCATCAATGCAACCTTCTCCACCCCCCTTCTGCTGCCACTCTGCCTGGCCACACCTGTTGACCTGTGTCTTGCTGTGCAACCTACCCCCTTCTTCTGTATCGGTTTTCGCCAGACTCAGAGACACAGGGCTTCCTGTCTGCTCTGCGCAGTCAACCGGAGTGCCACCTAGTCAGTACTATGGGGTCTTTGACCCATCATATCCCGTTGTAGAGTTATATATCGCTTTGCATGGCTACATCCCAGACCACATAGTGTACTTCTCCCAACATTGAGAGCTGTGCTTATCATCAGCGCCCCGACCTCTGCTCAGATTCGGAGAGCTGCCTCTTTACCGTTTCACTGGTGTTTGTGCAATTCTTCTTAGTGTGTTCCCGTCATGGGACCTAGAACAACGAACAAAAACCCGAAAATGCCGGGTCCGGGGAAGGTGAAGGGCAAGGGCGGACCTGCTGACATAAGCGTTACATAACTAACCCTTGCTTGGACTGTGCGGTCATGAACTCTTTCTCTCCATAGCTTTTTCGGAATGTCTGGTCGGTATTCAGGTCTCATACCTACACCCTGGCATTCAACTTCTCGTTAGACTCACCAGCGCCGCCCATCTCCATCATGTCCCCGCCCCCATCGTCCTCGTCCTCCACCTCTCTCGACGCACTCAGCAACGCAGATGTCGACCCCCAGATCCTCGAAGCTCTCGCCAGCAAGGATAGAATATATGTTTTGAAGCTGGGGGAACAGATGGAGGCTCTCATCGTAGATCGGACAAGACACAGGATAGAGCTTTCCCCTGCCACAACCTATCAGCGCATGCTCGTCCATCGCTGCTCGTCGTACTACAACCTCGCTCCAGAGACCGACTCCGTTACGAAGGCTATCAGTGTGGTGTTGACGCATGAGAGTAGAATGTGTGTCGTCCTTTTCATCTCCAAGTACTACGATACTAACAAATGCAGCCCCATCCGTCGTCTAGCAGATATCGCCCCACCCTCGGCTGAAGCACCCCCAAAATTCAAAATCATGCTTCGTAACCCCGGAAAATCATCCTCGTCCCAAACCAGCTCAGTGGCAGGCACTGACGAAGACGGCTCGGACGACAGTAGCGCCAGTACCCGCAATCACAAACACCGCGCGCGCACGATAGAAGAACGTACCGCAGCTTACAACGAGGCGCGGAATCGCATCTTCATCGATTTCGAGGAGCAAAGTCAGAGCAGCACGACTACGGCTTCGTCGTCAGCGTCACTTGTGGACCCAGACTCTCCTGCGACGGAGAGCGAGTGGTCGGCGTCTGCGTCGAGCAACAACAAAAAGCAGCCGAATCGCGTCAATTCCTCCTCATCTTCAAAATCACTACGCAGCTCTGCACCCGTATTCACCTCCTCATCGTCGTCGTCACCCAACGGCGCCGCCTCCTCATCGACACGCAACTCCCGCGCTTCGTCTCCTGCTTTTAAATACCCGTCGCTTTATGAGCCTCCTCCCCCAGGCTCTGCTTCTACGTCGTCTCCGTCTTTCGAGCAGAACAACAACTATCCCCCGCAGCAGACGATGTATTTCCCGCCATCTCACCCGCCCTTCGCACCCCAGCAGCCGCAACAGCAACAGCCGTATTTCGGTGGGCCGCCGTATCCGTATTACAATCCGGCGTATAACCCGGGGTATACGGGCGCAGAGGGGGAGATGTACGGACATGGAGCGTACGGGAATCCGTACCCGCCGTGGCCGGGGTACGTTTCACCTGGTGCTGGTACGGGGACACCGCCGCAGACTCAAGAGCAGCAAAACGGCCATGGGACATCCCCACCTCCGCCGCCGCCCATGCCGGGATACGGATATGGCTACGATGGGAGTGGTATGAACAATCCGAACGGCACCTCTCCGCCACCGCCTCCTCCTCTACCTCAGATGAACGACGGGAGTCAGAATCCGTACGCGTATTACCCGCCGCCACACCCTCCGCATGGCCATATTCCGATGCCGCCGTACATGCCCCCACCACCTCACCTTCACCCTCAAACAAACCCGTATCTGTCGCCGGTTCAGGCTCCACAACTGTACGACCCGCACGCGCCGCCACCGCCATCGATGTCGCAGGGGGTGTTGTATGACCCCAACGCTAATCCGTCGTCGAGGAATGGGCGGGGAGGCGGGGTCAATGGGAACACGAATGGAAGACGGAACGGAGGGAGGGAAGGTGTTGGTGGCGGGGTGAATGGCAAGACGAGGGGAACACCACAGAGAGCCGCGTGGAGTTTTGGGCCTGGTGTCAGTGGCGGAGGGGTGGATTTCCCGTCTTCGGCGTCGGCTTCTAGCTCGCGAGAACGGGAAGGGGGGAGGGAACGTGAAAGAGATGCTGTTGGCCCTCGGCTTGGGGGCGGGTATGGGTGGGGGAATGGGAACACTGTGTGGGGGAACGGGGGGTTAGGGAGTGGGTTTAATGGGGGAGGAGGAATTGGAGGAGGAGGAGGGATGCGGAGAGGCGGGACGTCGAGGACGACTAGTGGGAGTTCGTCTGCGACATCGAATTCGGGGTCGGGGTCTAATTCAGGTGGAGGAGGAGGGGACGACGGGATGAGTGTTGCGGTGAGTGCTTGTTTCTCTGAGATGGTCTCTTTTTGTTTGGTATTGGAGTCATTTCTTGGCTCGAGTCAACCCTTTCGGGGTTGTTCTTTGTTTCCTGTCATTTTTTGGGGGAGTTTTGTCCTTCGTCCTTCTTTTCCTTTGGTTTGATGTGGATGGTGAAAGAATAACAAAGGGAGGACGGCGTTGATCAAAGACGTGGATAAAGGTTCTTTGTTTCATGCTTCGGCACCGTCTTTGTCGCTCTCGAGTTTCTCGAGTCATGCAAGCCGCGTACGGACGGTGTTTGGGAGTGACGTACGTCCTCGTTTGCCGGAGGATGGGTACTCGTCGTGCAAGCAGCTGAAGCGTGCTGGATTTTCTATCTCCATGATTGCTGTTCCTTCGACGTCGTCGTCGGGTCTGCATGACGCATGTGCTATCCGAGAGTTGGTGGAATGCGCATGAAAATGCGAATGGGCTCGAGCTGAGGAGAATTTCTTGCGTAGATGGACGGCCTTCGGGTAGGTTGAGGTGTTTATTTGCGTGCGACGACGCTTTCTTTCTGGCAGTGACCAATCAGGCAGCGGATGGGCCTGCTCATTTGTGCCTCTCGGTATTTGTTCATCCATATTGGAAACATCCTGCCTTCGGAGCCTCGCGGAAAGAGGGCTCCTTTTTTCCTTGAATTGACCTTCTTTTTTTCTATGAGCTTTACTTTGAAATCTTACTGACTCCATTTTCTCAGTCCTCCAGTACGACCTCCTCGTCATCACGAAGAACGTACACATCCACCGCCTCTTCTTCCCACACGGGACACCATCCCTTGCCCGCTCGACCAGACTGGGCCGTGGGTCTGAGGCCGAACCCGACGCTGCACGCGCCGAGGCATCAGCAGGATGGGCATGGGCACAGTAATCGGAATCATGGTCACTCGGTGCCGCATTCGCATTCGTCTTCGCCTTCGCCGCATCTGGCTGCTGGGCATGGACTGCATGCGTCATCGTCGCATGGTGCGTTGGGGCAGCATGGAAATGAAGGACATGGGCACGCGACGCGGACGATGTCGTCGCCGATCCCTGCGCCGAGGGGGTTGGTCAGTGTCAATCTGAATGGGGTCGCTCCGGGGTCGGGGTTGGGGATGGGGGTCAATCATAATCAGAACAACAATAACGCGCGGCAGCAACATCATTCGCATCCACATCCACAACATCAACACCCTCACCCTCATTCTCATCAACAGCAGCAGCAGCAGTTGCATGACTTCCCGCAGCAGCAAACGCGCGGCACGTTGACCTCATCGCCTGTACCTGCGGAGGCGGATTTCCCGCCGCTGGCTGGCGGACTGGGACGAGTGCCGGTGTCACCGCCGCAGGCGCAGGGGGCGTGGACAAATGCGGGGGGTGTGAGGGCTGCTGTTATGACGAATGCGGCTGCGGGATCTTCGTCTGCTGCGGCGGGGAGGCCTGGGACGGCGATGGGGAAGGAAAAGGGAGAATGCAAAGAAGCCGGGAAGGAGAAGGAGAAAGCGAAGACTGGGGACCTTGTAGCTCAGGTTGCGGGGATGACGCTTGAGGAACAAAAGATAGAGGGTGTGGCTGCAGTCAGTGCGGCTGCGCCTTCTATTGCTACTGCGCCGCCGCCAACATCGGTGTCTGGACTGGTTCCAGGGGTTATACCGACGACGACGGAGGCGGTGGTGGCGGGTGCGTTATAGCGTTGATGATGGGGTCACTGCGGAGGTCGCAGTCGACTGTCTGCGTTTGTGTGTATGTGCGTATCCCTTGCTCTCCCGCCTACGCAATGTGTAACTCTACTGACGTTGCTATTGACAGTGTTGTGTTATCATCTTGCTGTCGTTTTTCTTTTTCTCTTTTATTCTCACTCTCACTCTCCGTCTCTCATTTTCCTCTCTAATCCGTGTTTCTCCTCTCTTGGGTGTGTTTGTGCGATATATATTACAAACGTAGGTGAGTAAACATACATACAGGCATACATAACATACAGATATAGATTGTTGGTCGACAATGTGTGTATGAGTAACTTTGTTGGTGCAAACTGCTTACATGCATGACTGAGGAATGTGAATGAGAATGGTCCTAGGACCGTTCAGTCCGTTTCGGAGTTTCGGCCGAATCTTACCTTTGACTTGAACTTCCACCGCTGGCACAGTGGCACTTACTAGCGACAGCGTAGCCTCAACCTCCCCCGCCGAGTTCTGTCTGGTTTACATTCGAGAGTAAGTATTTGGGAGATTTTCTTCGGTAGGTAGGCTGCCACTGTGCAAGTAAACGTGGCAGTTTTCTCGAGCTCACTATCGGACTCCACTGTTGCATTTGCCTCAGACTTGTCGGGCAGGAACTCTAGAACCTCTCTCAGAGTCAGCGCTGTGAGTCAATGGCTTCGGCTTTGAAGTATAAAGTGGTCTGAATGATCATCTTCAGAGTTTCCGTGCATCGTACTACCAGTAGTCTAAGAGAGGCTGCAAGCGAGCAAACCAGTTAAACGAGCGCATTGCTATACATCGAGGTAGGTAGGTAGCATTGGAGTGGCCCTGAGTGCTCACCGCTTCTCAACCTGGACTAAGTACTCCTAAAACCGCGTCGAGCGACGAGCTTCGAGAAGCCTGAAGTTCGCAAACTGAAGCGAGTTGACTGTCTCCGACGCTAGTGGCTTGGAACTATGCTAGAAGTGTAGATCTTAATGCATCTCTTCAGAGGATCCACACACATTGGCACCGACACAGGCTTTGACTCTCCGTTATGGTGGAGTTGTCCTCATTCAATCCTAAGGTATTCCCCTTTTTATCTGATAGCCAATGCTTCCACGAACCTCCTTACCTTCCCTACTTACTAGACCTCTATCGATACAGGTAATTACCCAAGCGGCAAATCGAGTTTTGCCTGCTGACGCATAGCCTAGTAATTCAAGTTTGGCTCTGGGTCCAGTCATCCTATAAATATGGTTCGAAAAACGATCCCAGACGCAGTGTTGCTCTCTGCCTTTACCTCCACTATGATCTTCCCTCTTGCTATGCTTTCAGTTCTCGTGGCCTATATCGCTCGCGGTGCTGAGCTTGAGCCATATGTCCCCCACGACCTCAGCTGCCCTCCAGGCTCTGTCAGTGGCTTTGTTCAGAACAACTTTGCCTATGTTGCCCCGCTACGCAACTTTACGAATATTACCCACTCGTTCTTCGACATCGTCTGGTATGTAAGTGGGACTTGTCTGAGTTCAACCTTGTCTGGAGCCTTGGTTCTAACCCCTCCCAGTTTGGTTCCGTCGTGACCAATACCACAGGCCGCGATAATGTCCCCGGCGCGACCCGCTTTGGTCACGGCGCCGGAGGCACATTTAATGAGACACTGATCATGTATTTCAACAACCCGGACGCGTATGTTTTCGCACTTCACGGGCAACCAGCAACATTCCCAATGTCACACTCGCCGCAAGCTACGAAGCTCGACGGCTATGTGGAGACGATGCGTTTCCTGAGTATTTGCGGTGGAAAAGCTACCTATATCGATGTGATCACGTATTACTGCCACGACTCCGACGAGCAGCAACAGATTGCGGCGTATGACTTACTGTACACGGCACATACGCTAACGTTTGAGAAGATGGCCGCTGGTCTTGGGGCACCTGTTTTTGCTGGGGTTTGTCCAGGTCAGTGCTTCGTTTGACTGACTGTGATACATTTCATTCCAAGCTAACATTTTGTTCAGCGAATAAAGCTTGACGCTTAAAATCTGGTTTCATCTTGTTCCGTATCAAATTGAATAGAGACTAGCACTGTACGAGCTCGATATCAATATCCGAACGAGAGCGAATTGTATGAGCAATAACATCTCACAATGACAACACGTACGAGGTTGATTCATGAGATGACGGCGAGAATTTGAGCCAGGGCCACTTCGACGCGCAAAAGAATAAAAACAGGAGTCCAGATGCAACCGGGAAGTTTTCTGAGTTCAGAATTGAATGTTGAACAGACGCGTCGACTTTTGGAAGTTGAGATCCCGGGTGCCGTTCGGAAGTCTGAGCACACTGCGGCAGGTAGTACAGCCTGAGTGCACTTACTTAGGCTTGGGCCACTAAAGAAAGCCAAAAGAAAGCTAGAGAAAGGGAGGGATCGTTGTCTGATTGAACCTAAAGCGGGGCAAAATAATTGAACTTGGTCCTGAGTACCCTCAGGCTTACTACAAAGCGGCCACCCCCAGCCAACCCCCCACTCTGGCAAAAGAAAAAAGATTGGTTGACAGCAAGTTGCGGTGAACGGCTCCGATCACCTCCCAAATGGAGAATCTCTTCGGTTCATTCGGGCCGGTTTCCGGCGTCAGCTACCCGAGTCCTACCGACCTCTGCGGTCCCATCAGCAAGGGACTTTTGGTCCAAGCCAGTTGTCGTATTTTGGGCCCAAACCTGGAGAAAATGTCCGAACATTCAGGGTCTGAACGTATTACCAGAGGTCCTCTAGATCTTGGATTCGAGTTCTTGGACATCCACCGTCACTTCGAATGTTTTGCACCGCGTGCGCACCGAAATGGTCACCGGGGTCGCTATATCATATGATATCAGCTGGCAGTGGCCTAGAAAAACCCCCGCATCCCTCAAGAGTCTAGATGTTGACCGTCGCCACCCAGTGTCGTTTCGCTCGCCGACGTGCCCTGCTTGAACTTGGAAGACATAGGCGCAACATCATGGCTTCGTCTATGGCAGATCTCGCTCCCCGCCAGAAGAATGAGGGCGATATCTCTGCTGTGTTTACGTCTCTCCGTCCCTCTGACCCTGCGACCGCATTTCCCCCTCGTTTCGCAGAGCTGAAGCGCACCCTGTGGAATGAAGGACTCGTTCAGAGTTGGAAAGAGGTTCTAGATGCACTTGAGACGGAGACAGCGCGCATCGCTGAGCAGGGCGAAAAGGTAGTGATGAGATCGGATTCCCAGCATTTTATTCATATTTGCCTAGTTGATCCCGCAAATTCCCATTGACAGCATCCACAAAGGCCTGTCTGCAGAAGAAAAAGCCGGCATACGTGCTGCAGGGTGCGTCGTTGTCAAAGGGGCAGTACCGCAAGAGGTTTGCTTCAATCCTATCTCTTGAGTAGACTTGATCGATCCAATACATAGGAAGCTATTTCGTGGAAGGAAGATATACAGAGCTATGTCGCATCGAACCCAGGTCAAATCAAAGGTGAATCCACTTATACATCTGTGAGGATGCACCTGATCGACGCAAATTCAGGCTTCCCTGCCGACAACATCCAAGTGTTCGAATTGTATAACACGCGCAGCCAAATGCGTGCTCGAACGCATCCCAACACCCTACAAACTCAACACGCCTTGCTCTCCCTCTGGAATGACAACTCCGGCGAAGCAGCTCTCGACACCCCTATCTCATACTTCGACCGCCTCCGAATCCGGTTTCCAGGCGATTCTAAATTCGCGTTGGGCCCACACATTGACGGCGGGTCGATCGAACGTTGGGAGGATCCGGCGTATCGCACCTGCTTCCGGAGCATTCTCTCTGGCGCATGGAAGGAACACAACCCATACGACGCAGCGCCGCGTATTCATGCCGTCCAAGATTTGTATAATGCACCGTGAGCCAGCGAAGTGATCAAAGGAGACAGCAGCTGAACTCAATAACAGAAGCCAATGCTCGATCTTCCGTCCGTGGCAAGGCTGGACCGCAATGTCTTCGACTGGTCCCGGCGAAGGGACTCTGCGCGTCCTCCCCATGCTGTCTCTTGCTACCGCATACTGGATCCTCCGTCCGTTCTTCCGCGCACGCGACCCAGCCTCGTCTTCCCTGAAATGGGAAGACTGGAACGAACTCGATCTCGAAGGAACTGCATTTGCTGGCTGTGGCCTGGGCACTGGACTGGAGCTGAACGAGAAAAGCCATCCGCACCTCCGTCTTGACAAGACCATGGTATCTATGCCTCGAGTTGAACCTGGCGATCAGGTGTATTGTGCGTTGTTATGCTTTTTTCCCTCTGTTTCTTTAAGTTGTGTTTGTGTTCGCTGTTTTTCACGCTGAATCTCAGGGCATTGCGATATGATCCACGCTGTGGAAGGATACCACGGAGGGAAAACCGATTCGTCCGTCTTGTATATCCCAGCCGCCCCGCTAACGTTGAAGAAGTGAGTTGCAAATTATTACATACAACCAGACTTATTTCTGAGATGTACTAATATTGCGTAGTGCGCAATACCTCCGTGGTCAACGCAGCAACTTCCTCGCCGGCCTTCCTGCTCCGTACGTTCCCTGCTGCCTATCAACGACCCAACAGAATTGATGTAAATTATTTTTCAACCGCTGCAGCGACTTCCCCGGCGGTCCCGGCGAATCGAACTGTGTCGGTCGAGGTGCCGTCGAAGATGTTCATCCTGGTGGCCGAGCCGCCGTCGGACTGGAGAAATTCGAAGGCGATGGAAAGGAGGCCGGATTGGTTGCAGAGGCTAATCGTATTCTTGGGTTCTAGCACGGTCTGACATGGTTCGATGGGAAATGTGTAATTTTGGTATGGTTCGATATAGCACATGTGCTGTTCAGTAACTTCAGAGCTCCAAAAGACGAACGGCTCGTCAAGTCGTTACGGTACATAATAATCCACATGAAGCATCAATTGTTTCGCATTACTGTAGTCCAGCAAACGACAAGGCTCAATGTGTAGTTGGCTCTGGGTCGTCTGGTCGGAAACGCAGTGCTGATAACATAACTGTACTCCGACCGGAGCTGTTCCCAACATGAGAAACTTTGCATATTTTTTCCGCGTCGTCGCCGGGAGGGAACATTTTATAATACCCCCATGCTGTTCCAGGCGGCGCGGAGGAAAGAACATGGAATTGCGTGTCGAAAGACTTGAAAGAGATAGGATATTTTGAATCCTGTGCAATAATGCGAAGGATTCAACACTCGCCTCATCGAGATCCTCGCCGCCATGGTTTACTAAAAGTGTGTAATCCCTGGCATTCAATGTGGCGACCACTACATATAAAAGACAGGACAGTAAATCACGGTCCTCGATGAGTCGAGTACAGGATAACTCACCCAAGTTAAGCTCCTCCCTCAAGCATTCCGGATAAGCCTCGATAATCGCAGACACGTTCATTCGGAACCACCTCTTCAGCCCCTCGAGCCGTTGGAAATAGTGGTACTCGGCCTTCTCAGTAATAAGATTTGCCGTCGCACCCAGCATCGAGATGGCATAACTACGTTTGACAATAGGCTCGGAGGTCGGCTGCTTTGTTCTGAATCTGTTTATAAAAGTCGTCCCCTTGGTTTGTACACCCCTATCCTCAGGTTGTCTTTGGTGCAAGATTTGAGGAAGAGAGGGTGCAGGAATTCCTTTGAGACGCTCGTCGGACGTGCTACTAGGATCACTGCAGTTGAAAAGCGTTTGAAAAGCGCCCTCAGGCTTAGAGAGGTATCCAACTGCACCAAGTTCAACGAAACTAGGTGTCCAAAGGGGCAGAGTTACTAGAAAAGAAATCAATGTTAAGTCGAATTAGCCACTTTGAAGAAAAGAAAGGCTCACCGCCGAGATGATGGAAGGCATGCGAGAGGGACATTCGATACCGAAGCTCAGTTTTCGCCTTGGCTGGATCAAGTATATAGCTATCGGGCTCGTCGGGACGTGAACTCAAGCTGGTACTAGGGAGAGGCGTTGTGACTCCAGTTTCTCCGGTCGACCATTGTGCGCTAAAGAAGGGGCCGTTGCTGCTACTCGCTGTTGCGATGGTCAGTCTCAATTGTTGTGAATCAATGATTTGTTGCGTACACGGTGGTTCAACGTGGATGTCCGAGTCAGCGCGTTCCAAAGACAACCCCAAGTTAGCGGAGGAGGCGGAAGTATACACTGATTTAGCATCACCAACGTTCGGCGAAAGTCTTTCGAACTCCTCCGTTTTGCGCGCCTCCATTTTCAAACGGTTGAGTGCCTCCAATTTGAGCGCCTCCAATTTGAGCGCCTCCAATTTGAGCGCCTCCAACGCAAGCTCGACAAACTGTCTGTCCAGCAGCTCTACCTGGCGTGCAGGTATACCATCCACAGGCCAGGTCAGGGTCCGAATTCGCGGAGACGGAGACGATGATGACTGCGGTGCCCGCTCACTTTGTTGCCTTTCGAGATGGCGAAGCAGCGCAGTCATCATCGCAGGTATCGACATGTCCGAACAAGGGATCTGCAGGACATGGGTGACGGTGCGATGGTCCCGCGCCTCCAAAACAGATCTTATGGTACGATGCAAATCTTCTACGTCGCGAGCACGGTCATCTGCGTTTTCGGCTTGCTGAATTTCATGGAACCTTTCCCAGAGTCTGTCCGCGTCATTCGCGTCTTCTGCTGAGTTGTCCGAAGTTCCAAACGGAGGGAGATCTCGGAGTGCAAGATTCTCTAGCTCGTCCAGGTCCCTGTCTCGGACTGGGGAAGGTGCATTCGTTTCGTCCTGGGCCAGAAGTACGGATGGCTGTGCGGGCGCAACGAGAGGCTTGAGGATTCTCTCAATTCGCAGTGAAACGGCCATCTGATTTAGAGGACTGAAAGGCTGCGGACGCAGAAAACAGGTGCTGGGACTTACATGCGATAGACCTGCACTCATAATGAACATTTGAAAAATCTCTTTTACTTCCTCGGTGAGTCGAGTAATTTCGTCGCGAATTTCCTCTTTTCTGATAAAACGGTGCATGAAAGTCCATTCCACCTGTTCTTTGAGAAATAGGTCAATATCCCGGAAGCTCCTACGTACCAACGAACGTTAACTGTGCGCCTGAAACGCCTAGTACATAGCCCGACTTACTGTACCAAATTTCCCAAAGGTTCCCGAAGTTCATCGGCGACTACATCACCGTGTCTAGCCATTTCATCTCGTATCGAGGTCAGGAGGTTTGCACAGCGATCAGTCAAGCGAAGGCACGCAAAGCGGTTGGACTATCACTCAATAAAGCCTGTATGATTCACTCGACCTTGAATCCTACTCACCCGCACTTCCTTCGTAGATTTCCATATGCTGTCCAAAATTTTGGCCGCCGGGGCAAGAGCCGGGATTGGTACCACAGAAAATGCTTCAGCCGCAATGGGAAGGATTTGGTCACCAGCAATCTGTATGATCGATTCTACGACTTCGGTAACTTTCTATCCCAAGGAATCAATGAACCGATAAGATCGAGCACGAATATTTCAACAGAAAGACTCTACCTGACGAGTGCGATCCCAATCTGAATCCGTTCTTGAAGGGCTGCGATTTCTTTGTGTCAGGCTGCCCTGGACAGTGTGCGTCCTTGGATGCCGCCACGACCGTGAAAGATGGAATTCACCCAATTCTCTGAACGGAATCGGCTCAGTGTCGGCGGATGGGAAAGGAGATGAAGGCGTTGTTGAAAGGCCCAGGGCGATTCCCCGCCCTGGAGACTCAGACGAGGCACGTTGCATGAGAGGAAGTAACTGCCTCCGCCGGATTCGGATGAGCCAGTTCCCGCCATCTAGGTTTGGCGTGGCGAACTTGAAGATCGGACCGGGTCACGTAGTACTGTACTATATCATTTCGACCGGTTGTTCGTATGTTCTTGCCTTTTTGGGCCAGAAAAGTCGCTCGGGACAGGGAGCTGTTACCTGTTATGTGAACAACCACGAAAAATGATCATACACTGGCAGTAAGTAGAAGGATTCGTAACGTTGAGTAACGTTTAAACTTGAGGGGGAAGCAAGCGCCAATTGAGCATCGGAAAGAGGGGATTGAGTCCCTCGAACAGACCTGTGATTCCGTTGAATCAAAAAAAAACTAGCACACCCCGCCACTGGCGCAACTTGGCTGAGAGGAAAGTCGAAGTCACGGTGTGATGAATCACGGGCGTGACTGTCAAACAAACCGAGGTGCACGAGCACGTGAGTATCAACGTTGTCGCGTTTCGGACTCAATCGACGCGTAATGCGCGAAATTTTGGCCTGCAATCCAAAAATGGCTCAAATGAATTACTGAGTAAATTTTTCGCGTTGCCATTGAAAATGGGCTTTGCTCTCAGCTTTTCCAGCGGTCGACTCGAATTGTTAGAGTCCGTCGCATTGCGCAAAATTGTATCAATTGTTGTTCTATGTACGTGGCGCAGTGCCAGCACGATGTGGGGTCAGGATTACAAGATGTACAGAAGAAAAGTTCATGAACAAACTCTAGCACTTCTACAGTGCATACAATAAATATACAATTTCTCGACCGGGTTCACTGCGTCTTAGTGCGACCCTCCGAGTCAACATCGATATCACCCATCTCCTGATCTTCCAAAGCAACCGTAGCCACCTTCGCGTCTTCAATCCCCCACTTCTTATCTACCTCTGTGTGTAAAGGCAGCCCCTTCATCGCCAAACTAGCCACCAACCCCCCTCCCGCCACACCAACGAGCACCCGCCAAACTCCACGCAAGCCCTCCGCAAACGCCACTCGAATTTGTTGTTTTAGCGGCTCGGGGAGCGTGCGGATGCGCGGGATGATGGAGTACGCGATGGCGACGCCTTGCGGGAATTGGACGGAGAAGTCAGTGGGGAGGCGTTTGGCGAGTTCGTTTTGGAGGACGGTGCCCCCGACGGTGACTGCGATGATCTAAGAAGAGGGCTTAGTAGCGGTAGACAATCCTGAGCGATAAATTGAACCAACATTCGAAAAATTGCGGACAAAGGTGTACAGCGCAATCGCATGAGCGTTCGACTCCACCGGCAATGGCGCGAGAATAGGAAAGAACACCGCTGCTGTCATCATACCCAAACCCATACCCGGAATAATTTGAAACCCGATGGCCTTTGCTCTAGAACTGTCGACGGTGAGCGTGGTGAACAATCCCGTGCCGATAATCACGAGCGACCACGAAACCCATATCTGGGGCCGATATTGACGCGACTTGGCAATCGAGAGGCCGACGAGGAGGGCTGATGGCGCGACACTGAATGCGAGACCGAATATGTCGACTCCGGAGGCGATCGGGGAGGCGTCCATGCAGGCTTGGAAGTACACGGGCATGTAATCTTTTTTTTTCGGTGTCAGTTAGGTTTAACGGACAGAAAGAAAGATGTGAATGAATGAATGGAAACTCACATAGCAGACAGATGAGAACGATGAAGAGCATGGAGGTTTGGATGAATCCGCTCAGGGATGTACGAGTTGAAAGAAGTCCCCGCGGTACCTATTTTGTATTTCTGTTAATCGTCATCGTAGAAGGCAACTGAACTTACATACTATGGGATTGGACGCGACCGTGAACTCGTAGACCAAAAATGCGCCTAAACCAATGCATCCCAAAATAAGACTCGTGAGGATGCGAGGGGACGACCACGGATATTGAACACCGCCCCACGTCAGACCAATCATCAGCGAGGTAGTGGACGCCACAACGAGAACATTTCCTCTGCGGTTCAAATAAGCCAACGGAATTTTTAAACTGGGGAAAAAAAATCGAACATGAAATCAATTTTCTTGATTTTTGCCGCGAACGAACCGGGAGGCGTGCGGAGGTTCAAGAAAAGAGATACCAAGGCCAGGGTCACACCGCATATCGGAATGTTGAGATCTACGAAACAAAACAATTTAGCAGGGGTTATAACAAGAGAAAAGGCAATCCGCACAGAATATCCATCTCCACTGCCCTTTCTGTGCGAGCGATCCTCCTGTCGAAAAATGGTAACTCAGAATTAGAGCGATTTAGTTTTGACTCACCCACTACTGGCCCAATTCCATTGGCAATTGTGTAGCTTCTGTGGAAAAAATCAGTTTTATTCTGCGTGCCCGGGCCATTTTTTGAGACAACGCACATGGCTATTAGACCGTTGAAAACTCCTCTCTCCTCCAATGGGACAAGGTCTGAAAGAATGATATGACACAAGGAGGCCAAACCGCCTGCACCCAGTCCCTGAACGGCTTGAAGCTCATGAGCACGATTGTAGTATCGGTTTGCTCGTCTCCCAACATACCTCTTCCCGCAATCAAGAAGTTCAAACTAGTCGCCGCACCGCACAGAGCGCTTCCAATCGCAAATATTTCCAATCGCAAATATCACGATGGACCCAGACATTAGCAGCTTGCGACCGAATATCTAGCTTGGATATGAACGCACTCATCCCATGACAGAAATAATCAAAAGACCTCCGCAAGGCTTCCACTAAGCGGAACAAAAGCGGTAGAGCAGAGCGTATATGCTATAACCAAGCAAGATATAGCGTTTGAAGGGTAACAGAACATGTACTCGGCAGGCTGACCTGAACCAATCCAAACAAATTGCGCTCCGTGAAGCGTGTTCACGATGGTAGGGAGCGCGGTAGACACAACAGACTGGGTTTGTTCACAATCAGCCAGCCAAAATACGGCAAGTTCAAAGTGAATTCGAAACCCTCACCAATTCGAGAGCCGTGATGAATTGAGACAACATAACACACATAAAGATCATCCAGAACCGCCAGTCGCGTCGAGCCTGGGTGGGTTTTTCGGGGTCCATTTTCATGGTCTGAGGGAGGATTCAGACGGCCCAGAGGAAAGGACTTAGAGGGGGGATGTGGTGGATTCGACAAGACTGCCAGCCATGAGGGCTTGATGAGGGCAATGCGGGTTGATTAACGTTGATTGGCTGACTCCGATTCATTCGGCACTCTCGGCTGATAGATCAGAAAGGGTCCTTCCTTGCCCTTCACACGTCTACTGCTGGCACACCGACGCAGTTAGAGAGGAATGGAAGCGGGAAGAAAAGCTGATATGAAGATTGTATGAAGAAAGGGCCGAACTGCATGCAGATCTCGACCCGCTGCACGTGACACGGTTCAATTTAGATGATGCTCTGAATCAGCATCTGCCTACTATTAGAAAGCTCGGGAATCGGGGCTCGGCGATTCTACTATCAAGCACCATGTCAGCTTCCGGTGGTCTGTCAAGGGTCCCTGATGGTTTGCAGGATCATATCAGTTTGGCCATCGCCTCCCATACGCCTTTAACCCAAGTTGCTTTCGGGGACTTGAGAGTGGCCTTCAAAAATATATCCCTTCCTCTCTCTACTATCGGCTTCATGGCTACCGCTCTCCAACCGGCGACAGCTCAAACCTACATTCCCGCCCTGAACATCGAGTCTTTCATCCTTCCCAGCCCGCCCACTCCAACCGGAAAGCCGCTCAGTGTTGCAGCAAAACGCTACAGGGCCCCAGGAGCCATACAGCACGATGATGGAATTACTTTGATGATGTTTCACGGTTTGGGCCAACGTGAGAATGTCCTTCTCTTCGATTGGCTTTCGTTGCTGAAATTCAGGTGGATTGTATAGACAAAGAGCAATGGGAGCCGACTCTAGAGAAACTCTTCGCAATACATTCTTCCCGCTCGAATCTCCCGCAAATCAGAGAAGCTTGGGCTCTTGACTGGCAGAGCCACGGCGAGTCGGCGGTCCTCAACCAGGACTCCTTGCAAGATGATGCAGAATCCGCTCGTACGTTGGTTACCTTTTGCTAACAGTGAAGTGTCTGTCATCTAGACTCAACGATTCCGTTTGTGTGGCAGCTCTCAATCTTTGGGGCGTCGCAATCACCAATTTCCTGAAATCTGATCACGTCGCGGGACATCGACTGTACGGCGTCGGATACTCGTCTGGCACCGTCGGGCTGTAAGTCTCGACCACCCTTACTTATCTGAAATCCAGAATTGATAACGATAATCTGGTCGTCAGACTGCTCTCCACTGGCGACTTTGATAGGTGTCCATACAGCGGCATAATCTTAGTCGAACCCTCAATGATGGACTCGGACACCTGGAACGCCAGCGGCGCAGACGAAATCCAACCTGCCTTCGACATGGTAACAAACGCCGTCAAACATCGACGAGACGTCTGGGCCACTCGCGAGGCTGCGCTGAAGTTTTTCATGGGTAGATTCCCGTGGAACGCTTGGGATCCACGGATCGTTGCGCTTTTCGCCGTGAGTTTTACATTTCATGCTGAAGTGATTCGTTTTGAATACTAAGGAAAGGATGATAGGAACACGCCTTGACAAGCGGAAAGGACAAGGACGGGACCCCTTGCGTCGTTCGCTCATGCCCCATGATTCATGAAGCGCTGGCCTTCCAAGTGAACCTCAAGAACACATGGGACGCCGTCGAGCAGATATCCCAACTCTCCGCTCGGCGTGTACCTATTCACGTTGTCTTTGGCGAGACGGTGGACCTTATGTAAGTGTTGCCTGCGGTGCAACATGCCTTCAATTAATTTTATTCTGCTTAGGCCGCAGGTCATTCACGAGTGTGTAGTAGACAAGAGCAAAGGAAGAAACGTCGCTTCAATTATGACAATCCCCGACGTTGGCCATACTGTGAGTTCTGTCGTTTTATATATTTACGGATCTCCCCATTGACCGATGGTCGTGCAGATTATGCAGGAGATGCCAGATGTGGTTGCAACGACGGTCTCTGACCTCTTGAACAAGCTCTGTAAATCGCCTCCAGTGCGCAGCCTTTTGTAATTGTAGTTAATCTTGAGGTACTAAAAGATGTATTATTCAGAAGGAATCTTAGTCAATGAAGATTGAACAAAGGGCCAAAATTTACCGCTCCTTTACAATGTTTAAGTAACTCATCCGTTATTGAAGATAACTTAATTGCTGTAATCGCAGAAGACACACCAACGTCGGCCGACATTTGTGAAGATCTGGGTACGGTGAACCGCGATGAACCTCAAACTGAACCGTTTTCTTTTTCGTGAATCGTCAGGCGCCCCTTGTTTGTATCATTAGTCCAGGGCCCGTCAATTCACTGCCATTTCTCCCTTGATTGTGGCTGCCGTGACACGGGGAGGTTAATAGGCTTTTTAGCATCGAGGATTGAATTGAGACTCGGCGTATGGGGATACTTGTCCATACATTCAATTTCGTTGTATGAGGGACGCTCGCTGGTTAAAGGTGATAGGTATTCGGGCGGCCCGCTGCCCAGTGTTATCGGAGAATTCAACCGTGGGACTTTTCATTTTCGTGATCAGCTGCCGAGGATCTTTACATCATTGATCCACGGAATCTAATTAGATAAGGACTGACGTGGACGGGCAACCTCGAGCAACACTCAAATGTGGCCGAATACTCACTCGAATGGAGTTTCACAAAATATAAACAACCATTGCGCAATTTCCTTTGCTTTCGAGATGCTAGGCAGGAAAACGAATAGAATAAGAAATCCCTCCACATGTGGCACAAGAATCGAGGTACCGAAACATCTCGAATTAGATGAACTACAAATCACGGTCAAGGGCAAGGTTCAGGTGCAGTTCTCCGATGCCGCCACCAGCCGCCACGGTGTATTTTTTGTCTACATCAGCATCATGATTCTGTTCGTTCTCGGAAAAATTGTGCCAGTCCGGAATGCCGGATACAAATATCGCTGAATCAGATTCGCGGTTCTCCCGAAGTCCTGCGAAGAGATTAACGGCGCTGTCCGTGGGAGAGATCAAACTTTTGAACGTGATTGCCAAACAAGGCCATCTTGGTAGGTCAAAGCGGATTATTTCAATTTATTTGTTGCCAAAACAATAACTCTGATCCCATCAACATCGTTCATCGATGTTCCACTGCTGTAGGTGTTCCGAATTCATTCTCCAGTGCTCTTCGTATTGGATCTAGGACCCAGCTCTCTTTAAGCAGGATGAATAAGTATTCCGTCGAGCACCGAATCTCACATTTTGTGCCCAATGCCGAGTGCTGTTACTGTGTTATATCCTACTATTGTATCAAGCTTTGCTTGTCACGTTCGAATTGACCAGACATATACACGGGCACCTGGTAAAAAGCGAATTCGAGACAACCGCATAGTCGTTTGCCACGTCCGCACTGGAGAACAATTTTCCATAGCATTATCTAGCCATTAATTGATGCGTTTGTTGAACGCTTTTGAGGGAGGTGAACGACGACCTTCATTCATAACAAGATGTGGAGTAAGGCTCGCAAATTTCGTAGGCGACAGATATTCCAATGTTTCGTTCTATGCGGCACCAGACTCGAACCGCGATTGAGACGACGGTGGACACGGGCATAACTGCTGATGCCTCGAGCCAGCGTTCAACATCCAACTTCCGATTTTCCACCGTAAGTACGAGAATAACTTGATTGATGGCCCTGGTTTCTCGATAGTCTCCTTCGCTCGCCAAATTGAGTAGCTGAACCGGTTCACTTGGCCACAAAACTTGAAGAAGAACTAGATTCAGAGAGTCGGCTTGACGCGGGAGAAGCCTGATCATGGGCGCCCAACTCACTCGATGTTTTGCTCGGCGAGAAGCCAGAAAATCAAGGGACCCCAGGCACAGAAGTCGTGTCGCTCTCTAAAGTCCAGGGCCGTCAGAAAGCCTCAGTTCAAGACATGCTGGTGGAAGCCGACGCCTTTGCATTCAGATCATCGCACCCTTGATGACTAAAAACTGGAGTTCGGTAGGAATGGCATCCGCCTGAACTGCGAGCTGTTTCTCGGAGTGAAAGCTCTTCCAGTGGTGCTTGGAACAAGAAGTCGACGGTTAGAGGTAGTTGCTTCAATCAAGGAAGCTGGAAGCTGTCAATGCGTTTCGTACAGTACTGCAGTGATGCAGAGCCTTGAAAGTAAGGCGAAAATCTGAGACAACACTTCTGCGAGGCAGCGTCGCAGAACAGAAAGGCTGTCTTCGACGTGGCATCGAAACACCTCGAAACAGAATCTTCGAGAGTGTAATATTCCTCTACCGGCTTTTCCAGAGACGCTGTCCTGACTCCTCCAATTGAATGCTGCCTGGTGCCATGCGCGCTTGCGGGAATAAATTCCCTGTGACATGATGTTGTCGATTCATGAGGGAAGTGGTTTTCCAGAACACTAATGAAGCACAGAGGTATCGGAAGAGGAGTTAGTTTCAAGCCATGCATTTTGAACAAGCCATTGACGTAGAGGCTAAGACGGAGGGACTTGAAAACCTAACCCTAAACTAGGGTAACTCAACAATAGGAACCAAGCAATTGCAATAGTAAACAACACGTTCCTTGATCTTTCCACCATCCCCCGAACCCCCGCGTTATATTGATGCCCTGAATTGCTCAAGCATATAACTCACTCATGTCTGAGGTATATTCTTTAGACGAAGAAAGGTTAGACTGCTGGCTTTGAGTTGGACAGCAACGCTGACTCGATTTACTATAGTCCAGTCTTGCGAAATTTTGTCAACAACACGATAGCTCAACAAACTCAAACCACCTCTAGATCTCCCCGCACAGAGCTCTTGTCCCCGGTGTCCCCGAGCGCGCGCGCAGGAGAAATTGGCCACACACGATCGGGTCAACGAGGTCCTTCGGACGGTTTTAGGCGCCAAAGAGAAGAAGCGTACGCCCACGTCTCTCACAAGCAGGTCCTTCACTTCCTCGTGAACAAAGAATATGAAGCTAGCAAGTTACGCAAGAACTTGAACAAGGTGGTGGACCGTTTGGAGACGGAGGCTCGTCGTGCTGCTGATGCGGAACGCGTCGCGGAGGAAGCTCTAACTCAGTTGCGTAGGATCAACGACGGCAAGATAGATGCGGAGCGTTTGCTAGCCAAAGTAAGCGAAGAACTCAGGTTGTGGAAGTTCCAATTCAATCACGCGCAATCCGAGCTTTCTCGGGCTTTGGAGGTCGTGAAACTTGTCGAGTTTCAGCGCGACGATGCCGAGCAGGCAGCCTCATCCGCGCGGAGTACAGCCAGACAATTGCACGAGCTGAGAATGGTCAGCGACGCGATGGAAGAGGGCAAGAAGTTGGGCTACGAAGCCGGTTTCCGTCGTGCGCAGCAAGAGTTCGCAATGATGCACGGTACGACAACGGGAGAGGTATTGCGGGACCTCCGGCTGGATGACAGTTATTCTACGTCTCCGCCTGAGAATGCGCAGACTATACAGAGACCTCAAGAGTCGACGCAAAGTATTCGCGACCTCAACACTTCTCCCGTGGCGGTCCGTTCCCCACAACAATTCCGTATCCCCCACGATCCTATTCCCGGTGGCAACCCGCCTCTGTCCATGCCGGAGGCAATCGTCATGCCTCATCCGGATACCGCTCCTCCACGACGTCCATTAGAAACGGAACCTGTTCGCCAACCTCCTCCCCCTTCTCCCCAACTCTCCCTCTTTCCCATTGAAATCCCTTCAGCGTCGGCGCTCAATGTGCAGCCTCTTAACCGTCGCTCGCAACAATCTCGTCCTACTTCGCAGGCTCCGCCACCGTCAGCACCTGCAGTAAATCCTCCTTCTCAAGGTAGGCTCTCTGCACAAATCGCAGAGCAACTTCAACACTCCGCCGAAGAAAACGTTCCCCAGCCTCAACCCCGTCCGTCGTCGCGGCAGCGGCAGCGACCCCCGACCACGGAAAACGAGGATCGTCGCCCAACCTCGCGTGCGTCGGTTCGACCACGTTCCACCAGCATGCAAGAAGCTGTTCCACCGCTCCGAGCGCTCACTCCCGAGCAACCTCAGTACGAGCTCCCCCCAGACAACTACATCCCGTCTATAACGGAAGGCGGCGGTATCACGCTTCCGCCGCCGTTCCAGCTCTCTCAGCCACTATTGTCCGCGATGTCACCGAAAGCCCCGCCGGCTGAGCCGCATCGCACCCAGTCGTGGTATAATAATCGCGAGCAAGAGCAGCCAATGCCGCAGGGACAGAACCAGCAGGGACAGACGCAATCGTGGTATCAGCCGAAACGTCCACGGTCGAATGCTGGTTCCACGACGGGCCGTTCCGCTGCAGGGGGGTCTGTTTCTGGGCGCTCAACAGCGCAGGCTCGGCATGCTCGTCAAGCGTCTTTGGACTCGCGGTTATCGGCGGCGGGGGGTAAGGGGCAGAAGTACGCTGGGGGTGATCCGTACTCTGCTGCGGGTCTTGGAGCTATCAGCGAGGTGGATACGAGGAGTATGCGGAGTGGGAAGTCGCATCGGTCCAGGAGTATGCTTAATCATTATGGTGCGCCACTGGAATCGATGTCGAGGGATTCGTTGCTGGAGGCGGACCAGCCGCCACCATTGCCTGCGAAAGACGCGAGACATCAGAACCAGATGATTGCGGACGAGTTGAGGTATTCGGATCCGGATTTGGCGGAATCGTGGCGCAGGGAGGGGGCGAGAGCTGATGTGAGTGTCATTCTTTCTCTCCAGTTCGTTGTATTATGCATGCTGATTGCTGACCTGAATTGACGATAGCCTGGCCCCTCGATGAGTCGACCGCCGCGGAATGTGCGGGTTCCGGGGCACCTGCTCCCCGACGTCCGCCGTCACCCTCTGAAGTTGGGACGCCTCAGTTTGGGACGATTACTGTACAACCTCCGGTATGCATCTTTCTGAAGACTTCTCGACCTTGAGCTGACACTTCGCGCTAGTCACAACCCTCTTCTACCCACACGCCAATGGTCGACGCTCCCTATCAGCCGATAGATCAATACCTCAGTCCCAACTACCAACCGCATCCTCTTCCAGTCCCAGGCTTTATACCTCAAAGCGTCACTGTCCCCGCGCAAATCACCATGCCCGTCAACGCAGGCGCCAGTCCTTTCAAAGCAAAGGTCACCACAGGCCCTGACGGTTCCTCAATCATAGAATTCCCCGAATACCCAGGAGACGACGTGGTACTCGCCAACGTCCCGAAAGCTCTCGGGGGCAGGAGGTCGCGCGCTGGTTCCGTCTCTTCCCTGAATGCTGGGCGGGAACGGTCCCCCAGTCGTCATTACAGATCGTCTGATGCTGCTGCATTGCCGGTGAATGTCAGTGCGGTAGGGACGATGCTGACTGCAGGCCCGCCGCTATCGCACAAGGCGTCGAATGCGTCGCTGAGCTCGAATGGTTCGTACGCGCGATTCGACCGAAATTCGTATGTCGATCCGGCGTTTTGGGGGACGGACTCTGTTCCGGTTCCAGCACCCATACCTGTAGCTCCCCTTGCGCCGCGCTCGCGCAAGTCCTCCAATAATTCGGGGTCTGCGTTGTCGTATATAGGTTGATGGTTTAAATTTCTTTTTTCTCAGTTTTGGTTTTTAGATTTCATCGATGTTGCTTTGCTATCAATGTATCCTCATGGAAGATGTATTAAATTCACTTGTGTACCCATTCATCTATTCCTGTATTTTATCTCGTTTTTGCCATCGAACCGGGTCAAATACTTGATGAGCGTTTATGACTATTTACTGCCCATCAAGCCGGGTTGACTCTTGCGAATACGGTGGTAAGATCGTTCAGCATTCTTTGTCGGTCAACTCAAAACGATGACCATCTAATTTATGCTGCGTTCTGCTGTTCTCTTTCACCGCCGTAGAATATTGCAATCTTGTCTCGCAAACCAGCCTTCCTTTGTTCTCTTCGATCGGAGTCGAAAGGTTTCTCTCTCACAAACTCTACGCGCCGGCATGGACCCCGCAACCATCGCGAAGCGCCCTCATGAAGAGGAGGACGATGGGACTCAGAAACGCGTGAAAACAACCGAAGACACGGAGAAGGAAGAAGTCAATACTCCGGGAGAGGGGTCGGCGGATGCAGGCGAAAAGCCCAAGAAAACCCGCGACGGGTTTCCCAAAAATCTCAAGAACCGTAAAGGCAAAGAGAAGAACAGCAGGAATCCGACCCGCGATCGACGGGGGACGCGGAATCGTGAGGCCGCTGAGGGGGCGGAGGCTGCTGAGGGGGAGGACGAGGCAAGTGGGGAGCCCAAAGCGCCTAGGCTGCCTAAACGCATGCGCGCGTTGCTCATTGGGTTTTGTGGCTCAGGGTATAAAGGGATGCAGATGTGAGTTTGTCTTATTCTGATGTCATGCAATAATGCTGACCGAGTTTATAGTCAACAAAATGCGAAAACGATAGAGAATGCGTTGTTCGACGCTATGGTGCGGGCGGGTGCGGTTTCGCAAGACAATTCGGACGATCCTGTGAAGGTGCGCCGTTGTCTTATACGACGTGTAGTGTACTTCATTGTTCATGGACTCCTTAGGTTGGCATCCACCGCGCAGCACGCACAGACGCAGGGGTTCATGCCGCAGGCAACGTTGTGTCTCTCAAAATGATCACAAACGTCCCTGGTGTACCCGACATGACTGCGCGGATAAACGAAGAGTTGCCGCCAGAGATCCGGCTATGGGGGCATGTACGCTCCTCATCTGTAGCATCGTCTGAGACTGACTCTTAGGCACTATAGATTCGTGTACAGAACTCTTTCAATCCACGCACGTATGCCTTCCTATCTCTGTTTTCAGTCCATTGCCTAAATCGTTTTTTAGCCTATGTGACAGTCGGAAATATACCTACTTCTTTCCGACATACACTCTGATTCCACCAAAGCCGGGTTCCGCTCAATATAGAGCCTTAACGGAGCACGCCGCATCTCTCACCCCCGCGATGCCTTCTCCAATAGTGGACCATCCGTTCTGGGCAGACAGCGGTGACGATGCCGCTGACATGGCCCGTAAACGCGCTTGGAGGATAGACCTGGAGCAGGTCGCGCAGCTGCGTGTCACGGCGAAGAAATACCTCGGAACGCACAACTTCCACAACTTCACGGTTGATGGTGCGTTCAGCGATCGAAGTAATCAACGGTACATGAAGGACATGGAGGTGAGATGGGCTTCTTGCTCTAGAGAACGCGACTAGATATATCTCGTCAGATCGCCGATCCGGTGGTTTATGGAGAGACGGAGTGGATCAGCGTCCTCTTCCATGGGCAAAGTTTCATGATGCACCAGGTATGCCTGCATTTTGGTCTGTCGATGGCAAGCTAACCGCTGCGCAGATTGTGAGTTGACGCCTCGCCGAAGACGGTCGCTAACCGATGTGTCTTCAGCGCAAGATGATGAGCATCCTCGTACTCTCATGCCGCACAGGGACCCCAGCTCAGGTCATCGACGAGGTACTTCAGGTTCCGTTTCCGCAGAATCCGTGCTCAGTTCTTCAGCTCTATGGCCCGCGAGACGTCCTCATTCCAAAAATGCCCGCCCTGGGCCTCCTCCTCGAGGAGCCGCTCTTCGACACGTACAACCTCAAGGTCGCCCGAGGCAACGAGAAGGTCACGCCCGACCACGCGGACTACCGACCGCCCATCACTTTCGAGCCGCATCGCGAAGCAATGGCGGCGTTCAAGGAGAAGTATGTTTACGATAATATGCGGCGCGTTGAGGACCGGGATGGACTGTGAGTGTCTGCTATCCCCGCCTACCTTGTCGTCATTATTGTTATCTTGGCTGACTGGGTGAGTAGATTCGACGCCTGGATCCGGATGGTCGATGCCTATGGCGGGAATGATCTTCTTTACCTGAATCCGAAAGGCACCATCCCGCAAGCGGCTGTGATCAAGCTCCGAGAACGACACCGTAAGGGTGGGTTTAAGGAGAAGAAGCTCTTTGATGCGACGAGTTTCCCGGAAGCGCAGCAGAGCTTGGGAGCGGAAGAGGAAGATGAGGATGAGGAGGCGATGGAGATGGATAAGCGGAAACGGATTGACACGGAGGGCTAATGCTTGAGCTTGAAGGGTAAAAAGCGGAGGGATGGAATTCAGACTATACTGA
Organism: Favolaschia claudopus; assembly: GCA_037176885.1. Lineage (NCBI taxonomy): Eukaryota > Fungi > Basidiomycota > Agaricomycetes > Agaricales > Mycenaceae > Favolaschia > Favolaschia claudopus. The sequence continues at coordinate 627,160 of JAWWNJ010000063.1, read as the reverse complement.
GGCGGGAAGGTCGTATCTTGTGTAAATTTTGGCTAGCCGCGCCGACAGAGGCTGGCTGTGTCGTGGCTATACCGATGACCGCAACTCTATGAGAGATTACGGGCCGTCTCGGGGGGGAAAAGTGCCTCTCAGCAGCCAGATGAAGGACAAGAAGGATCATATTAACTGCAACCCGTCTACTCACAAATACAGATAGATCAGCACAACGTTATGATTGGTACTTCCGCATTGTCTGAATGTCTCGTAGTAGCGCCTCCAACCGGTCATCGTCTATTTTTGACTAAACTGAGGAGGTAGCGACGATGAGAACTGGCTTCGAAGGCAGACGGTACAAAGATACCTTGGAATCACGCTTTTGGCCTCATCGGCAGTGGCAGGACACAGATTTGCTATCTGTGCCGTCTCAAACTGCGTTAGTGGCAGGTTCTCGCCGGAGGGTGCTAGTGAATGTGAGTGAGTGCTTTCGAAACACCGGAAAACGACACACTCTCGGACAGCACTAGCCGAGTCGGTCGTGTTGAACTTGGTGAACGTTTTCACATACTCCAAAGTCTTGTTGTACACCCTATACTATGTATTGGCCCTCCGCAAGCGCGTTACCATTTCTGAGAACGTACTTGGTGTCCGGGGCATCCTTGTCTCGGTTTTCAAGGAGATACTTGACCTCCGAGATGAGGAGACAACCTGCGTTATTGAACTCTACACGAAATTCGAGATGAACGGTCGGCTTCTGCTCTCAAAGATCAGCGTAAGCACCGGGTCCGAGTTTCAGCGCAGATGCGTCCTCCTCCTCAGTCTGATGACGATTTCTGAAAGATTTGGTAGCCATAAAGCAGATCGGACACTCTTATTCCAAAATTCGGGGTTTTTGTTGGCGCCAAGGAAGACTGTGGCAAGGCTAAAGAGTTGAGAATGAGAGAGGAAGAGCAGACCGTTGTGACTGTGTGACCGTGACATGTCATGACTGGGTGTGGGAAATTTCGGTATATTTCGGTAAAGTTCAACCATGGTTCAACTTTTCAACTGAGTACTTCAAAGTTCAATTGTGCGAAAGCACTTGAAGAGGCAGCGAGTATATTGTCGCAATATTTTGAGACTCGTGATTTGTTGGGCCTCAGATCCAGATGAACCACGGCTGCATACATTTTCTGGGTTGAAGAGGACTCCGCTTGAGATCCGCAATTGACAGAACCAGCGATTTTACAGAATCTGGTCCCACATACATAACAGTTAAATACTCCCAACAACTCAGAACCCTTAAAGATGGCCGCAGACTAGATATCCGACTCCTGTAAAGCTGTTAGCATAGCTCGCATAATCCGCTGATTTTCTTTCGTACCTTTCCATATGAGCGGTTTCCAGTGTCGTATGCAGTTTCAGACATTTGATGCATGCGTATCACCATGTCTGTCTATTGTGAGCTGGGTTAGTATCGCTAGCATTGCGAAGCAGCTTGAACGAAGGAAGTACATTCTGTCCTGCGTTCGTAGTTGAATTGAATCCCAGTGCAGTGCCAGGAACTGCACGGAAGCGCGTCCTTCCGTTGAGTCTACATACGTAGTTGTTGAATAGTCAGAGTCTGCCAGACGAAGGCACTTACGATGCATAAGGGAATTCGAGAACACTAGAAGAAAAAAATTAGTCTCAAAAACGAAACAGCTACAGATCAACGTTACATTTCCCTTGGATCAAGAAGAATACCAGCCAAGATACTGATAATATGTTAGAGGAGGGAGCTCATTGGTACTAGTTCACGAACAATCATGCCGCCGGGACAAGAACTATTCATTTGACCTTCAATTATCTATCACTGTTGCATTCCAGTGAAATCACTCACAAGTACTAGTTGCATGACTCCCGATAATCTGCGGCCGAATCGAATCAGAGGCTGCAAATCCCCATTTTCAAGCGTAAATTAAACCCACGTCGTGAGCAGCGTCGTTTCGACCGTCCAAATGATGAGCGTATCCACCATACCGCGCGTCCTAGATCCGAGACTCAATTCTGCTCAACGCAAGGAATTCGAAATGACTGCTCACTGTTTGAAGTCGGTTTTTCTTCGGTCCCATAGATAATAAATGAGCGAAGCAGCGACGATGATATCGACGGCCGGGCCAATCGAAGATACAACAATAATTTCCCAATTGAAGGTCGTTGTGAGGAGAGTGAAGATAGGTTTTTGCGAAAGCTTCCCAAAAAGAAGCATGTTGAACCCGAGTCGCGCCAAATTCATTGCGCAGCATATAAGTGGCACGAGCCATTTCCCCGAGAGAACCTTTACGCGATATACGAAAAATGTCTAGGAAATAGATCAGGATCACACTTCTCACCGTAACGGCTTTGAACTCACTTGTACAGAAATAGCGATCAAGGCATTGAAAAAAATGGGAAAGACCATGGAGAGTGGAGGCGCCAGGATATGTTGGGGGCGACCGTAGAATGTAACGGTGATAACATACATCTGGAGAGACGAATAATTAAGATAACTGAATGAAATTAAACGGGTCGCGTACCGCATGCCAAGACACGATTGTGTATCCGAGTTCAAGGAGCCTTGGTTATCGACATGACTGTTGAGCTACGGAAGAAAAAGCTGAAAGGTTGAGCTCACCAAATTGCTCCTACCTGCATGTTGTTATAATTAAATTGGTATATGAGGCACGATATGTTATTTGAAACCCACCAATCCCTTGAGCAGGACAGAGTCCTTTGGAAATTGAGTGTAGTAATTGTACGTCTGTAGACTCTCGATCCCAAAGAGCCAAGTCGCCACCACCAGCGCAATTTGGATGTCACCGAGGGTCCCGTCGAGCGCAGGAATCGGAGGAGGCGCAGGGGGAGAAGCAGACATCGTGGATGAGCTGGGACAAGACCACGGAGAAATTCACCATGTCCTCTCTTAAGATGGCTGACATGAGTACGGTAGTACGGCAGGACAAGCTCCAACAAACTTTTCAAAGTTGACAAGGCATCGACCCGAGTTTGAGTCAACCACTTGAAAGCAATCAGCTGTTGGAGGGGAGTATGTTCAAGGTCATATGGTTCCACACTAATAGAACAGCGGGCCCCGGGGTTTGTGTGCGAAGGCTCGCGCTACTAACCAGAATCAAGGAGAGATTGAATTGAGGCTCGGAAACAACGGAATGGGCCGACCTTTCAATCGACTCGGTCAGAGTCGAGCTGGTTCAACAACAAGATAGCTTATCCCCGTAAGGAACGACAAGGGAAGTCAAACAAACGTCGCGCTGATTAGCAGGCGTCCCGGTCTCGGATAATCGCAGTGCCATCGCGCTGACCTCTCTCAGCTCCCGACGTCTATCTGATTCTCCAGATCTTCCTTAAAAATAGATCAAAAAAAACTTTAGAATCTCCGAGTCGTATATTCAACCATGTTGAACTTGAAGTTTGAACGCATCACTTTCTTCTAGTCTGAAACAGTGTTACTTCTCCACCTTGACTCAACGTCAGAGCAACTTGAAGGCTTCTCTCAGCTCGTCGTACGCGTGCTTTAGTAAAAATCTCCAAACTCATCGCATAGTTGTTGGGAACTGCCTATAAATCTGGGGTCCAGATCGATTCGAATGTTGCATTTGCATTTGCATTTCATCTTCAAGTCTATCATGCGTCTATCAGTTGCTATCCCAGGCGGCAGGGAGTGAATGAAAGAATACCACCATCTCTGACATAAACACCACTCGCACATGCGAGCTGTCGGCAGGTCAGGTTCAGGGCGAGTCAATCAATGAACAGTAGTGATATAAGATTGGGGCTTCATTCCATCGACCAAGGTCCTGGCGCCGCCGTCAAGTAGAAGAACCACAAGTGTCCCTTGTTCACATCTACCCCAGAATACAAAAATACATACAAAATTTGATCTAAAGAGCGCGTTGCGGTTCAAAGTTTATACTCCCTCAGGCCGTCGGTGAAATGCTTCCAGTTAGCATCCGACAGGATAGGCACCTGCGAATATGCCTCAGCGCCAGTCCGCTCCAACCAATCATCCAAACAAGGAAGCGCAGCAGACACGGCCTCATTCAACGCTTTATCCTGCTTCGCACTCCCGAAATCGGCGTGCTCAGCATACCACGCTGAATCCAGCATCACCGTGGACGCGAGGTACAAGCCTGTGATGGTCTTGTCGAGATTCGCATCGATCGCGGCGTCGTAGGCCATCCGGTGCCCAATCGCCCGCACGATGACCTCGCTCTTGGGGAGGACTAGGTTATTGAAATCCGCGCTCCGGTGCCCGCCGACTTGATTGAGGATTGCTCGATTTTCCGCGAAGAGGCCGTCTTCGTGACGAGCGAGCGCGCTGGAGGGATGGGTGGATTTCGGGACGTTGGTAACGCGCTTGAAGCAACTCGGATGCCAGTCCTAGAGAGAGAGTCAGAAACGGCAATGAGAAATTCAAGATCGATACTGACGGATACAGAGACCCCAGTACATCCCCCTCCGCGATGGAAAGTCCCAAAATTGATGCCTAGATTGACCTTCAACGTCGGAATCACAGCGTGTTGAAAGTGACCTACGTGCTGAGAACAAATTTCGTTGTGCGCAAACAAGCCCTGCGCACCACATCGAGACGAAAGCACCAGCGTTGCCGTCTTCGAGTGATCGACGAGCGTAGCTTTCACAATAGTAGCCCACGCCTGCCGCACCCGCAAATCGACACTCGTATCCGTGAAGTTTGCCAGCGCAACCTTGAGAAACGCTTTCGCAACAAAGGTCTGAGCCAGGGTAATCAATATCGGCGCATGCTGCGTTCTGAAGAAGAGAATTGGAATGCGCTTGGAGCTGTTCGGCACCCCGACCGTCCGGACGCTGACTGTATCGCCCCGCGATGTACGCAGACCGCTCCATGGCAGGGCAGCACGCTCGCGCCGAGCGCCATTCCTCCCACAGAAGTCCGCCAGATGGTGTCCTGATAATTCGCGCGGATTAACGCGAGATCTGCCGATCGCGAGCCAAGCGGGCCGAGGAGCGCGTGAGAAGGGAGCTTGACGTGGGTGAAGGATGTGATTGAGTGATAGACAGGCGGCGCGCCTTCTCGAGGCGGCATGAGTCTGCTTTCGTGAGTGGAGGTCTGGAAATACGACGGGGGGGCTTACTTTGCGGTGATGCCGGGCATCATGTTTGTTGCCGTCGTTGAAAGGGAGCACAAAGGGTCGGATGCCAAAGTTTTGGCCCTTCACGACGAGCTTCGCAAAGACGACGCCGACTGCGGGGACGCCACATGGGCTGGTGGGAGGCATGATTCTAGCATATGAGATTCAAATCTCTTCGATGTAGATGAAAGGACTCGCTTGGAGGCACCGGGATTGGGTGAGTGCAGGTCGAATCCGCCATCGGGGGAGGGCCGTGGCGGTTGTTTCGATGTTGACTGCATCTAAGCCATGAGCCACCTCCTGTCGCAGAGGTCAGCGAGCTCAAAGTAGAGTAAAAGAAGAGCACAACCGTCAAGCAATAATGCGCACTGTTATTGCGTCAGATCCAGACATTCAAGGTCAGAGAAGCCACGCACATGACTCTGAAGGAGAGAATGTCGTCGACAAGGCGCTTGATTGTAGGCTGCTTCAAGTGTTTGACGAGAGTGCCTGCGACAGACAACCTTAAATATAAGCAACGCCTCGGGAGCATGAGCAGATGAAGACTTACCAGCTGCAAGATTGATTTGAATGGTAACAAGAGTACCAGCACCGGTGTCCATAGCCATAGCGCGATCTGTGTGCATGTCCCAAAATGGCTGGGTGAGTGTCGCAACATCGTGCACGGTCAAAGCTAACAAAAGTCAAACAGTATTTCCCCAGGACTATGAATACAGACCCACCATAAGCATCTACAATAGCTTTCGCGCGTGCCACAGAAAGTTGTACTCGCTGATCATAGGTAAGATAGCCCTCGAAAGGTTTGTCCGAAAAGAGTGGGTGGTGGGGTAAGGCCTTGATAGCCTCGCGCCGAGAAAGGAGCGGGGAAGGGTAGGAGAGTCCTCAGTCGTGTAGTTTTCCATCTTCCGTTGTAAGAGTGTGTGGAGGGTGTTCGGAACAGAGAAGCGGGGAGGAGCAAACGCATCTTATAATTATGTTGGTAGCCATTAAACTGATATCAAATCAGCAAGGTAAACCGATGATACCCCTTCGTGAGCTTATTGAGTGGCGATGAATGATTGAGGCAGGGCATGGGTAATATTCATCGGCCGGTTACACGTTGTCGGAATCTACAAACCAGTCGTGTTAAGACAGACCCGGCCAATTCTAGCTTCAGAATCACCGCAATAAGTCCTCTGTATTGCCCTCCAATTTCGAGCGTACCCATTCAGATCATGAGAATGGTAAAAGCCCGAGAATAACGTCGAGACTCGAGACATCCCAAGGGCGGCCGGCAGAGCGTCCCGTGCTCGATACCGCGCTGGATTATGCCAAAGCTCGCGTGTATTGCTCTAAGGGCAAGCCAGTGAGCTGCATGGTATTGCAATCAAGAGTTTCGCCTGGTTTCGCCAGCTCAGTTGAGTTGCGTGGCAGGAGGAAGACAAAAATTGATCACATCATGATATTCCCACGTCCAAACGACCATCTCCCGCTACCATCGCCATGCGTCTGAGCTCATTCCTGTACTTTCTTTCACGAATTCAAAAGGTATTTTCTCCGAGATACCGCCAGAAACGGAGATGATCCATTCCCAGGCTACCTTGAACGGCATGCATTCGACCCTAGTCGGGCCACTGGCATTCAAGTTCACAAGCAACCTCAGCCTGAGATGCACGACGGAGTGAAGAGAAGTGGATCAGTAAGGGCTTTCGGTATAAGGCATTTCCCAACTACATAAGTTATTATTCTTTCACATCTCCACAAGAATCTCATCCCCTTTACCCTGAATTTCATCGAGAGAACTGTACCCCGAAATCCCCAACGTTGTGTCCAAATCTGCTAGAGTATGCTTCAAGACCTGCTCGATTCCCTCTTGGCCAGCGACTATGCCGCCATAAAGCCATGGCCGACCCACTGTCATGATATCACGGTTCCATTCAAGATTCGGAGTAGTACACAGATTCAACATACAAATGACGGCCTGCGCTCCGAGAGCCAACGCTTTCAAAATGTCGGGGCCTGTACGTATACCGCTGTCGAATAGTATAGTGACCCTTCCCTGTTTTTATTTTTTTCGTGAGTAACTCATCCATTATTGAAGATAGGGAGCCAGGATCAGACGCACCGAACTTTGTGCGGCTTTAATCACTGGCGAACGCATAATTCGTGCCAAGGCGTACAACGAAGGGATGGCGCCGTCGACTTGGCGTCCGCCTTTGAAAATTATAACTCAGCAATAATGCCACCAAGCTAATAACGTCGAATGAGCAAACAAACCGTGGTTCGAGACTATAATTCCATCGACACCGTAGTCGAGACATTTCTCGGCATCGGACACGCTTTGAATACCTTTGAGGAGTAGTGGCCCCTCCCAGTGCTCTCGAATGAATCTGAGCTCTTCCCATGTATGGAACTGGCCGTTGTTGCATTCCTTGAGCCACTCCATCCCCAAGTACACCGCATCCTTCACGTCCTGAATCAAGGATGAAAACTCCTCATTGCTGAACCAATTATCAACTCACCTTGTCCCAGCCACGAAACGTCTATCCATATCCCTCGAGTCGTACGGAAACTTCGGTCGATTTCCCACAAGAGGCTCGCGTCCCAATCGTGCCATGAACACAGGATCGGAGATCCCAACTTGAACTCCGACGCCATGAGCAAACGGCACGTACGACTCCTGCAAATCCCTTGGGCGCCAACCCATCAACATCGTGTCGAGGGTCACGACAAGCGCAGTAAACCCGCTCGCTTTGGCTCGGCCTAACAAAGAGAGCAGCACCTCACGTGTCGACGGCCAATAAAGCTGAAACCACCGATGTCCATCACCGTTGGCTTCCGCTACATCTTCGATGGTGCGGGACGCCGCTGTACTCAGTATGAACGGAATCCCTAGATTCTTGCCAGCCCGCGCCGGGGCGAGCTCCGCGTCCTCCATGAAGATCGCTTGCGTACCAATCGGTCCGATGAATATCGGGGAGGGATGCTTGACGCCGAAGATTGTGGTCTGCAAGAAACGAAGAAAACGGAGAAAAGCTGAAGTTGGAAGAGTGAGTTTTGATGCAGATAAATTGATTCGCACCTCAAGAGTCCGAGTCGTCGCGTCAATGAGCATACGCGGCACGATTCTGTATTTTTCAAACGCGGCGAGGTTGGCACGGTAGGTTGAATTGGTGCCCGCGCTCCCCCCTGCATACATGAACGCGCCTGATCTGACTGTGAGCGATCACTCCAGTGAGATATTTGATTCCGACCTGGGTATTCCTTGAGCTTTTCCTTCGCCTTAGCTTCTATTTCTTCAAAGTCGACGGTTCCAAGAGGTTGCGGCCCTCGTCTGCCCACGTATACGCTGAACATGTAGGTGCTCCATGGGCTCTTGGTAGTCGGAGTAGCAGCCATTGTCAATGTTACAAGTCAGACGCAGAGATGATGATGGTATATCTATCAGTGAACTCGGGAAACCGTCACAAGCACTCAAAATGCGATAGACGATCGTGTCATGAATCGGGGGCGATTTCGAACATGCAGTAAGATCTGTATAATGTGAACAATCCACGCGGTGTCGCGATCTAATAGACAGACGCCATCTGTCCCGAACTCAACAGTTCACAAGATTTCAACCGTGGGAAACTTGATGTCTAACTACGGACATAAAAATAGGGATCAGCGTGGTTCACGACGAACTACGGACAGTGTGGTTCACCGCGCCGTTAATCTCTTCTCAGGATTTCGGGAGAACCGCGAATCTGATTCAGCGACATTTGTTTCCGGCATTCCGGACTGGCACAATTTTTCCGAGAACGAACAGAATCATGATCCTCATGTAGACAAAAAAAAAGGCACCATGGCGGCATCGGAGAAACTGCACCTTGCCCTTAACCGTGATTTGTAGTTCATCTAATTTGAAATGATACGGTAGCTCGATTTTTGTGCCACATGTGGTCACTGTGGAGGGATTTCTAATTCTATTCCGAGTCGTTTTCCGACCCTCGGAAACGAAGGAAATCGCGCAATGGTTGTTTATAATTTCGTGCAACTTTATTCGAGTGAGGATTCGGCCACATTTTTGAGTGTTGCTCGAGGTTGCCCGTCAGTCAACCGTCAGTCCTTATCTAATTAGATTCCGTGGATCAATGATGTAAGATCCTCGGCAGCTGATCATCACGAAAATGAAAAATCCCACGGTTGAATTTCTCCGATAACACTGGGCTGGCAGCGGGCCGCCCGAATACCCATCACCTTTAATCGGCGAGCGTCCCTCATACAACGGATGTATGGAAATGTATCCCCATACGCCGAGTCTCAATTCAATCCTCGATGCTAAAAAGCTTATTAACCTCCCCGTGTCACGGCAGCCACAATCAAGGGAAACAAGCTTAAGCACCCCGCCTTCGGCAGGGCCGGCTCGCTGCGCTCGCGTCCCTCCCTACGGCTGGTGCACAGCTTGTCGGGGCTCCGCCCCAAACCCCGGGTGTTTTTTTTTGCTGGATTCTGTGCCCACGGCGCCGCACTGCCGCTCGTTGAACTCGCGGCGCGCGGCGCCGGGGACCCCGTGATTTTCTGTCAAAAGTCACGTTACTAACGTCACCTTGTGTTTTCATGTATAGGATGGCATTCAATGAATTGACGGGCCCTGGACTAATGATACAAATACAAAACAATGGGCGCCTGACGATTCACGGAAGAAAACGGTTCAGTTTGAAATCGAGGCTCATCGCGGTTCACCGTGCCCAGATCATCACAAATGTAGGCCGACCTCGGTGCGATTACAGCAATTAAGTTATCTTCGATGACGGATTCAACATTGTAAAGGAGCGGTAATTGTTCAATCTTCATTGACTAAGATTCATTCTGAATAATACATCTTTTAGTACCCCAAGATCAACTACAACTACAAAAGGCTGCGCACTGGAGGCGCAAAAGGCTGCGCACTGGAGGCGAACAGAGCTTGTTCAAGAGGTCAGAGACCGTCGTTGCAACAACATCTGGCATCTCTTGCATAATCTGCACGACCATCCGTCAATGGGGAGATCCGTAAATAAAACGACAAAACTCACAGTATGGCCAACATCGGGGATTGTCGTAATTGAAGCCACGTTTCTTCCTTTGCTCTTGTCTACTACACACTCGTGAATGACCTGCGGCCTAAACGGAATCAATATTAATTGAATGCATGTTGCACCGCAGGTAACACTTACATAAGATCCACCGTCTCGCCAAAGACAACGTGAATGGGAACACGAGGGGAGAGTTTTGATATCTGCTCGACGGCGTCCCATGTGTTCTTGAGGTTCACTTGGAAGGCCAGCGCTTCATGAATCATGGGGCATGAACGAACGACGCAAGGTTTCCCCTCCTTGTCCTTTCCGCTTGTCAAGGCGTGTTCCTATCCGTTTTTTAGTATTCAAAACCACAGTATGAAGTGTAAAAGAAACCACAGCATGAATTTGAAGTGTAAACTCACGGCGAAAAGCGCAACGATGCGTGGATCCCAAGCGTTCCACGGGAACCTACCCATGAAGAACTTCAGCGCAGCCTCGCGGGTGGCCCAGACGTCTCGTCGATGTTTGACGGCGTTTGTTACCATGTCGAAAGCAGGTTGGATTTCGTCTTCGCCGCTGGCTTTCCAAGTGTCCTCGTCCATCATTGAGGGTTCGACCAAGATTATGCCGTTGTATGGACACTTGTTGGCAAAGTCAAAGTCAGAGTCGCGAGTGGAGAGTAGCCTGACGACGTTATCAGTTCTGGATTTCAGATAAGAAGTTTTGATCAATCAAGACTTACAGCCCGACGGTGCCAGACGAGTATCCGACGCCGTAGAGTCGATGTCCGGCGACGTGATTAGATTTCAGGAAATTGGCGATCGCGATACCCCACAGATTGAGAGCTGCCACACAAACGGAATGAGTCTAGATGACACTTCTTCACTGTTAATAGCAAAGATAACCAACGTACGAGCGGATTCTGCATCATCTTGCAAGGAGTTCTGGTTGAGAACGGCCGACTCTCCGTGGCTCTGCCAATCTAGAGCCCAAGCTTCTCTGATTTGCGGGAGATTCGAATTCGAGCGGGAGGAGGAATGTATCGCGAAGAGTTTCTCTAAAGTCGGCTCCCATTGCTCTTTGTCTATAATATCCGCCGAAATTTTAGCAACGAATGCTCCGACAGCCTATCGAAGAAGAGGGACATCTCACGTTGGCCCAAACCGTGAAACATCACCAGAGTAATTCCAACGCTCTGTATCGCTCCGGGAGCCGTGTAGCGTTTTGCTGCAATACTGAGCGGCTTTCCGGTTGGAGTGGGCGGGCTTGGAAGAATGAACGACTCGATGTTCAAGGTAGGAACGTAGGTTTGAGATGTCGGTTGGAGAGCGGTAACCATGGGGCCGACGGTGGAGATGGTGTCAGATTGAGGAAAGGATTTATCTTGGAAGGAAATTGTGAAGCCAGGTTAAAGGCGTATGGGAGGCGGCCGCGATCGAAAGCAGGAAGAAGACACGGTACAGCCCTGTGGCGAACATGATATGATTCCGGCAAGGCGGGTCGCGGTCTTCTCGATCCGTGATGAGAGAGAGGGCTGAGTATGAGAGAGGCTGATGGAGGCAGGGTCTTGTGTGGGTGTGTGGAAGGCTCGGCCGTTCCGGCCGACTCGACTTTGCGCATCTGGGGGTCAGGAAAGTCGACTCGACTCGACTTTCCGGAACACGGCAACGGCCGAGCCTGCACGCCAAGGCCACCAAAGGTCCGGAAAGGAGACCAAAAGCAGCCTAAGCGGAGCTAAAACAAATGGGAAACGGGAGGAGGGCGGGAGAGAACGCGTATAGAAGCGAGAGAGGACGAGCGAGGTGCTCTGCAGCGTCGACGCGCTGGCAGGAGAACGTAGCGATCATAATCGTACCGATCTGATCATGTCGGCATGAAGCGGCAGGATCGGCATCCCTTGACCGCCTTACCTCTCACTAAGCCGGCTTGTGCCTCGTCTGTCTTAGCTCACACAAACCGACACGTTGGTTGATAGTAGAATCGCCGAGCCCCGATTCCCGAGCTTCCTAACTGACACCAACTGGCAGATGCTGATACAGAGCACCCATCATCTAAATTGAACCAACTCGAGATCAGAATGCAGTTCGGCCTTTCTTCATACAATCTTCATATCAGCTTTTCTTCCCGCTTCCATTCCTCTCAAACTGCGACGCTGTGCCAGCAGTACGTGTGAAGGACAAGGAAGGACCCTTTCTGATCTATCAGCCGAGAGCGCCGGGTCAGCCAATCAACCCGCATTGCCTTCATGGCTGGCAGCCTCGTCGGAGCCACCACATCCCTCTAAGCCCCCTCATAACCTTTGGGCCGTCTTCCCTCAGATCATAACGATGGAGCCCGAAAAACCCACTCAGGTTCAACGCGACTGGCGGTTCTGGATGATCTTTATGTGCGTTATGTTGTCTCAATTCATCACGGCTCTCGAATTGGTGAGGGTTTCACGTTGAAGCCGTATTTTGGCTGATTGTGAGCAAACCCAGTCTGTTGTGTCTACCGCGCTCCCTACCATCGTGAACACGCTTCACGGAGCTCAATTTGTTTGGATTGGTTCAGGTTAGCCGCCGAGTACATGTTCTGTTACCCTTCAAACGCTATATCCTGCTTGATTATAGCATATACGCTCTGCTCTACCGCTTTTGTTCCGCTCAGTGGAAGCCTTGCTGAGGTCTTTTAATTATTTCTGTCATGGGACGAGTGCGCTCATATCCAAGCTAGATATTCGGTCGCAAGCTGCTCATGTCAGGGTCTATCGTGATATTTGCGATTGGAAGCGCTCTGTGCGGTGCGGCGACTACTTTGAACTTCTTGATCGCGGGAAGAGGTATGTTGGCAGACGAGCAAACCGATACTATGGTGCTGATAAATTTCAAGCCGTTCAGGGATTGGGTGCCGGCGGTTTGGCTTCCTTGTGTCATATCATCCTTTCGGACCTCGTCCCATTGGAGGAGAGAGGAGTTTTCAACGGGCTAATAGCCATGTGCGTGATCTCGAAATGATGGCGTGCAGAATGAAACTAATTGTTTCCATAGAAGCTACACAATTGCCAATGGAATTGGACCAGTAGTGGGTGAGTCGATAGCAAACAGCATTATTATAACAGAGTTGGAACTTCTCTTTGACAGGTGGCTCGCTGGCTCAGAAGGGGCAGTGGAGATGGATTTTCTGTGCGGATTACCTTCTCTCCCGTTAAAACGACTGCTAAATCAATCACTTTGTCTCATAGATCTCAACATTCCGATATGCGGCGTGACACTTGCCTTGGTATCTCTTTTCTTGAACCTCCGCACGCCTCCCGGCTCGTTCGCAGCAAAAATCAAGAAAATTGATTTCATGTTCGATTTTTGTTTCAATTGAAGATTCTGATCGACGCTTATTCAAACCGTAGAGGAAATATTCTCGTTGTGGCGTCCACTACCTCGCTCATGATTGGCTTGACGTGGGGCGGTGTTCAATATCCGTGGTCGTCCCCTCGCATCCTCACGAGCCTCATTCTCGGATGCATTGGTTTAGGGGCATTTTTGTTCTACGAGTTCACGGTCGCGTCCAATCCCATCGTAAGTTCAGTCAGCCTTTACCGTGATGACGATGAACTGAAAATTGAAATGCAAAACAGGTGCCGCGGGGACTTCTTTCAGCTCGTACATTGCTAAGCGGATTCATTCAAACCTCCATGCTCTTCATCGTTCTCATTTGTCTGCTATGTGGGTTTAAATTCATTCACATTTTTTCTGATGTCCGTTATAATTAATTGACACCAAAAAAAAAAGATTACATGCCCGTGTACTTTCAAGCATGCATGGACGCCTCGCCCATCGCCTCCGGAGTCGACATATTCGGTCTCGCATTCAGTGTCGCGCCATCCGCCCTCCTCGTCGGCCTCTCCATCGCCAAATCGCGTCAATATCGGCCCCAAATATGGGTTTCGTGGTCGCTCGTGATTATCGGCACAGGATTGTTCACGACACTCACCGTCGACAGTTCAAGAGCAAAGGCCATTGGGTTTCAGATTATCCCGGGAATGGGTTTGGGTATGATGACAGCGGCGGTGTTCTTTCCTATTCTCGCACCATTGCCGGTTGAGTCCAACGCACACGCCATTGCGCTGTACACCTTTTTCCGCAATTTTTCGAATGTTGGTTGCATGCATTCAAGTTTGAAAATCGTTTCACCTCCGCTGAGCCTTCTTTCTAGATCATCGCAGTCACCGTCGGGGGCACCGTCCTCCAAAACGAGCTCGCGAAACGGCTCCCTGCTGATTTCTCCGTCCAATTCCCTCAAGGCGTCGCCATCGCCTACTCTATCATCCCGCGCATCCGAACGCTCCCCGAGCCGCTAAAACGCCAAATCCGAGTGGCGTTCGCCGACAGCCTGCGTGTCGTCTGGCAGGTGCTCATTGGTGTTGCGGGAGGGGGGTTGCTGGCTAGTTTGGCGATGAAAGGGCTACCGTTACACACAGAGGTAGATAAGAAGTGGGGGATTGAAGAAGCGAAAGTGGCTACGGTTGCTTTGGAGGATGCGGAGATGGGTGATATCGATGTTGAGGGTCGCACTAAGACGCATCGCTTGGAGAGTTCGCAGTGAAACCGGTCGAGAAATTGTACACTTTTTGTATGCACTGTAGAAGTGCTAGAGTTTGTTCATGAACTTTTCCTGTACATCTTGTAATCCTGACCCAACATCGTGCCACTGCGCCACGTATGTCTCGAACAACAATTGATACAATTTTGCGACGGACTCTTAACAATTCCGACCACTGGACAAGTGAGCGATGCCCATTTTCGATAATTTGAAAATCCGACACGTATATTTGAACCGCTTCTGGATCGCAGGCACAAAGCTGTAAATTGGCAACGCGCATTACGCGTCAATTGAGCCCGAAACGCGACAACGTTGATACTCACGTGCTCGTGCACTTTAGTTTCGGTACCGGGTCACGCGTGTGACAAGCCTCGAGTTACTTTCTTAACTGCCAACTTGCCTCATGGCCCTCAACTTGTCAGTCCGCTACATATGTTGTCTTTTGATGTCCTCTCTCGCCTCCACTGGAGTCTGACCTACAATTCAGAACTTTTCGGATTATTTTCGTGTGCCTTTTCATGGAAATCAGAACATTGAAAGTAATCGCTTGGCCGCCAGTGCTGGTGCCGCGTCGTATTGCCAACATCTTATATCCTCCTGTGTCAACGGAAGTATTCAGTCAATCAAATACGATCCCCGACTTTGCCCTGAATCGTTTCGGTATCGACAATAACGAGGTAGGACGAAGGTTTCGAGGCAGCTTTTTTTCGGTCGTGAAGTCTTTCGGACCAAGCTTTGGTCCTGCAAGGCATTTATCGCCAGTGGCCGAGATAACCAGGAAACAGGCCCAGGCGTCGCCACCGCCCTGAAGAGCATTTCCAGAGGGGTCGAGGATCCACTTGAAGGACAGGAGACTACCAGCACTGCGTCCAATACATTTAAGGGACCAACAATGCTGGTCGACTTGGCCTGAACGTCGTCTGCCCGTGGTTCTGCACAACTCGCTCTTTATTTTCTACTGCGTGCACTTACTGTTCGTCCGCTTGTCTTGCAACTCGGTTGACGTTCAACAATTAACTACTTGTCACTTTGCAGTTAATACGCTCTTTTTCGCGTCCCACGACATTTATAATGCACTCCACCGGCCCAATGCCACTGGGTATCTCAGCCCATCGTCATAGTCTTTCTCCCTCTGTCGCTTTGAACTCTGCGCCGGTATCAGATTGGTCACGCATGTCCAGTGCAAAAGCGCGCCAGTCGAGCCTGAATAGGCGTCACAGCAGTCTCAATCTCGTACGAAAGCCGTTCCATTCGTCACCGCTTGCGGGGCCCGTCTTGTCATCTGAAGATGGTCCAGAAGAGGAGAGAAGCCACTCTCGTTCATCCTCCACTCCGACCTTGCGCTTCCGGACACTATCTCACCCTGCCCCTCTCCCTGCCTCTTCGCCAGCCGCAGCGCCTCGGCATCCGCCCAGACGCTCTTCTTTGCTCGCAATCGTCAAACGCCCACCTCTGCCGTATCCTCCGCCTCCGCTTCCTGCGTTGCCTCGTGGTGCTGCCCCGCCCAGTATCGTTTCCGCTACCAATAATTGGGCTCCGTCGCCACCTTTGTCTCCTCAGCGCCATACTCGCTCACGCTCACGAAGCTTAATCGGCGGCTCCAATTTTACGATAGATTCCGCCGGGTCCGCACCTGTGCTGCCGAGCTTCCCCCGTGCATCGACGACACCGCCACCGAGCCGACTTCCCACCCCGAATACCAACACAGGGAATTTAAAACAAGTACCCAACCACCTTAGGAAAGTCAGCGAAGATCACTGGCTTTCTACGATCCCACCCCCTCGCTTTTCGCGGTTGGGTCTCGCTGCACCCACTGTCGTGCTGCCCGTCCCCGCGCACACGTCCCAACGAAAATCATTGCGTGGCGAAGGCGGAAAGCGTGTATCTCTCCTTCCTTTGGCCCCAATGGCTCCACCACGCAGCAGCAGCCTCCTCAACCCAACTTCAGGGTTCACTCATGACGCCGACCCGATTCCCACATTCTCCCCCGTCACTCCCCCGCGCAGCAGCGGCCTAATCCAGACGGACCCCCTGTTTTCCGCGAGCACTTCGAGTCCACCGCCTCTCACTCGCAGCCATAGCCGCTCCTCTTCTTCCGAGGGCGAAGGCCCTCAGACACCCAGCTCCGTCGCAGGCAGTGTCGTGACCATCGAAGACGACCAAGTCGACATCACGCTAGTGACGCCACGCGAGTTCGAGCGTACGTACAACGACGAGGTCTACGACCCACTCAAGTCGCACGTGCAACTAATCCCGGTCCGCCGCCTCGGGCATCCCTTCGCATTGGCGGAGCCATCGAGCACCTGGGCCGTGAAGCGCCCCGGACAATCGCATGTGAAGGGGAAGAGTTTCTTGTCCTTTGGCTCGGGCGATTCGCCCTTGCCATCGCCTCTACTTTCTGATTTTCCTTCCCCTCCGACGACGACACCCACACTTGCGCCTATACCCAAGGCCCATACGGCGCCTTCTAGTCCGTCTGTGGAGCTGTACGAGCCCTTCTTTTCGTCTAACACTGCTACTCCTCAAAGCCCTGTAATGGACAACGACACCACTGAAATTGCCACTAAAAAAGGCGGAACCGTGCGCCGCTTTTTGCGTTCTGTCTCCTCATTTGCACGATTGAGACAATGAAGTCTTCGTATCTAAACAAGTATACACGGGTTATTGCTACTTATATAGTCGTTCTCATGAAATACGTGGTTGTATTGATGCTTTTACATATCTTATGGATAATCTGCGCAAGTGTATAGACGCGTTTTCACGTTGAGATTCGTATGGTACTTTCACGAATTCAAATATTACGCACTTCATAGGTGACGAGTCGGATTCTACTCGAGCATATACGATGAAAATGCAATACAAGCCGGTCAGAGTGGCATCCACAATTCGGGAAGGATATCGTCCTGCCGGGGAAATACCAAAGAGTGCGGAAGCACCTCGTATTCGAAGCCTCCGTGGCTTACGAGCGCGTCCAATCGAACCCGACTTCGAGATAGCGCCGCACGCGTATAAATCCTGATCGACTTCAAGCCTTGGTTGTTGTCTCGCGGCCGTCGTAACTCGATCGCTTGCATTAAGCGATCCTCAAGCCCGTCTCCATCAGCGACAAAGCCAGGTTCGAGGGCGCACGAAAAGTGTTCCAATGACGGCAGCAGAGTGGCAGTTCGAGAATGAAAAGCATCGCTGAACTCGATGGGGAGGCGGAACAGTATGGACAGAAATGTGAGGGTCGGAAGACGTTCGAGTATGCGGATTAGGTTTTCAGAATCCTTTCGTCCCGCGCTGTCCCATAGAACGAGTTTCTGCAGCTTACACGTTTGGCTGCGGGTGAAAGGAAGAAGCGTGCTCGGCTGATAGTCGCAATATAGTTCCAGAAGGGCAGGGGTTTCAAGATAGGCCAAGAGGTATGTAGTGGAGAGGAAGAGTCGGCGTACACATGGTAAGACAATATGGCCATGCGTCTGCTCAGCCCCCCAACGAAGATGTAAAGAGCAGTCGACAAGGTTAGAGGCGCTTGCGAGTGCCTTGAGACCGTCTTCCCATACGGTACTGGCTACGTATTTTGTCAACTGCGCCCAAGGCAGTTTCACGACAGGAGGATCTTCCCAGCGATCCCGATTAATATGTGCTCGAGACAGCTTGGGAGCGTTCTGGAATACACGGATTGGAGAGTTTGAGTCGTACCACCTTACCTCGACCGTCAATTCTCGCAAATTGACCAGGTCATCTTCTATCCAACTTTCGACGAGCGACATCAGCGACTCGGGTCCACGGAATGACGCGGTTTCCCAACGCGCGGCATGGTGGCAAAAGGTTTTGCACACGAGTTCCCGCTCCAGGTCCAAGTTGATGGACTCGTCGGCGACAATCTCGAGATGGATAGGTAATTGCCCCGACCTGACAAGCTGGGTCTCGTACTTGTCGTAGTTGTTGTAGTCACTGGAATTGCCGTCGTAACGGACCCAGATCCAAAATCTGGGTTCAGATATGACGATGGCACGCCATTTAGAGCAAACGGCGGAGATCGTCCAAGGAGCTGACGCAGCGGCATATTGATGCGGCGGCAAAGTAAATGAAAATATATGCGACAGAATCTCGACTGGAAAGCTACGCAGGGCGGAAAGACTGCCCTCGTGCTTTAAGATTGTGTCCGACAGTATTCGTTGTTCCTCCTGTAGCTCAGCTAGGGCAGACTGCAGGAAGGCAATTTTGATATCTAATTTTTCCGAGCGAGCTCGCGCAGCCGAGATAAATTGTCGAAGAGTGGGGATTTCGGGTTCAGGAGGTGGGTCGTTGGTTTCCAGAACACGGCTCGACACCACTGCGGGAGCCAGTGGGGGCAGGCCAGAGTCACAGATGTCGAAGTTTTGCATGCATTTGGGGCAAGCAAACGCGCCATTCATGAGCACGGTTGAGGAGGGTCGTGACTCGTCGGGAGCCGATAAACCTTCGAAAAATGAAGGTTCGACGCCGATACCGAAGATATCTGTTTTTCTAGGTTCGTTCCAAAGGTGAGTCCAAGCCATTGTTCTGGAGAAGCCGCGCAATGCCGTACAAACTACCAAACAGACACACGTGCCCGGCTCTGCCGGGCCGAAACTGCCGAATCGGCATTCCCGAAAGTGTGACAATGTGACTAGTCACAGCTTAACTTTACTCGCTGCTCCCTGGGCTTCGAAGTACAAAAGCCCGCATCGTAGTCGCGTCCAGACAATTAATTGAACGGCCACGCGGACTTGTTCCGCAGACTAAAAAAACGGAACTATGACATCAACACATTGGATTCGAAGAAACGACATCTTTGCAAGTTCCGACAATTGACTAAGCCCTGGCAGGAAAAATAGCTGAATACAGTCGAATATTGCCCTGCAGGACTAGGTGGAAGACTCTGGCGGCTATCTCAAGTTGAGTCTCCATATTCCTTGGGTTCCCAAGCTGTAAAGTATCATCTCGGCTGTATACGACTCCACTTGTGACTTGGCGCTCGCACTTGTGCTCGATGCGCTCATTTTGGAGCTCTCGCTGATGGTCCGCCCGACTGTGCCGTCGGCAATTCTATGTCTCAAACCATTTTGACTCTCTACACCCACCACCCACACTTTTTTTGTTCGAAAAATCACTTCTCCCCCATCCATCATGCAATATCCCGGTACTCCCATGACTAGTGCCGTCCCCATTCCCATACCAGGTGTCGCTCCCGAGTACGCAGGCGCTCCTGGCGTCTACGGCTCTGCGCCAATGCAAATTCCTGGGCAGTCCGCGTATCCCTATCCCATGCAGCCTTCGTCCTACCAGGGCACCTCGTTTGTCCCCCAGGCGATGCCCATGAACCAGCAGTACGCTCCCGCACCCATGATTGCCCCTTCGCACCGGCACAGAACCATCTCGGTGCCGTACGCGCCAGTGCAGTACCCACAGACGCAGTACATGCAGGGCGGACAGTACCTCATGCCCCCAGGCGGCGGGCAATATATGATGCCGCAGCACCAGTACGCAATGCGGCAGCCGCAGACGATCATCGTGCGGGATTCGGGACATCACAGGCATCACCGCCATTCTCGCCCTCACCACCACCACCACCATCACGGTCGGCGGTCCAGGAGCGTTGATTTCGCGTTCCCTCGCTCGTACTCCGACTCGTCCTCGAGGTATTGAAGAAGAAACAGCAGAGATTGAAGTGTACGATCTGATTGTAAAATGTACAGAACAATGCCGCAGTACTTATCGTAGCCGCTCTTGTACATTATAATTTTATCCTGTCCTGTATAATATCGTCTATTTGCCGCTCGAGAAAATCTCATTTTCCGTAAACACCCAGACAGTTCAGCATCTGTTATCGGCGCTAAGAGCGAGGCAAAGCAGGGTATTGTATTCCGGGTGTAAGTATGCAGGTGGAAATAAATAATGCAGATGGCATCCTCAGACGAGAGCATATGAAGAGAATATGATACAATGTTCCGTGAATGATAGCTATTGGATCTATGGAAGGGAATTGTTAATGTTATTGTCAAGGGGCAGGTCGATCGGCATCCAGAGGCGGATTATTAGACGGTCGACTGAGCTTTCGCTGCTCAAGCTCCTTCGCCCGTTGGTCTTGCTCCGCCTGTATCGTGCTGAGCAACTCCAGCTGCTGGGCAATGAAATCGGATGTCTCGGGTCTATTGACATGATCAGCCTACACCGCAGACCTCACGAAAGCAGTAATCGCACCTCATCCGCAATATCCGCATGATAGTCTGCCCATCCGACACCTCCTTCTCTTCCTTCTTCTCCCTCTTCCGCTGCTTGATAGACCCCAGATTCCGCTGGTTGTATATACTCTTGACTCGCTTCTTCGATGTCGGGGCAGAGCGCAGCGTCTGCTGCATCATGCGGACACATTCCTCCATCAGTGCGTCTGTGTGCCAGTCGTAGTAGAGCCGAATCGACAACACGTCCCGGTATTTCTGATTCTGCAAGGCTTCCAAAGGTACGGGACCTTCACCTTTAGCGTGAAAGTAGTCCCGAAGGAACTGTTCGAGGGGTTCAGTCTCCGAATTAATCGGGTAGGGAAGATGTTACCTTCAGCCACTTGAAAACAATATCCACCTCTTTATCGCTCAAGGGCTTCACCTCTCCGGAGACGTCGGACAACGGGGGGACGAGGAGTCCTTCAATGACGAAAAGAATCTCCTTCCACAGCCGCGTCATGACCATCTCCTTCGCCGTTTCGCTCAGGTACGTATTGAATGTCCGGAGATTCGCCTCGAAATAGTCGAACAAAGGCATGATAGCCTGCTCGATTTCGACATCGGTTAGTTCTTCTGGCTTCGTGCGGGGTTTCTCAGCGCTAGGTAAGGGTATTTGCACGTCGTTTGAAGAGTTTCCGAGGGAACTCCAAAGAGCCGTGACATTGCTGATAGCCTTGTTATAACCCAAACCCGAGTTGCCTGTCTTGAGCAGGGTTCGGAGAACGTTGCGCGAAAGGCATTGGTGAATGAAAGGTGACATCTAGAAGCAACTCAACTGAAGTGTGAGTTATTCGGAAGGCAGTGAAACATACCTTGTCAATGAAGACATGCAGCATGTCGGATTCGGACCTCTTCAGAGACCGGAACGCGCGACCGAAGTAGAATTGGATGTCATCCTTCTCCGGCTCCATACTGACGCGCACCAGTATCCGTCCCCCAGCATCTAGATCTAGCCAAACATCGTGCATTTTGTCGCCGAACGAGCGCGCATCTAAGGCCAAGTGCGCTTGCCCTACAGTGTCGTAGTGGTTCGCGAGGGCACGGTCATGGATGGCGATGGTCACCCATAGCCGCTTGTCCAAGGTTAGGTCGAATGTCTCTTCCCCTGAAAGCACGACGTCAACCCTAGGATAAGTCACTCGAAGGAAAAGTCAACTCACACCGCGGGTTCAAGGTCTGGTACAGCGTCCTCGTCTTGGCCAACATTTTACCCACCGAATCGTCACTCAGAGTAACGTAACTGTCAAGAGTATCCTCTGACGGGCTGTGATCCAGCGGTATCAATCCCTCTGCAGCGACAATCTTGACCGAGAACAAGCATCGTTGCGGCTCCTCCATGTTCATGCTCCGCCCGATCTCCGCAATCTTATCCGCCTCCATCTGCGTGTACATGTTATCCAGCAGCCTGCGCGCCGCTTCTACGTTGTTTAGCTTGACGCATGATTCAGCCTGGAAGTTGAATGGCTCGGCCGAAGCTTTCTTATCCTGGAGAGCCGCTAGTTGCCGTGCACGCTCAAGCCACATCGCACCGCTAGATTGTTGTCGTTGATGCCGTTGAAGCGGGTTGGTGTTTGGCCGGGGGAACATCTCAACCATGAACATCCCTTCGACGGTGCGGCAGTATTGCTCAACGGCATTGGCAACGCTCTAGGTAAAGAACATCAGCGGTGTAAAAGGAAAGAACGATGGAGGACACACCCTTGAGAGTGCAGTGAAAAAACGGGCGTTTTGGAACTCGTTCTCCCATTCGAGGCCTACCAAGAAGTCGATCGAACTCTTCAATGAATCAAAGAGGTCTACCACAGAAGAGCTGTGACATTCTGCGCCTTCCGCTTGAAACTTGTCGACGCGGATTGCCTAGGGGGATCGGCATACTGCTAAGGAGGCGGTAAAAGAACTCACGGCTTCAACCCATTGCCCCGTCTTGTTGTCTGTGCTTCCTAGCCACGACCGGACATATGGCTCGAAGAACGCATTGAGATCGAATTCGTCGACGTGAGCACTAGAAAGGTGGTGAGACCCTATGTGCCTACAACACAGCAAGAATACGCGCGCGCGGCGCAAAAAAAAACATACTCTGGACAAAACGCGGTGTACATGGCCAATAAAGTTTTCGACCGTCGATATAACGTGAAGATATCTTGAATCGGCACATCTGGCGACTCGATGAGACGCTGCTGAGAGGCATTGATGTCGCGGAGGAGCTGCGGGACTTGCACCTCCACAACAATTGCAACGAGATCCAGCTGTCTACGCATTCATGTCAATCTCACACAGTCGACACGAAAGGGGACAACACACCCAAGAACAGGGTCAGGAAACCGTTTGTCCAGCGTCTGAGCCGTCTTCTCCAACTCATCCGTCATGAGCAGAAGCGGCAGCGCCCGATTCACACCCGGTGCAGCTTGCAATTCTTCCAGCTTGGCACCGTACCATCGTAGCGCCGCCTGCCGTATCTGTACCCGAAGCTCGTCAATGCGTGTCTGCTCTGTATCGCCGAGACGCTCGAGCAGACCGCTTCCCCGTAGGCGCTCAAGTACCTCGACATACGGCTCAATGTCACTGGGCTTGAGGGCGGGAATGGCATCCATTGCGTGGTAAATGTGGCTGATGAAGGTGTTGTAGAGCCCGCCACATACGCTGGAAAGGTATTCCGCCTACAAATCCTCGCGTCAATATAGAGGAGACGAAAAACAATAGAGGAACAAACACACATCCTGCGACGCCCAAAGCCCCAGCTCCATCTCGCCCAAGCTCGTCGATATATGGTTGAGCGCCTCGGGCACACATTCCATGGGTATATCCTGCCGCTCATGGAACTGCTTCACCAGATCCAGGAAACACACAGCACGGTACGGATGGCCGATACGCCATCTGACCGCGCAGGCGTTCAAAAGGTCGAGGTGAGCCTCCGAAAGGATGCCCAGAGATACCTCCTCTTCGTCGCCCACCTCGGGGCTCAGCATACGCTCGAGATCCGCTAGGAGACAGCGCTCGAGGAGACGCTTGTAAAATTTGCGCGGATTGGGAGGGATGTATGTGAAAGGGTGCTTGTCGGATGGTAGAGTGTCGTCTTCGTTAACGGTGCTGAGAGCGTTCTGGAGAGTTGCAGCATAGGCTTCCGCGTCGCCGTTGGGATTGGCGGACAGAGAAAGAGATCCGCTTCGTGAGGCAGGCTGACGGGTGGTAGGGGAGTAAGGTGGGACGTTGTCGGCAGGTGATGATTTCGCTAGTCCAGGGTTTGCTTGCATCATGACTACCATAAGCTGTTGGAGATGTGTCGTCTCAAGTGTTCGCCAGTTCTGCCAGGCCTCATCGGTATCGAAGTCTTCGCGTCGGCCGGGGAAGGGTGCGCCAGCACCGAGGTTTTTGAGGCAGGTCTGTGGCTCAGGTCAGACGGAAACATGAATACGGAGATCAATGTACCTTCAGATCCGTCAACGCCGCCTTCTCAGTACATGTACCTCTCATTGTGTCAATCTCCCTCTGCACCTCCGACTCCGGAATCTTGAACAAAGCAGCCACAACGCGCACAAGCACCATGTCCGAAATACTGGAGCCTGGAGAAGATAGGCTGCCAATGGACGATATAGACATAGAACGGCCGGGGGACGTTGATGCAGACGCGTATCCCGAATCACTAGCCGAACTCCGTGTCGCCGGTGCTAGTTTCGCGGTGTATGTGTCGACCCGACTGAGAAGCTCCGGAGACACATTATGGACTGTGCGGAGACATTCGCTCAGCATTTTAACGAAGACTGCGATCTGATTGTTCACTTCCAGCTTCCACCCGTCCTCAGCAAGCGTAGGCTCTTTCTTCAAGACAATTGTAGCCTGTGAAGCGAATGTTAGAATAAGCTCTTCGATTTTGCGGTTCTCTTTCATCTGCCGCTTGAAACTCTCGACCTGAAACTGGCCGTAGAATACAGCCATGGTTCGGCGAACAAGCTGGTCGGAATAACTGAACACCGTCAGCGATACGAAGACGAAGAGAGAGCCCAGACGCACGCAGAGTCCTTGCCCATTGCTACGTTCTGCAACTTCTGCTCCAGCACCTTCAGAAACTTTTCCGGAAACTTGGCGCTCTTAGAACCATCCCGTACATCCTTGAACAAGTCTCCAATAGAAAAGTTTGACAAGACAGAAAATTGCGAGCGATGCCCCCGCACTTCTGGTATTGTAACCACTTCTGGTTTTGGCAACAAAAGATGATTGAGGTAGCTGAGAGGGAATGAGAGATGATTGGAAATTTATGGCGACGCGCATACGAGACACGTAGGACATAACTGGACGAAACTGATTAGTACAATGCGATACTTGCGGTAGAAGGCAAACTCACTTGAAGAGATCGTCGTTGCTGATATACTGCGAAGCTCCCCGTCTATGCTCGGCGGTAGAACGACTGTGCTGACTCCGGTGACTTCGACGCGACATTATTATAGCTTCGGATGTAAATTCTTGTTCTGCTTTTTGCAAGCCAAGTCGCGGTCCTTTTGGTCCAAGCGTACTTGTTCTTGTGGTTCCAGTGTAGTCCCAAGCAGGTCCCAAGATTCCAGAACACCAGGCGGGCTAATGAACCCGGACGTTCAGCACGGAGCAAAAAGCATGCTTTGGCGAGAAGCAGTCCAAACGGAGCTGAATCCCCGACATCAGACGCGGCGAGCCGAGGCTGCGAAAAGATTTCCTTTCTCAAACTTACTGCGAGCAGCTTGGGTGACCAAAATCCTACGTCTCTAGCAAGCCTCTAGACCTCAAAACCAAGGTTTCAAACAGGCCAAGATACTGGGGAGGAACTGACCCTCTAAGCTACCAAAATTTTACGAAACCCCTCATCAAGTTCTCTGACTGGCTGGGCTGGGTTGTTCTTTGCTAGAAAGACTGGACCAAAAAATATCATTCGTGGGCTGTTAGACTTGCAGAACTCCGCCCGCCCTGTCGACACCATAGACCAGAGGGTTGAGGTACGGTAGCAAGAGTGCATTTCGGCCGAAATTGTGACATTGACAAAATTTCAATTCACACCTATTTCTCGGACGTTGCGAGTCATTCATTGGGGTCGCCGCAGCTGTTCTGGATCGATTTCTCATGATGTGTTCTTCGAAGCTTTGGAAGTTCCAAGAATCCAGCAGAAGAACTGCTCGATTGGATCCACAAAAGACCATGCGACTGCCTTGAGGCTGGCCGGTCAAATACACAGAGAGACTCTCCCTAGTCTGAAACCTTGAACCATGACGGACGAAGAGAAGACGACCGCTAGCGAACCTGAGCTCAACTCGGCACTCGCTCCCCAAGCACATCAGGCCATCCGCGACCAGAGCTATTATTTCAACACCGTTACCTTCGAGGTCGCTTCTACCCGCAGTACTAGCAAAGATGTTCCTCATGTTCTTATCTCCAGGTTCAAGAGCGCCTCTTTAACGTCCCGCGTTATCATTTCGAACTAACATCCGAAGCCTTTCGCGATATGTACGCTCTTCCTACAAACGACAGCTCTGAAGCCGAAGGTCAGAGCGACGAGAAACCAATCAAACTGCAAAGGATACAGAGCGCAGACTTCGAGCAATTACTCAAGATTTTATATCCCCTGTGAGCCAAGCTCTCGTGTTGTTAAAAGGGCATCAGTCACTGATTTCAGTGTTCCAGAGACTTACCGCGCGTCTTGAGTGTTGGTCCTGACAATGACAGTTGGATGACCAAGGACGGATGGATTGCCGTGCTCAAGCTCTCGACTATGTGGCGCTTCATCGATGCCCGGAAGCTAGCGATCCGACAACTGCAGGACCGAGCCGAGATAGATCCCATTGAGCGTATTCTGCTCGCACGACAATACGATGTCGCTCCGTGGCTCCGACTGGGATACATGGCTCTCGCACAGCGTTCCCAGACTATATCCCGAGATGAAGCTGCGAAGATTGGGTGGCAGACAGCGTTCTTCCTTGGTCAATTACGGGAGAAAGCCGCAACCCGTTATATTCACTACTATGTCAACTCATCTCCGTCATACACTATCAACGCCAGCGAATTCGACGAGCTTTTTGGCGAAGAAATGAAGCAAGCTGAGTCGGCGAGTGCGGCTCACTTATCCGGCTGATTGTGAGCCGTCTTTGACCATTGCCTGCGTCTAGTAACCTCCGAAGCTCTTGCTCTGGCATCAGATTCAAAGGCACCCAAACTGTATGACGAGTATGTGCCCCCGCCGTCCCCAAGCTCAAGCATAGCAACGTTCGGAACGCTGAACACTGGCAAGGGCAAGAAGGGTGGCAAAAAGAAATGAAGGAAAATGCTACTGTGTCAATGATAATTGCTATGACCCTTTGCTCTGTGTGTACTCTCTCCTGCGACGACTGTAATATTTAGCAGCCAATCGAAGATCTTCGCAGCTCCTCTCCCCGAAAATTTTATGTTGTACACCCTCAGACTAAGTCTCTAGCAAGGGATTGACGCCCACGGAACCATGCGAATGCCACGAGGAAACGCTCAAAATAGCTTCCCATCCATCATGAGCTCAGGCGACACCACCGACCCCATCGACGCCCAATCGCCCGCCGACACTACATCCACCCCGCGACACCAAGACTACTACTTTCAAACAGTTGTATTCAAGGTGCGGAGAGTCTGATTTCTCATACTGTCCGTGATAGATTTTGGAAACAGGTCGAGGACCGCCTCTTCAATGTCCCGCGCTACCACTTCGAACGAGCGTCTGAAGTATTCGCAGGAATGTTCTCCCTGCCACAGCCCAGCGCCTCCACGGAGGGTCAGAGCGATTCGAACCCCATTGTTTTGGACGGGAAATACTCCGCCGACTTTCAAGCTTTGCTCAAGGTCTTGTATCCGCTGTGAGCGTCGGCATTATCTGTTTCAGAAGGAAATCCTGACAATGCCTTTGATTTCAATGACGTTGAGCTGATCCTGAATGAACCGCATAAATGGATGACAACGGACGAATGGATCTCCGTACTGAAGCTCTCAACCGAGTGGTACATGGCTCGTTTCAGGAAACTGGCAATCGCAAAACTCGACCAGAGAAACCTTTCGAGCTGCCAGCGGATCATGCTTGCACGTCAGTATCACATTGTACCTTGGTTGCGTCGTGGTTATTCGGAGCTTGTGGAACGAGCCGAGACCATTTCAGAAGATGAAGCAGAGATTTTGGGGTGGAAGACAACGTGCCGACTCTTCCAGGCTCGCGAGCGGACGCCGA
This sequence comes from Favolaschia claudopus, assembly GCA_037176885.1. Lineage (NCBI taxonomy): Eukaryota > Fungi > Basidiomycota > Agaricomycetes > Agaricales > Mycenaceae > Favolaschia > Favolaschia claudopus. Next base: position 599,025 of record JAWWNJ010000063.1, on the reverse strand, counting down.
GTGCCCGTTGCCCAAGTGATGCTCGTGCCCCATATTCCGACCGTAATGGGTCACCACCTCCCGCGACAGACTCCGTATACTGCATCGTTTGGACCATTTTTGCTGAGGAATTCGCAAGTGCAGAGTACTGATCCACCTGTATACCTATCCCGATCAGTTTACCAATTTTATCATCTACCATCCTATTGTGAGAGAATAGCAAGAACACCAAACCGATGGTATCAGAATTACCATCCAGTGAGCCCGAAATCCTAGTGCGAAAGCCATCCCATTATCATGTACAGCTGATGAGCGGGTCCACCCGTATCAGGATGTATAACCTGATAGATGCTGAAACCCAGACTAAGAGACAGTCAATGAAAGACGCAGAGAAGGAGTTGATTACAAGACATACCAGAACACGAATACACATGTCGCGAGCGCGAGCGCGAGCGCTGCAAGACTGCGCGCATTATTCCTATCCCGATCGCCGCGTGTCAGTTTCCAGCAAATTTCCCGTAGAAGAGTACTGGAAGTATGAAGAAGATTGTCGTGGATCTTGCTGAGTGTTCTCGTTGTCACGGCTCGGCTCTTATAATTACAAGGAGGGGCAGAGCGATTCGAACTTCATTCTTTCGACGGGATGTAGTCCGTCGACTTTGAAGTTTTGCTCAAGGTCTTGTGTCCGGAGAACTGGATGACCACAGACGAATGGATCTCCGTACTGAAGCACTGGACCCAGTGGTGCATGGCTCTTCAAGTTCTCAGAAGATTGGCCATCACAAAACTCGACCAGAGGAGCGGCATTTCAACGATCCAGGGCATTGTGCTTGCGCGTCAGTATCGGGTTGCATTCTTGATTGCGGGTAGGTTTTTTGGAGCTTGCCCAGCGAACGGAAAACATTTCTGATGAGAAAGGAGAATTGTTGGAGTAGAAGACAGCCTTCCGACTAATTCAGGCTCGCGCGTCCGCGCAGCGCGTCTGCGATAAAAGTTGCGATTGCTGTCATCATGTCGCCTTGGCCAAATTCCTCGAGTCGTCCGGGGCATTCACCAAGTCCGGAAAACCGAGACTTCAGCAAGAGCTGCCAACAATTGAAGACGAACCGGATCCTCCGGACTCAGACGAAGAATTCGACGAGATTGGATAGGCGCATGGGCCGCGCGCAACTCCCCCTCGGCAAAATCGGTCATGGAACGCTGAATTATATGTCGCCCTCGCCACATGGCCCCTCCCCCCCTCCCCCCACCCCTTCTTCTCCTTCTTGTACATATTTTCCTCTATGCGCATGGTTTCTATGGTCTATGTACCGCTACCCATTCCGCAACCCGAAACTCTGAACCCCCTCTCCACCACTCTACTCTACAAAACCCGTCCGAATTCCTGCGCTCACCCTTAATTATCTATTGCTCTCACGAGCACCGCGTCTTAGTAGCTGGTGTACTTGTTGCGGTATATAAATGCAGATGCAAACAAAAAAAGCTGTCATCATGTATCGCGCGGGACCATCATAAAAGTGTGGGCCGAATTGGAACGACCGTAGAAAATGTGTTTGCAGAGGATTTCATGCAGGCAGAGCACGAGAGTGCCGGCCCAGTCTTTGCATGCTATAAGGCAAGTGCTGTACAATTGGACTACAATTGGTACAAGGTCGAGATCTTTGACACGGTTTGCACGCTCGGTGAAAATGCTTTGGGGGTAAGTATCTGCGCAATTGGCGCACGAGAGCGCTTCGATTCCCGACGGAGACGGCGCCTTGAGAGTCTATAGAGAACGGTTGAAGCACACCGAGGCGACTCTGACTCGGGGACGTCTGATCGGAGTGATCCGACGCAGGGTTGCTCTTCCTCTCATTCCGCATCTGGCTTGACTGCTGCTCTACACCACCATTTTATTCAAATGTCAAAATAATGTCCGAGGTGTGATGTCCTCGGAACCATGATTTGCGAGCTCCAACAGCTCTCAATTTCGAAATGTCCTCAGAAGCGTGGTTGGGACAGTCTGTGGATGGTTGAAGGACATCCTAGAAGGTTGTTCAAATCTTAAGATATATACTGGAATCTTAAGCTCGTCTGATTCAACAAGTACTGTATTTGGAGTAGCTATATCCCCCAATAAACTCCTTGTGACTTAGTATTGAATGCACAATGTATTCCAAGGAAGTTCATGAAGTTCCTCGAGCGGACGCAACCTTTTGCTGCTGGATTTGGCGTCGAACTCGAGAAAACGATGAAGTCCCCACATCGCATCATGACGTGGCATCATTCAATGGTGATGTTTGTCATTACGGTCTCCGCTGCCACGTCACTCTCTTGTCTTCTTCCCTCATCCCCCCTCCAAACTCCTCGTCTTTCACGACACCCCAGAAGGAAGCTCGAAGCCTCTGACACTGTCATCTCTCCTCAACATCCCTTCAAGCTTCAATCTTCAAGCCTCTTCAAGTCCGTTGTGGCACGAAGATCTCTCCACCTCAGGCAAGAGTCGCAAGTCCGCAAGATCCAAGAACCTCACTGTGCAAGGCTGAGACTGCAAGACAACGGTCGCAAGAGTCCAAGGCCGCAAGCTGAAAACTTCTCAAGAGTGTAACCCATGCAAACCTTCATCAAAGTCCTTGCCGTCGTCCTCCCCAAGCCTCTCTCATCAACACGCTTCGGCCCTCTCCCCACCTCTCTTTCTCTCCATCTTCCGGAAAATTATCATTTACTTCCTCTCCCTCCTCTTCTCCTCTCCCTCCTAGAATCATTTGTGTAGCCACTCAATGTATACTTTTGTTGCTTGCAATACCATTTTTTTATTTGTATTTTGATCGAATTTAAGAAGCAATTCAAATATTATTTATGGCAAGCGCCGTCAGCAAACTGGCTCTAATGTCCTGGAGAGCTTCAGCGCAGAATGTCCCCAGGACATCATCGCCGACGGATTGTCTGGGAATCGATGTTTCGGTCTCCAGGGAATGTTTCGGAGATGTCAGCTAACAGCATCTGTCAAAACGTCCTCCGGAGGTCCGGAACAAACGGTGGTGTAGGAAGCCAGCAACATCGGCCTGGATCGAATCATGAATTATACTCACTCTCATCCGCATAGAACTGTCATTTATTCTGTGGCTTTACCCACGTTCAAACTCCAGGGTCGCCCTCGGATGCACTGCTGCTGATCATCGAAAAGTGCTCTTTTCTTTCACCAAAACCCACTGGCAGTCGGTCGGACTCGAGCATGGCACAGGATCAAAGTCTCGACCTCATTCAGAGTATCAAAGTGGACCTTCCTGTTCTCCAGCAAACCGTGGCAGGTCTTGCGTCTTCGCAGGCAGACCCATCCATCGGCGCGATGCCGATTCAAATGCCTGAGGATCGCTCTAAAAGTCCCTCCCCAAAAATGGCGTCTACACCAGGTGCCTTGGGGTCTTCCACTGTACTATCTGGGTCGCGCGACAAAAGCTATTACTTTCATACCATCATTTTCAAGGTTCGAGGAGATTCAGTCGAAACCGCGCAACTAAAGACAAATCTTTCAGGTCGAGGATCGTATTTTCAATGTACCACGTTACCACTTCGAACGCACGTCCGAAGTCTTCAGGGATATGTTCGCTCTGCCCGCAGGCGACGATCCCAATATTGAAGGCCAATGCGACGAGAGGCCGATTATCTTGGAAGGTATAACTAGCTGCGAATTTGAGCAACTCCTCAAGGTTTTATATCCATTGTGAGCCGCATCTCTCTCCTCCCAGCGGTACCTGAACCGATATGTACTTCGTCCATACCAGAGACCTGCCTGGGGTCATGAGCGCTGGCCTTGGCAACTGGATGTCAAAGGAGGAGTGGATCGCCGTCCTCAAACTCTCAACGCTGTGGCGCTTCCTCGATGCCCGTAAACTCGCTATCCATCAGCTAGATAACCGAGCCGACCTAGGATCTGTGGAGCGTATCATGCTTGCGCGACAGTACGACGTCGCTTCGTGGCTTCGGAAGGGCTACATTGCTCTGACACAGCGCTCGCAGATGATTTCTCGAGAGGAGGCAACAGAGATTGGATGGGAGACCGCATTCTCCCTATGTCAATTGCGCGAGATGGTCGCTCATCAAAACACAATACGGCCCCAGCATTCCGTCTCGTCAAAGGAATTCGACCACATCTTCGGTGACGAGATGGGGGTAGCTGTGCTCGCGAGTGCGGCCTATTTATCAGACTGACTGTGAGCCGTTTCTGACTCATGCCTGTGCCTAGTGACCTCAAAATCTCTTGCTCCAGAACCAGAGCCAGATCTTCTGCCACAACCGGCGCTAGAGCTGGAGACGGAGCCAACGGCTGAGCCGGAAGCAGAGGAAGAAAAGCCCGATCTCAAATCAAAGAAATCAACAATAGGATTGAAAAAGGGTACAAAGAAATCCAAGAAATGAAGCAACGCGACGCGGACCATAGTGACGAGTTCCTCCCATTCCTCCACTTGTGTATGTATGTACCTTGCCGCTGGACATGTTCAGCTTCGCTTGTACGAAGACGACGCTTCGAGTCGGATGTGCACCCAATCATCAGCTCATTACGCCAGAGCTTTTTCAGACTCAACGTCGGCGTCTCATAGTCGATAGATTGACGCCCACGATACCATGCGAACAACATGAGGATAAACTCTCAAAATAGCTTTCCATCCATCCACCATGAGCGTAGGAGACACCGCCGACCCCATCGACGCACAATCGCCCGCCGACAACACATCCAGTGCCTCGCGACACCAAGACTACTACTTACAAACAGTGGTATTCAAGGTGCAAAGAATTTCATTCTCAGACTGTTCAGGGTAGATCTTGGATACAGGTTGAAGACTGCCTCTTCAATGTCCCGCGCTACCACTTCGAACGAGGGTCTGAAGTATTCGCAGGGATGTTCTCAGTGCCGCAACCCGGCGGCGACACCTGCAAGGAGGGACAAGGCGACTCAAATCCCATTGTCCTTGTGGGTAAAAGCTCCGCCGACTTTCAAGCCTTACTGAAAATTTTATATCCACTGTAAGTTACATGCGCAGCTTGAGCTGGGTGACGAATCTTAAAATCATAGGGACATTGAGCCAGTCATGAAAAATTCTAGCACATGGATGACCACAGGCGAATGGATCTCCGTGCTGAAGCTCTCGACGGAGTGGCGATTTCTGCACATCAGAAAAATGGCAATCGAGATGCTCGCTTCGACGACCGAGATTTCAAGCGTCCAGCGTATCGTACTTGCACGCAAGTACGAAGTCGCATCTTGGTTGTGTCGTGGATATTTGGAGCTTGCCCAGAGTACGGAGAGCATTTCTGACGAGGAAGGAGAGCTGTTGGGATGGAAGACAGCGTTCCGACTGATTCAGGCTCGCGAGCGAACACCAAGTGTCCGGCTCATGAATTGCGTGAATTGTGGCTGCTCCCAATGCCTAGAGTGCTCGAATTGTGGTCGTCGTCAAGTGCCCCAAAACCAGGCACGGGCAGGGTCCATAGACGCCATCGTTGAGTCCATTTTTGCCGAGGAGTTTAGGCAGGCAGAGCTCGCAAGTGCAGAGTACTGATCCACCTGTATACCTAGCCCGATCAGTTTACCAATTTTGTTATCTGCCATCCTGCTGTGAAAGAATGGCAAGAGCACAAAACCGACGACGGCAGATTCGCAACCCAGAGAGCCAGAAACCCTGAAGCGAAAAATCAATCCCATTATCACAATCCATAGTGTACAGCTAATGAGCAGGTCCCCCCGTAGCAGGATGTATAACCTGGTAGATGTTAAAGCCCAGACTACGAGACAGTCACATTCAATGAAAGACGCCGAGAACGGGGTTGATTAGAAGACATACCAGAACACGAATACACACATCCCATACCCAGCGAGCGCAAGCGCTGCAAGACTGAGCGCATTATTCCTATCCCGATCGCCGCGTGTTAGTTTCCAATAGAAGAGTCCAGGAAGTATGAACGAGATCGTTGTTGAGCCTGTCGAGCCTACGAAAGACAGGACTGCGGGAAAAAGACTGAATAGGCATTCAGGGCAGAGAACGACAAAGCACATACCCAGCTTCAAATCATTGACAAAGAACGCAAGCGTAAACGAGGCAACGACAATCGCAGCTGTCAGCAGCGTATGCTTCAGCGGGCTCATCTCCGCCGCAGCATGGTCCTCGTCAATCTCTGCCCCCTCATCCTCGTCGCCCTCCCCATCTGCCACAGTGGCCTCGATCTGCTTCGCCGCCTCCCCCGCATGGAATATCTTGTCCAAGCAATTCCGACAGGGATGCACCTGCAGCGGATAGCCAAGCAGCACAAGCGTAACGATCGCCAATTGGCCGATGGCGATGAAGAGAGAGGTGGAAGGGTACATGGCGATGATGTTGGCGCCGACGGTGGCGCCGAAGGTGAGGTATCCGAAGACGGCGATGATCTCGTAGGTGAGCGTCGCCGAGCCAATCGCGGTGCCGATGACGAGGTTCATCTGCCGTTGCGAGTTGTCGCGCAGCTCGTTGTAGATGGGGAAGAGCTGGACGTACTCAGACAATGAACAAGGAACGAGAAAAAATCAGACTAACGTTCTGTGAGCATGTGAATGCAAAGACCTGCACAGGGAAGGTGGAGACGAAGTTGGGCGTGAAGTGGATCAGACGGACTTCACCGCGCTCGGGCATTCCCTCGAGCGGGTTGAAGTAGACTGTGATGACGATGACGAGGAGGTAGGCTATTCGGCCATGTCAACAGTGTGCAATCGATTGGACCACGAAGACGAACCGACGGAGAAGAGCGCGACGTAGCTCGCGTGCCGAAGGCTGTCGAGTTGGCGAAGGAAGACTAGGGGGACCAAGATCACCATGAAGAGGCTAATCCAGACACGACCGGATAATGCCCACGCGGGAGGCGTTGACGACGACAAGTCGTGGTAGAAAGTCGCGACGACACTCGGCATGAGACCCTTGATGATAATGAGGTAGCTGGTGCAGAAGTGAGCAATTTGTGCCAGAAATTATTCAAATATGGTCTCCCTCACTCACCTTGTCGAAACACCGAAACATTTGGCAGCGATGGCAGCGTCGAACAATATAGCCGCCTTTGGGAAGGTCATCTTCGAAATTGCAAAGAAGGATGACCGTCGATGGGGCGCTCTTGCAGCACATAGCGACAGTAGGAAGAGCCCAAATACGGCCACAGAACCGCTGAAGAGGCATGTGAGCATTCCTGGTATTAAACCAGCGGAAGCCATTGCCTCAAGAAAACATTAGACGCGTTCCACGGCAAAGATTATCAGAACCGACCATAGGAAACGTCAACATGCCTGCGAACGGTAAGCAACTGCAAAGGGATATCTCGAATACTGAACACGTACCGCTACCGATGATCGTGTTCAAAAAGTTACTGACCGAGCTTATGACAGTCGCGCTTCCCTCCCGCTTGCCCGTAGTTCGTTTCACGGTGGTATCGCGGTCGCCGCCCAAGAGCGCGCTACTCTCACCAGCTCCAAGCGGGCTCGTCGGGTCGTCTAGGCCGTCGTCTACAGCACTTACAGGTGTGGACCCGTACTTTTGCGCCATTTCAAAGTTGCCGTAGTCTAGGTCCTCCACCAAAGGAGTGTTTGTAGTAATGTCGACTGTAGGAGCACGCCAGGATACCGCGTGCTTATCGGTATCACTGTACGCGGACAAAGATAGCACTGATATTTCCAGCCAGTGTGTATAGTCTGTCGCGGTGTGTAGCCCGATCCAGGTATGGTGGAGGTAAATGAGAGAGAGACAAGTCTATTGAAGTGGCAGTGTCACGGGTAGTCTCGCTACTCAGACTTTCTGCCGAGTCGATGAGAAGATAGTCGTTCTCATATGTCACGGGTCACTCTCAAATCTTATCTTCCTGACTGCATTTAAAAAATTTCTATACGACTCTTCGGGTGATAACTCTGTTGGTCTAAGTGGTTTCGAAACGACGCGACACTTGTATCCTACCCCGCAAGAGAGCTAGTGGTAAGCCAAGCTCGCCAAATATACCACTGGCAGTCGAATCTCTTCTCCAAAAGCTCTGTCAATCCATTCCAACACCACAGACTCGAATAACCTCGGCGACGCTACTTGACCCTTCACAGCCAAAGCTTTCTTCAAAAGCATCTCCCGCACACGACACAACAGAAGCGCCGTCCTCCAACCAACCTGCTCCGCCCTCCTCGTCGGATATAGCCTCATCACGCATCACCAGAGCTTTGAATTGAGTACGGAGCCAGTCGGGGACATCGTACCGACGCGCCAGCACGATCCGGCGAACGCTCCCAACATCAGCGCGTGTCTGTAGCTTGCGAATCGCCAGATTTCGTTCTTTGAGAAATCGCTACATCGTCGCGAGCTTCAGGATGGATATCCATTCTTCCGAAGTTATCCACTGACGATCAGCCCTCCCCATGACCATGTGGATGTTACTGCGTCGTAGACAGGTCTGAGTCATAATCTGTTTCGGTGAGCGCTGCGCTCACAGCGGGTACAGTATCTTCAGCAATGCTTTGAAGTCCGCGTTGTCTATCCCTTGCAAGACAGTCGAGTTTTCGTCGCTCTGGCCTTCGATAGAGCTATTGGGTGGCACGCGGGGGGTGCACATCTCCGAAAACCTTCAGCGTTGTGCTGGAAGTGATATCAAGGAACTTTGTAGATGCATTGCTCGACCTGCCAACAACGAGGTTATCCCTGAGCAAATCACAGCCCGAGGCTCGCAGCTCACCTTGAACGTACCGGTCTCCAGGTGGTATGTTTGGTCGTGGACATCCTGGGCTTTATCGTCAGGAATGGGGACTGACGCAGTGTCATCGAAATCGGTGAGCTCATTGTCATCCATTTTTCTAGGATGAACGACGGTAAGAAATTCCGATATGAGATGTAGAGTGACTGCGAAACAAAACCGGTAGCCTCATGAGCATATCGTTCTCATGGGCTCGAGCGTTAAAGGTTTGGTGAATGTTAACGTCCCCTGCCAGCAGAAATATCTAGTGGCACCCTGTTCGGAATTGCGATGATTCACCGCCGGTAGATATCCGCGCGTAAAAGGACCTTCGGATCGCAAGTCGACTCGGAGGCTGAGATACTGAGATACTGCAGCGAGAGCGGGATCCCGGCAGTTGCCTGTGGGACATGTTCTAGTGGTTTCCCTATCATGCGCTATACTTCATCGCTTCAGAGCTAGGTCGCTAAGCCGAACGCGTATGAATTAGCATAGTAGAGAATCAACAGGATACCTAATACTCCGAGCTCGCTTGTTCGGCCAGCCTAAACTCTTCCGCGAATAGACTCTCGACATACTGGTCCACCGTGAAATCCGACTCGTTCTCGTCATACAGATACCTTGACCCAGGCTCGTTCACCTTGAACCGCCTCTCCAGCGCCATCTCGCGGGCACGAGACAGACCGAAAGCTGTCTCGAAACCAATTTGCTGCGCTTCTTCACGCGAAATGGCCTCACCCCGCTGTGCGAGGTCGATATACCCCATCCGCAGCCACGTCGCAATGTCGAATTGCCGCGCCAGGATGATGCGCTGCACGCCTCCCATGTCGTTGCCCCAATTGTTGTCAAGAGTCTGGATGGCTAGAGTGCGAGCTTCGAGGAAGCGCCATTGTGTGCTAAGCCTCAAGACGGAAATCCATTCATCTTTAGTAAGCCACCGGGATTGTTTTCTCATGACCTGCTTGACGTTTCTGTGGATGCCGAGTGAGGAGTGAGTGCTTGAATGATGGGGTTGAGGCAACGTACAAGGGATACAAGAACTTCAGTAGAGCCCTGAAATCGACGCTGCTGATTCCCTGCAACAAGATTGGATTCCTGTCGCTTTGGCCTTCGGCTGGGTATTCATTCCGCGTCGGAAGTGCAAACATGTTCGCGAAAATTTCGGATCCATGTTCAAAGTGATACCGCGGGACTTTGAACAGACTATCTTCGACCTGTACATTTTCGTGAAGATCACTTGCGGCGTAATAGAGACTCCGAGAACCTTGAAAGTTATGGTGTCCAGGTAGTACATATGATCCCGCCCGCCGTTAAGGGTAGCGACGGTCTGTGTGGGTTCTTGGGGAGATTCAAGCATCTCCTCATCATCGGAAGACACTTGGGGGACATCGTCCGACGCGGGAGGGAGGAGCCAGCCGTCGACCATGGTGGCGGGAAGCAAATGCGGCGATCGTCCCGCTTTTTCTCACGCTGAAATAGCCAAGAATTTGGTGAGCTTGAACATCGACCGAAAAGACGCTTTCGGCTTATTCGTGTTGCTGGAAGTGCGCATGCTGCCAAAGACCAAGAAAAATGTTCCTAGGTTGATGGTCGGAATCCAAAGATCTGCCAGTGGGGAGCGGCCCGCGGGCGATTAAAGCAGAACTTGAAAACTCCATGAATATTCAAGCCATGGTGATACTGAAAAGATATCGACACATAGATCGAATCGAGTCGCATCAATAACATGCGGTGGGAGGGAGGAGCACAGGAGAACAACAAGGAAGTCGCCATCGCGCGCGCGCTCAGCACACGCGAGAGGAAGGGAGTCCTCAAAAGGTTTTCGGTTTCAATCGGCTGTATGCGTTGCGCACGCGGAATTCGGCCGAAGCTTTCATCTTCGCTGCAACTTCCACCTTCACAGTTCACTGCAAAGCACATCTCGAATCCAGGAAAATAATGACAAATCGTCCAACCTTTGGAAAGCGTGGCGAGACCATTTACTCGTGGAATGACTATCACTGGCTTTGTGCTAACAACGTCCTTCATGAAATTCAAGTCGTACGTACGCCTAGAAGTCCGAACTCGCCAGCTCAGTCTGTCTGAACTCGTCGGAAAATGTGGACTCGATATACTGACTAACGTTCTGGAGGCTGTATGAATCGCACCCGTGGTAATCTCTCATAGATGACTCGCGTGCTTGAATGAGCCGAAACGCTGCCTCCCACCCAATTATGCTTGCCTCTTCCTCATTAATGCTCCTGTCGGGGCAGCATCCGAGGTCGGTGTACCCTTTACGAAGCCATTCAGGGACGTCATATTGCCTCCCCCAAACAATTCGATCGACGCTCTGGACATCGTCACGATTGCTCAGTGCATAAATCGCCAGTTCGCGGAGATCAACGAAGAACCACTTTGAAGCCAGCTTGAGCACGGACACCCACTCCTCCTTCGTCATCCAAGCGTCCTTGTTCTTGTAGATCTGCTGAAGGTCGCTGGAGAAGTTTGTATCAGCTGCCACCTGTCATAGTAAAGCATAGATTAATATCCTCTCAACTTACAGGGGATACAAAGCTTTCATCAAGGCCTGGAAGTCAACACTCGCCACGCCCTCCAGCTCAACTGGGTTTTCGTCGCTCTGACCCTCGGCAGGTCCATTTCCCGACGGGAGGGTCGACGCTTTCCCAAAAATCTCTGAACGGTGCTCAAGATTGTGTCGCGGAACCTTGAAGAGGCAGCCCTCGACCTATCTCCAGCATAAGCGAAAGATGATTTCAGTCGTGAATCCAAGCTTCACCTTGAAAGTGATAGTCTCCATGTAATACGTTTGGTGGCGTGAACCGCTGAGCGACTGGAGCTCAGAGGTTGTAACGAGCTGGGGATGCGTCGGCTCTGCCTGGGCAGTCGTTGCTGGATCCATTGTGACGATACAGTAAAGGTATTATTGTGCGACTTGTAGTCACCTCAGCGCTAATTTGCCGCGTTGAGAAACACGCCTGCAGGACAAAAATACGCAGAGGGAGCCCTTGAGAATTTCACAACTCTATCCGACAGCCTGGCGAATCTCTCTCTACGGGCGTCAATGGTCGAGCCAATCATAATAAACCCAGGTGCAGATTTGAAGCCGCACCTGACAGCGCCATGTCAGAGAGCCCACATCTGGTTGTTCGCAGAGCTGTAGTGCAAAATCCTTGCTAGTGAAAATTAAATTTGCTGGTTAGTGGATCACAATACTTTCTGTCAACTATCACCGAGTCGGGACCTTGTGCAGGTAACTATCCTATCCTATTACTCGAATACCGTGACCAAAATCGTCCCTTGGGCACAGTCAAGTGGCAGCCCATGCGTGTCCCACCGGGCCCTACAATACACCGCAGATATGAAGACCAATATACTGTAGCGTCTGTTTACAAGTGACTAGTCCCACGCGTCATCATCCGGTTTGGGGGCAGGCGCTCCCCAATCTATTAACTCGGAGGGGGTCATAAATTCGAGCCTGAGGGCGGTGTCGGACGGTGTGTTCTCATATGCTGCAGCAGCCAGTGTCGCTAGTCTGAACTCTGCCTCGAAAGTACGATCGATCTCGTATTCTGGGTTTGCGGAAACGCTGGAGTAATTATACCCGCCTTTTCTGCTCCTGTGGGAGTTGTTGTTCGTCTTTCCACACTTCTCGCGCAACTGACAAAGCAGGAAAGCCGTCTTCCACCCAATTTTTTCCGCCTCTTCCACTGAAATGATTTCCTGACGCTCAACCAGCGCCAAATACCCTTTCCGGAGCCAAGACGCAACCTCGTACTGCCGCGCTAGCATAACGTGCTCCGTTGCTGCGATGCTAGGCATAGTTTCGAGCTGCTGAATCGCCAGTTTACGTGCATCCAGAAAACCCCACTGCGTTGCAAGCTTGAGCACGCCGATCCACTGATCTTGGTTCATCCAGCTGTCTGTACCGGCTGTGATGACTTGAGGCATGTTTCTAGGAAAGAGGAATCATCATAAGTGACCTGTCAGATAATGGGAGACTATCACCATAACTCACAATGGATACAAAACATTCAGGAGTTGCTCGAAATCATAGCTGCTGATCCCCTCCAGAACAATCGGGTTCTCATCACATTGGCCTTCCGCCTGGTGCTCGCCTTCCGGAAGGCTAAACATGCTGGCAAATACCTCAGAGGTGTGCTCAAAGTGATAGCGCGGAACGTTGAAGAGACTATCTTCGACCTGAACCTAGACATTAATCATTATTGCACCGCCAGCCAGTATGTTCACCTTGAAAGTAACAGTTTTGAAGTAGTAGGTTGCATTGCGCGACCCAGTGCTCATTTTAGATCGATGGTCTGAGTCGCCGGGGACGGGTTTTCGAGGCATTGTCAACGACAGAAGTAAGGCCAGTTTGGGAACCTGCCTCGCAGCGAATCTAAATTTGTATCTGACCTCATGGTATGCACGAGGTTTTCTGTGGTGACTTACACTTCAATTGGACAGAGCTGTAGAGCAAAATCCTCGACAGTGGAAAGATTAAATCTGTTGCTCAATCATAATGGATCACCATACTTTCAACTACTCGAATGCCGAACTCGCCAACTCCGCCAATCTAAATTCTTCTGCGAAACTGTCCTGTACGTGGGTTTCCACCGCAGCCACCGGAGGCAGCGGGGTGACACTTGGCTCCGGTGCTGCTTCCTCAAACGCGGAATAGTAAATTGGAGCGGCCAACAACCGGCGAGGACGCTCCAATTCTCCTTCAACATAGTTTAGTTCTCTCTGAACATCGGTCAGTCGTGTGTCCAACGCCTTCTCTCGTGCCAATCCCAATCGGTATGCGGTCTCCCATCCCACTGTCTGCGCCTCCTCAGGCGAGATGGTTTGCTTGCGACAAGCGAGATCCATGTAAGCGACACGCAGCCACGGTGCAATATCGTACTGCCTCGCCAGCATTACACGCTCAACGCTGCCGATTTCCCCTCTCCCGTCCAGTTTTTGTATGGCTAGTTTCCTAGCACCAAGAAATCGCCACTCCGTCGAGAGTTTCAGGACGGAGATCCATTCGTCGGTGCTCATCCATTGTGCCTGATTGTTGAGGAGCTGCTCGACATCGCTGGGTTCGTGTGAGCGATGCTTCATCTGATGCAGAAACGAGACTTACAGAGGATACAACACCTTGAGCAAGGCTTGGAAGTCGGCGCAGTTCTTTCCTTCGAGAACAACCGGATTCGTGTCGGTCTGACCCTCCATGGAACCACTGTCGCCCGACGGCAGGGAAAACATCCCCGCAAACACCTCAGAGGTTCGCTCGAAGTGATATCGCGGGACATTGAAGATACGGTTCTCGACCTGTTGAGCGATCAGTAAGAGATAATCATGGACGCGCAAGGAGAACCTGGAAGGTGATATTCTTGAAGTAATAGTCCTGGTCGCGGGCGGTCAAGGCGGGCGGTGATGCGGGTGGCGATTCGAAACATTGAGGAGAATCGAGCATCGTGGAGAGCAGAGAGAATCACGGGAGGTACCCATCCTCGTGGTATTCGCATGCCTCTGGGCGTCAATCCGACGAGCCAATTATAAACCCAGCGCAGAAGCTCAATGAGACGCAGCAGCATCCCAAAGAATACTCTGGCTACATCTAAACCTCTATTAGAATCATTAAACAGTTGTTTGCAAAATACATTTTACAGAGTAGTACCATGATACAGTTCGTCGTTTTCAGCTGGCAATTGCAACACGATTCCTCTTCCTTGGGATAGTCGTGAAAGATTTCACGCGACGTTCCAAGTCTATGACCGTGCCGTACACTGAGCGAGCCCATTCATCGAATGACGGTTCACTATCAGGTGGGTAGGCCTCGCCCGCAGACTGCGCAGATTTCAACTCTTCTTCAAAAGTGGCTACGACCTCTTGAGGTGAAACCGTGCTTTTCGCGGCTTTCTCGCGCAATCGAGATAGGTGAAAGGCTGTTGCCCACCCAATTTCCCGGGCCTCTTCTGTAGAGAGAGCTTCTGTGCGGCGTACGAGCACGACGTAACCTATCTGGATGAATGAGACGATGTCATACTGCCGTCCAAGCATAACGCGCTCGACGCCGCCAAGGTAGGGACTGGAATGGAGTTGCTGGATTGCGAGTCGTCGGACATCGAGGAACCGCCATTGAGTCGAGAGGTTGAGGACTGAAACCCACTGCTTCTTGGTCAGCCAGTTGTTCAAACCGGTGCTGAGCACTAGCGGCATGTTCCTATGAAAGTTGAGCGATTCGATGCAGCGACGAAATTCAGGACTAGCTCACAATGGATAAAGAACCTTGAGGAGTTGTTCGAAGTCCTCACTCCTGATTCCCTCTAGTACGATTGGATTTTCGATGCTCCGGCCCTCAGCGCGGTGATTCTTTGTCGGAAGTGCAAACATATCTGCAAAAACTTCCGACGAGCGTTCAAAACTGTAACGCGGGACGTTGAACATGCGGTCTTGAACCTGTGTGAGAAGTTATCATGAGTATCTGTCGGTGATAGCTGACTGCGAGTCTCACCCTGAATGTGACGTTCTCCAAGAAATAATCCGAAGCGTCGGCTGGACCAGCAGTGTTCATCTGGTGTAGGAGTTGAGAGGCAATGTGAGGTGCTGTTTCTCCCAATTTCACCTCTACTGTGGGCTGAAACAATGAATCAACCGAGCTTGAGCGGGAGCGGGATCGTTCATATTGAGCAACGCGGGCGCTCATTTCAACTTGAAGAGACAAATTGGTCGGAGGTGTTCCTTCGCTTTCTTCGATTCAGAAGTTTAGCTGCCACGCTACCACCGTAGAAGACGAAGTTGAGACCAAGTATTACTTAGGAGATGGACGTTTCGACTAAGTAACATCGACGATTACGTAATTCCAAAGTCTGTCTTTGACTTTTTTCAGACGGGACGAAAATATCGTACAGGTGTCTTCTAGTAGCTACCGAGTAGTATTGCCTCAAAAATCAATTTTATGTCTAGGATCATGGCATCAGAAGTTAACGGAGCGTTGATACCTCTCTTTATAAATTACATCTTCCAAGGAGATAGCGTTGTCGGGGCCTGTCGGGGCTTTGGCCTTCAACGCTGCCGCCCTGGCCTGGCAGCAACGTCAGCATCCCACTAAAAGCTTCAGAATGATGCTCGAAGTGGCAGCGTGGCACTTGGAAGATGCAGTTCTCGACCTGCATTTCTCATGAGCATCATCTCCTCACTATATGGCCAACAAGGGGTACCTTGAACGTGATGTTTGGTAGATAGTATTGTCCATAGCGTACAACAGCCTGTGCTTGAACTTCGGGAGAGTTCTGGGTCGTAAGAGCGTCGGCCATGAAGATGGAATAGAACAAGAAGATGTGAGCCTTTTGACGCTATAGCCCCGTGGCACTATGGGCGTCAATATTGTGGAGGCTCATACGGCACAGTGGCGGCTCAGAAGCATCGTTGGGAGAAAGAAGGAGGTAGTTGGACTGCGCGTGTCGAGACGGCGTCAATGAGTTGAGTAGCTCGCGATCGGAATTGCCTCGACGCTGAGTGTAAAACAAGGGCCAGATACCGAAATAGAGGTCTGTCATCGTCCTCATTGAAGTTGCATGTGTTTCGCAGAGCATCGAAAGTGCTTGTTGAGCGGGCTACTCCATCAGCTTTCGCAGCTTTATCCAACAGCAATTCAAGGATTTATGTGTTCCCGTCCCAGAATGGAATGGAAGTCTTGGTGGATATGCCCAGGTAAGTGATTCAATGGTCCGTGCTGTGTGAGAGGCAGGCAATAGACGCGTGCAAACACGCGTCGATCGTCTATATCCATAAAACAGCGCGGTAAGCGGAAAGCGAGGCCAGTCGCAGATATGGCGAAAACCTCGAGAATAGAAGGGAGTACATATAAAGAGACAAGTCGTTGATTCAAACCCAAAGATGTTCCCCTCAGTACCACGAGTTGCATACTCTCCGGCCTCCAGTGAAGGCGACGCCTCCGAAATTTATGAAGGGCCATATCTGGTTGACGAGGAATATAATGGGCCACGTGACCCTAGGTATTATCTCGAGAACATCACATTCAAGGTAAGGGCCTCCTCGCGGCCCACCCGTCAACGATAACCAGTGCCACAGGTGGAAGCCCGCATCTTCAAAGTCCCGCGATACCACTTCGAGCGCAGCTCTGAAGTCTTTGCGACAACATTCACGCTCCCAGTAGTCGACGGCAATGCCGAAGGCGCCAGCGACGAGAACCCTGTCGTCCTGGAAGGCATCAGCAGCCTCGACTTCCAGCGACTCCTCAAGGTGCTCTATCCGCTGTAGGTTTTCACCTAGCGTCGTAAGCCGAACGACCGCGCTGATCCTGCGGCAGGGATATCCCACAGATTCTCAGCATGCCGAAGGACGATTGGATCTCAGTCCTGAAGCTCTCGACGCAGTGGTACTTCCTTGACGCGCGCGAGCTCGCAATCCAGCAGCTTAACGATCGACCCGAGATCGGAAGTGTCGAACGAATCCTGCTGGCGCGGCAGTACGATGTGGCTGCGTGGCTTCGTATGGGATATAACGATCTCGCAAGGCGCGAAGAGGGTATCTCGCTGGAGGACGCGGCCAAGATCGGATGGGAGACGACGGTCCGGTTGTATCAGACGCGAGAGGCAGCAATCAAGAGCTATTCGCCTACCTCCTATCCTCGCAATAATTGGCACAGCAGCGTTGGTTATGACCAGCGGTACTCGAACAGCCGCTTCCAGCACGCCGACGTCGAGGGGTCATTCAGAGAGGAATTCCGACGTGCAGATTTGGCGAGCGCGGCGTATAATCGCCACAGTAGATAAGAGATGGATTGGCGGTTCTTGTTGCAGACCAAGAGTATTCTTCGTTCCCTTTTCTTCCAAATTGTAAACAACCGAATTTCGTACTCCTCGTCATCATCGTCGTCTGAGTCGCAAAGCCTTGCGTGTTCCTCTTTGA
The DNA here is from genome assembly GCA_037176885.1 of Favolaschia claudopus. NCBI lineage: Eukaryota > Fungi > Basidiomycota > Agaricomycetes > Agaricales > Mycenaceae > Favolaschia > Favolaschia claudopus. The sequence continues at coordinate 581,424 of JAWWNJ010000063.1, read as the reverse complement.
AAGTTGTACCCTGCGTCAAGAATTCTTGCCATCGCTTGTGTCGATGTGCAGGGCCCCGACCACTACCTACGAGGTTCGTCCGGAACGGGGTAAAATCTGCCCTCCAGAGTCGACAACACTTCTGGGGAGGTGTTGTAGGAGAAAGTGTATCATCCCTCTACCAGCAAACCAATGCTGCGGTAGTACGCGCACACCACTGGGCACAGAGTCGGAAGACGGATAGTTGCAGCCATGAATTCAGGGAGGCCAAGAGAGAGACAGCCTAACCCTAAACTAGGGCAACAGAACAATAGGAATCAAATAATATAATAGACCACGTTCCTTGTTCCACCCTCCACCCTCCACCCTCCATCCCCAGACAACCTTTCTTGCGTCGGGTTCAGCTGCGAATTTAGCTGAAAGGCCACTATCGATACTTAGGCCGAGTCTGACGCGGGCCCGTTTTTTCCTCTCGAACTGCCAGTGCTATGGACATCGAGTAAACGTCACCCATACAGATGCCGTTTCTGCTAGAACCTATACCTGTGGAACCTAGCGTGGTCTCTAGAAACATCCTGGGCACCAACAATCCACCTGCTGAACATGATTTCCCTGCTCTCCGAGATTTCGTGGCTCGAGGAAGTGCGCGTCGCGCATTTTTAGACTCCAAAATCTCCCCGTTGAAGGCTGAACTCGACAAACTTCTCGAGGAACGAAACGCTCTTGACGTGGAGATTCGGAAGCACGAAGGAGCTATCTCGCCGCTCCGCCACCTGCCAACAGAGATCCTGTCACTCATATTCACATACGCAATCCAGCCTGGTCCAGGCGAATCATTCAGATACTTCGCGTATTATCACTTCATGGATATGAAGTCAGGACCATTGCCTCTTAGCGCAGTGTGCAGTCGGTGGCGCAGGATCGCGCTCTCGCAGTCCAATCTCTGGACTTTTTTCCCGCTCAACTTCCAAGAAGTGCTGCCGGAATCCGTCCCAGTTGAAGAAACCCTCTCGGCAGTGAAGATCCATGTCGAACGCTCGCGACAAGCTCCGCTCAAACTCCTTTTCTTGCCGTTCTATGAGCACAGGCTCACAGAGCTCGAGCAGCAAGTGCTTGATCTTCTCACTCCGCACATCGCACGCTGGGAGGAGGTGGATTTTCATGGCACTCCACAAATCTACGAATCTTTGTGCACCTGGAGTGCGGAATTTCTTGCTCTTCGTAAATTGCATATCTCCGTTGATAGCCAAGACGAAGAAGTCCAGCTGGACATCGGCAACGTTTTTGCCTTTTGTCCCAGATTAGAAGAGGCTTTTGTCAATATTGAAAGCTCGGACAATACACCGGTTGCATTTGTTCCAGACACTTCAAGTCTGCGTCGATATGGTGCAAAAAATTCATGGGGATACCATGTGGACGTCTTACGCCTTGCGAAAGATCTCGTGGATTGTGTGCTCCGTGACACCGAACCCTTTGACCCCTTCCCGACGGGAGATAAAATCTCGCTTCCCCACCTCTGCCGCCTCGCCGTATCAGACGTCCAACCCCTTCATGTCTTGGACACCCCAGCACTGCAGGAGTTGTACTGCTCTGAACATACCGCAGATTTACACGACCGACTCAGGGAGCTGCCCAGGTTGAGGAAACTGTTCGTTGGTGAACCGCGGATCCCTGTCGACCTTCGGTCCTTCATGCACTCTGTGTCCGCTCTCACCGCTCTCTGCATGTACCTTCCCATGAACTACGCTTCCACCCTATTCGAGCTCCTCAATTCCTCATCTTCCCGCACGACAAACCAGAACCAAGACGTCCCCAATCTTCCTGCGCTACATACCCTCGGACTGTGCTTCGGTCCAGAAAACAATACCACACTGGGCGAACCCATCGACCAGGACGAGTTAATGCGTACGGTGGAAGCACGGTGGCATGGTGGTCAGCTGCGATCCTTCCGAATGTATGCCATGAAATTTGCTCCCTCGGAGAGTACGCTCAAGTGCATGGAAGCTTTACGCCAGGACGGGATGGAGTTCATTCTGGAGAACGACTCGATGGATTCGTACGAAAGCATGGTTCCTCCTGGTTTTTGCCTGTACAGCGACACATATGACCTCATGGAGAGGATGCTTGAGTGAACGGTTTTGGATATTGGGTACCGATCAGCTATTGTAAGTACAATGTAATGAGGATTGTTGACATGTCTGCGAATGTTGTGATCAGCGCTTCCTTTCCTCTTCTGCGACCTTCATCTCAAATCGAGGCCCGTGGGATGCGTTACGCAGCGAGTCGCATTGTCGTCCCAAGTGTGACGGGCCACCGGGAACTTTGTGGTGCGGCATGTATCTGCCCTTGGCAAGGACGCGGCGGATAAGACTTGGTCGAGCGGCAGGCTTCTCAACTGCTCGATGAGCTAGTGAAGAGAAAGACGGAGATAGTTATCTCCAATTTCCTCTCACCTCTACCATGTGTCCAGAATGGCGAAGAGAAATTCTCCGTCCCATTTGTGCGGGATGTTTGGTGCGGTAGCAGCGACTCCAGGTCTCGATATGACTCCAAGGCTCTGGTTAACGTCGGCGCGTCAATTAGTAGCAATGGGACACACTAACTCGTTGATTTCCGGCAACAGAAGCTACAGTACATCGTCCATTGTCACTACATCACATTGTCCGACTCGCACTAGGAACAGAAAACATACGCCGGAGAGCATAATGGTCATGGCAGATTCAGTAATCAGATCTTGATAGAACCAACCCCGACTTCGGAGAGACGCCAGGCCGCGACCATAGGTGGCGAAGAAATGGGCACCAAGTTTGACCCGTAGACTTCCAAAGCCCTCCGATAGGTAGCGTAAGCTGCTCCGAACACTGAATGCCAGTAAGCGACTAGAAAAGCGGATTAACAATGAGAATGTACTCACAGGAAATGACAAGGAGCCAAGTGAGCACATGTGCCGAGGTGAAAAGACCACAATATGTGTCACTCCAGTAGCAGAACTGCTGATTTGTGGCCAGCATTCCAATGATGAGGGCTGGGTGTCATTAATGAGTATACGGGTTTTCCCTACGGAACGAGGAAAAAAGACATACGGATCCACGATGTCGCGAGCGCCAACAGAATATGAATTTGTTTAGCGGTGCGGCCAAGCTTGTGTCCTTGGCGACATCCAGCGTACAATCTGAGGAATATGCCATCGGTAATGATGGAGATGGAAAGAAAGAAAACTTGTTTACAGGACGGAAAGAATAGCAACTGTGACGCCGGTCCAAATAGTAGTGAATATACCAAGAATGCCTGAGCGGTGAGTTGATGACTTAGAAAAAAACTCTGTTATGATTTTGACGTACTGGCATCCCCATCATACGCCATTCCACCAGTCATGAGACTGAAGATCGTGGTTGCGAGGAAGATCCCCGCTGTTGAAAAGAAGAACCATGTTAGAGAAAGATGAAGCACATGGAATAACTTACTGAGAATAAGAACAACCCTCCAGGTGATTTGAATAGCACTGCTAAATGCCTGCGCATTCAGCTGTCCGGCACATCGAGAACAGAGATGGTGCTGGTGCTGATGGGACTGAGGACCGAGGTTGGCCTCGATATCTGCGAGGAGAGGCTGGGAAGAATCCGCATCCGACATCGTCAAAGAATCAGAGTTGTATGAAAACGAGGTTTGTTTAGAGGAAAAAAGGTTAAGAGTGTGTGTCTTCTGCTGCGCGGATACCTCCTGTCCTTTTATAGGATGCGCCTCATGCGAGAAGATCAAAAACAAGTTGTCCGCAGTGCTCACTTCGGCTGCGCATACTATCCCGATTGGGATAAATCCGGTGGATCCAAGTTTATCCACGTCTAACGGTCAACAGAGGAATTTTCACTTGTTACGGTCGCCCCGGCAAGTTTCACCCTTCCGTTCTGTGTCTTTGCAGAAGGTGGCGTTTCGAAGTGGCACGCCTGGCACATTTATTCGGGCGGATTTCAATTTACCAGAAGCTGCGGCCAAGCATTCGTTTGTTGAAGATGGGTTATCGATCCCCCATCTGTCTTTTGTTCGACCACGTATTTTCCTGGATTGAAACGTGGCGGAAAGTATGGGCCTGAACTGCGTCGAAGAAAGGATGAAATCAAATCAAGTCACAATCACAGGCTCACTGATGCGCGCAGCAATCCATAGCAATCCATTCAGCAACGCACGGTGGAATTTCAAACCTCCTGTGGCTCAGCATCGGGCATCATCCGCTTTGACCCCGCAAAATTCTCGACTTTTCATGCGGCACCCTAGCGTTGCCAAAGAAAATTATGCCAGCAGGTCCATTGTGATAATCCATCCGACAACGGTCGCATACAAATACTAGATAGTAGTACCGTAACTTGCGCCGGATGGCCAGGACTTCGCAATCCGCTATGATCGCTTGTACTGGATCGCGAAGGAGCACTTCTCGAACCACGAGACTGAGAGGTGGACGAGGAGCCAGGATTGGCGACGACAAGTTGCTGCGTTTGAACGGTCAATTTTATCCATTGTGGGGTCTGGATCGGATACTCACTGGTTGCCCGATCTGACTTGACACAGAACTTCCGGTCGCAATGTATGAGCGTAGTTTGTTTACAGTGATGAATATGTCTGTGATTCGGAGACTCTGCAACAAAACAGACCGCTTCAGCGCGAATACTTCCTGAAAGACAGGGATGGACACGACTTACAATCTTTGCCACTTCGAAGCTTTGTAAAACGGTGAGAACAGCCCAGAGAAGATGACCTTTCCGTCGATACTCACGCAAGCCTGTAGGCTGTTGTGGGATCCTGCCTAGATGCGGTATGAGACGTGATGGAAGGCACGTATGTACGGAACAAACTCGGGGCTTGATTCAGCTACGCGCATGGGTGAGGTGGGCATGCAGTGATTCATGAAGCGCACGTACCATGGCGGGATAGATTGAGCTCAGGTTCTGACCCGGCCACAGTTCTTGCACGTAGAATCTTGTCGGATGAAGCCTGTGGAATGTAAAGTCGGAACATCTCAAAGAAGACGAAAATTTAACGAACAGCAGCGCTTTCAGCAGTGTTCTCTCGCGGTAAGATCACTTGCAGTTTGCCGCATGGTCTTGGTAGATGTCAAGTCTTTGAATTGCCAGAAACGCTTCCTCTGCATCGTTGCTAAAAGTTCCTTCAATTGAGTCTGGTGTCTACACATCAGGTTTGAGCGAGAGCGAGCAATGAAGTTATGACCTTCAGCTCACTCGACTCGGAAAGATGATTTTGGACTGTGTTGTATACAGCAACTTCCCATTCGGACCCAGTGTCTCGTAACTGATCCAGGATGACGTGGACCATTGCCCCGCATTCTAGCGCTATAACGGCTGGGGATCGTTTGTCTTCGGAAATTGCAGTGACAGATTGGCAAGGGCTCTGGTTATATGTGAGCTCGGCAGTGAGCATGCCAACGTCTCTACAGCTTCGTCGAAGTCGCGTGGTGGAAGTTCGAAGAGAGGTCTAGATACCAGGATTAGATTCAATGAAAGGCGCTCTAACGCTTACTACAGGATGCGGCAACGGGGTTGTCTTGCGGTACTTGCGTGTAGAAGCACCTCATCTCGTCGCTGAGCGGAGGAGCGGGGATACGCGCTTGGTGAGGAGGCAATGGAGCGATGGCATAGCAGCTTCTCTTGACTTGCCGCAGACGGTGCCTGAGCGAATCTTGCCAGGATAGTGGGCGTGCAGCCCGGCGTAGGTCTGCCTTTGTCAAATGGCCAGATATAGTTGCGAATTGAGCAATGACGTCCCCAATAGTCGGTCGCATGCTGGGTTCCGCATGCATCATTTGGTCTATCAAGGGTAAGAGGAAAGAGAGTGGTGGGTGAGGAGGGGCCTGCGCCAATCGATTAGCTGATTGAGACGCAATGAAGCATGGGGTCGTACGAACCTGAGAGATTCCACCAGGGCGGAAAGTGGGGCGTGCTAGACTCCTCAATAGATTTCCCAGAAAATAAATGTCGGTGGGGAAAGGGTTACAAGCAAGGGATATTCGATGTTCCGGAGGTGTTTTATCTCCTCCCGAAATCACACCTTCGAGAGGGGGTCCATGGCTTGGATCGTATTGCCGGGACAGACCAAAATCGATGATGCGATATCGCGGCCAGCACTCCGTACGCGTGATTGGACGCGAAAGATGTTTGCGGGCCGCGTCCATCCAAAAGGAAGAAGGGTGAAAATCGCCATCGGGATAGATATCGGGGTCCTGAAGTATATTGGTAAAGTTACAGTCTCTGCGTCGAATATATGTGAGCAATCATTGCGAAATGCGGTTCTATAAGAAAGACGGACCGGTGAGCGACATAATTCTCATGCATGTATTGGATTCCCTGTCCCGTACATGAAGCGCAGATAGAGGCCAAGGTCAAAAATCGTACATCAAGTATTTGTCTGATGCAATCCACTACCTCCCCAACCGTATCAAACTTGGGTCTGTGAAACGGAATACAAAGAGGCATGACGATTATTTGTATTGTGGAGTCGTGAGGGTCGGGCAGAACCTCCATTATGGATATGCAGTGGTTTCTGGGATTTTTTGCGTGTGCAGGAGCGGAAAACAGTCGGCTTATTGCGATCTCGTGTGGATGTTCGGATGAAGAAATAGCCTTCAGCATGACTCGTTGTCCATTGGGAGCTACAGCATCTACGAGATAAGGTCGCTAAACAGTGCCATTGAATCCGTTAGGGCTGCTGAGGGGGTTGGCAAGGGTTGGAAAGTACCGGATGACGCTTTTCGGTCAGCTCTTCGACGCGGAGTTTGTAGCCTGCTGCCGCCAGAGATTCACGTCGCGGTTGCCAGTCATACAGCATTCCATTACCACCACCAGACGTTTCTAAAACTCGAAGGGGAAAGAATTGCCACCGCGTCTTACTGGTGGGTAGTGCAGAATTCACCGTGAATATACTTGGACCAGCTTAGACCTCGCCGAGTCCACAAAACCGTCAGTGTCACGGTTGGAGGCAAGTCTGCAGGGGTCACAAATTGTCACATTTCATTTCGCTTTATTTGCCACATTTCTACTTTGAACCAAGTCTAGTCGCCTCAACATGCACTGCTTGTGCTGCTTTGCCCCGACATCCTTTGCTATCGCAATCTTACCCCTGTTCAAGTAGGCAAGATTTGACCTGGACTTCGAGTTTGCTTCGAGTCGTCTCGAGTCAATCTAAATCGCAGGACTTGAAGCCTTCAATCAAGTTACTTTGAGACCAACGAAACTTCTCGGGATCGCCGTGTTCAAGCTGTATTCAAGGCTTCTGAGGCTCAACTGCTAGCTACTGCTCTCCTCAATCCAATGGACTGGATGTTCGAATTCGAATAATTGGGCCGTCGAGACTCCCTAAGCAAGTCCCGCTTTGTTTATTGCCTCTACAGTGCCTCTACGTTTCTCCAGCCGCGAGGACTCCCCCTTGAACTCTATCATCCCATAGTGTTGGATCTAAGCCGTCTCCCACGAAAGGCTGCAGCAATCTTGGTGGGCAACCTGACAGCGAGGATCTCCACTGTACATATATAATATTCTCAAGGGTCCTATCGGGGTAGTACGACAGGACGAAAGGCCTCTTTCGAAACATGGTAGCCTACTCCTGCCAGAGATTATCTGGATCGCCGCGGCATACAAGTTTTCAGACGATTCCCCTCAAAACGGCCAAACCTCATGCACATTCGTGCCTGAACTGAATCTCAGCATGCTCCTCTCAACTCATTTTGACTATCATCTGCATTGGAGACTGTCGACTACTGAAGCGACAAAAAAAGCAAAACACATCTCGCCTCCGACCATGCGCTAAACGTATGTATCCACTGCGTTCTGATACTTGCTCAATGGCACACGCACCGCGTGTAATTGACACATCGACATCGAACGCAATGACAGGTCTATCTATACCAACATGACCATCCTCCGTCGACGTATACATCCTGACACAAACGGCAAATCATCGCGATCCAGTCAGCTGGATGCACCTCGCTGGCACCACTTATCGTGAACCGGCGATATGGGCCCTCCAAAAATCAATTCGGACCCTCAATCTCCTTCAATTCATTCATTCATTCATCACGATTCATGACCCCATCCCGCTCTACGGTAACGCTGTCCCAAGGGCCATACTCATTTCCCTGATCCGCGGCGCGCCTACAAGATCACTTCCTCCCACCCTCACCCAGGCTCAATTTAGGCAATAAAATCTCTCCAGTGTGTCTACTTGGGAATAAACACCTATATTGGCTCGTCCCGCACTACCGGTCTAATAATGACCAGGATTCCCCAAGTACCACGCCCGCTAATCAGTCAGTAATAACCCTCCAATTTCATCCTGGTTCTCTGAAAGGCTCTGAATCCCCTCCGCCTTCGACTAGATTTAAATCCGAAGACCGAGCTCAAGAACAATCGATTCACAATCCGAAATACCACATAGCTCTGATCATCACCCCGCGGTAAGAACATATGTATAAAGGAGACTGTCGTTTATTCGCCTTATGACCGACCGAAGTGATCAGAAAATCAGACTCTTGCGTCGTTGCCCAAGTACTTCTCTTCGAAAGCAGTCAGTATGAGCGAATGGTTAAGGCTTAGCGCTTATCGCTTGCAAGAAGCGGAGCGGAAGTCCGTCGTCCCAGCCGAGTCCCGACGGAGGTCAAAGCGCATCATATGGTGGCGCTATGGTGGCGCACGTGTGTAGGCCGAGCGCGCTGATGGTCAAAGCTCCACCACAACACATAGTAGAATCAAAAGAACGCCATTCATTTTCACCGCCAACCCGCACACGCCGCGTCACAGCAAGTAGTTACTCTAAAAGCGAATAAGGTATACAGAAAATGCATATGTATCCGCGTCTAGTTCCAAGGTTTTTGGTTTCACGCCCCGAGTTTGTTGTTTGTTTAAAGCCGAATTATTCAAAGTAAGTTTTTGCACCGCCGCCCGTCCGCTCAACATCACACCACTCGCCCACCGAAACCGACCAGCGACACACGCATCACTAAGAAAACTTAGTTTTGTGTGAACGTCGCAACGTGGTCCTCAACGGCCTTCTTGATCTTGGCCTCGAGCTCGCCAGTGATGTTACCGCCAGCGATCTCCTGTAATAGGGATCCCTGGGTGGCGGTCAAGTGCGAACGGAATTCCGCCTCCCACTTGGTGATCTGGTCAACAGGTACGGAGTCGAGCTGGATGGAACATAACCAGTTAGTGCTGGCGACGACGAGCGGAGGAGAGAAAAGGACGTACGAGACCGTTAACACCAGCGTAGATGATGGGGACCTGCAGCTCCATAGCCATGGGCTGGTATTGGCCCTGTTCTGCACGAGGAGTCAATGATATGCTAGCGGGTTTGAAGGACACGACGTACTCAACAGCTCCGTCAACCGAGAACCACGAGACAGCAGGAAACGAGTGGAGGCATCGAGATCAGAACCGAATTGGGCGAAAGCAGCAACTTCACGGTATTGCGCGAGGTAGAGTTTCAGGGAACCGGCGAATTTTTTCATGATTTTGCTGAAAGCATGAGAGAGTGAGACTAGGAGCAGTAGATTGTAGCCAGGCACTTACGTCTGGGCAGCGGAACCGACACGAGACACAGAGAGACCGACGTTGATGGCAGGACGAACACCACGGAAGAAGAGCTCAGCTTCCAAGAAGATTTGACCGTCAGTGATGGAGATAACCTGCGGAGGACGATGAGCAACCACGGGAGAGGGTCAAGCGAAGCGTAGCGTACGTTAGTGGGAATGTAAGCAGACACATCACCACCCTGGGTCTCAATGATGGGCAGGGCAGTCAAGCTTCCTCCACCGAAGTTGTCGTGCATCTTGGCGGCACGCTCGAGTAGTCGGGAGTGCAGGTAGAAGACATCACCGGGGTAGGCCTCACGACCGGGAGGACGACGGAGAAGGAGGGACATTTGACGGTAAGCGACGGCCTGCTTTGACAGATCGTCGTAGATGATGAGAGCTGGAAAAAAAATCAGCGTCGAGCAGAGCCTGAATGAGAACTACTGGTACTGACCGTGCTTGCCGTTGTCACGGAACCATTCACCCATAGCGCATCCGGAGAAGGGAGCGAGGTATTGTAGGGGAGCAGCCTCGCTGGCAGTGGCAGCGACGATGATGGTGTACTTCATCGCGTCATTCTCCTCGAGGGTCTTGACGAGCTGAGCGACGGTAGAACGCTTCTGGCCAACAGCGACGTAGACACAGTAGAGCTTCTTAGTCTCGTCCTGGCCGTCATTCCACCGCTTCTGGTTAAGGATGGTGTCGACGGCAACAGCGGTCTTTCCGGTTTGACGGTCACCAATGATAAGCTCACGCTGGCCACGACCGATGGGCACCATGGCGTCGATGGGCTTGAGACCGGTCATCATGGGCTGGTTGACGGAGCGACGGGGGAGAATGCCAGGTGCTTTGAGGGACGCACGGCGACGCTCAGCGGCCTCAATGGGGCCCTTGCCGTCGATAGGGTCACCAAGAGCGTTGACGACACGTCCGAGCAGCTTGGGTCCGACGGGAACATCGACAATTTGGCCGGTACGTTTGACGGTGTCACCTTCCTTGATGAGACGGTCGTTACCGAAGATGGAGACACCGACGTTGTCGGCTTCCAAGTTCAGACACATGCCACGAACACCAGAGGAGAATTCCACCATCTCTTCGGCTACAAAACAAGGATTTTGAATGGGATGACGACGCGACTTTTTTTGCATGAAAAACTTACCCTGGACGTTCTTGAGACCCCAGACGCGACCAATACCGTCACCAACACCTATAGAGACATGAGAGAAACCAGAAAATAAGCTCAGGACCGCGTACTCAGAACACGACCGGTTTCTTCGACATTTGCACCGACAGCGGTACCTGAGATGCGGGACTCGAGAATGGATGAGACCTCGGAGGCGGCTGGTGAATTCAAGACTTAGAAGACGACGAAACAAGCAGGAAGAGAGAACTAACCTGCTTTCGCTGTTGCGTATGAGCGTGCGACGACGGTGGGGGTGCTCTGCGACGTGTAAGTGAGTTCTTGGCCAAATTTGAGCGGGAAAAGGACGAGAAGGACGTACCTTGGATGCGGCGGCCAGCGCATGAGCGCGCACCGAGTTTCTAATGGCAATTCGGTGCATGGAGGAAGGAGCGGGGAGATGGGAGAATAGGTAAAATCAGCACCGAATTGATACGGATTCTTTGGTTTTATGTACCAAAGTCCTTGATCGTAAGCAACCGTGACTGACAAGTTCAAGTTACCCCACCAGACGCGTTCAACTCAGATTCTACTGTTCAACTCACCCTCTACGATACTCTTCAAGTCACTCGCTATCGTTTGGATTTTCCGCAAATTTTCCTAGCCTCAATCTAGCAATTTATTGCGAAGCAAATCAAGGTTCAAGGTATAAATGTGCTACACCATGCTACGGATCCACCAAATGCTCCGCCAAGCTTAGCCGAATTGTTTCGGGATGCCGACTACAGCGAAAGGCTCATCTTGGCTTGCGCCAGTCAAGAAACGGGACGAACAGTTATCGCACAAAAGCAAGCCCTTGAAATTATACAACATCATGTCGACCCGCATAAAAACTTTGATAAGTAAACTCCCTCCGCCACAAAGGATGTAGCATTTGGACGACCCGCTCGCCGTCGCACGAACACCAAAGAGATGGGCATCCGTCGCTACCATCCAGGGGCACCGGTAGCAGCAACACCACGCTTCCAACCCGGAGCACCAGTACCAGCAACATCACGCTTCCAGCCAGGCGCATCCGCCGACTCGTCCCTCTTCCAGCCAGGTGCGTCGTCAGACTCAGAGTCCTCCCGCTTCCAAGGCGGAGCATCGTCAGAATCGTCCCTCTTCCAACCGGGAGCACCGTCTCCTCTCTTCCACGGCGGCGCATCGTCAGAATCACCCCTCTTCCAACCGGGGGCACCATCTCCTCTCTTCCACGGTGGCGCGTCGTCAGTACCCTCCCTCTTCCAAGGAGGAGGATCATCCGAGACAGCAGTGGGGACAGCGGCGGAGCGTTTCCACGGCGGTGGGTCGTCAACAGCGGTAGGAGTGGCGGCGACGCGTCTCCACGGCGGGGGGTCGTCAGCAGGCGGTGCACCAGCCTGCCTCTTCCAGGGCGGGGCATTGCCAGCGGCCGGCTCAGCGGCGTCTCTCAACTGAAGCGCGTTCGCGTTCAATAACCCGACACGCGAACGCAAATAGAAACACTCGACATACCTCCAACGCCGGGGCAGGCAGTGTGCGAGCATTCAGAGGTGTCGTTACGTCGTTCTGTGGAGCATCTCAATGACATATCCTCACAGATAAGCACAGAACACTATGCACACTCACAAGGGGCACCGCAGAGACGGCGGCAACAGCAGCGACGAGAACCAGAATTGTGCGCATGACTGTCAGTCGGGATATGGTCGACGAATCGTCGCCTTATAAGTTTTCTCAAATAACCCCGTCCGTAATTCCCGTGAACCGTGGTGTATCATGGACATGTGCTGGCCATCAAAACAGGAAACGGGAAAAAGTTAAAAACGTGATCCGGGGATTTTTTAGGTCCATCAGAGATACAAGATTGCGTTCTGCAGAGAAGTCTGTAGATCCCTCGCTTACCTCGATAATGTCCCCATGTCGTGTTATCGTGTGCCTTTTCTTCCCCAGGGCCTACGATATCTTCCAACCTTCCGCGGAGGCGTTTTTGGACGCAGAAAAAGCGTGGAGTGGAAGGTCATTGGCTGGACTTGTGATTCACCGAGATTCGCGAAAAATTGCAAGGGTGAGGCTCGTGACGATAGTCCCATAGATACGGTGCCTGTGGCGTCAGCGTACGGGTGAAGGTCATTCCGAGAGTGACCAGTTTTAGCCAGTTTTGCCCCGAATCTGGGGAATCGCGAAGAGACTATCAGCTGCCATTGCTTCTCAGCCTTGAAGTGCCTCGAAATAATTGCATTGAAAGGTTCAAGCGAGAATTGAGCGGCAAGGGGCACAGAGGCATTTTTGCGACCCAGAAAATAGTGCAAGAAAGTACCAAGCAAACGCCTGCAAACGCCGGTGCAACAGATTGACCCATTTGCAACCCGGCCCGATCCGAGAACACATTGTCGACTTTGCCGACGTACCGTAAAGGCGTCGGGGACCGAACTCCGGCGTTGTGCCTGAGGAGAGTGGGAATTGAGCTGAATTGAGTCGAAGAAAATGGGGTTCGAGCTTGAGGGCTCAGCATCTGCACGCGACATCGAACACAACGACGACCTGCCAGCTGACAAGTAAACTATTCAGTAGCCTTCAAAGACCCTAACTCGAAAGACAGCGGGGAAGTAACTTACCAAAACCGAAAATCAGAATGACGCAAAATACATATGAGATTTTTCACCTTTGCATTCGACTCCGTGACGGTTCATCGGAAGGATGCTGCGCCACCAGGTGAATAGTACACAAATGGCACGGTCCGTGGTTACGGGGATCCCCGGCGTCAAACGACTCCGATAAACTGTCATCCTGCCAAGAAAGTAAAGAAAGAACCCAAAATTGAAGTCAGACTTTCTACGGAAGATGTACCAGTGGGTCGGAACGGCCACTACCTCCTCTGGTTCCTTTCCATCGCTTCTGTAAACCCTATCAGCGATGCAAGTGCAATGAGCTTACATCTTGTCTGCATCAGGCGACGAGGCCCGCGAGATATGCGGGAATCCGCCGCGGCCGTAGCGATCCCACAATCGCATGAACTCGTGAAATGTTTTAATTCTGTCCGGAAAGTTGAAGGCAGCACATCTGGTGCCTGGACATACGAGGAAGCGAGGACATTGTCTACAATGTAGCCCTAGAAAAGGACCCACATTGATCGTTATCGACGACATGAACACTTTGTTCGAAAATCCCTTTGATTTGAGCTCGACAAGCCCGTAAGTTTCTGCATAGATCGTGTGTTTGGAAAACTGTTTTGAATTGGAGATAGGCAGGAAACGACACAGAGACGACGGTTGCGGAGAGACTCATGCGGTGTTGACGTGACATCGACTTGGACAATATGTTCTCTGGAATTGATCAGATATTCCACTGGCAAGAGGCTTGGAACGGTTCCTATGACTGGGACAAGATGTTTCCATAAAGGTCGCTCGCCACGCGCATGATAATGCTTGGAGAGGGAATGTGAATGACAGTGCCACGATGGACGTTGAATTCAAAGGATTCCTAGCTGCGGTCGGATGCAAGTGATGGTTGGAAAGAAGAGTTGCTGTGACGGTGACGACGTGACGTGACGTTCAAATTTTCTTTCTGGCTTGCATGGCACCAAAACTTCTGGCCCTGACTCATTGGCTCCCTCGAACGGTACCGTTTACGCCAACCTTTTATGATATGGCGCGTTGCGCTCCATGCAATAATGGGCTGAATACAACACATCCAAATCTGAACATTAATCCCCCGAGCTCCACGGTTCAATCGCTCAAGCGCAGCGGCACAGTTTTGTTCTTCGACAAACATCTTTGCACATCCCGCTACTTGAGCGACGCGCGCGGTATGACTGGTTGTTTTGGCTGCCCTAGAGGACAGTCAATTACGACAACATCGTTTTCCGACTCGGGCATACGAAATCGCCCGAAAACAATAGCTCTCAAGGATCAAGCAAACATCTATGTTTCACTGACTGTTGTGGAGCATCTTGAACACTGAAACGTAAGTAGCTCATCTGGATCAGCTTTGACGACGAGCATGTCCGAGTGTGAGGCAAGTTGGCTCATTTCTTGGCATATACCAGAAGGGTTGGAGGGATATTCTCTGGATCCACCATGTTGAGACAGGATATCGCGGCCCACGAACACCCGGTATCGCAGACCATAGACACTGAGTTTTGCCAAACGTTCGGTAACAAACAAGACTCAATGCTATAGAGCCTGGCTAATTCCAACCCCAGTTTTGACAACGGAATCAGGTTAGCTGTTTCTTGCTTCAATTTTGTCCAGATCGGACCAAGCGAGTTTTCGCAACCCGATTAGGAAAGAGACTGAATAGTCCGACAATCCGACGGAATTTCTCCATCGATTTTCGGCCGACAAGACCCGGATTTCAAGAACAAAAAAAAAAACTCGAATTTATCCCAAGTTAAGAATGAGTCGAGGACTCGTGAGTTGAGCCTTTTCTATCCCCAGCCGAGTAAAGATTCAAACCATGAATACAGATTAAAAATAAGGGAAAGCAAATGGAGAGCAGCACAACAAAGCGATAACGATATACATCGTCCGTTCCATTCATATCCGTATATTTGAGAGATACTCATGACGCCGGCGCATCATCCAAGCGAACCTTCTTACCCTCGACGCCTTCACCCGCTGCATCGTCATCAGCCTTTCGTTTCGTGCCTCCGGGCGAGATTGAGCCATCAGCAGGCGCCGGCACTTTCTTTTTCTTCTTCACAATTCCCGTTAAATCGTTGACCACCCCAGACCCACTCCCGCCCGCACCATTCAGGGCCCCCGCAGGACGATTCGCATTGAGTTCAGCGTCAAGCGCCTGCGCGGCAAGTGCCGATGCGTTCTTCAGTGGCTCGTCAGGGCGGGTTTTGAGCTCCTCCACTTTCAGTGCAAGATCTTCCTTCAGTCCCTCTAGTTCTTTCGACTCCGCCTCCCTCTGCGCCGAAGACATACTGCCAATCTTATCGTTCTGCACCAGCCGCGTCTTGGCCTTACCCTTCCCTTTCCCCTTCAGATCCGCTCCCTCCGCGAACTCTTCAGAGGTCGACGCGGCAGCCGGGTTGGCGAGCAAAGCAAGCCTGCACTCAATACTCTCTAATGCGCGTTCGGCGTGCACAATCGCATCGCCCAAACGGCCGGAGGTAAGGTCGAGCACCATGCTCAGCTTGTAGTGCGCCTCAGCAATTTGACGCGAACTTTGCGGTAGTAAGCTGTCTTTCAGTTTCAGACCAGCTTCGTAGTCTGTAATAGCTTGGTCGAATTTTTCTGTTGTGAAATTGAATAGAATTAGCATGAAGGAATCAAAGGAGAGAAACGAAGCGAGAAGTGAACATACCTGTTTCCAATGATACATCTCCGAGCGCGATATATGTGTCCGCAAGCTTCAACTGCACATCGTCGTCCGCGCCGTCATTTTCACTCTGGCGCACGTATATCGCGCGCGCAAGGTCGAGAACTTCCCAGGCTGCGTTGAAGTCATCTTCGGGTTCACCATCGTCGTCCCCTTCAGCCTCTCCCTCGTCCCCCGCCTCCGCCTCTTCCGCCGCGATATCCTTGAGATCCACCTCGGTGTCCTCCGCATCGCCACTGAACGACAAAATTGGCCCATTGGTCGAGCTCGACTCCGCTTTGAGCCACTCAGATCTTGGCAAGCACAAGGAGAGGGACGATAGCAACTCACCCTGCGCATCCTCGGCTTCATTTTCCGATTGGTCTTTCCCTAGAACCGAGCTCTGCGAGATAGCATTCTCCAGCAGCGCTTTACCATAGGAAAAGTAGAGATCAGCCGTCTCAGGCGCGTCGTCGCCGCATTTCTTCGTACTGAACCAGAGACGCGTCAAACGAGGCATATTTGGTCGTAGACGCGACATACATGAGCTCGAGGGCAGTGGCATAGTGGTCGACAGCTTGCTCATACTTTTCGAGCGCAAAGGCGCGTTTTCCTTGCTCGACCGCTTCTTCGAGTGACATCTCTTTGCTTACATCGGCCATGGAAGTATCTCTGGAGAACATTGAGAGGCATAGAGAGAACAGGTGCGATTACTGACGAAGCCATTAGAGTCTAGTCGTGGTGGTGATGGTGGTAAGAAAGAAAGCGCGTTTGACGCGTCACGGTCAAGTGACTCAAGTCGAAACAAAGCCTCCGAAACAAAGGAAAAGAAACTAGGGTTATATTATACCTACAAAGATAAATAGCTAGCTAGTCTACAAACGAACGCGTCCCATGGATTGATTCAAAGGCAAAGCAAAAGTATAAGTATGTACGTGGCTCGAAAAATTGCATGCATATAAGTGAGTGTGTATG
Organism: Favolaschia claudopus; assembly: GCA_037176885.1. Lineage (NCBI taxonomy): Eukaryota > Fungi > Basidiomycota > Agaricomycetes > Agaricales > Mycenaceae > Favolaschia > Favolaschia claudopus. The sequence goes on along the minus strand of JAWWNJ010000063.1, from coordinate 564,451 downwards.
AAAGCGCGTAGCAAATGTGAGATGAAGAGCGTAGTGGTCATATCAAAGACGCGTTTTGCTGCTGCTGCTGACCTTGCTGAGGATTCCCGAACGCAGGAGAGCCAGACCCAAAAGCACCACCACCAAACAGACTCGCCCCACCGCCAAACGCACCCGTTTGCCCCGTAGGCATCGGGCCAAAAGCCCCCGCTTGCCCAGGCATCCCTCCAGCGGACATGGGTCCGGCACCCGTAGGCATCGTACCCATGGGAGGCATAGCCATGGACGCACGGAACGGATTTGCTGCACCGCCCGTCATCTGAGGCCGTAGTCCGACGCCCAGACTGCTCCCTCCAAATGCGCCAGTGGAGCTTGTTCCTCCCGCCCCACCAAACCCGCCCCCTGGCGACGAACCCATGCCAAACCCGCCCATCGAGTTTGCGGGTGAAGCACCAGACGTAGGGCTCATCATCGACCCACCGGCACCAAAGAACCCCGTCTGCTGCGCGTTCATACTCGACGGCGTGCTACCAGTGACCGCTGGCGTTGCTGGCGCTGAGCCCGGGATCGATGGTAATGCCTCCAACAAGCTCGCTCCAAACGACGACGATGGCTTGAACGCCTTAACAGCGCTACCCATAGGTTGTGTCGTTAGAGGTGAACTCGTTCCTGTCGTCGGGGCACCGGAGTTGAGCGCCGAATTGGCAGGATTGAAAGCAGATACAGTCGGACTGAAGCTCCCGGAACTTGCGCCAAATGGAGGCGAAAACGAAGACGAAAGAGACGGCGAGCTGCTCGTTCCCGTCAACGAAGACGTCGTGCCTGTAAACGATCCAAACAGCGAAGACCCCGCATTACTTGTCCCCGTCGTATTGCTCGCCGAACTCCCAAGCCCATTTGCACCCCCACCCGATTTGTTGAACGTGAACTCGCTCGCCACGCTGGATATATCCGTTTCCCCAGGCCCCAGAGCACTCTGACTGTAATCAAACGCCTTAGTCGTGCTCCCGCCAAAGCCCGTCGCCTGCGTCTTGATTTGCTGCTGCTGCTCTTGCTGTTGTTGCTGCTGCTGCTGGAACTGCTGGAATTGCTGCTGCTGCGTACCCATCGCAATCTCCATGAGCGTAGGTTGTTTAGGCACAGGCGGTACCTCCTCAGGCCTAGGCGCAGGCTGTCCAAACGGATTTCGCGTCCCCGTTTGATGTGTCTTGACCGGCTGGAGTCCGCTGCCCGTCTGCGAAGGTGCGAGAGCACTAAGCGGCGCAGACGCTGGACGTGGAATACCAGCTGCCCCGCCGGCGTTAACACCGTTATTGTTGTTCCCAAGAGCAAATGGCGGTACAGCGGGCACCGAACTTGAATTTGACCCAAAACCAGAAAGTGCCGCGGGTCCCGTCCCTTGCGAGAACATCATGCTCGCACGGAATGGATTCGCAGCACCTGCACCACCCGTCATATGTGGTCGTAGGAAGGGAGGTTGTTGTTGCGGCGGTTGCGATACTGCACCCATATTACCGACACCTGCCCCAGGATTGACACCCGCGCCACCACCAAACGTAGGCCCAGCCGACAAACTTCCCATCCCAGTCATCATCGGCGGAGGCACCGCAACGTTCCCATATGCACTCGCACGGAACGGATTCGCCGCGCCACCCGTCATCTGAGGACGCAGCCCAACTCCAAGACCGCCGCCGCCAATTGTCGGTTGCGATTGTTGGAACGCCCCCGTCGGTTGACCAAAAGCGCCCATCCCCATACCGGTTGCCTGCGCGGTAAGCGGACCAACGGTCGACATTGGCCGCTGAAAGGGATTGAAGCCCGTAGCTTGTGGCTGCATGCCGAACATCCCTGTTTGTTGTGGAAGCTGGAGCTGCGGTTGACCATTCGGGACTTGGAAAGCTTGATTTTGGAATGCGCCTAAAGTAAATGAGGATTTAGGTAGTACAAGAACGCTCAGACAAACCGGTAGGTTGCGGTCCAAACGCTCCCTGTTGTTGCGGGAAGCCTGTTGCTTGCGCCTGCATACGTTGAAACGGATTCGGATTTTGAGCATTTTGCTGAAAGTACGCCGTGTTCGGACTGTTCAGAATCAGCATGGGAAAAATTGACAGACAAAAAAAACAAACCTATTCGTCGTGGGATTGAACATCGTCGGCTGGGTATCTTCAATCGCAGCGAAAAAGTCGACGAGCACGTCTGGTGTTTTCGCTCCGTTGGCGCTGCCGTTGCCGTTAGTCGCTGAGGCGTCGGGTTTGGGGGCAGAAGAGGAAGAAGCAGAAGCTGGCAGGGCGGGTACAGGTGGCGTTTCGCTCTTCGCTGGAGCACCTTTGCCGCCGCGCCTGGTAGCTTCCTTGTTCGTCTTGTACTCGATGCGGTTCTGCTCGAATTGGGGGTCGTCCAGGTATTCTTGCAGTGCGCCGGCCAGAGATACGGGGGCCTATACGACGCGTCAGGTGCGGAAAACTGACTGGGAAAGCGACGACGCACATGCTTCAGATTCGGCACAGGGACGTTGAGGAGGTTTTGCAGTTTCCGTGCAACACCTAAATACTCCACGACGAGCTCGGTTTGAGCGCAAAAATGGCGGTAGATGGTAAGGGCCTAAAACACAGTCAGTAGTCTGACATTCAAAATAAAGAAAGCCGTACTTCAGTTGCGTCGACATGGGACATTTCAAAGTAGTGCTCCAGAAGATTAATTACGCCTATAAGTGGCGTTAGAAAGATCTGAAAAGATAGAAAAACACCACCGGAGGCAAAAACAGGCAGAAAATCGAAATGAATGCATCTGGCTTTGCTTTCTCGCTTCGCCAGTCCTGACGCATTCATCTCTGGTTTCGCGTTATGCTTCTGGTGTTACGCACCTTCATTCCCCGCCTGGAATAGAATCAGCAAATCTTTGACGAGCATCCGGAGGGCCGTCAGGGTGAGCTGGTCTTCTAAGTCGTCCAGATAAAAGCGACAAGCGACGAGTGTATCGATCATGCGATGTACAGCGCGTGTTTCACGCAAAAGGCCCTTTTCTACCGTCATCGAGCGAAGTTTACGGCCAGTCAGAGTCTTGCTTCGCTGTAAATTGGGAGTGCTGTGAAGCGTTAGCACAAGATAGTTTAGCATTTCTAATCCACACACCCATTCACAGCCGCCGTTGTACGCGCATCGCGATTTGTGTCCGACTGAACCTTGATAGCGTCGTGCTTGAGATCTCGATATGCATGTATCCTCGCCTCCATATACGCCGCATAGTTCTGCAGGTTTTCCGGCGGCGAATAACCTGTAAATCACCAGCATTACTTCCAATGACGCACCCAACTCATCCTCGCTCACCATCCCAATTCCCCGCGCTCACATTGTGCAAGCGAAGCACCTGAGAACCACTGAGATAACTGAGCACATTGTCTGTACTCCCGTTCCGAATCATAGTGTGCAGCACAATGAGAGCTTTGAAGACGATGATGGCATTCGGCTCGCGGAAACGCGGTGACAAAGCCCTGCAGACATCGTGTACAGCTCCGCCGTCGTCCCAGGTCGCGGCGATGATTGGGTCCAAGTATTTCGCCTTCGGAGGGGCGGCCTTGGGCTTGCACGCAAGCTTAACCACCTTGTCGTAGGAGCTCATAGCCGGGAACAAGCCGCAAAGTCACACTGTCACACAGATTTTCCTCACGAAATGGATATGTGGTCATCTGGAAATCTCTGGCAAGGTCTATATTGTAGTGTACATACAAAGCCTGAGAGTGTATGGATACATGAACGTAGATGTACAGTTTGCGAGAACGCGGAATCATTTATGTCCAAACTGGGGGAAGAAAAATATCTCCCTTTTCAGTACCTCGAAGGCGTGTACGAGCGCCGACTGGGACGATCATAAGCATAATCATCGATGCTTCTCGATCGTCTGCCTCGGTGGTTGCGGTGACGATGAGAGCGATGACCAGAACCAGTCGTGATAACGATAGTCTGCGGTTGGGAAGGACGGGTATGCGGGTACTGGCTTTGCGGCATCATGTATTGGCCGCCTTGACCTCCCATGTACTGGCCCTGTACAGCTTGAGGCATCATAGGCTGCATGCCGCCCTGCGACATGTATTGGCCGCCGCCGCTGACACCTTGCGTCTGTGCGCCAGACGGCTGCGCCATGCCATATCCCGGTGTCGAGAGCGTTCTACCGCGCGAGATCACGATAGGCGCCTGAGCAGAACCGTTGTAAGGAAGATTAGTGGCTAAAGGAGCCTGCTGAGCGGGATATGCAGTTGGGGGAGCTGCGGGAATGGGTTGCTGAATGCCCATAGGCTGGGGAGCTATCGGCTGAGTGGTGGAAAGTTGGTTTGTGTTAGCAACTTGAGGTTGGCCGGTAGCGACCGGCTGCTGCATCGCAGCTGGCTGGGGTTGCGTTTCGACTACAGGCGGAGTCGCGCCTACAGGTTCAGGTACCGCGGACGGATTCGCAGCAACAGGCTCAGCCACAGGTTGGGGAACCGGTTGACCAGCGGCGACAGGCTGAATTGCAGGTTCAGCCGAAACAGACTGAGTTGCAGCCATGGGCATAGGTTGATTCATAGTGCCTGCAGCCATAGGCTGCGATTGGTTCATCGGCATCATCATGGGTTGGGTTCCGGTCATAGGCATCCCAGCACCGCCGTTTGTATACTGTCCAGGCATCTGCATAGGCACCGAGTTGGGGGCGTACATGACCCCCGGAGCAGCTACGGAGCCAGGATAACCGTTACCGATACCTTGCATCGGAGGGGGGATGGGAGAGACACGTCCGACGATCTGCGCGCCTGGGTATTGCTGCATTGAGGGTGAAGGGGGGGGGTATTAGATAGATAGAGGGGGAGGGAAATTTACGAAGAGCTTCAATATAGAGAAAATGAGCGGCTTGGATCGTCATAATCCACGTTGAGACTCGAGAAGACCCAGGTTGGAGCAGAAGGACGTTCGCCGAACCGGCGCGTCGAACTCGGAGGGTTGAATCAAAGTCATGGGCACCCTTGTGTATCAAATCCGAAATTTGCTCGCCCGGCGGTTTGGGATACTTGCAGTCGACTTGGGATCACGATTCCAAGGCCAGGATCGAGAAATTGCTGGAATTCGGGGACTTGATATTCTTCGGCGGAGGGGCTAGTTGTACCTAGAGACACATTTTCCCTGCCTTCAGACTACAGGCAGCCAAAGACACTTGAGGTTGAACTGCGCGAACACGGAGAGGAGTCCTCAGTCAAAACACTCGGGCTTGAGATCTTGACTCTTGAGAGTCGAAGAACTTCCAGTTGAGGTTCGGATCAAGCCTCCTTCTCGTCACTCATAACACTCATGTCACAGCATGTCACCCGTGCGGACACAATAGACACAATTCCGAGCTACGTAGTCCGGATCGAAGAAGGTTTGTTCCGAGACTACGTAAAGGCAAGTAAGATCCACGCAAGATCCACGTGGGGTTCATTTGCGCAATGGCTGTGTCTCGCAGTTCCGACTCGATTCGTCGCTATTTCGTCGCTTGGTCACTTTCCATATGTCGCTCACAGAACTAGCCCGACGGTCTCGCCTGCAAAATGGACAATGTTACTCCTGCGCAACGAACTTCCAAACGTGTTTCTCTCGCTACTCCTCCAGAATCGAATGACTGGCAGCGGGGCTCGAGGTTGGAGCGCTTGCAAAATTTCCTCCATTCAGTCTAAGGAAGAGCTGGTATGTGAGCAGTTCCAGATGTCGGGGATACATGGGTGACCGTTCACTTAGACCCAGAAATTCATTCGGCAGCCTCAACCCTAAAAATACGGTTTTCCCTCGGCATCAAACACCATACGGTGACTCTATTATGAGTGACGATGTGGACCGACCTCCATGCTGCATACTTACTGAATGGCATGGCAACTGGGCATTATCTCTGTCTGCAGAGTGCATCGAAGGTCCCTTGCTCCACGACTTAATCTCGGTCTCCCAACTGATTTTTTGTTTTTAGCCTATACATGGGCTTTTTACGAAGCTTTCCCGGATCCCCGAGACGCTGACGCAAGTGGTGACTTTCTCAAATGGTGATGAGGAGTGCTGGAGATGAAGAACATCTGCTTTTTCGAGTCGCTGCAGGAGATTTCCGTTGTGTGAGGTCGTCCACGGCCACCGTTGGACTCTCCGCCCGAGATCTCTGCGTGATTGGATCTGCTTCAGGGAAATTGTGTTTCAATGCAGCTGGCGGCCCTGAATTGGAAAAAGATTAATTCCTGAAACTGTATCATTGGTGCGTCACAATAATTGATCGTTTTGACCGCTCTTTTAACCTTTGGGTCTCCACTCCTCCAGTTTTTGGTATGGATCCCTAGACTTCCCTAGATCTACCTCGCTCGCCCAAAACTTAGAAGGACCCACATTACGTCATCATGAGGTCGCCGTGCGCCGCTTTGACAGCGATCAACTTCCAAGCTATAAGTACGCGACAGAGCGGCCTGGATTGGCTACAAAGTCTCCCTCAACTCCCATGTCGATAAAACCCCGCGCCATCCACTTTGGAGCCGGTAAGTATTCCTCACCGCATACTTCGCCGATAATAATATCTTCGCAGGCAACATTGGCCGTGGCTTCATTGCGCCACTTCTCTCTACTTCTGGCTACCATGTCGTCTTCACCGACGTCGACAAATCTCTTATCGACGCCATAAATCAGCAGCGTGCCTACGGCGTCCACATCCTGGACAGCACAAGTGACGACGCTGTCAATGGGGATAGCAACGGCAGCCTCCACTCGTCGTCATCGTCGGCATCATTGTCGACGTTGTCGTCCGTCTCCACTGTTTCCACTGCCGAGGTCCATGAAATCAAACACGTCAAGGGCGTCCTCTCCACTACAGACGCTCTCATCCACGAAATCGAGCACCCGAAACTAAAGCTCATCACCACCGCAGTTGGCCTCCCCGTCATCGACAAAATCGCCCCCACCATCGCAAATGGTATCAAGGCCCGTCGCAAAGCCGGCGGCGGCCCGATCAACATCATCGCCTGCGAGAACGCGATCGGTGCGACCGCGAAGCTTGCCGAGAAGGTTCGGGCCAAACTCGAAGGAGACGATGCAAAATGGGCGGAGGAGAATGTAGGCTTCGCGAACTGCTCCGTCGACCGTATCGTGCCGCCCTTTGATCCCTCCGAACACGACGAGTCCAGCGAGCTCGACGTCGGCGTTGAGGCGTTCTACGAGTGGGTCGTCGAGAGTGGACCGCTCAAGCCAAATGGCGAGCTCGAGGTGCCAATAGAGGGTATGCGTCTGGCGGACAACCTCAAACCATATAACGAGCGCAAGCTCTTCACGCTCAACACCGGACACGCTATCACTGCCTATCTCGGGCATTTGAAGGGCCATGCCACCATCGCCGACAGCATCGCGGACGAAGAGATCCTTGTCTGTGTGCGTGGCGCGCTTCTGAAAGAATCCGGTGTCGCACTATGCAAGCGCCATCCCGAGTACTTCAACGAGGAGCAGCATGCGGAATATGTGGAGAAGATTATCAAGCGGTTCGAGAATGCAGCCGTGAAGGACGACGTCGTGCGTGTGGGGCGACAGCCGTTGCGGAAGTTGGGGAAGGAGGACCGCTTGGTTGGCCCTGCGCGTATGTGTGTTGAGTATGGCATTGATGTCCGTTTTCTTGCGACCGGGATCGCGGCGGCGCTGTGTTACGAGAACGACGATGACGAGGATACGACTAAGATCAAGCAGGCGGTTTCGGACAAGGGCGTCGAAGGCTATATTACGGAGCTCACCGAATTTGGGAAGGGAGGCGAGGGGGAGGTCGTCTTTGAGCGGATTATACAATCGTATAACGAGTTGAAGGGGGCTAAGTCTCAGAAGAACTAGGAAGTGAAGGCGGTGGCCGAGATCCAATGGACAATCTTACTTCTGTGGAATAAACAAATTGTACTCTAGACTACATTACGGATCGCTTTGCTAATTGTTATACCTATAGATTGAAACACATTGCGTTTTTTCCTGGACTGAAGCAGTGGCGTCGGAATTCTGGCGCACAGTACCATCGAGAGTCTCAGTCGTCCTGGTAAAATCAACGTATGTTCCTAGTGTACACATGGTAGCATAATAGCTGGACAATGTTTTCACGTTGAAATCCCAGCGACGGCTGCGATGTCCGCCAACTCCGTCCCAACTACGATATCGTAAATATATGAGTCGTCGACCAAATTATTCTTCCCGCCGTACAACCCAAATTTGGGATCGACAGTGGGCCCCGGCCAGAAATTGCCGGCCAATTTCTGTGTGGTCTTACCCGTAGAAGGGTCTGTCAGCGTCGACAGAGCACCGTTGAAGTACAATTGGAGGTAGCCTTTGGTTTGTGAGGTGTTGATGACGAAGCCGAAGCGATAGGCTGTCCCCATATTAAGTTGCTTGGCCCAGACTGAGTTGGCATTACCAACGGTAGGGTCCGGTTCCGCGTTTAGGTGGCTGGAGTAGGGTAGAATTAGTTACACATAAATAGTAGAGTAGCGGAAAACTTGCATAGTATGATTAGCAGCACCACTTCCGTCGGTACGGAAAACCAGACAAGCTGGGATATTGGCCGTGGGCGTCGTCTTAGTGTCATAATTCTTCCTGCAAGTTATATGAGCAAAATGGCAGCAGTCTGGGTCACCGCTCACCATTGCATCACAATAGTCTGGTAATCGACATTTTTCCACATAACATGATATGCAATGTAATAGGTCTTGTCGACCTCAGTCTTGCCCTTCAACAAGTGATACTCGGCGCGAGCGAAATGCTGCGCCTTGTGCACATGCGCTGCAGGGACGCCGTTCGGATCTGTAGCGGTTTTAAAATACGCTGAGTCGTTCTGGCCTTGGCCAGAGGGCCATTGTGCATCGTCGTAGCCGCCGAGATTCAGGAGACCGAGAACACTTGTCTGGTCGCCCGCAGCAGCAGAGTACTTGACGAGAACGGTTCCCGAGACGAGGGGAAGTATCGCGAGAAAGAGAGACCAAATCATGGTGTAGTGATTTTGAGTGGTTTCGATGGTCATATCGCCTCTTATACTAGCTTAGCCCGAGATATAGCGAGATCTTCCAACATTATGATTGAGGTAGAGAGACCGCGGTAAATCACAGCAGCGGTTGCACTCCGTTTACTCGAGGTAGGCAGAAAGTGATTGAAAATAAGTCCGTATCAGCACTCTTGTGTTCAAATTCAGCCCTCGATTCGCCAAGAATATTGTCCACGGGTAGCAGGGTCGACTGCAGTCAGTACAGAACCGGGTGCGTATTTCTTTCTGCAGCGGGTGATGAACCTGCATCGCAAATTGAACGGAACAGGGCCTTATCTTACGCGTGTCGGTGGTACCTTAAAGTGGTGTCCTAGAATACGGGCTCGTTTCCTCAGAATTTCTGTCCCAAAATAAGCGGTCAAAGCAAGGTTCTTGGTCAAAGGCAAGCCACCTCAAGCCACACAATTGTGACAAGATGTGACGTGTCACGCTCTTTGCATCAGGATTCTCTTGACTCTCATTGCCAAATTCCAGCGGAATACCCTCGCGTCGCCGCTGTAGCTGCTTTAGTGTCGATGGCAGCATCCGATATCTCTTGCCCCAAATGCGCCCATTGTTTCAACCTCTCGGATTTTGACCTCCCAGAATTATCCACTAGTAACGTTTTGGAAACCAACGCGATACCCGAAGAAACCGACATTCCTCTTCTCTGCGAGTTTCTCGCCACAGGTCGCTCACGCATGGCCAGTCTGAGCGCCAAAATCAAGCTGCTTCAATCAGCCGTAGAGACACTGTCTGGGAAAAAGAACGAACTGGATCTTGCCATTAGGAAGCATGAAGGCAGTCTCTCTCTTTCCCGACGATTGCCGTCCGAGATTCTGGCATGTATATTCGAATTTTCCGTCGCTGCCCAACCCTACCGTGCTCCGTGGATTGTGAGTGCCGTCTGTGCACGTTGGCGGTCAGCGGCGCTATCACATCCTCGTTTATGGGCCCGGCTCCACTATAGCCAACACTCCAGGGACCGGAATCAAGACCTCCTCCAGTACGAGACCCAGCTTCTTAGGGCCGGTCAAGTGCCTCTGGACGTTCAGTTCATCGTTGGAGATTGGTTACCGGAAAACGGTCTGACTGAAGTCGAAAAGTCCATACTGCAGCTTTTCTGCAATCATGCTAGCCGCTGGGAGGCCGTATCGCTGCGTGGAGAGCACTGGTTCTTTGCCCATCTCGGACAGTGTATACAGGATCCTTTTACCTGTTTGCGGAAGATCAAAGTCGAGGTTAGCCGCATGGTCTCCGATCCCGTCGTCGCGGTGGATATTTTCCGAGACGCTCCGTTATTGCAAGAGGTTCAGGCCAATCGAGAGTTGTGGGGAGCACCTCTTTCGATGGCGCTGAATTGGACGCAGTTGGCGAGATACGGTGGTAGTAACACCTGGATTGGCCATCTTCATACGCTCCAAGTCACCTCCAATCTCGTTGACTGCTCATTGGAGATCCAGGGCGATTTTGCCTCCTTCGAGGCACCAACAGCTATCCTGTTACCTCACCTTCGTCGCCTTTCCCTTTCCCACCCCCAATTTTTGCAGTTTCTCGAGACCCCTTCGCTTTTGGAACTGTATTGTGATTACGACGCCAATACGGTGCTTTCCTTCATCCGCAAACAGAATTGCACATTGCAAAAATTGGTTATGTGGGAATGCCGAGTTCCAGGTGACGCTGCGATGCTGATACGCCTCATCGAGACACTCAAATCATTGGCAATTTTGTGTTTGTTATTCGAACCTCCAGTCGAGTTCCTCGAGCATATGTCGAGTCGAGTCGATACTTTGGCACCTGCCCTGACACATTTTTCCACTTTTCTCCGCTTTCCTGACGCTATGGACGACGATGGAGATCTCGTGCAATATCACCTCATGCAAGCGATCGAATCGCGCTGTCCAATTGGACGATTAAATTCCGTCAAGCTCTACAGCATCAAGCCCTTGCTCATCCTCGATCGTTTGGAGAAACTCAAGGCTGACGGTCTGAGCTACGCAGTCTTCGACGGCCTTCGTTTCCTGTCTCTTGATAAGGTGGATCCAGAGGATATACCGCCAGAACTTACAATATTCACCATGGAATAAGACTAGTAGCTGGAGTTTCTAGAGACAGATGGCGAACTCTAGTATCGAAATTGTTCAGGCTATTGTATCATCATCCTTTCTGTATCGGAGGATCTTGCATTCAAACAGGCATACCGCATTACAATACTAGTAGTCCCGGTACTAAGGAATAGGAATGGGAGTTATTCGCTGAGTTCCAGACGTGACATGTCACAACCACTTTCTTTCTGCCACCACTATGAACGCGTACTCTACAAGTAAACCGCCCCCTGCAGGAGACAAACCCATCGAACAAAGCAAAATACCCAGAGATATCCTAGAAACCAACGATCCAACGGCAGAACATATTTTTTCTGCCATTCGAGACTTCGTTGCTCGCGGAAGCGCTCGTTGCGTGTTCTTGGATGGAAAAATAGCCCCACTGAGGGCAGAACTGGACAGACTTCTTGTTGAGCGCGCCGCTCTTGACATGGAGATTCGAAAACACCAAGGGGCTCTTTCACCACTTCGCCGCCTTCCCACCGAAATTCTGTCGCTTATATTTACCTTTGCCGTTCTGCCACAGGAACCCATACGGAATTATATGGGTCTCCCTCTCATGGACATGAAAATAGGACCATGGCCTCTCGGTGCTGTTTGTCGCCGATGGCGTAGTATCACGCTGTCTTCCCCGCGTCTCTGGGCATTCCTCCAGCTCGATTTTATAGACGAGTTGCCCGAAACGCCCTCCATGTCAAGAGTTGTGCCCATGGTCAAAGCCCATCTCGCTCGCTCGCAGAACACGCCTCTCTCCTTCACTTTTTCCACCTCTGATGAGATGAGTCTCTCTCAGATTGAAGAGGATGTGCTCGAACTTCTGGCAGAGCGTAGTGACTCCTGGGAGGCGCCCATTCTATACGAGCGGCTGCGCAGTTTCTACCCCACCTTAGACATCTTGCGTACATTGGATGTTGCCATCATCGGCGACGATGAGGAGAGCGTGATCGAAGACCTCTTCGCCGACTGTCCAAGGTTGCAGGACTTGTTCATCAATTTTGACGATATATCCGTCATTCCTCCTGCGTATGTCACGGGCCATTTACGTCGATACGGCTCGCATAATTTGTGGAAGCATCATATCAAAATCTTGACCGCTTCAACTCAACTCGTAGAATGTGCGTTGCAGCTACTCGACCCTTTTCCCTCGTCAGGCTCCAAGATTCAGCTGCCCAGCCTCTGCCGCCTCGCTATAAAAAATGCTATTCTACTCAATTTCCTGGACACTCCGTCCCTCCAGGAGCTGTATTGTTCTGAACATACAGCAGAGTTGCACGGACATCTCCAAAAGCTCCCCCAACTGTGGAAGCTTTTCGTCGGCGAACCTTCTACACCCATAGCGCTTCTTTCCTTCTTCCATGCCGCGAAGAGCATCACCTCCCTCTGTATATATCTTCATATGCCCTCTGCCTCCGATTTATTCGAGATTCTTGGATCACCAGAAAATAATGATCTCCCAACCTTGCATACCCTCGCTGTTTGCCTCGGTCCGCTTGACTACGACCTCGCGGAGCGCTTTGATGAAGACCAACTAATGCGTGTGGTAGAACGCCAATGGCGTAACGGCAGCTTGCGGTCGTTCCGAATGTGCGCGATGCTCTACGTGCCATCCAGCGACACAGGTAGTCGTATTAATGACCTGCGGAAGCAAGGCATGGATGTCAAGCTAGAGCCGCACTCCAAACAAGTATATGAAAGGATGGTACCCCGAGATTTCCGTCTACACGATGATAATTATCGCATGAAGGAGCTCTTGACGAGAAGAAAGCCACTCAGAGACAAGTCCTCCTAGTCGCGTCCCGAAGCTTGCACTACAATGAAAATATATACCTTGCCAGCATAGAGAGGATAAATAGATCGGACAACGAGATGCCCAAAAGATACAGAGACAATCACAATCAATAACTTGTCAATAAAGGAGCACAAGCAATGCGTAAGACATAACTTGATCGATCAGCCTGAGGATGTTCTTTGCATGCCTTTCTATATCTCCCGAATTGTCGAACTCCGCAGAGACCTGATCATTGAATCTTCGAGTAGTTCTAATTTATTGATACATATAATAAAGTCCAATCATACATATACTAACAGTCTAAACTATGGGGTGCCACTAAATCTGTCTATAAGATACCGAATCGTTCCTTCTCCGTCGCAGTCCACTCAAACACAGGGAACGGATGGGCTTCGGTATTGAAGACCCACGTGTTTAGAGGGAAAGGCTCTTCATCGAGGAACAAAAGATACAAGTATTTGAGGCTATATGAATGTGAGTGAGACATTAAGACGAATAGATGGGTAGGCGTACGTTTCAGCGAGGAAGTAACTAGCACGCAATGACAATGAGTCTCAACCTTCACGCAAGAAGAAAGACCTACCTTGGCATTGAATCGGTTTGGAGAGCAGGTGAGACTTCCACCGTCTTGATACATGCGTACCCACTTGGTGTGCGCGTCTCTTTCTCGATGGCTTGGAGGATTCGCCACCCCATCTCCCGCCACCTCGTCTCTTTCGTCACGCGCCACATAATATACAACGACTCCACCGTCTGCGAAGGAATTAGCAAAAGCAACACGGACACAAAACCAATCCACCTCGGGTCGCAATAGATACGCCGCCTGCCTGATCACATAGTCGCGCCCCCTTCCCGACCCCCTCAATCGCTCCGCCTCGGTGTACACCACCGGCATCACCTCCTCTCCCACGCCCGGCGGCGTTCTTCTCTGCCCCTTCCACTTCGTCCCCGCGCGCCACGCCTCCACCTCGTCAATCCATCTCCGCCCGCCGCCCTCGAGCCACTTACCCTCCTGTCCCAACCCGTACCGCACATCGCCGCTGACTTTGAGCGAGAGCTCTTCCGGCGCAAGGCCCGTTGGCTGGTCGGCGTAGAAGAGGTAACACGTCCGTGTGAGTCCCTCGGCTGCCCACAGATGCATCTCCCGGAGGGAGGGCTGCCGCGCGAGGGCATCGTATCCGCGGGCGGCCCAGCCCATGCCCGCACCGAGGACGTTGAGGTTGAGGTCGGGTGGGAGGCCGTCGAGGGGAAGGAGATGCGCACCGAGCGCGAGGAGGCCGGGGAAGAAGCATGAGAGGTGGTCGATCTTATGTGATGGTCGGGGGGCGTGGTCGAAAGTGGACGACGATGTCTCTGTGACGTATAACAGGTTTCGCTCGGGGGAGACGTACAACATCGTGGTGAGGACTTGCGTTGTCATGCGGATGTCTGGGTGGGATGTTTTAGTAAGTTCGTAAGTGAGAGAGGCAGACGTACACATCTCGAGGCTCTTCTTGTCCGTTTGCGCGGTTAGAAGGTACTGCTTGAGTAGATACTCATGAGCGCTGTCTGACTTTCCGCCGACAGACAGTCGTGCTGAAGCGAGAGTTAGGTTGTATATAGTTTCACAAAAGAAGGACCTTACTATCAAATGGGAGTATCGAGGTCAGATTCCACGCAATGGGTAGCATACCACCCGTTTTGTGTAGATCAGCGAAGGCGAGGGTGTGCATGACTTGGTTTGCCTGAAAGCGGTTCAGCTTCAAGCTACAGGATTGAAGAAGAAGTACCAACGCGTTCAAAATAATGTTGTTTCCCCGTGGCCTTGGCCAAGTAGAAGTACTCGACTTGCATGCTTGCCATCTCTGCCAATGCACCTATCTCTGGCCCGGCCGCATCGCCCCTGCCCGCCACGCATCAATGAGTGACATAAACCACAGAAGGAGAGAGAAGCGCACGAAGTAGTATTGATACTGAAAACGGGGAATACACCCTTGTATTTGTTAAAGGCAGGGTCAAGTATATCTGCGAGTTCCTCGGCCCGCGCTAAAAGTACCGGATCCTTGGCAATTGCGTATGCAGACAGAAGGCCACCTAGATAACGGATGACAGTCTCGAAAAACGAAGCAAACTTGTCCTGGGAGTGGTTTAGACGAGAAGCCCAGAGAATCAGACCACTTACTGAACGGATAGTAAAATTAATCGCAGAGATCTGCTTCATTGCGCGACTGAACTCGTTGTCAAGTTTCATGAGTAGCATCGTGTCCAGCGAATCTACCGCAGTCACACCCCAGCCATTGAAACTAGCCAATTCTCTGAATTGTGGACCATGAACAGGAAGATTGGCGCACGTGTTTGCAGAGCTATTGCTCAGAGACAAGAGTTCGTCATGTGGGGCCGCAAACTGCTCGTAGCCATGATATGCATGCAGAAAAGCGCTTTTGACGCGTTCAGCACGTTGATTCCACACTTTGGGAGGTGTATTCGTCGGAAAGTCATGCGGATTTAGCGTAAGCGGTTGTAAAACATATTCATGGGCATTAGTCTTCCACAAAAGCGCTGTGACAGCAAGCAATATGAGACCAAAGAGAAGAAGTCGGCGTCGGAATATTTGCAGAATCCGAAAAATCGTAGGATTCTGTCTGAATCGCAAGTAAGGTGATGGAGATTTTCGGGGCATCCCAGCAGTTAGCTTCAAGGTCTAGAGTCTAGGCTAGCGCATTGAGCAGCGCTCCAGGCTAGGAATGCAGGAAGCGTCGAGCCCAGCGTTGGAGGCAGCATTAACGTACATGGTCAGGACTTAACTTAGACTTAACGACCGGCCAACTCCGAATTATGTAAACGATAATATTTCAAAATCTAAATTAAATTGACTGTTTGTGCTCGACTTTCACCTGCAGCTCGTCCACTTTAAATCTGCCTCGTTCTGTCCTCATATCTGACGACTCACCCGATTCTTGAATGAAACGCGGAGGGTTCTCAATTTTTGTACACGCGAGCTCCACGTCGTATCCATGAATAGGCAGGCAGACATCTCCAGATCTCAGCATCATGATGACCATTCTGGCTGTCCCGATTTTGCTCACTGTTCCTTCGAATCCATGACTCGGATTGGTCCGACACAGCAACGAATAACCTCTGGTAACACGGTCCACTGTTCTCCCAGTTTCATCCTTTCCTCTCCTTCGTCTTTCACCTGCGGACCATGGACTCGTCCAATGAGGATGCATTCCTCAGGATACAAGTCTGGGGGATGTTCCTAGGAAGTCTCACTTTCGGTGTATACCTGGTTACTTGCGGCACCTGTTATTCAGCCTCGTTCTTCCCGACGGCACGACACAGAGGTACCAATGAGATCAATTGGCCTATGCTGTTTCTCTTCTTCGTTTTCTTCGCCAAGGCGACGTCGTCTGTTGGTGTCCACCTCTATCTCAACTTGCAGACCGTTGCAACGGCAGACCTTGATGTGGCCGCCCGACAATTCAGAGACGGGTCAAGACCAATCAACACCTGGAAGGTGAATTCTTCATGAGAAGCCGCGCGTCTTGTCAGCTTGACTTGCCCGCCATGCATAGTACATCACCATCCTACTAGAATCTGTGATAGCCAGTGCTTTCTTTGTGCGCATCCTTACTCCGTCGCTCCGCCGTATCTTCATACCTCTACAGATATACCGGTGTTGGCTCATCCACTACCGATCGTGGCTCGTTGTCGCCCCCTCCATTGTATTTTGGCTCGCCGCAGTGGCCCTCATGGGTGTCGTTATTCATGTCGACACTTCCCTCAATATCAATGGTTTCTTTGCAATGTCGCAATCGCGTGTATTTGGTTCATGCTTCTGGGCAATTATAATCGCTGTCAATGTGGTTACCACCGGTATGAAATCTTTCTCATGCATCACTCGACGCCGAGGATTGAATTTCTCTGTCCAGGTCAGATTGCATACCGCATCTACCGGGTCGGTGCGCTTGCCACAGTCCGACCTGCTGCCCAAATTCGCTCCACAGACACCATGTCCTCTCCACCACTTAAGAATTCAAGCGACGGCGTTGTTCCTTACCACGCAACGAAATTCGCCACCCACCTTGTCATTGAGTCCGGAATGATCTACACCGGAATGTCGCTGCTCGTGTTCTTCCTGTTCGTTGCTAACAGCAATGTTGTGTACACCGCTATAAACGTCGTGAGTACTTGGTCGGGCTCTATGAGTAAATCTGTACTGATGGCTTCCCATTTCTCCGTTTCATTAAGCTGGTGCAAAGCATCGGGATTTCGTTTAACCTTGTCGTCATCCACAATAGACCCCGCTCAAACCACCATCCCTCTTTCCTCGCCGAGCTAAACAGCGTCCCACTCCAATTCACCTCTTCCAATCTAAGCGTCCCTGCCAGCGCTATCGAATTCGCATATCCCAAACACTTTAACCCACGACGCAAAAATCCGGTACCGCCCGCTGATATCGAGATCGTGCATACGAAGGAGGATATCAGTCAGTCCTCACTGGCGCCGAGCATAGCGGCGATACCGCAAAACAATTATTCGCGGCAGTCAAGTCATTGATGTAGCATCTACTCGTATGTAAAGCATTCCTGGAGGCAAATGTATGATACCGATGTTAATTGTATCAATCTATCTTACACGGACGTTTGTTGGAATACGCAAAGTACAACAACTTCTATTTTACATCCACTATAAATTTGTAGATCTAACAGCCATCACGGAGTAAACAGTGGGAGGTGCGGGGATCTGTTCGCGTTCGGGCATGCTGTGGAACAAACTCTGGTTGCCCACCCAGCGACCCCCAGATATCCCCAATATAATTGGTGGGCTCAATGCCCTCCTCGAAGGCGGTCTCCCATCCGTCAATGATTCCCTGAACGACCTTCACGCCGGCCGCTCGTAGGTTCACGAGAGCCGGTGGGAATCCCACCGGCGCCGCGAATAAATTTTCAGCCGCATCTCCGCCCTCGGGTGGGCGATCGAAATCTGAGCCGGAACGCATAACGACTATGCGCGAAAAATCCACGAGTCCTGAGACGGCGCCGCGCAGGAGGGCATGGAGCACGGCGTTGTCCTCTTGCTGTGAAGAGCAGTAGACACCATGGCCGTTGGTTAGCACTGCCGTGGTATTTTCGAAGCTCTCTGCCAACAAGGCCCCTGACCAGTACGTGTCCGATGTGAGGGTGTCGCATGGAACTATAGAGGGCGGGGCAGCACCGACAGCAAAGACGTCGCTCGACGAAGATGCGTAGGTCGCTCGGAGACGTTTACATTCGTCCGTATCCGTCAAGGTCGCCTTCTGCGCAAATCCCATCGCCACTCGCCGCAGCGCATCGTTGACCTCGAAGACCTCTGTGCCATCAATCCAGCCCGGATATTCACCTGGCTTGTTGGCTCCCTGGCCAAAATACCCCGACGCAAAATGCGCTGGCTTCTCCCGCGCGTCAAACTCGTGCTGAAGTCCGCCCTGCACTGCGTATCTCGCGAAGGTGACAGAGCCAACAGTTGCGTGCCGTGGGCTCACTCCAGCGATACCCGCTAGCACGAAATACGTCGACTGCAGGTCAAAGCGAGGAGATTGGGAAAGTAGGAGGGAAGACATGGTCGATGCAGCATTGATCTCTGCCTGCCCAGTTATGACCTGACATATATCGCCGTCCTGAGTGCAGTGTACATCTGGGAAGAGAGCAGAGAAGCCAGGGATAGTGATGTTTTGCGCGAGGAGGTTGAATTCCGGAATATTGTGCCATTCAGCTGCTTCTGAGCGGAAGAAATTGACGATAAAGACGCGGGGCTTGATTACGTCCAAGTTGCGGTATGCATTGCCGGCCAGGAGAGTCGAGAACACGGATTGAGCCCAAAACATTGAACGGCGAGAGAGATGAAGGGAAACAAGAAATATACAACATATGTATGACTCATTCACATCAATTCAGAATTCTGTCCAAGTATGGCAAAAGTATGGTGCGCGGTCTTTCGAGTGGCTACATAGAAAAAAATTTATGTGTTCGGATCTGCTAAGTAAGTTACGGAGACTTCTTGTGTGCTTGTGTCAATGTACTGCGACATGTAGAAGAAAACGAACGAAGTGTCATGGCAAAAATCGTGGAGACTCTGCAAAGGGTATCGTAGATAAGTCGGCGGAGTGTGGGCGGCCCTTCGGATACAGAGGTATGTGGAGCGCCGGTATGGGAATCGTGATGCCGCGTCAGTATGCGTTTTCGGCGAATGATGTCAAGAAAAATTGGAGGGGATGTGGCCCAAGATTGACGCAGAGCAGAGTCAAATAAAACAGATTGAATGATGTTCACAATGCAGCGGCTCATCAAACTGGAACGCATGTGAGAGACTTGCCCGATAGTGACAGAGACTGAGCTTACCGACACGTATTTCGATGATCATGAGAAAATCCAGAGGTCAGGAGGATATTCGTCTCGACGACGCCTCTCGTCGTCGGGAATTAATAGGCATTCCATACCCTGGAGCTGCAGCTGTTCCATTCTATTGACCAATTGCGGATGTGGTCGGAAGCCTTTCCAGAAGATGCTGGTCGATTTCAGACGGCCATCTTGCCATCGGGATTCGATCATTTGTAGCAGCAGCTCTAAATCGTCGTCTAAAACCGACGAGTCGGTGTCGGAAAAGTGCTTGTAAGTCGAGAAATGCGCCATATGTGGTAGCCTGTTGGCTGCTGCAGATAACAGATCGCGGTGAAGATCTACCGACAAACGAAGCCACAACACCAGACTAGTAACATTTGGCACGGCCTCGAAGATGGCGGTCAAGTCCCTGCGTGCGATCGACTTTCCAGACATGAGGAGTTTCTGCAGTTTCCCACCATGTCTGCGAACGAACGAGGGAACTGCGTGCAGGTTCTTAGCACAGTAAAGTTCCAGGAGAGCAGGAGTTTCGAGACACGGTAAAAAGCCACTATTCGAGAGCGAAAGACGCTGCAAACGGGGTAACAAGATCGGCACCGGCGGCAAGGGAGAGTCTGGCCTCCGGACAATGTTCAGTGCACAGTCGACGAGGTTTGAAGCAGTCGCGAGGGCATGAAGATGGCCTGCCCATGTGTTGCAACCGCCAAACGTAACCAGCTGGGACCAAGGAAGCTTCATGGGAAGAGTGAAGTCCCTGAATACTCGATTTGCCTGGACGCGCTCTAATTGCAAAGCAGATTGAAAGATATCCATTGGATTGGGGTCGAACGATTCGTAAAACATCTCCACTGCGAGTTGTCTCAGACGAGACAATGGCGCAGTTATCATCCGACGAACTTCCTTCATAAAAAGCGGTTGTGGACCCCGTAACGACACGATTTCCCAGCGGCTGGCATGATCGCACAATAATTGAAAGATAGGCCGCTCTTCGGGTGAAAGTTCATATCGGTGCCCTATGTCAACTTCCAGCTCGATTCTCAAGGGCAGTGTCCCCGATCTCTGAAGCTGAGTCTCATACTGATCGAAAGGAGGAGGAGGAGGATATTCGTGGTAGCGGATCGAAGTCCAGAGACGCGGGTGGGAAAGAGCGGCTGCCCGCCATCGACTGCATACGGCGCTGGGAGTCCATGGAGGATAGTATTCGTTTGATGCCACGACGAACTCAAATATGTAGGCCAAAATTTCCGGAGGAATTTGCCGCACAAGGGAGACTGCAGCCTCGTGCTTTGTGATCAAGCTATGCAACTTGTCCTTCGTTCGAAGAAGCCTGCGCGCGGAGCGACGCATTAGCTCTACTCTGGCGTCCAATTCGGCCATCCGTGCATGTCCCTGTGCGATCAAGTTGCGTAGAAAGGAAATCTCCGAATCATCGGGTGGTTCGTTATTTTTCAGAAGGTTGTTCAATGAGATTGTGTTGGAAAACGTGGGTGAAAGGCTGAAGTCGGAGGGATCAAAACTGTGCAAGCATTTCGGGCAAGAGATATGGGACACTGCCAGTGCCATCCCAGCTGCGAGTCGAGGCAGCAAAACGCGACAGTTTTCAAGTTCGGGACATCATGTCACAATTTGGTCACAGCGGCTCCCGGGCCCTCAATTGCTCTTCGTGAAGAAAATAAGGATTCCGGCGTTCCTGAGAGGGACCGTGCTGTGTAATGCTACCTACCTACCTACCGTGCAACTCAACTCGGACCACGCGGGTATGATTATGCAGGTGAGTCCTAATCAGAATCAGCAAGACTCGTTTTTTCGAATAAGTATTCTTCGTCATCTAAGCCAAGATCGTGGGGTAAGTTACCATTCTTTCATACCAAAGAACCAGGATGCTTCTAGGCTGAATATCCATGCCTTGCCGCCGCAGGTGTTCCCATTCAAGCAAGCGTTTCGGCAGACTGAAGCCCATCTCATACATTTGAGAAGACTCGTTAGTTGTGTTGTTGATTCTCGATTGCAGAATGGGCTTGCCAAGGTCGGGGTATGCAGTGAGGGGAGAATGGCAATGAAGCGTGCATTGCTATTGCCTCAATCCACTGTCCCCAGCACAGATATTTGATAGCCTTCGTCGCAGCAACGGAGGGAAGGAGCAGCGGAAACAGCTCATCTAGTGAGACCGACTCAAGCAATTGAGCAGCCTGGTATTTGAGGCAGAGGTCCGAGAGTCGGATTGTCGGGTTCCTCCCAGAGTCTAGATGAAGGAGAAGGTGCTCAAGCCCAAAACCACAGTCCACAAAAAGAAGACCAACACGTCGTCCATTTCCATCTGCACACCGTCATCGTCGACCAAAGGTGTTTGCCGAACGCGCTTTGTGTTCTCTTCTGGAGTAAATGGTTGTTGCAACCCAAGCGAAAGTGGCAGCTGATAAGATGCAGTGTATCGGTTTTACTTGGAGCTTTGACCCGCGAAAGCAAGAAAAATCGATAAGGGCCAACTCTGGACAGTACATACCTGGGTCGCATCTTGACAATTGAGAAGACATAGACCTCATGCGCCCATCATTCCAATTGTCTGCTGATCACCAGTCTAGGGATCCAGAGTATTTTGACGCAAAATGTGCCGCTTTCGGGAGTACATGCGGCACCATCTGGCACCATTCGACAATACGGGGCTAAGAACAGAAAAGGGCGGCAACCGCGAGAGAAGAATCAGCCATCTGCGGGCCATTTGAGCGGGATTGAGCCCATGATATGTGGGGAGCAGATCTTGACATTGATGGGGAAGCTTCTGTCAGCGGAAGTATATAGCATTGAGCATCACTGTTCGGGATGAGTACCGGTAGCGTTGAAAAAACATGAACCAGCTGACGCGGAAATGGGAAAAATGAAGTCCGAGCCAAGAGTCGCCAAATTCAGATGCTTCACAGCGTCGAAAATTATTTTCTGATGGAGGCTGAGGAGAGCCCATAAAGTCTTGAGTCAACACTCGGGCCCAAGGAGGTTTGAGGGAAATACAGAAAACCTTCCACTGAGAATCGTTTTGAGGAAAGACCAAGCCAGTTTCAGATCTGATGAAGTCGTGCGACCGAATACGTCAACTGATCCGTATCCGGACCGATCGGTTTTGGCGGGCCCATACATAGGAGGGACCGCTGGAGGAGTAAATCGCGCCTCACTAAAACCTTCGTCCACCATCCGGAAGCAAAAGTCATGTCGAAACCTGGAGAATTCGTCGGCTCTCTTGACTGCGGTACCACGTTCGTGCCAGCTGTGTAGATCGCACAATCTTCTGATATCGTATCCCAAGTTCCGTCCGCTTCATCATCTTTGACAAACACGCCGACATCGTTGCCCAGCACCAGCTCGAGTTTCCGCAATACTACCCGCATCCTGGGTGAGCCTTGCATAGGTGTTGACCGTCCCCTTCTGATAGCGCGATCGCTGGCAGCTGGCACGACCACGATGCGACTGAAATCCAGGAGCACGCTGAACGATGCATCGAAGAAGCGGTGAAGCAGATGGTCGACGCTGGATGGGCAGCGGACAGCGTCAAGGTCATCGGTACGTCCGATAACTGCTGGTCATATCTTCTTCATCTGATACATCATCTTCCCAGGAATCACGAACCAGCGCGAGACCGCCGTCGCGTGGAGCCGCAAGACGGGCAAGCCGTTGTGCAAGGCGATTGTATGGACCGACTCGCGAACCAAAAACGTCGTAGCGCACTTTGAGGCGAAGCTTGTTGAAACCGGAATCGAGGTCAAGCCCGGAGAGTGGCATAAGGGCAAGGATGGCGTTGAAGCTCTGCGTAATATGTGAGTGAACTTTCGAAATCAATGCAACACCCGATGCCAACCAGACCAGCACTGGGCTCCCGCTATCCACCTATTTCTCCGGAATCAAGCTTCGATGGATGATCGACCACTATCCCGAGGTTGCTGCAGCACACGAAGCCGATGACCTAGCGTTTGGCACCGTTGAGTCTTGGGTCCTCTTCAACCTTCTCGGCGGCGCAGCGGCAGGGATTCACCTCAGCGATCTCACCAACGCGTCACGAACGCTGCTTCTAAACACCACCACCCTGCAATGGGAGCCGTCGTTGCTCGCATTCTTCGGCTTCCGTTCCTCGATTCTCCCGAAACTCGTGTCGACGTCCGAGGTGTATGGCAAAATTGCTGCAGGGGCCCTGAGAGGCGTACCGGTTGCGGGTCTGGTTGGTGACCAGCAGGGTGCGTTGGTTGGTAACAAGTGTCTGAAGCAGGGCGAAGCAAAGTGTACGTATGGCACTGGCGCGTTCCTGCTCTTCTGTACAGGCGGCGAAATTGTCAAGAGTAGCCATGGTCTGCTGAGCACGATCGCTTACCAAGCGGGTCCGAACGCGAAACCGGTATACGCGCTAGAAGGCTCCATCGCTGTCGCAGGGAGTGCGATCAAGTGGCTGCGCGACTCGGTGTCGATGATCTCTTCTGCCGCAGAGGTGAACGACCTCGCAGCGAAAGAGTCGACCTCGGGAGGGCTTTACTTCGTCACCGCGTTCTCGGGATTGCTCGCGCCGTACTGGGACCCAGGCGCCGCGGGGATGCTTATCGGCATTTCGCAATACACGAACCCTTCGCACATCGCTCGCGCGACGCTTGAGGCGAACGCGTATCAGACACGCGCCATTATCCAGAGCATGCTCCTTGACTCCGACGCGCCGCTGAAGCACCTCAAGGTTGATGGGGGGATGACGAACGGGGATGTTGCGATGCAGATTTTGGCGGATGTGGGTGGTTTTACGGTCATTCGACCAGAGATGCGCGAGTCGACGGCGTTGGGGAGCGCGTTGCTTGCGGGGTCCGCGATCAATTTGTTTGGGTGGGACTTGACGAAGCCGGAGACGCTTGCGGAGGTCAATACGAAGGGAAGCCTGGAGTTTAAGCCAAATCTTGACGAAGCGACGCGTCAAAAAGGATGGGAGGGGTGGCAACGCGCTGTTGAGCGTGCGAAAGGGTGGGAGGAAGGTGTCGATGAGTGAAAGAGCGAAGAATGGAGACCAGTGTATGTATATCTATGTAATTGTACCATATAAGTTGCTCTTGCTTCAAGACGTTTTTGTATAAAGAGGCTAGCACTCTTGACGCGTTTGTTGAGGTCCCAAAATATTGAGGTGGCCAATGCAGAAGAAGAAACGCGTCAGTGCTTGTTCCCTGGCAAGAACTGAATTCTTGAAGCTTGAAGGGCAGAGTAGACCCGCTACTGCGTATGTAGTCTCGTGGTAATGTGACTTCAAGTTGCAACAGAGGAAAGTTGACGCCAGAGAGTTTCCAAGGATCTTGCCGTATAGTGTTCACGTGTAGCATAGGCCCAGATGAGCGAGAGAGCAGGATCAGGCTATGAATCCTGGAAGCCTCAAGAGTTAGAGCTTTAGAGTACTCGAGTGTTGAGAGCAAGTTCAGTCGGCACACCGACAGCAAAATTCCCACACTAATCTTGCACTCATCCATTACTTATCTGCTGCAAGTTGGCTGCAAGTTAGTCTTCACTCCGATCTTCCACTTGCTTCAGCGATTGCCGCGAATACAGCTGCATTGTACATAGGCGCGAACCCCCAAATAACTTCTCGGAGCTCTCAGGCTCAGGTCTATGACTTTGCGTCGTTGTACGAAACTAGTCGACGGAACGATACCCATTCCAGCGCTACTCTACAACGACGAAGAACTGCTGTCTAGTCAGGACGGGGTTGGCATATACGACGGTGCTCAGAAATCTCCGAATCATCAGTCCGGAACGGTTCATGTCACGACGCATCGATTATTTTACATCTCTGCGCACCATGAAGCCATCTACTCTTTTGCTATGGACCTCTCCCTAGTGCATCAGACTGACTACTATGCTGGTCTATTCAAGTCTTCAGCAAAAGTGACGCTCTACGTCTCTGTCTCTTTCGCTGATGCTGCTCCGGAAGGTCCAGCGACGCTGTTTGAGAGCTGGGAATGCCAGGTCTGTGCGTATCGAAACCCTCCGGGTCTCAGCCCGGCTGCTGCTCGTGTTTGTGGACTTTGCGGGGTTTCTCGCGACTCGGTTCCCACACCGACGACTGTTCCATCGTCCTCGACACATCACCTTCACACAAGCAGCTCATTGCCTTCACTGCACCCGCCAGACCACTCCCCCCCAGCTCATAGACGACAGCCAAGCGCTATTGCATGTCCAGCGTGCACCTTTCTGAATCATCCTTCTCTTCGCGCGTGCGAGATATGCTCGACAGAATTGCCGTTGGCGACGGTAGGCATGAAATCCGCGCCATCCTCTCGTCCTGCGTCACCCAATCCCAGTGACGACGATGACGACGCAGAGCCGGCTCGCTTCATCAAGATCAGTTTCCGCAAAGGCGGCGATAAGGCATTCTATGCTGTGCTGCGTCGTGCTCTCAAGAGTAAAGCTTGGGCTGTATGTTTTTTCCCAACAGATGGGGCACCTTTTTCATTGGTTACTAGGCTGGCGCACCTACGCCGGTACCAGGCGATACGCCCGTGAATGACGCTAACGTTCGGTCGGGGATCTGTGCGTCTGATTTACTTGACTCTCATGAGCACAAACTGATTCCATGACAGCCGGCATTCTCAGAACTGTCGAGACCTCGGCGCAGGGCCGTACCACAGATATGGCTGCGGCGTTCCAAGACCTCGAAGCGCTGATGGTGAAAGCGAAGGACATGGTGCGCCTAGCGGCCGATCTCAACGAGCGACTAACTGCGTCTTCGACGGTCTCTGCGACGACGACCTTCAGCGGCGAGACGCTCGTCCCTTCGACTGAGCCCGAGGAAGCGACATTCATTCGGTCGTCCCTGTCTCAGCTAGGTCTGGAGATGTCTAATACGCCGGTGACTTTGGACATGATGAAGGACGAACGGAGGTGGATCGAGCAGTTGGCGCGAGAATTAGCTTCTGTTCTTCAAGGCTCATCGTCCAATTCGCGCGGCATGATGAAGGAGCGCGGAATCATCGCCCTCGACGAAGTGTGGGGTGGCTGGAATCGTGCGCGTGGCGTTGGTAGGCTGCTGTCTTCCTCTCCTCATGTTCTACCGTTAATCTCCCACATACAGCCCTGATACCGCCGTCGACGCTGCTGCAAGTTATCCCCCACCTCGGCGCATGCACCACCCCCACGATCAGCCTGCGCACCTTCCCCTCGGGCCTCTGCGTCCTACACACCCCGCCGTATTCGCACGTCGCCTTCGCGGCGCGTCTATCCGGATTGCTCGTCCTCTCGGGACCGAAGACAGCCACGGAAGTCGCGCAGGAGGAGCATATCACGATGGGTCTGGCTGCGGAGATGATGGATGCGGTCGAGGCGGACGGGGAGATTTGTCGCGATGATGAGGGGTGTGCTATCAAGGGTGGGGGTGCTGAGGTGAGGTTTTGGGGGAACCTTTTTCATGGGTATGCTTGGGATGGGCAGACAGAGGTCAAGGAGGAATAGTTGGATGAATGTAAATTTATGCTATGTATGTGCTATCTGTGTTCATGTACTATCTCTTCGCACTCAAGACGTGCGTATGTACCGTTTTCGTCAAATCGAGTGCAAGTAATTTTGCACTGATCCGTCAACCATCCGCCGAATTACCTCATGTGTCACCGCTATAATTACTCAGCCTCTGCCATTATGTCGCGCCGCATCCCTTTCTTCTATCTAAACCATGCCGAAGGAGACGACGCCTCGGACGCGTGGACCGTATGCGACGCGGGCTTGTACAACATGTCGTGCAAAGTGAGTACCCAAAACGTTTTAAAACTCCCGTAAATCGCGGCTTAATTTCAATTTTTCACAGAAAGATCAAATGTGATAGTACGAAACCCGTATGCGGCTCCTGTGTAGCGTCTGGACGGAACGAAGAGGTAAGTATATCGCATCTAATGGCGCCTTACCAGACTAAATCGATTGTGCGAAGTGTTCATGGGGGAGAGAGATGGCTGGTCGCAAACCGCGCACCGAGGCCCATTTCGAAGCATTGAGGAAGCGCGCGGATGCACAGCAGGCATACATTGAACATCTCGAAGGACTGCTTGCCAAGTGTGTATGTCAAGAGAAATCTGGGAAATTTCAATCCCGACCCCAACGGGCTCAATCATCTGTGGAAGATATAACTTCGCCAGAGGAAGAGGACTTGGGGACGGAATTAGTTGACTCTGACGATGAAGAGATCACTGCTGAGTTGACCATCCCGACGCAGAGGCTGAAGGCAAGGATCGTTCCTGTCTCGGCGTCATTCAGCAATTCACATAATGTATCCAGCTCGACGATCGAGTCGGAAATCTCCTTCTCCACACTGTCATAAGCTCGATAACTCGGTTTGATAACAAACCTCCTCGCCAGGTTTCGCGGGTTTCGGAGGTGCTGGTGAATCCATGGCCAGACGCGACTTATGTTTTGCAACTCGATGGAGGTGTCGATATATCCCAGACCCATCCTGATATCGACTGGTCACGACATTTACCACCTGAAGTGGCCATGGATCGAAGGGAACACGACAAGTACGCTCGATCTTGTTCAATCTTCTATGTAATAACCAATCTCGCAGACTCCTCCATGTGGGTTTCTCATTCTGCACAATGTACATCCTTCGCGTAGTGCCGTCTCTTTTTCTTCGAGACATGTATCGCGCCCTTAGCGTTTCCCGATCGGAGAAACCTCCGAGAACGCCCAACTACTCCCCCATGCTTCACAACGCGCTTCTTGCACTCATCGCGTTGTATTCCGACAACCCATATCTGAGAGACGTCAAGACTCGACAGAAGTTCGCCACTCTGGCCAAATCCTTCATAGAGGCTGATTCTTGGAGACCTGATATCTGCTTGGTACAAGCGCTGGCCGTGCTGGGCACATTCTATGGTGACTGTGGCGACCGCATTCAAGCGGAAATGTTCAGCGGCAGAAGCAGCAGATTATGCGTCACTCGTATGTTGTGAGAATATTCCGTTATGCCGGATGGTACTCAGGTTTCCTTACAGTGGGACTCGGGGTCGATGCTACCCCGTGGGTCAAATGTGGCATCATCAGCGACGAAGAGCGCATTGCGAGAAATAGGACTCATTGGACGATGTATTCGATGGTCTGTCTTCGCCTCGTTTTCTGTGTCTGTGAACCAGTTCATGATCGTCTATTGTAGGACGTATGCTGGGCTCTTTATTTTGGCCGTGATTACTGCGGCGTTGCGGGATCCCCAAATATTCCGATGCCATACGTGGACCCGGAGTTAGACCAGATATTATGGTATCATCCAACTGGCAAGATCCCGCCTCAGCCAAATTATGATACCCTCGTATTTTGTCAAACGTCGGCTCTGTTTGTTATAGCTCGGGACATCATCGAGGCCATGTACGTGTCGCACCTTCCATCTCGTTGGTTAAATTTGACGCGAGCCAAGAAACACATTAATGCCTGCCGAATTGGAGACTATCGAAGTCGAGGAAAAAGTCACAAAAATTGAGCAAGTCTCCTTCTTTCCCGTTCTTTCCTCCTTATCTAATTGGTGGCACAGTCTAAAGCTAAATGACTGGCAAAGCCAGTTGCCGCCCCAGCTCGAGCTGACTGGGGCTAATAGAGCTAAATCCACGCCCCACAAGCTCATGATGCATATGCTGTATTGGGCTTCCGTTGCAATTCTCCATCGGCCGTTTTTCAGTCGGCGGAAACAGCCCATCCGGAATGCTGATCGCGAAGTGGATCATGTCAAGGTGCGTGTCCTCCAGCCTATTGGCACTTCCACTGAAAGGAATATCTTCCACTTTCAGTTGTGTACGCGGGCGGCGGAGCATATCATGGAGCTAGTCGATACCTGGCGGTCTGTCTACACGCTTCGGCTGGTGCCAGTCACCGTGAATCAGCTCGTATTCAACGCGGCGACAATCTTCCTTCTTCTCGCCCTACAGGCGACGGCGAGCCCGCGCAAGGCCCACGGTGCACTAAACACCGCGTTGAGCCAAGTGGAAACCTGTTTGGGATATTTGGAGGAGATGAGCGTGACTTGGATGTGTGGTAAATTCGCAAAAGACACGCTGCAGACTGTGCTCGACAAACGATTGCGGCCTGTCATTGCACGTCGACTACAAAGGGGCGAGAAGGCCAGCACGGAATCGTCGCGCTCGTCTACGTCCCCGGACGTGTCGTCCACCACAACCGCTGTTGCATTGCCAAGTCCAGCGCGGGCTGCCGAGCTAAGCGAATTGACGACTATGCCGGCGCAGTCATACGGAGGGACGCAGAACCCGGTCAATGTAAACGAGCACCCACCATGGCCCGATTTTTTCGACCAGACACAGAGCGTCTTCGATGCGTCCTCATTCGCGACTGATCCGACCCTCAATTTTGGCGATGTGGATATGGATATGACTGCCCTGCTTCCAAATTACGACTTTTTCACCAGTTCGGAGCTTTGGCAGCAGCAGTCTTCTACTGTAGATGACGAAACTGCTGCTACTTTGCTTTCTCTGGGTATTCCGCCCCAGCTTTGAGTCTACAATCTTGAGGCTTGGGAGGGAGGTTACACTACCCACATTACACACTTGCGGGAGCCATAGAGTGTCCCTGTCTGGACTCGGGGGTCCGAGTTGACCAAGGGGATTACGGGGGAGAGGTGTTACCATGCAGACAGCCGATAGCACAAACGACTTGCGCGGACGAATGGACGCCAATCTTGTCGGTGTGATCCCGAATTAAAAGCCTTGAAACCCAAACATAGACCCCGGCCGCGCTCGGTCATGTAGGAAAGCAGGGTGCAAAGTGGAAAATCCTGCGCGGTTAGGAAATACATATCCCGCTAAGAATCTGAGTCTGTTGAACTCTGTTTTCCGACATTCAGAATACCACCAGCTGAATTGTCAATCGGTTTCAAGCGTAAGCGGGTCGCATTCGATACAGGTTCGAGGCTGGCATTGTGATCTCGGTCCTAGTCATTGTCTAGCCCAGGACAGAAAAGATATGACCAATCTCAGTTGGCGTCTACAGAAATCTCAGTAAACCGATGGAGTTGCCAGTTTAGCGTTGATGTCGCAAGATCTTTATTGGTGCTACACTATGCGTACACCGTTCGTCACAGACGAGGCGCCGGTATACTCTCGTAAACCCGACAGTATCCCGGGCGACGAGAAAATCCTCAACGACCTATAAAGAGCGCTGACGAGACTCAGAAGCCCGCCATCGTAAGTGGAAAAACCCGCGGCACGCGATACAGCCCAGATTCGAGTGGCTTCCTGAGACCAGATAGGGCGTAATACAGTACTGGCGTAATAATTCCAAACCTTCATGAGCGTAGCCAAAGCTGACTCAACGGCCCTGTAGAAAGCTTGCCAATCAGCGGAGGTTCGTTACAAAAAAGGGATCCGTGGACCGAAGTAGGAAGGTTATAAGGATTTCCTCGCGGTAACGGTAATATTTAGCTCATTGTCAGACGGGATTGAACCTTCAGGCTTCAGGCGTCAGTAGTGTCGAACTAAATCATGAATTAACAGTGCGCTGAAAGGTTGATGATCGATCAATTTTGATTTAGGCCCACTGTTTGATCAACTGGGTGCTTTACTTCCCGCGCTCACTCAATCTGCCTCAAACGCTGGTCTTTTTCAAATCTGGCGACCACTTTGAGGCCCTGGCAACTATTTGAAGCTACCGACTGGGTCATCACTACTTCCTTGTATTTTCCGTGGATTTTCGGGCAACCCGATTCGGACCAAAAGGTGGCGGCGTTCGTCTGGGCCTCCGAGCCAATACCTGCTTCAAAATGAACATATCTGGTTCTCCGGTACTTCTGCACGCCGAGCGTCTCCGACTCCGGCGGATGCAAATCATCTGCAAGTGGCTCGGTGGGGCATATGCTCCGAAGGATCGACTCTGATCAGATTCTGCTAAAGAGGATGTCTCTATGACCTGCGTGGAAGAACCTCAAGAAGAAGTCTCTTGAAACCTCGCGCTGGGACAGCATTACTTATGCACTCACGGGCCGGTGCTATACTGAGACGTTCAGTCCCGCGGCCGAGCTTCGATCTTGCTTCTCCCACAACATGGGAACACAAAGAAGCTTAAAGGATGGGAGGTATATAACAGCGTCCAGTGGTCCTCACGACGTCTCTTACACCTGCCTATCGAATGCTGATCGTTCCATCGGTGACGCTTTGCCCTCGGTGGACCCTGGTCTTGGTCGATTTCGTCCAACATACACTGTCTAAGAGCACGCTCTGCAGTTCTCTAACACAAGTACGGTCAATCTTGCCTCTCACGCCTGGTGAAAGGAAGCTCCCCCCTCGCCGGCCTGCTTCTCGCATTCAACCCAAAAGCCTTGACGCTGAATGCATCCCTACCCAAATCCCTACAAACCCGTTGGCCTGCATGCCGATCGAAATCATGTCTCTCATATTCATGTTCACTCTCCCATCTCATGACGCTCCCCACGGACTTGACAGCCTTCAGGAAGGTCCGTGGGTCCTTGCCGCTGTTTGTAGCCAATGGCGCAAGATCGCGCTTTCCCTTCCTCGCCTCTGGGCCACAATCCTCCTCGACTTTGCTGAAGAAGACTGGAATTCACCGTCCTTCGAGGCGATGCGCCCGAAGCTGGAGCTTCACTTAGCACGTTCCCAGTCGTTACCCCTCGACATCACCTTTGGAGCTTTTTGGCACGAGGCACTCTGCAGAAAACGAGAACTACCAGTTCTAGATCTGCTCGCCTCGCACAGCGACCGATGGGAGACAATCAACTTCGCTGGCTCGTATACGCTCTACTCGCACCTCGACACCATTCGCGGCAACCTCCCTATATTGCGGTCTCTGAATATCCGCGTTCGTCAAGAACACTATACGCCTCGACGCGGGCCACTCACCATATTCGAAGACTGCCCCGAGTTGCGGGAAGCTTACGTCAATGCAAAGCGCTACGACGGGGATCTACCTCTTCCCATGGAGTTACCTCCCAATCGGCTGCTGCGATATAGCGCCAGTAATTCGTGGGCAAATCATGCACACGTTCTTCGTGGCATGGCCAATCTCGTCGATTGCGTGCTGCATATCACGGACTTTTCCTCTATCCCAGGCGATCCCGTCATCCAATTACCGCGCCTCCGACGCCTTTCGTTATCGACGGCAGAGGCGCTGGAATTGCTCGATGCCCCCGCTCTGGAGGAGCTCTATTGCTTTGATCATCCCGACCATCTCCCTTCTCTTCTGTCGCGATTCCCCAGATTGCAAAAGCTGTTCGTCGCCGACATCCCCTCCCCCTCTCACCTCGCTCCACTGCTCCACGTGGCTCCAGCTATTTCCAAGTTGTGCCTTTCCATCCCCATCGACTGTGCACCCACTCTCTTCTCCTGCCTCGACAACTCGCCGCCGGACGGCACCGAGTCTAAGCCTCCCGCTCTTCGCGAACTTTCGTTATGCCTCGTCCCCAATGACCAACCTCATAATCTTGACGAACTACTTCGGTCTGCCGAGACGCAGTGGCGGAGCGGTTTCCTACATTCCTTCAAACTGTGCATGAAGGATTCCCTTCCTACAGCGGTCCCGATGGAGCGGCTGGAAAGCCTTCGCGACGAGGGTATGGAGGTCGTAACATTCGAGAACGGCACATCTCTTTACACTGATTTCATCCCGAACGATTTCCTATTGCATACCAAGCAATAGCACCTACATATACACACACATGACTTCACGAGAACACTGTATATCTATTCTCGCTCGACCATACTGTAGCAATAACTTACCCAGTATCATTCTGTATCTACATTCACCGAATCCAAATTTTCATGTCGATGGCTCTCAAAAACCGGAACGAAAATACCACATTGGGTTACAGTTTACACATATCGACACGCCTTTGTGGAGGCAACCTTCGAGACTGGGCGGAACCTACGCAGAAGCAATATTTTATCATGCTGCGACGGCCGCTTCCTTCGAGGACAATATGTCGTACGATGGTCGGATGGATACAGCGCACCCCTCCTCTTCCTCCGACGAGAAGAAGAATTCAGGCCGAGTGGTTGATACGGAAATCATACGCAAATGGAAATGGCACGGGTAAAAAGAAGTCGGGCGACGACGGCATTATAACACGAAGATTGAACTTTGAAGAAGCTAATTACTTGAAACCGGGTGGATATATAATTGGTTATTACGCATCAGTTCTCGGCGAAAGTTAACGGTACGAATGCCTGGAGAGTAATCGCATCAGAAACGGAATCGCTGTAAAGTCAAAGAAGGACTGACATATCCAGTTCCTTCAAAGTGCTTGCTGTTCGCCTCGACCCAGTGTAGACGAAGAGCGTGTAGGAACGCCGACAAGCCCTGGTAAAGTTGGTGATGATCAATGAAAAGAGATACGGCCTCAACAGCACGCTGAACGCACCTCCATGAGACAGAGAATACCGACGGTCAGCGAGAACCAGAAGAAACCGCCAATGGCAAGCGCAACCCAGCCAAAGAGGGACGTCGGGCCAAGCACAGGCTCGAGCGTCATGGTCCACAGCACCTCGGATAACTGGGCATGCGCGAGGGACAGCGCCCAGAGCCGAAGGTACGACGCCGTGTGCGAGATACACCCAAGACAGAACTCGATGGTGTGGATGACCTGGTGAATGACCACCTCGCTGAAATCATGCTCTTCCTAATCGACGAAACGCCGTGTGAGCAACGCGCAGCAGAATCGAAAAACAAATGAAACCTACATGTTCCGGCTCCTCGCCGTCTTCCACAACGGCGCCACCATGACCGTTCCCGTTCACGGCTTCCTCGTCGTCCAGAAGCCCGGTGTCTTGGTCCCCATGGCTGAGCCCAACATACCCCGCTCCTTCGTGCTTCTGCATCTCTCGCCACACAAAGTACGGCTTCCCGATGAGGAGGATGGGCACACAAACAGCGGCCATGAGGAGGAGCACCAGCTGCACAGGCCCTTGGCCAGGATACAGCTGCGTGTCAGGGTCTACGCTCCCCGGCGAGAGGAACATCGCAATGAGCATGTTCAGCAAGGAGGGCGGGCCAACCGCTGACTTGCTCCAGTCGACGCTCCATTTGTACAAGATGCAGATGACGAGGTAGCCGAAGATAGAGTGGAGGAAGACGATTTGGGGGATGAAGTTGACGTAAATGTCGATGGGGCGTTTGAAACGGATGTGGTTGGGGACTTGGAGGCAGAGGGCGAATGTCATCTACACCAGAGGTAAATGTAGAAAGTATAAACAATCTGGGGAAAGCACGTACGTGGATGACACCGAGGACGACGGACATCTTCATCTTGTACGAGTTGGTGAAGACAAGTCCGTTGGCGGCACCATGCCAGCCAGGGTCCAGGCCGAAGGGGTACATGTGTCCGTTCTGTACCGCGTGAAGCGAAGTACTGTTACCCACAACAGGGAAGTCCCATCCAGAATGCCAGAGGTGGAGGGATCTGGAGAAGACATCGTTGTACATCAAACCGGTGTACATCGAGAACAAGCCCATGAGAAGGATAATGTATCGCCCGCTAGAGAGGAACAAGTCAGAACAAAGCACTTGCAAGATAACTGAAGAACGAACAAGAAGAATTGTCCGGTGATCTGAATGGTCGTCAGTCAGAGCTCCTCTTTAAAACTGTTACACTACGCACCTCGTCAAGGTCAGACTTAGCCCACTTCTTCTCAACCATGATCATGTAGAGAGCAGCGAAAAATATGATACACCCATGACCGATGTCACCAAACATAATCGCGAACAAGAATGGGAACGTGATGACTGCAAAGAGCCCTGGATTGACCTCTTGGTAGGTCGAAATACCGTAACTGTCCATGATAGCCTGGTATCCCTCGGTGAATTTGTTGGTACGATGGAAAGTCGGAGGAGTCTTGGTAGTATGGAGCTCGTGCAAAATGGGTGGTATACTCGTGCCCGAGTGTTCCTGCAGACGCGATAAGTAAGGAGTACCCTCAATGAAGAAAAACCTACAGTAGCACGCCTGAGAGTGAGTTGGATCTCGGGAATGTCCCTGGTCGGCACCCAACCCTCGGCAATGAGAGTCTTGCGCCTGACATCGTAGTTGAACAGATTGAGCGCCTCGTAGATCATCTTCTCCTTCCGCACAACATCTTGCCAGCTGCGCAGACTCTCGCCGATCTTCACAAGCTCACTGCGTCTGTTAGAGCCGGTATTATACAGCACGGTCTCCAAGTCCTCGAGGCGGACGGAAACCTCGCGGAGTGAATCTGCGCGCTTGTCGGCGTTCGCGTCGATGGGGTACAGAGTCGCACCCATTGATTCGGCAACCTTGCGGATCTTGGCGAGGAGAGCGTCGCCGTGGGCGAAGATGATGAAGACGTTTTTGCGCGTCTCGGAGCCGGTGAGAGGGTCGACGAAGGGTTCGGCAATGTCGGTGTGGTTCATGTACAAATTCCCGCGCAGAACACGCCAGAGGACGCGCTCGAAGGTGGGAACGCGGGCACGGTCGAGGGTGCCCGCGACGAATTCGAGGTCGAATTGGATGCTGGCGGAAGAGTACTGGTTCTCGCGGTCATCGTGCTGGAGGAGGGGGGCCGAACTGTCGTCGAAAGACGAACGAATGTCCGAGTGTTGAACTTGAGCCTGACAAAAATTCAGCCATAACGTGGCAGAGCTCTGAACTCGATGCCAACCTTGTCGAAGAACACTGCGGTTTCGCGCAAGACGTGACGCGCTTCCACAAGCTCCTTGGTGCGCTCACTGAGAGTCTGGTAGCTCTCATTCATTCTGATGAGACGCGACTCGTGTTCGGCCAGAGTGACATCCAATTCGTCAATAGTTTGCGCAGCGCGCGGGCCAACGGTGATTAACGGTGCAGAATCATACAGGGGCCGGATTGGAATAACGTCTTTCTCTTTCTCGATTTGAGAAGAGAAGAAACGAACCCTGCGGTTCATCTCGTCGATGCGGCGTATCTCACCGACAAAGGAGCGTTGGAAAGGGTTGACGCTGGGATTCAGCTGCGCAAAAAAATGAGCCAATACAGCTCGGACCGAGTTGTGAGTTACTTACATCTTTGAATTGTACATTTCCGAGTTCTCCCAGCTCTGCGACGGTATCATGGGCAACTTCTGTGGGCACAAAGAGCTGCACCAAGCTCATCTGCTCCGAAGCTACGCACAGAAGTTATTACTGATTTCCTCGCAGGATAATGAAGAAAACAGCGTACTGAACAAACTGGGGTATTCGCTCGTCATCCCCGCAATAGTCTTGGGTGAAAAGAGAGCCCTAAAGGTATGATAATCCGAGTTCTGAAGGGATAATGAGGGTGAGGTGTTGGTTGGTCTGTCACCCGTCACGTCGTGACCTGTCGGGCTTCAGCTAACCACCATGATGTCGATGCCAGGGAACTCGTTCTTCGCAGCAAACAAGTTAATTGGAGCGAGGAAAATATCAAGAGATATCTGAATCCAACAATCCCTCGGCTGATTATAATTTCCCCCATATTCGAGACTTTACTTATTGCTCGAGGAAGCGCTCGTCGCACTTTTTTGGACAAGAAAATATCCTCGCTGGATGCGGAACTCAACGAGCCTCTCGAAGAGAGATGCTCTTGAGACTCAAATATCAAAGTACTATGGGGTACTGTCGCCGCTCCGACACCTCCCGACGGACGATCTCTCGCCGATATTTGAGTTTGTGGTTCTACCTGAGGAACGAATTCGAATATCTATGCTTTGACGCTTCATGCACACGAAAGACGCTGGTGCACCTAACATCGGTTTACAACACGAATAAGTGATACTCTACATATGTTACAGGCAATAGGTGGCACAAAATCAAAGCGAGATAACAAACTGTAACGAATATCCACATCAAAACTGCTGCTGCAACCCCATCGAAAACAACGCTGCAGTAGCCTTGTCATCGGGCCACAACTCCGGCCCTCCATAGAAATCATAATTCGGAAGCAGCGCCGTCATATCCACATCCGTCAGCCCAAGCGTAGTATCAATCGGGATGCCGGACGGATTTTGTCCCTGCACACAAAAGTCTGACGGTTGGAACCAATCCGCCAGCAGCTGCTGCGTCCCAGGGGCATACGACTGCGTCGACATGGTTAAATTGCTCTGCTGCTGCTCCAGCTCGGGCATGTACGTCAAGACAAGGGGGCTGCCAGCTGACGGCGGGTCCGGCGAGGAAGACGAGGAGGAAGAGGATTTCGGGCTGCTCCCGTGCTCGGCTTTCTTCTGGGCCAGCCTTCGCGAGATGACAGGCCGTAACCTCTTATTGAGGATTGTCTGCAACGTGTCCTTGGCAAACGCCGCGCACGACCACGTAGGACTCATCTCGTCAAGGTACTTCGTGCAGGTTTCCACTTGCGCTAGGGCAGTGTTAAGTGCACCATGCGCGATTCGCGGACTGGCTGTCGCTTGTAAGGCGCGTAACAAGAAGATTGTCGCGGCGTTGAAGACAACCTGAACGAAGGTGACTGGAACCAGCCGCAGCGTGTAGAGGGAGCGCCAGATCTCTGCTAGCTCCATCATATGCTCGGCGGCGCGCGTACATAGCTAGATGCATGCATGGAATAGTGAGCGACCCTGACAATGACCGGCATGAATACGCACCTTGACATGATCTACTTCGCGGTCAGAATGCTGTATCGACTGAGATCGCCGACTGAAAAAGGGGCGGTGGAGGACAATGAAACACCACCAATACATCAAGTGCAGCATAAACCGATGCGGGGTAGCCTTGCCCCTGTTGGCCAAGGTCATCTCGAGCTGTGGTGGCAGCTGGCTCTTCCAATTGTTCAGCTGCAGACTACATCTCTGAGCAGGGTGCGAACGATCTATTCAAATTGACAACTTACTCGATTTTAGTGACTTGTTCGTCTATTTGTAGACTGTCGGCCCGAGCAGGGAGCAAAACATTTCTAGCCAAAGGTCAGAATCAGGCAGAGACTAGCAGGAGGCGTGTGACGTACACAACGTCAATAATATCTCGAGCAATGACAAGGAGAGCCGATATTTGATAAAATATGAGTGTATCATAATTCGGCTGTGGGGGGATCTTGGCTGGCGGATGATACCACAATACCTGGTCCAACTTCGCATCCACATGCGGCATGGGGATGTTTCTACGCGGCCCCGGCGGACCGCAGAAATCCCGGCCGAAATAGAGAGCCCAGCATACGTCCTGAGCGGAAAATTAGTTTCATAACCGATGGAGACGGAGTTGGAACATACGAGTGCGAAGCCGGTCCAGTGAGCCCTATTTCTGGCGATACGTTCGTCCTCGTTAATCAAGCCCGCTCTAACCCATGGTGTAGCGTCAATGCAGAGCCCAACTAGTCAAAGATGAGATATGCTCGGAAATCCAAATGTGAAAAGAAGCATACGTGAGACACTCAATCGGGTGCTCTTCCCTACAAAAGAATCAGCTAAGGCGGAGTATA
This sequence comes from Favolaschia claudopus, assembly GCA_037176885.1. NCBI lineage: Eukaryota > Fungi > Basidiomycota > Agaricomycetes > Agaricales > Mycenaceae > Favolaschia > Favolaschia claudopus. The sequence goes on along the minus strand of JAWWNJ010000063.1, from coordinate 525,826 downwards.
TGAAGAGAAGAAACTGACCGCAAAACAATTCGGCCTGTATGCGTTCCCCTGTGCAATTTTGATTATTAGACCTCGCTGGATGTCAAACTCGCTGAAGCTCACCCGCATCAGCGTAGAATGTGCCCAAGAAAGCGAAGGCTTGTACAAGGCTGATGTCAGGCTTCCAGCACTCCGCATCCATCAGCGGTTTCGCGGCATTGACGAAGTGCTGCCGAGTCTTGCGTTCCCTGAGATACAAGCTGTCGGAATACACCGCAATGACAGCTAGCATGGCGTTGTGCAATATCGCAGAATAATAAGGCGTTCTTGGAGGCTTCTCCGACCGAGGAACGCTTAAGGCGCGGTACATGTCTCGAAGAAAGAAAGCAGGCACTATTCGAAGACCGAACATGGTGAAGAATGAGAAGGCGATGTGGAGGAGCCTGAAAGGCGGGTCAGTCGGGCGTAGATCTCATTAGACAGGGATAAAAGGCACTTGTCGTGTTCTCTTCTATCCAGCACAACTTCAGTGGGTAGATGTCTTGACCAGTCGATATCAGGATGTGTGTCCGATACATCGACGCCATCCAGCTGCAATACATAGGTTGCGTCCGGATTGGCGACAACTTCAGAGTGCCTCAAGACTTCACTAGGTGGCCTGTCACCGAATCTGAATGCTGAGCTCGTTACACCGTGAAGAACGAGGTTCCCGAGACGATCATCCAGCTGGATAAATAATATCTGCATTTTCGCTCGTCATAATCACCGAGCCTATTACTTACCTTCAACCGCTGCGTCGGGACTGTCAATTCCGTCGTAATCTCCTCCTCATCCGAGTGCAGCAGGTCCGTGTCCGACTCAGGATCTTCTTCCTTGGGCAATACCTCTCCGGGAGAGAATTGTGTTGGCCGAAAGTCCAGATGCCCAGATACGTCTTGACATACACATTTCGCAATGATTCCTTCGAGACGTTCAATGTATGCTTGCTGCGAGTCAGACCGTTTCCTCAATGCCTCGAAATGGGCCTCAGTACGCGGTTTGCGAGGCGCTGTGTCTCTTCCCCACGAACACTAGAAGAGATTGAGCAAAATAAGAGCAGCAAACTGATTGATTCATCGCACCTCATGATCCCTTCCAGACGCTACACAAGACCCGCAAACTGGCTTGACACCGTCGCATTTCGACTTTCTGACATGAGATCGTTTCAAGAACTTTTGTGAGTTTTGTTATAGCTCACTTAGCACGACAAATAGTGCATGCTTGCGAGGCGTACGGTCCGCGAGTCCTAGTTCCGGCTCCCTTGGGCATACGTTCGAAACGAGAGAAAATGTACTGACTAGGTTTCAAAGACTCTATATGCGACAATCGAGGAAGTGACACGCTTAGTAATGGTAAGGTGATCGGGCGGCGGCGGACGCGAAACGAGGCGAAAAGGCCGGCCGGTGACCAGCAACGATTCACGAAGAGGTATGCGTCAAAGACGTTCACTGAAATCGAAGCGGTGGCGCGATGGTGGGACAGTGCATATAATACTCAAATAATATATACTGGGAAGTAGTACATACAAATTTACTGCTATTTCATAGCAACCGCTACGGTATGGATATTACAGTGTGAATGGTGGTGCGTGAAGGACAAAGCGTCTGAGAAAGGTGGGAGCCTATCGTTGCGATATGTGGGCAGGTCGGATACGAACGTATGTGATAACTTGATGAGGGCTGGCAGGGGAAATCAGCGCCGGATGTTGTCAATACCCCCGGTGCTTCGTGACGCAAAATCAGCCACGAGTAGAAAGAGAAGACGGCAGAGGAATAATTGGATGAGCTTTCAGATCGATAGACATTCAAGAGGGTAGTGCAAGAGTGTAGTGCGTCATGTTGTTGCCGTATATCGCTGAGACTGTCAGGTCGAGTGCCAGGATTGTGTTGTGATTCCAGCGATCGGAGTAGAAAGACGGGTGATGATAGACAGGAACATAGAGGATCGAAAGTAGCGTCCACAAGCACGCACGGTGGCATGTATGGTGGGGAGGTTGGAGGCAGATCTATATTTTGACGCTCCGCAGGATACCGCGTCTACTAGCCATGGGCATGTTCTCAAACGCCGTCCGCACCAGTCCCGGTTCTATCGAGCCAAGCCTAAACACCTGCAACTTGGCGAATTGAGAGTCAGCAAGCTGTTCGTCGATTGCCCGCCAGTTGCTAGCTATAGTGTCAAGGCTGCTCTTGTGTAGCACGGTGATAGCGGTGAGAGTGCGCGACTCGATGATGGAGATCGCACGTGACACAGAAGTGCCGACGTCGGAGTTGTGGTGGTATACAAGGTCAAGCTGCTGAAGCCCTGTGCAGTAGCGTAGAGCAGTGAGGTGGTCTCCTGAAATGCGCTGATTAAATGCAGCTAGTAGAGAGACGAAACAACGAACTCGGTGCGTCCCGGGATGGGGATTCCATGCGCAAATGGCGGAGAGCGCTTCCTAGGTGTAGGAGATATCTTCCGAGCGAACTCGGCTCTGACGGATTCACCTCGCGAATCGATAGGGAGGATATGACGGGGACGGGACGAAGCTCGAGCATCGCACCGAAGAACGTGTTGCCGTTTCGCGGATCGAGAGGATCCAGCTCAATGGATTCCAACTTGGGAGAGAGATGGTACGAGGACAGGGGCTCGTCTGATTCTAAGGCAGCTACCACATCGACCCAGTCGAGTTTAAGGGATTTTAACGAGTGAAACCCCATTGCGGTAGACAAGATTGAGTTGAGAGCGAGGGGAATGCCATGGAAAACGAGGTGCGTTGTACCGGGAAATAACTCTGTAATCAGGGAAGCGTTGCCAGCCAGAACTAGGTCGTTCAGAGTGATGCGCAGGGTTGTCACCAGCGGCAGATGCCCTAGCGTACGAAGTATTGCTTCGATTTCAAAAGTGTCTTCTCTACCGGCGAAGGACAAACCCAGCGAGCGAATGTAGTTTGTAACGGGAAAGGGGGTGTTTTCGAGAACAGCCAGAAAAGGTCCGCTGGTGTGGTCATTAAGATCTACGTCGGAGAAGAAGCGATATCGACTGGATGGGAGCCAGTCTTTGCAGATAAGTCCCATACGGGCGATACAGCGTTTGTCGTCGCGGGGTAGTTAGTTGGAATTGTTCGACGATGAGATCCACGATCTCTGGAGGCAAATTTTGGGCCATTGCAGCGTTCGCAAAGCTAGACTGATTCGCAATCTAGAGGACTCTAGGTGACCCTCGTAACTTTTAGTATACATTCAAGTCCTGCGACTTACTCAATTACTGCTGCTTGGAGAGTTTTCACCGTCCCTTTGCTCTGGAAGCGAATCACCTTGATTCAAAAGCAGAAGTAGTCTCCTACTAGTAGAGTAGACCTATTCCCTTCAACCTTCCTGGTCCTTCGCGCTACTCAGGATATTGATATTGAGTCAGATAGGGATCAGTAGCGCGCGAAGGTTGGCTCACTCTCTGAATTTCGTTTGCCTCGGGGAGACTCAGTATGAGCCTGTCCAATATGCCACCTGCGAATATGGATAGCTGCTAAACGTTGAACGTTGAACGGTAAGTTTTATATCATGTTTCTGGGAGAAGACAAGCCAGTCACACCGCGTCACTGCGGTGGCGTTCCTTACCTCCTACCACTACAGTGCGCCTTGCAGTGCGCAGCAATGTGTGCTCGATACATTGGCCTCGCAGAACAGCGTTCCGAACGCACTCTGCGAAGTGAAACGCGTCGCCGAAAATTGTCCTACCTACCAGCAGACTTTACTGGATGAATACCCGGTTCAAATCGCCAAATGATTGCTATTCTTGGGTGTTGCTCTCCTGGAAGTCTCTACTTGGTCTCTACTGCTGTCGAACCATCCAGTTTCATCTCTACATACGCGTGCGGTAAGGCAGTTGAGCTGTTGTTGACTTGTCGAAGTTGCGTCGAAGTCGCTATATCGTCATATCAGACCATGTGAATGATTGGCCCGCCCACGGGATACATCCTCAGCACATGGTTGCGGCCTTTGGTTGGCGGCGGGTTCCACACGAATCCAAGTATAAAGTCGTGAGCATCTTTCGATTCTATTCTGTGAGAGCTCCAGATGAAACTCCCTGGCGTTGTCCTCGCTGGGATTGCTGTCGCGTCAGCCGCGACAGTAGATGTTGCGCAATTTGTGAATCCGTTCATTGGGACCAGTGACGGCGGCCACGTCTTCGCAGGAGCAACTTTACCATGGGGTTCTGTCAAAGTTGGTCCAGACAGTTTGTCTGGAGACAATCAAGGAGGTTATGTGAGCGATGGGACGAATATTACCGGGATCTCTCAACTGTGAGGTTGCTTTCCGTTCATTCGGTGTAGTTACTGAATGAGACAGACATGACGATGGTACCGGAGGTAAACCAGAGGTTCAGCACCAGCGAATACATCTCAATCTTTTGTAACATTTAGGTGGTGCATCGCTTGGGAATTTCCCTTTCTTGCCTTATACTGCCGCCCAATGTGCCAATAACGACTTGACAAAATGCACGGTTGACCACGATCGCAGAGCTATCGCGCACGACGATCCTACTGCATCCCCAGGCTACTGTGAGCGTTCACAATATGACCTGACGCCGAATTTTAACCTTGTTCCCTAGTTAGCATTCCGCTGGCCAACGGCGTAACAGCCGAGGTTACCGCTACTCAGCATGTCGCGCTGCATCGGTTTACTTACCCAAATGACACTTCGCAATTGCTCTTCCTGCTCGACGCCACACGGGGTATGCTCGCTCCGCTACTGTTCTACGAGATAGTCTAACCTCAATGTAGATCTGGGTAACTCATATCAGGGTGACGGCCAAATCACAGTGGCCCCGAACACCAAAACTGGAGGAACACGCATCACCGGAGGCGGTAGATTCATACCCTCCTTTGGCGAAGGCTCATACGAAGTATTTTACTGCTTGGACGCTCCCAGTGCGTTCTTGCAAGGCAAATTCTTCAAAACGGCTTCAGGCAGCTTGGCATACACCGACCTCAATGCTACCCAGACTTTCAATACCCAGATCCAGAACAACAATCCCGCTGGTGTTCTCATGGGCTTCGCGTTAGGTTCAGCCGCGACTTTGAACGTGAGGATGGGTATCTCGTGGACTAGCAGCGACAAAGCATGTGTATACGCAGAAGAAGAGATCCCAGATATCTCTGCGTTCGATGCCATTCACTCTGCTGCCAGGTCAGTTCTCATAAGCGTCTCACACGGATTTCATAGGCTCACCGCATGCAGGGAAAAGTGGAACGAGGTTTTGGGAACAGTAGAGGTTGATGCTACCGGCGTTAGCGACGACACTCAGATAATGTTCTGGTCGTCGCTCTATAGAACTTATATCTCCCCGACGAACATCACGGGCGACAACCCACTGTGGACCTCGACGGAGCCTTTCTATGACAGCTTCTACTGCATCTGGTGCGTGTGTCTCTTCAGCTCCCGAGTATCTCTCACTCCTTATAGGGATTCCTACCGCGTCGTCCACCCTCTATATGCGATTACTGCTCCCAAAACCCAAGCTGAGGTCATCCGCGCGCTCATCGACATCTACCGCAATACCGGCTGGCTCCCTGACTGCCGCATGTCGTTGGACAAAGGCTTCACGCAGGGCGGCTCCAATGCGGATAATTTGCTCTCGGACTCGTACGTCAAGAGTATCACGGAGGGTATAGACTGGGATACGGGATACGAGGCTATGGTCAAGGACGCTACTGTCGAGGGCGACTTCACCGTGGAGGGTCGAGGAAGTATCCCTGCCAGAGAAGCCCTGGGCTTCGTCCCTGTTGGTGACACTAATAATCCTCCCAACGAGGGACCGAATACAAGGTATACTTCATCTGCTCATCCGACATGACATATTTTTGACATTCTGATCTTAGGAGCGCCTCCCGACTCCTGGAATACGCCTACAATGATTTTGGTATTGCACTTGTCGCGAAGGGTCTCGGGAAAGCTGACGACGCGGCCCACTACTTCAACAAATCCGGAGACTGGTTCAATATCTGGAACCCCAACGCAACCAACACCGGCTTCTCTGGATTCATCCAACCCCGCAATGCTGACGGGTCTTGGTACTTTGATCCTCGGTATGACCTCAACAACGTCTTCCGGCCAGACCACTGCAGTCCTGTCTTTGGGCATTTCGACTGTTTCTTGGTTTGTATCAGTCTACGTTTTCCTTGATATTCCTGACTTGCTTTGCAGAATACGGGCGGTGGAGAGTTCTACGAAGCATCGTCTTGGGAATACAGTTGGTTTGTTCCGCAGGATATGGCGAGACTCGTAACCACGATGGGCGGTCCTGATACATTCAGGTCTGTATCTTCTGAGCGTACCATCACTCTGATTCTGACGCAAGATACGCAGCTCCCGTTTGGACACGTTCTTCTCGGCAGGCTTCCATGTAAGTCGATTGCGGTGTCGAATCTTAATTATTCCTCTAACTGATGCTGCTACAGGATATCGGCGATGAGCCAGGTTTTTGTAAGTGCCTCCCCTGCTTCTCATGCTCCCTGAATGAACGATGCCTCTAGTCCCGACGTATCTTTACAACTATGTCGGTCAGCCAGTGAAAACCGTGGATCGTGTCGATGCTACTCTCACACAATACTACAATAACTCGTACGTCATTTCTTGTCCCCCGAGGATTGTGATGAATGTGTTGTCAAGTGTGGGTGGTCTTCCTGGCAATGATGACTCTGGTGCCATGGGCGCGTATGTTGTCTGGAGCCATTTCGGTATGTATACGATCAGAACCACTCTTTCCTCGACTGATCACTCGTCATGAAGGTTTCTTCCCAGTCGCAGGGCAGGATACCTATCTCCTCAATCGCCCGTATTTCCCGAAGATCACGATACGCAACGAGGTCAACGGTGCTGTTGCGACCATCATCGCTCAGGGCTTGAGCTCGACCAACAAATATATCCAGTCGGCCACTCTCAATGGCGAACCGTACACCAAAAATTGGATATCACATTCTTTATTCACCAATGGAGGCACGCTGGAGTTTGTCATGGGCTCGAATAAGGATAGTACCTGGGGCACAGGGGAAGCGGATTTGCCGATGAGTTTGAGTACCGGAGGCTTCCAATGAAGAGGAACCTGACTCGAAGCTCTCCATGAATTCAAAAATCCATTGTATCTATTTATGTTTCCGACCTCATTCTTTGGGGCAGTTTTCTGCAATCTTTCGCCTAATAAAACACAATGCGAGGCCAAACAAGTGAGGTATGTACTGGGTAGGGCAAAACGCGAGATGTCACGCTGTGACACACGCGTCTCCTTAGTCTACTACCACCGCTACGCTCAGTACTTGGTACTGAAGGTGATTGTTCCGGTTCGTTGTCCCTTCTATTTGTTGAAGCTACGATGAACGTCGAGCAGATGTCTTCCGAAGGCCTCGCGCCTTTGCTGGACCCGTCGCCTGTTGATGCCAATGCGGCGCTTGACGACGTCCTGGGTACCAACAATCCTCCGAACGAGCTCAACCTTGCCGCTGTTCGAGGACTGGTCTTCCAGAGCAGTCTGCTTCGCGCGACAATGAACGCAAGACTATCTTCATTAAAGGCAGAGACGGAGAAGATTCTCGAGGACCGTAAAGCTCTTGACGCGCAGATTCGAAGATACAAAGGGGCTTTGTCGCCGCTTCGTCGCTATCCAACAGAACTTTTGTCGCTCATCTTCACGTTCGCGGTTCATCCCATGGATTATGAGTCGGATCTCGAGGATTTTGGACTAATGGGTATGCGGATGCGGCCTTGGACGCTCGCTGCGGTGTGCGGCCGATGGCGCAACATCGTATTATCCCAATCCAATCTCTGGGCGTTTCTCTGCCTGGATTTTCAGGACTTTTCGCGAGGATCGCACATCCACCACTCGTGGGTAGTGCCGATGGTGGAAGCCCATCTCAATCGCTCACGAAATGAATCCCTCGTTGTCATTTTCCGTATGACTCAAATCCGGCTCAGCGAGACTGAACAACGGGTGTTTGGAGTTGATCGCTCCGCATTCTCACCGTTGGGAGAGAATAATCTTTTGTGGTCCACCGGCATTGTACAATGCACTATCGAATCTCAAGCTGGACTTTTCGATGCTCCGCGCTCTGGACGTCTCCCTCTCCCCTGATGTCGACGTCACTGACGAAGGTATGGAAGATTACGAGGTTACTATCGACAACTTTTCGGTCTGCCCTAACGTGGAAAGAGTCTTTATCAATTTGAATGTTGATTCCGGTAGCAAGGTGCCCATAAAGATGAACCTGGGCGAAACAAAAAACCTACGCATATACAGTGCCACCCAACTCTTGGGAATACCATTCGGACATTCTCCGTCATGCTACCAATCTTTCTGAATGCTGGATGGGCCTCACGCACTCTCTTCCCCTTGTCGCCGAAACTCTCCTGCTCCCCATGCTCCGTCGCCTCTCCATCACAACCACCGGAGTGCTGGATTTCTTGGAAGCTCCGGCTCTGGAGGAGCTATACCATTCGTATTACACGCCCCAACTGTGCACACAGTTGGCCCGTGGCAAGTTTCCGAAGCTGTGGAAGCTCTTTATCGGGGCACGTAGACAAAACATCGTCATAGACTGGGACGATTTTAGATTTTCTTTCCGCCACGCGAACTGTCACTCACCTGTACATATCCCTTTCCCCGCAATCGGCCTCCGGCTTATTTGCCATCCTCGAAGGCTCTACTGGCCAGACAATCCCCACGACCACTGGCGAAACCGATCAGGAAGCCGTGGACGGGATAGCTAGCGCAGTCATCACTCTTCCCACATTGCACACCCTTGCCCTCAACTTTGACATGTTCGAGGGAGATCCTACTAGCAAACGCTTGGACGAGGACCAGTTGTTGCGTGTGCTGGAAGCGCAGTGGGGTCGGGGTCAAATGCGGTCGTTCAGGATGTATGGGCGAGTCGTTCCAAAGCTTAGGTCTTCCACGTTGGAACAGATCGAGACGCTCCGCCGGGATGGCTTTGACATTGTGCTAGAAAGGTTTTCAATGATGATGGTGGATGGTATGGCGGACAAGGATTCTTATTGGTAGGCGACACATGAGGATCAGCGCAAGGAATCCCGATATCGACTCCATTGCGGCGGAAGCTGCAGGTACCAGCGGGTCTTCTGCTTTTTCGGCTTTTTTTTCGAGGCCTCCCCTTCCCTGGACCTCAGCTGTTCACCGGCGCACTATGGGATGCAATCGAAAACCGTGGTAGACGCTCAAATTACTTTTAAAGCCATTAATATTGCTTGTTCACTGATCGTCCCCTACGCCCGTTATATTTCACAACCATGACTCGTAATTACCTTAGCATACCACGGTTTCATGCCCAAATTTTAGCTACTCCCCTGATACTTAGCCTGTTACTCTGCATAAAACCGCCGTTTCGGCTTTATTCGGATCTTGCGGTTCTCATCCCCAAACCAACTTGACACTCTTCCAGCCTGCCAGACCATTCCTTGCAAACCCACACCATCCGGGCGAGATGGCTGTGGAACTCAGCAAGATACCCGAGGATATCCTAGACACCAACAATCCCCCAGCCGACCATAATATTCCTGCTCTTCGGGAATTTGTAGCCGAAGGAAATGCGCGTCGCGCGTTCTTGGACTCCAAAATCTCACTGTTGAAGCTCGAGCTTGACAAGCTGCTCGAGGAACGAAATGCCCTCGACCTCGAAATACGGAAACACGAGGGGGCTATTTCGCCGCTTCGTCACCTTCCGCCAGAGATTTTGTCCCTCATCTTCACGTATGCAGTCCAGCCCTGCAAAACACTGAAAGATCGGAAAAACCAGTATCTTTTGGATAGCGAGTCGGGCCCGTGGCCGCTCGGCGCGGTGTGCGCAAGATGGCGGAGGATTGTACTCTTTCAGCCGACTCTTTGGGCGTTTCTCCCTCTGTACTACGAGAACCAAGTGGCTGACTCGCCGAGCGTCCTCGCAAGCGTATCAGTGGTTAAGGTCCATCTCGCGCGCTCACAGAATGTCCCCCTCAAGATCATTTTCTGCCCCTGCTACGACTTCTTCATATCAGACATCGAGTACGAGGTGCTCGACCTTCTTGCTCAGCATGTCCCTCGCTGGGGGGAGGCCGTTCTGTCTGGTATTCCGGCTTTGTACGAATCCTTGAGCCGCTGGAGCCTTGAATTCACCATGCTGCGTTCGTTGACAGTGTCTATCTACACTGACGAGGGCGAACCCGAGCTGGAGATTGGCAACGTTTTTGCCTCTTGCCCCATATTGGAAGAGGCGTTCATCAATCCTAGCGACTCGGAAGCCCAGCACCTTTCCCTGGCTCTACCTGCTGAGGGTCTGTGTCGATATGGCGCGAACAATTCTTGGGAGCATCATGCCGAGGTCTTGGGCGCAGCAAATAATCTCGTAGATTGTGCGCTTGGTGTGCTTAACCTCACCGAACCCTTGGTCCCGACGAGGGATAAGATCCAACTACCAAGCCTCCGCCGCCTCGCTGTGACAGAAGTGCAATTCCTCGGCTTTTTGGAGACTCCTGTCTTGCAGGAATTATATTGCTCTGAGCATACTCCCCGGCTGCACGGGCACCTCAGACGGCTGCCCGGGTTGCAAAAATTGTTCGTAGGGTCACCCCGGACCCCTGTCGACCTCGCCTTCTTCATGCATTCAATACCAGCCCTGACGACTCTCTGCATGTATCTCCCCATGAATTTGGCTTCCACCATCTTCGAGATTCTTGGATCTGCTCCTTCGGCTTCACAAGGTGTTGATCAACCCATGTCAGAGGCTGATACTGCCCCTCTTCCTGCGCTCAACGCCCTCACCCTATGGTTCGGTCCCAAAATGCAAACCGACCTCGAACTGGGCGAACCCATTGATCAGGAGCAGCTGATGCGCGCGGTAGAGGCCCAGTGGCGCGCCGCTGTTCCCCTGCGTTCGTTGCAGATGTACGCAATGAAATTCGTACCGTTGGCCAGCACGTTGGCGTGCATGGATGCCCTCCGCCAGCAAGGTATGGAATTTGTTCTGGAAACCCGTTCGTGCCGGTTGTACGAAAGGGTGGTTCCCGAAGATTTTCGCTTGTACCGGGACGGGTATGCATTGACGGAGATCTTGATAGATTGAGATGTATCTTGAACTTGCATTCCCATTCCCGGTAAATTCTCTTCACGTCCACACCCGCTAGTCTACTTACCTCCCCGTCTGAATTGTTTCTCGCGAATTCCTAGTCTACTTTATCTGTACACCGGCATAATCCTAGGGTTAATACGCTCATCCTTGGCCTTCACAAGTTTTCCTGGAATTTCCTGTTCTATTCTCTCATTTCCTGAGTATTTGCGTCTGTTATAAGTCAACGCCACCCCGCCTTTCCTTTCACAGTCATCTCCTCAAGACCCCCGACCCTCTTAGAACGGCCTATTCGCGTGTTTTGCGCGGCAGATATACTGGCAAAGTGTGCAAATTTTGCATCCATACTCTGGAAAAGAGTTGGAAACTGGTTAGACGAGGCAACAGACAGACCCCACCAATTTGACCGGCATAGATCGCGCTATATCCTCAGAGTACGTCCTTATTTCTGTTCTAGTTCGTGTTCAATAACTGTTCGGATAGTCCAACAGCCTTCGCCGCGTAGAATCTCTGCATCACGACTAGAAAATTATGCCTGACGACGTCTTTCTGGCCTCTCCGCGCAAGATACCGTCTAATAGACGATCTACTGCGTCGTTACGCGGCGCTCTAGACGGTGGCGGCGAAGATGCAGCGGGCGCTAACGGCCGGTTCTCTCTCGCACACGAATTGGCGGTCGCGATGATGCCAGAGCCCAGTGCAGGATCAAAACTTCTCGCGGAGGAATTTGGGATTGAGTTTGACGAGGGTGCGGAGGGTATCGACGAACCTCCCAGTGGTCATCTGCATATAAACATTCAGGACGACGATCCTAACACGAGGCGGATAAATGAATCTCAGGCGGATACACACCTTGACGACAGCGGGCCACTGGAACCCCCGGATTTCGGCGGCGAGGATGCGTATGCGCAAGTAGACCCAGCGTTTGGCTCGCCTACTCGTAGGCGCGCGAAAGCACCGCCAGAAAATCAAGACTTCATGGAAGTGCTAGCGGAGAACCTGGCGTCGACTGATAATTTGCTTGCACACCTTCGGCGACTCGACGCCGACTCCGCAGCTCATCCCTCTACTTCATCACACCCGACTTCCTCTTCATCCTCACAACCCGAGCTGGAAAGGCTCGCGTCAGACGTCATTCGGCGGATAAATGAGACTGCGCGCGACCGCGAGGGCCAACTGCGTGAGCTGCTAGAATGCGAGCGCGAGTTTCGGCGTATCGCAGGCGAGGTCGGTGGGGAAGACGTTCTCGGCCGGCTCGACGCGCTCCCTGTTCCAGAACCCGATCCTGCGCCTCCTCCACCGCTTAGCTCAATACCAGAGGATGCCGCGTCAGCTAGTGCCTCCCCCGTTGTACGTCCCCTGCATATGCGCGCGTTTTCGCAGGACTGGGAGATGGATCCAGATGTTGGGCGCCTAGGCGACTCAATTGCATCACCGGATACTGAGATGGATCCGGCGTACGACGACCCACCAGCGTCGCCTCCTGCTGCTACCGCGTCGTCGCAGGCTACAACGAGCTTCTCACGTTCGGCATCGTCCACATCTGCGTCGGAGCTGGCCTCGCTGCGCACACTGACAACGTCGCTCGTTTCGTCATTGACGAGTGTCTCGGAGCATGCGCAGGTGAATGGGGCGGCAACGGCGGAGGCGGGGAGGAAGCTGCGGGCATTGAGGAATCGGCTTGGTGGGTGGCGAACTGAGTGGGAAGGCGCTGAGCGTAGTCGAGGGCGTATCGAACGATGGGAGGCAGGGGAGGCTTGGGAAGGAGGTGGGAGTGGTGCTGACACGCCTGGTGGGACGCCCGTAAGGGGGCATACGAAGCGGGTGGATGCGAGGAAGGTGGTGCAGGAGCATTTGGTGGCTTTTGAGCTTGCTCTTGCGGAGGCGGCGGTGAAGACTCAGGCGATTATGGCCGCGTCATAGGTCATGCGGATACAGAAGTAGATTTTCATGGTTATGCTTTTTCTTATTATCTTACTGCTCATACTCACGACATGACTTCCACATACATTTAACGTTTTCCGGCTTATTACTGTAACGCATCTCCCACTCATTGCTTACCCTCTATTCTCGGTAATCGGTGCATATACATTCCCTCAGTCTATACAGGTCGATGTAGCTTGTTTTTCTTTGTTTCATGTTAGAGGATGGGAGGAAGGAATTCATCATGTTTTCGTAGTCGGTGTGATTGAGATGGGAGGTTTCAAGTGTAGTGTAACGGGCTGCATTCATGTCCAACTATCCCTGCTGAAAGTGAAAAATCTCTTTAAATCTGGGCAGAGCGAGAATTTCCTTTTTCGGATGATAGGCGGAGTATGTCCCGATTAGGATGCCTTGAGCCGTCTTTCCTCAATCACTGCTCCTGGTGTCTCGACTGGCCCCACTATACGTTTGACGCGCACATACACCATTCGTTGACCCATTGACATCCTAGAACACAGTAATGGGACGTGCAAGAGCCGCGCAACTCAAGATCAGCATCCCAATCATTCAAATTGTGGTTCTTGAATAATGTCGAGCGCCTTGTTCTTTCTGCTGTACAAAAACGAAGCTCCGAGCCTCAGAAAATTTCAAAGACTACTATTTGAATCTTTTCCGTCATAATTGCGGCCTCTTAAATTGTTCTGTCTCTGAAATCAGTCCCTATCTGTCGTATTCTCGAGCGTAACCAATACTCAAGCATTCATACGAAGTTGCTGAGCGTTTCCGCTGTTAATCTCCGTGTTCCTGAACTGCGACGGCCTTCTGGTAAGGCGCTGGAACAAGAACAAGGCTGCACAAGGGCGCCATCAAGAACAAAGTTGCGCTTACAATAAGCGTGCGATGCGGTGATCAGCCTGATCCCACACACCATTCCGTCCCTCACGGTTATCCTGGTTGTCTCTGGGCCACGACGTTGAGGTATCTCGTCCTCCGTCACCGTTCGGTCGTTCTGTAGCTGCTTCTCTTTCTGGCAGCGCAGCGCGCCATGGGCAATGCCCACCTTGCACTCTTTTCCCCACTCTCCTTGGTCTTCCTACTGACCCTACTCGCTCTTTGCTCTGCCGTCCCAGCACCGGCACCGGACTACACCTTCACATTTCTTGGCCATACTGTGACCGTTCACACCCCGACCTTTCCGACGGGTAAATCTGGTAACGGCAATCCTTTTGGCAATGGGTTCGGCCACGGAGGAAACCCGTTCAACCCATTCGATCCCCCGAAGGACCCGCCAGCTCCGCCGAAAACATCCACGTATGTCTAAGCTTTTATTGGTTTACTTAGATACTCATTGACAATACTTCCCTGAAGCCCTACGCAAAAACCTACACCTCCACCTGCTCCACCACCTCCCCCTCCAACTTCCCAGAAACCCGATCCTCCCAAATCCCAAGCCAATGTCGTACAGCCACAGAAATCCTCGACTCCTGCTAGTTCATCTCACCCCGCTTCCTCCTCCACCGTCAAGCAGACCTCTGACTCAGCCAAACCTACTATACCCGCCGGCATCTCCACGGGGACCCAGTCAGAACCCATTCCCAAGGACCCTACGACGCTCCCCGCTTCGTCTCCCACTGCCTCGCCTGTGTCCGCTTCCTCCTCCAAACCCATCGCAGCGATCATTATTCCAATCATCGTAGTGGTTATTCTCCTGCTACTCGCCCTCGCTGCACTGTTCGTACGCCGCCGACGTGCCCGCGCACGCGCCGAGGAAGCTGCCACGCCGCCAATGTCTCAGTGGCTTGGCAACGAGAAAGGTGAAGGTGCATGGAGTCGTCTCGACATGGCTTCGCGTTACGACCTTGCGTCCCCCGCTGGATCCTTCCGCCCGAACGCGTCCCCCTCACCCACCCCACGCACAATGAGTGGCGGCCCTGCGACTATCACCCCTTACCTTGGTGCCGCAATGTCCGTGTCGACTTTCACCACGCCGCCAGCGTCCACGTCCGGACACTCCATCGACGACCCGTCGTACGCCCGACATAGCCCGGAGTTCCCTGAGGACAACGGGTCAGGGATGTTGACACCGTCGACCGCTGCACCCACGGCCGGACACGGGAGCACTCCTTATCTCCCCGACGCATCGGAATATGCGGCGTACCCATTCCCCGTGCCCCCGTCCCATGACCCGTACGAACACACCGCACCAGGCGATGTAGACGACCGCCGTCAGTCTTCCGGGACGCGTGGCGCTCGGACGGAGGATGGGCATTCGTTGTTTGCCGCGGATTCGCCGTTTGAGATGGGAACTGATTTCCAGGATGAGCCGGCTCTGGCGGAGTCTCGCCCGACGTCGTTGGATGCGCCGAGGGGGAGCACGTTGTTGGCGTATACGAGGGACTCGCGTGCTGTGCCGGATGAGTTCGATCCTAGGCATTCGCAATTGATGTGAGGCACCACTAACACATGAAATCACCGTGCCTCTCTATCAATTCCGCCTGCTCTCGCGCTCCGTCGTATCCACGCCCACTCGTCCCTCACCGCTCCAAGCTTCCCGCACCTGCCTAGACTCCATCGCTGTTGTTTGTTGTCCGCCTCCCCCTCTCAGCTTGCTTTGCTACTTGCTTGCTCGCTCTGCTATCCCACATACTCAAGTACATTACGCTCCATTTTTCATGCTGCCTTCACGTTCACGCTTCGGCCTCGCTTGAGGCTTTTTTTGGTGTTTTGATGCCTTGCCGTTCACGGTCTTCCTCGTACATCCTTTGTCTCATTCTTCGTCTGATCTCGAGGCTCAGGCGTGCTCGACGCTCTACCTATACATACACACGTTGTCTTGGGTTCCCCCTCGTCTGGAGAAGTACATACTACCTGGGAAACTGGTCTACTTGTTTATTTCGTTGTACATGTAATGTTATTGCTATAGTTATGCTAAATAGACCCCGAAACTCACGCTTTTTTCGAGGTGACCTCACTCTCACCCCCTCGAAAATTTCTAGCAAAAAAGCCAATGAGGCAATATTGGCGCCTTCTGATTGGCTGGGACCGATAAGGAAAATTTGGAGGACCTCCCCGGTCACGGTCAGCTCAGAAAAACCTTACTCGGCTTGCCTTCTACCTTCACCTTCTCGCCCCCCACCAATGTCGTCTGATTCTGACGATTGTAGCGCTGTTAACAATCCGGACACCTACTTGCACCTGCGAATAGCGTCTGTGTTCATCGTCCTCGTATGCGCGACGGCGGGGACATTATTTCCTGTGCTGGCACGACGCTCGAAGTGGTTACATGTTCCCAAAAGCGTATTCGAGTGAGTTAAGATTAATTCGTCTCCAATGGTGCGTTAACGAGGCCGCACGATGTGTAGTTTTGCCAAATATTTCGGATCGGGAGTGATCGTAGGTTTTTCGTATCTTGTTCGAAGAAAAGTATTCAAAAAATCCCCATTGTTTGCAGATTGCGACTGCATTCATACATCTATTATCACCAGGGCTGGAGGAATTGTCGTCTCCATGTTTGTCGCCCGGGTGGTCAGAATACGTATGTGACTAATACCACCACAAATCGCCACACTCACCCATCAAAACATAGCCATATGCACTAGCGCTATGCTTGCTGAGCATATTCTCCATATTCATTGTAGAGCTCATTGCGTTCCGATGGGGGACCTCAAAACTTGCCAAGCTAGGCCTGCGTCATGGTAAGTGATTCGGTGGTAACAGTCAGGTCGATATCGTTAGCAACGATACAATTTGAGCAAAGCTGGAGCACGCGCCCAGCGGAGGTCACGCTGGGAAGAGTGAATCCACTCTCCACCAAATTGTAGCTGGATCTATGTCATTCGGCGCAATGTTACTCGAAACCTATCGATGTCGACTGCACTGTACTGGGTGGATCCATGGACATGTTCCTGACTGAAAAACACAGACCCGCACGGACATTACACGGGCTCGCATGCTGCCCACGGCCCCGAAGGCACTCAAACGCCTCCAAAAGAAACTAGTGACATCGAGGAACAACGACACCACCACCACCACGGACATGGCCATGGAGAGCTATCGCATCTCGATGACTCTGCCGCCGCCCAAATAGTCGGTATCGCGATACTGGAATTCGGCGTATTATTACACAGGTGAGCAACTTTGACATCTTCCCCTCGACAGAATTTGACCTCAACCCGCAGCGTCCTCATTGGACTAACACTTGCCGTCGACGAGGGATTCAAAATCCTCTTCGTCGTCATCGTCTTCCACCGTCCGTGTATTCCTCTCTTGCGTCTTCCTGCGCTGATGATCATGTCTACAGAAACATTTGAAGGTCTCGGCCTAGGATCCCGACTAGCCTTCATTAAGCTGCCACCACGGTACAACTACGTACCCATCCTCGCCGCGATCATATACGGGCTCAGCACGCCCGTCGGTATCGCTGTCGGACTCGGGCTACGCAGCTCGTACAACCCGGGCAGCGCGACCGCCTCCATCGTCAGCGGTGTGCTCGACTCGCTGAGCGCAGGTATACTCATATACACGGGGCTCGTTGAGGTGTGTGCTGTCTTCCGCTACTTCCTTTCCATGTGGCTCAATATACCGCAGCTCCTCGCGCACGAATTCCTATTCAACAAGGAGATGATGAACAGCTCGAACGGAAAGCTGGTGTACGCGTTGGGGACGATGCTGCTAGGGTGCGGACTGATGGCGTTGCTGGGGAAGTGGGCATAGGACAGTTACTGCTGCCACCAGTTGTTTGTACGATATCGCATTTCGCATTGCTCATCGCTCTGCTTTCGACGTATTTTTATTAAATTTCCCGGCCGCTATACAGTTTAGGATGTACTTACATACCATCTAGATAGAATAGTTCGCAATGAAAAGAGGATGTGACCAAAACATTGTATCAAAAATCCCTCCGTGTCAGTCTTGGGTCGAGTTCCAGAATCCCATCATCGCCTCAGATAAGTCATACGAATCTGTGTACAGGCGAAAGTCCGGCTCGACCATCCTCTGGTACACCTGTGAGGTGTGTTTCTCCAGCGTGAGGTGCATGCCTTGCTGACGAAGTGTTTCCATCCGCTCACGAGTGCTCTCTGAGGTAACGAATTTTGCCACGTAAATGTGCAAAGCACGCAGGCCCCTGCGCCACTGGCCCTCAATCGTGTGCATGAGCTCGTCCTGGTCAAGCGGACCGCCGATGTCGGTGCTGCTCTGGGGACCGAGACACAGCGCGAGAGTGTGCAGGCAAGGAAGACCGTCGCTCGTGCTATCTTGGCTTTGCTGGAGCTCGAAAGGTGCAGCTGCAGATGAAGTTCGCAATACCTTGAACATGGCGGGAGCCGAGTTCATGGGAAGATACACACAAAGCGAAGTGACGGTGGGTATCGAGTGCATGAAGGAGTCAAGATCGACCGTGACCGCGCGCGGCGGTGCACCGACGAACAGTTTCTGCAAGCTGGGAAATTTACTGAGCTGGTCGTATAGCTCGGGGATGTGGTCACAACAGTATAATTGTTGGAGTGCAGGGGTTTCAAGAAAATCCAGAACTTTGTTATGGATGACGGCGAGGCGCGAGAGATTAGGAAGGTGAATTTTGGTTTCGGTAGAGACGGGATGAAAGGGGAAGGTTAAGCTAAGCACGCAGTCCACGAGATTGTTCGCAATGCTCAAGACATCTATATGGCGCTCCCATGAATTTTTTGCTCCATATCGACGAAGACTCGTAATGTCCACAGCAAAATCGACTGGAGTGTTTTCCGTGCTTTTCATGTTGAGGAAGACCTCTTCCAATCTCGGGCAGGAGTCAAAAACGTTCTGAATGCCCTCGTTCCCTGGCTTGTAAACCAAGATCTCCAACGTACGCAGAGCAGGAAACCCTGTCAGTGCGCTCCGGGTGGTCAGTGATTTGTATAAAGCCGGAGTGCCGGAAATAACGAGCTCCTCCCAGCGACCGATGTGCGGAATCAGACGGCCGATCGCGCGATACTCGACCTCTGAGAGCCGAGTGGTAGAGGAGGGGAAGAAAATGAGTTTGAGAGGGGCATTCTGCGAGCGATCGATGTGCGTTTGCACAATGGAAAGAATTCCTGCTCCACGCTTCGAGGCTGACCGGCGCCCTTTCCGAAAATCGAGCGGAAGGAATGCCCAAAGACTGGGTTGTGAGAGCGCGATGCTGCGCCACCCACTGCACACCGCGCTAAGCAGCCAAGGCCCCAACTGCGTATCTACCAAGTAGAAATTGCTGGAATCCTTCAGGATCTCGCAAGGTTGGACAGCCTGTGTGAATATCTCCGACATGAGCTCTGTCGGAAAGCGGCGGAGCGGCGAAACAGCCCCTTGATGTTTTCGTATGTCGACATCGAGGGCACTGCGCTCATCGCGAAGCAGGTCGAATCCGGCCTTGAGTGGATCTATTATATCATCCAAGAATGCGCGACGCGCACTTGCTCGCTCGATGAAGTCTCGAAGAGCAGGGAGATCGTGCTCCGCTGGTGGGATGTTGGTGTCTAGAATGTCGGTGGATATCATGCTGGGCTCTATCATGCTGCGTGTAGATGATGGGAGTGCAGAAGTAATCACTGCGAGAGATTTGTAGAACGGCAGATGAGGTGGGCAAACTTGAATCGTACACACTAGAAGAGTCTGAAGTCGGTGTGCGAAAGCGGAGTGTTCAGGGGTCGAGCAAAGTACAACAGATGCAAATAGCGTGAACGATTTTTCTCCCTCAAAGCTATACAAAGCTTGTTAAAACGAGACAAGCTTTGAAATTGGTGAGTAGGTACAGGAAGATTTTGATCGTTGCGACAAACGATAGCACAATTGCCGCCCCAACACACGAGAGCACCGAACACCCTCCTCCCAGCGACTACTGAGTATAGTTAATCGGTACGCAGTAGTGAAGACCGTTCATTCTAGCATCAGATCCACAATCGCATACTCGTCGCTGTACAAGCAAAAATCACGAGGAACCATTCTTTGATACAAATGCATCGAATGGGTCTCCAAAACAAACTTCATTCCTTCCTGGCGCAATGCTTCTATGCGCCTGAGCGTACTGTCTGAGGGACCAAATCTCATGGCATAGATCTGGAAGGAGCGTAGCTGACCGCCACGCCACCGTGCTTCCACCATGCACATTAACTTGTCCTGGTCGATGGGCTCGCCCAGTGTGGTATCGCTTTCTGGTCCAAAGCACAGTCCGAGGGTGTGTAGCGCAGGAAGATTGGGGATGTCTTGGTTCTGGCAGGAAGGCGAGGAAAGGAGCTCGAATAGGGTGGAAGAGTAGTTCATGGGAAGATACATACAGAGAGCGGTGAGAGCGGGCACAGAGTGCATGAAGGACCGAAGGTCGACAGGGATCCGCGGTTCACCAACGAACAGTTTCCGCAACCTGGGTAACTCCCTGAGTCGACCGTGCAGATCTGCGGTATGCTCAGAGCAGTACAGCTCCCGCAGTGCTGGGGTGTCCAAGACATGGAGGGGGTTGACGTCTGTAACGGCGAGGCGACAGAGACAGGAAAGCGATATCTTATCTCCCGTTCCGAAGGGACTCAAGGATTCTGTGACAGAAAGCACACAGTCCACGAGATCGCTCGCAGAGCGCAAGACGTCTACATGTCGTCTCCATGGATTTTGTGCTCCGTATCGGCGCAGACTTGAGGTGTCTAGACTAAAGACAACCGGCGTATTGTCAGTGGTTCTGGTATTGACAAAAGCCTCTTCTAATCTGGGGCAAAAGGCAAATACGTTGCGGATGTCCAGCTCAACGAATTCGTCCTGGTCGTAAACGGTGATGTCCAATTTACGCAGAGCAAGAAATTCCGCGCTCCAGGTGCACAAGGATTCGTAAATCGCCGGAGTGCCATAGAAAACCACCTCCTCCCAGCGTGCGATGTGCGGAATGAGAAGATCAAGCACTTGCTGCTCGAGGTCTGTGATACGGTGCTCATAGAAAGGCATGAAAACGAGCTTGAGCGGAGCGTGACGGGAGCGATCGACATGAATTTTCACTGCTGAGAGAGTTTCTTCAACGGGCACAAATTCCGGCCTCGTTTCCTCGAAGTTGAGCGGGAAAAAAGTCCAAAGACTAGACTGCGAGAGCGCGATCCTGCGCCACCGGCTGCACACTGCACTAAGAAGTATTGGTCCCGACTTCATATCCATGGAATGCTGATGCGTGAAGCTGAGCTGGACTGCGTAGGTGAATATGAGTGACAGAATCTCTGTTGGCAGGTGGCGGAGTGGCGAAATGGCTCCTTCGTGTTTTTGAATCTCCAAGTCGAGAGTATTTCGTTCCTCGAGAAGCCTGTCGAGTTCGGCCTTCAACGGGGAGATTTTGGAGTCTAGAAATGCGCGACGCGCGCTTCCCCGAGCCACGAAATCTCGGAGAGCAAGGAAATCATGCTCAGCGGGTGGATTGTTGGTGTCCAAGATGTCTTTGGATATCGTGCTAGGTTCTACAGGTATGGGTTCTGGCATCTGTATGGAGGATGCTTGCTCGATGTCAATGGGTTCGATAAGTACAGGTCTGAGTCAGGCTCGGCCGAAATCGCGATGATAGCCTTTTAAGTGATTTTGCAGCTGAACCCAAGGAAAAGAAAGTTTAGGCACCGCACCGACACCGCTATCGTTACCGACAACCACGCCAACTACGCAGCTATTGGGTGCTAAGGTCGTGGTGGTTAGATCGGGTAACAACATGCGTATACGTAAACATTGAATAACCCAGAAATGCCAATAAGTAACTCCGAAATAATTCGAACTACGTTGTAGAAAACGAATAACAGCCACCGGCTTCCATGCTATCGTTTACCAGACCGTACCCATCGTCGTACAAACGAAAATCATGGGGAACCATTCCTTCGTACAAGCACCTGGAAGTATATTCGAAATCGATGTCCATGCCTTCCCGGCGCAAGGTTTCAACGCGGTTCAGCGTGCTCTCGGAGGGTCTGAACTTCATGGCGTACATCCGGAAGGACCGCAGTCGACCATGCCGCCACTGCGCCTCCACCGCGCGCATTAGCTGGTCCTGGTCAATGGACTTGCCGAGGCCCTTCTGCCAGTCCTCCGAGTCTGGGCCGAAACACAGGCCAAGGTGTGCAGGGCGGGAAAGTCGATAGTCAAGTCTTTGTCCTCGCTCGCCGGTGTGCAATATTGTTCGAGCAATTCAAATATGGCCGAGGTCGAGTTCATGCAGAGATACATACAGAGAGAAGTGACGGTTCGCACGGAGCGCATGAAAGACGGCCAGTCGTCAATGTATGATTCACCGACGAACTGCTTTCGCAGCTCGGAGAACTGACTGAGGTGGTGGTCCAGCTCCATGGCGCTGTAGTAAGGACAGTGCAATTCCTGCAAGGCGGGGGCGTCCAAGAGGTCGAGGAGTCGAAGATCCGACACGGAGAGTGACCAAACAATGGGACAACGGAAAGCCTTGAAAAGCTCGGTACGCATGCCAGACTCAGGTCGAATATACTAGGAGAAGGTAGCTTGAGGATGGGCCGGCGAGGGGTTGAGGAGAGAGGGCAATACGGTGCGGAGATATTAGACATGACATTCATTGGAGCGAAAGCTTCGCTTTCAGCAGGTCCTTCTCGACAATCTCCGTCCTTCTCTTCACCAACTCATCAACATCCCACCGTGCATTAAGAAGCCTGCCACCCAACCAAGTCTTTTCCGCCGCGTCCTTGCTAAGCCATACACACGCTGCACCGCAGAGCTCAGGGTCGTCCGTCAGATAACGCTGAAACACTTCTGGAGCGGTGTCGATCGCCTGCTCAGAGGCGACCGCGCCGGGGTGGATGCTCGTCGCAAGTAGCCCATGCTCCACTTGCTGCTCGTGGATGTGCTCGACCAGTTTGAGTTGAGCCGTCTTGCTGACGCAGTATTGAGCATTGGCGATGGGTCCGCGGACGATGAGTGCTGCGATGGAACCGACTGCGAGGAAGGACTTGGCTTGGGATGATGATGCGAGGAGGATGGGGATGAAGTAGTGCGCGACGAGGTAGGTGCCGAAGTAGTTGACGTCGGTCACTTGTTTGAAAATCTCTGGGTCTCCTTGGGTTATATCTAATGTTACGGGGCCAGAGCTGTTGGCGTAAAAGTTAGCTAACGGAAACGAAGAGATAATTTTGAGCCTACATTCCAGAGCACACGATAACGGAATCGAGCCTCCCACCAAACTGACTGTTCACCTTCTCCGCAATCGCCTTCACGTCTTCGATCTTGGCGATGTCGCACTGAACAACCTCTGCATTCACGCCTTGGCGTAGAGTAGCACACTTGCCCGCCACTTCACCTAGCTTCTCCACCCTCCTGGAAGCTAATATGATGTTCGCTGCACCAGCCTTTGCATATGCATACGCAATCCCAGCACCGATAGCTCCAGATGCCCCGAATATGCATATTGTGAAGCCGCTTTGAAGCGTGACTGACCCGGGGTCGATGGCGGGGTAGATACTGCTGTGGGTAGGAGCTATGAAGGAGTCGATGCCCTGGGATCCCCAATTCATGACTGGAAGAAATCGAATGCAAGTTTGGCTGGGAAGGATGATATCGATCCCAAAATCGAGTCATCAACTTCTCCACTCAACCTAGACTCCACTCGAGTTTTTCCGGGTCCGAGACCGTGGCAGAAATTGCGAGATCGCATAGCGTCGAGGCAAAAGCCAACCTGGATTATCGACAGCTTGGAGTCTTGAATACCGTATAACCTTGGGCGTGGTTTTGCAGGGTAGAGATGCTCGTCAGCTCCCCGTGTTTGGTATAACACAGTAAATGCAAATTAATCGAAGGCCTCCAAGCAGTACACGTCGAGTTGGAGAATCGTCGTTGAAAAGATACCTGGATAGCTTGCTTTGATGGTTAAAGGTAAGGGCAGGTCGAAAGTTGCCGAACCTTTCCCACAACTACCATCAACCAGCGCTACGCTGAGGCAACACTTGCTCTCGATTTGCCCTTACCATGAACTGGAGCCCGCCAACGTCGTCGCAAAAACATAGCTTACCGCCAGGGGACACGCCCATGGTACCCAGTGCGATCTCTCGAAGCATTCTGGATACCAACGACCCACCAGCGGAGCATAATCTTCCCGCTCTTCGAGAATTCGTCACCCGAGCAAGTGCGCGTCGCACATCTCTAGATGCAAAAATATTGGTCCTGGAGGCTGAGCTCGACGACCTTGTGAAACAAGGTGATACCCAGGCTTCTGGTGTAGAGGTAGGAAATCAGGCAGCGGTCTTTCCGCCCCTTCACGCTGTCGGTGTCGAGACATCGCCGTTGAAAACAGAGCTGGACGCGCTGCTCAATGAGCGCAGAACTCTTGACATCCAGATAAGCAAGCACCTAGGAGCACTCTCGCCACTCCGTCGCATTCCAACAGAGCTTCTGTCCCTCATTTTCGAGTTTGCGGTTCAGCCGGGGGAACATCCAGGGTCACCGTGGGGCACAATCCTCACGAATATGGTGCCTTGGGATCTGAGTGATGTATGCGCGCGTTGGCGCCGCATTGCATTGTCTCAGCCAAATCTT
Organism: Favolaschia claudopus; assembly: GCA_037176885.1. NCBI lineage: Eukaryota > Fungi > Basidiomycota > Agaricomycetes > Agaricales > Mycenaceae > Favolaschia > Favolaschia claudopus. The sequence goes on along the minus strand of JAWWNJ010000063.1, from coordinate 501,282 downwards.
TGGACCTTCATCGGATTAACCTCTTATACAAGACCTCCGTCCAGCGCGACCATCAGGATCGTGAAAGCGCAACTGACGCGGTCTCAACGAATGCCATTGAGGATCATTTTCTCTCCTCTCCGTGACGGCTACCTCACAGTTGCCGAGCGGAAGGTTTTCCAGCTCCTTTCACGTCACTGTGACCGCTGGCAAGATGTGGATTTGTCCGGCCCTCCTTCTATGTATCACGATTTAGAAGATCAAGGGTCGCAATTCCCGCTTCTGCGCAAATTAGAAATCAAGGTCGGGGTCGAGAACGAGGACTGCCCGGACGATGAAATCGGTGACCTCTTTGCGCATTGCCCTAAACTGGAGGAGGTGTCTATGAACGTTACAGAATGCGGATATGAAATCGCCGCATGTTTAGACGCCACAAATCTTCGCCGATACTTCGCCTACAACAGCTTGCAGAACCACGTCAATATTCTGAGCTCCGCAAATAATCTCGTGGACTGCGTTATGATGCTTCATGGGGGCATATATACTCCTGTCACAAAAATCCAGCTTCCAAGCTTGTGCCGCCTTGCCATAGATGATGCGGAAGCGCTCGATTTCCTCGACGCGCCAGCCCTCCAGGAGTTGTATTGCTCGTCTCACATTCCAGAGCTGCATGCTCATCTGCAAAACCTGCATGGCCTGCAAAAGCTCTATGTTGGTAAACCCCAGTACTCTGACGTTATCATCGATTTCTCCTCCTTCCTAAATGCGGCCCAGGCGATACCTTGTCTCTGCGCATACATTCCGCTAGCTTGTGCTTCTATGTTGTTTGAGTTCCTTGAATCGTCGACCACTTTTCAAGCGAGCCATCACGGTGCACCTTCTACGGCTTTGCGGAGCCTTGTCCTCTTCCTCGGACCTTTCGATTACGACGGACTCCCTATTGACGAAGACCAATTGCTTTGTGCAATAGAAGCACAGTGGCACCACAGACGATTGCATACTTTCCACATGTGCGCCGCCAAATTTGTTCCCACATCCGCTATACTTGGGCGAATCGATGCGCTTCGCGGCGAGGGCATGGACGTTCAGCTGGAAACAGACTCAGAGCATCTCTATGCTAAGGTGATGCCCAGCGATTTTGCCATCCAAGGATGCTCTCCCCTCGGAATCCCTATTCTATGTCTATCGGACTCGGAGGAAGGGGAAACATAGATCGACTTATAAAGCTCAAGGGTCATCTTGGTTGGTTTCACACACAGAGAAGGAACATATACACTCATCACTGCGCATGAACGTTGTGGATATTTTTCGATCTCGTATTTCTGTCGAGAGTTGCCAGTCTCATATAGATTCAGAATAATACATGAAACTACAGTCCTTAGCACAGTGGGCGTAAATAGCATCACAAAAACAAGAGAATTGGCCGCCTCTCATAGTGCGGGTTTGGCTGAAGATAGGCTCCTAGCAAGAGCCTTAGATATGCCTTTCGTCTGAGCGTAGTCGAAGAACTGCTCGCAGCTCGGGTACGTGCCACGAGGGACGTCAGGGTGCCTATCAGCGAAGGCCATCGCCTGCCGTTTCTCCTCTTCCAACAACGCATAAACCTGATGGTACGGGACGACCTCGTCGCTCATCCAAACTTTTTCCAAAACATGCCGGCGGGAGATCGGCGTCACTTGTGGAGACGAGACGATGTCGCGGAGGATTCGGACTGTTACGGGTTAGACGTGAGTCGATGAGGGCGACATAGCTCGAGGCAACGTACACGAGTCAACGTTGACGGTGTGCATGTCGTGAAGGTGCTTCCGCGACAGGATACGCGACACCATATAATCGTCGAGGGCTGTCAATCGCAATTCAGATCGTTGCGAAAATAGAATAAATAGACAGAGTAGATATACCGTTGAGTATTTTTGTGGGAAGTTCGAACGCCATAATTCTCGCATACTGGCGCTCGAGGTCCCGCAAACGTTGCTCCCGCCACATAACCTCGACAGCCTTCTCCATCGTAACTTTCTGCGGACTCTGCTCATGATTACGCTGTAGCATCTCCCCCAAGAGACCGTTCATTTCGAGCAACCCAGCGGATAGTTGATTGGGGTACTGGAAGAGAAGGCGACCCTGAAGGCATATGTGTCAGTTTTTGCGTAGATTTCCTCAAGCGAACCACGCACCGAGTCTCCTTCGAGGTTCATGACAGCACCCATAGGCATGAACGGAGAGGAGATGACTGGTCTAAGCCTCCTGTCTGAGATAATGTCTTGGATCTCCCGTATCCTTACTCAGCGATCGGTTCCTTGGAGAGACGAGAGTATAGCTTTATCGAACTTCAGGTAACTTGTAGGAAGGAAGGAAGGAAGGATTACCGGCGAGGTCCCAAAGCGAACAGCCGGGGCCCGTACTACATACAGGTAGTGTTTCGGTCAGGATGCAAACGGTTCGGTGAGACACAGTTTTTGTGGGCAGGGTCGCATCGAAGAAATTACAAATTGGCTTTCATTCATGTATCCAACTAGTCATACGTTGAACCTAGTATCGTGTGAGCACAGGAAGGGCAGGGAACGAATGAATCAGTCTCACCCTCTATGAAATAGAGCGGGGTGGTGTGCTAACCGTGCATCGACAGCCTCCCTAGGCCTTGGAACACTGCGTTTCGGATCGCACAGCCCACCAACAAGAGCGGGTAGCACATCCGCCTTCCATGGATTATGACATCAGGAAGCGCCGCGAGCGCGGCGATGAAAGTGTGCTGCCAGTTGCTAGCAATTTGACACGGCGTAGCAGCTGAAATGACAAGGCGAGGGGAAAGATGAGCTGGACAGACCATGAGAGTGAAGAACGAGACGTGCCTGGGCCCTGAGCTCAGCCATGTCATGCGCGTATACCGTGTTTGGGACGGATTTGGGGAGCAAAGTGAGCGGATCCCATGTACGCGCTGGAGAGTGATATCTCTGGAACCGGAGCGTTAGATTGCCGACGGGACAGCGAGGAAGACCTACCACCATCACCCTTCGCGCTCCGCTTAGAGAGGTAAGACGCCATTCGTGAACTTTTGTGCCCCTCAAAACTAGATGCTTCTCGATTTAGGGAGTGCGCAAACTTCACAATGTCGAATCGCACCTCCACGACAGGCGGGCCACACCAGTGCCAATGGCCCCGTCGGCAAAGGCGTCGAATGAACAGCGGATGAGGTCGTGCCCTTGAGTATGATAATTGAGAATGAATTCGGATGACGAGAGAAACGCGGGAACAGTATAGACGCAAAAGTCTGCTGCCGAAGAGAGACTGAAGGGAGATAGGCACAACTATCAAGCTCTGAACGCCAACTTGGACGATTTCGACCCCGGCACCGATGCCGCGAGGCCCGCCGCGCTGGTCGACCGTTCGACGTCGCACGAACGCACAACCCGTACAACGCAGGAACGAAAGTAGGAGTGCATATGGGTATTCCACAGATAGTATCGCTCGGGACTTCTTCCAACGCGAGAGTAGCGAGGCGCGGGGAGGTGCTATTACGAGACTTTCAAAGAGCGATAGTGTTCCGCATAGCGTGCTGAGCACAGAGAGGTCACGAGTCCGGGCATCTGAAGCATCTGAACAACATGGGGAAGACCGGAAGATAGCAAGGGCAGCGCTCGTTGGTGAGGTCGAGGAGATGATGATGAGCAGCTTGAGGACGGTCTTCCGGGTAATCACTTATGATTGTGAAATTGCGTTAGCCGTACCTATCATCGACATGCTCTTCATCCAGGAGCATTCGGTTTGAAGACGATAAGCCCACCCTCCGCGTCGGAGGGAGTTGGGGTTGAGACTAGTCCCGTCAGACAAACCAACGACGCATGAGTTGTTACTAGTAGAGTAGCCGCAAAAACGGAACGAGTACGCCCAGGACTTCGTCTTTGTACGGTGCAAAGGAGTCTTTCGCAGATTGGTTTGGACCAAGTTTGCCTTGCGAGACCCCCGGGCAGCAGCGATGGATAGGATATCGCACAGCAGCGGTCTACCCGGTACCTCCTTCGGTTCGGCGAGGAGTTTGCGCTGCGCAAGCGTAGATCGCGCATCCGAAGCTACATAATGAGAATCTTATTCAATACAAGAGGGTGAAAGGGGGAAAGGGTTACCATACGTAGGCTTAGTGACCATGAACGCACGTTGCGCTTGACTCTTCTCAGGCTCGCGCAGCATCCAGATACACTATTCGCGCGGTCGCTGCATACCCTCGTACTGCTGGTCGTCCTCGACGTGTATCGTCTTGACCAACACTTGGATATGACCAGAGCAAAGCCCCGGTTACACCGTCCGTCGGTTGGAAGATCTGCGCTGACTCTTAGCGGTTATCTTACCATTGGAGGGAAGTATACCTTTTGGCTTTATGGCCGACCAAACTTCTCGCGCCGAGGTGTGGAAGAAGGTCGATTCATAGACTGCGAAACACTCCGCATCGTTTGCAGCGAGTCACGCTAAAGAAAGATTAGCTGGAGGTTAAACATCAGGGGAGTAAGCACCTTGATAACAGGTGGTCCGGCAGCCATTCTCTCGAGGAAGATTGAGATCGCAGGGGGGTGGGCACGCAAATTTGGCGAATGCAACGTGTAACAACCAGAATAGATAAGAGAAAGCCCTTGTGGTTTCATCGCTTGCATCGCTGTGCAAGCAAGAAGAGGGTCAGGATTGAGGTTGAGGTAAGTACAGCTGTCTGAGCTTGGAATGAAAGTCAGCGGACATCGGTCTGAGCAAGCAAACAAAACATACATTCTGGCGCTTCACGGACGACGACAGCCACAAGCGGATTGTCGAGCTCGGCGAGGCTCGGCGGATGTTTAGTGCTTCAGTTCCTGCTGGGCTACGACGCTGCCAGCTGGATTTCACAGTTTTTACTTCGAAGTCCGTTCAGGATTCTTCATTGGTCTTCGCGTTCTTGGCCGAAACGTGATGGTCACCGTCGATGCTCGGAGAAATATAAGGTAAGTAGTATAAGGTAGACTCGGAAGTGATGGGAGATCGCGCTTGGTCGTGTTTGCACTTCACCATCGCTCCCAACGCCGTTTCCGATTTCGACATGACGCGCCGCAGTCGCTCGCTTGTCGTTCTACGCGTCCCCGCCTTGACAACGCCACCACCAACATCGACATCCGCGACCTACGGAGTCGCATCAACTACACTCTCGGGTTCCCCGCCACCACCGACATCAATCTCCCGCCCTCTCCTCGCCTCCACCACCACCAGCAAGCTTACCGGCCGTTCTCGATCCCGCAACGTCAACGCTCCCGCCGCCCCAGCTCAAACCAAGTGCCACACGCTCCTCTCTCTTGCACTGACGATTCGCCGCTTCACACGAACCGCGCGCCGTCCATCCACGCCCCATCTCAAGCGCATTCCGCGTCGCACACGCCGCTCATCCCCTCACCCACCCCTACATCCGACTCGCTTGCAATTGCCACGTCCACGACACTCTCGACAACATCTGCTCACCAACGCCGCCCTGTAACGACATCCCGTCGTCTCACTCGCCGCCTCCGTACTCCCCGACTCGCTCCCGCCCTACGCCGAGATAAGGAACCAGCAGAGAAAAGTCAAATCAAGCCCCGCCCCACGGCCTCGCTGACTGGTACTGTCGACCCGATCCGCCGCCTGCACGCTCATACACCCCTCTCTCTGGCTCCCGAGCGCGCACCACTTCAAACCCCTCCGCCATTTCCGCTTTACCTCCTCAAAATCCACGTACAAGGCCGACACCAACGCGTCGTTCACATACCAACCAATCTGCAAGGCGCCGCTGTCGTCACCACCTTCTCGTCGAGCCGGTCTCTTGCCGCCTCCTCGTCTCAACCCTGCGCCAGCATCCCGCCTTCCCACTCGTTCCCACGCCGCTCAAGCCCGCGCTGCGCTGTCGCGGCTCCCAGTCGACCTCGGCCCGCTGCCCAATTGTGCGAGCGCGCCTGATTCGTCGAACCAGCCCAATCAGCCGGCGCACTGTAAGTAGGAGACGAACCACCGTACGAACCGTTTCGGTAGCTACCTAACGAATAAATCGGTTTACCAACAACAAATCGCTGCGCGAATTGAGTCAGCATGGATATCGGAATGAATGGAAACCTGCCGCGATGCAGGCAATTGAAAAAGACTAGGCGCTGGCGCGAACTCATCGGTCGATATGTACGTACGTACGGTACGCCTCTCCCTCATTGTCCTTTTCGCATCAATACGATCCTCGTGTAGCTTCGATTGCTTGTGCAGGTGTGCTCGAACTCTTCGCCGACGCCGACCCGAAGGAGACCCAGGACTCCTTCATCAAGGCGAACTAGTACTCGGACCAATTTGCGAGAGACTCCGACAGTACTTCAGCCGCCGTGCGACCGGCGGTATCGACTCCAAGTCTAAGTCCAACTCTCCTCTCCTACGTGGAGATCGGTGTTATCGTTGGTTCTGCAAAGGTCGCTGGACGAAGCATTTGGTTGAGAGGTACGACTATCGCAATTACACAATCATAAATTGAAGTGCTAAGTCGCACCACAGGAACGCTGCTCATCACCATCTCCTGAACTTTGAACCTCACCATCGCGCGGACTCGGTGCTACCAGCATGAAATTCTCTCCGCGCCCAGCTGCCCCAGCATGTTGTGCGTGCCAAAAGCGCTATTGGGGAGTCTCGTAACAGCACTTCCCGCGCACCTCGCCGCTCTCGCGTTGGAAGAAAGCCGGTGTTGAAACTCCGTCAGCTCGAGACACGCCATGTCGCCAATGACATCCACCGTACGTCTTGACGTCCCTCGTCTCAGACAAAAGGCATATCCAAGGCTCTTGCCAGGAACCTATCTATCCAGGTGCATGACTCAACCAGTGCGAGCGCCTTTTCTTTTTTGTCATGTTAGTTATTACGCGCGGTGAATTGAGGACTGTAGTTTCATATCTTATTCTAGAGAATTGTAGTTTCGTATATTATTCTATATGCGATACCCAAAAAACTCCCACAATGTTTCATGCCTGGTGTATATTTAATATGTTTCTTCTCTTTGTGCGAAACCGACTCAAGATAGGTCGATCCATGGTTTCTCTTCACACAAATAGCAGGGAGAGTGGCAGTCTTGGGTGTCGAAATCGCTGGGCACCACCTTGGCCGCATAGAGACGCTCTGAATCTCTTTCCAGCTGAACGTCCATGCCCTGGCTGCGAAGCGCCTCGAGTCGCGCGAGTGTATTGGATGTGGGGATGAACTTGGCTGCGTACATTTGGAAAGCATGCAATTGTCTGTGGTGCCACTGCGATTCTATTGCACAGAGCAGTTGCTCTTCGTCAATAGGGAGTCCGAACTTGTCATGCAGATCTAGAGGCCCTAGGAAAAGGACCAAGCTCCGCGAGGTCATTGAAGAAGGTACACCGTGAGTGCTCGCTTGAAGGGTGGTCGCCGATCCAAGGAACTCGAACAACATAGAAGCACAAGCTAGCGGAATGTATGCACAGAGACAAGGTATCGCCTGGGCCGCATTTAGGAAGGAGGAGAAATCGATGATAACGCGAGACCGGGGTTTCCCAACATACAGCTTTCGCAGCCCATGCATGTTTTGTAGGTGAGCATGCAGCTCTGGGCTGTTATGTGAGCAATACAACTCCTGGAGGGCTGGAACATCAAGAACGTCGAGCAGTTTCGCATCGTCTATGGCAAGACGGCACAAGTTTGGAAGTTGAATTTTCGCGCCAGAATGCCAGTGATCCATGTCCCATGCCAGCGGCCAAGGCAGCATCATGACGCAGTCCACGACATTATTTGCGGAGCTCAAAATATTGGCGTGATCCTGCAAGCTGTTGTAGGCGAAGTATCGGCGAAGATTCGAGGTGTCTAAACATGCATCGATTGAATATGCCCAGTCTCCGAGGTTCATAGACACCTCCTCTAATTTAGGGCAATGCGCAAAGAGGTCACCACCGATCTCGACCTCCGTTGCGTACTCCTCCTCCTTCCCGATGACGATCTCCAGTTTGCGCAGAAGTGGAAACTGCGACCCTCGATCTTCCAGCCCATGATACATAGAAACAGGGCCGGTCAGATTTACATCCTGCCAGCGGTCACAGTGACGGGAAAGGAGCCGGAAAACCTTCCGCTCAGCAGCTGTGAGGCGGTCTTCACGGAAAGGACAGAAATGGATCCTCAGCGGCATTCGTTGAGACCGCGCCAGTTGCGCTTCCAGGATCCTGAGGGTTGAGCTGGACGGAGGTCGGGTATGAGAGGTCAATCCGATGAAGGTCCAAAGATTTGGCTGAGACAATGCAATGCGGCGCCAACGCGCGCATACATTACTCAGTTCCCAAGGCACCATATTCATGAGGATTTCGCCCAACGGGGCACCTGGACGTTCCCCAGGATCAATGGCAAACTCGAAAATGAGGGACAGAAGCTCTGTTGGAATGCGACGGAGTGGCGAGAGGGCTCCTAGATGCTTGCCTATCTGGATGTCAAGATCTCTGCGCCCATTGAGCAGCTCGTCCAGCTCTGTTTTCAACGGCGATGGCTCGACATCGACAGCGCGAAGGGGCGGAAAGGCCGGCGTGGCCTGATTTCCTACCTCTGCACCAGAAGTATCACCTTTTTTGACAAGGTCGTCGAGTTCGGCCTTCAAGGCCAATATTTTTGCATCTAGAGATGTGCGACGCGCACTGGCTCGGGTGATGAATTCTCGAAGAGCGGGAAGATTATGCTCGGCCGGTGGGTCGTTGATGTCCAGAATATCTCGAGATATCGTACTGGGTACCACGGGCGTTTCCCCGGGCGGAGGTTTGAGTTTTTTCGGCGACGGGGGCGGATTAGAGTCCATGGCAAGGACAAGCTACTATAAGACTCAGAGAAAGATGCAGTGACGGTTAGGTGAAAGGTTCGGCAACTTCCGACTGAGGTCAATCTTGCCTTTGATCACAATTTGACGAAGCTACTTGACTCTTTTTTCTACCGCGGTCCGATGAAATACTACCAATAACGATTCTACAACTTGACAGGCGTTCACTGAATACCCTGCATTTACTGTGGTATTTGACGAGTATCTTTGCGCTGCAAAACCAGTATTCAATGGTTTCAAGCTATCGACCATTCAGGTTGGCTTTTGCCTCGACACTCTGCGATCTCCCAACTCAGCTCGGTCCCGGAAAAGCTTATGCGGAGTCGAGGGGGTCTACAGTACTTTTACTATGGAAGTTGATGACTCAATCTGCGGATCGTCCTTTGCAGCCAAACTTGCCTTCTTCCAGCCATGAATTGGGGATCACAAGGCATCGACTCCTTCATCTCTCCTACGCACAGCAGTATCTACCCCTCCATCTACCCCGGGTCAGTCACGCTTCAAACCGGCTTCACGGTATGCATATTCGGAGCATCTGGAGCTATCGGTGCTGGGATTGCGTCTGCGTATGCAAAGGCTGGTGCAGCGAACATCGTACTAGCTTCTAGGAGGGTGGAGAAGCTAGGTGAAGTGGCGGCGAAATGCGCTACTCTACGCCAAGGCGTGAATGCAGAGGTTGTTCAGTGCGACATCGCCAAGATCGAAGACGTGAAGGCGATAGCGGAGAAGGTCAACAGTCAGTTTGGTGGAAGGCTCGATTCTGTTGTTTTGTGTTCCAGAATGTAGGCTCAAAATTACCACGTTATTTCTGTCCGCTAATTTTTACGCCAACAGCTCCGGCCCCGTAACATTAGATATCACTCAAGGAGACCCGGAGATTTTGAAACAAGTCACCGACGTCAACTACTTCGGCACCTACCTCGTCGCGCACTACTTCATCCCCATCCTCCTCGCATCGTCATCATCCCAAGCCAAGTCCTTCCTCGCAGTCGGTTCCATCGCGGGACTCATCGTCCGCGGCCCCATCGCTAATACCCAATACTGCGTCAGCAAGACGGCTCAACTCAAATTGGTTGAGCACATCCACGAGCAGCAGGTGGTTCATGAGCTACTCGTCACGAGCATTCACCCCCGGCGCGGTGGCTTCAGAGCAGGCCATCGACACCGCGCCAGAAGTGTTGCAGCCTTATTTGACGGACGATCCTGAGCTCTGCGGTGCGGTGTGTGTATGGCTTAGCAAGGACGCGGCGGAGAAGACATGGTTGGGCGGCAGGCTGCTCAATGCACGGTGGGATGTTGATGAGCTAGTGAAGAGAAAGACAGAGATAGTGGAGAAGGACCTGCTGAAAGCGAAGCTTTTGCTGCAATGAATGACCCAATTCGGAATTTTCCTTTGATTGGTCACGGCTCTGTCACGATATTTTGACACCTCTGTCTTTTACCACCTTTTACCACCATGTACCCCCCACTGTCAACACAATCAGCATCATCTCAAAACGGCACGCTTCCATCCATGGACCCTCACATGAAACCCAGCACGATATCCCGCGACATTCTGGACACCAACGATCCACCGGATGAGCTCGAACTCAAACTTAATCTTGCCACTCTCCGAGACTTCGTGGCGCGTGGCATCGCGTATCGCATACTTCTAGATGCCTGGATATCCACGCTGCCGGATACAGACTCCGAGCGGGACAAGCTCATCGCGGAACGCGATGCCCTCGACCTCGAAATTCGAAAACACAAAGGCGCCATGTCACCACTTCGTCGTGTCCCAACGAAGAGATAATTTTTGTCTCACATTTTCTCCTTTGTGGTCCAGCCGGACGGGCCGCTCAACGATACCGAGTACTACCACATGCGTCTGAGGCGTGGCCGCTGAGTACTGTGTGCAGTCGATGGCGCAGCATCGCGGTGTCTCAACCCGATCTTTGGACTCTTTTCATCCTTTATGTTGGCGACAGCGACATCTGCCACAGCATCTGGGGAGCTGCGCTTGTTGCAGAAACCCTCACGATTGTGAAGATCCAGATTGACCGTTCGCGGAATGCCCCACTCAAGCTCTTGTTCATTGCCTCCCATGACTCGAGGTTGGATTCTGAGTTCACAGAATGCGAGCGGCAGGCGATTGACCTTCTGACTCCCCACCTCGCTCGTTGCGAGGAGCTCCGTTTGGCCGCCACTCCGCCCCTATACGAGTCTCTGTCCATCCATGGAGCGGAAGGTTCTCTGCTCTGCGTGTATTGAAGATCCATGTTCACTCGCAATCTGGAGGAATCGATCTGGACTTTGGCCACATCTTCTCATCATGCCCGAAATTGGAGGAGGCCCTGATTTATCTCCCTCAGGGGTATGCGTATGGGGATGTATCTCCCGCAGCTGTCTTGTCTCTAGACACTACAAGCCTGCGCCGGTATAGAGCACAAACCACCTGGGAGCGCCATGCAGAGCTCTTACGTGCTACACCCCATCTTGTGGATTGCGTGCTTGCCCTCCCCGAACCCTATCTTTATCGCCTTCCGAAGGGGAATAAAATCAAGCTACCCGGCCTGCTCCGCCTCTCCGTGTCGGATCTTCGACTCCTCGACCTCTTGGACACCCCCGCGTTACAAGAATTATATTGTCCTTACTATCGCGCCGAGGAGCTGGACTACCATCTCAGAGAGTTCCCCAAGCTGCGAAAGCTGTTTGTCGGCGAATCATACATTGATAACTGGTCCTCGTTCATGGGCTCCGTGCGAACCGTCACTTCTCTCTGTATGTATCTCCGCATGAACTCGGCTTCTGCCATATTCGAATTTCTCGAATCGTCCTGCACCCCGGCGAGCGATGACAGAGACTTGACTATCGGCCTCCCCGCCCTGCACACCCTTGCGCTGTGTTTCGGCCCAGAGGACTCGCGGAAGGGCCTCGGCAAGCCCATCGACCAGGACCAGCTAATGCGCGCGGTGGAGGCGCAGTGGCGGTATGGTCAACTGCGATCCTTCCGGATGTACGCCATGGGGTTTGAACCCTCCGAAAACGCGCGGAAGCGCGCGGAAGCGCTTTGCCAGGAAGGCATGGAATTTGATTTCGCATACTCGTCCAAGGATGTGTACGAAGAAATGGTTCCCGAGGATTTTCGTCTGTACGACGATGGGTACGGTCTGATAAAGGATAGTATGAGACACGGGGAGTGTTATTCGTTTTCTACAACGTAGTTCGACTTATTTCGGAGTCACTTGTTGGCGTTTCTGGGTTATTCAATGTTTACGTATACGCATCCCCTACTCTGTTTACAGAGGTAGGGTTCTGTGGTGCTGAACTCCCAATCCCCCCCTCACACAGATCCCATCAAAATGATGGCATCTGATAATCACAGCATTTACTCCACTCCGCGGATTTTCGCATAATTCATATGATGTCACTATGTGCTGGCCGCTGCCAAGTCAAGTACCCCCACCAGCCAATGAGAGCTGGTCGCGAGCTCTGGCCCAGCTTGTTCACCGAAAAATATTGACTACTTCAAACTTGACAATTCATTCATTATATAGCTATTAAGACACCAAGGTTGGCCCCACCAGCCAATGAGAGCTGGTTGGCGCGCAAGCGTCGACCGGGCGAGCTTTGGCAGTCTTGTATACCAAAATTTAAACCTCACCTGCCAATGAGAGCTGGTCGACGCGCAAGCGTCGACCGAGCGAGCTTTGGCCGGCCTGCCTTGGTATACATTAAAACTTAGTATCTCTCTCTCTCTTTTTTTTTTTTTTACTGACACCTTATATATCAGAGTAGGGGACCGGTGCTTGCACCGCTATCGATGTTGTTACCTGATCTTCTTTTTCACAACCACCACAACCTTGGCACCCAATAGCTGCGTAGTTGGCGCGGTTGTCGGTAGCGGTGTCGCCGTGGTGCCTAAACTTTCCTTGCCTTGTATTCAACTGCAAAATCACTTGAAGGCCACTATCGAGATTTGGGCTGGCAAGTGGCCGTGCTTCACGCGGACCTGTATCGAACCCATGGGTATCGAGCAAGCATCCTCCATACAGATGCCAGAACCCATATCTGTAGAACCTAGCATGATATCCAAAGAGATACTGGACACCAACAATCCACCCGATGAGCATGATTTCCCTGCTCTCCGAGATTTCGTGGCTCGAGGAAGCGCGCGTCGCGCTTTTCTAGACTCCAAAATCTCCCCGTTGAAGGCCGAACTCGACAAGCTTCTCGAGGAACGAAATGCTCTCGACGTGGAGATTCGGAAACACGAAGGAGCTATTTCGCCCCTCCGCCACCTGCCAACAGAGATTCTGTCACTCATATTCACCTACACAGTCCATCCAGGCGAACCATTCAGCTTCTTTGCGTATCAGCTCTCAAGTTTCATGGATATGAAATCGGGACCACTGCCTCTTAGTGCAGTGTGCAGTCGGTGGCGTAGTATCGCGCTCTCACAATCCAATCTGTGGACTTTTTTCCCACTCAACTTTCAAGAGGAGCTGCCGGAATCGGTACCCTTTGAAGAAGTCCTCTCCGCAGTAAAAATCCATGTCGATCGCTCGCGAAACGCCCCGCTCAGTCTCGCTTTCTTCGCTTTCTATGAATATGGACTCACAGAATACGAGCAGCAAGTGCTTGATCTTCTCACTCCGCACGTTGCACGCTGGGAAGAGGTGGTTTTCCGTGGCACTCCAGCAATGTACGAATCCTTGTGCACCTGGAGCTCGGAGTTTCTTGCTCTACGTAAATTGGACATCACCATTTATGGCCAAGACGAAGATGTCGAGCTGGATATCGGCAACGTATTTGCCTTTAGTCCCAGATTAGAACAGGTTTTTGTCAATATCGAAAGCTCGGACAATACGCCGGTTGTTTTCATTCCAAACATCTCCAGTCTGCGCCGATATGGAGCAAAAAATCCATGGGGACACCATGTAGACGTCTTGCGCCTCGCGAGCGATCTCGTGGATTGTGTGCTCTGTGTCACCGAATCCTTTGATCTCTTCCCGACGACGGGCGATAAGATATCACTTCCCCGTCTCTGCCGCCTCGCCGTGACAGACGTCAACCCCCTCCATCTCTTGGACACCCCAGCACTGCAGGAGTTGTACTGCTCCGAGCATACCGCAGATCTACACGGTCGACTGAGGGAGTTACCCAAGTTGCGGAAACTGTTCGTCGGTGAACCGCGGATCCCTGTTGACCTTCAGTCCTTCATGCACTCCGTTCCTGCTCTCACCGTTCTCTGCATGTATCTTCCCATGAATCACGCTTCCACCCTATTCGACCTCCTTGATTCCTCGCCTTCCTGCCAGAACCAAGACATCCCCAATCTTCCTGCGCTACAAACCCTCGGACTGTGCTTCGGCCCAGAAAACAATGCCACACTGGGCGAACCCATCGACCAGGACAAGCTAATGCGTGCGGTGGAAGCACGTTGGCGCGGCGGTCAGCTACGCTCCTTCCAAATTTATGCCATGAGATTTGCTGCCACGGAGAGTACGCTCAAGCGCATGGAAGTATTACGCCAGGAAGGGATGGAGTTTGTTTTGGAGAACGACTCGATGAAATTGTATGAAAGAATGGTTCCTCGTGATTTTTGCTTGTACAGCGACCCATATGAGATCGCGGAGGTGATGCTAGAATGAATGGACGTTAAATCATTGTACTTACGAAGTAAACGCTACTGATGAGGATTCTGCAAGTTGACAAGTTCTTGACTGTCTGGATGTCATGATCAGCGCTTCCTTTCCTATTCCATGACATTTCTCTCAAAGCGAGGTTGTGGCGAAAGACTAGTTTTTCGTTTCCTCCTGACACCGGACTCCCGAACGTGAGACGACGGACAACAAACAGGATTGGGAGCTAACTAACAACATAACATGCACGCAGCGTGCGGTACAAGAGGGGCAGGATTGTTCGAATATAAAACGTCAATACGGTAAGTGTGTGGAGCCTCAGCGGGCACTTTGTCCAGCAGGTACCTCCATGACTCCCTGGACGAGTAGCAGACAGGAACACAAAAATCCAAAAGCCGAATTGGGTAACATCCATAGTCCCCTCGTCATTTCCCTACGACGTGCATGCCTAGCACACTCCAATAGCGCTCCCGCCCCTCATCTGCTGCCCTGATAATCCGACCCAAAGAACGGCTGCGAATCACTCGGCTGAGCCAAATCCGCCTGCGACTGCCCCGCACTGCTCCCGTCGAAACGCGTCCACGAAGCCGGGGGCACCGTCACAGGCCCACCGACCTCCCTCACGGCGTGCGCGATCTCGGCGTGCGTACGGATCCACTCTTCTCGATCCCGAACCTTCTGGCGGCGCTTGTACGCTAGGAACGCGGCGGCGCCGAGGAGGAGGAGGAAGAGCGGGACGAGGACGCCGGCGACGATGGGTGCGATGTTGGGAGATTTAGTAGCGAAAGCGGCCGCGATGGAGGGGGAGTCGTGGGTTGAGGAGGCGACAGGAAATACGGCGGCAATGTCAGAGCTGCTGAGGATATATGCGGGTGTTTGGGACGCGGAAGAATGGCTTGGCGTCGAGTCTCCAGTCACTGGAGGAGGAGCTAGAGTTCGGCTAACGCCTGTGGATCGGGCGGTGCTTGCTTTGCTTTGAAAGCCATTCACATTCTGACTCTCGTTGTCATTGTCGCCCTTGATGTTCGTATCTTCGCCCGTCGAGGATTCATTTGACCCGCCGTCAGCGGTTTGAGTGGGGAGGGGGGTTGACGTTGAGGTGGTTCTACATAAAAAGTCAAAAGATGCACACCAAAGGTAATATGCACGGACGGCGATTCTTCAGCAGGATCGGAGGCCGGAGGGGGCGGAGGGTTCGCCGGTGGGGTGACAGGCGGGTCACTCGGTGGTGCAGGGGTGCTTGTGGGTGGAGGTGGAGGAGGAGCGGGAGGAGGTTGTGCGGGTGGGGGAGGAGGTGGCTTGTCACCGCCTCCCCCTGGTTTATTGTTGTTGGAACCAGGTGATTCTGGTTTTGACAGAAAGTGGCCCATATCCTAGCAGGTTGCTAACAGCCGATACTTCAGCTGAGAAGTTCGAAGAAGGTGTGCCACCAATGTAATTTTAGTGCGAGTAGGCGACCATGAAAGGACAGTGGGATGCAGAGTGCGCGAGACAATCAGACGACGCCCTAGACCTGCCCGAGACGAAGGGCGTCGTGCGGGAAATGGTGGACGAGGGAAAAGAGCGCGGTGAGTTTGTCTTGTTCTCACCGAATACTAATATGCCTGTCAGAGCGGTGATCTCTGCTGATCTTGGGTGTCCATCTGTGTCCATTGAATCCCGGCCATCAGAAACAGCCGCCCAGCAACTTGCATGAAAGTTGTTTGCAAATGTCGAACGGGGTGAGCTTCCGCAAGATTCTCCAGTGAAAGCAAAGGAAAACCAAGTCTAGCTGACGCGAGTAGGCTTGGAAATCTTTGAGCTCCACCAGCGTCCAGTCCTGGAGGGTCAAGCGCGCATAATTCCCAGGAGCCAAAATGAGTTGTCAAGCTGGGACGCCGGATCGTTTCATCAAGATTGAATTTTTCATTGTCAATGTCGCGCTATGTCGCGGAAGCCGGAAAGACCGCTCTCAATCGCGGGTTACAGACTGTTCCCGGTCTGCTGGGGCTCCATAGTGACAAGAAACCTTCGAAAATGCGTCGTAAACCTGATTCATGGTCTCAACAGCTACTGAATCAAATTTAACCTCACCTGGAACCTGATTCTGGGCGCGTCCGGGGCGCTCCGCCTCCCGCATGGTCTGCTGAGTTTTAGGTACCTTCAACTTTGAGTGCGTGTATCGCTTGAAGGACATGGGTGAACAGATTGCAGGCTGTCAACCAAAATTGAATGCAGTGTCGGCTGGACGACAACATCCAATTGATTGACAAGATTGAGGGTGTCAAGGGGCAAACACTTGTCGTCCCATTGTCGAAAGCACCCACTTATCAGAGGATTTCAGAGCGAGTCACGATGGAAATGAGAACGAGATCGGAGAAACGTATAAGTGTCACCAGCTTTGCTATCATTGGCGTAGCCAAACAACCGCTCTCGTCCGAATTAGGAAGGAGATGATATCCGCAGATGCAAATGAGCCACCCGGACCACAGAGAGCATAGTATTACGCATAAAACGATCTCAAAAGCATTACGCTACACTGTACCAAATGTTTTTAATCGTGTAGTCACGGACAGTAAACACAGCTGTCTAAGTAATACATAAATTGCTTTGAATATAATTCTGAGTAGGTACATTTAGCCAACTTGGTGCGAAGAAATCAAAGGTCCGAGCTAGAGCTCATACAGATTACAATTATACTTTTTTTCGAATCTAAATCATGCTCGATGGCGACGAGTGAGTCTCTGCGGGGCCGTTTTTCTCAACGACCGTGG
This sequence comes from Favolaschia claudopus, assembly GCA_037176885.1. Classification (NCBI taxonomy): domain Eukaryota; kingdom Fungi; phylum Basidiomycota; class Agaricomycetes; order Agaricales; family Mycenaceae; genus Favolaschia; species Favolaschia claudopus. The sequence continues at coordinate 484,099 of JAWWNJ010000063.1, read as the reverse complement.
GATCACCTCCGCGAATGTCCGGAGAAACTTTGGTATCAACTCGCGAGAGACTCCATGCAGGGAGTCCTGCAGGAAGCTCGCCATTCCCCGCCTCACGAACAACATCTGCAATTTCTGCGTGCGTGCGTTCCCATTCCCCTCGATCGCGCGCTCGTCTGCGGCGCCTATAAAGGACATATGCAACACCGCAGAGGCTGAGGAACAGGACCGGGACGAGGACCCCGGCAATGATGCGAGCGAGGTTGTTTTGCTTCGTACCGGATGAGACGTCACCAGCAGGAGGCTGAGATGCCGATGGCGAGATGCTACTAGGAGTATTTGAAGGGGGAAACGCAGATGTAGACGTAGTGCCGATGGTGGGTTGTGAGGTGGACGAATCGTATGGTATGCTTGGTGCAGAGATGTCGGATGAACTCCGAGTCGGCTCGAAAAGAGTGGTAGAGATGAAGCTTAAAGTCGAAGGAACACTCTCGGTGGTTGGATTATCGCTTGTTGTTGAGGACAGGGGTGAACCTGGAGAAGACTCAGAAGAGCTTGTACTGAGAGGGGTGGTGAACACCGGAGAGGTGTGAGAATGTGGGCTGGTACATGTATCTTCTCAGAGCAGAATGAAATGGCACGACAAAGTACGTACTGTAACCTGAAGCCCAGGAATGCGGTAACAATGCTCTTGCCTGCCGAAACAAAAGTTTCAAACCCGGGATGTTCAGAGAGCAAGGCACTAAGACCCTCTCGGAAATCCCGATTTTCGAGTTCAAAGGTAGGTCGGCTGGAGATCGTTTGGCGCATTCCTTCCTCGCACCCTCAAGGATGGACTTCGATAGTGAGGCCGAGAATGCAGATGCGAGAATGCGGCGACCGTTTTTGCCCAACACGAGTAGAGAGAGGAGCGGTTACAAGGCAAAGGGCAAGGGTGTCCATTCGAATTTGTATAATCATCTTCGTTCGGAGGCTCTGTTCATCTTCAGGTTGGCCAAATCAATCTTCAAGAAGGCGGAGTCCGTCTCTATCAGCGGGACTTGATCAGCCTAGATGATCATTACATCTCACGTCCGACCAAAATAGGTTCTTGGAAGGGCCTAATTTTACAGAGAGCACAAATCGAGCCTTGCACTGGGTCACTCTCATACCTGACCGAGTCTCCCTCAGGACACATGTTCCCCGGTTAGTACTCGTTACGAGGGTGTCTGTCAACAGCGTCAAGTTGAGTAAGAGTTCGCACAGGTATATACACTGGTGTCAATAGACTTACAAGAAGTGAGATGCGTTGGATTCGACTCAGCTTGCGAATCGCGACATTTGACGGCCGCAGCATTGAGAAAAAGAGACACACGATGAGGCTACATATTTTCAAATTTCCGACATGCTCTTCAAGAGTCGATCGGCGTCCAAATTCCCCGTGAATTGCCATCCTCCAGCGATTGACCGACAGTATTTCCGATAACAGATAGCGTGTTGGACCGACTTGGACAATACATCGTCAGGGCAGTCCGGCGGCTGCGACGGATCGAATAAATCATTGAGGATATAATATTGGCATCCCTTTTCTATTGGAGGCCCCGAGCTAAATCCAAGAGTTTAGAGGCCGATCTCTTAGCTGGAATGGTTGCGCCCGCAAGAGGACTGCGGGCGTGAGATCTTGGATATGGATGATATCAGTCGGAAGGGAGAGGTCCGAAACACAGCCAAACAACCGCTCTCGTCCCAATTAGGAAGGCGACAGAGCCTTCCCGCACTGGCCACGAGTATAACAGAGCAAGAACAGCGTTGACCCTCCGGCGGTCCGTAAACCAGAAATAATTTGTCCGACTTGGCTCGCAAATAAATATTCCGGCCGAGCATTTTAGTCAGATTTCGAGCTTCAATTCGAGTCAGACCGAATGCGATTCACTTTTTGAAACCAGTGTGCAACGATCGCTCAACGCAAACGTCTAATACATTATAATACAGCTGACAAACGCAACTTGATGCGAAAGTACTTTGAAAAACGAAGTGGTAAGCGTGCGTAGTGTCTCCGCAGGAGTGGGTATAAATGAATTCATCTCCAACTTAGATACTGGTGCTCGAGCGCGACGAGAGCACCTCCCCGCCGTGTTTATCGAACAATGCGGCCTTCTCACCACCGCCATAGTCTGGCGGTGCCTTCACGTCCACGCGCGCCATGCTCCACGGAGCCACCGCCGAAGGAACCTCGCCGTGCATCTCACGAACGGCGTCCGCAATTTCTGCATGGGTCCGCTCCCATTCGCGCCTGTCTCGTGCGCGGCGACGGCGTTTGTGGATGATGAATACGGTGGCGCAGAGGGCAAGGAGGAAGAGGGGGACGAGGATGCCTGCGACGATGCCGGCGGTTTTATTGCTTCGATGATGAGTGGAGGTGGCGGTAATGGGGGCCTGGGGGGGTACGCCAGACGAGGCTAGTGGTAAAGGTGTAGCTGGCGACGAATTGGGATCTGGAACAAGAGAGGTTGACAGTGGCAACTCGGAGTCCATGGACCGAGAGGATCCGGTAGTGGACGTTTTCGCACGTGAGTTGACTGCACTACTAGTATCGGACGGCTTCGGTGTTGCATTCTCGGATGTGGAAGCTGGTGCCGAACCGTCGTGAGAGGGAGGGGAGACTGGAGTGTCCGTTGGGGTCGAGTCAGTCGACGTCGAGTTGGGAGTGCCAGCGGCGTCGGCGGTGATTGGGGGATCAGGAGCGCTTGGAGTCACAGCACCCGTCTCCACCACTGCTGGTAGACTAGGACAGTCGCTATCCATGGTATGAGATCAAACTCGAAGACGAGTGAATGGAACATACGAGTAGAAAGCACTGGCAGTAGCCGTGTACCATGAGTAAACATTTGGGGGAACTTCAATGGTTTTCGGGCTAGTAGTCATATATCAGAACGAAAAGCCACAATAATTCAAATTCATTCACTTCGACTTGAATTCGGAATTGGCGGCAGGGCTTAACAGCCAACTCCAGACATCGGAGGGTGTTCCTGGAGGAACATGGGGAGGAATAGCTTTGCAATTATCGCCTTTAGGTCGCTGGTTTTGCATGGTAGCGAGCGACGAGTGCCGGCGAGGTCGAGATGTTAATTCCTAATCCTGAGCATATGCAAGACGGTGGAGAAACGCCGCAGCGAGAGGAAGGAGGGTGGTGGAAGCAGAAGTGGAAGGCAAGAAAGACGTGGCTCTCGATGATCACTTTTCATTCATGGTCCCTGCTCATCTGCCGGTCAACCGATGGGAAGCCGCCGCCTCAATCTGTCGGGATGTTATCAATGAAGTCGACTTTCATCACTGCATCTTACGGACAACGCAGATGATATCATGAAACAGCCTATATTTGCGGATCCGTGTGCATTGAGCCCGTACGCTGGGAGCAAGGAAGGCTATAGCTAGCTAGAAGTATCCCAGGCGGCGAACGTTCTTGTATTCGGGGCGATGCCATCGTTTCCGGTCGTCACGGATGCTCTTTGATAGAGAGAGGCTGAGGCTGAGATCCTGTTCACAGGTAGTGTTTGCTTCACGATATCAAGCAGAGGTGCACAAAGATGACTGCTCAGGCTGATATCCGAATCGACCAGTGAGCGCAGTTACTAGTCTGGTGCGTGTCTTCAACAAGTTTTGCGAATCAATCGCATCCCGGGACTACATAGAGCAAGGACAGCCATGATCTATCAAAGATGGCGAGGAGGGATGTGCGGGAGTTTGACGAAAACCTATATTTACGGGTTCCGCGAACCAGGATTCGATGAACTGTCAGACTGACAGAAGAACTCCAGAAAGGCTTCAAACCTCGCACTGAGTAGTGGCACATACAAATTGGATTCCAAGGACTTGAAGAAACGGCTTTGACTCATGAGAGACTGTCATGTTGACCTTGATAACCGTACTACTCTTCAAGTCTCAATATCTCAATCGCAAGTGACTTGCGTCTCGCTGAATGGTCGAGAGGGAATGATGATGGTGAAGAGTTTTTGTGGCGTTTTTGTCCGAATGCCGAGTTGCCGATAATTCTGATGGCGCATTTACATCCTTTTCTTCAGCGATTGCACACCGACTGCTAGCAGTTCCGGCGTATTCTAAGTCTGCGTGAAAATGTTTGAAACTACACAATGCTGATACACTAAGGTCGGCACTACCCAATTGAAGAGATTCGGACAAGCTGGAGTACTTTGCCAGCCCTCGAAGGTATTCAGAATGAAGGATATGAAATGGCAGTGGTGGGTTTTGGGGGCTGACAGCCACTTTGCGCAAACACTATAGCTTCAAGAAAGTGCCAGTTTCGCCAAAAGATTCCCGTTGCTCCTTGGCGCGCTGGCGACGCTTGTAATATCTGAAGGCACCAGCGGAGATCGCAATGAAGACGAGAGCAGCAATTATACCCGCTGCGACTGGTGCCGCTTGAGTTCTGCTATGGGATTTCGCCGCATTAGTGGTAGCGGCTGGTGGACCCGATTTCGATGGGCTCGAGGAATGGTCGTGTAAAGTAGGAGAGGCTTGAGTGATGCCCGTTTGGGGCAAGTCAGTAGAAGTGAAGCTGGGAGCGCTGGTCGTCGAATCATTGGGAGAGGGGGCGGGGAGTGGAGTGTCCGTTGGGGTCGAGTCAGTCGTCACCAAGTTGGGAATGCCAGCGGTGGTGGCGATTGGGGTACTAGAAGCGCTTGGAATCACAACACCCGTCTCCACCACTACTGGTAAAGGACAGCCGCTATCCATGGTATGAGATCAAACTCGAAGACGAGTAAATGGAACATACGCGTAAAAAGCACTGGCAGTAGCCGTATACCATGAGAAAACATCTGGGGGAACTTGAATGGTTTTCGGGCTAGTAGTCATATATTAGATCGAAAAGCCACAATGATTCAAATTCATTCACTTCGACTTGAGTTCGGAGTTGGCGGCAGGGCTAAACAGCCAATTCCAGACATCGGGAGGTGTTCCTGGAGCGATTTTTTCGCAGTTACCACCTGTAGGTTGGTTTGGCATGGTAGTGGGCGACAAGTGTCGGCGAGGTCGAGATGTCGGTTCCTATCGTACACTCAAATCGATGAAGGAAAGATCGCTGCACAGCGCAGCAAGGAAAGTGGTGGAAGGCAGAGCTAAGAAGAATGTGGACAGATGACCATCTTGAAACGAATGGTATCCCCCATCTTTCAGCAGTCAATTCATCGAGCCGCTGTTGGTCCGGCTGAGGTTATAAATGCGACAGTGCCCTGCGCCCTGAATGGTTTCAAATTACTAGAAGCAACACCGCTGCACCCGGCCTCGACGTCGATCAACATTCGGCCGAGTCGGGAAGCGGTGGAATGGGAGACATAGGCCCTACAGATAGTGCTGAGTCAATGCTCGTCGAATTGTAAATACTAAAGAAAGAGAACGACATACAAAGTACATCGCTTCGGACAGCGAATTGGGTAGCTGCGCCAGCAACGGGTCACTGTAGTTCATCTCGATGTATTCCCACTTCATGATCTTTTATGACGAACGAGTGCGGGAAAGTTCTTGCCGTTGCTGGTTGTGGAAGAGTCTCAAATTTAGACGTCAGAGTCCAAGTTGAGAGGACGAGATTCTTGCGTTCTGGTACAGCTCGGGCTATTTGAGGAACGTAAAATCAATGATAGATGGATGGGAAGGATGTAGGATGGGAAGATTATGCATGCGCAGGAAGAGTGAAAAAAAGGTGAACAGTTCTGCGAATCAAGATGGAGGTTACCAGCAAGAGACTTCTCGATCGGGAAAAACCACGCACAAAGAGTCGGAACGGAGGACTCGGGACTTCTATACACTTGCTAATGGTACAACAGAGTCATTTAGACGGAATCCGATAGTTCCGCATCAAATACGAGAAAACCGAAGTCAAGGAGGTATTACATTGCCAACGAACGTACGGACTAGCCCGAACGCGGACAAGGAGTTACCTAGCGCGATACATGCCGCATCCCGTCATCCGCGTAATGGGCAACCCCATCATCATCGAACTGGATCGAAGCCGAGCTAGCGCGACGTGACTGGGGCTCAGGGTCGGGCTGTGTCGGGAACGGAGTATACACCATCTGCTGAGACAATGTAGGCGAGTGTGCCGCCCGTAACGTCGGCGAATGCACAGCGCGGAAGATGGGTACTTGCGCAGGGTACTCCGCCGACGTGTGGGCAAGAGGCTCATCCCTGAAGGGGTCCGTGACGGTGTCGCCGCTACTTTTGCCCGATACGTGATAGTTGCTCCACCCTCCCGAGCCGCCCGGGGTCATGCTCCTCCCTGCGGTAACTGGGATAGGGCTAACCACCTGACGGACGGCGTCTGCGATGGACTCGTGAGTGAGCTCCCACTCTCGACGATCCCGCGCACGCTGCCGACGCTTGTAGACGAGGAAGGTAATGAACGCGAGGATAATCACGCAGACCGGGGCGATAACGCCAGCGATGATGGCGACGTGATTGTTGGTATGACTAGATAGTAGTGCATTTGCGGCGTTGGTCGGAGCCGGTGGGGACGAAGAAGGAGGGCTATCCTGAGGGGTGAAGGTTTCTGAGGGGCTCAGAGGAGTAAAATCGCTTGGGGTGGACGAGTTGCTGCTGGCGGTGCTGGGAGATGTCCCGTCGTCCGCTGAAGATGAAGAGAGAATCTTGGTTGACGTTAATGTCTCGGATGTCTGAGTGGAACTTTCCGCAGTGGAGGAAGGGTTGGTGCGAGGAGTAGAGCTTTTGGCCTGGACGGTGGAAGACGAAGGAAGCGATCTGGAATGATATGAGTTCTTTTGAATAGTGATCCCGAGCATACTGCGCACCGAGAAGACGAGGGGCCGGTAGTACCCGAAGAGACAGAGCTCGGGGTGAGAGAAGATTCATCAGGAGGAGGAGGAGGCGGCGGCGGCGGCGGAGGAGGAGGAGGAGAGTTAGGAGGAGGTTTAGATTGTCCGCTACCTCCATACTGCATTAAGGGGGAATCGAACCCCTGCCCCTCTTGCGAGCCGCCACCAGGATCACCGGCGAATGCTGAAGACGCGACGAAAAGGACCAAGTACAATTTCAAAACGAATGCAAGGAGGCGTCCATATCCCTGCCTCATATCCGCAACGACCTAGCGCAGGGCCTGCAACGACAACAGAGTAGTAAGTAAGTAGCTGGCCAAGTCACCGTAGGGCAGAAATAAGGCAGTGGAAGCGACGAGAATACGCACTGCGCTGACGGTCGGGTTGTGGACGAGATGGATGGGGGAGCCTGTGACGCGCCCAAGTTAGACTGGATGGAATTATATGGAACGCGTCGCGATACCTTACCGATGTGATGTGTGAGAGGATCATGGCAGCGCATATCATATATATATAATCACAGATTCTCGACGATCAGCTCGCGCATGCGCATGCATTGGATGCGAGGTTGAGGGAATCCCGCGTCTTCCATAGGAGGTCATCATATGAGGTCGACAGTCTGCGCGAGCGGAGGGACGCTCTTCCATGGACGAACATTTAGACGCAACTTTCGGGCGGGAAAGCCCTGGGTGAGGTGGCCCAACGAATTCGAAACACTCAGTTCCGAACAGCAGACACAAGATCGCGTCGCAATCCTTGATGTGTGATTGAAAGAAGGAGTCAATCATGACAGCTGATCGGAAGATTGACAAGATTTCTTCGACAACTCTTCGACCGCTCCCGCCGCCCTGCAAAAACCTCCACAACATTGAGAAACACCCCAGTCTACCATGGACGCCTGCGACATTGTATAAGCCGGACTGGAGAAGATACAGCGCGCAAATAGGATCCAGCTGTTACACCGCGCAAGGAGCATTCGAGCTCGAATCAGGGACAACGGGAAGAGGGTGCAAACGCGACGCCGGACGCGACTCCAACGCAGGCTCATCATGCAGCGGAGACTCCGAGTGAAAACCTGGTACGTTGTGATAATCATGTCCGGTCTCCGAATGTCCTGTGTCGGAGACATCATCGTGTCGAACGTCTGGCGGTGCGTGACGGTGCAATCCCATCTCAGAACGGGCATCATCATCATCTCGCTTCTCGTCCTCCTTTCGCAAATACGTGTCCGACCGATTCCAGTCTTCCCCGCTCACATATGTGGTCCGAGAACGCTGCCTGGGTGGGATCGTAGTCCGTCGTCCAAACGGCCATTGCCAAAATCCACCCTGGTCCTCGACGTCGGGCAGCCGGCTCCCTTCCCAGTCTTTCTTGTCTCGGACGCGTCGCCGGCGTCGGAAGACAGCGATGGTGACGATACATGCTAGAAGCGCGGCGGCAACCGCGGGAAGGAGGATTTCGACGAGTTTCCTCCAGTCGAATGCATGAGATTGAGAGGAGACAGCAGGGGGAGGCGGAGGTGAGGTTGAGACAGAGGCGAATCCGGGATCTACAGGTGTTGGTGGCGATATAATGGGGGTTGTGGTGCTTGAGGAAGCTATGGGTGATGCTGGAGAGAGAGAGGAGCGCGATGCGCTCTGCGATGACGGTAAAATAGGCTGGTCGCTCGAAGCGTGAACCGCGTTCAGAAAGGTCTGGACATCGAGGGAGTTCATAGTGGTTGCCGATCTGGACGAAAGCGAGATGGTGGCTAGCGTAGATCGCGATCTGAAAACCGCTGTCAGTCTCAGTCCAATTTCAAAACCAAGGAAGCGTACATGGTGGACGTGGAGGCAGTCGACGGATCGCTGGAACGACTAGCAGACAAATAACTCAGGCTTCGATGTGGTGGAAACTGCGCATGATGCCCGCCGAAGAACTGGGGAGTGGCCGCCGAGGAATTTGTCAAAGTGCCCAGTACAACCAGTGGTTGTAGGCGATGTCGCATTCTTCGGCCTCTGCCCCTCACCTGTAGTTCTGGTCAGACTGAAAGCTATAGCGCGCACGAGAAGACGCACTTCGGGGTTTGTGGAAAGAGCTCACCAAAGCTTGCCTCTGTCTTGCGAAGTAGGGATCATGATACAGTGATCGACGACAGAAGTTGAGAAGGACACGATAACGCGTCTCTCTTTCAACACATGACAGTCGGGATGACTGGGATGGCACACGGGGCTGACAGCGGAGGCCTGCATAGAATAATATTAATGATCACTAGGAAGTTGTGAAGGTGGAGGAATCATCCACCATTTCTTATCGACTTCCACGTGTAAGTGCACTCCAAAAGTAGCCAGCCGTTTCGCAGCTGAGCTTCAGTAGGAAAGAGCCGTTCCATTTTGAAAGACCTTGATGAGCATGGGTCAGCATATTATAGTGGACGCGAATCGTGTCGGCCAAACCGTAAACGAACACCATGATCGCCACACTGGATACATCGTGCCAGAGTGCTCATAACCAGTTGGGGCCTCAGGGAGGCGTGTCAAAGGCATGAAATGGGTTGCTTGCTATCGCCCGACTCTGACTTGGGAGGTATAACTATAAGCCTTTTTGCCAGGGCTAGCCATAGTTCATTCCCGTTCGGCCGCATGCCACTATTTCCTTCGTCCAACCCAGCTCAGACTTGCAAACGGTATGGAGTGTATATCATCGTCGCTTGAGTCATTCTCTGCGACGCTGGAGACTGCATCGGAGTGGAGGAGGAGGAAGAGGTGCAAAATTTCCTTTTTGGGACGAAAAATTTGTCTGCTCCGACCTCCAACCCTAATTCACTCAGCATATTCCTCAGCATATTCGAGACAGCGACCTACGGTACAGGAGCTTGCGCCAGAGGTTACCTCGCGCTCTGAACCAGTGAAACTACATTATTGCTCCAAAGTTCTGGGTTATCGCTTTCACCCGCTTCCTTCGAAATTTTGTGCGCTTGTGTCATGAAGCTCGAGAATATACGCCTCCGCATCCGCCTGGACGACATCGAAATGCTACTTTCTGAACTGAAAAATCCTTCGTCTTCAGTAAATACTCGACAAGGAACCCGGTTCAAGCTGGAGCGCCGTCGTCGTTTGATACAGGAGAAAGCACTCGTACAGCAATCGTTAGACCGTATCATCTATCCCATTCTCACCGTCCCCGTCGAAATCACGTCCGAAATCTTCCTTCGATGTCTACCAGCCGGTCCCACTGAGCCCAGAGCATATTCTGCCCCGCTCCTCTTGGGCCAAATCTGTAGTGTTTGGAGACAGATTGCGCTGAACACCCCTCGTCTCTGGGCGACGTTACACGTTCGCTATATAGGCAGCGGATGCCATTTCCAGAATTTGATTCAGAACTGGCTCCCCCATGCAGGCAGCGTGCCGTTTTTCCTCAGTCTGATACTACCCCTAGAACACTGCTATTTCTTCAGCGCCCGAACGTGCTACTGCCCCTCGTCTGCTCCGTTCGTAGACTACTGGAGTCGCTTGACCTCCTTCGATGGCAAATACTTCACCTTGCAAGAATGCCTCGACTTGCTTTCTCACACGCCAAACCTCCTCACGGCCAAATTCACCTACCTCATCGGGTCTCTTTCGTCCACTTGCACCGTCCAACTCGACAATCTCAAAGCCCTGTCCTTCCACATGCGCACCACGAGTTCTTTCTCGGCTCTACTTCTCCAGAGCATCAGCGCACCCTGCCTCGAATCGTTCAGCATCGACTGTCGGTCCGGCCGCGTCACCGACGACAACCCCATCCTCTCCTTCCTCCGAACCTCCCCCCGCATCCGCACCTTCAGCCTCACACTCGAACACATATCGCACCACGCCGCCATCGTCATACTCAAAGCCACGCCCACCCTCGAGGTCTTCAAACTATACTTCTGCTCCGCCGCTCTCGTATTCGCCATACTCACTCTCCTCGGCGGCGGCGGCGAATCAGCGTCTGGCACCTTCCTACCCCGCCTCCGAAAGCTCGCCTTCGGCACCATGCTCATCCTCACTTGGGAGGACAGATTCACTAAAATTCTCTACGACGCCCTAAATTCGAGATGGGACTCTTTGGCGGCAAAATCAGGGACCGTCGCGCAGCTAAGCAGCTTCGAATTTCACTGCTCTATCACAAACCCGCAGGATGCGAAGCTGAATGACTGTCTCAAAAAGTGGAAGGCGAAAGGAATCAGGGTTCTCGTTGCCTGATACAATTGTCAATTTGGTATGCGACACACTCTGTGTATCGTTAAACGCTCATTCAAGGTTCCAACAGGCTCCCTTTCATCATGTTTCATGTTTTTTTTTTGTTTCCGTGAATGAATGCGAGCATAACTTGTCTCGTACTGTACTGGGTGAGGGCTGGAGTTATCCTGTGACTGTACAACACGATGTATCACTGAAGACGTACGTCGTCCTCTCTATGCCAGAGAAGCACCCATTTTCTTTCTCTATCTCCGCGATGCTCTACATGAGTATCTACGGACCGTACGTATGAGACTGTAGATGGCTAATCGGAATCGGATTCGGACTCGGATTCGGATTCAGCTCTTTCCATCTTAATATCAGGGATGGCAGAAAATGCATTACGGTATGCATTTTGAGAAACATACGCTTCGGTGACTCGTAGCTCGTCAAGGTGGCATCCAGACCTCGAGATGAATGAGCTGAGAGACTGGATGGGACTCGGCTGGAGGAGGTGCTCCGGAAGGCGCAAGTGCTGAAGCGCGGGAGCGACGAGACACTGGAAAAAATGGCCATACAGTGGGCTAACAGCGTCTGTCTGGACGTCCAAGGTTTCCAATCGCGGAAGCACGAGGTCCACGAGATCATTCTGTGTTCCTGGGTGGAAATAGAGATCAAATGTGCAATGCACCAGATGAGTTGTTTGTCGTAAAATTGAGATGCAGTGCTCGATGTATATCCAGCTCAAAGTTAGAGAGGTCAATTGGGACCATGGAAGGCTGATGTGAGGGGTCCGAAAGTCGTCAAGGACGACGGTGGACAAGAGAGGGAGATCCTGAAGGGTGACAACCTCATCGTCAGAGATAGGGGAGCCAAGTCGTATGTCAAAGCTCTTGAGCAGTGGAAATGCGCCTTGAATCGCGCGCAGTGGCCGAGTATTCTCGATCCTCAAAGTGAGGTGCTCCCAGCGGTCGCGATGAGGAATGAGAGGCGCCAGGGTGGATAGCGGATCATGGTATGCTCCTAGCCGAATGGAAAGCGGGCAATGTCCGGACCTTGATGCCCACAAACCAGTCAAAAAGATAGTTCCCTCCAAACTAATGGGATAATTCTAATTGGCAACCCGGTTTGTTTGGCAACCCCCTACTTTTTCCGGGGTTGCCAAATAGAACAAAGATGGCATCAAATGTGCCGCGCTGCCGAGGATCTGCTATGTGCAAAATCTATCAAGTCAGCACTGAGGTGAGTCCTACTAGTGGACGTAGACGAACAAAGGGAGCTTTAATGTCATATTATTCGATTTGTTGACACCATGACCAGCTCCAACAACACCCATTCCTCCCTGCCGGCTGGCCGGCAGAGGGTTGGATATTATTGATGTCCATACCTTCCTGTTCATACGACCATTGTCCATTGCTTATGAGAGTAAATGTCTTGTCTCCTTTCTCTATGAGTGCTCTCTATCATTTATTGACCCGAGGTGCATCCAAAAATCGTTGTCTTTGGCTGAGTTCGGAATGGTTCTTAATGATTGCCGGCTTAATCCAACCACAGTTACTCAAATTTCAGATAGGCCCGGGAGAGCTTGCTCATCTGCCCATCATAACATACTCAGCCTGCTATAGTCCTGAGAAGCCACTGGCTGTACAAAGTGCGGACCATTCAACTGTTCGTACTTGAATCGAACTATGGACTACCTCTGATCATGGGCTCGATCAGTTCCGGCCGATATGCCGTCGGCAGCAGGGGTTGCCAAATAGCAAAATTCTATTCGGCAACCCCAAACTAGCTGGCAACCGGGTTGCCAAATAGAATTATCCAACTAATGGGCCGTTTGTCGACATTCATAGGATCCATATCGATGGCTCTCCAAAGTTCAGGTGTTTTGCACGCAATGCTACGCCATTGACGACAGATATGCGTGAGACGGATGGGCGAAAGCGCGCCCAGAAGTGGCGGCGCGCTCGGGTAGGGCGGCAAGAATTGGAGGAAAATTTCCGCGATGATTTCGTTGGGGAGTGTTAGAATTGGGTACTTGTACGAATTGAGACGCTCCTGCGCGGGTCTCCGAGCTGCGTGTAGCAAGGAAATAGCCCGCTCGAGCGCTGAGATTTGCGCCTGAAGTTCTTGAATTTCTGCGTCTTTTTCTGCCAAAAAAGCGCGATCTGCGGCTAAGAAGTCGAGCATGGGAGTACGACGACGAGGTGAGATGTCGAGAAAGCGCGTAGAGGCTCTTCTATGGCAATATGTCACTGTGAAGGATATTCGGTGTTCACAGGATGAAGGTGGCGGTAAAAGACGGTCAACCCTAACCCTAGTTCTTCTCACTTCAAGGCTAGAATCTCATGAGTCTGTACCATGTAGACAATCGCCAAGATAGAGAGAAAATCGGGTGCTTCTCTGATATACAGGACGACGTATTTGGTGATACATCGTTGTAACGCTGACACTTGAATATATCAACTGAAGTGCTAAATATAGCGCAGCAGAGAATCTACCACCAAAAAATATATATAACACAATCAACCAACACACACAACACTACAACACAAATATCTCCACAAGATACACTCAAATGTCTCTCGAAGAGTTCGTGGGGTTCGATCCGAAATCCAGATGTCACAGTGACGAGGATATAAGTCGACTTGCAAGTAAGAACCTTGCACAAAACACGCTCTCACACACCGTAGATGGAAGTGATTCCGTCCGCGGACCTTTCCTTAATAATAGGAACTATAAACGGTAGGATACAAGATACCCAACGCAGTTGAATATCAGGGCGAGATTGAAACAATGGCCACAGACAGTTTCCGCGGCAGAATGCACAATTCTTATAGCGCCAGTTACGCTATAGACCTGAACCTCCAAATTCCAGGAACCTTTGACACTCCTTTATATAGCACAAGCCTTTCAGACGAGGACTAATCAGATCTCTTCCGGTTATGCGCCAGCAGTCCCAACGCAATGCTTCAGCAGATGGACAGTTCCACTCTTCCTCAGACTCAGGGAGATACTAGTTCACTCTCGAGCACACGTATCCTTACAACGAAATAGACAGTCCGCGGGCAGTAGAGGCAGGCAGTTCCTTGCACACTAGGGCCACGACAAAGCTACTCGAATGCAAAGCCTCCGCGGGTGAACACTCTCGAAACAATGCTTAGATTCACACTTGAACTGAACTTCAACACAATTTCTATTAAGACAAACGAGTAGACAATATCTTTATATATGCCTCTACGTTGCTGCCTGAGTTCACCAACGCTGTCCAATAGACTGAGCGCGAAGTCCTCTAGCTCAACGAGAAATACAGGTCCTTTTATACTAATGCCAAGAAATACATCACATAAATAGTACAGAGTAAGCAATGTCGATCCAATTGAGTAGAGAGATGGTATATTGGTATTTGGGTGTCCCGGCGGACCTTCGGCAGCCTCTTGGCTTGTCGATCCAACGGTAGAAAGTCAGCAATTATGACTCTCACGGTTGAATCACTGAATTGCGGAAGCCCGCGGAACGCCATCATTGGTGATCCCGTCAATCCGTCACTGGCGGCAACCCTTCCGGTGGTGCCATCAACGCCTCTAATAACTCCTAAGACTATTCTTGGGACATTCCAATTCACTCGCAATATCACAGGCTCGTCTGTTGTCCAATTTATCAAGCCACCAAGTCATCCGCGCTGACTCCAATATAGAAATAGATTTCTAATGAAGTTGCCGCACTTGTCCGGCTTCAGCATCACATCATCAACTCTCCTGTCAAAGACCTCATGTCTTGCCATAACTCTGCCTTCTGATCCTAGCATCGGCATCTCCTGTATGAGATCCCTTTCCGCTGTTCCAGCCGTCTATTTATAGTCGGCAGCCCGCGGCATCTGTCTTTTGACTGATGTTGACTCTGATAGCCCCCGCGGCGCCTCCTATATCCTCGTAGACCTTTGTCTAAGTCCGTAGTACACAAGTACTTGACTCTTCGTCACTCTTCTGAGGGTTCTGTTATGGAACAGATCCATAGTACTGCAGTGGGCTATTAATATAATGCCTTTCTCCTGTGATGGGTTTTACGGTCAACAGCTCGGAGCTCACTTTGACCCTCCTTAGTGTCACCAACAGAGGTACTGACTTCCTATTGATAGTCGAGTAAGACTATAGTCGTGGCGGGTAGTTGGGTTGTTTAGGGCCGCACTTGACTTAAAATAGCCAGATATAACGCGCAAAAATGGCCAGTCGTTACATCTCCCCTTCACTAAATCTAGACCGTCCTCGGTCTATAGCCAGCACCAAAATCCGTGCTTATTTTTGGCTTTAAATCTAGTGGACCGCAAGGATGACAACTCCCGCGGACGTCTATTTTTAGACCAACTGCAAACTACTTTTCTGTCCCTTTTTCCTCGAGCGACTTGTTTTTAGTCAAGTCCTTCTGCACTACTCGCTAAGACGTTCCGCCTGTTAATTTAGACAGTTGCTTCCGCGGACGCCAATCATTACGGCATATGACGTCATTGACACTTTCTGTCTGAAATATTCGGACAGGGGTCTTTCACCTCTTTTCCTTATATTTTTCGACTCGGTCAAATTTTCGCCGTCCTGGACTCCACCAACCCTAATCCTAAGTGCGTTTGCACTTCCGCTTTATCTAATCTGAACTTCCGACTTATCTTTTGCCGCGGCCGCCTCTGCCCTGGCAATCAGCTTCAGGTTTTCATCAAACCTTAATACTGGCTTCTAATTACTGCGGCTGCGCCCTAGATTAACTTTCACCTTCTGTGCTTCCTTCTAGGTGAGTCACTGAGATTTCAATTCAGTTCTTCTGAAGGCGTGGCGACTTAGAGAAAATTTCTCTAAGTCCGCGCTGACTTATAGCTTGAGTGGGTGCGTCTCTTAGCGCCCACTTCTTCCTTCCTTCCACCACCACCACACACAGTGTCTTACACCCTGTGGCCGTCTTCTTGGTTATTCTCCTGGCCCTTCGACACGCTCCTCGACGCTTACGTCGCCGAGTAGCCTCCTTCTTGGACTCTTTTTGCAATCCTCGCCCAACAACCGCTTTCCTCTGGTGCTCGTCGCCGGACTTATGCCCGTCAAGAAGGGTACCTCTGAACCAACTCGTCGCTCTACCCGCAAGACCACCATGGCTTCCACTAAGCGTCCGCGCAAGACTAAAGCCGGGGCTAAAGTGGGCCCTGGCCGTTCCTCCGTCGTCGTCCCCAAGGACGTCGAGCCAGACCTTCCCGAATCAGAAGAGTCAGCGGCGTCGACCCCAGAGCCTCCCGCGCCTTCTTCTTCTCGCAAAATCAAGTCTCCACCCGCGGAGGAGCCTGTCGTCGTCGCCGGCCCTTCTACTCGTACAGCTCTTTTCGAACCACCACCGCAGATTCCTTCGGACGACCCCTCTGCTGCCTTCTGGGCCCCATTCGACAATTCTTTCGCGCGCGACCTGATTCCGCTTTTCATTCACAAGCCGCCGCCGCCGTCGGTCGAGCAGCTCCGTAGCTTAGCATTGTTGACACCAGTCCTCGTGCGTGTCTTTTTCCTTTTCTTCTTTTAATCCAATACTTATTCTTCTTTTAGACCCCTTATCGTCGCGAACACCCCAACATCCCGTTGAATGTGGAGGCATTCTTGTGGGCCCTCGCTCGCGCTGCTCGCCATATCGCCAAAACTATCCCCGACGTCGACGCAGCGGAGGAGTTGATCGCACTCTACCGCGATCTTCGTCCCTCATCTGAAATCCAGGATACCATTCTCGCCGCGGACCCGCTAGGCAAGCATTACGGTGCGGGGTTCTGCGTCCCCAGCATTGTCACCGTGCCTACACGAAAGCCCCGGGCTCCCGTTTTCTCTGATAGCGAAGATTCAGACGCCGAGGAGCCGCCTGCGAAACGTCCGCGCATGGCCATCTCTCCTTCACCTGGGCGCTCGCCGACTCCAGCTCCCGCGTCTGAGCGTTCTGCGACCCCAATGGGGCCCGTCTTCGACATTACCACTCGCGCTCAGCTCATCAATATGTTCTTTGATATTCCCGAGACCGGTAAGCCTGAAGGTTCCTTCTTTCTTTATACGGTGGCTTATCTTCTTATTCCAGGCATGCCTTTGCCAGCACATATGAAGATTCCTACTTCCTACGTCCAGTCGTCCCTGGTACCACCGATGTTGTCCAAAATCGCCTTCCCCTGCCTGAACTGCGTCCTCAATTTCGCCGAGTGCAGGCCCGTCGGAGGCCGTTCTTCCGTCTGTACTCGTTGCGCGGAACGCAAGCACCAGTGCTCCCACAACTGGACGCCTCTCGAATTCAAACGGTTCGCCGAATGCATGCGCCCTTTCATCGCTGTCGCTCCCCACACCATCGCCGCCGCACTTCAACGTCTTGTGCAGGCATACGAGGATGCGCAGTTCACTAGCTTTGCCCACGTCCGCGCTCTCAACAATCTCCGTTTGCAAGCCCAAGACTCCGCCCTCACGATCTCCGGTGCGGAGCGTTCACTCGCCGTCGAGCAGTTCGACGAGTTCTTTGTGGATAAAGAAGGCGCGGATCTTGCTCGCGATTTTGTGGCGCATGTCTTGTCGAAGAAGCCCTTCTACGAGCTGGAACGAGACTTCGTTGCTCATGAGGCTACTTCAAGCGCGATTCCGGTAACGAACGAGGCGGGCGACGTCGAGAGCTATATGTATCATCCCAAGTTCTCCGCGCGCATCATTCCCGACTTAGATCTCAAAGGCGTTTTGAAGACGGTGGACCCTCAACTCGGTCCTGTTGCTTCTTTCGACGACCTTTCTGCCGCGGGGCCTTCTTCGTCCAAGCTTGCCCCTGCGACTTCTACTTCGGCAGCCAAGCCTTCCACCCCTCCGCCTACGTTTGGACCGGCGCCTTTGTTGGAGACACCAACTTCCAGTTCGTCAAAGGCCCACCCTTCCGCTTCCGCCAGTCCGCGCAAAGGGAAGGAGGTGGAGAAGTCTCCCAAGGTGGATAAAGGCAAGGGGGCTGATCGCGGATGAACGCTCGTGCCGTACACTGAACTTTTTCCTTGCTATATCTTATTTCTTTGATCATTACGAATATCTTGTTGTGCTGTCGTCTCCAGCCGTATCGTAGACCAATTCAAAAAAAAACCACTCTGTATATAGCTCGACTCAGTAGCCATAGTTTTAGTTTACTTTGTTTGTAAACCCGCTACTTCGAGTCCAATACACTAGCGCCCACTGGCGCCTATTGATGTCTTGATTCAACCGTGTGAACGCTTTCGTAAGACTTTTGGTCTTAAAGAAATCCACCAAGTCCACATCAACCGGCCATCATGCCGTCATCAATCCTTCGGAGATTGCCGAAGACTGAATTTTGACCAAGTCCATCGTCAAAACCCTTTTTCAACTTCTATTGGAATCAGTCCAATTTCTCCTGTACTTCAACCAGAAGTCACGCTTGACACTTATTTGACACTTTTCTTCAAGTCGTCAAAAAGTTTCCTCTAGTCAACTCTTCTTTCAGTTTTCCGCGGGTCTATTTATAGCACAGTTTAAACTCTCTCTCTTAAGTACCGCGGTAGATACTCAGCGGAGAGTTCTGTACTCCCGCATGTATATTCCACAAGCCTCTTGCTTAATAGAATAACCACTATCATCCCTAACTGCCTCTTAAAATCGATCGTATAGGAACCGATCGACATTATTCAGCCTTAAAACTCTTCCGCAACTTGGCTTTTGCAACGCTCCAGCTCCAATCGTCTAATTTTAGCAAAACGAAATTTCCCTGTCTCTTTATGGGTAAATTTGCAAGGCCCGCGGTGGCGCAATACCCTCCCGCGGTTGTCTGTTGCTCTATAGTCTCCCCCTCACTAAAGAAAAAAGATGCGTCCTCGCATATTCAATTCAGTTAGAGGTGCAACCAACAGCCTTGGCTCGTTTCTACGATCGTAGCCGGTCCTTAATAATTTAACCAAGCTGTCATAGTCAAAAAACTATAAATTGACTTCTGTTCTCTGCTCATCTCTTCGTCGCCTACAGGCCTTCATCGCATGCCATGGCACCACGCTCTGCGCTCATCGAAGCGTCCAACCTTATCCTTGAAGCTGAACGCGACTTTCAACGGGTCCTCGCCCTCAGAGACTCTCTCCCTGCGGCTGTCATTCACTCTACGCTCAGCACGTTCGCAGCCGCGGCGGTTCGTCCATATTTTTGCATGCCCAAACGCTTTCCGCGCTGACTCTGTCTATTTTTAGTCGGACTTCAAACTATTCGCTCAGTCCCTTCAGCACCCCTCCAACGAGAAGGTCGTCAATGCTCTTACTGCCGCCTCCAACGCTATGAGGGACGAGTACAAGATCTCCAAGTTCAAGATCCCTACTTCCCAGCTTGGCGCTATCGACCGCATGCTCAACAACTACCACAACGCCAAGAATAGCAAGCGCGACAAGGCCGCGGCAGCCATTAAGGGCCACCGTGCTAAGGCTCAAGTTCAACAGGTGCTTTCTCGTGTTCGTCGCATGCCTCCTGGTCCTGAACTGTCCTCTATAATGCAGGGTAAGTCTGTTGAAGTCATCGACGATTCCGGGGACGACGACTCCGCGGAGGAAGCTTCCGTCGCTGATCAGGTATTCCTCAGACGTTACGAAGATTATCTACGGTATTAACCAACTCCAGATGGATCTCGACAAGGACGAAGGTAGAATCAACCCTCTCTATATCGCTGCCATGGGAGCCAACTATCGCGCAGGAGGCTCCTCTTTGCCCCCTGGTCTCTCCTTCCAGAAGAATAGTGCGCCCAAGGTCAAGAACGACACTGTGCGTCTATTTTTATCCCTCTGCACTTTCCTCTTCATTCACCCAGATTTCCGTTTGTTCGTCTTGCTCTTCTCACCAGCACGGCCAGGACAACTGCCCTGTCAAACCCAAGGACGGTATCCCTGCCGGTAAGGCTCCTCAAGACGACGGCAAATCCGTGCGCATCATTGACGATCCCGTTCCAGAGGACATGTTCAAAAATGTTCGTAAAGTTCCTGTGCGTTCGCCTTTTCACTTTGTTCTATTTTTATAACATCGTTTTATTAGGGCAAAGGCCCCAAGGCGAAGAACTCCGACACATCTTCCACTTGTCCTGACGAGGACGAGAAGGTACGTAACCCATATCCCACGGTTGAATTCTCGCTTAACGTTCATCAATTGTTGTAGATGGCGCCCGCGGAACCACTTATGGTGCGTGAAATATTCGTCAACTCTGTTTCTCTGCTTAATTCTCGCTCATAGCCTGCTTTGTCGTTGAACCCTGTGTCCAACCGCAGCAACAAGCGTGCCCGTACCGAACCGGATGACGTCGACCTCGACTACGAGCCCAAAGTCCCTGGTACGAGTTCACCTTCTCCTTGATCTAATTTCGTCTAAATTTTATTATAGACTCCATGGACAAGGACCTCATCGCCATCATGCATCCGGACGATGTCAACAAGACCTGGAAGGTTTCTCAGAACCAACTCAAGCACTTGGACGCGCAAGGTTTCAAGGCTCGGGAGCGCTACCTCCGCCGCAACATGGCCCTCGCTTCCTTCAAGTATCGCTACTGGCTTCGCGCCTACGAGGAGATGGATGACCAGCTCGAGCAGCTCATGAAGATCCATCACGCCGACAACGAGGATCCCATTATGCGCCCTGCTAGTTCCGCGGTATGTCTCTGCGTTTATTTTTATAGCTCTCCAGTTAAACCTTTCCGCCTTCTAGACTTGATCGTCCTTCCGCGGCTTATATACCTATGTGCCTTCGCTCTTTAGACACATAAACCGTCGACTCTCAGTGTTCCCTATCGTATCGTCGTGCGTTCAACCGCACATATTTGCTGTTCAACCAGCAACTGTCCAAATCCCCGGGTGTCTCGTATATACTTAGCAGTGCTTGCAATACAATTGTTTTGTCAAGCCAACTTCGTCCGATTTCCCGCAGTATCTTGGACATCTCAGGAGTGGTAAGACTCTTTTTCCGCGCTCAGAATTCTAAAAATAGAACTCCAATCGTCCAGTTCTACTTCAACTTCTCAAGTACTTCAAGCCGCCGCGGAAGCCGTTTTGTGAACGACACCATTGCCGTGACCGCCTACATGCTCCTTGAAGTCCTTATCCCACTGGATATTTTGCGCCTCTAAGTCTGGGTAAGCCTAGACTTCAAGTCTCACTCCTTTACTTTCCTCCGTCCCGCTTATGATCAATACAAAATCTGATTCAAATAATCACAGGCAAGACATCTCCTCAGCAGTGTTTACTATTTAAACAGTGCCTCATAGGAACGTCTTCTCCCATAATATTCCTTTCTCTTTGCATGAGCATCCACGGCTTAGACGACGAAGAGAACGACGACTACTACGATTATCTCTACGACAGCCCCGACGAAATGGATCCTGCCGCAGTCCTCGCAGCCTTCGCACGCGATATCATAGTCCCGGTCAGCGAGATCCTTCCCAAGTTTCAAGCTGCCATCTATCTTATGGAAGATAACAAGGTGCGTCCCTAGTACTTGTCACTTTCAACTTCGACTGATCTATTTTTATCACCAGCCGACTGAACAGTGCTCTTGCTGCGCCAAGAAACACAACGTCGAGCCTTGCGCTCCTACTAGTTGGGGTCCTCCTTGCCACAACTGTCTTATTCAATTCCATCCTTGCGACTTCACCAGCAAGGACAAGATGATTGAGAGTTGGAAGAAGCGCGGAGGTCCTGGTGCGTCCATTTATAGATGTCCAGACTTATCCCTCGCTAATCCTCCCCTTCAGCTATCATCTTCGGTCGCAGCACCGTCGACCTGGAGACCATGCTTAACCAGCTTGACGAAGCTTTCGCCTACCACCATGAGTTTTCCATCAAGGCTCGCAAGGCCCAGTTCATCAAAGCGGTCAACAAGATCGATGATCTTCATGAACTCGCCTACATGCGCAAGGAACTCATCCTTCACGGCTACGACAACTCCGCTCTCGGTTTCGTCGAGCTTCGTATGTCCAAGCTCCTTCCTCCTGGCATCTCCATTCACTCCGTCGAATCGCCTGACAAGTACGATCTCCCATTTTAATCCTTCCGCGGAGAAGTTCTAATTTAAGATTACAGAGGCGCATACCACCACAATCTTTAATGCTTCCTGCGTTTGGACCGTCTAGGACCAACCGACTCTTTTGGCTCATCGTCCGACTCTGCTTCATCATCATCGTTCCCAGTCTCCGATTCTGAGGACTCAGCCTTTTCGAAGTCTTCAGGTGTTACCCTTATATTTACTTTATCGAAGGCTAGATCCTTTATCTTCTTTGAGCTGTGCTCCTTTGTCTTTTCCCCTTCCGCGGGAATATCGTCCACTAGCTTTTCGAGTGTCTCCGTAGATACATCAATAAACTTTTGGATGTTGAGCGGAATTTGCATTCGGCGACGTGCTAAGTATGGAACCACACGCCCCGCGGCTATCCTGTCATGGAATAACGCGCCGTTCATTTCAGCTAGGATATACGCTCCTCCCTTGGTACGTCTTATAACAACCATTGGGCCAAGGTATCTCCCCTTCTGATCCATCTTAGAGTTCAGAGACTTCTCCACTTCAGTGTGGCGCACGAGAACCAGATCTCCCGGTTTGAAATCATAGTTTTTAATCGTATGTTCATTGTACCGTTCGAGTTTACGGACTTGAACCATTTTAGCATGATCTACACGCTTCCTCATGTGTTCAACATGGGCAACATGCTTTGCTAAAGCTCTGGCTCTTAGCCCTATCAGTTCCGCGGTCGTCAACACTCGACCTGGTATTTCAACCAACCAAGTAGCTTCCTCAATATCCAACGGTAGAATTGGATGCGCTCCAGTCACCGCAAAATAAGGTGAACAACCTAATCCTTTTCTAACCGTTACTCTGTCTGACCAAAGCATAACATGGAAGAACCAGAACCATTTGGATGGATTCTTGCCAGTCGCTTTGAACAATGCCTGACGCATTTGGAAGTGTCCACTTTCAATCTTCCCGTTCGCTTGAGAGTTGTATGGTGAAATCTGAATATTTGGTATTCCGTATTTCTGTTTCAACCATTCCACAGCTTTCTTGAACTGCCCCGCATTATCCGTTACAATCTGCTTTGGGCAACCCCAACGGCAAATGATTTCTTCAAATAGGAACATTCCAATTGCGTGAGCCGTGTCTCTCACAAGCGGTCTCGCTTCTAACCAGGAACTCAAAGAGTCCCTCGCATCAACAACTAGTCCACATTTATTGGACACTTGCCCCATTACCATTACATCGGTATGGATGACCTGAAATAGACTTGGAGTATGGGTCAAAACTGGCGGGACTTTCAACAGTGTATGTTGCCGGTTTTGGCAAGCGTCGCAAGACGCAATGTACCAAAATACATCTGCTTCTATTCCTGGCCACCAGAATCGCAGCGTAATCAATTCTCTAGTTGCATAACTTCCGCGGTGACCCAGACTGTCGTGAGCAGCCTTCATCATGTACATGCGGTGTTCCTTGTCAACAACTAATTGATTCGCAGTGCCAAAAGATTTCTTATACATCCTCCCCCCTTTCAAAAAGAAATGTGAGGCGAAGCGCATAAAACTTCTATACTCTGCATCATCATTCATTCCCGCGGGCCTTTTCATAGGGTCCGCTAGCCATTCCTTTACCAATGGTAATTTAGCATCTCGCTTTTTCATCCAATCCGAACGATGCTCTTCATCATAAGGCTCTCGCTTCGACTCATCCCATTTCAATTCTAAATTTGGAATCAGAGGCTCCGTCATTAAAATATACTCAGGGATCTGCTTATTCTCCTTCGAGTACGCTTCTCTGCGTGCTCTCGCCAGATTAGCTTCAGTCATTCTGGCACTCTCGCAATCACGCTGGAAATCATCCGTACAAACTGCATCCACGTCCACCATTTCTGGCTGTTCCTCCTCCGACTGGAAATATCCACCTCTGGTATCAATAAGGTGTTTAAAGTCCTCGAATTCCAACGGCTGTGGGCCTTCCGCGGAAACGTCCTCATGGTCCTCGGGAGGTTCATTTTGGTCATAACCCTCTTCCGAATTTTTGAATTGTTCATCCCCACGGAAAGGATCTCTCCTTGATAACCCGTCGGGTGCAAACTTTTCACCAGGGACATGCTTCAGCTTAAAATGGAACATCAAGATCTTTTCAATCCAGCGGTTAATCGTGGCGTTGGGGCCCATTCCAGGGTTTTTCAACATGCCCTTGATGTATAACGCGTCGGTTTCAACCACAAGCTTCCTTGCTCCGAAAATCCAATAATACATGGCCTCTAGAGCTCTCATCAACCCATACAATTCTCGTTTAGGTTGCGAATAGTTCGCCTCGGTCTTCCCTAACGTTATACTCGCAAATCGTGCAAAGTATTTCTTCTTAGGCTCATCTGGGTCTAGCTGGTAGATAATAATTCCCACAGCTCTCCATGACGTATCCACTTGAATTAATATGTCCGAATCCCAGTCGTACCGCAGGGGTTTTAGAGCTGGGCAGTTTTTCAACCTTTCTCTAATTTTGGCCTGCGCCTCATCACAGTCCGCGGTCCATACAAAGGGAACGTCCTTCTTCGTTAACTCATTGATAGGTGCAACAATGTCGCCGTACCCTTCAATAAAGCTCCTCAGAACACCAACCGTGCCCAAGTACGCCTTCACTTGCGTGAAAGAGTCACAGGAACCCCAGTTATTAATAACGTCCACCCTCTTAGGATCGGGAATTCTTCCGCGGTAAGAGCAAATATGCCCCACAACTTCAAACTCATCCGCACAGAGGACTAACTTCTTCCCTGAAAAAGTCCCTCCTGCGTAAGCCATTCTAGTCACAACTCGATTTAAATTCTCGAGATGTTCCCAGATAAATCTTCTAATTCCAGGATTCGCAGCAATCCTTTCCCAGTCGCCATCTTGTGTCTCGTACCTCGTAGGTCCCCCGCGGACAGGTACATCGTCTATGTAAGGGATTGTTACATGCGGCATTTCATCTCTCAAGATGGTACAAACGTCCTCGTGAAACACGGGAACAGAATTGGTCCATCCCATCGGTAATTTTACTAACCTCAGTGCCCCAAACGGCGTCTGGAAGGTCGTATAATCCCTTGAAGATTCCGCTAAGTCCCTGTTATCATATCCGACAAACATATCCAACGAAGCTCCGCACGCTCGACCAGCAAAATGTTCTGCTAGCTTCTCCGTGGCTGGAGGTACCCCAGAGTGTTGAATTGTAACCTCATTCAACCTCTCTAACGCGTGTACAATTCTCAATGACTTTCCATCTTTCTTTATCACCGCAAAAATAGGTGACCTGTAGGACGAGTTGGATGGTTCATACACCCCAGCATCTAATTTAGACTTGATGATGCGGCAGAACTCTTCAAAATGTCCAGGCGGAATTGGAATTTGCGAGCATACCCATGGTGTATGTGGTACCACAGGCATATCAACGGGCGGGAAATATTCATGTTTGAATTGCCCACGCTCATCCTCTTCCCAGGCGAAATGCTCGTTATGCAACATCATAAAATGATGAAGCAACTTCATCTCTTCAGGCAATAAGAACCCAGTGTTATGAGTCTTTTCAAATGCCTCCATTCGCTCCGCGGTATATCTTCCTACTGGGTGAATCTCAGGAATATCCGTTTCTATTTTTGGCATATCCTTCAAAGGATCCCCCGTGATATTCCGCACAATCCTGAACTTCTCATCCACTTTTCCAAGGATAGGCTTAATCTTTTCCGCGACCGGTTTGTACTTCTTAGTAGCAAATACTCGCTGTTTTCCCATAGAGATGCCCAAATTTCAAAAATTAAATTGCTCTCTTGGTACTTCCGGCACCGGTACTTCAAAATTCAGCTTCCCCTTCGCAGCAGGGACTGTCTTAGCTCCCTCTGCCTTCGAAGTCTTCTTAGACTTCTTCTTCTTCTTCTTCTTCTTGTATTTTCGCTTTCTACGGTTCACTTTCGGCGCACGGTCCGCCGCCTCCGCGGAACTATCTTTATCATCATTCACGCGGGAATCTCGCTCCATGTAGGCAAACGCAGACTTAGCCGAGCTATCACCCGGATTAGGTGCATGCTTTCCACGGTTCGATTTTCTCGGGCTTCCCGGGCTTCCAGATTCCGTGAACAAGAAGACATCTGTGCCTTTATCTTTCTCTACCTGCCCCGCGTATTGATTCAACAATACACTAGCATTCTTATCTCCTGCAAATGCGTCCCTAGACGCCAATAAATATGCCATCGTCCTGTCATCCTGCGTAACAACATCCCCGTCTTTCGGTAAACCATATCCTGTGCACACCAACTCCCCATGGTCGTTGTACTCAAACGCGGCCATTACTTCTCCCCCATCTTTGAGTTCCTCGAAGACTTGCAAAAATCCGGTTTGGTCTCCGCGGGAGCTGTCTGGACTGGCTTTCCTGTGTCTCGATCTATCTTGACCCCCCTCTGAGAGGTTGCAAAGGTATTTTTGTTCCCTGAGCGCGGATCCGTAATTGTGATCTCGACTTCGCCGGTTCTCTTGCTCGCAAACACAGCTTCTGACAAAATTTCGAAGGGGCGTCCCAAGAGAACTTCATAAGGCACCTCATCAATAATATGAACTTGAAGGTGCATCACTATCCCTTCAAAATTAAACGGCACATTTATAGCCAAGCCCAAAGTGGACTGAATCTGGCTATTCGCAGCAACCATCTCACAGACTATATTTGTATTCCAAGTTAAACCAATTTCCTTGGCCAACTGAGCATTCATTGATACAATCTGCGAGCCGCTATCCGTAATGGCTTCCACATACTTGCCATTCACTGACGGATGAATGCATCTGAGCTTCGCAGAGGAGCCCGCGGCCGGGACTTTAACAGCTTTCGCTTTTTCTCCCTCTGGTAGAGACTCATAGTATTGGAGGACAGGGTCCCCACAAATAACGCTTCCCTCCGGTAAATCATGATCATTGGAGGTAACCAATTCAGGGAACGTGTCAAACATCAACACCGACACAGTCTTTCCATCATCATCTACAACTTCACAAGTGGTTGTCTCAACTCGAACGTTATCCTCTGCTTCACTCTCGGCATCCGCGGGGCTCTCAGAGTCTGAGTCTTCATCCTCAGGCACCCGTTGAACGACAAAATTGTGCACCTTGCTCGGAACAATATCACCAGAAGTAGTCTTCATGAATTTGGCTTTGTTCTTCCGCGGACCCCCAATCTCAAGAGTTTTCCGGAGCATCTCGTTACTATCCAGCAATGTGCCTATTTTGACTGGTATCACAGTTTCCCGAATAGCGTCTGCGATCTCCGCGGTAGCTTTGTCTCGCCGCTGAGTATCTTTAGGCACTCTTGTTCTTCGTGAACCTGATGACCCTTGGCCATGTTGCTCCTCTGCTGGTTTTCGCGGGAACGCGGGTCGTACGGGAGGGTCGGACAGAGGTTTCACATCCTTGAACGGAAGTTCTTCTCCTCTTTTCTTCCTTCTGACCTCAACCGACTCGTCCTCAGAATCACTGACTTCTTCAACGGTGACTTTCCTCGCAGGTTGAGGAACACGCTTTGGTATCAACACTTCAACTCTATGCTCTCTTGCAGGCTTAATGGGCTCTTTCCCATTATCTTTCTCGGCTACTGTATCTTTTTGTTGGTTTTTCTGTTTTTCTGGAACGCGGTCTTTGGCTTTCGGATCCTCAGGAGCTTTCCGCGAGCGAGTCTCCCTCATCGGAATCACTGAAAATCCTTCTGAGCCGCCATAAACTGCGCTATCTTTGCAACAGACTCCTCGATTCTGTCCAGTCTATCCGCGGTGGCAGGAGAGTCTGACTCTTCCCTGGATTCACTCGCAAACGACTCCGCGGACGGTGCAGTAGGGTCACTAGCGTAATAATACTCAAACGCCTCTTGGTTATAATACACCTGAGTACGATTGTTATAGTAATCCCGCACTTTGGTCATGTAGCTCTTATTCTTGGGTTCCCGCGGCAGCGCCTTTCCATCATAGAAGAACATACGCCCATCTTTCAGGATTAGCAGGCCCCCAGTAATATCATCCCTTCTGTGCTTGCAGTCCGCAACATAATGCGAAGGATCCCAACAATAGTAACAGCCCGTAGGCTTGCCTTCTCTAAGAGGCGGCCTATCCGGTGTATACGATGACCTTTCTGGCCCGTATTCTCTTCTTTCCACAGGACGACTAGGATAATTGGAGGTCCCCTTTGTCAAGGCTTCATGCATCTTGGACATGACCTGTTTTTGGTCCGTCGTAAACTTGTCCAGATGATTGGCAAGGGTCTTTTCCATTTTGTCCTCAATCTCCTTATTCGACTGGAGAATTTTCTCCTCTCTGGCTTTGGAATCAGCCTCAAGCTTCTCCAATCTAGCCTTCAACTTGGCAGCTTCATCTCCACCCTCTGAACTACCCGAAAATAGAACAGCCTTCCTCTTTGTATCCGAGGGAGTTGTGAAGAAAATAGAGTCATTACTTTTGATCAACGACTTCAATATTTCCTCAAAGTCTGCCCATTCGTACAGGTCATCAGGATGAGTGTAGGCCGGTTTATAGGCCTTTCCTTTGTTCGCAGGCAGCGCTTCATATTCAGATTTTGCTCGCTGATACGAAGTAAGTTCCGTCGGACTTCTGGCTAGCACAATATTGCGAAGAGTCTCCCTGAAGGTAGGGTGAATACCTTTCAAAAAGTCTTGCGCCAACTCGCGCCTTGAGAGCATCTCTCGGTCCTTGTTCATCACTGCAACTCGTCCGCGGAACTTTCGACAATAGTTGGCAAATTCAACTTCCTCGTCTATTCTCACCGGACGGTCTGTATACTGTTTCAAGAAAGATGCCCAGCCCGCGCGGGAACCTTTCTCTACTGCACGAACTTCAGGATAAGCATCCATCAATTCCGCCTTCCATTCCTCATACGTTCCGTTCGTATAGGTGGGCAAAGCCTGCCATTCTTTCTGCACTTTACTGTTCGCATAGTGGTGTGCTATCCACTTCTTACTCTGCTCACTAAGCTTTCCTTGCTTCGCGATGATATCTTCGATCCCTTCCAAATACTTGGGCAAATCCCCTGTTTCGTCATCGAATTTCAGGTTATGTCTCCCAAAAATATCCGGGATCTTGCTCTTATCAATCTCGTCGTAGGTAGCCATAGTGTTTGTTTGTGGGGGGTTTATCTTGGCTACGGAGTTCGAAATAGCCTCGATGGTCTGATTCAAATGATCAGATAGCTCGCCGTCCGAGTGGGTTGCGTGTCCCTCAAAGGGTAATGCTGCAGAAGTATTTATAACTTCCGCGGAACGCGCTCTCCTTCTCTTCTTAACTGGTGACGAACTAGACGACCGTCCTGTACTGGAATTTTTGGTCGTACGCGGTTTTCTGCCAGACGTCGAGGGTCCCCAATTTACAGACTCGGGTATAAGACTGTTCCTTGAAGTCGACGTTTGAGCGGGTTCTTGTAGTGCAACCCTGGCTTGCTCTAGCAAACTCCTGGCACCTGCTCCTGTATTTAATGGAGACGGGCTACGCTGGTGTCTGCCTCTCCTCGACGTCTTTCTAGTACGAGGATTTGTTTGGGCTGGAATTCTCGACAACCCAGGAAAGTCCCTTCTCTAGACTCTCCCAACTACAGCAACGCGTTTTGTTTATCAACAAATTACCACCGAACCCCTCGCGGTGGGCTCCAGATGTAACGCTGACACTTGAATATATCAACTGAAGTGCTAAATATAGCGCAGCAGAGAATCTACCACCAAAAAATATATATAACACAATCAACCAACACACACAACACTACAACACAAATATCTCCACAAGATACACTCAAATGTCTCTCGAAGAGTTCGTGGGGTTCGATCCGAAATCCAGATGTCACAGTGACGAGGATATAAGTCGACTTGCAAGTAAGAACCTTGCACAAAACACGCTCTCACACACCGTAGATGGAAGTGATTCCGTCCGCGGACCTTTCCTTAATAATAGGAACTATAAACGGTAGGATACAAGATACCCAACGCAGTTGAATATCAGGGCGAGATTGAAACAATGGCCACAGACAGTTTCCGCGGCAGAATGCACAATTCTTATAGCGCCAGTTACGCTATAGACCTGAACCTCCAAATTCCAGGAACCTTTGACACTCCTTTATATAGCACAAGCCTTTCAGACGAGGACTAATCAGATCTCTTCCGGTTATGCGCCAGCAGTCCCAACGCAATGCTTCAGCAGATGGACAGTTCCACTCTTCCTCAGACTCAGGGAGATACTAGTTCACTCTCGAGCACACGTATCCTTACAACGAAATAGACAGTCCGCGGGCAGTAGAGGCAGGCAGTTCCTTGCACACTAGGGCCACGACAAAGCTACTCGAATGCAAAGCCTCCGCGGGTGAACACTCTCGAAACAATGCTTAGATTCACACTTGAACTGAACTTCAACACAATTTCTATTAAGACAAACGAGTAGACAATATCTTTATATATGCCTCTACGTTGCTGCCTGAGTTCACCAACGCTGTCCAATAGACTGAGCGCGATGTCCTCTAGCTCAACGAGAAATACAGGTCCTTTTATACTAATGCCAAGAAATACATCACATAAATAGTACAGAGTAAGCAATGTCGATCCAATTGAGTAGAGAGATGGTATATTGGTATTTGGGTGTCCCGGCGGACCTTCGGCAGCCTCTTGGCTTGTCGATCCAACGGTAGAAAGTCAGCAATTATGACTCTCACGGTTGAATCACTGAATTGCGGAAGCCCGCGGAACGCCATCATTGGTGATCCCGTCAATCCGTCACTGGCGGCAACCCTTCCGGTGGTGCCATCAACGCCTCTAATAACTCCTAAGACTATTCTTGGGACATTCCAATTCACTCGCAATATCACAGGCTCGTCTGTTGTCCAATTTATCAAGCCACCAAGTCATCCGCGCTGACTCCAATATAGAAATAGATTTCTAATGAAGTTGCCGCACTTGTCCGGCTTCAGCATCACATCATCAACTCTCCTGTCAAAGACCTCATGTCTTGCCATAACTCTGCCTTCTGATCCTAGCATCGGCATCTCCTGTATGAGATCCCTTTCCGCTGTTCCAGCCGTCTATTTATAGTCGGCAGCCCGCGGCATCTGTCTTTTGACTGATGTTGACTCTGATAGCCCCCGCGGCGCCTCCTATATCCTCGTAGACCTTTGTCTAAGTCCGTAGTACACAAGTACTTGACTCTTCGTCACTCTTCTGAGGGTTCTGTTATGGAACAGATCCATAGTACTGCAGTGGGCTATTAATATAATGCCTTTCTCCTGTGATGGGTTTTACGGTCAACAGCTCGGAGCTCACTTTGACCCTCCTTAGTGTCACCAACAGAGGTACTGACTTCCTATTGATAGTCGAGTAAGACTATAGTCGTGGCGGGTAGTTGGGTTGTTTAGGGCCGCACTTGACTTAAAATAGCCAGATATAACGCGCAAAAATGGCCAGTCGTTACATCGTATTGTACAGTTACAGGATAATTCGGCCCTCACCCAGTACAGTAAGACAATTTATGCTCGCATTCATTCACGGAAACAAAAAACATGAAAGGAAGCCTGAATCTGTTGGAACGTTGAATAAGCGTTCAACGGCTCGTACGAAGAGTGTGTCGCATACCGAATGATGTGTATCAAGCAACAAAAACCCGGATTCCCTTCGCCTTCAACTTTTCGAGACAGTCATTCAGCTTCGCATCCTGCGGGTTTGTGATAGAGCATCGAAATTCAAAGCTCCCCAACTGCGCGATGGTCCCTGCTTTCGCTGCTAAATCCCATCTCGAATCCAGAGCGTCAAAGAGAATTCTAGTGAAGCTGTCCTCCCATGTGAATCTCCAAAGGGTACCGAAGGCAAGTTTTCGGACACGGGGGAGGAAAGTGGCTGATTCTTCGTCGCCGAGGAGTTTGAGTATGGCGAATACAATCGCGGGGGAACAATGAAAGAATAGAGAAAAGACTTCGAGGGCGGGCATGGCTTTGAGCATGGCGATGGCAGCTTCCTGCGATATGTGCTCTAGTTTGAGGCTGAACGTGTGGATGCAGGAGCATCTCCGGAGGAACGAGAGAAAGGGTTTGTCGGCGACATTGCCAAAGAAGCAATGGATTCTGAGCGACTGAAGGCAGGGCAGTGCGCTAAGAGACTCTAGAAGTGAACTCGGCGTGGAGTTGTACATGTGAAAGAAAAGGTCTTTGACATGGTCAAGTTGAATGATGCGAGTCGCCGTCTCGGTGGACGAAAGAAACCCTTTGAGAAAAGAGAATTTGCCAATGGTGAGGTTGGGAGTTCGAGAAAGCAGGTCGATGCATTCTTGCGAGGTAAAGTATCTGCCATTGAAGGAGGTCAAGCGACTCCAGTAGTCTACGAACGGAGCAGACGAGGGGCAGTAGCACGTTCGGGGGCTGAAGAAATAGCAATGATCTAGTGGTAGTGTCAGACTGAGGGAAAACGGCACGCTGCCTGCACGGGGGAGCCAATTCTGGATCAAATTCTGGGAATGGTGTCTGCTGCCTAAATCAACGTGTAACATCGCCCAGAGTCGGGGATCGTTCAACGCTATCTGTCTCCAAACACTGCAGATCTGGATCAAGAGGAATGGCGCAGAATACGCTCTGGGTTCGGTGGCATAGTCTGGTAGACACTGAAGGAAGATTTCGGACGTGATTTCGACGGGGACGGTGAGAATGGGATAGATGATACGGTCTAGCGATTGCTTTATGCTTGCTTTCTCCTCTCTGAGACGACGGCAGCGCTCCTGCTTCAGCCGGGTTCCTTGTCGAGTATTTACTGGATTTTGCGAAGACGAAGGGGTTTGTAATTCGAAAAGCAGCGTTTCTATGTCATCCAAACGAATGCGGAGGCGTAGATTTTCAAGTTTCATGCCAGTTTTAAGAGCAGTTCCAGCAGCAAAGTAATGACGCGTATGGGAAGCGGAGCCGGGAGGGAAGAGAAGTTGAGGGAAGAACCTAACCCAACCCTAACCCCAACCGCGCTTTGCTCTTCCCGGCAATGCCCGGCCATAGCCACAGATTAGGTAAGTACCTACATATTTTGTTCAGATTTTTCGTTGCGCTGAAGAAGAACAGAGAAGAACCTATTGTCAGTGTGGATTAGCTCGCATTCAAACTGGTTGAAATCTTCTTTCACTCGTCTTCAACGCATTCGATTTTTCGAAGCTCTATGGATTTGTTTCCAAGTAAAAGTTTTACTCCCTGATTCTCGCATAGGCGTCGGAAATTAGTCTCTCTAGACAGACGCTTTATTGTTTTAGATAGAATCCCACAGCAGAAAAACACTGTTGACATTGAATTCGTAATTGTACACATTGTACATGTATTTAAACCATATCAAACCTTAGATCCCAAGAGCAGAAAGCAAAAGATCGAAATTAGGTGTCCCAAGTCCAGTGACAGGGTCCCATCCTGCGCTTGCCGAGAATCCGCTGTAAGTGAATATTTAGCATGTAGATCATTCAGGCGAGGAAACAAAAGAAATATATGTACTTGGTGTTGCATCCGGGGTTGTTGCCTACGTGAAAATCAGCATGTCACTTCGATTCATACGGGACAATCCAAGGGAGCAGCGTACCGGAGGTCACGTCGGTGAATGTAGCTCTGCCGGCGGGGCTGTAGAGGAAGGGATTGAGGAATCCCAAGACTGGCTTCCCAGCCGCAATCAAGCTACACAACAAGATCAATAAGCTGTATGAACGGCGTCTTTTAATTTGTTCATACCGGTCGTTGACGAGCGCGATCATGGCTGCGAATTAACATCAATCCGAGAGCAAAGATGATTCGATTTTCTGGTGTGTCTCACCTGCGAAGATCGGGCTGGCGCAGCTAGTTCCTCCGACAAGCCAGAACTAGTCATATCCGTTCATAAGCCTCTCACCAAAATTGTGTCTATGCAGATTGATACGCACGCTGCCCTCTAGAAAACATCAAGGTTTAATCTTTCCCCGTCTCAGAAATTTAAATCAAAAACTCACCCCAAGCGATCTCGACATTCAACGCTTGCAACGCAACATCGGGTATCCCCCGTCCAGTCTTGTTGTACAATCCATCATACTGGGTGCCGATGGAGCTGATGTACGCCGCAACGTCGGCGGCCTGGTAATCTGGAATTCCGAAGTAGTTGGAGAATCCGCCGCCGGAGAGGGCTGCGGCGGTCTGAGGGGGGACGCCGGTGCTGCCGCCGACTGAGGTGATGCTGTTGAGGGTTGGATAAGTGAGATGATAAGGGAGAATGAAGATGAGTGAACGGACAAAGGGCAACCGCTGGGTGCGGTGGGGACTAGAAGGGATATTTCAACATAGAAATCCAACCCGAAGAAAATCTCACGAACCGAAAGTCGTGCACTGAACTGATTGCACACCACCAACACCACCTACAGGAAGTCAATTCTACTTGAAACTTGGAATAAGACAAGTCCGAACCATCGCCAGATGCAAACAAAACACTGATCCCTACACTAGCGAGTTGGGTGTAGGCGTCGCAAATACCGCTAACTCATCTAATCAGAACCGCGATGTTTGATGAAGCAATTGATTGAACTCACATAGCCAACGAGCGAGGAAGATCCCGTTCATTAAAACCGTAGCTGGTGGTAAGAACAGTGGGACGGCTTTCAACCGGCGTATTCAGGATTGAGTTGACGATATCCTAAGAAATGTCTTGTCAGAAAAGGTTGGATAGAATGGTTGAATGAAAAGCGGACGCACAATAAATCCATCGACATCATCTTGGAAGTCTTCACCAACTGTGATGAAAGTGGTTGGCACACCGCCTGCAAGTCCTACGGTCATCTCGACGTCAAGGTTGGCTTCAATACCAGCGTTTCTAAAAATTGATTTCATTGGCTTGATTTGGGTAAAATATCTTGTTGAAAGTATGCCTACGATTGTGTTTGGTCGTTGATCCCGCCGTCGATCGAGACTACAGAAAAGTTGGCACCAACAAGATCGGGGCGGAGATTCCTCAGGAAGAGCTGTAAAAATAATTAATCGCGAAACAATAATTCGAGCTCTATTTCTTACAGCCAGGTCAGCAAAGTTTGCGTATTGCTATTCATCGTAAGTTAATCGAACAGCAGTAAGATTCAAACAAATGCACGAACCTCGATGTACCCAGCAACGCCGATGGTATTCTCAGCCGAGTGGGTGGCCTTCGCAGTCGGCAAGCCGTAAATTTGCTGAATGCACGACTGGTACAAAATTGTGAGCTTTGATATTCGGAGAAACCTAACAACACTTACAGGGTTCGCAACACTGGCACACGATGCAGGCACAGCATCGGCAGTAGGAGCAGAGCGCTTGACCTCGACGGCCTTGATAGCTGGAACACCATGAAGAGGCGGCACAAACGCCACGGTGGGGTGGACAAAGTTGATATGTTGCTGAAGAGAGGCAGGCACAGAGTACGAGAGCGTGCGGATGCTAGTCTTCCCGCTCTCGACATGCTTGAAAGCATTGAACTGCGCGCCAAGAAGCACATTGGCCTTGCTGATGGGAACTGTGATTTCCAGAAGATCACCAGCGGGAGATACTGTCTTTGCGGTGATTCCGTGCTCGGAAAGCCATTCAGAGACCTCAGAAACAGTCACGGCTGACGGTCGCACGAATTTAGCAACCTGTCGAGGGGGGATTGAGCGGGGAAGACAATGAAATATAAGCTATACGTACTTCCTCGACAGTGAGGTGCTGCCCGTACAGCTCATTCGCGGGGTCGGAGACGGCGTAGGTCTTTGCCTGGAGGCCGGCGATGTCCGACTGGGCGAGTTGGATGCGGAGGGTGATCTCCTGGTTGGGAGAGATGGAGCCAGCATGAGCGAAGCCGGAGGGAACTGCTGAGACACTCTCGTGGACAGCCATTGCACGGCGATCCATGGGGTTCGCGTGGATGGTGGCCACGGCCGTCGCGAGTGTAAACAGCGAGGACAAGCGCATTGCTAGATGGGAGCGAAAGACCGCTTGAAGTCAAGGGGGGAACTGCATACTGTTATATAGTCGAGAGTGGACGAGTGAGCGGACAGAGTCGGGCCAGAAGAAGATTCAAGAAGCTGTATCGTGTGGGTTCCGACGTTGGGTCATTTCAGATGCGGACGATAAGGCGAAGACTGTGAGAAACTGCAAGCTTAAGGGCGCGCGTCTCCATCATACGAATGTCACGCGCCGCAAGGTCTGCGATATTAGTTGTGATGTTTCTAGCTTCCTCTAGCGGAAAGACAGCGGGAATCGAGCTGATATGACTGCAGGGACCATTTTGAGAGCTCTGCCAAGCGTACAGTCATGCTGGTGTATTTTTGTCCAATATGACTTTCAGTCCGATTGACTTCGAAGCGACATCAGAGATACGATGGAGAATTGATGCACAGATAACCCGTGCTCACCGAGACAGGTATGATATCAAAATATTGGAAACGAAGTGTTCAGAGAGCTATTGCTTTTGTACGGCGTTTACACGAGTTGCTCCTGCCGGCGTTATAGTGCATGAAGGGAATGAAGACAAGAAATTAATTCAGAATCGGGCCCGTTCGATTCGATGATAGGTCCGCGCATCTCCTGAATAAAATCAGCACCTTGTCATACACCACGAGGAAAAGAAGCGACTTAGTGATCATCGTCCTTCGCCAACGGGCCCGAATTTGGAGGATAAGACACTTGCAGATAACTTCCATGATATCATGCGGGCTCGAATAGACAACCAGGAACAACCTGAAGCGACTCCGCTTGAAGGAGACCGGCTCGTACGACCTATCTGAGTGACCCAGAGATAGTTTTGACTTGATGCTAAAGTGGACTGGACAGTAGTGGATACCATAACAGCGATGTTATGAACGGCTCCAACGGATGAGTTACAGCACGCAGGGAGCTAGGGCAACTCGGACTCAGCAAACTTTCATCTTGAGAATTCTTGGGCTTCTCCTTGACTGCAATTTCGGGTCGTCGTTCGTGCAGACCGTCAGAGGGCTATAGTATAGTCTGGTGTGACCAGCTCCACGAAATTCACTGTAGTAACTTTCATTCCAACCCGAACCCACCTCTAACCATGGAAAGGGCAGAGAACTTCCAGTCTTCAGCCTACATGAGTCTCGTTTTTCTGGTGGGGCCAGATTGCGACGCAGCGAAGGTCAGCGAAGGCTCGCTCTTCAGACTTCAAGCGAGATATGAGGCCCAGAGGTCGGGAAGGGCAGAAACGCAGCAGGTACTAGTTAAGCTTGCAAGCAGCAATTCGTCGTAGTTCCGAAAAGTTCGGATGACAAGGCTCGGTGTTGTCAATGTGTTCCGTTCGATCCGTTCACGGAACATCTGATCCGACGGAATATCCGCAGGCTTTATTTAACATGCTCAACTCAAGTGGATGCGTGGTCCCAGCGATTTGTCGAGCAGAGGAAATTGCACCTCAGACACTGACAACAGAAAAGACAGCGCATTGCTTTGATTACCGCATAGCAGGATTATGTATATAACAAATCCATAGCATACATCGACGGCGCATGTATTCACAAACAAATCACCTCCACATTGACCCTCTCAATGATACTCGCCAGAAACTGTCCACTAGAAACCGACGTACTGACTACACAGGGTTACGCCGTAATTTTTCGTTCGCAGATTGTGAAGGAGGTAAGGGTATGCCCGGCATCGCCGGTGGCGATTGCTGCTCAGTGTATAGAGGAGGAGGATTAAGGTCGAAAGTGTATATCGAAGCTGAGGGCGGCCCGGGCGGCAGTGGTGCGTTATATGAAGGTTCCTGCGTAGGAGAAGATGTGTTGGAGAGCACCGAGCTATCCCACTCCCCCGAGCTATCATCACATCGAGAAGCGTTTCGTTCATGCCCGCTGGCACCGGCATGATTTGCTGCTCTGTTTGGCCCCAATACCGGCTGCCGCTGAGGGAGCGCTGAGACAGTGGTGCTACCAGACCAAACCGTAAACGGCCGAGCACTGAGCCCGTCCTGCGCCTCTTTATCGGCGTTATTTCGCCGCACGAGTCGGCGGCGACAGAAGAATATGAAAGCGGCGAGTAAGAGGAGGATAGGGACGAGAATGCCGACTATCAAGCCAACATGACTCGGTTTCTTAGACGAGGCAGCGCCGGAGGCTCCTATCGATGGAGGTGTGTCTGAAGCAGTAGAGGCCTCCGGGCCTGTACTGTGAGCGGCGGAAACTTCCCCTGCCGTCGCAGAGGAAGCCAGCGGCGCATTAGATCCTGCTGCGTTGTTGGGAGATGAGATGGAGGAAGCACCATCTGCGGGTGATGATGATGGGGTCGTGGGTTTCTGGCTTTGTGTGACTTGTTTCGTCGAAACGTGAGTAACGGTATTTGTAACTCCCGTGGTGACGGTTGTAGTTGGTGGAGGAGCAGGAGGGGGAGGATCTGCGACTTCAAAGCTGGCGACAAATGACAGTCAGTTTATATTACGCCCAGCGAAAGACTCGACACACGTGTACTGAGCGTAGTCAAACAGCAAAAGCGATCCCTCAGGCCGATTCGTCAAGAGAACGACTTCATGGGGACCTTGGCTCAGCCCGCTCGTTGAAAAAACTTTCGCATTGTACACATAACTCGACGATAAATCCGGAGTGTGTAGAAATGGCTGTTGCGGCGAGCCATCTAGAGTGATCGCGAGAGACGTGATTGTATCTGTATTCGGGAGCGTGTTCGCAAGGATGCAGAATACGTCGATGCCAGTTCCTGCAAACATCAATTAGGAAAAATATCATCCCCAAAACGAGAGACGCGCGCCAGTAAATGAAAGGGTAACTCCGATTGCGGGAGCACCATTGAACTGAGAACTATCGTGCCATGTACCTCCGTGAGCTCGACTGGGATCCGGATGGACAACGCAGCTACTGCAATCGGAATTCTGGAGGCAAGGCGTCAGTCGTGGGCGCTTGCTTAAAATACGCAAACGAAAGATATACCGAAGAGAATGTGCCTGTATACACCGGCTGCGCCCCCGTATTAGAATCGCCCGTGGTGTCGTCGATTATAGCGGTCTTCACAGATCCGGATGAAAGAGCGACATGAATGAGGACGGATGATAGGGCAAGTGGATTGAAAAAGAGTGGAAGGAGGGCTACCATGGTAGCCTCGCCGAGTGCTCGGGGGAAGCCAGAGCTCGCAGACGCGGAAGGCGGAGGGGAAGCCTGAGGCAGGAGGGAAAAATGAGTTATACTTGGAATGTATGTGGAACTTTCATCATGATTCATGATGTGGCGTGCGCGGATGCAGGAACGATATGATGATCCATCTGTATCGTTCGGAATACATTCACTCACGGAAAGTTCACCAAATGACCAGGTTCGAATGACTGGTATTCAATGATGCCCGACTTTGCGGGCGCTGGAGCCAGGAGCGCTTGTGCGGAGGCGTTCCCCATAGATTGACAGTTCCAGACCGTTGGTGTGTGATAAATGAAAGATTTGGCGCCGGGAGCTCGCCAATGAGAACAAAAAAACATCACAGTTTCGAGATACCTGGTCATTTGATCACTCA
This sequence comes from Favolaschia claudopus, assembly GCA_037176885.1. Classification (NCBI taxonomy): domain Eukaryota; kingdom Fungi; phylum Basidiomycota; class Agaricomycetes; order Agaricales; family Mycenaceae; genus Favolaschia; species Favolaschia claudopus. Next base: position 444,611 of record JAWWNJ010000063.1, on the reverse strand, counting down.
ATATGGTGACGGACACTCTTCAAGGAAATTTACATACCTATTGCCCAAGGAAGTGCCGACCGTCGTAGAAGGAGCGCCACCAGCGGAAAGACATGGGTTTGCCGGGCGAGTTGTGATGAGAGATAGGGAGAAGCAATGTCGCTGTCAATTGATGTCGTGAGTGAGAGAATCGGTCCTCGCGAAGCTCCGTAGCACTTTAAAGTCCGCGCAGCGAGACTTTGGTTGATCTCGGGCTGTCCCGTTGGGATTGCGCCTCAGTCGCGCCGGCGGGGTTTCACCAATCCAATAGGAATAAATTAAATTTGGAAAGAAATGATATCGAGCGGTGACTAGCAGAGTCCATTTTTCCGGCAAAAGACCGCCGAGTTCTTGCAAGAGTCAATGTTAAAGCTGTTGGATTTAGCTTAGCTTCTGCCGCGCAACCTTTGATTTGAGGGAACTCAAGACTCCGAGTCAAGTTGGAGTCAAGAGTCGAGTGGGAAAACTGGTCCAGACGAGCAACGATGGGATTCCGAAAAGAGAATGGGTAAGTTGGCAGAGAGCTCTCTAAATTGTGGTCGTTGCTCAACGTTGACAGCCTATCAGAATATCCAGAGCAGACTCGCGTTGAGGATGGCAAGGGCTAGTGTTAGGACCAAAGCCTGAATCCAAACAGGAGCAAAGAAAACAACGCCGAATTCCATATTTGGAAATTTTCAGCTCAGCATTTCCAACGTGACTGTAAAAAGTATTATTTGCAGCGAAACTTGACGTATGAAATTCTAAGTGGTATACAAGTCGTTTGTCACAAGGAGAGTAAGTACAAGAATGTTGTAAGGTAAATATTCAATAATGCGCCCGCCGCCGGAGCGTAACGGGTAAGTAGGTACAAGTGGTCCGTGAATAGGAATGTGGCAGCAGATAGGATAGCAATGAGGGAGGTACAAATGTGCCGCGGGAAAAGTGACAAGAGTATTCAGAAGCAAATGCGATGGACTGAGAGCGAGATACCAGCTCTCAGATAACATGCGCAGTGCGCACGGGGCGCGCAGCTCGGGCCTTGGTCGGTGTTTCCTGCGGAGCAACAGGAGCCTTGATATGCGGGAGGATGTCCACAGACTCGTTAGACTGAGTAAACACGATCCCGTGATTGCTGTATTTCGGAGACGTGAACGCTTCCTTCGTCGACGGTAAGTTGGGCTGTAGGGGCCCGAGGGCGTAGATTGCTGAGGGTGAAAACTTGAGTTAATAGCAAGCTATATGAGGGAAACGATAACGCACCGGAGGGGTCTTCGCGTCGACGACGGTGCAAGATGATGAAACCTATGAGCAAGACAGCGAGCACGATGAATCCACCAAGACTTCCGGCGACGATGGCAACGGTGCGGTGGTGCGTGCCGCCGGCGGATTCGACGGCGCGCGGAGTTGCAATGACGCCGCCGGAGATGGAAAGCGCTGTGTTATTGGAGACGAGGCGGATGGATAGGGTATGGATCCCCAGCGACAGCTCGGGCGATGAGTAAATGACCGGAGACGAGGCATTGAAAATGAATGTGAGGTCCACGCCGCCATCGAGGTTGTATGACAACGGCGAAAAGTCGAGAGCCTGAGGCGGGACGGGTGAATCAAACTGGACTGTCCCGGTGACCGCTATGGATGTGCCTGCAAAGTCTTATGAGCCACACTTCCGCTAACCAGTTTATTCAGCGCACCTTGAAAATGAAATGTCGCCGTAGCGTTTAGATTCTGCGTTTGGTAAAGACTGCCTGAGGCAATTAGGGTATGGGTCCAAGTTGCCGCCGCCGAGTACTCGATGACGCTGCTATCCGGATCGAACGAGAGGCCGAGTAGCTCTGTCATGAGGAAAAGGACATGAGCAAGGTGCGACTCGAAGAGCAAGGGGGAGAACTTCAACGCGAGCGGGACCCGAGACAAGCTTTTAATGTAGCACCAAACGTCGCACCAACTTGAATTAGAACTGAACGTGCCGAGGAACCCGTCAATTATCTGGGAAGAGTCTTGCCTTCTATGGTTCTATTGTACCGCCAGATGCCGAGGAGAAGGCGAGGAAGACGATTGCTGGTCGCAACGAGAAGCGTAATATACCAGCCATGAGTACGAAGAAGGAAGTCGTTTCACGGGAGACTCGAGAGCTTCAACGGTTGCAAGGAGCTTGCCACTTAGACGCAAGTTTCGAGTTTGGCGTGAATCAATGTCTGACTCGGAGAAATGTAGACGAGGGGCATTTTGTAGACCAAATTTGCTCCTCCTGCGCTATGGATACTCTGAAGATGCAAAATGAGAGCCGGATACATAGACCTGGAGACAATGCAACGTCATTGGGGGAGACTTGAATGACAGACATTCGGACGAGAACTCCGTCGAGAAGAGCTTTGGTTGGTAGGTTACGGGATCTTGGGGGCATATTACAGATACGGGAGTCTTGAGTTCCAGGGCCGGCAGGCTGGCAGGGGCAAAGTTACGTCCACTCCGCGTCCGAGTCGACGAGCTGAGTCCAGAAATAACGCAAAAACGTCAAGGCGTGGCATGATCGCATCATTGATGGACATCACTTCTCTTTGCCGGCGTAAGCCGACTGAAGCTTGACAAATTGAACATCAAAAGCGGCGAGGCTACTACTAGCTATCAAGCGTGGAGAGAGGCAAAGTACTCTGAAGCATATTTAGAGTCCACAAACTCCCTCAATTTCACAATCTTCTCTCCATCAAAATGGAAAGTCAACATATACTCGTTGTTGTATTTCTTGCCCGACTTGGACATTCCGTCCGATTTAAGCTAGATCAAAGATGAGAAAAATTGCGACTGCACAAATGGAATAATCTGACGTGGAACACAACGGCGTCTTTCCCTTGAACTATGTCAATGGGAGGCAGGAACTGAAGAAAGAAAGAGAAAAAAGGTTCAACTTGAATTATAACGGGCGAGTCAAAAGTTAGACCCACCTTCATATATTCGAAAACAGCCTCCCAGGCATGTTTGAAGGACGCCAGGGTCTCCTCCTTGTTGTTGATGACTTTGCCCCAGGGTGGAGGGAAGCTCGCGGGGAGGAATTCACACTTGAAGTCCGGGGACATGAGTTCCGCCATCGCCACGAAGTCGCGAGCGCTTAAGAGCGACACGAAACTATGAGCATTCTGCAGTTGTTTCTCGGCGGTAGTAGACATTCTTTAAAATGCGTGAACCAATGGTGGTTGTAGAGTTGAATATTTGTTGAAAGACGAAGAAAAGTAGTTTGGCCTTTATAGAAATTGTGCAGCCGTGGGGCGTATAGATGAACCGAAACAACATTTGCTAATTGCTACACATCCCAAATTGTGTAAAGAACGGAAAATCGCGACTCAAACATACATAACCAGTGGAACCACAACAGCAAGCCGATGTCGGAGCGCGGATGCATGCCCGAACACTAAGCGGTGGTGATGTGAGTCCGATCGTGATGCGCCAAGCCTTCCGCTTTCCTTGAGCTTCCTTAAGGCGCTCGGCGTGAGCGAGCATCTAAAGAAACGCAGAGCTAGAACATAATTTCTCTGTTGCTCCGGGCGGCTTCAAGCTGAACCCGCCGAAAAGTGGACCACAAAGATAATTGGTCAAGTTTGATTTCGAACTCTCGACCCTTTGTTCATCCTGCTTTTTCAAAAGAGCCGCACAGGAGTCTGCAATTAGCAGTTTGAGCCTTAGAGTGAATTTAACATGAGCCGGTCGTTCGTCGTCTACGAGGATTTGGCGAAGAAAGAAAAATTCAACCACTCATCACGTGAATAGTTCAACTTTCGTAATTGATCCTAACCAAACAATCGCTACGCGACCTGGTCCGTGCACTTCAGCCTCGGTATAAATTCTCCGCCTCATCTTCCGAGCAACTCATACTTACCTTGATGGCACAGGCCCCTTCATCTACCTGGGTCTGTGGGCCGTGGGAACACTCCATAGCACGGCGACCCTGTCCATACAGAGTGCGCCTGCGGCTTGTATGTGCTTAGGTGCATGCACCGTCTCAATATTTTCCTGTCCCACCACGGCCACTCGGCTGGGTGGGCCTTTTTTTTTTAATGAAATTCCGGTCGTCTAACCCTAACCCTATGTACCTGAAATAAATCGCTTTGACCCTCCCGTTTTGGCGATTAGCACGTGTTTGGCTTATCTTGGCTTGAATCAGTCACCTATATTTGTTCGCTAGTTTCTACTTCTACAGCTATTCGTGCCATCATGTTCCATTCTCTAATTGAGCTGATTTCCGTAGTATACCATTCGATTCGTGGCAGAACTTGAAGCGCTCTATCTATGACAATCGGACCCACAGCTTCTCTTTTCTTCTCACCATGTCGAGAGACTACCTGGGCGACTTTCCGCCCGAACTACTTTTGCTCCTTGCCCCTCTGCTCTCGATCCCAGATCTCGATGCCTTCGCTCGCACATGCCACCGTCTTCACCAGATCCTCCAACCTGAACTGGAGGATCGCATCACGCCGGACTGGGGAGAAGATCTGTTATTGTGGGCGTCCGATTCGCGTCCTCAATTTGTAGCCAAATTATTGGCGCCCCCACACTCAATCCCCCCCAGCTCAAGCCACCACCAATGGGCTCGCAAAACACCTCTACATGCGGCTGCCACGGCCGGCAATCTCGAGATAGCGGATCTGCTCCTCGACGCCGGTGCAGACATCACGGCAACGTGGGGCTCCGACGAATATCAGCCGTTACATCTCGCAGTCGAGAAGAATCGCATTGAGATGATGACATTGCTTTTGGATTACGGCGCGCCCATAGACTCGAGCTATGGATACGGCGGGCTCGACATGACCCCGCTTCACTACGCCTGATGGCGTGCAGACATCGAAATGATGGACTTACTACTCCAGCGCGGGGCAAATCCGGAACAACTTGGCCATTTTGGACCTCCTTTGGGATTTGCTGTGCGCAGCTTGAATGTAGAAGGCGTGAAAAGGCTTCTGAATCTCGGCGCCAAAGCAGATATAAGTGTTCCTCTCTTGCTGAACCCCGTAGGCAGGCTTCCTCCTCCCCATACTGCGCCTTTGCTCTACGTCGCAATGCAATTGCCTCATCCAACCGAGGGCCATCACCGGCACTACCCATCGACGAGGAGAATGGATAATTCGCCTCCGAGAGGGTTTCCGCTGAGTTGGCAACAGGAAGAAATCATGGCGCTCTTGTTGGTGCATGGAGCGAGCAAAACAGACACTATGGAGGTAGTCACTGAACACTTGACAGAGTTGGCGGGGGCGGTCAGTATTCGCGAGGAGAAGAGGTACCTCGAGATCGTCGAAGAGATGTTCAAGGAAGCAGAGCGCCAAGTGACGAAGATGCAGACCCAGGGAGATTGAAAGGACAGTGAGTTGAACCATCCATGGCTCGAATGCTGTATGCCGACCAAATCTCCGGACTGCCAGGTAGCTTTCAATGTCTATAGTTTTCTGTTTCAGTCTGGTTCAAACCTCGGTTTTGAATTAGCTGCTCCGTGTGTCAAACGTTCAGCCATGAACGCAAAGAGAGAGAGTTAGCATCAAGTTAGCACACAATGATCGGAATCGCTGCGGCATCTTTTCTGATAATCATCTCCTTGATGCGCGCGGTTATTTGTGTCGAGTCGGCTCGCTCTTCCCCCAACCACACCCTCAAAAATTCAAGCCATGTCTGTTCTGAGTGTCTGGATCTTCCTTCTCAACTTCGCGGTTCTCAGAAACTTCTCAACTGCTTCGGACATTGGAACCGAACACAGATCCCGCCCTCCTACAGTCATTGTAGGTGAAACATCCGTCATTGGCACAACTGGCCCAGGCAGCGTCGAATTTTTCGGAGGTTCATACGAGCTATCTATCTTCTTGCACGAGTTCACCGCTTCGACTCCGTGCGTTGATTCTAGGTCTCCCATTTGCTCAACCTCCTGTTGGGAATCTTCGATTCAAATCCCCCGTTCCTGTCACGAGTCTCAAAGGTCATAAGTTTGACGCGACGAATTGGGGACCGGGGTGCCCTCAGGTTCTAAACGAAGTGCGCTTGCTGCTCATCTGATTTCTCAACGCGTTGCGATGGAATTGTTGCCTCGACACTCAGTTTCCTGGACCCGTATTATCTGAAGACTGCCTTAACCTCAACATCTTTCGTCCAGCCGGTACGCATGCCTCCGCGAAACTGCCCGTTATGGTTTGGATCTACGGCGGTGATTTTCGCAGTGCGTTCACCGATTTCTTCCCCCCCTCTACACGATCATGCTAAATGAAGTCGAATTTCAGTTGGAGCAGCAGCTTCGTACAACGGATCCCTCCTCGTTCAGCATAGCATCAAGCGTGAAACGCCCGTCATCTACGTCAACTTCAATTATCGTCTAGGCTCCTTAGGCTTCCCCACTGGATTCGAAGCTGGCGCCAAAAAGGCTCTGAATTTGGGGTTACGCGATCAGATCGCCGCGCTGGGGTGGATCCAAGAGAATATTCATTACTTTGGTGGGGATAGATCGAAGGTGCGATAGTTCCATGGATTTGCCTGGGTTTCAACGCATGATATTGTGCATAGGTTACGCTATTCGGAGAAAGTGCTGGAGCAATTTCCATCGCAGACCTTTACTTGAATTCCAATCTGGAAAGGTATATTCATGGAGCGGTTAGTCTGTGTCTCTTACTATTCCTTCCACTCTGCTCACTTGTAACCACGGAAAATAGATCTTCGAATCCGGCACGATGGGAAGCAACCGCCTTCTTCTCCCTTCAGACGGACAAACGCTCTGGACATCTTTCCTCTCAATGGTCCCGGCCTGCGCCAATACATCTTCGACACACGACAGCTTCGAATGCCTCCGGAACATTCCTCTGGATGAAATCGTTCAAGCACAGGCTGCTGCTGTAGCCACTAATGTCGTCGGGTGGACACCTGTAATCGATGGACCGGGTGGATTCATCCCTGAGTTGCCCTCCGAGCTCATGGCGAGCGGACATTTCTCGCGGATTCCGTTTATCTCGGGAACTAATCTCGACGAGGGTGGGTTTTTGGCTCCGATTTAAAGATTCGCATACAGCCTTACTTGGACTGACAGGCACACTATTCGTCGACACGTCTGTCACGACCGAAGACGACCTACGACTTTATATCGCCACTCAACTTCCCGGCATTTCCGACCCCGCCCAAATGAACGCCATCGTCGAGAAGATGATACGGCTATACCCCGACGACTCAGACCATCAAAGTCCGTTCGGGACTAACGACACTTTCGGGCTAACCCGCCAGTGGAAACGCGGCGCCGCAATTAGCTGCGACGTCAATTTTGTGGCCTTGAGACGAGGCTGGACGGATACCGCCTCGAAATTCGGGGTCAAGACGTATGCGTATTTGTTCAATGATCCGCAGTTGGATTCGGGGTTTCTTGGGAGTGAGTTTTCTTTGATTGAAGCGAGGGAAGGGCTCTAAGATGTTTTGTAGTTCCACACGCAAGCGAGATAGCATATGTATATGGGGCCCCGATTGCCGACTTTGTGGCTCCTGGGTCGCCGGAGGCGTTTGCGAACTTGAGCCCAGTGATTATGGATTATTGGATTTCGTTCGCGGGGAGTTTGGATCCGAACGATGGCAAGGGGGGAAAGCGTGAGTCGTCTTTGTGGTATTGAATTGATGTTAACACGCACGCAGGCGCACACTGGGAGCCATACAGGTCTTCGAGACAAGTTCTCATGCAACTACATGCGGACAACGTTACGTTGATCCCAGACGACTTTCGCAGAGAGGCGATCAAGTTCATTAACGAAAACGCGGCTTACTTTGGCCATTAAAATAATCCATTCCATTGTGTATGATATTACATCCGTCCAAATACAGCACGTTGCAGCCTCGCCCACATCGAGTTGTTCATCGGGGGCGGAGGTCTCGGAGAAAGAAGAAAAAGAGCTCAGACAGCAAGTCGACGGGGACTACAGCGCTTACTTTTCCGTCCCATCTCCATTCTCAAATGTGAGCGAGACGGAATTGACGCAGTGTCGCTCATCGGCTGCATCAAGAAATGAGGGAAGATAATAAAGAATAAAGGGATGACTTACTGGGAGTGTCAAACTTCTCGCCTTTGAAAACGTGTCCCAAGTGTCCTCCACAAGCCGTGCAGACAATCTCTGTGCGCTCCATGCCCCAGGAGCTGTCGACATGGCGGGTGACTGCACCGGGGATTGCGTCAAAGAAGGCGGGCCATCCGCATCCGCTCTGTACATGAATCGACATAAGCCATTTTTTAGATATACGTATAGTGAAATGAGACGTACGTTGAACTTTGTTGTGCTCTTATACAATGGGGTCGAGCAAGCTGCACAGTTATATACACCTGCTTCAGAGTGCTTGTCGTATTCCCCCGTGCCAGCGCGTTCTGTGCCCTTCTGTCGGATGACGCGGAACTAAGGAACTTCATCAGCCCCTCGAACTCGCTGTGATTCCTGAATTCAAGATCAAGCCCACATACCTGCTCCCGGCTCAAAATTGCCCTCCATTCGTCCTCAGATTTCTCTACTTTGGTTGCCATGGACCGTATGAGATTGAAGTTGGGGGTTCGGTTTCGGTGTAAGGAGGGAAAGATGGAGGTTCCACTTGTTGGTCCTGCGGATTTATAGCGAACAAGATGGTTGACGACAAGCCGCATTCGCAATCGCATCGTCCGTCATCAATTATTCAGCAGCACGTGATTCACGTGATCGTCTTGCACCTTGACCCGCTCTCTCATCCGACGCTTGGAATCTGCTGCGGACGCCCTGCTCTGGCTGTGTTAAAATGTCTCAATTTTGCTGCTGAGCATGAAAATTCGGGTGGCACGGGAAATACAAGATTATCAAAGAGTCAGCGATGTGACCCCGACTGACTCGGTAAACGGCCACTGGCAGGAGTTCGGACTCGGAGATGGCACACTTTGGGCTAGCAAGAAAGTTCTCCGCGAGACTAGGCCTTCTCCTCTTCCCCGCCGCGCTCGTTATTCAAGATGTGCTCAGGTTGTGTCTGGGCCAGCCTGCCATCCCTGTGAAATCATGATATTTCTCGTCGTCTCTAGAGCGAAGCCACTGCAGAGACTTAGAACAACTGGGGGACTTCTCTAGATCCTCTCTCACAACCAGGGATGAATAAGCGGGATGTGCAAGTTCGTGAAGCCCCATGACCACCCTGCAAATATCTATTCTTGGGCGTCCAATCCTGATCAAGTAATATGTGGTACCTGCAACGCATCTTGTGTACACGCACTTGTCCTGGGTTCCGCATCTCCAATTCGAATGGGAAGCCATAGCATCCTTCTTCTTCGTGTCTCGTCTCGTCGATCCTCCAAATAGCCAGTATGCATGGATTCAAACACACTTTCGTCGCTCAGAGAAAAATCGAGACCTTTGTTACTGCTTCATGCTTCTGACGCATGCTCGAACGTTCCTGTACAAATTCTCGCCCTCCAGCTTCAGATCTGATCAGCAAGGTCGCCGTGTCTTCCATCAAACCAACACGAGTTTCTCCAGAAATAGATACCTGAATTCCGAATTACAGTTTTCAGTCCCCTTATTGGGCAGCAAATTCCCTTTTACTGCTTACTCTGTGAGTGCGGCGGACCTTGAAAGGGTTTAACCGACCTTTCATCTACGTGCCATTGTTTTCTGACCTATTTTTGACCTGTTTCAAGAAATAGAACCGCGACTCGAAATCCAATCACTCTCGCGTGCGGCAAGCTTATGGGATTGAAGCGTATTCCATTGGTTTCTGGGTGCAATTCTCGTCTCTCACTGCAGGAACTTTATGTCGAATTTGGTAGGTCCATCGCGGAACCGACGCGTTCCTTAACATATCGCGCACAAGTGTCTCTTTTGACGCAACAAACCACGCATATTAGGATCCGATTTTTCCGCCTCATGATCTTTCAGTCGCAACCGCATTTTCTTCATTGGCCGGCATCCGCATCAGGTAAGTCCAACGTTTAGCCAGTCCACTCGAACTTTCAGGGCATCTTTTTCTAGGAATCCATAAAATTCTCATCTACATAGACCGTTGGTTAAAAGGCGGGAGTCTCGAGGGATTTTGGCAAGAACCATGCAGCTCATTGCCTCAGTCCTGCTTTTCGCCCTCTTGGCACCGCACCCTGCAAGGGCTGCAGTCGTCCGACCGGTCACTAGGCATATCACCCTTGACATCGTCAATGGCCATGTCGCCCCCGATGGTTTTAGCCGCTGTATGCCACTCAGTCATGCTCCGTTCCTAAATTGACGAATCGTTCAATCTACAGCCGCCGTTCTTGCTAATGGAACGTAAGAACTGCTTCCCATTTATGCTTGCTGGAAGCTGATACGTTTACAGTTTCCCTGGGCCCGTCATTACTGCCAACAAGGGAGATACCTTAGTTGTCAAAGTTAATAACAAATTGGTATGACGAATTCTACGATTCCGTGTGGTTGCTTTACCGGCTTGCAGACCGACAACACGATGCGACTCTCGACCTCTATCGTGAGTAGCTTTCATTCGGCCTTTTAAACCAATTTCAATCAAATCCCAATATCACAGGATTTTGACGGAGTTTTCATTGACACTCCGGGAATCTACGACGAGGGGTCTCCGTTTGTCACGTCAGTTGCGAATCCTATTCGATTGAACTTTGCTCATCCTCTGCAGAACTTGCCCTTTCGGCCCAGGAACGTCCTACACCTACAGTAAGTTCTCGACGGCAAAACAAGCTGTATGTGATCTAACCATTGTTTCAACAGCATTGCCTCTGTACGATATTCCCCAGCCCTGAACTGATTCCGCTGACACCATTCCAAGCGGCACTCAAACCGGGACCTTCTGGTATCATAGGTATTCCTTTTCTCTATTTCTCGTTCACACATTTCCTGATTCTTTCGTTTCGCAAAGCCAACTTTCCATGCAGTATGCCGACGGCCTAAGGAGCCCCCTCGTCATCTACGGTCCGTTGTTTTTCTGCGTGTTAGCCCGGCTGACGAGGCATAGACCCCGCGGATCCTCTTGCGCACCTTTACGGTGAATTTTCTATCCAACCGCACAAGCACCTTGACTTAACCGAGTTTTAGATGTCGACAACGAGAACACCGTAAGTCCATTTTTCCCCAACCACCTAATAATAATCTCATTCGGAACACTAGATCCTGACCGTTGCGGACTGGTGGCACAACAGCTCCATTCCTTTGCTTCAGTCTTACCTTAATACTCAAATTATCCCGGTTGCTGACGCGTAAGAATATTAATATTTCTCCCTTCATGAGTCCGATTCTGACCACTTGGTCGACAGTGGCTTGTTCAACGGAGCTGGTCGCTTCAACGGCGGTCCAAAGACCAAATATTCTGTCGTTTCTGTGACCCGGAACACGCGCTACCGTTTCCGCCTCATCAACATGTCCGCGCGCAGCGACTTCATGGTTTCTATCGATAATCGTAAGTGAAATCTGCCTGATTATGCTCTGGTTTCTCATCGCCGATTTTTAGACACTATGACTGTAAGTATTGCTGGTGTAATACACTTTTTATTCCACTGATTTGGGCTTTAGATCATTGAAGCCGACGGTAAGCATCGCATCTGCTCTCTCTGTCCCGAATATGATTTCATTGCGGGAATTTAGGTGTCGCCACAACACCACACACGGTCAATATTTTGGACATGCTCGCTGGCCAGCGCTATTCTGTCGTTGTGCGTAGCAAAGTAATCGTACTTGTTCTACTCTGACTCGTAATCTAGGTCACCGCCAACCAGCCCATCGGCAACTACTGGATCAGTCAGCACCTTTTTCGGTTTGTTCTGACTGTCCCTGATCTCAAAATGTACTAGACACTGTCCTGGGAGGCGGAAACCCCGCACGCAATTTGAATCTCAACGTTACGCTTGGTCGTGGTGTTCTGCACTACGCCGGTGCCCCGAACGCGGAGCCGACAACCCCGATGACGCTTGGCCCGGCAAACCCAATCCCGCTCGTTGAAGGAGACCTCAGGGTAATTGATGACAATTCCTATAACTCATACGTCGGACTCACCGGACGTTCGTTGTAGCCTCTTGTCCCAGAAGTCGTAAGCACCAAGTCCTCTTCTGTATATCGACAATCAACTGAATTCTTCACAAGCCTCCCGCTCCCGACTTCAACTTGACCTTCGTGACCAGCATGACCGCCAACGCAAGCAGCCCCTCGGGATTCAACACCCAATGGAATATCAACAACATCTCATATATTTCTCCTGTGATCCCGACTCTCGTGAAGATCTTGGACGGTGCAAACTCCGCGGCGGATTTCAACAAGACGGAGAATACGTTTGTCTTCCCTGCGAATAAAGTCATTCAAGTGACCTTCCCACCGAGGTGTGTCTCGTTGATCTGAATCCATGCTTCCTCGGTAGTCTGACTATGATTAGCGACGAAGATGAACTTCATCGTACGCTGTGCAATTTTCATTTGAAAAATCAAGTTTTGACCTTTCTTTTTTTCCACTCAGCTTTCCATTTGCACGGGGTGAGTTCACATTTTTGAAAGTTGACGATGCGGCGTACTCAAAACGAATAGAACAACTTCTGGCTCATCAAGTCCAATGCTTCTGAGCCGAACACCGTGAACCCCATTCGCAGAGATGTGCGCCAGGGTATACCTTTGTTTCGTTGGCCCGTTACTCATCCCCTTGCAGGTTGCCGGCGCCGGATCTGGTGGAACTATCGTCCGGTTCACGACCGATAAGCCAGGTGGGTATATCGTGTCAAGCTGAATACATAACTAACTATATCTTGACCAGGCCCTTGGTTCTGTAAGTTTTACTTGTATTTACGGAGTTGAGAAGCTAACAATTTTCGAACCACTCTTTCCATTTAGTCCATTGTCACAGTGAGTAGCTATACCGACTCTCAGAATTTGCGCTGACATCTGCGCATCACAGTTTTCTGGCACTTTAACGTCGGGCTGGCCTCCGTCATTGCCGGTGGACTCGAAGAAACACGCGAGCAGGTGCACCCAGACGATGCTTGGGACGCGCTCTGCCCGGCATACAACGCTCTTCCCGAGGGTGAGAAGAGGTGATTGTGTCGCGGGTTGTGCTCTGAACTGTCTTTTCTCGCTTTGGTACCATTATAAGTTTACGATTGTTCTCTTTTGGCTGAATATGAATACGGTTTCATTTGCGATTAACAATGGACTGAAGAATCTGAGACATTCTTGTTTCGTTGAGACCTGAGCACTATGCAACAGTCTGCTGTCTAGCGAATGCGAATACATTAGCCTTCGAGCCTCACAGCAAGTTCCAGCCAACTGATGCCATATTCAAAAAGGTCAAAGCGATTTATTTCTGATGTACATAGGGTTAGGGTTAGACGACCGGAACATCGTAAAAAAGGCCCACCCAGCCGAGTGGCCGTGGTGGGACAGGAAAATATTGAGACGGTGCATGCACCTAAGCACATACAAGCCGCAGGCGCACTCTGTATGGACAGGGTCGCCGTGCTATGGAGTGATCCCACGGCCCACAGACCCAGGTAGGTGAAGGGGCCTGTGCCATCAAGGTAAGTATGAGTTGCTCGGAAGATGAGGCGGAGAATTTATACCACCAGGCAAGTGCACGGACCAGGTCGCGTAGCGATTGTTTGTTTGGGATCAATTACGAAAGTTGAACCATTCACGTGATGGTTGGTTGAATTTTCTTTCTTCGCTGAATGCTCATAAGCTACGAACGACCGGCCCAATAAAAACTTACTTTTTCACTACTAAACTGATTGTACGCTCCTGCGCCACTTCAAAAAAACAGCATGAACAATGGATCAAGGATCCCAAATTGAACTTTGACATTGCTTGACCAACTGTAATCTACTATAACGATTCAATATTCGACGCGCTGAAGCTTGAAGCCGCACAGAGCAGCAGAGTTAGTGTTCTTTGGCTCCGATGTCCTCCAGATGCTCGCTTGCCCTCAATCTGAAAATCGCCCAAATATCGCTCGGCGCATCACTGTCGGGGCTCACGTCATCACCGCTTCGTGTTCGGGCTGGTACCCGAACTTTGACATCGGCTTGTGGCTGTGATTCAACCAAAAGTTCTGTGTTCAAGTCCACATTTTCCGTTCTTCAGGCGACTGTTGCGCATAATTTGCGATGCGTAGCAAGCGTGCTGACCTCTGGATTTTTCGGCTCACCTACGTTTCGCGGCTTCTCCAATGGTATAAAAACCAAGCAACTTTTCTTCATCCTTCAAGTTCAACTACAGTGCTATTCTCCTCAGCCCTCACTCAGCGCACTTCCAGACATGTCTACCACCCCAGAAAAACAACTCCAGAATGCCCACACTTTTCTCTCGCTCTTGAGCGCCCTCGACTTCGCCGCAATGGCGGAACTCATGTCCCCGGACTTCAAGCACGAGTTCCTCCCCGCGAGCTTGCCTGCACCCCAGGGAAAAACGATCAGAAACAAGGAGGAGACCTTAGTGTTTTTCAAGCATGCCTGGGAGGCTGTCTTCGAATATATCAAGGTGTGTTCAAAGAGTCCAGATTCGCCCGACGCTACTGTTGACAGTTTTCTTTCTTCAGTTCTTGCCTCCCATGGATATAGTTCAAGGGAAAGACGCCGTTGTATTCCACGTCATTTCATCCCTTTTGTGCACTCGAATCTTTGCTCATCTGGGGTCTAGATCAAAGCGGATGGAATGTCTAAATCAGGGAAGAAATACGAGAACGAGTATATGCTCACTTTCCATTTTGATGGAGAGAAGATTGTGAAATTGAGGGAGTTTGCGGACTCCAAATACGCTGCCGAGTATTTTGCCTCCCTCCGCTCTTGATAGACAGGGCACCTGTTTTTTGATGTAAGTCATAGCGACATATATTCAAGGTTTTGTTGAGCTTCGGTCAGTTTACACGCTGGAAATTCAGTTCCGTACCCACATTAGATGGTCCCGCAAAATCAGCAGCTGGCTCATCAAAGCGACTGTTGTGCTGCATGCTGCGGTGACAATCCCTGGTGGAGACTCGAGAGTCATCACGGTTGATTGCTTGGTCTTCAACACTTTAGCCGACTTTCTCTCACCGGACTTTATGCGGTATTACGCCTCGACCATGTCTACGACGGCGAAAAATGAAGCACACTACTATACACAACGATTACGAGTCAGCGAAAAGCAAAGCAAATCAACAATACATGCGACAAACGTCAATTACCAGTTTTCATCTCCCTCATCTAAATTCCTCTGAGCATATTCAATCAATCAATCAATCCTCCTCCTGCGCAAACCTCATCCCCTCCCCCTCCCCCTCCTCCACCACCTCATCTGACACATTCCTCACCAACTCACAATCCGCCGCCAACCTCCGATACACCGACACCGAGCTCCTCTCCCCCTCGTCCGAAATCGCAGGGGCAAGCGCCCAATACAAAGACGGGTCCGGCTTCTCCCCGGGCAGCGCATAGACGATGTTCTTGGTGCATACGACCGCGCGGGAGTCGATGTGGGATGTGAAGTCCTGGATGGCGACTACGATGGGGTTTTCGCGTCGGTAGAATCGGACTTGGGCGTTCGATATGCGGAGGAGGGTGAGCTTTGGGAGGAGCGCGGCAGTGTTTAGAAGTAATGTCTGGGTGTAGCGAGTGGTTAGCGTTGGAAAAGGGAGCCAAGGAAAGAATGAAGACATACAACAGTATTCTCTCCCGGCTCAACATCCTCATGAACATCCTCCGAATTCACGCTCAAATGCAACCTCTCCAAATTCTTCAACTGCAACACCGCATCCCCAACCTCCCTCCGAAAACTCCACATCCCATCCTGATACGCAGGACAATCCAGCTCAACAAGCGACTTGGCATGCTGCCCCAACACCTCCGTGAAAAACTTATCCGCCAGTCCGTCGTGGGGCAACTCCACCCCGTTCAACGGGAACGTCAGCCTCTGAAGCCCGGAATACCCGGCGAGGTACGCTAGGAGGTCGGCGGAAATCGTCCCGGCGGTGAGTTCCCTGAGATGGATCTGCGTGTCGGGATTCGGCCGGAGGAGCGTCGCGCGGAGCATCGTCCATGCGCTGGACCAGGCGTAGTGGCCTGTGAGATGTAACGAACGAAGCCCATGCGCGCGCCCAATGAGCTGGTTGACCTCGACTTTGTGTACAGGGTCCGCAGATTCCCAATGGCTTGTCTCGATCTTCAATTTTCGTAGCTGCGTAATCGGGGCGAGCGCCGACAGGGGACAATAATTATCCATCTTGAGCTGCAGATTCACTAGATGGGGAAGCGTATTCATAGCGTCGCAGACGGCTTCCTTGATCCAGTCGGGATCCGTCGTACGGATAGTCCACCTAGAAACAAAACAAAAATCTCGTTAGTCAAAGCCTGCTTGATTGTATTATTCCAACGCGAGACTGAAATGAAGCACCGTACACAACGGTTCGGATATTCTGCATCGCACATAGAGCCTTGACGAGCAGATGCGGCACCTCCATCGTCACGGGCCACCACTTCGGACTCATCCCTTCGCCCCGCAACATCGCTCTGCTCCCCGGCCGGATGTGGACAGTCCTGCAATGATACGACCACCCGATGTTCCCCGCAGCCAGCCGCGCAAGCATCTCCAGTCCGCATTCTTGGCGAATCTTTTCGCCGCGCAGGACGAAGAGCGTGTAGAAGAGCGGGTCGATTGCGATGTTGAGCTCTCTGCAGACGGCGCGGAGGTTCTTTTGGTCGGCGTTTGGAAGCTGTCATTGGCGGAGAGTATCTGTATGAGGGTGCATTGTGAGGATGTGTGATGTACGAACCCGGCCACCGATCTCTTGGAGAACCTCGATAGCGAGGTGCGGTAACATGGTGGTAGAAGCAAGAGCGTGGGTTGGCCGCCGAGTCACGGTCACGGGCGCTTGACGCGTCTAACGCGCGTCTAATGTACAAGCCTCGCGGGCGCCGGATGCTGTTCAATTCGCAAGCTTCATGGTTAACCTCGTATGAATCGAGACATCGAGATAGCTCTCTGTAGCTGACTAGCACTCGATATCAATATTGACCGAATATTCCTCCTTGGACGATTACAGATCCCCAAATATTTCTGAAATTTCGCCTATACGACAACGAATACTATCTGCTCGCGTTCTGAGTCCCGGGGGAAAAGATCGGTCGAGATGAAAGAGTTGGCGGATTGGAAGTATACTAGTCTGTGCGAGTGTTTCGCAAGTCTTCGGGCTTAATCCGAGAAATTGCTTGAGATCAATCTCTGTAGCTTGAAAACACGATCTGTCGAAGTCGATGGCTTCAATCGAGAGGATATCCCATATCCGAGTCTTCGTCACAACAGAGTGCAAGTTGTTTCCATGATCTAACTCGCAACCTGAGTGAGGTGTGCGTGCAATGCTAAATCAAGCTCACCCGATCTTAGACCATCTTAAGCAGTATCGATGGGGCGAGCGATAGGTGAAAGTTGCCAAAGAAGTCAGTTCTTGGTGTTTCCCTCGGAGTGGAATTTCGGTCGTCTTTGAGATAGAATAAATTAAAAGCGAGTAAGGCGTCGGCTGACGAGAGATGTCATGCCCGATATCACGGCGTCGAGTGTTGTATTATGCATGGAGGAGCCTAAGGCATAAGGTGCGTACGCAGCATGTTCTTGGACCGAGGCGAAGGTTCCGTTCGAGGGACAAAGGAAGAACGGGTGACGGCAAACTGAGTCACCAAATATCGCGGCTGCAAGCTTCAGCTTGACAAAATAGGTTAGGATGCCGTTGTCATTTACGAGGGCGTGGAAAGCGGACCAGACGCATCCAGAACTTCACATCAGCCGATGCTTTGGAGCGGAGTGTGACACTGGGTGAGGTGGCGGAATCATTTGAAGTCTGAATTATTCAAGAGTGAGTTGGCAAAGCGCGATAGAGGGAATATCAGAATTAAGGGATCGAGTCTAAACGAACGACAGAGGGTAGTATCGGAATTAAGGATCGGATTCAGCCTATACACAGAGTAGCGAAGTCATGCGTGGTGGAGGGTCGTTATAATACATGCTGGGTGGGTAAACGGGTAGGCAGAGATATCGATATCTAGAGATCCGCCATGCTGGCAACAAGCGCGTCGAGCTCGGCTTGGGATTCCCGATACTTGGCTTGTGCATCCTTGAAAGAAAGTAAGTGCGAGGCATACACGACGCCAGCTGGCAACAACACGCACCTCGTATTTCTTCTCCCATTGGTCCCGCTCCTGCTCTACACGCTGGACTTGCCGCTCAAAGTGCTCCGCCTTGACGTCGACCTGCCTCAGCCTTAACAAAGTTGGTCAGTCCAATACAAGCGTGGACACGAGGCATGAGCCACGTAGCTGACGAACGACAACGCACTTCTCGACAGTCTCCTTCACGTTCTTCTCCGCCGCGTCAAGCTCGTCCTCCAGCAGCTGAATCTTCCTTGTCAACCCCTCATTCGTCATCTTCGTCGTCTCGCCCGCCTCGCGATCGGCCTTAGAGTCAGCGATCGAATTCTCCGCCTTCGAGAGCTCGCTGTCCATATTATCGAGCTTGACGCTAAGCGACTTAATCTCGTGCTCCTTCTCCAGGAGCAGCTGCTCCAGCTTCTTGTTCTTCGCCTCCGCCTCGTCTGCGCGCGCCAACGCAGCATCCGACTCCGCGCGGAGCTGCGTCATTTTCTGAGGTGCACGATAAGCATGGGTAGCGGAGGAGAACGCGCGCGGCGCGTCGTCGACATACTTCGCGGATTCTGTCGGTGGCCATGGAAGTAAGATGAGAGGATCGATGAACGGGTTGTTTGGCTGCGAGGTCCGCCGTAAATAAGCCGTCCCTTTTTGGGCCTGACACCGCCCACAGCCGAATTTGGAAGGACACCATATTTGGGCACTTTTATTTGCTCCCGCGCATTGATGTGATTCCGAGCAGTCGCAAGCCACTCACGAGGGACAACGTTTCGGATTACAAACATAGTGAATAATTTGTACATGCAAAATTAACCGCACGCAGCCTCAGCCTCTCAAATCAAGCGTGAAGACTCGCAAAATACTCGGTCGTGTACTTCGAATCCGCAAATTCCTTCATCCTGACAATCTTCTCCCCAGAGAACTTGAACGTAAACATATACTCGTTGTCGTATTTCTTCCCGGATTTATGCATTCCGTTCGATTTCACCTATCATGCACCATTTCGTCAAACAAATTGCATGCAGTAATAAAACGAATGATGAAACCGACGTGGAAGACTACTGCGTCTTTCCCTTGAATTGTATCGATCGGTGGAGCGAACTGCAGCAGAAGAACAACCACAAAACACTATCAGCAAGATCTACAGGTCACAAAGCCTCCTACACACCTTAATATACTCAAACCTCTCATTCCAAGCCTCCTTAAAAAACGGCACCGTCTCCGCCTTATTCCTCGTCGCCTTGCCGTCGGGCATAGGCATAGTCGCAGGGTGATATTCAAGGACAAAATCCGGTGAGAGAAGATCCGCCCATGCGTCGAAATCGACTGGGGGGTTACCCAAGAGGTCGAGGAACTTCTGAGCGTTCTGGAGTTGTTTTTCTGCGACGGAAGAGGTAGACATTCTTCGAGAAGAGACGATTCTTTGAGCAATGAGAAGAGACGATGGTGGATTGAAGGAAAGGGCAATTGAATGACGGGATTTTATACTGCTGGGGAGCTAGATCAGCCGGAAAATTCATACACATCGCAAATTATGCATATCCTCAGAATGCCTGCTCGAAGAACGAATCCAGCGACCTTCAACGCCTTGAACCACAACTGTAACCCGATGTCAATTCGGATGCTACCCCGATCACGAAGCGGATATGACAATGACAATGTCAAAGGATGATCGGCGCGAAAATGTCTCGGTTTGCGCTGTAGACTTCCCGTGTTCGTTGCCGATGCGTGCTACCATCCCTGTATATTGATTGCCCTGAAGTGAGCCGATTCTGCGAATATTCGGCTGGAAATATGAGATATTTGACATTCGGCGCACCCTTCTAGCCATCGGGCTGTAGTAATTCCCCTGACGAAGGACTTGGAAACATTCGGAACGTGATAGGAAATTATAATTTAAGTAATATATAAAGTAGGGAGTCAGCGCGCAGGGAGTCAGCGCGCAGGTTGATGCGTAGAAAATATTGAAATGCATATACAGAGCAGTACAGAATAGCATCATCCTCGAGCGTTCCGTTATTCTTCACAATGAAATGGGTGTGCAACTCGAAGTTGAACATTGAACACAGAAATTCAACCATCACGTGAATGGTTCAACTTTCGTAATCTTTGATGCCAACCAAAACAATGGCGAAGGGAGCGTTGGGAAGAAAGCAAAGGCAGGGAACATTGTATCCGCTGCATCTGGGCAGCTTCGAGCCCCCACCCGTAAAATTGTGAGTCATCATGGCAGATACTTGGAAGTTGGCCAACCTCATAGGTTCGATTTAGGACTCTGGAACCTTTCTTCGTCCTGCTTTTTCGAAGCGGAGCAGGGAGCGTACAATTATTCAGGGGTGAAAGAGTGAGTTCATTGTGGTTCGATCTATTGTAGCTTACGAGTATCCAGCGAAGGAAAGAAAATTCAACCAACCATCACGTGAATGGTTCAACTTTCGTAACTGATCTCAACCATTGTGAACCAAACAATCGCTACGCGACCTGGTCCGTGCACTTCAACCGCGGTATAAAATCTCCGCCTCATCTTCTGAACAACTCATACTTACCTTGATGGCACAGGCCCCTTCACCTACCTGGGTCTGTGGGCCGTGGGATCACTCCATAGCACGGCGACCCTGTCCATACAGAGTGCGCCTGCGGCTTGTATGTGCTTAGGTGCATGCACCGTCTCAATATTTTCCTGTCCCACCACGGCCACTCGGCTGGGTGGGCCTTTTTACGATGTTCCGGTCGTCTAACCCTAACCCTATGTACGTGCGAAAATAAACCGCTTTGATGCTCCCGTTTTGGTGGCTTGCACCGGGTTAAATCAGTCACTCGGTGTTCACTCGTCTCTACAGACTCTGATCGGGTCTGTTTCTATAGTATACGAACACATAGCTTCTCTAGTACCCGGGGCCCCCTTCTACTATAATACCCCGCAGGTACGGGGACCGCCGTATCACAGTGTCTGTTGCCTGCCCCCTGCCAAGTTACTCCTCTCCATGTCAAGAGACTATCTGGGCGACTTTGCGACCGAACTAGTTTTGCTCCTTGCCGCTCTGCTTTCGATTCCGGAACTCGATGCCTTAGCTCGCACATGCCACCGTCTTCACCAGATCCTTCAACCCGAACTGGAAGATCGCATGCCGGAGTTGGGCCAAGATGTGCTACTGTGGGCGTCCGATTCCCGCCCTCAATTTGTAGCCAAACTATTGGCGCCGCCTTACTCGGTTCCTCCGAACCCAAGCCGCGACCGCTGGTTTTGCAAAACACCTCTCCATGTGGCTGCCGCGGCCGGCAATCTCGAGACAGCGAGCCTGCTCCTCGATGCCGGTGCAGATATCACCGCAAGGTGGGACACCGACCAATATCAGCCGTTACATCTCGCAGTTGAGAAGAATCGCATCGAGATGATGACGCTGCTCTTGGATCACGGCGCGCCCATAGACTCGAGCTGCGGATCCGGCGGGCTCGACATGACCCCGCTTCACTACGCCTGCTGGCATGCAGATATCGAGATGATGGACTTGCTACTCCAGCGCGGGGCAGATACGGAACGACTTGGCCATTTTGGCCCGCCATTGGGTTTTGCCGTCCGCAGCTTGAATGTCGAGGGCGTGAAAAGGCTGCTTGAGCTCGGCACGAATGCAAATATACGTGTTCCGCTCTTGGTCCCCCCCGCAGGCAGCCTCCTCCGCATACCGCGCCTCTGCTCTACGTCGCATTGAAATTGCCTCAACCAAGCGATGCCCATCTCCGGAACTACCCACAGACGAGGAGAATGGATAATTCGCCTCCGAGAGGGTTTCCGCTGAGTTGGCAACAGGAAGAAATCATGGCGCTCTTGTTGGCGCATGGAGCGAGCACCATCAAGGCCTTGGAGGTAATTATTGAACACCTGCCTGCGTTGGCGGACGCGCTCGGATGTTCCGAGGAGATGTCCCTCGAACTCGTTGAAGCGATGTTTAGGGCAGCAGAGCGCCATGTGTCAAAGATACAGACCTCAGTGAAAGTACAGTGAGTTGAACCAATCCACGACTCCAATGCTATATATGCCGACTCAATTTCTCTGCGAACGTCCAGGTAGCATTCAATGTTTATAGTACCCCACCGTGGCGTTCTCTGGTTCCAAACCCGGCGCATCTGAATGAAATGAACGTCGCTTTGAGCCATGAAGTTGTCCATTTTCTGTTTTCAAAAGCATCAAATTTGCAATTCGAGTAAGCAACACATGGTTAGTCTCAAATCAAGCTTAGAGACTCGCGAAATAATCGACAGTATATTTGGAATCCGCAAACTCTTTCATCCTAGCAATCTTCTCCCCAGTAAAATAGAACGTGAGCATATATTCGTTGCCGTATTTCTTGCCGGATTTATGCATCCCGTCTGATTTGACCTAAAGTCCCAAGTCAGTTGGAATCTGAATGCAACAAACAAATCAAACCGACGTGGAACACTACGACGTCTTTTCCTTGAATCGTGTCGATGGGAGGCGAGAACTGTCGGAGACGAAACCGTTCAACATTCAACATTGGCCTGTGGCAACACAGACAACCGACGTACTTTGATATATTCAAAATTTTCATTCCAACCTCTTTTGAGGAAGGGTATCGTCTCCGCTTTGTTTCGCGGCTTCATATTAATGGTCGAAGGGTAATGCTCGAATATAAAGTCGGGCGAGAGAAGGTCCGCCAAGGCGTCGAAGTCGACTGGGGAGGTGCTCAAGAGATCGAGGAATTTGTGAGCGTTTCGAAGTTGGTTTTGCTCGATTGTGGACATGATGTGGACACCGAGAGAGAATATCTGAGGTCGCTGGGGAAATTCCGGTTGTTTCGGCTTTGAGCTTGGTGAGGATTATATATGGCTGTAGACTCAACGTTTGGTTGATAAGTTGCCGGTACCGCGGTCTCCGATTCGGGAGGATCAGATGGATTAGGCCAGCGCGCCCACGTGTTGAAGTTGGTTGTTCCCCTATTTTTGGTCGCGTTATGTGCATCCACGTGCATTCAGCCAGTTCTTCAAACACTCGAGAGTAGAAATAACAAGTCGCATCAGTTAAATACAAGAAGCATTCAATACATCAAGCCAAAGTTCAGGTATTATCCGACCATCGTTCAACGATCATTGCAACTCCGCAGGGAGAGCATTGTATGCATCGCAGAGATCGTCCCATTCCGCATCAGGCTTCACCTGGGCGCGCGTCTCATCGGGACCTGCCGCCATGACCGAGGCGAGACCGGCGTTCATGTGCCAGAAGACTATAGAAGATCAAAGTGTTCAGCAAAGGCTCAGAGTAAATCGAATCGATACTCACTGTGGCAATGGACTAAGAGAAAATTGTCAGATTCGTCTGCAGAATATCGGAAGAGGAAGTTCCACTCACAGAACCAGGGCCCGGGGCGATCAGTTTTGAATCGGAGAGTGGTACCTCCAGCTCCTGCGCCGGAAACCTACGAACACGATTGATTTCCGCCGTGCAGAATATATATTGAATTGCGTACATCTCGGCGAATGGGGTTCACTTCGTTGACGATATCGGATCCGTTGGACTTGATGACCCAGAAGTTGTTCTACATTGGATTTGTGAGAAACGAAAATTTCGACGAAATAATCTTGCGGCTCACTCCGTGCAAATGGAAGGCTTGGCGTCGAACAGCGTCAATATCAAGGCAGTAAAGTCATAGAGTACACATACGATGCAACTCATCTTCATCACTGCATTTTGTTCAAATCAGCAGGAAGTAGCATTAATGAATTCGAAAAAACGCACCTAGGCGGGAAGGTTATCTGGATAACCTTGTTCGCCGGCAGCACGAAAGTGTTTTCTTTCGTGGCAAAATCATCTTCGCTGTTCGCTCCATCTATTATCTTCACCAATGTCGGAACCAAGGGAGAAACGTATGAGACGTTGTTGATATTCCACTCGGTGTTGAATCCGGAAGGACTGGTGGCGTTCGGCGTCATGCTGGTGAAGAACGAGAGCTCGATATCGGCAGGAGGAGCCTGGAGATTTGCTCGATATATGCTCCGATGAATAGATAGAAGAATGGCTTACAGGAATAGGGACGAGAGGCTATTTTCAGACTGATCAGAATTGTTGGATAAACAGACAAAGTGGAACAGTATACCGAAAGCTCCCACTCATTCAAGAGAATACGGTCAGCTTCGTCGGGGCCAAGAGTCATCGGAGTCGTAGGCTCAGCATCAGGTGCGCCTTCGTAGTGCAGAATTCCGCGTCCAAGTGTGATCTACAGAATTATTTGTCGCCGAAACAAATCCATGGTTAAACAGACTCACGTTCAAGTTAGGATTACGACGGGGAGTTCCACCGCCAAGAACGGTGTCTTGAATTTGGATTGAAAACGATGTTCTGTTCATGAAGAGGAAGACGTACTGATCCAGTAATTGCCAACAGGTTGGTCTCCAGTCACCTGCGGTAACAGTCAGGTTCAGAGATATATTCGAAGCAGACATCTGCACGCACGATGACATCGTATCTTTGCCCGGCGAGGAGGTCGATGGTATTAACCACGTGTGGATTCGTAGCCACACCTAAATGGTGTCAGATGCAGGCACCACCAGGAATGAGGATCTCACCGTCCGCTGCGATGACCTGTGAAGAGAAATTGTGGTCAACCACAAACTACTTCATATTGTAAAGAATCTTACCGTCATGGTGTCTAGGTTCAATAATCAGTATCAATTTTCACCGCTTGAGAAAGAAGAGAAATGGATACTAACGGTTGTCGATGGAGACGGTGAAGTCGCTCCGAGCCGAGGCATTGATGAGGCGCATACGATAGCGTTTGCCGCTTTCGACGGTACTCACGGAGTACGAAACTTCGGGACCGCCGTTGAAACGACCAGCGCCGTTAAACAACGAACTGTCAGAGACATTTGTTAGTGAATTTGCAGACAGAATATAGTTTCAAATTGTGCTTACCCGTCAGCGACACTGAACATTGGATAACCGTGAGTCGTGTTGAGATTCAACGGATGATAAATTCGTACGGAATGATCTGAGTAGCTTGATAAGCTGTTCAAATCTAGGTTAGATATCGAGAAGAGGTATAACAAGAGATTTCGAACATTCAAGCATCGCCAAA
Organism: Favolaschia claudopus; assembly: GCA_037176885.1. Taxonomy (NCBI): domain Eukaryota; kingdom Fungi; phylum Basidiomycota; class Agaricomycetes; order Agaricales; family Mycenaceae; genus Favolaschia; species Favolaschia claudopus. The sequence continues at coordinate 419,433 of JAWWNJ010000063.1, read as the reverse complement.
CTCTTGTTGTGCCACCAGTCGCCTTCCGAAGCATAAGCCGGGTGACTCCTCACAGGTAAGGGTATTGAACGCACTGATGAACCAAATGGTGTTCTCATCGTCCACATCTGTTGTCTTCGTTTAGGAATCCGATATCAAAAGCGAAACAAACAGCTCGACTGACCGTACAAAGCGGCTTGGGGGTCATCCGGGTCTGGTTAACAATCAATGCCGAGATCCAGGTATTCATATGGATGGTGTTTCAACGAACCATAGATGATCAGTGGTCCACGCAATCCATCGGCGTCTAGGCAGCGTAAAAAAATAGGATAAAGCAGAGACACTCAAATAGACTTGCATTGTAGCGACACTGGTGTGGGAATGAGTCTCAACGTAGTTTGAAGAGGAAGTCAACGCTTACGTTGGCTGTGGTACCAGTAGGTGCCGGTCTGCTCTCCACTGAAGAGCGATGAGACATTAGTGACTCCGATGAATTACAACATACAGGGGAAGCTCTGGAGGAAATTTTAGTGAAAGTTGATTACGCAATGGAAATCACGCTTACCGTAGGTGTAGGATGCATTCGGGCCGACGGGGCAGGTCCTACATGCAAATTTTCAATAAGGTTAAAATGCAACAAACCAGCCAACGAACGTGACGAAAGGAGTGCCTTCATTGTACGAATTCGGGGTATCGAAGAAGATTCCATCGAAGTCCTTCCAAGATTTGTTAAGAATTGAACATCAACAGCGAAGTTGCAACTGACGAGAGTGGTTGAACGACGCATGCCCGGGTCGGTCTATGAAACAAAAAAAGAGTATCAGCTCCAGTTGGACAGTGCTAACGGAAAGGGTGATCACTAATTTATTGTTCATCGTAACCCGGAGGGTGTCTCCCTTGTTTGCACGAATCAGAGGGCCGGGGAACCTGGAACCAGTGAAGTAGTGAGCATGTCTGTAAGGTCGACAAGAGAGGATGCACCCACGTTCCGTTGGCCGAGACGGTGCTCCTAGTGAAGCCATCTGGGGCGAGGTCGGCGTTTACAATGTCGAGAGTAACATCGTTGAAAGTCGGAGATCGACGAGTGACTGCAGCAGCTACAAAAAGAGACAAGAATGCAGGGAAAGTCGCCGCTAGAAGCTTCATCTTGGTGCCAGTGAGCCACGGAGGTGAAGTCTATGAAACGAAACAGCGCATTTTATGCTCTCTGGTCCTTCGACAAATCAGCGCTGCGTGGATTGGGTCCAGGAACTCGCGCGAAAAACAGCGGACCCGTAACAGTGGATGGCGGAGCCGAAGCCAATGATATTCGCACCTTTCGGCGGCGCAACAGTCATGATGGTGCGTAAAACGAGTGAGCGGTAGTGTTCCATGCGCGAGTGGTCAACGTCGGAACTTGTAAATCCAACTCCTAGGACTTGGAATAAATGAGGCGTGGAAAAAATCGCGGAAATCACGACCGCAAACCAATGGGAAATTAGAAGATTGTAAATGCGCATCATTTACATTTTGTGAGAAGGTAAGAAGATGAGGCTTAAAACTTGCTAGATGCCACGCCGCCACGGACATCTGCTGCAGAAACAGGCTCGTACGTTAGAGTACCTGTGTTTTGGTTTTGTCGTTATGCAGGGAGGCCATCGATATCTGGCAAAGTGGATTCAGGCGTGAGGTACTGCGAGGGGTAAAGATCTCACCAATACGAGGTCACGAATAAGGGATTAGTATTCCCACAGAATTCCTCTCGCAGCAGAGAATAAAGACTGAATTTTGCCTCTTTGGATGATTTTCAGAGAAAAGAAACGCCAAGGAGGTTCTCATCTGTTATGTTGGAGCTTGTCAGTGCCTAGGAGGAGACCAATGTGAGATTGGCGTTCATTCACCAGTCCGGCGAAGATACTGTACATCATTCTCGGTCCCGGGCGGACGATGTTAATTGGAATTTGCTCTCTCCGCTGCGCAGTGCGAAACATGTACTGTGGGAAGCCTTGAAGTCAGCGTACCATTGCGTCGTTTCATTCCAAGTAGAAAGCGGACACTAACCCAATTCCGCGGGATGCAGCAAGTGACCCCAGAGAGACCATTCATCATACGGACGCAGATCTGGCATTGCACAGAAACAAGAAAATCGGAAAACGGAATCACGCCGAGTATAGAAGTGCCGATGAACATCTAATAAAGATTCAAGAGTGCCGGAAATGGCCTGCAGAAGACAGTGATTATTTTGCGGATCGCGAGCCTGTATTCACAGATATTTGTGTGGTCGTTGTGTTCAGGTTGCGATTTCGTGACGTGACATTGATGTGACGCTTTTCACTTGCTCTTTCCTCTCATCTCAAGATTTTCAACGTTCGCTGTCGGGCGACCCCGTCATACTCGAGATAACTGGCTAGAATAATGAGGCAATGGAAGGTATGCCTCCCTACTAAATGGACTGCAAATGTCTTGTTTCTCCACGCCTGGTCTAAAATTCAAGTTTCCAGCGTCAAAGATCGGGAGGGCGGCGCGCTGTTTGTCTCCCGACCTAGCTCCAAGGCCGACCAAAAATGACCACAGCACACGCTATTACAGCGGCGATCAGCTATAATACTTTTTCCCTGAGACGCCGAATATCTTTAAATTTGGACCTTGATTCCCACCGGCGCCCACCATCTACTGGCAGTATCGGTTTTGCGATCTTCAAATCTATAATCACAGTCAGTAAGTGGCCCAACACGTCTGTAACATCGTTTTCGATCAATCCAACAAATTAGTATGTCCGAATCACTGGAGTCCGGAGGGAAAGACGCCGTTTTCGCCCTCATCATTGGCATTAACGATGTAATCCTTCTTATTCCGTGTGCAAAGCTTCGTGGCTCATGGCGATGCTCTAGTATATTGCGAAAGATGATCTCCCGCCTCTCCGTGGAGCCGTCAACGACGCCAAAGCTTTCCAGCGTTATCTCGAGGAAAATCTGCATGTACAATCAAACAACATCCGTTTCATCGAAAACGAGAACGCGACTCGTGCAGCCATCTTGTCCGGCTTTACATCCCACTTCTTGGAAAACGAGAATATTCCAGACAATGGCGGCGCGACAATGATCTTTTATTATGCAGGTCACGGCAGCCGAATAGATGCCCCGGGCAATGCCATTGGCCAGGTCGAGGCGATCTGCCCTGTAGATGAGCGAACAGTCGACAACCAGGGCAAGTACATCCACGCGATCCCCGACTACGTTTTGGGATGGCTACTGCGAGAGCTTTCTCAGAAGAAAGGAAATAATCTCGTGCGTAGCGAAAAGCATAACCCGTATTCTGTGTCTTACGCGGCTGTAGACCGTCATATTGGATTCGTGCCATTCAGGTCAGTCGTTTACCTTGACTGCAATCTGCTGCCTTCTGACCCTCAATTCAGGTGGTATGGGACGCGACGTTGGCAGGGCCCGCGCTGCACAATCAAGCTCACTTCCTCTACCCGAAGATCTCGACAGCCACCTCTGGGAAGGCAAAACCGACACCGTCATCAACCACCGCCTGTGGTCGCCCTCCACAACTTCACATATCCTCCTGGCAGCCTGTCGCCAAGATGAAACCGCACGAGAGTTCAGATACCCACACGGTCACAGCGGGCGTTTCACTACTACCCTTCTCTCCGTCTTGCACTGGGCGCCCTCCAGCATCACATATGAAGAGCTCATGAATCGCATGCCGGCGTGGTCTGGGCAGACCCCACATTGCCACTGCGCGGACAACAATCTCAAGCGGCTTATATTCAATGGCAACTACCCTAAAGACGGTCGCCGCTCTGTCCCGCTCGAACCTTGCGATCCTCGACTTACTAGCAGCGATCATTCATTCCGGGTACAGATGGGGACCATGGACGGCGTCGTACCAGGGACCAAATTCTCTGCCTCCTCACAGGGCAGATTTCTATGCAATTTCTTCGCGCAATCTGTGCTGGTCGGCCATAGCTTCCTCATCTGTAAGACCATTCCCGCTGTCGGCATCGCTCGCTGGTCCCGCGCCGTCGTGACTGATTGGATGAACAATGCGATGGTTCTGCGGCTGTACATCCCCGACGATTTCCCGTACAAGGAATCACTCTTCCCGTCATCAACATCCGTTTCCGTTTCCCAGCCTCCCAAGTTCGTGCAGGCTCAGACACGAGAAGACGCTCAGATTGCCCTGCGCATCGATGCAGATGAAGGCATAGAGTATATAGTCGTCGAATCACTCACTCCGACGCTCCTCCAAATTCAGCGTCAGACGCGCTTTCGTCTCATCAATGGCACCAACGCATACCTCAGCGACGCCATTGACGGTGTCGCTCACTTCAATTACTTCCTCGAGCGCGCCAACCACGCAGATCGTATCCACGGCATCACGCTCGAGATGCACCGCCTGAAAGGCGAATATCCTCTGCGCGTGCCCGATACCAGCGGAGTCGCAGACGGGAACATGGTTATCGATGGTGCGGCACGATTCTCATCTATAGACGGGGCCAAGTACGGGTTTACGATTCGTAATTTGTCTGAAGAAGAGCTCTTCCCGTATCTCTTCTATTTCGACCCCGAAACGTTCACCATCCAGGTCAGTCTCTCGCTCTCTCTCCAACCGTCACGTCGCGATACTCACCTTTCTCCCTGCCACCCACGTAGAAATGGTACGCCCCCGACGGCAGACGCGTCCGCCCTCCCCTCTTACCCGGAGAGACAGTCACAATCGGCATGGGCGGCGAGCCCGCTCTTGAATTCACGCTTGATCCCGGGCAACCCTCCAGCGCTGGGTTTCTGAAGCTCTTCGTGACGCAGGAGTACGTCGATCTCGATTGGATCGTCCAAGACCTTTCCCCCTTCGATCTGGAATATCGGGGAACGGGAAGAGAGACGACGGAGAATGAGAGGTTCGACAAGATGTCGACCTGGGACGCGTTGACGGTCGCTCTTACCATGACGGCGGCTCCCACTCCCTCGACATGACTTCGGGTGTGGAGTTCATTCAGAGCATGGATTCTTCGCATGGAAACACAAACGTACTGAGAGCCGACAAATTCATACAAGATAGTATAGTCCGCATCTGTGAAAGTGGCCTGTTCGAAGTCTATGATTATCGCTATGGCGCATTCCCCTTCTCTTCCTCTTCCTCTGCTTCGCTGCCCTCTGCGCTGTCCGGTAAAGGCGACCTAGTACCGTCGCTCTCCCCAGCGTCTTCATCATCATCATCAAATTCCTCGTCGTCTTCGTCCTCGCCCTCCTCTTCCAGTGACTCTTTCAGCTGCGACAGTCGTCGTATGTTAGTGGCGGAATTTACGGAAACCATACGGAAAGACACGCACCATTTCCAACAGCTCGTGGCACTCGTTGAGATGCGCCATGACGATGCCTTGGCCTTCGGGTATGGACCCGTCGGAGCCGACAAATTTGCCATCCTTGCGCATTGAGTCGATTTGGAAAAGCGCCAGTTGATACTATGAAGTGGGGGGTCAGCCTCAGTGAATTAGTAGCTTGGCTAGAGCAAGCAGACGTACAGGGTAGAGGTCGCGTGCGCTGAATGTCCCGCCGTACTTCAGTACCTCATTTAAACACTTCTTCACCGTCGAGAGTTTGTTAGCCTTCATTGGGGGTTGTCAGTACAGGACAAGGGGGATGCACAGAGACGCACGATAGGCATGAGCTCCTCCGAGACCGGCTCACTCGCGGAGAGCAGTCTGTAAATGAGACCATAGCACCGCCGGAGGAGGTACAGGAGGATCTATAGACCGTCAATAAGGCTCGCGGTCTGCGACGAACAGAAAACAAAGACGCACATATTGCCCAGCCGGCCGTCCGCCCTCCGCATCGAGGAACTTTCCATCAACGCGTAACTTGTCAATCTCCTGCAAGGCAGAGGAATAATTCCATAGATCCGTCTCCCTCAGCGTCCACCGATGAGTGAGCACGAGACTTTCAAGCTCCGTGCGGATCCCAGAGAGACGCTCGTGAATCGGCTTCAGCGTGTCCGGCACATTCTTCGAATCCTCGTGCGCTTTGATCTCCTGCGCGATATCGAAGCACTCTTCGAGCAATGAGGAGCAAATGGCTTGAGAGGCGGGCACGATGCCCCCGGGACCGAGGAACTTGCCGTCCACGCGCTTCGAGTCGATCTTGCGCAATTCCTCCTGGAGAGGTTTGAGCTCTGCTTTATGTGACCCGTCTTTGGCGGCTAGAGCGACGAGCTGCCGTCGAATGGTAACGAGCCGTTGGTGGATAGGGATGAGTTCTACAGAGAGGACCGAGAGGTTCTCCTCCAGAGATTGAACGATGGCATCTAGCGGGAGGAGCGTTATTTAGTCAGTAGGTGAGGGCGAGAAGACCGTAGACGGACCGCATTCGTTCAGCTGACGTTCGAGCAGCTTTGTCACCGCATTCGACTGCTTCCCTTCGTGCTGCACAATTTGTCGTAGGTCACCAATCCGCCGTCGGAAAGGCGCGAGATCCGACTCGTTGTAAACCGCGGATTCGTCTATGTGCCGCAATATTTGCTTTGTATTCAGTGTCAGCTGGATGAACAGGACGTAACATGGGTCGGATACGCACCCGCATGGAGGCTATTTGGGAATAAATCGCGGGGATATCGCGTGTTTTGCCAATGGTGAGGTAGAACAACGACAGCAAGCTGAAGACATCGGCAAGGGTGGTGTCAAGTCGGTTGTTATAAGTCGTATTGTCGTCGCGGACGTCGTTCAGTTTCGTAACTGTATGTAGAGCATAAGAATAAGGAATAGCAGGCGGGACTAGATAGACGCACCTTGTTTCACGACGGCCTGATAAAGTGAATTCACATCGGAGGCTTTGATATATTCGCCTCGATCCCTCTTCAGCACGGTGAGTCGATTACGGATGCTGCGAAGGGTGTCAGTGCAGCTCTTTCCGAGACACAGGACGCACAAATCCCGGCAGAAAAGAACGAAACGAGACGAGCTGTAGGATGATTCCTGATTGAATATCCCATCGTTCTCGAGGTGAACGACACGCAATTCACCTGCATCACTTCACAAGATACAGAGCCTTAGCTCGTAGCGTACGAGGAAAACGATAACCCCTCCTCCGGGGAATTGGTGCGTCCTGCACGAAAAAAACGAGAATACAAACTTGATAACGGCCTCCAAAATAGGGAGTTCTGACACAAAGTAATCAAGCGTAATCCAGCCATTGAACCAACTTGCTTACCTTCCTGGGGCACCGGGGCCGTCATAGCGGAGCCAGGTGGAAGTAAGGATAAAGAGGACGATGGTCCTCAGTGTATGGGTCTAAGCGAAGGCTAGTGCGTCACACCGTGTCACACATTTGATTTCGAAGGAAGTTCTCAGAGACTCTCCAGAAATACAAGAGATATGATAGGATGGAGCTCGAATAATGAAGTCTATAGTAAATACAACGACTGAATATACATGAATCTAAGGCTGGATACAGTGAGGAAGAAACGACTATACAAGTATGCAAACGAAAGCTCGAGCTTTGAGAATCTAGACAGGTAGAGTCCGAGTAGAGTCATAGAAAGAGCATCGGAAGAGTCCAAATATCAGGTCGCAGTCGCAGTCATCGTCAGCACCACCGTCAACGCGTCCCACGTAGCCAACCGGTTGAACGTCTCCTTGCCCGCCTTCAGTCTCCCAGTGCCCTTGAAGTCCGCTTTGAACGGCTCGGTGGTCTGCTTGATCCACCTCAGATCCACATACTCCCGCGTCACGAAGAGCTTGATGAATCCAGAACTCGTCACCTGCCCATCCTCCATCGTGAACTCAAACGCACGCTCGCCGCCCATGCCTACCGCCACGAAATCGTTCGTCTTCAAAGGCGCCGCGTGGCGGCCTTCTGGGGAGTACCATTCCTGGGCGAACGGTGAGCATGAAGAAGACAATACAGGAATCCGCGCGGGCAAGAAACAAACGCTGCGTACCTGAATCGTGAACGTCTCCGGATCGAAGTAAAATAGATACGCATAGAGGTCCTCCGGGAACTTGCTGCAAATTTTGAAGCCGTATATCGCGTTCGCGTCGGACGCAAAACGCGCCACGTCACCCTGCACCAAATTCCCCCTATCGTCCGGCTCGCGGTGCGGGAAATCGCCCTTCAGACGGTGCATCTCGAGTGTAACGCCCTTGACAGGATCTTCCGTGTTGACGCGGTCGAGGAAGTAGTTGAAATGCGCGACACCGTCGATGGCGTCGAGGAGGTGCGAAGGGTTTGCCGTCATCGGGAAGCTGACTTTATCAAGAGCCTTCCTCATGGTCGGCTTCAGCGGCTCCACGACGACCTCGCGCGACCTCGGGTCGACGCTCAGCGCAATATGTGCGTCCCCAAGCGAGGATGCTTGCACGAATCTAGGCGTCACCGTGCGTGCGGGCGAAAACAAAGCATCGGTGTGGGGGAAATCGGCAGGGGTGTAGACGTGGAGGATCATCGAGTCATTCTTCCAGTCAGATACTTCCGCCCGCGACAGTGTCGGGATGTCTATGAAGGGTCTGTCCTTCTGCCGCAGGATACTGTGCTGAGCCAACACGGTGTGCGCAACCATAACACATAAGAGGTTGCCGTGCATGTCATACGCCAAGAACTCAGTCTCGGTGACAACACCAGCGACTGTGCCCATGTCTACCTTGAATAGCGATGAGATATCCTCGGCACCAGCGTCGAGAGTGGGCTGCACACTGCCTGGCTGTGGTGGTCCTTTGGCCTTGAGAGTCGTCGGGCTGGTAGCTTCAGGGTCGTAGGGAACCAGCGGTACAGACCGCCTCCCCGCCTTCGGGTAATTCCCATTAAAAACCAGCCGCTGAATCCGATCCCCACCGCAGTGTGGCTTCTGATCAGACCACCTCGGCACCCGATCTATGAGCTCCTGATACGTGATATGCCCCAACGGAGCCCACCGCAAATTCTCCAGCAAATGCTTCGTGAACCGTCCCCCAGGTTTCTTCTCGCCGTACGTGTCACCAAGTTCACGCGCAGTCTCGTCCGCTTGACATGCCGCTAGCAGGACATGCGAGGTCGCACCAGGTTCCCACATCCGGTACGGCTTTCTCAAGGACTGTCCTTTCCACAGGTGGCTATCGAGTTCCGCTGGGATCTTAGAGGAGTCGGTCTCTGCAGCTCGGCTCTTTCCCTCGCCGCGACGTGCGATGCCGCCTGAAGAGAAATCAGAGCACATAGAGATGTAGAAGCTGCATGCATACCTGAATGGCAGGAGTCGAGAATGACCGTCTGTATCGAAAATGAATCTCCAGAAACGACAACGACCACGAAAGCGGGACGTACAATATTAGAACCCTTCTTCTGAGACAGCTCCTGCAGCAGCCACCCGAGAACATAGTCAGGTATGCTGTGAATATGATGCCCTGCAGCGTCTTGCGTTCGCTCGTCAACAGGACATATCGTCTCCACCTTCATATCCCGCGCCATCATGTTACGAGTCGTCGCAGCGCGGCTTCCATGACCCGCAAAGTAAAAGATCATCGTCGTTTCCCCGCCATCAGGAATGCGCGAGTTCTCAATGAAGTGGGTTCGGAAGCCCGACATGATGTTCGAGCGCGTCGCTTCCCTGTTCTCGATGGAGAGGATGTTGTCGACTGGCACGTGGAGGACTTCTTCCAAATATTTTCGGAATTCCTTTGCGTCGTTCACAGCGCCGTCCAGAGGCTTGAGCTCATCGCTCTTGATGTACTGTATCCAACGTTGAGCCAGTGAGTACCGATGACCAGAGGTGTAGGACGTACATCATTGATGCCGATGATGAGTGCAAAGACTGTGTCTTTCCCGGTCAGAATTGCCTCGGATGGTGGAGCGAGCACGACTGTGTTGGTGACAACTAACGGAACGACCGCCATCAGTGGCTGCATTTCGACATCCTCAGTCGGAGCTCCAGACTGTTGTACCACTCTTTTATGCCAGTTAGCAGTGAATAAGAAAAGGCATGTATGTAGAGACTAACGGGATATCCACCACCAACGGCGACATTTCGATGTCCACAGAAATGACTACAGGTTCTTCCGTTGTCCTGTTTTATCACAGATGAGAGTTGCCCAGCAAGACATGGAGAAACTCAACGAAGGGTCCGCCGGCAGTAAAATTTCCTCAGATATAGTATTGGTAGGTGTCTCTACCTTGGGAGGCTTTTCCGTCGTCCTGATTGACGGAAAGGTGAGCAATGAGCAATCAAATAATCAAGTGGCTTACTGGTCTTTATTCGTTTTCGTGGGCGCCTTTTCATTGTCCTGTAAACACGGACAGCAGCGGGAGAGAAAAGACCCCATTTATCCGTTTACGTCTACGTCGTTCTTCGATGTCGGGAGTAATGAGCTCGTAGGTCATTGCACAGTGTTAAATATGGCCCTGCGGGTAGCATGCGTCAACGCTGCAGTTTGCATGCCTTGCCTCAGTAAATCGTTCAGGCTGTCAAAGCTGTTGACCGCGACTTATGCGCATTGTTTGCATACGACTATCGCTACAAATGGGCGCTAGAATCCGGCCGGCAATGCCACAGCATCAAGTCCACGTATTCCTGGAAGGCTGAAGCAAACGTCCGGCTGCCTCAGCCTTGACTCGGACTTCATGGTGCATGCACATCGCTAACTTACAACCACCGAACGACGACGCAGAGTTCTGGGAAAAGAGCAAGGCTTTGTCCGGCTGGCCGTTTTGCATACTGAAAGACGATAGAAACATTGATATAGAGCCGCCGAAGCCCGATGCAGCATGAAATCTGAAGTGGTGGAAGTTGGAAGGAGGGGAGTCACGCGTGACCAATAGCGTGACGGCGCCTGTCGCATCGGGTCCGCGTTACCCACCGGGGCCACCTCGTTTGCACCACGAGCCCCCGCACTGGCGAGCACCATAGGTGTTGCAGTGCCTGTTGAAGAGACTGATTTCTTACCTCGTTTTCCGCTCATTTCTGAAATCATTGCGTCGCGGGAGAGGCTTCATAAGTTCATACCTCACAGCACTGCACATGAATGATCTAATTTCTTTCAAGCTGTACAACACACGCGTGTCCCGCTGCCTGGAGCCCTGCTCCCATTGGTATTCACGGGATAATTTCTGAGCGTTTCAATGACATTTGAGTGAAGGAATGAATGCAAGCAACCAAATAAACGAGCAGCATCCACTCAAGCCAGTCCAACCCAATTCCGACAACCGACAAGCAAGTATGAATTATTATTTTTAACCGAAGGAATGCGTTTTGTGCTGAAAGCAAGCAACCAAGGAAAAGTACCATCTACTCCACCCAATCCAACCCAATCCCGACAAGTAAGTACCGGGTAAGTATTCACGATTAAACCAGATTACCTCTCACTCTCATACATTCACAGCCATATCCTGGGCATTAACAGGAAACTGCGTCTGCTGTGGCGGTGGCGTCATGCACTCAATAATAGGCACCTCATCCGCATGTTTTTCGTCGAATGTTGCCGTCGATGTCGACGAATCCATCCGCTGAGGCTGCCCGGGAAGCGTCAACTTGGCCATGGACGCCGGTTTCTCGATAACGGTGCTCTCCGTCAAGGCCGCAATCTGAGCCTGTCTCTGACGGCGCTTCTCTGCTCTGGGGTTCAGAACCAACGCGCAGACGAGTACGGTGAGTTCCAGAACCTGTATTCGAGATCCAGTTAGCTGCCATAAGATTGTGCAAAGGAACGCAAGTACGAACCACGATGATGTCGGAAAAACACGGTTTTGCTTGTAACGGATTGAACTGGATTACGGCCTTGTGGAGCCTTGAGACGTCTTGCAACCGGTTGGCGGGGTGGATTATAAGCCGCTTCAAGTTGTTCAAATCCTTTGTAACTCGCCTAGGTAAGACCTAGCACAATATGAAGCTCCAAGCATGCTACATCCTGAGATCATACTTACCTTCCCTGAATTCCGAGCCATTCACACTCCTCGTTTGCAGGTCCCAGTCGCGCAAAAGTACTCCAAGCTCAACCAGAACCGACCCTCAAGCATTACGGCACGATGACGACAACGCCACAAAGGTGCTGCGGAGCTCCAAACACAACCACCACCCTTCTCTCCCTACTACGATGTCCATTCTCGCCAGCCCAAGTCATCTTCACCCACAAGACTCCCCTCGTCGTCGACTCGGCCACTTTCTGCTCCATCTTAGCCAACTTATTCCCTCCGAGTCTCAATACCTAGATCTCAAGAATCCTCCAGTGCGTCGGGGGCGATGACTCAATGCAATGAAGACAATGGCGGATCGAATGTGCGGTGTTGAGCCCAACAGAGAAACAGGCTGTAGAGAAGGTTGTCTTAGGACCTGAGGTAAGTGAAGTCGAACAGTGTTTCCTTCATCTTGCGTTTTCGCGTGTCATATCGACGCATTTTTAAAAATCAAGATGCATCTGGTGAGCGACTTAGACATGTAGTGTTCCTCTTTCTTACTTGCGATAGGTGTAGCATTCCAGCATGTAAATGTGGTAAGTTGCTCGAGCGTCATTTTAGAACCTCCCGCTCACCTGTTGTCTCGCAGTGGTGTTGTCATCGAGCAACTGAATTTGCCGAGGGACGGTACGGTATGGTAAATAATATATCATTGTCTCGATTTCGTAGAGGTTATATAAATGTTCGTTCAAACCATTGTTCTTGTTGTGAGTACCAGGCAAATATGTGCCCAAGGGTAGTGATATCGGGCGGGGGGAGGTGGATTGCGACCTTGCAGCGGCTTGAAATACCGTAATCCGTTGGAGTGGATTAGAAGCCGCCGCGTGGATTGGGAGACTCCATAATCCCAAAACTATGCGTCATAAGCCACGCTCCGCTTACGACCTTGTAGTGGCTTGGGACCCAGCCCAAGCCACCACAAGCAAAACCAGATTTTTCCGACAGAGCGTGTAAGTTATCCCCGAGACGACGTCGAACTGGCCCTGGAAAATAAGCGACAAATCCATGCATATACCTATCAACGACTCGTAAGCTTCTCTCTTCCCGAAACAATATAAAATTCAACTCACCTCCCAAAACATCCAACCAAAGCAGCGTCATCGAAAGCCCAATAACCTCCCTCCGGCGCCAAATCTCAATAAACTGTGGGATCAAACCCACACCAATCATAACGCTACTAAAAATCCCAAAGAACTGCGTCGCATCGTACGCCGCCTCGTTGCCTGCGTTGAATGCAGGCCGCAAGGAGAATATCAGCATTACTTCGATGGCGGCGAAGACGAGGAAGACGACGAGCGCCATAAAAGCGGACACCTTCCATGTGCGGCGCGCCCCGTAATGTTGGCACTGACAGATTAAAGCGTATAGGGAGGAATCAATGGACAGAGACGAAAACATGACAAACCTGACACCACGATATCAAACAAAGCATCCCGAAAAAATGCGGCTCGAGTATAAGAGGGACGGGGAGCTCTTCGAGTATGGTATACGCCGCGAGAAACGGCCATGAGAACGCCCACAGGAGCCTATGTATAGTACAGTAAGTCGGTCGCGATGGGAAGGAAGGGAAAACAATAAGATAAAAGACGCACATGAGCGCAGGCGAAAGCCCCTCTGTCGATTTTTCCCTCCAGCTTTTCCAGATTTGCGGGACAATGAGGACTATCCAGCATATCGTTCCTATTCACGAGGTCAGCTTGCCAGTTTGATCTCGCAACGCGACAAGGAATGGAGAGGGAAAGTGAGACAAGATAGACACACCTATCGTCCCGAATACATCTCCTAAAACGGGATTGAAAGGCATGGTCGGTTTGGCGCTTGCAATTGGTAAAGAAAAATAAGACAAAGATTAAGCCGAAGGCGAAGACTAAGTGAGAAACGGGTGCGGTGACGGAGGATGAGAGTGAAGGAGACAGGGGTCATTGGCCCAGATTTTATAGAACGTTCAGGGTTGAGACATTATTCACCGAGTTTGCCGAAGACCAGAGAGACATGGCGGAATCAAACTCATTTTCTAAGCGTTCGGCGTGCTCGGGTCTTGAAAATGTGAAGTTCAAGAGGACAAAAATTCGAATGAGGACCCACCAACCTCGTTTCGTACATCTTTGTTGCCTTTTTCCGTTTGCTACTCAGGTCCGATATGTACTTGATATGGCATCGCGGGAGAGGCTTCCCCGCCTTACACGACGAATGAATGATCTGATTTGGCAGACTGTACAGTTGAGGAGTTTCGTGCACATGAATGGGATGAGAGAAATTCCACATAATTATCGCCACAACAACAGCTTGAGTACACCCAATCTTCTGCGTCCATCAGCGTCCCTTCTCCTCCGTTGCCCAATGACACAGCTATTTACACCGATTCTTTCTGCCCATTTCCAAGCCTGGCATCTCCGGTCGCACACGCTCGTGCACTTATGTACTCCCCGCACCAAAGCACCCAAATCCACGCTCCCCCCGCCTCGCCTCGCCTACCCTTCCAACAACGCCTGCGCCGCCTTCCTCGCATTCGCCCTCACCCCCTCCAACTCCAACTCCAGCGTCCGTATCTTCGCATACGCCTCCCTCAACTCGCCCGTCAGACGTGCGTTCTCCTCCGCTAGCGCGCCGCCGTCATTGGCGGATTGCGCTTGCGGGGGAGGCGGTTGTGAGTACGAAGAGTACGAGGAGGAGGAAGGGGGTGTGGGTTGCGCGGGTGAGGGAGTAGAGTATGACTGTACGAAGAAGGGATCGAATTAGTGAGATGTAAGCAGGAGCGAGGAAGGAACGGCACATACATCAACACTCGCCTGCCTCGCACTCATCGGCTCCGGCGCAGCCGCACTGTACGTCCTCGTCGGCGCGGGAATATCCACCTTCGCCTCCACCTTAATCTGCGCCGCCGCTGGCGCCGGTGTTGGGGTAGAGCTGGCAAACGACTGGGCAGGTGCGCTCTTCCCCGTAAAGCTCACTCCGTCTTGCAGATTCACTAAACGCAGATGCGCGGCTTTCCCAGAGAAGAATTCAGCGGCGCTGAGACTTGGTTCGGATGAGGGGGCAGGGGGGAAGATGTCGGATTGGAAGGAGTCGGCCTGCAAAGTGTGTTTTTTAGCATTGATTGAAAGAAATAAGGAAAGAGATGCAGAAAGTGCACACACCTTCCTCGGCACGATGAACGCGATGGGCTCGATACTCGACCCAGCAACCTTGTACGCACGGGCGATCTCACAATCGCTGACGTTGAGCGCGCGACGGGGGAGGAAACACATCCCGCGCTGGGGATCGGAGGATTTGTGTTCCGAAAGCGCGTGAAGCGCGTCCGACTCGTACTCGTAGTACCGAATATTACCATCTCTGCATTCCATCCGTCAGAAAAAGATCACGAAGAGAAATAACAACACGCACCCCTTGCCCGCCAAAAACAAGATATTGTTATCCGACCAAAACGGCATCACCACACCCGCACTCTGGTCGAGCACAATAGTCTTGATATTCCCCAACGCGCCCGTCTCCCACACGCCCACCTGCCGATCGCTCATCTTGCTGAACCCGGTCGTGGCGATGCGGTCGTGCTCGCCCATCCAGACGACGCGAGAGCCCTTGATGCCGCCGTGGCCGTCTGCGGTGCGGACGGCGTCAGAGCCGGCGCGGGGGTCGAAGAGGCGGAGCTTGCGGTCGCGGCAGGTGGTGGCGAGGAGGGTGCCGGTGGGGTTGAAGGCGAGGGATTGGATGGCGTCGCCGTGGCCAGTGAGGGTCATACGGGGGTCTTCGGGGGCGGCGAGGTCCCAGATCTGTTTTCAAGTGGTTAGATACGCAGTGGAGGGGCAGCTGTTTGAGAACGCGAGGCGCTTCAAATTTCGGACGCAGTTCGGGTCGTGGCCCCCAAGCGCAGGCACTTGGGTTTGCTTTTTCGGGATCACAATTCCCCGCAGCCCGAATCCGCCGACTGGGCAAAGTGAGGTGTATCGTTCTCCAGTTTTGAGGACGACAGACACCTGCGATTCTGGAGCTAAATCGCGCCGGCGGCTTCGAATACACTCCTGCGAGCGTCGAAGAACAGTGATCTTAAGAAATCAGATCGCAAAGTGCGGCACTGGGTTTCACGGCGCGACCTGAGCTCGAGATTGTGAAGTGCCCATCGTTCTCAAAGTAACCGTTGAAGCAATATGCGTGAAACGCACCTTGATGACGTGCTCTCCCGACGCACTAGCCAATACATTCGAAGCGGTTGGATGAAACAAGACTTGACCAACTTTACGAGCGGAAGCGTCGAGGCGCGCGACAGGGTCGAAGTCGGTGGGCGCCCAGCCTAAAAATCTCACTCAGTCACTCACATAAAGTCAATCCTTTCAATGCACGCACCCTCGAGCCCCCATCCATCAAAGGTACTCGGATCGACCTTCCAGATCATCACCTTACCGTCTTCGCCTCCAGACGCGACAACACGGTCGTTGTGCGGAGACCAGTCGGTGTCGAGCACAGGCGCAGTGTGACTGCGCGCCAAAGGCAGACTGTCAGGGAGTTTGTAGGTGAATCCCGGGGTAGCATTGAAGGGCGAAGGTAAAGGCACGATAGCGAATGCGCCGCCTCCAGAAGCGTTCCAGTTTATGCTGAGGTATTCCTGCGACGACTGAGAGAGCTGATGCTATTGGATTTTTGAAGAGACTTCACCCCCGACGCTGCCACGACATTGGTGTCCCAAGCGCTGCCTGTAACTTTGACGTTCTCGAGGCCGTGTTCTTTCTTTGCTGGCTGGCCGAATACGTGGCTAGATTACCGCAGATAGATGAGATATATCACAGACGCGCATACGATTACCTACCGATATTTGGAGGCGCGCACGAAGCGAGACATGGACGAACGAGATCAAACGGTGATGAGCCTTGAGGAGAAGATTTGTGGTTGTTTATTTCAAAGGCTTCTGATCGTTGCAACTCACTCTTCAAGAGAGAAATTTTGCAGCGCCTTTGAAACAGTACAAACTATAGAATTAGCTTCCTCAATGTCGAATCCGATTTTTTTTTTCATTGCTTCGGTCATTTTTTTCTCTTCATCGAGTCTTTCGAAAAGTTCAGAACCTTCCACTGAGAATCAACTCTGCTAGCCCTCATAAGAGCATGAGCGACAAGTTATATGTCTGTCTTCCAGAGGCTAAGCACTGATACACCCTCACCCCCAGCAAGACTACAATTTGTTCAAAGTTGTCTGACTACCTGCCATGACATCGCAGACAAATCGCTCTCACCTAGTGATTTCTCCGCCATGTGAACTCCTCTAAGTCTGCCAGTACCTGACCATGATCCTGGATTTTTCTTTTGACTGACCTAGGTGCTTTCAGTCCCTGCTACCAAGTCGATGATGCAGCTGTAGCTTACTACTCGATCATTGTGTTTCCGAAGACTTGCCCAAGTTTGGAATTATTTCTTCATTGTTTGAAAGTAGCCAAGACAGACAACTGTTGGGTGGCCTTCCACTCAGCGGTCTCCCGAGTCACCTTTAGCTAAGATTCAACGAGTCAAACCATTATACACCAACACACGACTACTCACCATATTTCCAGTGCATATATTCGGAAAGAAATCTGTCAAATCATCTTGGCCTCTTGCGTAATCAAACTCGACGCTCGGACCTGGGAATAAGGGAAGAGAGCACAGAACCGAGTCGAGCTGTGCGCATGCTGAAGCTGAAGGATCGCGTGGAATACCCCGAAAGGCAATTTTGATCGTGTGGATTGAGTGTTTCGATGAAATGGAGCAGAGAGTTGTTGAGATGGCAGCTGGGATCCTGCGTGCAACATGCAACTGCAACACGGAGAGATTTGGGAATGAGGTGAGATCAAGGGGAACCATATCAGGCTGTGAACTGTCAGAAAATGTGATAAGATTGAGCAGGATTGGATATGTACCATGTCAAGGACGGTGGAAATTTGAAGGGAATGAATTTTTTCGGTAGACGTTCTCCGCCATGGGAAGAAATCCGCCGTGACAATCTTGATGGTTTTCAATGTCGAAAGCTCGATGGGGAAGAAATCAAGCGCAGTTGACCATACGTCAGCGGAGATGGGCCGACCACGAACATCTAAGCAGAGAGTCTTTGGTTTGAGGCGACGCGTATGGGGACGAGGGGATGAGAGGGATGCCACCTGCTTGATATGCTTGTCCGAAAACGCAAGCTCCAGGCGTTCGATTGATGGAGCCCAGCCTGCGTCAACCAAGGACATGATTGACGAAGCGGATTTGACCAAGCTCATGCCTAATTTGAGACTACGCAACGTAGGCAAGCTCAAGAGCGAAATCCCTGCAGACGGCGGAACGTCTCCGTCTAGGAAAGAAATCGACAGATTCTCCAAGCGTGGAAATTCGAGGTCGCATAATTTTGATAGCAACAGCAATTCTCGAGATAGCGCGATCGAGAAATGGAGATTGTGGACATAGGGCAGGAGATGAGGGCTTTGCCCCAAGGTGTCGCAGAGGTGGTGTAGGATGTGAGCTTTGCGCGATAGATAGCCATTGGTGAAAGTCGGGGCGCGGAACAGGAAAGATTGTGCGGGGGATTGCCAAGAACGCGCGACAAGTGCGCATGATACAAGTGAGGGAGTATATCCAGTGAGTAGGCCAATAAACTGGTATAAGAGCTCCGGGATATCCAGAGGGTTGGGATGTTCCATTGCGAGAGGATGGGGATGGCAATGGTCGGAGGCAAGTTGGATTTTGCGCACGTGTTTCCATTTCTCCGTGGGAATTCCGACTTGTCCTCTCCCAAATTTCTCAAGTTTCTTGTAGAACTCTGACTTTCCAGCTTCAATGGTGCCCTTCAACTGTGCTTTACCATGTATACAAGTCTGACCCCCCGCCTAGTCCGCTTATCCCGCGCTCGGAATGGGTGGCTTGTGTGTCATCGGAGGAAGTATGGCGTTTTTCACTAAACGTTCCTTGCCGTCGCTACTTGCTGGTGTATCGTGCGTTTCCATTGTTTTTCCGCCATAGGGCACTCTGAATAACCGTGTATTCGATAGCGTTGGCCTGCTATATATATGGAGTGGGACCCAAATCCTCGACGCCCGCACGCAAGGTCTGCAAGCCGCATTCTGTGAGTCAAATTCCCTCAAAATTGGAGAGCAGACGACTGAATACGCTCGCGTTGTAGTCGCCTCGGCTCTGCTGACACTCTCCTCGCTGCCGCGCGTGACAAAGGGCCCCATTCCTAAACTGCTCGCTGTGTCCTCTGCTATTGTCGGATTTTATTACGGGCGTGAATTGTACTAAATGGCTTGAAACAATGTAGGAGATACTGATTGCTCTTCCTCTTCTACGAGCTTGAAACGATAGCATTCCGAAGCTACGATCTCACGAGGGTTTTAGACGATTTTAAAGTGTTCTGAGGGTTCTGCGTTGGAAGGAAGTATGACAGACGGGGGCTGGCATTACGCCTACGAGAGCTTGTTTTATCTTCGCCCTCGATCTCGCCCGTTCCTCAGGCAGCTCGTCGCGGTCGAGGTCGACATTCGGCCCTTCGCGGCCGATTTATGCTGACGTGTTCCCGATTTATACTCTCCGGCACACGACCTTCCCGATTCAGCCTTCCCCACACTCGTCTCCTCCCACCACCACTCCGCGTTTCTTCGACACCCCCTCCCCCAAGTCACCATGGTTCGTCGAGCCTCTACTCTCAACATCGCAGGCTGACGCCCCTCGACGAACTAGTCTGCCTATCCCGCCCTCACGATGGGCGCTCTTTGCGCTTTCGGTGGAGTGACAGGATTCATGCGAACTCGCAGCATTCCTTCGCTCGTCGCGGGCATTGGGTGCGTGGCTCTCACCCAATCTGTCTCTACAGATGTTGCTGAACGACGACTTCGACTGCAGCGTTGGCGCCGCATACCTATGGGCCGGAGACAGAATCAGGAAGGGGCAGCCGAATGGGATTGAGGGCGCTCTCGGTGCGTGTTCTGCTTGTTTAAATTTCAACAGTCACTTATACATATACAGGCGCCTCTGCCGTCCTCCTCGTCTCGTCCATCCCTCGGATAACGAAAGGACCCGTTCCGCTCATGTTGGCCGTCACAGCGACGATGTCGGGGGCTTATTACGGGAACACTTGGTACGCTATGCGGAAGGACGATTGATGGTGCATGCACGTTGGGTTTGCAATCTACTGGAGTATGTACATAGGACCATTTTGTATCGTTGTAACTCACACCTAACTTGGATAAAATTTGCGCATTTTCTTTCCGTTTTGGGTGTGCGTGCGTCAACGATGGTTTGCTACTCAGAATTTCGTTGAAGGATTGGTTTGAATCCTTCATGCCATTTCGAAGAACAAGACGAAACCTTGAACAGATTAAATTCGAGTCTGACAAAATTTAATTCCGATACTCCTTGTTCGAATTTTGGTCCTCTGGAACTTCACATTGTCAAGATTCGAGAACGCCGAACGCTTGGAAAGTCAGCTTGATTAGGCTTGATTCCGCCATGAACCGAATTTCTTCGGGACGCTTTGTTTAATATCGTGGTGTCAGGTTCGTCTTGTTTTCTTCTCTAGCAATTGATTCCTTCTTATACGCGATAATCTGTCAGTGCCAACACTACGGCGCGCGCCGAACATGGAAGGCGTCCGCCTTCGTGGCGCTCGTCGTCTTCCTCGTCTTCACCGCCATCGAAGTAATGTTGATATTCTCCTTGCGGCCTGCGTACGAAGCAGGCAACAAGGCGGCGTACGATGCGACGCAGTTCTTTGGGATTTTTAGCGGCGTTATGATTGGTGTGGGTTTGATCCCTCAGTTTGTTGAGATTTGGCGTCGGAGGGAGGTTATTGGGCTTTCGATGACGCTGCTTTGGTTGGATGTTTTGGGGGGTGAGTTGTATCTTAGCTTGCCCTGGGAAGGGAGAAATTTACGATTCGTTGATAGATATATGCATGGATTTGTCGCTTATTTTCCAGGGCCAGTTCGACGTCGTCTCGGGGATGACTCACTAGTACACCTCATCGTGGTTCGTATTTGCTTTCCTTTGCAGCAACAATTCTATGGCGGCCAGATGGAGTCTTCAACACAGGTCCAGGAACTCACCGACCTCGCCTGCGCGTTGGTTCTAAACTCGAGAGCTGAGAAGTGTCGTTAGAGACAAGTTCAGAACGCAGCCTTGACGGAGAGCACCGTTATCGAGAAACCGGCGCTTGTGGCCAAGTTGACGCTCCCCGCGCAGCCTCAGCGTCTGGATTCGTCAACTTCGACAATGACATTGGACGAAAAACATGCGGATGAGGTGCCTATTATTGAGTGCACGACGCCGCCGCCACAGCAGACGCAATTTCCTGCTAATGCGCAGGATATGGCTGTGAATGTATGAGAGTGAGGGAGTTATTTTGGTTTAATCGCGAATGCGGTATTTATTTAGTACTCACTTGCTTTATTATGTCGGGGTTGGGTTGGACCAGCGGGTGAAGAGGATAAATACAGTATAATTCATTCCTTGGCTGGAGATTCATTGAAAGGCTCAGAGGTAGGAGATTGATTCATCCAGGCAACTTGCGCGACACGCGCCGTGCTGTACAACATGAGATAAATTAGACCATTCATAGCGGGGCGACTCCGAGGCGCGGGGGGAGGCCTCTCTCGACATGATATCGGACTCAGCAGCAAAGAGGTGCGAAACGAGGTTGGTAGGCCAATGGTGGCGCCGTGGTATAATAGCGACTCGGAGGTATGGTACGAGCTACAAGTCATAGCGTCTGTCAAAAAAAGAGAATACTTAGCACCGTGCGGTGCGAACTGGCGCGAACATCGTGATTGTCACGCGTGACTCACCTCCTTCCTCCTCCTTCCCAACGCCCACATTCTCTTTTGCGAATTTATGCGGCAGGCATTTTCTGCTGGCGTCTGGGCACCACTCAGTATATCAATGTTTCTATTGTCCGGCAACCGGCCAGTCGAATAAACCCTCGCTCTTGTCTTAGAACTCTGCGTCACCCGTCGGCGGCCGCAAGTCAGTGATGTGCACCATGAAGTCAAGGCTGAGGCAGCTGGAATTCTACGACGGCCTGCCAGGAGTGTGCGGACTTGATGCTGTGGAATCGCCGACCGGATTCTAGCGCTCATGTGTAGCAGCCTCAACTCAGGCAAGGCATGCGAAATGCAGACTGCGGCCTTGTCGCATGCTCCTCCCGTGGCCATATTTGACATTGTGCAAGGAGTTACGAGCGCGACGTAAAGGGATAAATGGGATATTTTCTCTCCCGCTGCTGTCCGTGTCTACAGGACACTGAAAGAGCGGCAAGGAAGAAACAGCTGTAAGCCAATTGATATTATGATTCCCCGCCGCTCACTTGTTCGTGGTCAACCAGAACAGGCGGAGAGGCGACCCAGGGAAGAGACATCTCTTCTATGTCTGGAGAAATTTTGCTGCCGATGGAGCCTTCGTTGAGTTTTTCCGTGTCTCTGCTTGCCGTTTGCTTACTCTTCCATGCTCGAAAAGTGTGATCGAAAGTTCTGATACTGTTCTCGAGGAATGGAACAGCGTTATTTGAAGATGGGCGCTTTGTTGAGCCTCTCAAGAATACTTGCTGTGTAGCGCTCATCCTACGCTATAAAACAGTACCATGGAAGAGCTTCTGGTTATCTCAACCTCAAATGTCCCCGCTGGTAGTGGAAACCCCGTTGAGTCTCTACAAGCCTTGTCTTATTCACTGCTAACGGGCATAAAGAGTGCTAGAACAGTCTTTGACTTCTACTGACGACGTCGAAACGCAGTCACTGGCGATGGTCGCTCGGTTAGCTGTCCCCAACACAGTCATGCTTGCTCCACCATCCGAGCCAAGTCTGACCGGGAAAGACACGATTTTTGCGCTCATCGTTGGTATAGACGATGTACGTCCTTCACTTCTGGGCATTCGTGTACAGTAGCTCAACGTTTGATGCAGTACATCAAGAGCGATGAGCTCAGGCCTCTGGACGGCGCTGTGAACGACGCAAAGGAATTCCGAAAGTATCTGGAAGAAGTGCTCCACGTCCCAGCCGACAACATCCTCTCCATCGAGAACAAGGACGCGACACGCGCGAACATCATGTCGGGCTTCCGAACGCACTTCATTGAGAATTCGCGCATCCCTGACAGCGGGGAAACGACTATGATCTTTTTCTTTGCGGGTCACGGAAGCCGCGCTGCCACCACTCGTAACACGATTTCGTCAGACATGAAAGTGGAGACAATATGTCCTGTTGACGAGCGTACGCAAGACGCTGGAGGACATTATATTCACAGCATACCTGACTATGTTCTCGGTTGGCTGTTGCAAGAGCTATCTAAGAAGAAGGGTGACAATATCGTGCGTCCCACTTTCTGGTCGCCGTCTCGCGATACTTATTTTCGACACAGACGGTCATTCTCGATTCCTGCCATTCAGGTATGCATGCAGCTTCGACACGTCTATCTGCTCTGATTCTCCCTCAGGCGGCATCGCACGTCGCGGCGAGGGGAAGAGCCGAGCTGCAGAGACCGACTCCTCCGAGATCCCAGCCGAACTCGATAGCCACTTGTGGGAAGGACAGTCCATGACCATGCCGTTCCGTATGTGGAAACTTGGCGCGACCTCGCATGTCCTGCTGGCGGCATGTCAGGCGGATGAGACTGCGCGTGAATTTAAGGACACATACGGTGGTGGGAGGGCTGGTGGCCGATTCACGAAGCATTTGCTGGAGCAACTACGATCTGCTTCGTTGGGACATATCACGTATCAAGAGCTCATGGATCAGGTGCCGAGGTGGTCTGGTCAGAAGCCACATTGCGGCGGGGATCGGATTCAGCGGCTGGTTTTCAATGGGAATTACCCGAAGGCGGGGAGGCGGTCTGTACCGCTGGTGCCCTACGACCCTGAAGCCACCAGTCCGACGAGCTTCGAGCCCAAACGACCACAGCCAAGCGGTGTAGATCCGAACCTCGACGCTGGTTCCGAAGACATCTCATCGCTGTTCAAGGTAGACATGGGCACCGTCGCTGGGGTTGTCACCGAGACCGAGTTCAAGGCGTATGACAGGCACGGCACATTCTTATGTGTCATGGTTGCGCATACCGTATTGGCTCAGCATAGTATCCTGAGGCAGAAGGACAGGCCCTTCGTAGACATCCCGACACTGTCGCGGGCGGAAGTGTCTGACTGGAAAGATACCTCTACGAGCCTCCATGTCTATATCTCGGACGATTTCCCCCACGCCGACGCTTTGTTTTCACCGACACGAACGGTGACGCCTAGATTCGTCCAAGCGTCCTCGCTTGCTGACGCACATATTAAGCTGAGCGTTGACCCGAGGACGGGCGACGTCGTCGTAGAGCCGCGTACGCCGACGTTGATGCAGGCTCTTCAGACAGTCAGCTTCCCGATGACGCCAAACCCTTCGCACCTCCTCGACGCCATCGACGGTGTCGCGCATTTCAACTACTTCCTCGACCGCGTCAATATGGAAGACCCTGTGAAGGGCGTTACACTCGAGATGCACCGTCTGAAGGGCGATTATCCCCACCGCGAGCCGGACGATAGAGGAAATTTGGTGCAAGGCGGTGTGGCGTGTTTTGCGTCCGAGGCGGACGCGGTATATGGCTTCAAGATATGCAGCAATTTCCCGGAGGACCTCTATGCGTATCTATTCTACTTTGATCCGGAGACGTTCACGATTCAGGTGCGTTTGTGTTTCGCGTGCGCGGTTTCATTGTATTGTCGTCGTGCTTACCATTTGGCCAGGAGTGGTATTACCCACAAGGCAGGGAATCGCCTCCCCTGAAGACCAACGAGTTTGTGACGGTAGGTATGGGCGGCGAGCGTGCCTTTGAGTTCACGATGGAGGACGGGCAGGTGACAAGTTCCGGATTCATCAAGCTCTTCGTGACGCGGGAGTTTGTGGATTTGAGTGGGATCAAGCAGACTACTAAGCCGTTCAACGCGAATTTCGAGGGCACTGGGAGACTGAACGCGGGCAGGGAGCGGTTCAACAGCTTGGCGACGTGGGGCGCGTTGACGGTGCGGGTGACAATCACCGCAGATCAGGTGTATACCTACGTGCCGCCCAGCCGCCCGCTTGTCTCGATGCACTGGCGCACGTAAAACGACTTCTATGTAGTATCCAAGGTGCCGTAGACGCAATTAGACTTCTTTGACTGGGCCGTGTTACAAGTACTCGGTAACTCATAAGACTTGCGAGAGACACTATTTGTTTTTGGCGTGCGCGGTTTCTTGATATTATCGATGTGCTCACCATTCGCATAATTAATAGGAATGGTACTCCCTAGAAGGCCGGCACTCGCCACCCTTGAAGACCAACGGGTTCGTGACGGTAGGGATGGGCGGCGAGCGTGCGATTGTGTTTGCAATGGAGGATGGGCACTGAAAGCGGGCAAGGAGACATTCAGCCGGTTGGCGACGTAGGACGCGCGATACTAACGATGACTGCGACTGCGACTACGCCTGATACACACTGCAGTTGGTATCGTTACCCCGCCCGTCACGTCGAACTTCAAGGGTGGCGGGAAGCCCCCTGGCTGGGAGAGCGGCTGTGAGAGTTTTAACGGGCGGGCGACGTGGGCGCTGACGGTGCTGCTGACAGTCACGCAGAGCTAGTGTATATCATAGGTGCACGCCCTGCCGCCTACATACTCGTCCCGATTCGCTGCCGCACGTAAAACGACCTCGGGAATACGTTTGTGTGACTAGGCGGTACAAGTACTCAGTAAATTTCAGAAGACTTGGGCGAGACTCCCAAGTACCGTTTTGCAATCAATCCTCCACACCCCCACCCCTCCTCCTCCTCACCTTCCCCGCCTCCCTCCACCTCCTCTTCCACCCCTGCGTCAGCCCCACCTTCTCCCCCTCCCACTGCGCGCGGATCTCCGCGTCCGTCTGCGTTTTGTAGAAGCCGTGGTCGGTGCGGCTGAATGCGAAGGAGGAGGTGGGGAAGAACAACGCCTCCTTCGGGTCGAGCGTTATCGGGATGTAGACTTGAAGAGCGGGCGGTTCGGGGGCTGGGGCTTGGTGGTGGGGAATGGGAGCGTGAGTAGTAGAAGAGGGAACGACAAGATCATCGTCCAGCTCTAGATCCAGATCCAGGTCGAGGTCGAGGTGGCCGAGGAGAGAAAAGGATGCTGTGGGGAGGTGTCGTTAGCAGGCGGACGGGAGCGAAAGCGGGGGGAAGAGCAACGTACCCTCAGGCGCCTTGGCCGCGAATAGATCTTTCAGTTTGGTCGCTTGCGTGGGGGCTTGTCGTTGAGGAGCGGGCAGGACCTCTTGTTCCTTGTCTTCCTCCTCTTCCTTGTCGTCCTCCTCAGCCTCTGCAGCCCCTGCGAAAGGAAGCACAACATCCCCATCCACCTCCATCGGGACGTACTCCACCCCGTCCTCCTCCCCTCCGATATAACCCTGGCCGCCGCCGACCTTGCGCAGCTCCTCCTCATCTACGTCTGACCCGACGCTCTCGCGGCCGACCCAGTCAGCGTCGGAACGGGAGCCGAAGAGTGATTGAAGGAGGGCGAGGGAGTGGGTTTTTTCGGTGCTTAGATCGACCTCGGGGGAGGCGGGGGCGGCGAATGGGGTGGATTTTGGGGGTGCGAAAGACGGTGGTGGTGGAGGGGCAGGCGATGGGGTTACTGCAGGCGGCGGCTTTTGCGCGACTACGGGGAGTCGAGGAGGAGGAACCACTTCCAGTGCTTCTTCCTCTTCCTCGTCCTCACTTTCACTCGATTCATCGCTCCCAATGATATCCTCGTTCACCGGCACCTGCCCAGCATTCTCCAGAAACACACCCTTGAGGTGCACGCTCCCCCACCTCGTCGGGTCGATCGTGCGTCTCCGAGCACGCGAGTCAGGATCTCTTCGCTTTTTCGGCTTTCCCGTGTCGGTTTTCTTGACGGCGGAGACGAGTGGAGGAGGGAGCGGGTGCGCGGGACGCATACGCAGCGGTCGCACGATGCGTCCCATTTCGGTGACTTTCCAGCCTGGACGATTAGCGGCGGTGTCAGGCGTTACGAGGGTCATGTCGTCTGCTTGGATCGCGCCGCGTTTGCGTTTGCGTTTTGGGGGAAGGGGGTCGGCGGTGTTTTCTGTAGCGATTCTGGAGCATGAATAGTTAGTATATAGTGCGTAGATGCGTTCGCAGAATGATGGCGCGTTTCCAAAGTTAAAATTTGGGTATGGCTCGAGGTCCCACTTGACGATTCACTACTGAGACTGGGAAGCCGAGTGGCGGCTAGTCAAGCGATGGCCTGGTTTCATGTCAACTTGACCAGAGGTAAGTTGGAGCCCGAAATGGTGCAGGCTATTGAGGTAGCCCAATTTCACCTCGACTTTGCCCCGACTTCGACCCCGAACTCGATCCGACTCAAAGTGGGGCATGATACTACGGATGCCTTTTTACCCGGAAGTCGATCCAGGTTAAGACGACGGTGGTTTCATGAGACGAAATCGCATCCCATCTTCAAAATTGAGTATGAGCTCCACTCCACCTTGTGCCCCAACTTGGGACGGAAGTGAAAACCAAGTTAGGCCACCGTGAACGCAGTCCCCAGTTTGCAAGGTGGAGAGTTACGAATGTAGATCGGGAAGCAAGAACCCTGCTTGCATTCCAACTCTGGGATCGGAGCCAACGAAGACGCCAATTTTGCCATGAGATGAGGGCGTAGCCTCCCCCTCTCATGCTCGACGTCATGTCTGGTTTGTCTCCGTCTTCTCGCCTTCGCGGCAGGTATCCGTCCAACTCCATACTCAATTTCTCAAGCTGGGCCTCAAGTTGGATCGAATTGGAACTCATATCCAAATCTTGACTTGGACATGCTTGAGAAAAATACCAAGAGAGGCACGCACCGCTGCGAAAAATCTGGTTTTGCATCCCCCACCCGTACTTTGACGCCCTTCCAAATAGATCCACTTAACGAGCTTACGCCTAGACGAAAGAATAGTCAGAAAGCTTCAGATACCGCCCAATTTGCTAGTCCTACAACGATTGATGCCCGCCTCGGAACCCTCAAGACTGATGTATGCAAATTTTCGAGGCCCGCCGACTGCATCGAGTTTTCCGAGTCCATCGACCGATTTTACCGTAGCAAACTTGCCAAAATGAGCAGTCAAAGCTTTTTTCAAATCTTCTGGACCATTCGCTGGCACCGAAGGCGCGAATGAGATGTGCAAACGTTTCGTGATCAGGGAGGAGGAAACAGACATGTGACCGTGACGATTGACTCGGTCACATTGACGTGACACTGAAACCCTAACCCCATCGACTCCTCCGCTCTCCCTGCCTACCTACCGGCTACCGCGTCCGCGCCCGACGCGTCCGGTCAGTGTCTGTCTGGTTTGTAAGCGGCTGCGGCGTCGCCGCGTCGATCTTCACAATTCCGTTTCAAATTCCGCCTTTCACCGAACACCTCCGAGCGCTTTGCACATAAGTATAAGTACTTTGCACAATCTTTTCTCAGTTCTGGAGTCAGGTCGAAGTCGCTGTCTCAGTCATCGTGCACGGGATCTGGAAACTCATGGTTATATAAAGCAGACAAGTTTCAGTAGCGGACATCCGAACCGCCCATCCGTTACCCACAATGTCCCTCGTCCCGCCCTTTACCAGAGCTACCGCCCTCCAAAAGGTCAAACTCGCGCAGACTCTGTGGAATACGCGCAACCCAGCCAAGGTCGCGTTGGCATACACGCCCGACACCATCTGGCGCAATCGCACCTCGTTTTTGACAGGGAGAGCTGAGGTGGAGAAGTTTTTGACCGAGAAGTGGGCGAAGGAGCATCATTATATGTTCGTCAGTTTTCTGTCCAAGTTCAAGCGACGAAGCTGACGATGCGTTCGATTGTAGATTGAGAAAAGAGTTGTTCACTTTTGCGGATAATAAGATTGCTGTTCAGGTATATCCCCTGCTTTTTTCTGCGTAGGCGATAGACAGTTGGAGACCATCCAGTTCTTCTACGAATGGAACGAACGCCCCGACGCCACAGGCCAATGGTATCGTACTTATGGTCTCGAGGTTCGTCATCTCGTTACTTCGAACCCTTGAAACATGTCATGCTAACTCGGACAAAGGACTGGACTTTCGACGAGTCGGGGCTCATGCGCAAGCGCATGATGTCCGGAAACGATCTTGCCATCTCGCATGATGAGAGATGGTTCAAGGAAGGCGTTGATATCGAGTCCGTGGATATCACTGAAAGGCATCTCTGACATCGAGTCAGCAGAAATCTCCTTGTATGTCCATTTCTTTCTATTTATTGAAATCTTTTGTGCTCAAACCCGAAAGGTAGAGTACAAACTAAATAAAACCCACGTTCATCACAAGTGTGGATTCTGTAATGGCTTTCCCAATCTACAGAAAATCGACTGAGTTCAACGAGGCGTATATTTCTTGTCAATTACCACCGCGGTTGTTGTTTCTTGCGAGCTGTTTCATCATAAGTTTCTCCCCTCGGGTATTCCAAACAAAGATTCCTATAAGCAAGCTCCGTATATTCTATTCAATATCAAGACATCGTGTTCGTCACTTTTCCTCCCCAGACCGCTGTGTCAAAAACGAATCTGGAAACCACTCAGGCGTTTCCCATCGACGACCCGAAATATCTGCAGCTACCATGGATGCAACCACCGCCGCACAAGAGAAGGCGCGAGGCATGCCATGCCCTGAGTATCCTGCGGAAATGTATTGCCCTTCGAACTTGTTGCTGTCCGAAGCGGATTCATCGACGATAGGTCCGACCTGTTGACGAAGTTTGTGAATATAGTCTATGAATTCTAAAATTCAGAAACGACGAACGAATGGATCTCCAAGTTTCGTGAACTCCATAATACCCGTCTGTCCCTCAGTGCATTAGCAGACATCTAACCGATAACGTTCCAAAGTGCTCACCCACTCCATCTCCGGCTCCTGCCCCGCGTCAAACTTCCCAGGAAACACCGTAGGCAAAAACCCACGCAACACCTTCCCAACCTCCGCATTCAGCACTGAATCGTCTGTCTCACCGAATTCAAAGCCAGATCCTTTAACTTCCCGGCCGCCGCCCAAGATCACCAGCGGCTTCAAATTCTCCTTCAAGTTTTCGTCACTCTTGTCATCCAAGCCAGCAGCGCCTTGAACGGGGCGGGGAAACCAATATTCGAATCCCTGATTCCCGTCCCACGAGCATTTGAACAATTTATCAGCTACGACGCTTGCACGCAGCGCCACGACTTGCCCGCGAGTGGGGACAATGCCTGCGGGTCCGGAGAGGTGGGGCAAGAAGTGGCTCGCGTAGGCGTTTGTTGCGTGGATGATGTATGAGCAGTTGAACGTGCCACGGGGGGTGGTTACTGCCCAGCGTCGGGATGAAGACGAAGACGAAGAAGATTCGGAAGAAGAATTTGAGGTAGGAGAGATAGAAGTGACTGGTGTGCGGGTGTGCAGTTTGAGGTCGAATTGGGAGGAGGTTTTGTTTTTTGCAAGAAGGTAGAGTTGAGAGACGAATTTGAGCGGCCAGAGGTTATAGCCGCCGAATTCAACAGCGGGGTATGCAGCGCCGTATCTCTAAAGATGCCATTGAACGGTGAACAATTAGTGCATATTTCAACATCGGTAGCAAAGGGATAACAAATGACTTACATCTTTCGTCTCCTCCTTCGAGAGCCATCGAGCAGAGCTCACATCCACCCCCGCTTCCTCGGATAGAGTGAAATCAGCTTTAACAGCGTCATACTCCTCCGGTGTGAAGAACAGCGATGTATGCCCATTTTCAACCAGATCGACAGCTTCACTCCATCCTTCTTGACGAATCAATTTGACCATTTCGGATGCGGTGTGGGTTTCGAGGTTCAGACACCGAACAGCTTGCTCTTGTCCGTATTTTGCTCGATAGCTGGTGAATTCGATGAAGACGAGAGGAGTGAGGTGCCCGCCATTTCGTCCTACCATAATTTAATTAGACAAGAAACGGTGGTGAGACAATATATATATGGAATTCGAACCTGTCGCTCCGGAGCCTTGACAGACAGTCAACATATGAGCTTGAGCATCCCCATAGCAAAAGCCCCCAAAACTTACAAAAATCCCTCGCTTCCAAAATCACAACGCGCAACGGCTTATCACCGTCCCTTCGCGGTACCTCCCCTCGCTCAACACACCTCGCAATATGATAAGCAGCCGAGACACCTGTGATCCCCGAGCCAACGATGCAAATGTCTGCATCCTCAGTGAACGGGCCCTCGCTCCCCTCTGACGCTAATGGATTCGCATCCGGCGTGCTATCGATCCAGAAGGATCGCGTGGGATTTGGGACAGGGAGAGAGGCGGGTTTGCTGGGGGTTTGGTTGAAGGCTTGTGTGCTGGCGAAAAATTGAAGGAGGGGAACAGTTGTTGAAATCGACATGAGTGTAAGTTGACGAGTTTGGTGCGGAGTTTGAAAGCTTTCGGCGGGCCGGCGGAGGCAGTTCAAGATTTTGGGCGATGAGGCCTGTTCATTATATAGAGTTTTTGTCAGACTACGGCGCAGTGATTGCGACCTTCGCAATATCGACATTGGAGCACGAAGCACGGCGCAGTAGATGGTTCTTCATCACGCGGCACACGAATATTTACTTATCTCGGGCCTGCGAAACAGAAAGTGAAAGTAATAATTAAACACATTGTATTTTACAAACCACTGCTGAATGATATCAAGCTTCCGGTCCCTTCTTGTCTCTCACCCAAGTCAAAAATGGCTGCGGGAACCACTCCGGCAACGCCGAGGGCGAGTCCCAGCCAGCCCGCTCGTCCGCAATCATCCGCACGACGACTTCGGCGCAGCCAAACGCACGGGGCATGCCGTGGCCATGGTATCCTGCTGAGATGTATTGGCCTTTGAATGTCGTGTCGTGGAGATCGGCGGTAGAGTTTGCCAGGACCGGGCCGACCTACAGATTGAATGAGTTCAACATGTTTGAGGCAAATACTAAGAATACGAACGAAAGGAATTTCCAGCGCAGTGTAGCCCATAATACCAGTCTAAATCAAAATGAGTCAGGTAAAGATCAAACTCATGTTGCAGCTGGAACGCACCCACTCTGCCTCGGGCTCAACACCAGATTTATACAACCCTGGAAACATCTCCGGAAGAAATTTCCGCAAGGCAGCTCCAACACTCTCTGTCAACACGCCGTCATCTGTCACACCCATCTCGTACGGTGACCCGGCAACGGAGCGCTTGCCGCCGAGGATGACCAGCGGCGTTGCATCCTCAGATGCGCTTTCCGGCCGAGGAAACCAGTACCCCTCGTTCCCAGACCAAGAAGGCACGGGCAGCTGCGTGTCGGCACGCACAGCCAACACCTGCCCGCGAACGGGCGTGATCCCGTTTTCTGGGCCAGCGAATTGCGGGAGGAGGTGCGAGGCGTAGCCGTTCGTGGCGTGGAGGACGGCGGAGCAGAGGACCGCGCCGCGGGGGGTTGCCAATCGCCATCTACGGTTGGAGGCGGCGGCGGTGAGAGGGGAGACGGCGGTGACGGGCGTGCGCGTGTGGAGTCGGAGGTCGAGGCGCGGGGTGATATCAAGTGTGGATTTGTAGAGCTGGGTGACGAATTTGAGGGGCCAGAGATTGTAACCTGGAGAGCGAACTCCCCAGTTGTAGGTGCCGTATGTCTGAAGTGGGTTGAGTCAGCTGAGATACAGTTCAAAGAAATCGCTAAAAACTGACTGCGTTCATCTCCTCTTGACTGAACCAGGTTGCGTTGATATCCTTGCCCGCAAATATAGCAGCGAAAAAATCCGCCTGAGCCTTTGCCAGGTCGGAATCGTTCAGTATGACGTCGACGTGACCACCCTCGACCAGGTCAACGGCATCAGCCCACCCAGATTCTCTTGCAATGCGAACCATTTCAGTCGCTGAATAATGCTCTAATGCGAGTTGCCGCAGCGCTGCGTCGGTGCCAAAACGTTCTTGTAGTTTTCCAAAACCACCGAATGCGTAGGGAGTGAGATTGCCGCCGTTTCGTCCTGCGGCATTACGTTTCAAATTCCACCTGTAAATCGCACATGCTTCACTGACCTGTTGCGCCCGAACCTTCCAATAAAAGAATCAGCACAGAAACCAACCACTCAAATCGAAACTCACAAAAGTCTCGCGCCTCAAGGATGACAGCGCTTACCTTGCCCGACTCGGTGCTCGGAAATACTCCGTTCTCAACAGCGTTTGCAAGATGGTACGCAGCGGAAACGCCTGTTATACCTGAACCAACTATACATACATCCGCTTGTCCGGTGAGGGGCCCTGTGCTGCCTTCACCTGCGAGCGGATTCGCTCCGGGGGTGTGCGTCCAGAAAGAATGTGTTGGATTCGCATGGGGAAGGTCTGCTGGTTTGGGAGCATCAAATTTGAAGGGGAATTGAGGAGCAGAGTCTGATTCTAATGGGTCTGGGATAGAAAGCGCTGAGGACAGCCCAAGTTGAAGCAGGGCCGGTAGTACGATGGACCACGACATGGTGGTGAGGAAGGAGGATGTTAACAGTGTCACCGGAAGTCTCGGTCCGCCATCGTCGGCGTCCAGATATGTCCCCGAGACTGGGGTTTGCAAACGAATAGTACTTAGAGTGCCTTTCTCGTTTCGTAAAAATTGAGTAGAAGAGAGGGAGTAAAAAAGCAACTGGTGAGGCTACCGGTGAGGCTTGAATCGAAGTTCATCTTTTGTTTGTTTGTTTGTTTGTTTCTTTATGCATTTATGAATTTCTTTATTTATTTAGTGATTTTTATTTATTTATTCTTTTGGCGGAGACTGTATACACCTTTGAGCTTGCCTGTCGTACTACCTATGCGAGCTGCATTTTGCCTCCTTTTTCACTCACCAGCCAGCTCACAATTCGTGGTGGGCAAGTTAGAGAGTCGATGCCGTTCAGGCCGAGCGGAGTGCGAACCGGGCCGAACAGCCGCATCACGTGGGCGCAAAGTCTCGGAAGTACGGCTCTTCCGCTCCCACCACGATGGTTTTCCTGCGTTCTTCACTGGTTCTACGACGCTCGCTGGGTCTGCAGAAACTCTGTGTTTCGTCTTCGATACGTGGTCTCGCGACTTCGGCGTCAGAAGTGGGTCGCGTCTTGTAGGCGCAGTGTACCAGCTCATATGGCTTCTATGTAGTTGAGGAAAACGGGGCTGTATGACTTCCACGTAGCGAACGGTGCCAAGATGGTTCCGTTTGCGGGCTACTCGATGCCCTTGGCTTATGAAGAAGTCGGCCAAGGTGCGCCCTATCTTCACCTGAATTTTTTTGCCGCAAACTGATTCCACAAATCAGTCGCTAGCCATAACCATGTCAGGACAAGCGCTGGGCTATTCGACGTAGGACATATGGTACAGTCTATGTGAGTTTATGCATTCATTCGCCATGATCGTTCAACCTTACCCCTCGCAAAGTTTCCGCGGTCCAACCGCGACAGCGTTTCTCGAATGGCTCACCCCGTCCTCCCTGTCCTCCTTGTCACCTTACTCATCTACCCTCTCCGTTCTTCTCAACGAGCGCGGCGGCATCCTCGACGACCTTATAATAACCAAACACGCAGAGGATGCCTTCTACGTCGTCACCAACGCGGGAAGGCGCGACGAAGACCTGAAGTGGTTCAATCAGCATCTGGCTGAATGGAATGCGGGTGAGACTGGCTCGAAAGGGCCTGTCGAGATGGAGTTGCTGGACGGTTGGGGGCTTTTGGCTTTGCAAGGTCATTTAATTCTCTCGTCTATCGTTTCAAAGCTGACGGCTCTACAGGCCCCAAAGCGGCTTCTTATCTCCAGACCCTCACTTCATACGACTTGGCCCAACTGACCTTCGGCAAATCAGCCTTCATCCCCGTCGAAGGCGGGTTCAACTTGCACGTCGCTCGAGGCGGGTACACAGGCGAAGACGGCTTCGAAATCTCCATCCCTCCCTCCCAAACCGTCGAAGTAGCGGAACTGCTCGCAAAGTCACCCGTCCAACTCACTGGCCTCGGCGCGCGCGACAGTCTGCGTCTCGAGGCGGGCATGTGTCTGTATGGGAACGACCTCGATGAAGGTACGACGCCTGTGGAAGCGGGGCTTACTTGGGTCATCGGTGGGTTCTCTTCAAGTCCTCCTTGTTATTGATGAAGCTGACTATTGTGTTCAGGCAAAGAGAGAAAAGAGAACGGAACCTTCATCGGCGCTGAAGGCGTGCGGGAGCATCTGAAAGCCGGCCCACCGAGGCGACGTGTCGGTCTCATTGTCGAAGGGGCGCCTGCTCGACGTGAGTGTTCCGTTCCCTTCGCTAATTGTCCGCTAACAGCTGTCGCAGAGGGCGCGAAAATATTCGACCCTTCCACCAAGGAGCCTCTCGGCGCCGTGACATCGGGCATCCCCTCTCCGACCCTCCAGCAAAACATCGCTATGGGATATGTGCTGAACGGGTGGCACAAGAAGGGGACGGAGGTCGATGTGGAGGTGCGGAGTAAGATGCGCAAGGGAGTAATTACGCCGATGCCGTTTATCAAGCCCAAGTATTGGAGGGGGACGGCGTGAGGAGTTGCGTAGTACTGATGAATAGCTAGATAAATCAAGCCGCGATTCAACTCGCAGCGTCCCATGTGACCGCGTTGTTCTGACGGTCTTTGCGAATTGACATCCATCTTGGAAGACAGCGTTTTCGTTGGATTGAGGTCAAAGAGGGTCAAAGTCTAACTCGGGATGTGATCCTGAATCCGGGGATCTTGGTTTCAATCATTTTCTATGCAACACTCTCGAAGGCAGCCGCTGTCGCGGACGAGAAAGTCGATTTCGACATTCATTCAAGCCAGGTACGAGGTTAAGTCGAGCTCTCGCGTCTAGTCTAGCTCGATAAAGCTCATTCTCTCCGTACAGTGACATACACATTGCCATGTCGCAAAGGAGCGTCGGTAAACGCATCACACTCATTATTGAAACTCCCGTTACGCCGCCCGTTAGTATTTAACGATATCTGGACCGGAAGATGTGTATCGCGCGCTGTCTATCCGTACCTGGAAAATATTCGACGGCTCCCGGGTGGTTCCATCGGGTGGAGACGTCACTTGGCATTGAATGTCTGAAAGCTGCGGGTTTGAGGAGGAGATGGAGGATCAAGCCCTCTACCGGAGTCGAAGATGGTTACCAAAAGAACAGAACGGTCCCCGGGATGAGAGGTCTGTGCGGTTCCAACGTCACTTTGCGGTATACTTATTTCAAGGAACAGACGCCGCCGATCGGTTATCGCGATGAACGGGACGGTGGGAGTGTTGTGTCCTTCTCTCAAGTGTTTCCGACTCCGAGCCAGGTTTGTCTAGTATTCTAAATCTTGAAACGGTTGACTGATATCCGCCTCATATATTGATGTCAGACGCAAGGCGACCTCGACAGACCGAATTGTATTTCGGCCAAGCCCTGTTGTTCAACATCAACAGTAACTCCTACCCGTTAACGCGAGTCACATGGAACGAATGTTGCTCGTCATGTCGTACCGGCCTCCTCCGTCTCTGTCGTCCCGCTCTACAATTGAGCAGAGCCCGCTATGCGCGTCTGGACGCGAATCCAGCCGGCAGTTTGAGCAGAGTAGCTCGCAGCTACTAGAAAACGGAACAACCGCCAATGCACGGAGTCATCATTCATTTCCAGGCGATGCCAGTCACATTTTCTGTTTTCATGATTGATGAACTTCAACAGCTCTGCTTCCAAGTTCCAACAAGTTTCCAATGGTTCTTCGTGAGTCTCAAGCCCACCGATCTCATTCCCTTCACCAGAATTCATCGAGGCTACCGTCGTATTGCTTAGTGGGACACAAGACTAGAGTTTCAAATGTCTGAAGTGGACGACTCCATTCGATTGGACAGTTCATCAATTTCTAAATGGGGACCTGTTCTTTGCGTACTTACTCATTGAGAATTTATTGCCTCAGTTCAAGCACTGATTACGACGCCTGCAGTTTCAGCGGTCACCCTCAGGGACGGAACAGACGTCAAACCTCGTTCTAAAGCCGGGAAATACATGATGCCCGCAGAGACATATTCGCTTCCGACATCATAGAAAAGGCGGCGCCAAAGACTTGCTCCCTCCATTGATTTTCACGACCATCCTTTCTTTCCTCTTCGTCCACAATGCGTTTTTCGTTCTTCGCCCTTTCTCTTCCGTATTTCTTTCGAGGAGCGTTTGCGGCTTCTGTAGGCCCTGTTGCAGAGTTGCAAATCGTGAACAAGGTGATCGCGCCAGATGGCTTTAGTCGATCGTGAGTGCGAGTTTCACGGCGCATGGAATTCACGCTGAATCATTCACAGGACGGTCCTAGCAGGCGGTACTTTCCCCGGACCTCTGATCAAAGGCCTCAAAGGAAACCGATTTCTCTTGAATGTGGTGGATAAGCTGCATGATAATACCATGCTTCAATCGACGAGCATTCATTGGCGTCCGTCCTCATGTTGTCTTCCAAAATCCCTACTTACGCAAAGCGCACCGTTTGTTAAAAAATAGACGGGTTCTTCCAGAAAAACTCGAGCTGGGCAGATGGTCCGGCGTTTGTCACACGTGAGTGTGGCTTGAGCATTTGTTGGAATGCGCTGATTTTGTGTTGTCAGAATGCCCCATAGCGGCGAATCACTCTTTCTTGTGAGATGACAAGCATCAAATCTAGATCTCTTTTGTGCCTCATGCAGGTCTTCAGATACGATTTCCAAGCTCCCGGGCAAGCTGGAACCTATTGGTATCACAGCCATCTTTGTATGTATTCCGACATTTTTTATGCATTTTTTTTGCTAAATTCTTGAAAGCTACACAGGCGAGCCCTCTTTCATGTTCGATGGTTGAATTTCTATTGACGGAGAACCAAAGTATTGCGACGGGTTGCGTGGACCCATGGTCGGTGAGTTCAGTCCAGTTTCAATGTCCTCGACTCTTCCTAATTTTGCCAGTCTATGATCTGTTGGACCCACATCGGTTACGTGAGCGATGTTGAAATGATTCAAAGTTCCCAGAATAATGGTTGAACAGTCTATGATATTGACGACGATTCGACTGTCATTACGCTCTCTGATTGGTACCATCTGCCTGCGCCTCAGTGAGTTTGTTCTTTAGAATTATGCTGTCGCAGCCCTCGATATCATTGATTTAGATTGCCTATTCCTCCGACTTCCGATTCAACCTTGATTAATGGCCTTGGAAGATATGCTGGAGGGGTGAGTCGGTGTTCATGCAGAGACAGTCAGATCAGTCATCAACAACCTTCTTGCAGCCTGCTTCTCCCCTCGCTGTCATCAAAGTAATCAAGGGACTTCGCTATCGCTTCAGATTGGTCTCGATGAGTTGCGATCCCAATTTTGTCTTCAGGTAAGAGCACTGTCTTCTCCAATGAGAAGAAACTGAGTTGTGTTTCAAATTAGTATCGACGGACATGGCATGACCATCATCGAGGCAAGGAAAGTTTTCGTGTTCATCTTCGTCAAATTTATCTGCCCTAGGTGGACGGTGTCAACCACAAGCCTCTTCCTGTAGATTCAATTCAGATTTTCGGTGAGTCTGCGAGCATACTTTTTAGCAGTTAGACATATCGTTTTAGCCGGCCAACGCTATTCTTTTGTTATCAAGGCAAACCAAAACATCGGCAACTACTGGATTCGCGCCAATCCCAACTTCGGAAACACTGGCTTTGCTGGCGGAATTAATTCTGCCATTCTCCGTTACATCGGCGCTCCGAACAAAGAACCCACCACCAATTCAACTTCTACGAAACCACTCGTTGAAACCGCCCTTCATCCTCTCGTCCGAATGCCAGTCCCGGGACTTCCCGTCCCTGGAGGCGCCGACGTCAACATCAATTTGAATATTGCTTTGGATTTTACGACGTTCCAGTTTACCATCAACGGAGCTGCTTTTGTTCCTCCCACCGTTCCTGTGCTTCTACAAATTCTTAGTGGCGCCCAAGCTGCACAGGATTTGCTTCCCTCGGGCAGCGTTTATACTTTACCTCCGAATAAAGTCATTGAGATCAGTATTCCGGGTGGCTCGCCTGGTGCTCCGGTGTGTTTTTACAATTCACGATTATACATACGAAAGCTAACCCATATTCAGCACCCCTTCCATCTTCACGGAGTATGTCGTTATATCCTCGTCTGAGGGTAATTCTGAACATTTTGCAGCATAATTTCCACGTTATTCGCAGTGCCGGCAACAGTACCTACAACTTCGTTGACCCTGTTGTGCGAGATGTCATATCGACCGGTTCTCTCACTACAGACAACGCAACCTTCCGCTTCGTCACTGACAACGCCGGGCCGTACGTGTTCCATTTCCTTTTTGTCGATTCAACGCTCATCATCAATCGCATCATAAGCTGGTTCTTGCACTGTACGCTCTTGCCTCTGCTGTGAACTGCATGATTACTGACGAGATACAAAAGGCCATATCGACTTCCACCTCGGTACGTACCATACCGTATTCTAACGTCTCTGACGCGCATCTTCAATCTAGACATGTCAGTTGGCCGAATTTTCATCATCATCAGTTCGCAACATGTCTGACGTTTTTGACCTAGCGGACTTGCCGTGGTGTTTGCGGAGGACACTGGAACAGTGTCGCACTCGAAGCAACCTCGTACATATGAATCTTAAACTTCATTTCGGAACAACTAACTGACGATTCAATTAATAGCTGCTTGGGACAAGCTTTGCCCGATTTATAACAGCCTGACGCCTTCCCAGCTTTGATCAGCCTACCCTCATTTACATACTTATATCTACAAGTATTTTTTTATCTGCGAAACACGGACTATAGATCGGGGAATAAAGGGAAATGTAACAGGATAGAATAGCAAAATGAATAATTTAATGTTGTTTGTACATCACTTGATCGCGACACGTAATTCTCTTTTGTTCAGCCTTGTTGAGAGCCGACTACTGCCCTGGAATCTCTCTTGCTTGCTCAGTCCTTCCCCGATGAAGAGAGGAAACAACTGAAGTCACGTTACCGTGTTTTAAGCTGTGACTGTGACAGTCACATCATTCTCTCCAACCTCCACATCCATGGACGCGCCGCTACACGCCCCATTGCGCATCAACGCGATATCGCGGACGCCGCTGTCGACAAAGCGTACTCAAAAGCGTCTGGAGACGTTCTTACAAGACTTCCAGGACCGTACGACGGCTGCACAAGGCGGACACAGCGCAGTTAC
Organism: Favolaschia claudopus; assembly: GCA_037176885.1. Lineage (NCBI taxonomy): Eukaryota > Fungi > Basidiomycota > Agaricomycetes > Agaricales > Mycenaceae > Favolaschia > Favolaschia claudopus. The sequence continues at coordinate 379,437 of JAWWNJ010000063.1, read as the reverse complement.
AGTTCAGGTGCAAAAGCTGAAGGAGGCGTTGAAGGAGGAGAAGGAGGCGGTCAAGACGGGTGGTGGGCGGTAGGGTAAGTGGGGCTTGTTTGCTCTCTCGTCAGTTCTGAATGGATTTGGCTCATGCTAGTCTCAGAAAATCTCTAATCGACATGGCTCTTTTTCGGGACACATTGTGATGAAAGCACATCATCTGTATGCAAGCTTGAGCCTCAGTAAATCCGCCATCCCACCCATATATGTATGCCTTTTCTCGCCTCCACGCGACTATGGGTCTTCATGTAGATGAGCTACATCTGTCCTGTGCCTCAATATATCAGCAAATCGCGCTTCAATCCAGTCTAATTATCGCCATCTTCAGTCTTGAGCGCTCAGGTGAATGTCCCCAAGTCTACTTCTCTTACATGCCATTGTTGTAGCGCTGAATGTGTGCAGTCATGACGTCGCCCCTTAAGGTCATGTTCATGATTACTCTCCAACTCGTCTCCAACAGTCCAACTGCTGTACTTATCTAGGTAGATAGCCAAGGTAACGGGCTTCTTTGTGAGCTTTAACTTGTGCAATATTCGTGCGTCTGAACGAATTTTCAGTTGATTTTCAGATATTAAGTATGTTGCTGCGAGCGGTCAAAAATCATTACGATCCTGATCAGGCCTGATTACGAGGCTAATCTGGTCGTTGGCGATGCACTTCTGAACGCCGTGATCCCTGTGTAGATCGCGGTCTGCATTCCCCGAAGCTCCTTATAGCAGCTAGCCCTAACTCGGGATATTTAGCTCGCCCACCATCGAGGCTGCTCTGAACCTCTCGCAAACATTTTTGGTGTGTTTATAACTGAGCCTGTAGCACCAGACTGAACAAGTCTTGGCCAGATGAACCACCCATGATTTTCAAATTTCTTAAAATAGCACACGGAACCGTATCCCCGAAAATATCAAAATATCCGCATCAAAACACAGACGCGAGGCGTCATGTAAAAATCCCGTTTTCCGCTCTACCTTGAACTACCACAGGCAACGACGGACTTTGGGGGGTCTGCTTCTGCGGTTGTAGAACCCGTACGAGCGCTTCCCTTGGTCGTACTACCATCGAGTTTGTGTCCTATCACATCGGCGTTCTCGTTCCTTGGCGGTGTTTTCGGGACATTTTTTCAGTGGGCGGCCGCTGATCACTCCCCTACCACTATACCGATGTCCGCCTCCCCTCCTGGTACCCCTTCGCGCCCTGGGTCCATATATAATCGGTTTGCTTCCAATGGCAGTAGCTCGACGCCTTTGGTAAGTCCTGTACCTTTCTCGGGCGCTAGTTTACTCAGAATCTTCTCAGATGTCTCAAGCGTCCGTCCTAGTCCCGATACTCGATATGCTAACTAACTCATGCCATTGTACAGAACTTCGTCCTCGCATTCATCTGCCCCTTCATCCTTTCCGCGCCGCCGCAACTCACAAGTCTTGAGCTGGATTGAGCCTGAAGACTACGAGCCCTCTAATTCCACCGCCATGCTTGACCCGTCCATGCCACGCTCCCGCCTGCATGAGCGGGAACGTAGTGTATCGTTCGGCGCGGCCTCATCGTTGATGCCAGCAAGCGAGACCACTACTCGCGCTGCGTCGCCGTTCGGACTCAATCCTGGCGAAGGCACATCCTCTCTGCGGACGTCGTCAGCGCTGGCCCTGCATAATCTGGAGCACCGCGCGTCGGCTTCGCTCAGCGTGAACTATACGCCCGCCAAGTTTTCAGATGCATTGGTCTTCGGGGGTCCCCGGCGGAGGCGGAGGGGTGAGGAAAGGACTCCAACGCTGCCTACGATGGCTCGTGGTGGAGGTGTCGACGCATTTGGGAAGGGGGCGGCCCGTATGCCTGACGACAGAGACGATCTGCACCCGACCGCGCACCGGAGAGGCTTGTTTGAAAGATCTGAAATGCGGGGGCGGTGGACGCGTTTTAAGACGGTGCTCTTCATCGTTAATATTGTCGTGCGTCTTCCCTTTGTCTCTTTGTCCATCTCCACTCTAATAAGTGCCTCTTCTGTCCTCAGTACTCCACTATCGCTCTCACCGCCCTCGTCGGCATGATCCTCATCTGGCTCGACATACTCGAGAATTCCGACGTCATACGTGTCGCCAACCGCACGGAGCTCGTCTTCTCCACCCTCGCCGCCTCCGTCGCCGTCTTCACCGCCGTATTCGGCTGGGTCGGTGTCCTCCTCAACAATCGCTCCATCCTCGCATTCTACTGCTTCTTCCTCTGGTTCTCCTTCGCCTTCCTCGTCACCCCAGGATACCTCACCTACCGCCGCGCGAACCTGAACCTCGAAGGCAAGCTCAACTTCGAGTGGTCCCGGCTCTTCGACATCACTGCGCGGAGGCGAATACAAAACGTCCTGCATTGCTGCGGGTACTTCAATCCCTTTGTGGAAGCGAGTATAAGTAGTACGTGTTATGCGAGGAGCGTGTTGCCTGGGTGCAAGGGGCCGTACCTCAAATATCAGCGCGCATTGCTTAAGAAGTGGTATATCATCATCTTTTCGCTGGTGGCTGTGCATCTGGTGGTTATCGTGGCGAGCCTGTTATGCTCGAATCATGTCACGTATCGGTTTGGGAAGGGGATGATGCCTAAGGCGTACAGGCTGGACGAGGCGGCGGTGGCGGTCATTATGGACAATTATGCTGCGTGCGTGTTCCTTCCATTCTTCCTATACTCGCCTCCTTCGGAGGCGAGGCCAATCCACCCTTTCTTCTCCTCCTGTTTCCTACATCCGTTGCTGACTCCCGCTACAGCCAGCTCGCTGAAGACTATGGCCCTGAAGCAGCCGCTGCCTTCGTCACAAACACCCACTCACGCGCTGGATCCACTGTCGATCTCTCCGACCTACACAGCATGCCTATGGATCCGATGGGTGTCGCCTCTTCATCCTCCACCTTGAGGTCCGGCACCACGTCTTCTGGACCGCGCTATGGCACTATCGGGGGCACCAAGCCGGATACGGCGATATGACCCTTTCCTTATACGACTACGACTATGTCTATGACCTATGACTATATCCCATCCTACTTATAAAGTTACAGTATACGCTCATTACGCTGATCACCATCTCATCTCATCTACAGGCATTGTATCCGTATCTTTCGTCTAATTCCCGTTCGCCGCTGTCGCATCGCATACCTACCGATCTATCTATCTATCCAGGCTAAAGTAGAGTAGTCTATCGGGTTTGGGGTTTTGTTTTCCTTTGGTTCTTACTACGTATAGACACGACTACCGCATTGTGTGGACCCTTTGGGCTACCTACTTACTTACTTTATCCCTGGTATTTTACCGGACTTGGCTTTCGTTTTTCGACATCACCACATCCTACTACATACGCATATTCATAACTGTATTTTGTATTTTATCGCATTCTATCCGTTCGTTCGCTACTCATCCATTCTCTGCAGGAAGCGCTGATTCTTGTGTCACTTGCTGCAGAGACGTCGACGAATCCAGTCGCCGACTCCTCCTAGAGGCACACTGCTCAGGCTCTCATCGCCTTCATCTGCATCTGCGCCTCTCTTCCCCCACATCAATCCACAGACCCGGATCGAAGACGCGGTTCGTATCCCAAAACTGTCTACAATTTCCAGATCTACATCATTGTCAATTGAATGCCATCCCATCGTTTGGTCTACGACACATCTTGTTCTCGACCTGCTAGTACTATGTCTGCCTTCCACCTCGCTGCGCATCTCTGCCTCTTCGATTTTCACCCTGATTGTTGGGCGATTCTTTGTGGCACCCGCGCTCTCATCTGCTATGCACACTGGCAATCTTGATTATCTTTTTGTCCGCAGCGGATTCATTCCCCAGCGCTGACGGGAACACCGCTTTTGTTCGCCGTCTACATAACACAGATGTCCTATTGACGGAGGATTCAGGAATCAACCCTGGATGGCGCCGGGGACGCCGTTGCCCCCGGCCCCGCTTGAAAACAGCCCATGAGCGGGATGGCTCTGGATCTGTCAAAATGGGGGAGCACTGTTTTGTGTGGGGGAAATAATTAGAGCTCGGCGGTTCGCACTATATCCCTCCCTCCAGGTGGAAATGACGGCTCCAAACAAGGGTTTCTCGCTGTGCAGCACCCGAGTGGCCCGAAAATTTTACAAGGACGGAGGCGGGGTCTAATATAAGTTACAGATTATAAAAGCACTCGAGCGAGCACACCTGGCATTCATTCCCCTTCTTCATCATCTCCCCCCTTTTTTTTCTTTTCACAGCCAATATGTATCAGCCCTTCAAGTTCGCTCTTCTCGCGGCTGCCCTCGTGAGCGTGCAAGCGTCCCCGCTCGTCGCAGTACGTATTCCGACTCGCCCCACCGGTTGACTCGCAGACTGAAAGCAATATTAGCGCGTAGATGGCAACGTCAAGTTCTGCGTCGACATTTTGGGCCTTGGAAACTGCCAAGTCGACGCCTTCAACAATGGCGATTGCTTCGACTTCCTGACCAGCGCAAAGGATTTCAACGACAAGGTGTCTACTTTCCAACCCGATATCGGTGTGACTTGTACCGTCTTCCAGTGCGTGTCATCTCTCCACAGTTCGATTTATCCTACGGGAGAAGACATCAATATTCATGCTTGCTGTGTTTTTATTTTCAGGGACTCGGGTTGCTCTGGGAATTCACTCGCTCTCTCGTTCCCTGGATCGACGGATCTCAGAGTCCAGAATTTTAACGATATAATGAGCTCGTTCAGGTGCGATAGGGTTAGTCCCGCATCGCCATGAGCAGAAGCGATGCGTGATGAATATGGGCTGGGGTAGTGGACTTTTGGACTGTGTTAAATTTGCTTCATACGTGTGATTACAGTGATTTTAACTTCATCTGTTTTGTTGGGTCAAGCAGAGAAGGAAGGACGTTTAAGACTTGTTGATGACCGCCACAGTGGAAATACGTTCGAATCCGTTGAATCTAGGTTCTTTCTTGAATGATAGATTGTGGGGGAAACCACCATTTATGGATGGATTACTGTGGACGATCCCCAGGCTGCTTGCTTCGTCTCATCTTGGAGATGCAGTCAGAGATCAGAGAGTAATTCTGCCGTGTCAAGTTTCGGAAGCTGCTGCTGCCTGCAGCGTCTGTCTACGAGAAAAGGCTCTGAAGGGATTGTTTGGCTGTGAATGACGCCTCTGAGACTGTGCAACTACCCGCTACGCGTATTGCTTCTCGCGATTTGTGAACACGCGGTATGAAACGCGCGTTAGACCAAAATGGTACACATTTGGATTCGGAAAGAGAATCCGACTCGGATGATCACGGGACCGTGAGGGATGAGCACATGCTCGTAATTTTCTGGGTTTTTGTTTAGCCACTGCCACTTCGCTGCAGCTTCTGCGTCACTCCCAAATGTCCACAGATGACCCACCTCAGCGCGCTGACCGACTGTGGTTCACTCCCGAACTCGTGATTATCCGCGCCCAAAGCCGCATTTTTCAGGTCTTCACGGCGATTTTGAAGCAAAAGTCCTCTGTATTTGCAGACATGTTCATGATGCCTCAGCCTCCACCTGCGGATAGCGAAACGATGGATGGCGTGCCAGTCGTCACTGTGTATGACGAGCCAGCTCAGATGGAGGTGTTCCTCAGAGCGATATTTGATTCGGAGTGAGTTTGTGTGCTGCGAATCTTCAATCTTAAGATCTCAACTCTCGTCTCGCCATAGGTTCTTCATGCCACCTCCGGCAAAGACTAAAATTGAAGATGCTTTGGGGGTCCTTCGCCTTGCCCACAAATATGATGTTCCATATCTGCGTCGTCGTGCACTCCAACACCTCGAATCTATCTATCCGATAGATCTCTCTGGATACGACTCCCTAGTCCAACCCTTACTTCTCAGGGGAGGACCATCCGTCCAGCAATTTCGAGATACGTTGTTGAGCGTCGCGATTGCGACGGAAGTCGGTGCACTTTGGCTTCTTCCTGTGACATACTACAACGTTTGCAAATGGCCGTTGAACCTCATCCTCGGGGAATCACTCTGGATGGAGCTGGGGAAGGAGGAGCAGAATGCGTGCTTAATTGGGTACCAGGCCCTGATGCGCCAAACTCCCCAGATCCTACATTTTTTTCCTACAATATTCATCTGAACAGGACACGGATTGCACAAATTGGAAAAAATGTAATGAGCTGCGTCTGCAGATCCATTCGGAACTTTCATCTAATTTCTCTGCATTAATGCACTGGCCACTCGATATATGGGTGGAGAAAGCGTGGACTGCTGCTGGTTTTGACTCACCAAGGGGTTTATGCGGACACTGCCTCTCAAGTGGCAAGGAACTCCATGCAGAGGCAAGACGGAAGTGTTGGAATGCGCTTCCGGACCTGTTCGGTCTACCAGACTGGGCCGAATTGGAGGAAATGCGACAAGAAGCCCTCGAAACATAAACTTGGGTTTGTCAGTCACTTCTCATGGCTTCGCTGCCATTCCTACGCGCTTAAGCATTTTCAGGTCAACTGAATGTTTCTGTGCTGGGTACTTATCTTGTTCTTCCATTTTGACACTCGGCGTGGCATGTCGATAAAGAAAATCTCTGTTCGTGCCGATGGAATGCTTTCCAAAGATGAGTCTTGTGCCTCAAGCAGACAGCTCAGCGGTCTCGATTCTTCCCAGTTCCAGAGTTCATGCGCAGTAGGAATGTTAACCTCAAAGCGCTGCACGCAGCCGCGAAACAAAAATAACTGTTCATGACGCTCGGACTTTTCTGAGTCGGATTGCAACTCTTTCTGTGAGGTTCATGCTGCCCCCAAAATTATCAACACAACGGTAGAACCAAGGTCTCCCTCCACTGTTTCATCTTCCTTCACGTTGTTCGCTGCAAACCCTCCTGTCGCGCCTTTGATAATGCCGGCAGGGGCCAACTTTGATCGCTGATTGTCACGTATCACATCTTCATTGGCAACCAATTTGGCTTGGACTGCACCCTACCCACAAACTGCGGGTGTTTTCCACATAAATACTTCTTCGCAGCTCCCCACGCCCCTTTGCTCTCTTCCAGACAGGTTTTTGCGCCCAGTTACTATTCAGCAGTAAAGATGCCGTTTTTTTTGTGAGCGGCTATCCTACTAGTAACTTCTCGAACATTGAATATTTTCTCTGATTCGAAAGCTCGTTGGTCGTCGTGATGCTTAGCCTCAAGTCACAATATCGAACGGGAGGACGCTCAGCTTTGATTACTTTATCTGTTTCACTTACTTATCTCAACTCTTTCTTGCAAGTTCATAGTCCACTGCAAGTTCGACGCAATTGTGACAACGATACCTTCGCCTGCTATCCTGACAATTTTCGCCTGCGTTCAATTTTGAACTTCAACCGCGCAATGAGCACTTCCTCTACTTTGAAATCACTTCATATTTCCCTTAGACGGATCATGGATTCTCGTGCCCGTCGCTGAACTCCTGGCCCGAGTGAAGTAGAAAATTGGTAACCTGGAGTACAAATTCGGTAAGTAGACTCACTGGCGACTAAGTATAGATATGGGCTGGGGTAGTGGACTTTCGGACTGTATTAAATTTGTTTCATACGTGCAATTACAGTGATTTTACGAGGAATGACGAAAAGGGTGTGAGTGGGACTCGGGAAAAGCTCGGAAAAAGCCCTACAGTGGGACTCGGAAGCTCGGATGAGGAGATTTGACCTTTAACAGTGGGACTCGGCATTTCGGCACATCAGTACATTTGATCTGAATCAACAGCACGAAGTTAACTTGAAAATACGTCCCCGACGCTTTAAAATAATCCCTGGCTCCACGCAGTGGGCCTCCGCGGCGAGCGGTAGCACCACGCAGTGGGCCCAGCGGCGAGCGAAAGCCCCACGCAGTGGGCCTAGCGGCGAGCGTCAAGGGGGGTCCGTGGGGGTCTCCCCCGCGCTACAGGAATGAAATTCTTGAGTTTAAACAGCAAAATAAAACGAAACTACTGAGTTAAACTTCTCAGAAATGCCGTCAGGCTAAAGGAGGGGGGTCTGGGGGGAACATTGTTCCCCCCAGTGATTTTTTAAGCCCTGAAATGACTCAGAAACACTTGGAAAAACAATTGCGGCTCAAAATGCCGAATTTGATGGATCGGTCAAATATTGATCGCCAGGTAATAGCAGCTGATGCGACCGACATCAACAGTGGGACTGAGGAACCGTTCGATTGGTCTAATTAGATTGCCCCGTATATACATCACGTGATTTTCGGACTGCGCCTCCGCCGGCCGACCCGGTCACTTTGCGCGCCCTCCCGCCACGGCCCTAGTGCCCGCCCCGCCCCCCACGAATGCTGAGTTTGAGAATTTCACTGGTGGCTAAACCACAGTAAGCACATGAGCTCTTGTGTGTATCACTCTGTTAATTGCTTCCGATAAAAATATATTTTATTTGACCTTCTGCCATGTTGTGGTGAAGCGCACCAAGGTCGCGCCACGCGACTCACGACGACTTTACCCACCTATTATTATTGACCATGAATGGGAATCTAAGGCCGCCGCACTCGCGCCACTATTACAGACAGCCTTTCCTGCAGTTGAGGAACTCACCAGCGCATGGATACCGCCCCGGCCCGCCCGCTACAGACAACGTTGGGCAGAAGGCACCTTCGCGCGCCCCGCGCCTCAACGTCAACGGGCGGAGTCCGGGTGACGGCCGTCCGACAGTGACTGATCGCTGTGACGAACTCCGGTTACTAGAAGTTGCCGGAATCTAATTAGACCAATCGAACTACGACTCGAGTGGGACTCGCTTGAATAGCCGAGTCCCACTCCCACTGTTCTCGTATATACTCTGATTTTACCCTCATCCGTTTAGTCGAGCTGAGAAGGACGTTCACAATCTTTCGTTCAAGTATCGTTGACTCCGTTGAATCTAAGTAGGTTCTTTGTTCAACGATAGTTGTGCGGGCGACCCACATTGAAACTTTGCCGTGTTTGTTAAGTTTCGGAAGCTAGCTGCGTCTACGAGAATTCGAAAGTACTTAAGTACTGGTCTAGCTCTGAAGGGATGTTTTTACTGTGAATATCGCCTCTGAAACTCTGTAACGACAGGCAACGACTCGCTAGTACGCGCATTGTTCTTCTGCATTCTGTGAAAACACGAGATGACACGCGCGTTGAATCAAATTTGTAACATTGGGAAAGAGAATCCGATGATCACGGGACCGTGAAGGATCAGCACATGCTCATGATTTTCTGAGCCTTCGCTTGGCCAATACCAGTAACCACTTCGCAGTCTTCGCTGCAGCTTCTGCATCACTCCCGGATGTCTACAGATGACCCGCCTCAGCGGGCTGATCGACTCTGGTTTACCCCAGATGTCGTGATTATCCGCGCCCAAAGCCGCGTTTTTCAAGTCTTCACGGCGATTTTGAAGCAAAAGTCCTCTGTATTTGCGGACATGTTCACGATGCCTCAGCCCCCGCCTGCTGATAGTGAAACGATGGATGGTGTACCAGTCGTCACTGTGCACGACGAGCCAGCTCAGATGGAGGTGTTCCTCAGAGCGATATTCGATTCGGAGTGAGTTGTGTGCACTGTTGGTGCACTGCGAATCTTCAATTCTGAGATCTGAGCTCTCGTCTCGCCATAGGTTCTTCATGCCACCTCCGGCGGAGACCAGAATTGGAGATACTTTGGGCATTCTCCGCCTCGCCCACAAATATGACGTTCCATATCTGCGTCGTCGCGCACTCCAACACCTCGATTGTATTTATCCCACCGATCTCCTTGGATATGACTCCAAAGTAGAGCCCACCCTCGACAGAGATGTGCCGCTTGCCGATAGATTGTTGAGCGTCGGCATTGCAAAGGAAGTCGATGCACTTTGGCTTCTTCCTGCAGCATACTACGATATGTGCAGATGGCCGTTGGACCGCCTGCTCGGGGAATCACTCAGTCTCCTACCCAGCCGCGGTTTCGAGGCTCACAGTCACAGAGGGAGTTTTACAAGGCTGATTCCAAGACGAAAGAAAATGGAATAATGAGTGACAGGCTGGTGTGACTAAGTGTGACTGAAGTTTTGGGTGAGCCTCTCCACGGCGGCTGGCACAAAACATTTGTCAACAACATAGCCACACCAGGACCCCGCAAGCATCCGGCACCACTCGCATTCGGACAACGCGCCAAAAGAAATTCTGTCTGTCTTATTCACGCGTCAATGGCCACAGTCCCGCCGAAAATCGCTACCAACACACAGTCGCAATACTCCCCAGTCGAAATACGCGCTCTGGCTGTCAAATTGCCTCGATATCAGGTATCTCTTGGGGATCCGTGCCTTCCTCAAAAGTGATAAGGATGTCGTCCGTGTAAGTGAAATATATTCAACTGATGTGACTCTGTACTGTATATCAAGCCATCCTGTTGACTTTTCGACGCCAGGACACCACTCATAGCGAGTGCATCGCAGACGATCAGTTTGGGCGGATATCGCCGAAAAAGGCCGGGGTCTTGTGGCTATGTTGTTGACAGATGTTTTGTGCCAGCCGCTGTGGAGAGGTTCATCCCAACTCTTGTCACATCATTTGTCACACTGATCCCGTAAATTTCCCAAATGAATTCACTTTGAAAATACTTTCTACAAGCACTGAGGAACCTCGAAACTGCGGCTGGGTAGGAGACTGGGAATCACTCTGGATGACGCTCGAGGTGGAGGAAAGGAATACGTGCTTAATTGGTTATCAGGCCCTGATGCGCCAAACTCCCCTGATCCTAAACTTTTTCCTGGAATATTCATCTGGACCGGAAACGCATTGCACAAATTGGAAAAAGTGCACTCAGCTGCGTTTGTCGACTTACGCAGCTCTTTCGTCTAAATTCATTGAATTGATGCACTGGCCACTCGATATATGGCCGGAGCAAGCGTGGTCGGCTGTTGGTGTCGGCCTCGAATCACCGGGAGGTTTATGCGAACACTGTCTGGAGAGCGCCAAGGAATCTCATGCAGAGGCAAGGTGGGACTGTTGGGACGCGCTTCCGGGCATGTTCGGTCTGCCAGACTGGGCTAAATTGGAGAAGATGCGACAAGAAGCCCTTGGAACATGAACCCAAGTCCATCGGTCAGTCCTCCATGGTTTCGTTGCCATTCATACGTACTTAAGCATCGTCAGGCCAAATAAATGGTTTTATGCTGTATACCTGGGTTGTTGATTGCACCTTACATACGCACAAACTGCAGATATTTTCCACATAAGTTCTTCGTAGCAGCTTCCCGCGTTCCTTCGCTCTCTTCCACATACCCTCCTCAGTCCGAATAACGTCCTGTCCTGGCTGTCCAAGCTTCTTCCAGAGAGGTTTTGGCGCCCAATCACCAATATCCCATGTTTTCGGTGAACGACAATCCGAACTCGAACATTGAATATTTTCTCTCTGACTCGAAAGCTCTTTGGTCGTCGTGAATCGTGATGCTTAGCCTCAAGTCACACCTTCAAGCACTGGGGCGATTGATAACTTTCTCTGTTTGTCATATGATCTCTCAACTCTCTCTTTCAAATTCATAATCTACTTCAATTTTAACGCTATCCCGACAATCTTCGCGTGCGTTTCTGAGCTCCGATCGCGCATTGCGCGCCTCGGGAGCGAAGCGGAGGCTGGCTTGTCGAAATCCAAGTTATTTGATTTTCCAACATGGCAGCACCTGCGGGATCCACCAGACTTTTTTCGGCCGTAAATCTCAGAACATTATGAGCATCAGGTGGCTTCGACGTTCGTATCTTGGCCGTCCACAGATAATATATTCTGAATCTAGTACCCGTTCAACGTTGTTGGACGTGGTCCACCGTCCAACTTCAAGTTGAAGTGACAAAAAAGTTGACAAAAAGTGAAGCCGAAAATTGGGATAGATTCTCAATCTGCGCGCAAATTGTTTCTCTATTGAATGACCCAAGTGCTCGCTCCCGAATCAGTGAACTAGTTCATCCACCCCACTGTCCAGCATTGCCCAAGTCGAAAAATCGGAGTATTCGGCGATTCATCCGAATCTGAAAGAATGATGCGTTTATTATCCCCATTTGTGCATCGTACCATTTATGAAAGCGAGAGAAAAGAGAATTGTGGTCTGAGGATTCTCCGAATTTCTATCCTCTATCCTTCTCTTACCCGAACCACCACCACCATGGCTTTCTCGACATGGCTCATCATGCTCCTCACGCACCCTAACGAATTCCGCATACTCCTCCAATACAAACTCTATTATGAACCAAAACGCGACCTTACAGCCCAGGAGGAGCACCCTACCTCGGGTTGGGACCGCGAAACTATGCGACGGTGTTGGGCGTTCCTTGATTTGACGAGTCGAAGCTTTTCGTCGGTGATAAAAGAACTAGAGGGCGATTTGGCGCGGGGGGTACGTTTTTTGCGTCTTATACGTGGGACCGAGAATGAACGAATTCTGGTGCAGATTTGCATGTTTTATCTCGTTCTTCGTGGTCTAGACACCATAGAAGACGACATGACCCTCGACCCCGCCTTGAAACAGTCTCTCCTGCGCAATTTCCATATCCACAGCACAACGCCGGGCTGGAATTTTTCTGGATCGGGTCCCGACGAGAGCGACCGCCAATTGCTGGTCGAATACCAAGTCGTAGTCGAAGAGCTCAACCACCTCCCCGCCTCATACCGAACCTGCATCCTCGATTACTGCCAAAAAATGGGGGCCGGCATGGCCGACTTCGCCGCACGCGCCGAAAACGAAAAACAGTCTAAATACGTGGAACGCATAGCCGACTACGAGCTCTACTGCCACTACGTCGCGGGTATCGTCGGGGAGGGATGCTCGATGCTGTTCAGCGCGTCAGGCAAGGAATCACCGCACCTCGCAGAGCAGCTCGAGCTCTCCAACTCGATGGGTCTGTTATTGCAAAAGACCAACATCACGCGCGACTTTGCTGAGGATGTCGACGAGCAGCGGTACTTCTGGCCCCGGGAGATCTGGGGCGACGCGCGGTACGGCGGGTTCGAGAGACCGGAGGATATGCGGACGCCGCCGCCGGGTACGCTTGCGCTGCCGGGTGTGCAGGACCGCGCTGTGTGGGTGCTGAACGCCATGATTCTCGACGCGCTACGGCATACGACAGACGCGCTGGACTACCTCCGCATGCTGAAGAACCAAAGCGTCTTCAATTTCGTCGCGATACCTGCCACTATGTCGATTGCGACGCTTGAGCTCTGTTTCATGAACCCTAAGGTGCTGAACCAGAACGTGAAGATTCGCAAGGCGATGGCGGCGTCGGTACGTGTCTTCCCTTCCTGCTTGTATGTATCCCGCTAATGCGGAATTCAGCTCATCATGCGCTCGACAAATCCTCGCGAGGTGGCCTACATCTTCCGGGATTATGCACGCAAAATCAGCGCACGCGCTGTCGCCCAAGACCCCAACTTCATCAGGATCAGTGTCGCCTGCGGCAAGGTATGTACCATCGCCTCGCCTCGCCTCCCCCCTACAACCGACCAACCTAATTAACCCACCCCCCAGATCGAACAATGGTGCGAACGCTACTACCCCTCCTTCGTCATGATCTCCGCCTCCGCCCAAGGCGGCATCCAACAACGCATCAACCCCTCCGACGCCCGTGGCGCCACCTTCCTCGAACTCGAGAAGCGCGAGAACGAGCGCACGTCCCGCGCGCGGCTCGAGAAGCTCGTCGCGGCGGGGCGGAAGCCCGCGGTGGAGGACGATAGCGCGTTGAGGACGTTCGCGATGTATTTTGTTGGTGGGACGATGATGTTTTTGGGGGTGTTGGCGGCGGTGGTGTATTTTATTATGCAGTTGGAGGATTGAGGGATGTGGGGTGTTGGGCGTGGAATGTGGAAGGTGGTGTGCGATGTCGGTGTTGAGAAAGAGAGCCTCGAAGTCGGACAGGTATAGACGCTTCTGTGTATTATTATCTTCTTTGCTGCTTCAACTACAATTCAATTCTCGCTCTGGTACATACACATACTTTATCTTTTATGCAATAACATGCAATGGCTTATATTACATGTGGGCGTCCGAGTTAGTGCTGTATGCGGCCTTCATCTCTCCTTCTGCGACCGCGTTTTTGGGTTACACCCCCTCCCCAACGAGCCTCGTCGGCGCCTCCACCCACCCCCGCCACGCCTCCACAAACGCCGCCATCTCCGCCCCCTCAACAACCCTATGATCCGCACTCCACGACACAGGCAACTTCAGCCTCCTTTCCCCACCCTTCCCCTCCGCTCCCCGCCAATACCTCTCCGAAACATCCCACACCCACTCCGCCCGCCCCAGCGCCACGATCGCCACGCCGCCGCCAGGCACCAGCACAGGTGCCGCACCCGTGCCCTTGCCCGCGGCGCCGACGTTGCTCACGCTGAGCGTCCCCGCGCCGAGGTGCGCGGCGGTGAGCCCGGAGGGCGTGCGCCGCCCCAAAGCAGCGAGGTGCGCGATGTCGGACGCGAGGGTGTAGACGCTGCGCGTGTCGGCGGCGCGGAGGAGGGGGGTGTAGAGCCCCGTGGGCGTGTTGAGCGCAAGGGCGATGTCGGCGTGCGGGCGGATGGTGAGGGAGGGTTTCGCTGCGTTGGCGTTAGCAGTAGATACGGATGGTGGGGCGTGGTTGATGGCGGAGCGGAAGAGCGGCCAGTCCATCATGGTAAGGGCGAGGGTTTTGAGAAGGAAGGGAAGGTAGGTGAGTCGCGTGTATCGGCCGGTGTCGGGGACGTCTGGGTGGGCGGGTAGTCCAGCGCCGAGAGCGGATGCGGGGTCGTATGGTGCTGGAGCGTCGGATGCGGATGCGGGGACGTAGCGTGAAGGGATGTGCGTATTCAGAATGGGGAGAAGGGAGTGCAGGTCGGTGATGTCGAGCGTCGTGGAGTACCCGAAGAGCGGGATTTCGAGGCTCTGGTATGCATTGTCAGCTCGATGAAAGACGCCTTTGAATAGGGAATATTCGATACCTTGACCATGGCTCGGAACATTGCCTGTCGTGTGCGGCCAAGCTCGACAACGATATCTTCTCCAGAGGGCTGTGCAGGTGCCGGCGACGAAGGAGCTGAGGACGAGCGAGAAAGGTACGCCTCGACATCGCTCTTTTCCACCCGGCCGCCCTTTCCGCTTCCCGGGGCTAGCAAAGCTAGGTCGACGCCTTGCGTACGAGCATAGTGGCGTACAGACGGAGTCGCCAGGACATCTCGGCTGTCTGCGCCTTTCTCTGGCACAAAGGCAGGGTCCATCGGATGAAGTTTGCGCGGACTGGGTGTGGGTTCGGGGGATGGTGGGGGTACAGATGGCTCCTTGGGGTTTTCTGGAGCAGATGCGGGGGGCGGCGGTTCCGACGACGCAGCCGCCGCCTCAGCCCCATCTTCGACCTCTTCATCGACTTCAATCGTACAGAGCCCTTGGCCGACCTTCGCGACCTCACCCTCCTGCACGAGCAGCTCCTTCACAACACCGTCAAAAGGGCTGGTGATCTCGACGCTGGCCTTGTCGCTCTGCACCTCGCATAGAGGGTCAAACGTCCCTACAGTAGCGCTGGGAGAAACGCTCCAACTGATAACTTCGCACTCGGTGATCCCTTCGCCGATGTCCGCGAGTTTGAAGGTCCGGAGGACTTTCTGAGAGGCCCATCGCGTTTGAAAGCGCCCGATGAGACGGGGAGAGTGCCTGAGGCTACGCAGAAACATGGTAACAGATTCCGAAGGGAGTTCAGACTAGAAAGCGTTGCTCCTTCTGACTCCAAGTTGCCCTGAGAGCCCCAGCACACAGAATAGTATCAAGAGAGCGCCCGAGAGAGCACCACGGCCGTTGTAGGCTGAGAAACTGTTGCGATGCTACAGACCCAAGAAATTGAAGCTTTTGGCTCGACTCCGGGGAGAGCAGTGGATGGAAGAAAGCACAAGCAAAAGCTGGTGAAACGGGACGAACGGACCTTAGCCATGGGTGACTGTCACGCCGTCACACTTTCGGGTCTTTTCCGTGACCGCGGCCAAGGCCTTCTTTCAAAATTCGAAAAGAAAAAGAAAACTGATGGAAGATGATATTGAGGGGGCATATAAAGCGATATATATACTCGGTTCTTGTATAGCAAGGTAAGATCGATGATCTGGCTGGATTCGTGAAGAAAAAACCTGGAAAGAAATACGATTTTTAGAAGCACTGGATGATTCGATAAATGCTCAAGCAACTCACCGAACGGAGAGAAAAACCGAAAGTAGATCAGGGTGCGAGAGCAGCGTTCCTCATCTGCTCCAACTGCCCCCACTCCGGAAAACCAAATATTGTCGGCAGCACGTCCCAACATATCTGTGTTGCAGCTCTATGCATCTCCTGGGCCTCAGGAAGACAGTGCTCGCACAGTCCCAATCCCTCCCAATGCCCTTCCATGGAGTAGCGCATTGCCGAAGCAGGGCTGACTTCACTGATGAACGGAAGTATACGGGAACTGGCAAGAATCCGCTTTCTATTACATTCCGCCCAGTCCAGGCAGCCCTCGTCGTCCTCATTTCTAGCGATAAAGAAAAAGCTGAAGATTTTGTGTGCTTGATTGACCAGCCCTGGGTAACCGCCAATGCCTGCCATTTGTTGCTCTGCGCCCAGCGCCAGCCATTGCGGCTGTCGAATGACGCCGGAAAGGTTCCATTTGGATAAAACGAGGTAGTAGACCACAGGAAGCAGCCAGAGAGCGCCGACTTCTGTACCGGTCGCAATTGTTGCTACTATTTCGTCGAATTTTTGAGCTGTCTTCTGGCCGCTGCGCCGGGGATCCCGAATAAGATCCGAAGGGCAAGACGGAAACATCGAGTGGAGGTGTTCCAGAGAACGACGACGAAGATATGGGACATCGTATTTGTGAGCGAGGCGGAGAATCCCCAAACAGTTGTGGATTGTGACCGTCGCAGGAGGGGGCATGAAGAAGCTGTAAATCAAAGATAACCATCAATTCTAAGGGATTTCAAAGGTATTCTGAGAGCTCACTCGGAATCGAATATCGCTTTCAGAAAGACCTCCATCTCTGCTGGGTCATCGTGAACCGTCACAACGGGCACCCCGTCCATGGTCTCAACATCAGACGAGGCTGGCTGCGGAAACGCAAACATATCCGCAAATACAGAGGATTTTTGTTTCAGAATCGCCGCGAAAACGCGGAAGATGCGGTCTTGAGCTCGGATTATTACCGTGTCGGAAGAGAACCAGAGCTCATCGACCTGGTGAAGCTCGCTCTCGCCGGTGGTGATCGTATTTGTGTTCATGGTGGTGGTGGTGGAAGAAGAGTCGCGTTGCGTCACGACATGTGATATCGTGACAATCAAGATCGCTGATTGGGCCAAGGTCAAATTGACGCGTTATTTCTCACCCTATAAGTATCGCTTCAAACGAGCGAATCTATGGCAATTCAGTGGGGGATTTTCAAAAATTAAATTGTCGATGAATCGCCGTTGAATCCGCTTCCAAATTATCCTATTGTTACGATTATTTGACCACCCCAGGTTTCGCGCCGAATCTCGTCACAATTCGACGCAACACAACTAAGCAGAGATTGTGAAGCCTCTCCGATTTTCAAACCGATGGTTCTACTAGGTAATATTTATGAGGGCTAGCCGCCATGGTGGGTTGCATTTGTGGGGCAAGTTCGAGTCACAAAGAATGTCGAATGTATCGTTGATGATAATCCACGCAGAAAGGGCTGGCTCGGAATCAATGTTCGCGTTAGGAAAGCCTCTGCTGAGGCTGGATTATCGACGTGCACGGGCACAACAGGCACTCTATCTATGGTTTCAACTTCTGAAGAAGCAGGGGCAACAACGTGAAAATGACCGCAAAGACGAACGGGATTTTTTTCTTCTCAACTGGACATGGAGCCCCTGACCCATTTTTCGACACTCCACGGCTAGGCAAGAAATGACTTTACTGGAGACCTCCTCTGACCCACTCGCGCCTTGACTACACACTGCCAGCCTCAGAAGTTTCGAAAAGAAATTCACAGTCTACAGTTGAGTATTGAACCAGTGTTTTGTGAATCCCGCAGTGCTATGTATTTTGACAAATCAACTTCAATTCCGCACAGTGTCAACTAGCGGATGGTGAGGGCTATATAACCAGCAGGTGTTATCTTTATTCAACGTTTGATTAATTATAACAACCAGGGGAGAAGAGCTTCTCTGAAGCGCACTCACCCAGATGACCGAAAAGATGGAACGACAACATCACAATCCAGCATCTTTCCGCATCTGCTCAAGTTCTCCCCAGCCAGGCAACCCGAACATCCCCGGAAGTTCATCCCAACACTTCTGTTTCGCAGCTTCGTGAAGCACTTTGGCTTCTGAAAGGCAACTTTGGCACAGTTTCGGCAAGCCTCGTCCACGTAGATCTAGAAAAGTCATCGCAGCCGTTGAATGTTTGTCGAAGCAAGAGTGTATCCGACGACTCGCAGAAAGCCGCTTTTTATTGCATTCCGCCCAATCGTCGCACTGATCGTCTGTGGCGGCTTTCGCGATAGAAACAAAACCAAAGATCTTGTGCCAGTGGTTGGTCAGATCGGAATGAGCGCTGATACTCATAGACCGCTGATGTGCATCCAGAGTCAACCACGCGGCGTCGGTAATAATGTCGTAAATATGCCAGTCGCGGAATAGATGATAGTTGACGAGTGGAATGAGCCACAAGGCGTCGACTTCTATCGCAACCGCAATTGTTGCCACTAAAGCATCGAAGATTTCCGAGTCGTCACCATCTGATTCGTTGAAGAGCTCTTCTAATTTTGACTCCTGCAGACGGCGAATAAACTCTGGCAGCGAAATCGGAAACACGGTGTCGAGGTGCTCCAGCGAACGACGGCGCAGATAAGGCACATCATATTTGTGGGCTAGGCGGAGTATGGCCAGACAATGCTCGATCTCGGTTTCCTTCGGCGGCGGCATGAAAAACCTAAACATTGCAAGATCAGTCGTCGAGCGTTCAGTGTTAACATTGAAATGGGTATAAGGGACGAACTCGGAGTCATATATCGCCTGCAGAAACACCTCCATCTCCACCGGATCGTCGTACACAGTGACAACTGGCACCCCATCCATCATCTCAGCTTCCGAGTCTGAATCGGACGAGGGCTGGGGAAAGGTGAACATATCGGCAAAGACAGACGATTTTTGCTTCAAAATTCCAGTGAAAACTCGAAAGATTCGTTCTCCGGCTCTGATAATGACCAGCTCGGGAGTGAACCAAAGTTTCGAGACTTGCTGAGGCTCATTGGCGTTGGTGGACATGGTGGTCTAAGTTAAGACGCGTAACGGCAGGTGACTTTTGGGTGACTTTGTGACACATTGCTTAAGTTGAAGTTATACAAGACACGCCTCCGCTTCGCTCCGGCAGCGTGGCATGTCAATTGAACGTAAATTTGGAGGGCCTCAGCATCGTTGTAGGAGTGTTATACCATTGTTAACGATTCGTTCCACAGCCTGGATCGCTAATCCGTCAACCGATCGAAGAAACGGTCGCGGGTTCGATTGACTAAACCAACGCGGCAATGAAATGAAACCAGAGAAACTTATGTATTCCAATCGAAAGAAGAAAATATACCATGCAGTCGGAAAATCTAGTGTTGAACTGGACTTTCCGAACTGTATTGAGGACGCCGTGGATGAGACTATGTAGACAGATTTAAATGGAATTGAATCTGAGCGATTGGGAAGGGACATTGGCAATTGTTCGCTGAACTGACCGAGTAGTACATTTGATCAGCCATTTCATTCAAAGTTATCAAATATAGGGCGAGACTTGCATGTTGAGGATTTTCGAGCAAATCATTTGCGGAGGACGTGGTACCATACGGCCAGACTCGGGGTGGAATGACAGGTAGAGAAGCGGAACGTAGAACGATTGGCAGAAGCATCGAAACTAATTGTGATTTGAGAGATCGCGAACATTTGACACGAAATGCAAGGAAACCTGGCAGGGCTTCAGACCTGTTGCATGGCTTCTTCTTGGCTTCTTCCGAGAATTGAGGCGGCACCGATCAACTCAGACAGATCAAGAGGCTGAAGAGAACCAGTAGAATATGATACAGCTGTTAGAGCGTTGAACCCTTTTGAAGTTGAGAAACAAATTAGTGTCGTCGCTGGAGGAGTTCAAGATTGGGGGAGAAGACTAGGAGGAAATTGAAGGATGAAAACTCAGCTCCCATTTAACTTGCCTGAGGTGTAGTTCACAGCTGTTGCAAAGTGTTGAATTACGACTCGCTCAGGCGGACATGGCGGTAAGAAACAAGCTGCAGAACTCCTGTATCAGACGTACAAACACTGTCTCAATACTAAATGATCCGTGTATCCGTATCCGCGTATCCGGAACTCAACACTCCCCCTCGCGCAAAGGACCATTGCGTCCTTTCGCGACGAATAAACTATATGCCAGAGCAACCCAATCCTGCGAAAATTGAATTACCCACCAATCCGGCCCTGCGAAAACCAAACCGCTGGCTCAGTTCCATCCGCGCGACAACGCCCATATCCTTCAAAGTGCACATCAAGGAAACAGAAATCCTCCACGTTCCACCATCAAAAACCAGGACCACCAAGCGTCCTCCAAGACCACCTGTACGCAATCGACAAGCCTGTAATCGGCCCGGACGCCCGCCGTTGTTTTCGCCTTTGGAAACGACCTGAGAATGAATTGAAAAATACCGCCGCCTCGAGACCCGGTTTGCCGCTGTTGTTGACACCCTGACCCGTACGCCATCGGCGAGCCTTCGGTCCCAGCCCATACCTATGTCCCCCGGCCGGCCTTCGTGTCCGAGTGCGGCCCAACCCGCGAAATCACGGACTCCATTGCAGCGCCCCTGACGACCACGGCCCATTTGAAACTCCGGGTACGTCTTTGCGCGCATTCCTGCCCCCCCTCCTGCCCATCTCTGCCTTTCCATCCTCTTCATCTCTCGCTCCCCCTGATCCGTACGTCTCTCCGCACCGTCTATTCCTGCTTCTATTCTTATCCCTATACTCCCCCTCGCGAAAATTCTGAGATGCCGGAATGAATCGCGGCGCCAACGATGATAGTGAGAGATTGATGCGAGGTGAGAGGTGTGTACGAGGTGTCGAAGACAATGATAACGATGGGGGACGAGGTCGAGAATGAAAGAAACGGCGTCGAGCCAAATATAGGGGTATTTTGGCAGGGAGTTCTTTGTCGCAGCACCAGCCAGTAGATAGAGCGAGAGCGTAGCCGGAAGCGAATGGGCAAACAAGCAAGATATCTGACTCTGCGAATCTGTTGAATTACGACTCGCTCAGGCGGACATGGCGGTAAGAAACAAGCTGCAGAACTCCTGTATCGAGAAGACTGAGTCCGTTGGGAACAATTCTCTCTGAGAATTCGCGTAGAATTCGGGTAGAATTGATGCGAGGCTAAAACCGAGCAAATGATGGGAGAATTCGGCTAGACTCTCGATTCCCGCGCTATCTGACGCGTCACTGCTCTGCCTTCCACCACTACTTATCGTGCACGGTACATGCCCAGCGTCGACGACCCGTGAAAAAGAAGCATGTAAGACTCGTCGCTCTGAATCTCACAAAGCCACGAGTCGATAACACTGTATTCAATTCCAGATAATATTTGCGGAGTGTACTCAACCGCCCACTGGAACAGTGGAACGCGCTTTGATATTACATACTGTCATAAATAAGTAAGATGATTTGATTTGCATGGAGCTTTGAGATTTAGTGCTATGTAGTAGCAACCGGGCAGCGCAAGCCAATAAGCCCAAAAAACCTGTTGTTGATATGTACCCTAGCGAGCTCGAGCCTGCAAATTTCGGACCTCCTGTGTCGGAAAAATCTGGTTTTGCTTGTGGTGGCTTGGGCTGGGTCCCAAGCCACTACAAGGTCGTAAGCGGAGCGTGGCTTATGACGCATAGTTTTGGGATTATGGAGTCTCCCAATCCACGCGGCGGCTTCTAATCCACTCCAACGGATTACGGTATTTCAAGCCGCTGCAAGGTCGCAATCCACCTCCCCCCGCCCGATATCACTACCCTTGGGCACATATTTGCCTGGTACTCACAACAAGAACAATGGTTTGAACGAACATTTATATAACCTCTACGAAATCGAGACAATGATATATTATTTACCATACCGTACCGTCCCTCGGCAAATTCAGTTGCTCGATGACAACACCACTGCGAGACAACAGGTGAGCGGGAGGTTCTAAAATGACGCTCGAGCAACTTACCACATTTACATGCTGGAATGCTACACCTATCGCAAGTAAGAAAGAGGAACACTACATGTCTAAGTCGCTCACCAGATGCATCTTGATTTTTAAAAATGCGTCGATATGACACGCGAAAACGCAAGATGAAGGAAACACTGTTCGACTTCACTTACCTCAGGTCCTAAGACAACCTTCTCTACAGCCTGTTTCTCTGTTGGGCTCAACACCGCACATTCGATCCGCCATTGTCTTCATTGCATTGAGTCATCGCCCCCGACGCACTGGAGGATTCTTGAGATCTAGGTATTGAGACTCGGAGGGAATAAGTTGGCTAAGATGGAGCAGAAAGTGGCCGAGTCGACGACGAGGGGAGTCTTGTGGGTGAAGATGACTTGGGCTGGCGAGAATGGACATCGTAGTAGGGAGAGAAGGGTGGTGGTTGTGTTTGGAGCTCCGCAGCACCTTTGTGGCGTTGTCGTCATCGTGCCGTAATGCTTGAGGGTCGGTTCTGGTTGAGCTTGGAGTACTTTTGCGCGACTGGGACCTGCAAACGAGGAGTGTGAATGGCTCGGAATTCAGGGAAGGTAAGTATGATCTCAGGATGTAGCATGCTTGGAGCTTCATATTGTGCTAGGTCTTACCTAGGCGAGTTACAAAGGATTTGAACAACTTGAAGCGGCTTATAATCCACCCCGCCAACCGGTTGCAAGACGTCTCAAGGCTCCACAAGGCCGTAATCCAGTTCAATCCGTTACAAGCAAAACCGTGTTTTTCCGACATGGAGCAGTTTGCAGACTCGGGAGGATGAGTGGTACGAGAGTCGTCGTCGAGAGAAGGGAGAAAACATTTGATATGCGGCCTCATTCTACCCGAATTCTACGCGAGATTCTCAGAGAGAATTGTTCCCAACGGACTCAGACTTCTGCCTGTATCAGACGTACAAACACTGTCTCAATACTAAATGATCCGTGTATCCGTATCCGCGTATCCGGAACTCAACACAAAGCTGTAGAGCGGAGAACCGGAAATGAATTCCTAATCTGACGAGCTCAGAACATGAAGGCAACGGAAATTTCCACTCCGCAGACCACAATGATATGCAACCGCTACCTCAAGAGAACCGGAGGAAAGTAAACTTGCCGGAAGGAGATACTGCACCGCCGACTCGCCATCTCGTTAAAGAACGGTTAATATAACACGAGCAAACAATCGCGCTTTCATGAGCGAGGGTGATAATTACTTGCTGCGAGTAAGTAGCCTCAGTCGCATCAAATAATTCGACAAATGAACCTCATAATGAGTCGGAACACGGCGGAGAGGGATGCGCGAAGGTTGCATAACTTGCAAGCAATTTCTCCGATCTCGCTGCCAGTGGCAGCTGCGCACTGCATGAGTGTTTTGCCAGGCGGGTCGGAGACCCTAGACCCAACCCAAGCTCGCCCGACCCAACCCGGAAAACACTAGCGCCGCACATACTGGGACTCCAAGTCGAGTATTCGCTTTTGTTCTGAAGTGGTATTTATATGCCCATACATAAGTAAATTCTAAATAGCCAGTATCTGATGGATACAACAAGCGTCGTATGAAATTCCTGAGCAACACCGTGCGTAAACGACTGAGCACCGTTTAACTTCAGATACAAACAACTCACTATTGGAGAACACAGGAAAAGGTATCACGGTTGAGACAATGCTTCACTGCGCATCTTCTCCAATTCGTCCCACGGAGGCAACCCAAAGATCATCGGAATCTGGCCCCAACATTCCTGTTTCGCAGCTGCATGAAGATTCTTGGCTTCTTCAAGACAGCTTTCGCACAACGAAATTGTCGACCAGCTCTTTGCCGGGAAGGCATAGAGCGCAGAGTTCATATGTGCACTGATCCAGGGATTAAGGCGTTTCGCCGTAGAAAGTCGGGACCTGTTACATTCCTTCGAATCTGCACATTCCTCATCGCCGGGCGTTTTAGCGACAGACAGGAAGCTGAAAACTTTGTGCGCTTGCTGGCTGAGCTCAGCTGGACCACAAATCGAAGCCGTTCGTTGTTCATCTCCGAGAGCCAACCATTGCGGCTGTTTGATGATGAAGGAGAGTTTGTATTTTGCGTGAAGCAGGAAGTACGCCATAGGGAGCAGCCATTGGGCACCGACTTCTGTCGCAATTGAGATTGTTGCCACGAGATTTTCCAAATTTCGGCGGCCCGGTTGGTCGCGACGATCGAGTTCGGCAACGGAGGTCGGAAGCATAGATTGGAGGTGCTGCAGTGCACGACGCCGCAGATAGGGGACGTCATATTTGTGGGCAAGGCGGAGTATTCCTAAACATTCTTCGAAAGTAGTTTCAGCAGGAGGCGGCATGAAGAAACTGGACGAGAAAACTTGTCAGGCGGGCCAGAGTGGCAAAATAGTAAAAATGTCGCTGGGAAACCTACTCAGAATCATAGATTGCTTGCAAGAAGACCTCCATTTCCACCGGATCGTCATAAACAGTGACCAGCGGCACACCATCCATCGTCTCATTCTGTGGGGACGACGGCTGTGCCAACGCAAACATATCCGCAAAGACGGACGACTTTCGCTTCAGGGTTGCCGCCAAGACGCGAAAGACACAGTCTCCGGCTTTTATGACAACCATTTCTGAAGCAAACCATAGTTTGGAAATCTGACGAAGTTGGCTGCTGCTGGCGGTGCCTGTGGACATGATGGGCGGAAGAAAGGAAGTGCGCGCCGAGTAACGGCACGTGTTAAGTCACCCTGGTGTGACATGTGACGAATGCTTTGACACCACTCGTGCAATTCCGCCTCCACATGACTTCCCAATCGAGAAACTTTTCTCGGTCGCTCGGCGACCGGTCTGATGGCGGCGGCCTTTTGGCAGGAGGTGACAAGCAGGGCCACACAACGCGCACCTCTTGCCTTCGACCACCATCTCCTCCCTGCGAAGCCTCCAGTCTTCTCTCGCCTGCGTCCAGTCCACCCCCGCGGCTACCGATGCCCTCATTGGTCGTGTCGACGCACTCTTACCGTCATGACCTCCAAAAAGGGCTGCTGTGGACTCGACTATGTCAATGTGAGCTAGCCGCTCCTCGCTGCTCCGCAATCTTCCTAATCACCGCTTCTCGCTGTCTCAATAGGGCTCATTTAGCCTTCTGACACTCTTTCGCTCTAGGCGAGGCTCATGACAATCTCAACAACATTCCGCCCTCCCCGCCCCCTTCTGCATTCTGTGCTTCTCCTTCCTGTATCAAAACGAGGATTCAATTGCTTCCGCTCTCGTCATATGTGCAAGACTCACCGTCTCCTCGTCGGCGGCTGCCCTTGTTTGTCACCGCGAGTCCCTCCCGCCTTTGTCGCCGCCCGTCGACCTAACCTCATACGCACGGGCCCTCGCCTCCTCTCCGCGACAAGCAGCACTCTCCCGCGGACTCTGACACTCCTCCTGCCCTCACCGACCGCTTTACGCTCCTAGGACATCACCCGATGTATCCCTTCCCTCACACAGCAACGCCGCGCGCGCCAAATTGATTCTATTGCCTTATACTACTACAAAGCATCTTGATTTGTAATTTATACCTATTGAATCTCATTGTACTGTACTCCCCATGATGCAAGGGCTCGTTCTGTCCAAAGAGCAATGTTTGCGACCAAGTCAACAAGCTGTGCCGGCAATCGCCGAGAGGCCGACACATCAAATGCACTGCCCCGTTGACCGAAAATTATTTCCCGATTGGGTTCCCACGTGGAAGCGGAATTGAATCAACTCTTTGAGACTGCACAGGTTCGAAATATGTGACTAAGTAGTATCTAGATCAGCCCAACAAATTCATACACATCCTGGATGATAGGTTTCTGCCTGTTCAAAGAAACCGACAAACTTCAACGCTGCTGCTCAGTTGAACCATAGACCAATTACAAAATGTATATGACAACTTATGGCGCGCCTGAAATTTGAATCTGGTGTGTCGCATGTTTGTTGAGCATCGTGCAACCATTCTGCACTGATTGCCTTCAGCCCCCCAGGTACGATACCGTATGAATATCTTCCCGAAGAACTTAGCATCTCGCATTTCGCCGTGCGATTTTCTACTCGCCGGCCTGCGCGTGGTCGGCCTGCGCGTGGTGACTAGTACCGGTGACTAGAATTAAGTAGTACAGTCTGAACGATCGTATTACCGAGATACAAAAGAGGCCCAGCAGATAAATAGAAATCACTCGTCTCAGCGTTCAGTTGTTCATCACAATGAAATGGGTGTGCAACTCAAGAAAATTGAACCATCACGTGGATGTTCAACTTTCGTAATTGATCCCAACCAAACAACGCGAAGCGCGACCTGGTCCGTGCACTCCAGCCGCGGTATAAAGTCTCCGCCGCGTCTTCTGAGCAACTCATACTTACCTTGATGGCACAGGCCCCTTCACCTACCTGGGTCTGTGGGCCGTGGGATCACTCCATAGCACGGCGACCTTGTCCATACAGAGTGCGCCTGCGGCTTGTATGTGCTTAGGTGCATGCACCGTCTCAATATTTTCCTGTCCCACCACGGCCACTCGGCTGGGTGGGCCTTTTTTACGAGGTTCTGGTCGGCTAACCCTAACCCTATGTACATCCGAAATAAATCGCTTTGACCTTCCTGTTTTGGCGATTTGTATTCAGACTCTTGATCCGCTCCCATGCGATAACACGGCGATCATAATGGTTTCATCTCTAACTAGTGGTGTTTCAGATTCTGAAACAAGGTTTCCGAAAATGTGCAGCTTCATCAAAGCCCCTAAGAAATACTCAAACAATAATAACCCCGGGATCGTCTGACTCTTACCACCATGGATATCGACTACTTGAATGAGCTCCCGCCAGAGCTCATCCTCTTCCTCCCGCCGCTCCTTGACATTGTGTCGCTCAATGCATTGGTGTCCACCTGTCGACGCCTTAATGCAATCCTTCAGCCAACCCTTCAGCCGGAATTTGATCGTCGCCTTACGCCTGAGGTTGGTCAAGAACTACTCAGGAACAACAAACTCTTGCCGTGCACTGTTGCTAGGATCCTTGCCCCTCCCTTCTCTATCAACCCCACACCGGACGATTGCTGGGGATTCGGAAGTGCTCTCCACTTTGCCCAAGACATCGAGATTGCGAAACTTCTCTTGGACGCCGGAGCTGATATCGAAGCTACATGGAGTTGTTGGGAGTATTCCCCCCTCTATCTCGCAGCCTCCGAGAATAATATCGGCATGGTGAAGTTGCTGTTGGATCGCGGTGCGTCGATAGACATGCTGTGTGGGGACATGAATTCGGGCTACTTCGAGACGGCGCTTCACTCTGCATCATGTCGCACAGACAGGACATTCATCATAGAGGTTCTGCTCGAACGTGGAGCGAATACGGAGGAGCGTGGTCATTTTGGAACCGCTTTAGGTTTTGCGGTACACCACGGGAATTTGGAGGGGGTCAAGGTTCTACTTTCGAACGGCGCCGATGCGACAGCTGTCGTCCCCCTTTTCCTCGGACACGGAATGTTGCCCGCGCTTCATGAAAGCACGCTACTCCATGTCGCTATGGGCCTAGTGCACACTTGGCAAGACGAACCTGGGTGGTCAGGATTGCCCCTGAACGAGACACAAAAGGGAATGATGGCTCTTTTGTTGGCACATGGAGCGAGCAAGCAGGCAACGATGGGCATCATCACGACCCATGCGGCTGAACTCGCCAGAGCGGTCGGACGTTCGGAGCAGGAGTATCTTCAAATTATCGAAGGAATGTTCAAAGAGGTGGAGGACTTCACGGGGTCGTAGGTGATTTGCGGTGGTTTGTATCGGGTGGGGGATAAAGGTACGTCTACTAATCTGTTTTCAAATTCGCCTATTTTTGCTTATGCATCTCAGGCGGACAGCTTGAAGATTGACCGATTTCCCCTAGACTTTTACTGAGCGGAGAAAAATATTGTCGGGCGTTCTGAACGTAATGATACCCTCATACCTGTCCTATTTCCTTGATACTTGATCCAGTTCGTCTCGGTGTCAGATTTGGTCTCACAACAGTAACACTTTGCAGTCGATTGTCTACATTAACCACAAGGTACGTACTTGGGCCGAATATAAGCTACCGCTGCAATGAGCGCCAAAACGGAACAATGTACGGCACACTGGATAAGGAAAAGTGTGTAGAAACGAAAAGTAGAAGTAGATGACGAACAGCGCAAACACCCGATCAGGCATCCTGAGTCTTGATCCACAAACCATCCTATCGAGTGGCTGGTCAATAATCAAAACGGCTGATCAAGGAGACCGCTTACCGTCGTAGACATAGTCAAATGTAGCTTGGGTCGGAATCTCTCAACACCCTTTCGTCCAGCGCACGCTGCCCACTCAGCCGGAGGTAAGGCACCAGGAGCGAAGGCCGCCTCGTCAAGCGAGAACGAGGAGAATGATTGCAGGAGGCGGATAATCATGAACGACATTTCGTTATATGCGAACTGCAAACAGGTTGAGTGGTCAATCATGACGAAAGTGCGACGGCGAAAACAAACTTGTTGTCCAAGACAGATTCGGGGTCCAGCGTTGAATCTGCAATATATTTTTTATTGGCAAGGACGGAAAGATCGAGGAAGTAGATGGAACGTACGGGAGGAATTGGAAGCTGTTCTTGAGAAGATACTTCTGTAGTCTTTCATCCAGGAATCGGTCGGGTGAGAATTCCTCAGCTGCAAATGTCATCAAGGATCGGGAAGACAAGATAGAGTGAGAGATATTTCGAACCATCTGGACCCCAAAGATCCTTACGCCTATGCATCATGAACACGGAGTAAGGCAATCTGGAGAGAGTTAGATCATCGGCTATGAAATCAAGGCATAACGAACTTCGAACCCGCCGGAATGTACAGAGGCTTCTCGTTGGGATCTAACGAAGGCCAGACAGTCGCCTTGAGATTTTCCCTAGAGTTTCAGGATGAATAGAGAGAAAGATGCCCAACAACATGTTGTTTGCTTACCGAACATTGAATGGACTGTAAACTCGGGATTAGTATGGCGTCAATTCGAGCCTGAATATACACGCACACGGATGGGTAGAGTCGCATGGTTTCTGAACGATCCCTCTCTCAGCATTTTCGTTAACGCAAAGATGAAGGAGATGCGTACCGTTGAGCACAGCACGAAGGAACTTCATGTCCTTGATATCGTCGTACGTGGGTCTGCGAGTCGGCCCAACGTGAGCGAGAACCTCCTCACGAACACGAGCGCAGACGTCCGGATACATGGTGAAGCTACGATTTGCGAGGTGAGTATGATCAAGGACTTTTCGAAGGATTTGTCGTACAAATAGAGAACGACCGTCAATGTATGCATGGTGGTGTCTCGTC
This sequence comes from Favolaschia claudopus, assembly GCA_037176885.1. Taxonomy (NCBI): domain Eukaryota; kingdom Fungi; phylum Basidiomycota; class Agaricomycetes; order Agaricales; family Mycenaceae; genus Favolaschia; species Favolaschia claudopus. The sequence goes on along the minus strand of JAWWNJ010000063.1, from coordinate 349,927 downwards.
CGGCTGGTTCCAGGTAAGTCAGTGCAGGTTGGACAAGAGTCGAGTCACGTACCAAGCAGCATGTTCAATCTACGAAATTCCTTTCAACGATTTTCAGATAAAAAGTATGCGTGACTCTTACATTTCGTCCTTGAGAATTTTGGGATCTGTGACATTTCTCAGAGTCCGAATCACGATCAACAGAAGTTAACACGCACCAGAAGTCGTCTCAAGCAACTCCTCCAACAAACTCAGCCCATCACTACCCCCATCCTTCTCGCTGTCCTTCTGCACCCCAGTCCTCTTCTTTTCCATCGCCGCCAAAATGATCGGATCCAAATACTCACTAATATCGCGCATCGGCTCCACCGTCTTGTCCCCGAAAATCTCAAACAACGGCCAAATACGTCCCAACACCTCGCGGTCGGCGATGCGGTTCATCGCTAGCGTGAAGGCGCTGACAAATTTGAGCGCGGCTTGCGCTTCGGGGGCGGCGGTTTGCGGAGGAGGGAAAGCGACGTTGTGCGGGTAGGGGACGCTGGCTTTGAGGCTGTTGACACAGGTGTTGAACAGGAATTCGCTGGCGGAGTCCATGGTGAAGCGACCGATGAGGTCCTATGGTGTCGTTAGTGAGATGTATTTGTTTTACTGAAGAGTATATTTTTGGGTACCTGGAAATCCACGGCGTAACCGGCCTTGTTGCGTTGTTTGAGGATGGAGACGACTTCGTCTGCGTGGCGATCGAGGATGTCGAAGTCGCTGATGCGGTCGCGGGCGAAGAAGGGCTGTATCAGGGTTGTTAACGATTGCGAGAAATCAAAGAAGGGAAGAACGAACGCGAGTCATTTGACGGTGGAATCTCCATTGGTCGCCTTTGTGGTTTCAGCGGAGAATGAGATCGATTCTGGGCAACACACCATCAGAGTTGAACACCCCCGTCTTTAGTTGAAATTGTCAGACGTTAATCGAGCTCGAGTAAGGGAAAAACACTCACACCGAGGACGCTGCGCATCCCGTTTTTGAATCGGTCACCTGGAACTCAACGGTCGGCAGGCATCGAAAACATCTTGAAATACACACCTTTCACATGATTTGGGAAATCGGTGGAGAGAATGAGCTTGATGTGCTCCGGAGCGACGGTGAGTATCGTGTCCATCCATAAGACTTTAATATTGACGACGGGTCCGATCTCTTGGACGAATTCGGTCAAGCCGTCCGCTGGAAGCTCGATTGAATGAATGCAAGCACAAATCGTCTAGAGAGCGCACCGGGATACCCATGCTTCCTATTATACCGCAATTGAGTGAGCAAGTCGACGCTCCCGAATGATTTGCCCTTCTTGACAGGGACCAGGCGCGCACCGAGAGCTTGTGCCGCACGGCGATTGCGCCAGTCGCGGAGGACGACGCGCACGAATATGTACAGAGGAAGACTAAGGATTGAGAGAAGGGCTGGAAGCCAGGATGGGAAGGTGGGGCCATTGAGGGATATGGAGAGTGGGCGAAGGCCAAAGCCGACGAGGAGGGGGAGGGAGAGGAGGGGACTGGCGCGGAGGAGGAAAATGGCGCCTGGGGTAAGGACGGGCATGGTGGTGGAGAAGGTTCAAAGAATGCAGCGAGCGCGGCGGCAGCTCATCTGATTGGTGTCTATCTCTGTTTACGGGTGTGCGGATGGGTGCCAAGCCGCGGGGAGAATCACACGCTGCGACGCCCGACTTGGAACGTCGGAATGGGTGCGGATCACGGGCCGTTCACGACCACCGGAGTATTTGTCGAGCCCTCCGATAGTCTGAGTCCATATTCAGAACTATTCAGAACTGAATACGGCTCAAGTCAGAAGAGCTAGATTCAAATCGAATGGCCCTCTGGTCTAGGATGGGGAAACGAGCGGCAATCGACAGAAAAGCAACTGCCAACGGGACGCTACCAAAAAGTTTCTCTGCTTATTTGTGAATGTCGCGAGGAATGTCAATATCGTATTGGGAGTCAAAGGCGAAGATCGGTAGAGCTGTCAAAAATGACCATGCCACACCGGATAGCTAAAGATTCGGGGTTAGTTTGATGATGGCTAGTATCGGTTGGCCTGCACAAATCGCCGGTCAACACGAGTGGTAAATCCACTGGACATTGAAAAGCTCGGAATGATTTCTGCGCCAAATAGACGAACAAGTCTGAGTGGGGCCACACTGTGATCCTTCAAGCTTGATTAACATTGTGCGGAACGAGCTTGAGATGATTTACCTTCATTGAGTCTTTGGTCTGTCCCCTGGACTTTCTTCAGATCCAAGCCCCAGCCCAGCAAGGAAGGACATCCTCATACTGGCGCCGGCATAAACAAATCCGACACTTCCCCAAACCATAGCATTCCAATCGGCCACTCGCCAGAACACGTCCGCTCCAAGCGGTGCCATGCTAACCAAATGACCAAAATCGGCAACCAGCAAGCCGAACAGCAGACGGCGCCAAGTTTTCAAAGAATTGGTGGATGATAGGACCAGGTGCTCGTTTAACGCAAAGAGCAAGTACAGATTGGCCAGTTGAAGCAACACCATTTTATTCTGTGTCGTCAATGAAGGCGTATCCAATTGAAGACCCGGAAGACTGAGGTCTCTGAGATAGTTGTCTGGTTGGAAGGCGGCGTAGTAAGCGCCTGCCAGAGCAGATATGGGCTCGATATATAAGAAAAAGAGCCTATAAATCCAGTGGATCGTCTGCGCCATGGTGGGAGGAAACAAGAGAGAGTGACTGTGACAATGTGCGTGACGGTGACTATGTGACCGCCACTTTGCTGTCGATCGCGTCCCACCTTTCTCTCGGCTACTAGTCTCGTACGCACGACCCTCATGACATCCCAATTTGGGAGCCCTGTCATGAGGGTCTGGGCTGGAACCAGCCGCGGAGGAGGACATGAAGCTCTTAAGAGTGGGACCCCGGCGTTTTGACGCCCTGAGAGTCCGGCTGTCACTGCCACTGACAAGGACCCCGAAGGTTTCTGTCCCTTCCTGCGTTACACAAAGATGTAGAATAAATCTGAAAATAATTGAGAGAGCTCTTACACTATATACCTCAAACTTTGTCTCCAAAAATCTGCGGGATACGGGTTGGAGGTAAGCAAACAAGACCGCTCAAATCCGAGAAAATTAGAGCTTCATGTCCTCCTCCGCGGCTGGTTCCAGCCCAGACCCTCATGACAGGGCTCCCAAATTGGGATGTCATGAGGGTCGTGCGTACGAGACTACTCGGCTACCATGAGTATCGCATCCCCGAAATGGGGTCTTGGACGCTCTTTGCTCATTCTGAGCCCTTGCCTACTCGGAGGCTTCCTTTTGGCTCTGAGGGAGCATTACTGCGCGTCTCCCTAGCTTTTTTCCCCGATTTTCTCGCTCTAATATTGCCCATTGTTAGATCTTCCCCTACCTGAGACTGCCTTGTACGCGCAAATGACTGTCCGAAAACTCATCTGACGTCTATAGGACAGAATAAACCCACGCACGAATCTACCGCAGATATCTGAAGCACGAATACTGGGATATGCAAAGTATCTTTCAGAAGATATTGGATACCGGACGGTCGGAACACACGAGCACGCTCTGGCTGACACCTGGATGGTTCAGCAAGCAGAAGAGGCCCGCCGGAATTGCGAGCGCGTCATCAATCAAGACAAGGGTCGCAAACTTCAGTGCGAGGTCTGGAGGCAGGAGGGGAGCGGGACTCATCGCTTCGACATGATGGGGAAGCGGCTTTACAAGAGCTATCAAAGTGCGCATTCTTGCTTTCCTTGTCGCTCACTGGACGTGTTTTCATTCTTTCAGACCTCACCAACATCGTCGTACGCATATCCGACGGCACCGACGCGGGCAAAGAGCACGCATTGCTCCTCAACTCGCACCTAGACAGCACATTACCAAGTCCCGGTGCTGCGGACGACGCCATCTCCGTCGGTATCATGCTCGACTGCATCAGAGTCCTCGGCGACACCCCGGCATGGTCCCCCGCACACGCCGTTATCTTCTGTGCGCGCCATTGTTTTTCTCAGAAAAACCGCTGTCTTATTGCTGAGAGAACAGTATTCAATAACGCTGAAGAATCGCTGCAAGACGCCTCCCATCTTTTCTCCACTCAGCATCCCATTGCGCATACGTGAGTCGGCGTTTGTCACCGCCCCGCTTTTCGTCACTGACAAATCGGCCATTGGCCAAGTGTCCGCGCGGTTATCAATCTTGAAGCTGCTGGCACGACGGGTCGCGAATTACTCTTCCAAGCCACCTCGGAAGAGATGGTAGAAGCTTATTCGCATGTACCACGGCCATTTGGCACAATATTCGCTAACGACGTTTTCAACTCTGGTGTTATGCTCTCCGACACCGACTTTCGCCAATTTGAGGAATATTTAGACGTTCCCGGATTGGATGTTAGTGTTATTTTAGGCTCAATCGAGGGCATGATCTGACGGCAATGCGATAGATTGCAATCGTTGGGAACAGCTATCTGTACCATATGCGCAAGGTAGCTGATTATCTCGTATTTATTCCTCCAACCCCTGACTGGCTCCCAGGATCTTGTAGAAAATATTCAAGCCGGTGTTGCCCAGGTAAACAATATTTTTTCTCGTAATACCCCGCGCCCATCGCTGTTTTACGCAGAACATGGGCGAAAACACCCTCGCACTAATCAAATACCTAACTGCACCGGGATCTCCCATCCCGAAACTCGCGAACTTCGAGCGCAAGAAGCCGCACCTCGTATTCTACTCGCTCCTATCCCACTTCCTCATGTACAGGTTTTCCACCGCCAAACTGATCTACGGCGCCCTTTTCTTGAGCGCTCTTCGTTTGACGCGATCAGTGTGGTCCGGGCAGCCGCGCGGGATTCTGGCTGTGATGACTGGACTGCTGGGAAGCATCCTTTCCGCCAACGTCGTTGCGTTGATTATGCAGCATGGGCTGGGAAAGGGGATGAGCTGGTTTGCGGGCGGGCATTTTGCTGCGATAGGGTTGTACGCGCCTGCGACGTTGCTTGGTTAGTCATTCCGAATCCCGTTTCGACTGAGTTCTAAGTTGGTGACTGATCTATTATTGTTATACGACAGGTGGTCTCGCATCTCAGCTACTTCTACGCACTACAGACGAGAAGACGGTGTTTTCGTCGGTAGTGATACTACAGGCCGCCGCGGCCGTAGTTGTCCAATTGCTCAATGTCGGATCTGCTGCGATGTTCTTTATCGCTAGTATACCGCTTTTCTCTTCCTTACTGCTCAACAATGTAGTCTTCGCCACCCGAGCGGGGGAGGTTTCGTTAGGGGCGTATGTTTTGGGACAATCCGTACAGCTCATGTTTGGAACTCTCTTCCTGATCCCGACCCTCGAAGTCTTCGTGCCACTTGTAGATATTTCTTCAATTGTCATACGAAGTCCCAACTGAATGTTCAATATTCTAGACCGGCCGACTGGGAAACGTTCCCGCAGACAACATTGTCGCTACTCTTGTCTCCATTCTCGGAGCACAAGCTATGCCGCTTGCGATTCCGTTCGCGCATCGCTTTGGCAGGAATTCGCTCCGCCAGATGGTCATCGTTTTGAGCGCCGTAACTCTTGCCAGTATGGCCATCTACGCCCGCAAAGACGTGTTCGACGAGATGCATCAGAAGCGGTTATTCGTGTTGCATTTGGAGAACGTATGTTACTGTTTTCATTTAATATACTTGAACTAAAGAGGCATAGGTCACCACGAACGAAAGACATTTGCATATCGCGTCGGCTGACGGTGCACCCAGGTTCCATGAGCTTGTGACCGATATTTCGGCACAGTTTGCGAGCCCGTCCGTTGCGGAGGCGGATCCGGTGCCCTTGATCATGAACGAGTACAACGCAGACTGGGACTCTTTGTATCCGTTCTCTGCGGTATGTTAGCATTAATCCTCCGACTGGAGCCGACTGACCTCCTGCGTAGTTCTTATCGCCGTATAAAATCGAGCTCTCGAAAGACACCCACTATACTTCACCGTGGACGAAGAGCTTTCGCTTAGTTGCGACCAACGATGTCGTCGACCTTGCTGCGGGGACGCGAAGTTTCACGCTGCAAGTAGATCACCCCGGGCTCATATGGACTGGCGCGTTCCATTCTCTCTCGTATATATTCGATACTCACATTTCTATCAGTGATCTCATTCGACGCGCATGTCCTCAAATGGAATCTAGACAACAATCCACCGCCAGAATATGCGCGGCATCACGTCAAGGAGGCATCGTTTTACAAAATCGACACATGGACTCTCGACCTCGTGGTGAACGGCACTGGCGGGATTCTCTTCAACTTCATCGGTATGCAGGAGAACGCGATGTGGCCGGGGAAGAAGGCTGTGAAAGCACAAAGCGGACCTGCGATGCAGGTTCTTGAGAATCTGGATGCGTGGTTAGATGAGAAGACGGGTGGTACGGTGGATGCGATGTTGATTGGGTGTGTCGCCGGTACTGTTGTGGTTTAGCAGCACAAAATTATCCACTCGTAATTATATATGTATTGCATCTTGCGTAGAAATTGCTGCATAACCTGGTTACATCGGTACTTTAGCGCCTTCGAATTTCAGTTGAGATACATAGTGTGGTGGAACAGGGTGGAATTCACGAATGAGTTTACAGAGATATTTCAGCTAAGAATCACATCTTCCGCATCTTTCAACATACCCTAGATGATGTGGAGGTACGACATGTTCTTACATGAGCGGATCAAGACTTTATACAAATCGTCGAAACAGGAAGGTCAAAGCGATTTATTTCTGGTGTACATAGGGTTAGGGTTAGGCGACCGGAACATCGTAAAAAAAGGCCCACCCAGCCGAGTGGCCGTGGTGGGACAGGAAAATATTGAGACGGTGCATGCACCTAAGCACATACAAGCCGCAGGCGCACTCTGTATGGACAAGGTCGCCGTGCTATGGAGTGATCCCACGGCCCACAGACCCAGGTAGGTGAAGGGGCCTGTGCCATCAAGGTAAGTATGAGTTACTCAGAAGATTGGGTGAAGATTTTATACCAAGGTTGAAGTGCACGGACCACGCGTTGTTTGGTTGGGATCAATTACGAAAGTTGAACCTTTCACGTGACGAGTGGTTGAAATTTTCTTCTTTGCTGAACAACTGAATGCTCATAAACTACGAACGCTCGGCCGACTATCAGTTTACTCTAAGTCTCCCCCTACGAGTGATAATTGCATCCGCTATGGGCTTCTCTGAGAAAGCAGCATGAACAAAAGCATCAAGGGTCAACTTGCCAATGTTTCACCTCAGAGTCATTACGAAAGTTGAACATCCACGTGATAGTTCAATTTTGTGTCCCATCGTGAATCACAAACGATTGACTGGTCATAAGTACTGCAGAGGTAGATCCAGCATGTAGATAACCGCTGCGCATACTACTCTGCCAACTTTACTTACTATAGAACGAGAAGGGCGGCGCGTACAAGTTAATAGTTACATAATTGATCACCCAAATTGGTTCAGGCGTAGGCACCAATTTCCTCCGCAAGTCTGAAACGGGACGAAAATCGTTGATTGATCCTCCGACGTTCGATATTACAATCACGCCGAAAAGTTTTCGGAGGCTGGGCGCATCATTAGAATCAACTGTGTCGGGGTTCACGTCATCACTGTTTCGTGTTCGGGCGCGTATCCGAGCTTTGACATCGGCAGTACAAGTTGAGTTTTCAGTCCCGCTTGCAGGAGACTCTGCAACGCATAATCTACGATGCTGTCGCCCCGGGAGCCTCGCTCGAGCCCCAGACGTCTCAACGCCCGGCTCACTCGAGCCGCTCGAGCGGTGGCTCGAGTCCACTTGAATGAAAAGAGTATATTTGAATTTTACCCACTACTATAATACATAACTTTGGCTCGAGCCAACTCCAGCTCGAGCCCACCATCCGCTCGAGCCCACCATCTGCTCGAGCCAAGTCCAGCTCGAGCTACGCGCCCGCTCAAGACAACTCCAGCTCGAGCTACTCACTCGCTCGAGCCTCGAGTTAGCGCTGAAGTCAAACAACTAAAAGTTACGCGGGTGGCTATTAGATTAGCTTTTAGTTGTAACCTCACCATGTAGCAATTGAAGTCCAGGCTTGACTTGTTAATCTACTATAGAACAGTTCGATCAGCAATGAAGAAACCTATACTCAGATTTTGCCACCTACTGGTAAGCATTTTCGGAGGCGGTAACGAAAGTGACCTATTCGTCAACCCTCGCAGCTAGCTAATTCATCCATTGTGTGCGTCAGCAGAGATGATGCCACTGATGGCACGTACTTGCATATTTCAAGGCAGATAGATCAGTATAAATCCTTCAGGTCACTCGAGTCAGTAAGGTGGGTTGGAGTCGATTTTGATCGTAGAATGCTTCAGTAGCGGCTGTGATATAGGTGAGAAATAGAGTACTTCAACAATAGATGTCGCGGTATCATACCCAAATTTCCGCGGCGGATGTTGTTGGTGCATTGGTGCCAGTGGTGGCAGGAGGAGACTGAGAAGTTTGCCACTGGCAGTGAGAGTCCATCCGGCGTCCGAGTCGACACGACCTGTAGGCTGTGAGGGCATGGATATCCGATACAATGATAGCGATGAGCGATCGAGGCAGGCGAGAGAAGGCGGGAGCCGTTGACATTGCAAAGTCCAGGGAAGTGTGGTCACAGTGTGGTGGTCAGGAGAAGACAAGCGGCGCGTTGTGTGGCCCTACTCAGTCTCCTACCCAGCCTCACTTCCGAGTGTTGGGGAGTCACTGAGGGCGTAGATTCACTGTAAATTCACTATGTGTAATATTGATTGACAAATCTGATCTTATTACTCCCGAACTTCAAACCCCCAACACTCTCCAGGGAGGCTGGCATAAAACAACCGTAAACAACATAGCCACATTTCGGAAAAATATTCGTCGTCGAAATCTTGTGGCCCAAGAAAATGGGTGCTGAAGTCCAAGCTACTGAAGAGAGCATTTGAAGGCTTCCCCACTTTTTTATATGGTTGATGCAGATGACAAGCCGACGAACGGAAAAAGTTGTTCAAGCAGGTGGCTATGTTGTTTATTCGGTTGTTTTATGCCAGCCTCCCTGGAGAGTGTTGGGGGTTTGAAGTTCGGGAGTGATAAGATCAGATTTGTCAATCAATATTACACATAGTGAATTTACGGTGAATCTACGCCCTCAGTGACTCCCCAACACTCGGAAGTGAGGCTGGGTAGGAGACTGGGCCCTACTTGTCAACAGTGACATCAATACTCCACAAAGGCGATCCAAATATGAATTTGTCACGGTCACGTATCACGCTCCTTCTTCTTTGCCACCACCACCACCAACGCCGAATCCCACATATTTAGTTTCATTCGCCAGCCCTAAATCTCAATCTGTGATACACTCGGCGGCCTGCTGAACAATCTGGAACCCACCATCAAGCCAGTGTTACCACAGCACGTTCCGCCCGGCGGCGCCAACACGATCGCACCCGTCTGTCTTTGGTCAAGAAGTTAGAACGCGTCATGCGTTGAGGGAGGTTACATGATCTTGTTCAAATCTTGTTGCCAACCTTTTTCATGCTGCCCACCCAAAATCAATCGCAGTGGCATCGTACCGCACCAAGCTGACTCAGACGTCGCTCAATGATTATCGGATTTTGGCGTCTTTCTGACTGAGCTGACGGACGCCGACGTCGCTCGTAGCCGGCCATCCAGGACAAGTTGGCACTCACAATTTGTGAGTGATAGTTTGTTCCTTCACTCACTCTTCACATTCGTCGCAGAAATCACCGCAGTGCCGGCTCAAGTGGGTTTTTGGCTCGAGCGAGTAGACAGCTCAAAGCGGGAGCTCGTCTCAAGCGCTTGGTCGGCTCGGGCAGATCGGTGGCTCGAGCGGGTGAGTGGCTCGAGCGGATCTTGGCTCGAGCGGATCTTGGCTCGAGCGGATCTTGGCTCGAGCGGGTAGTCAGCTCGAGCCGCTCGAGTCCAACTCATCTTGTAGGATATGTATTACTTGAATATAAACACGATATCCTGAGTTAAGTGGGCTCGAGCCACCGCTCGAGCGAGCCGGGCGTTGAGACGGTTGGGGCTCGAGCGAGGCTGAGCTGACTTCATTACGATGTGTAGGAGCTATGCTCCTCTTTGAGATTTTCGGTCCACGTCGCACGGCCTCTCAAATGGTATAAAATGCCGCGAGGTTTTTCCTCTCTTTCAACAAATCTCTTCAGTTGAACCTCCCCAGAGCATGTCTGATACCGCAGAAAAGCAGCTCCAGAACGCCCACACCTTTCTGTCGCTCCTGAGCGCTCTCGATTTTACGGCGATGGCGGAACTCATGTCCCCCGACTTCAAGCATGAGTTCTGCCCCGCAAGCTTGCCTGCACCGGGCGGGAAGACCATTCGAAACAAGGAGGAGACGCTGGGGTTCTTCAAGCATGCCTGGGAGGCTGTCTTTGAATATATCAAAGTCGGTCACTCCATTCAGACTCACCCGCTATCGTTGAGCGCGTTGCTCTCCAGTTCTTGCCTCCTTTCGACATCATTCAGGGAAAAGATGCTGTCGTGCTCCACGTTATTTGATTCCTTTTCTACGCTCGAAGTTCCGCTGATCTTGAGACTAGGTCAAATCGGATGGAATGTCCAAATCAGGCCTGAAATACGACAACGAGTATATGCTCACGTTTCGTTTTGATGGAGAGAAGATCGTTGGATTGAAGGAGTTCGCGGATTCCAAATACGTCACAGACTATTTTGCCGCTCTGCACGCCAAATAGAGTGACTTATCATGTATTAACTCCGTTACCACCAATCAGTTATTCAAAGTTGAACACGACGTGTTACTTACATGCTGCTTCAAAGATGCGCAATTTGAACACGATTTCTACAGCTAGTCCGACAAAGGATCGACTATATCCAGTTGGTGGATGGTTATGCTCCATCTTTCCGAAAAAATTCAACAAAATACTTGGAGTCCACAAATTGCCTCAAGTTGACGATCTTCTCGCCAGAAAATTGGAAGGTGAACATGTATTCATTCTGATATTTCTTCCCGGACTTCGACATCCCGTCCGACTTCACCTGGAATGAAACTCATCAGATTCTGAACGTGATTGTGGGGTAAAGAATTGGAACAAACATGAAGGACCACAGCGTCCCGGCCTTGAACAACGTGCAGAGGCGGAAGGAACTGGATAGAAATTGACATGATAAGATTGCAAAGGTTCGAGATACATACTACGATGTGTTCAAAAGCCTCCTGCGTAGCCCGCTTGAACCATGCCAAGGTTTCCTCGCCGTTCAGTGTGGGTTTGCCCCCAGGCGGCGGTAAACTCGCAGGGAAGAATTCTAGAGTGAAGTTGGGAGATAGAAGCTCTGCGACGCCGTCAAAGTCGGTGGCGGACATGCGAGAAAGACAGGCGAGGGAGTTTTGAAGCTGTTTAGCCTCAATGGTCGTCATCTCTGGAAGTGAGAGAAAGGGGAGGAACTCAGTCTGATGAACTTGAATGGCGCTTAAGAGCGTTAGAGTTGGATCACGCTCAGACTCACAATGGCCCACTCGCGCCGAGGCGCGCCACCGACCAGGTCCAATCGCAATCAATTATCTGCAGTCCATAAAAACAAACGTTTCTTCAGATATCCCACTTAAGAAGGTATAAATACATTGGTATAATTTATCGTTCGTCATTCAGTGATAAACGTTTAGCGAGTTGAACTCAAAGTACGCGTTGACAAACGCTGATGGGTTAGCATTGACATAATCTGGATTCGGGTGTCGTCAGTTACTCTATGATCAGACTGCTATGGGGATCTCAAACGCACTATTGCAGGTTGAAGGGCAACCAGACGCGGCGTAAACATCGGGGTTACCTGCCCACTGGCCGCCTGGATCGAAGTGAATCATCAGCATGAGATGATCAGAAGTTGGCCGAGTCAAGATAATCGACGCACAGAAAGTAAGGTTAATAATAATGTTATTGGCATCGAAGAACTGCGGGAAGTTGCAGCTCGTGTTGGGGAAGTTGGCTGTAGGAGTGCCCTGCAAACAAAGCGCGATGAGTTTGAAATAACAGGAAAGTGAAGTAATTCACGCACCCATGAATCGGTATTGACGCTGGCAGCTCCGCTCCTCACATCGGCCGGCACGTTCCCCGCGTTGCGTGGCCAGAACCAGATGTTGATGAATGTGTCTGTGCGCTCGACGGCATACCTATGGGTCAAATACTAAGATACCCTGTTTTTCAAACTTGAAAGGAGGTGTGCCTTACCATCCGCCGCCATTAGCATTGAAGCTAGGCCCGTAGCTCGTTGCCTCTGGAACTCTAACACCGCATCCAGCGTTTCCGTTAACGTTGTGATCGCAGTCCAATTGAAGCGAAGTTCTAGATAGAGATTGGCGTAATTCAGCGAGATGATGCAGCGGCAATAAATAGATGAGACGAACCCGGTTTGGTCCCGTGTAGCGGGCATGGTGCATCCTGTGACGGTGTGCAGAGTAACCTGATCCGCTCCCTGGTCATTGACGCCCTCCTGCAGCGTATGATCAATACATCGAAAGCTCGACGTCTTGATAAGGATTCTACGCACGAGGATATCGACTTCACCACCAGCGGCCCAATTCGCTTCGTCTGTCTCCCATCTAGAATAATCCGCAATCGTCAGCTTGGGGACATTCAAAATCATTGGAGGAAGTACACAGCTGGCCATGTCCTGTAACGTTCCGAATATTAATACACTGAAGTCATCATGAACAAACGGCAAGTACTGACCCGCATCCCTGAGGCATGTGCGCGATATCAAAGCTTGAAGTTTTTCCGCGGTGAATACCATATTGATCACAAAAATAATAAAGAACTCACACAGCAACATGTGTAGTATATGCGTTGTTGGTTCTTATCCGCACTGAATTCCGTCCGGTGGGACTCGAATCGGCGATGACGGTGGTCGAGTCCGCGCGAAGAACAAACTTGTTGCCTGGAAGATTCAAAGTCATCATGATTGTCGCCCACAGAAGTGATCAGAAATTACACACCGGAGGCAAATGTCAGGTTTTGACTCATTGCTGTTGCTTTGTCGACGTAGTTGCTAAACGAAAGGATATGAGAATCAAGAAGACAGGGAGCGGGTGCGCAGAGGCGGACTCACACACGACCTTCCGTGGGGTCCCCGATGGCTTCAAAGTTGAATGCATCGTAGAACCCGGCGCCAACGATGTTTTCCGTGACGGAGTATGTCGCGCACAAGGCGGAAGTGACGGTTGATGCGAGAGTCAACAGACGGAGAGACATTCTGACGATATAGACCGGTAGGAGCGCGCACTGGGTAGGGTAGAGCCGACAATAGCGAGAGTGCAAGCTTAGCGTCCCGTGAAGGATCCTTGAGTTTTATACAAGCGACTAGATTTCTCGTCGTCAACGACCCATACGGGGGAACACTCATGTGTGCTGCGCGCGCATGATAATCTAAAAGCGAGGATCAACAACTCCTCGCGGATGAGGAGCTCTTGGTCCTTCGTGAAAGATGGCGAAAGTTGTCTTGGTCAGGACGGCGAGCACATTGAATAACGCCCCTAGTTCGTTGGGTTTGGAAAACAAAACAGTTGAATCTATTGGGTATTTTCAGTTGGTAACGGGAGCCTAGTGGAGACCGCAGCGCGAGAGAGGAAGCGAAAGCCGAATGTCGCGGTGACGTAGGACGGTAGAAGCACCACTGGGCGCGATGGCGACTGATGGCGACCGGGACGAAGTCCCGTTCAGCTGTGTGTATGTCAAGTTGGTGGGTTGCGCGTATTCGGATCGGGCGAAGTGGCTCGAGACAACGAGGGCGCGGCTCAAAGACAGATCCCCGGAAGATGCTGGTAAAAGGCGGAGATGGTGGTGGTACGGAAGAAAGCCTGAGAGCGGTGGGCGACTTCGGACTTGTCACTTAATTAACCCTTCATACAAGTCGGGGAGGCGGCCACAGGACCCTGTTTCTCGGGGCCAGGCGGGATTGCTTGGAGGAGACCAAGGTTTCTTGCAGTGACGGAGGCGGCTGGCATCGCTTGATCCGCCTTGCCGGCATCTCGGATTTCGCTCGTTCGGAAATTTTCGGTGATGCGATATCCCGAGATTTTCCTCGTCAGCATCTCACCAGAATCTCTGAATCTCCCCTCGCCTGGCTGGCTGGATGTGTAAGACTTCGAGCTACATAGAGAACTTACCTCCTGAACTCATCCTTCTTCTTGCGTCCTCACTCCCAATCGCGTCTCTGAATGCTTTCATCTCGACTTGCCGCCGGACGCACGGCGAGATCCTCCAGCCCGAGCTAGAATCTCGCCTCACTCCCAAACTAGCCTTAGCTCCTCCACTGGGCCGCGTCTTCAAGGCCCCGTATCGTAACCAAACTGCTCTCTCCTCCCCACTCAGTCAATTCCTCCCCTGGCACCGGCTGATTCTTCGAGACTCCCCTCCACGTCGCTGCGAGAGTTGTGCGAGAGGGGGCAACCTCTAAATCGCCAAGCTCCTCCTGGATGCGGGGGCGAGACCGAAATTCAGATGCGACCAGGAGGACTACCAGCCTCTTCACCTAGCTGCGATCAACCAGGATTTTGCTATGATGAAGCTGCTTTTGGATAACGGCGCTCCGATCGACGATGACTTCGGGTGCGATGGGTACATCGAAAATGCACTTCACTACGCGTGTTCGTGTTCCATTGGGAACATGGACATGGTAAAGCTCCTCGTCGAGCGTGGTGCGCGCCTGGAGGCCTGGGGCCATTACGGGACTGCGTTAGGATTCGCGGTTCACGCGCGAAATATCGAGGTGTGAGATTCCTGCTTGAGCAAGGAGCGAAGGCAGAGGTGTCCGTTCCGTTGTTTGTGTTTCTTGACGGTGGCCCGCCACTTCCGCGTGAGGCCAGCGTGCTGTACGTCGCTATGGGGTTCAGGCATCCGAAACCGAAAGGGTTGAGCTCGAGAACGGCGGCGGAACCTGGAATTGATGAGGAAACACCAGTACGGTGGGAGGGACTTCCGATACCCGGAAAGAAATGATGGCTCTCTTGCTGGTCTACGGAGCGAGCAAGGCGGGTGTAATGGTCACAATTTCTCGATACGTTGACCGTCTGGCGGAGGCAGCTTTATATTCGGAGGAGGAGTATCTTCAAGTCATTGATGAGATGTTCAAGGAAGCGAAGGGACGGTATGTTAAATCTCCGTTTTCTGGGAAACGACCTCAAGCTGATTATTTTGCGCAATTGCTGCTTAAGTAAATAATCAGCCGAATGATATGCTGCAGAGGCCATACATGCATGATTATCTCAGAACGTATGCGCCATAAAACAGCAACGGTGCAGTGGTCAAGCAGTGGTACGATTCTAGATTATATGACAGCAGTCAACAAATCCTCGTACGATACGACGGCGGTAAATCACAAGCTGAACAGTAGATATGTAAGCGTTTGACATCCGAGTCGAATCTCTTTCGAATAAATGGGAATGGGCTGATTCTTTGGACTTTTTTAAAGTCTTTCGTTCCCCTTCCAATCGCTCAGTCATCGAATCTAAAATCTTCTTCTTCTCCTTTCCTCCTTCACCTCTATAAATCCCGCTCTCTACGTTCCCTTCACAAACGTGCATTCCTTTCTTTCACCTCTAATGCTCAAACGTTCCGCTCACGTTCCAGGTACATAGCTCTCGTCCTACACTCAAAATGTCTCTCCAAAAGCGCAACGAAATGGTCGGCGATGGCCGTCAACAAACCCGCATCGAAAACTACACAAAATTCTGGAACAAGGATATCTCAAAAGAAGGTGAAGCCGACACCGAAAACCGTGTCGGCAGCTATACCGACGTAGTCAACGGTGCGTACTGTACCCATACTTTCTCTTCGTCGCCTCTTTTCCTTCCATTCCTCAAAGCCCGACCCGGAAACACTAACTTTTCTTTCATTCAATCTCCCCAACTCACTCATCTCCCAGGCTACTACGACGGAGCAACGGAGCTATACGAAAGCGCCTGGGCTCCCTCCTTCCACTTCTGCCGCTTCTACAAAGGGGAAGCCTTCCTCGCCGCCCTGGCGCGCCACGAACACTACCTCGCAGCTCAGATGCACCTGCGCCCCGGCATGCGTATCCTTGACGTTGGCTGCGGCGTCGGCGGCCCCGCGCGCGCTATAGCGCGGTTCGCCGACGTCCACGTCGTGGGGCTGAATAATAATGAGTTCCAGGTGCGCCGGGCGAGGGGGTATACGAAGAGGGATGGGTTGGAGAGGCAGGTTGAGTTTGTTAGGGGCGATTTTATGAAGTTGGAAGAGATGTTTGGGAAGGATTCGTTTGATGCTGGTTCGTCCTGATTCTCAATGGCAATGATATCAACTGACGGACGATGCAGTGTATGCGATTGAGGCTACGTGCCACGCTCCAAGCTGGGAAGGGGTTTACGGCGAAATTTTCAAGGTGCTGAAGCCCGGAGGCGTCGTGAGTATTGTTCATCTCAATTACTTGTATCTCCAACTCAATTCATCGTGTGTCTAGTTCGGCGTCTACGAGTGGTGCATGACGGACACCTGGGACCCCTCCAACCAAGCGCACGCCGACCTCCAACACGCCATCGAGCTCGGCAACGGCATCCCCGAGATGCGTCCTCGCGCGCGCGCGCTCCAGGCGCTCAAATCCGTCGGCTTCGACATTCAGCACGCAGAGGATTTGGCGGAGCGCAAGGACGACGTGCCGTGGTATTACCCGCTCGAGGGCGACATCCGGAAGGCTCAGACAGCTTGGGATTATTTTACGGTGTGGCGGATGAGTTGGAGTGGGATGGTTGTTGCGCATGGTTTGTTGTGGGTTTTGGAGAAGGTGGGGGTTGTGCCGAAGGGGACGCATGATGTGGGGGAGGCGTTGAGGGTCGCCGCTGTGGCGCTTGTGCGCGGTGGACAGTTGAAGGTGAGCATATATTGTGCCGCATTTTTGTTTTCGATCAGCATGCTGATGCCGGTGTAAGCTGTTCACGCCTATGTATCTTGTCGTCAGCAAGAAGCCGCTGGGTTCTTAGATAGGATAAATAGACGTTGCGTTAGATGATTGTCTATTGCACTGAACCACACCGATGCTACCGACGCTTACCCTCCCAACGCGGTTCATGGGCCCTAGATACACATAAGTAAATATGTTGCAGTAGCGTATTCCAAAACGGACTCACAGCTTCCGCCTCTCGTATCATCGCAGTCACAACATTGAGAAATTCTTCTTCGGTATGACCAGCCTCTTTTGCCAGCGCAGACAAATTCTCTGAAACGGTCTCCATCGCTCCGTCCTTGCTAGCCCCGTGCGCCAACAACACCGCCATCAGCTCCTTCGTCTCACTGTCCATCGGTAGCCCCTCCCATCTCCCATGTGGATTCTTCTGCTGGCGTTTCATGACGGCCTGAATCGGACCCGTACCGCTGGGATGTCTCAGTCCCATGGCGGAGTAAAGCAGATTCGCGCGATGAGGCTGCGGATATCGACTCAGAGTGAAGAGCTGCATCGTTGTCGTGGCATCTGCGCCTCGATCGAGAAGATATTTAACCGCATCTAACTTGCGGGCAGCGACAGCTGAGGCGAGGGGAGTTCTATGCCAATCTCGACCCTCGATATCCTCGCCGCGATCCAGAAGCAGCTGCATCATAGCGATGTGGCCGATGGCGCACGCCGTGTGGATCATTCGCCAGATTTTCGCGCCGTGATCGAGGAGGAGCGTCATCAGTTCCACGTTCCTCTTCCCGAACGCGATTTCCAGAGGCAATTCGTCGTGCTGGCCCCATTGGACGTTTGGATTCGCGCCGGCCTCCAATAGCATCCGGGCGATCTCAAGATTTTCGGAAAGGGCGGCGAGGTGGAGGGGTGTTTGGCTGAAATACCAGGTGTTGGTGCTGGATTTTACGGAATGAGGCGGGGAAAGAAATTTTGCGACGAGGTGGGGCTTTGATTCAGTGACCGCGCGCCTCAGCGCGTTGGATGCTATTTCTGGGGTGATGCGTGCCTCGAGTTCAGGTTGCAGAATATCGTGGTGACGACGACAAGTCAAAACGAGGGCGTGCAGGGACGGCATGGGAAGGCAAGTAGACAGTAAAAGTATGAGCTCCGCAGGTAAGTCCGCGAAACCAACTGGCATTGCCAATTTGTATGTTGTGGGAGGATACAAAGATAACCGGCCACTGTGATCCGTCCACTTCCCTTCAATCGTAACATGTACAACTTTGATGTACTTCCGGTAATGCCGACATCATTGAACGCGATCCCGTGAGGTTATGAAACGCGCTGGTTCAGTGATTGTCGGCGGATGTTGGGGTACACCAAAAACATTGAGGTAATACAACATGTTAAGATCGGCAATAATCCCAGTACGAAACGGTTCCACGCATTCAAAAATCTTAAAACATACCAAAAACATACAGACCTCCATCCCACGCCCACAGTCTTCTTTAAACGTCGCCAAAATAAATGCGATTCCATCGGATCGACGCAGACAGTCATCAATATTTGCAGTCATGTCCCTCCAGTCTCCGTAACGCCTCTTGTATCGAGCCGTCGACCGATGTTGTCCACGCTAAACACAGGATAGTCATAGTCAACGTGAATGGAACAGAAAAAGAATTGAAGACAAAAATAGTGGTCAGTGCATGTATGTCATCAGCAATCACAACCTGATGCACGCACCCCATTCCCAGTTCTGCACAACGGCACTGTGAAGCTTCTGCAGCTTTTCCCAAAGCTGAGGACCGGTATACTGGTCGAATCCAATTCCGCCGTCTTCCTCCAGGCTGAAGAAACGTCCGTTCATCCGGGATGCTTCTACGACCCCGGTAGCAAGAGGACGCCGGATTTCGTCAAAGATGCGAAGGGCACGAGGGGCGGTTTCTCGGGAAGTCGTCCGGTGTCCGAGGACAGTTGCGAGGATGTACGCATCCTGCAGGTCATCAGATGGATTTTTAGTGAGATAAACTGGAGCTTGTCGCTTACCTCGATGGCCTGGCCAGCGCCAGAGCTGTACTCGAAAGCGGGTCAGACGGAACTATCTCTGGACAGAAGCCTTTGTTCACTTGCCCTTGATGTGGTGTCATGGCATGTGCCTTGTGAGATGAATGTGAGTATAATATCCAAGTTCCAAAACCGAGGAACCTACTGCGTCGCCGATGAGCACCGTATTTCCAGAAACGAAGGATCTCAAAGGCTTCATTGTATGTATAGCCCACCGCAGACACTTGTCGATGCACTGGTAGAATATGAGTGAGATGCCGCTGCCACATTCGCGAGAAAAGATTCGTCTGCCCACATGAATAAGTGCGTGCACCTCTGGTTCCCAATGCGCAAAGACGCCTGCGAACTGGGATTTATCACAGGGACCCGTCCACGAACCGTCGAATTTCGTGTTCTCGAGGTCATGCCGACAGACGAAAGCAACGAAATTGATCATCTTGCCATGCGATATTGGGTATGCAATAATGTACTTTAAATTATGGGGTCAGTTCCAGGAGAAAATAAGCGGAGGTGGAGGAATTCACGCACTCCGTTCTTGCCAAGATACTATGCAGAAATACTATAAGTTGCGTTCGCTCGCCACAGCCAGACAATTGAATACCTGGGTCGGAGATGTCAAGACGGGATGCCCGGGTGCGGCCGCGCTCAATCGGTCTCCAGGGATGAGTGCGCGATACGCGACGGTCCCACTCCATACGGGGTCAATGCAGGACGCAACATCGGCAGCCTCATGTATCCTCCCGCGCGAACCCATCCAGTTAGCGCGTTCGGTTAGGAACGTTGCACGAGTGGCGGATTTTAATCCATCAGCGCCAACCCTGCACAAGGGAAAATCAGAGGAAGATGACAATATCAAGGTATTCAGAATGTACGGACAATACGTCGCAGAACGTCCTTGAGTTGTCTTCAAATACGAGTTCTATCGTACCAGATTCCCTTTGCGTGTAGGTTCGTAAGCGTTTGGAGCAGTTGACGCGGCAGGTTCTGGGCAGTCGTTTCAGGAGAACAGTTTGAAAGTCCGCTCGATGTAACGTTATTAATGTGCCTACGAAAAAAAAATGAAAGCGTCAGTTAAATTGGCGCCGTCGTTTTAGACAGCAAGGAAATGCCGAGCACCATTCGTGACTAATGTAGAGAAAGTAAAACCCGCCTCTTGATCGCTCTTCCTATAGTTGAAGGCGGGAACTATTTTCAAAATTCACCCGTCAGCATCTACCTCTACGGAGCCGAAGTCCGTTAGCACCCGTACCTGGCCCTTGTCTTGGTTTACGTTCAGTGGTCATAAGGAGATCGTCTTCAAGGCCGAGCATTTGAATGATTTTCCAGGGTCGCGGAAAGAGCCCAATTCCGGCACCGAGCTCAGTCAATGAGTTCGCGGCTTCATAAAGCTCAATGTCGATGTCGGGATACTGAGCAAGCGCTACTGCGAGCGTCAGACCACCTATTCCCGCTCCGCTGAAATCAACGAGATTCAGCACTGCGGATACTAGACAAAGGCCGGTGATACATACCTGATAGCAACTCGCAGACGCTTGGAGGAGAAATTTTGCATGTTGATGGTGGACCTCAAAGACCTTCTCGTCTCTTATATGTGCGTTGCCATTTGAGTGACGCGGTTTTGCCGGACTGGCGATAGGCAGTCAAGAGGCGGTCGCAAATTAAGCGAGCAAGTGGCCAGAATGAGAGAGTGCTTTAATCCCACGATTCGGTCGCGCCAAAACAAGTTACTGATCTGGCTCGTGGAGACTGTCTTTTACTTGTGCCTTCGGTATCACTTCCCTATCAAGCGATCCCTTGTGAAAACCGCGATTCAATCGCGCAGAAGCGGTGGGGGAGAGGTGGTGATGAAGCCACGATTATCCAGACGAACTTCGAAGCGGAACATGCCCTTTACCGGGTGAGCTCTGGAAATCCTCGAAACATAAGCAGACAGTAAGCCCGGCAAGTGACTCACCCAATGCGTCGCTACGAGGGATTACCAGGCCCGCTCAAACCGGACTCGGAGTTCGGGGAAATAGGTGCCACACGGTGCAGGTGAAAGGCTGCAAGCTTCCCGGGGACCCACTAAGCTCTACGCAGGTGAAAGGCTGCAAGCTTCCCGGGGACCCACTAAGCTCTACGGTCGGTGAGCAGCGAGTCACTATATTGCTTCCAAGGTCCATAATGGTCGTCCGAGTCCAAGCTTGTTGTAGATCGGAGATGACGCGAATTTCCTAAAGTGGACAACATCATTGTATTACGTAAGCGCCAGGATAGGAAGTACCTTTCCACGCTGACAAACTTTGTTCAATGATACCTCGAGTTCATCTCCTTCGTCGCATAGAAGAAGCAGTGAGATTCTTAGAGCAATATAGCTAATAAAGAGAATGTTGTGAATGCACTGTGTCCTTGTACGATTTTATTCTCACTAATCAAGCGAGACCTACGTAGTTCAACTTTGGTTCAACTTGCTCGCTGGTGAAAGCCGAGTAGGCTCCGTTACTTCCTAGGAATGGCTAGATATATCGTTGAATGGATTGACCGAGTTACCTAGCACAAATTACAGTCTGCGAAGATTTTCTAGCGTATATGTTGTACAAATTTTGAGGAAATAGCCGACCTGCCTTCCGTACTGTTTACTCGGCTGGGGGGGATGTAGGGACCCGGGATCTCCGGAGAACAGGATGTATGTTTTCCGGAATCACCGCATCCTCCTCCCCCAGTCGAGAAACGGCGGCGGACTACGCTGTAAATGATAAATCTGACTGAGAGCGCATCTTGACTCTCGAACGGCGCTCATGTTGCTTGTCATTCATATATATTATATTACTCCGCTGAGTCGACACAAACGAGAGAAAGGTCCAGACCTTTTCTATGAGTTTCTTGTCAATGACAGTGTGGAGACTAATAGAAATGTTATCTGACGCTGAACTTCGGTCCGGCAGTTTCCTAGGAGAAAGCCACCGTCAACTGTACCAATTGGAGTGAGTCGGGAATTCAATGCGTACGAAAATCAGAAAGATGAATTTCTGACCGACGACTGGATCGCTCTCCTCGGATGGAGACTCCAGCAACAAGCGTTCATTTCGCACTTCATAGCTAGCTATCGTGTCTGTTGAATTGTATGTACCATCCCAGGTCGTTCGAGGCTTGCTACTGCCTGACATGGTGAATGTGAATCTCGAAGATATGAGATGAGGCCTGTGAGTGGAGCGGATGCTGATAAATAATGAGAGCATACAGCACCAGGACATCATCGAATATCAAACAACTTGCGCGGGAAAGACACTGGCGCAGTCTGGCCGGGCAAATACTTCCGAGTCGCGTCTAGAATGCCGAACGAGTTAAAACCATGAAGATAGCAAGGCTGCCCATCGGCTGCGTATGCCGACTTCGACAGCTGCCTCAGATTATCCGTCACAACTTGAAATACTTCGCTGTGAAAAACATACCAACACGGACAGGCCCAAAAATACATACCAAGTTTCTCAGTGGCACATCCCGAACATTGTTCCCTCGCAAAGTTCATGGCTCGGCTCGAGAAGAGTGCGATGCGACCGTGGCAGACTGGATTGTATGTAGTTCATCTGGCTGTACCAATATCATTTCCGAAAATCCGCAAGAGCATCCACGAAGAATAAACCTGCAAGTCATTTTCAACCATCGAGATGTAAATTTAGATGAAGAAACACTGACTCAGCGGATCTCGCGAATCTCAACTCGAACTTGCAACCCATAGAGGGATTTGAAATCGCATTCCGAGTTCAAGAGTTGGTATTCAATTCTTACTGTTTAGCGTAAACCAGTCAACGCACGACAAATATCCATGATATCATCGTCGCCGTCGGAGGCTTTGCTACCTGCGTGATGGTGAGGAACCAAAAGATTCGCGCATACACCGCCGGCGGCTCTCCGGGCCATGCACCCTTTTTCGCGCGCCTTTTTCGGAAAATCGGATTTACCTCCTCGAAGGGCATCAGGAGATTAAGCCAAGTCTCCGGCGGCGCGGGTTCGTGGTCTGGACTCTGTGTCCAGACTCCAGATTTCAGCTCAGATTCCGGCGCATGGATGCCGCAAGGTGGCAGAATACAAAATATCCTCTTTTAGCAGCTGCGGGTACCAGAGGCTTCGATTGCACCTGGTCGTCCCTTTGGAAAGACACTGAGTAAATAGAAAGAGTATACCATAACTAATATTCCGCACCGTGGACCAGTGGATTCTATAGTTCATGGTTCACGGCGCCTTCGTCGTAAGGCCATGGTGAGCACACTGGAAATCTCAAGTTACGACGCAGTCTACATCCAGCAAACACAACTCACTTACCGCTCGTGACTAGGTCTTCCCGCGAACAACCGGCAGTGACCAGGCGCCGGCCACACAAAGATTCCACAGTACAACCGGGGGACGGCGTGGATGTCCAGCCCCAGGCCTGAAGATCTGGCGTCATCGTCGACTCGAAAACGGGAAACCCCAGGCAATCCAGCCCTTAGCAAGCGCTACGGCGTCGGAGCAGCCTCATACCATGACCTCACCTCACCAAAGTAAGCCGTTCGTTCCTCGAAGAAGGGACGCAGATCGCTCTCTCATTTCGTTTTGCTTTTCTCTTCGCTAGCAGACTGAGCCCACCTATCTGAATCTGAATCTCAGTGCCCGAGCAAAGCGGCCGTGCCCCCGGGGCCGATGCAGCACAAGCGCTAGCGCTGGTGGCTATCACCATAAGTGGACGCGAAAGCCACCAGCATGGCGAGGCGCACACCCGAGCAAGACGGCCTCAGCGTGGGGCGTCCCGGTCCCGAGCCAAGCCTGCTCCAGACGCACATCGCCACCTCAATGCAAATCCAGCAAAGGTGCACGCATTAGTACGAGTCTGACGTGATTCACCCTCGCCAGCGCTAGCAGCGTGACCTCGAGGGTACCCACCGGCGCACGCCTACAGCTCTGTCCTCGGGTCCGAGTCCACCCCAAAAGCATTAGTGCGGTGCAGAATCCAGATGAAGAAAGAGCGTATGCATATGCGGAGGGTGCCCCAAAGCCAGTGCCTAGCCACCGACCGCTGTGTGGAGTGGGGTTAGAAACACCGGCAGCGAGAATACCGTATGCGGGAGCCAAGCAAAACGGGTTGCGGTCCAGCTTCAAGAAACAAGACGCGAGACCGGTTCAAACACAGCACGAACGCACGCATGGATGTAAGTCATGTGCGCTGAGCAGCGACGACGAGCTGACGGCGTCGCACGCCTACGGCTCTGTCCTCAGGTCCAGGCCCACTCCAAAAGCATAAGTGCGAGGATTCAGATAAGAAAGAGCGTAGGCATACGCAGAGGGTGCCCGCGCCGCAGCCAGTGCCTTGCCCCCGCCGTGTGGAATAAACTGTGGTACCGCAGAAACTCGAGCAGCGAGAATACCGTATACGGAAGCCGGGCAAAACGGCCGCTCCAGAAAACAAGACGCGAGACCGATTCAGATAGAGTACGAACGCATGGATGTCTAGGACGTATATGCACTGAGCAGCGACGACGAGCTGACGAAAGAGGAAGCAAATACCCCATGAATGATAGTGGATTCTGGGACAGAGCAGAATAGAATAAGCATGAGCAAGACAAGTGCGCCTTGAAGTGACTTTTCATTTCAATGATCCCGCCAACCACCAAGACACACACCAGAGCCAACACCAATACCGATACCCATGACGCTCATGACGCTCATTCTAGATACTTGCATGTCTGCTTACCACCCAAATATCATATCCGACACCTGCCCCAACACACCCTTCCCTCCCGCCGGCGCAGCCACAGCACTCGGCGGAGCCTCACTCGCCCACCCTGGGACAGGCGCCGGCGCCGGTGCGGGTGCAGGTGCAGCGGGTTTCGGCGTCCCAGCACGGCGGAAAGCAGACGCCGCGGGCGCGAGCTTCATCGGGGTACCCACCATCGGCGTGCTGCTACCAAACCCATGCGAAGACGGACTAGTGGGGGCGTCGACGGACATGGGCATCGGGTCCGGGGAGGTGTGTCGTGCGATGGGTTGATTGAGGAGGGATTCGGCTTGGGCTGGGTCCTAAAAGGGAAGAGAATGAGAATGGGAGAGGTGGGGACAAGAGAGGAGGCGAAGAGAAAGAAAGAAGGAAGCACGAAAGAGGGTGGTAGAAAGAGACAACAAAGACGACATACCGCCCACTTTGCACCAATCATCCAGCTCCCGCCCAGCACCTCCCCATTTTTCCGGACAGCGCGCATTGCGTCCGCGGGGTCCCTATACCCAATCCTAAAACAATTGACGATCTCGGCGTGCGGGTCGGGGTCGGAGGCGTCGCCGCCGAGGGACTTGAAGTACTCGACAGTGAGGCTGTATTTGTCGGGCGGGTAGCCGAAAACGATTATGTATAGCATCGGCGAGGATTGATTTTGTTGGGAAGAGGGGGGAGGCCGCGGACGCGAGCGAGCAAAGGCGGAGGTGCCTAGGCCGGAGGACTAGGGAATATAGCTGATCAGGAGGGATGCATACGACTTTTGATTAGAGGGATGGACTGACACGCGGCTGGAAAGAAGACGAGGGCGAGTCGGCGTGGATCTCGGTAGGGATGTCGTTTACGGAGTTCATCGGAGGTGCGTCTTCGTCGGGGAGAGTCTGTCGTTGCCTATAGCCGAGTCAAAACTCAGCCGAATCGCACGCGAAAAAGCAAGTCGTACCTGGAACTCTGGAACATGGAATCCATGCCAAAGTCGGAGCTGGGCCCGCGAGAAAAAGCGTTGTTCATCTTGGCTTTAGTCTGTACGACGGGCGCCTCATCGACGCGTTGTGCGCCAGTGGGTGAATTCTAGCGCGAAAACTTGAATAAAACGTGAGAAAAAAGACAACAGAAACCTACGTTGGACTGGGATGCAGACTACAGCCTCGGGTAAGCACTCCAAGATAGTTCTCATCGTTTTCAACGCGCACCATAAGATACCCCGGCTGATAATGGCTTCGCGACTGCGAAAGTGTATCGGTGAAAGAGGTTCCCAGAGAGCCACTCGTGCTTGATCCTCCCCAAGAGTTCAGGTTGGGGTTGTGGTTCAGGTGAGAGTTGGACGTAGACGCCATTCCGGCCACAGCGAACGGTGAGGGTGCCATTGAGAAGAGCGAGGAGAACGCGAGGGACAAGGAGGAGAGGCGTGACGATGTCACGGTCACAACGTTGGTTTGTTTTTCCCACCACCTCAAGCTGCAAGGTGCAGGCTCAAGAACATTTCTGAATGTTGAACCCCAGAGGTGCGAGGATTCAACATCTATTACTGTTCAATATGTCTGATTTGAGGCTTATAGCAAGTCTTCTTGTTCTGAACGCCTGATCTGCCAGCGATGTCCACTGAAGATTACTTAGAGAGCTTACCAGCGGAACTTATACTGTTACTGTCTACATGGCTCCCTATACCATCTCTGAGTGCCCTCGTCCTGACCTGCCGCAGGCACCACAATATTCTGCAGCCCGAACTCGACGCGCGCATCACCCCAGAAATAGCATCCAGCGCGCTGAGGCGCGCCGTCACCGAATCAAAGCCCCACCTCGTCTTGAAATTCCTCTCCCCGCCTCATTCCGTCAATCCCGGCACCGACACCTGGTATTTCAGCGAAACACCCCTCCACCTCGCGGCCCTCACCTCAAATGTCGAGATCGCGCGGATGCTCTTGGATGCCGGCGCGAATCCAAGCGTCCAATGGGGTCAAGACGACGAGGAGCCCCTGGAAATCGCGTTCAGGAAGAGGATTTCAGAATTGATGACTCTCCTCCTCGACCACGGCGCGAAAATCGGCACAGTCTTACACTCAGCGTGTGCACTCGGCCATATCGACATGATCGACCTCCTTCTGGCTCGAGGCGCCGATCTGGAGGCCCGAGACACGCGTGGAACTCCCCTCGCCTCCGCTGTGTCTTCCCGCAAGCTAGACGCGGTCAAATATCTGCTCGCTCGAGGCGCAGATGCCACCACGACGATGCAGCTCTTCAATCCAGAGGGTCGATATCCGCCGCCTCATCGAGCGAATCTGCTGTACTCCGCCATGGGACTGAGACATCCTTCTGGTACGGGTTTGATTCAGGTCATTATGAAAAGCCGGCAGAAGAATCCACATGGGAAGTGGGAGGGTCTACCCATGGATAAAGAGACGAAGGAGTTGATGGCGGTGTTGCTGCGGCACGGAGCGAGCAAGGACGGAGCTATGCAGACTGTTCAAGTGAACTTGCCAGAACTTGCGAAGGAAGCTCGTTATACCGAACAGGAATTTTTGGACACTGTTACTGCCATGATTGCAGAGGCGGAGGCAGAGAATTTATCGCATGCGCAGTGATCATTGTCTCGTGAGTTTATCTCTGTGTAGAGTCGAGTCCCAACTAACAAGTACAAGTGACAGCCTCCATGCATGACGAGATTGTAATGTGTTTCGTAGTCTTCGCAAGCATTTGCATATTTCCACCGATTCGAAACGACTAAGTATCTTCTATTCTTCCCAGGAGAGCTCGGCGAGGAAGAATTCCATGTCTTGCTTGGACGGAGAGGTGGAGAGCGGTATGTCGGTGCGTCGCGAAGAAGCATGAGTCAAGTGTAGTGCGAAGACGTGTTTCGCTGCGATAAACAATTTCGACTCGAGATGCTCGCAGAAAAATGACCTCGCCGAGGCTCGGACGCAGAACTTCTTTGATTATAATGACAGGTCGAAGTCAAGGCGTTCAAAGACGCCTTTGAGAGTAGTTTATCGAAGGAAAGCTCGAGGTCAGGTGGCCGATCCGTGAAATGGTCTTTCATGGTACGAACAAAGCCGTATTTTCCACCTTTGATTGTCATCAATCTTTTCTTGCTCACGCCTCTCACCAGCTTGCCTCTCGCCGGCTCGCAAGACTGGACGAGCAATCTTTCCAGTTTTGGTTGAGAGGACCACCGGAAGATTCAGATGCCTCGCCTCATCGACCGCGACACTCTACAGTCGATAAATCTTCCCCCCACCAACCAAACTTCTTTGACGAATTTACCGCCAGAGTTGATTCTACTCATAGCGACATGGCTCCCAATTGCTAGTCTGAATGCATTGGCACTTACCTGTCGAGAACACCACCGGATTCTCCAGGCCGATCTCGAAGCCCGCATCACCCCAGAGCTTGCCTCTAGCTGCGCTCTGCGCGCAGTACGCCAATCGAATGCCCTCACCCTGACAAAGTTTCTCTCTCCACCATACTCGGTGGACCCAGGCAAAGACGCCTCGTACCCTGACGAAACTCTTCTCCATGTCGCAGCTTCTCGCGGAGACGTCGAAATGACGCGATTACTTCTCGATGCCGGTGCAAACGGAAACGTTGAGCACTGTTACAGCGACGGCAATTGGCAGTCACAACCGATAGATTCCATAATCGATCTGTACAACTCGCGATCGGAAGGCGGGTTTAACCTGGAGATGCTGAAGCTCCTCCTCGATCACGGTGCCGATGCAAACACTCTGTGGCTCCGGGTATGCTTGGTGGGAGATCTAAAGGCCATGAAGCTTCTCTACGAGCACGGCGCGGATATCGAATCCTCAAACACGCCTGGCCTCACCCCACTTCACGCCGCCGCATCGGGGCGCAATTTTCCGGCTGTCAAATACCTACTGGAACAAGGTGCAGATGTTACAGAAATCATGGAATGGGGGCCGCCGCCGTGGTTTCGTCTGGACTTGCTGTTCCGTGCGATGAAGTTGCGGTGCTCGAGGTACCCTGGGAGATATTATAGGGGCACATGGGAAGGGCTTCCGATGGATACTGAGACGAAGGGATTAATGGCAATTTTGCTAGCATACGGAATCAGCAAGGATGTGACGATGGAGACGATTAGAGAGCACTTGCCCCTGCTAATCTCAGAGGCCGACAATACGGAGGAAGAATTCCTGGCCACTGTTACAAAGATGATTGAAGAAGCTGAAGAAGCCATTCCTCTTGTAATGGGCACCTATGTGTACGTGCTTCGATTTTTCGATTGCAGCCGATATTGATTCCCTACAGCCGGCCACTCGATGCAGACCAGTCTAGTTTTGTTGAGGCTCTTGCTTGTCTCTCCGCAGCTGATCCCACACGCTGAGGTTCGCCGAGCACGTCGAGATCTCCTCCGCCTTCGCCAGAGCCTTTGACTCTGGCGGCAAATAAGTATATGTTCTCAGATATTTACAACAGCATGCTTTACATATTCTCGGATCGTTTACAAGTCATGTTTCAATACATTCAACACTTCCACCAGGGCCGGTTTACGACCACCTTTGAAATCATATCCTCCGCCTCTTTGAGCATCCCATCAATCACTTGAAGAAACTCTTCCTCCGAATGCGAAGCCGACTTGGCCAACGGCGTCAAGTACTGCAAAATTGTGCCCATCGTAACATCCTTGCTCGCTCCATACGCCATTAGCTCCCTCTTTCCGTCATCTAAAGGAAGCCCTTCCCATTTCTTCAGCGTCGACAGCCTCTTCGGAGTCCACTCGCGAGCCGCTCTTGGTCGTCGCAATCCCATAGCGAGATAGATCAGATCGACGGTATGTGGTTTCGGCGGTGCACCATCATGAATGATATAAAGCGGAGCCGTCGTCGTGACATTCGCACCTTTTTCGAGCAGGAATCTCACTGCGTCAAGTTGGCGCCAATGGACCGCAAATCCCAATGGCGTTCCGTAGTGCCCTCTGCGTTCGATATCCGCGCCGCGCTCGAAGAGCAGGCGAATGATCTCCATGTTCCCTTGAGAGCATGCAAGGTGAAGAGCGTTCTGGAGGCTCCCTTCATCGCCGAATTTCTTGTTGATCGGCGCGTTATAGTCCAATAACAGCTTCATCATCTCCAGGTCTTCGTTCTCCGCAGCGAGATGAAGCGGCTGGTACTCGTCGTAGCTCCACTCCAAGTCGGGATCCGCGCCTGCGTCGAGGAGGAGCTGCGCGATTTCGATGTTGCGGGTTTGGGCAGCGGCGTGGAGCGGGGTTTGTGGGTTCCATTGGCTGGGATTTAAGTCCGAGTCAAAGGGGTGGATGGAGTGGGGTGGGGAAAGGAGTTTGTGCACGAGTTTGGAATCGGAGGAGGAGGATGCGCTGAGGAGGAGTTCTTGCCCCAGTTCGGGCGTGATGCGGTCATCGAGCTCAGGTCGTAGAATTTGGGAGAGTCGGCGACAAGCTTGACATAAAGCGTTAAGAGATGAAATTGAGAGAAGGGATGAGATGGCAAGGATGAGTTCTGTTGGTAGTTCTGCGACATGAGCTTGGGACATCGTGGTGGAAGGGGAAAAGTTGCGGGTCACATATT
Source organism: Favolaschia claudopus (assembly GCA_037176885.1). Taxonomy (NCBI): domain Eukaryota; kingdom Fungi; phylum Basidiomycota; class Agaricomycetes; order Agaricales; family Mycenaceae; genus Favolaschia; species Favolaschia claudopus. The sequence goes on along the minus strand of JAWWNJ010000063.1, from coordinate 319,701 downwards.
TAACAGCTAGGAAAGTCGTGTTCAACACGTGTCGGTGGAGGCTGTGGGTCTGCGTGATCCGGATTTCTCTTACCTTCTGAGCTTTCGAAATAGACGATCCATTTATTTAATCGTACAAGAAATCTATATTCACATCCGTTCAGTGAGATCGATAAGTTGTGGCGGCTCGCATGGGTCGTCGATGCCATAGATTGTCCCAGTATGGGGATTCAAATCATTCACTGCGGTGACATCTTATATTTATTCTAATCGGAATATCAGCACATGTAGTTTTAGAAAGATGGAAATACGACACACCAGCACCTCCGGAATCGCCTCCTCCGCTTCCTTCAACATCTCGTTGACAATTTGAAGATATTCCTCCTCTGTATAGAACGCCGTGCTCGCCAGTCGACCAAGAAACTGGGCAATTGTAACCCAGGCGCCGTCCTTCGTGGCTCCGTAAGCCATCAAAAGAGCCATAAGATCCCTCCTCCCTTCACCCAGCGGAAGTCCCTGCCATCGTGCCGATATCTCTTCGTCTCCTTGATCTCGATGGCCATTCGCTCTCGGACTCGGATGCCTCAGTCCCATGGCGACATAGAGCAGGCTCGCCTTGTGTGGACGTGAAAGGGAGCCATCCAGAAACACAAACAGCGGAACGGACACCTCCGCCTTCGCCCCTCGCTCAAGCAAAAATCTCACTACCTCGATATTTCGGGCATGAACCGCGAATCCCAAGGCAGTACCGTAATGGCCCATGCGCTCCAGGCGCGCGCCACGCTCGACGAGAAGCTTTATCATGTCCATGTTCCCGATGGAACACGCGTAGTGAAGTGCGTTTTCGGTGTATCCGTCGCACCCGAAGTTGTCGTTGATCGGGGCGCCATGATCCAAAAGCAGCTGCATCATGGAAAAATCCTTGTTCATGGCAGCGAGATGAAGCGGCTGGTAGTCCTCCTGGTCGCATTTGAATTCCGGTTTCGCCCCTGCATCCAGGAGAAGCTTGGCAATTTCAAGATTTCCTGCTTTCGCTGCCACATGGAGGGGAGTTTCGAAGAACCAGCCAGCGCCGGGGGAGGGGTTCACTGAGTGGGGAGGAGAGAGCAGTTTGGTTACGATGTGCGGCCTGGAAGACGCGGCCCAGTGGAGGAGCTGTAAGGCTAGTTTTGGGGTGATGCGAGATTCCAGCTCAGGCTGGAGGATCTCGTGCGTTCGACGGCAAGTTGTTGTGAAAGCATTCAGAGACGCGATTGGAAGTGAAGGCGCAATAAGAAGGATGAGTTCAGGAGGTAAGTTCTCTATGTCGTCTTTGGACATCCTTGTAAGTTGTGAGGGACGAAGATTTGACTCAGAAGGCGTTAGTCATTTCTACTCGTAAGCCTCAAGCACCTTCAAGCACGGACCGCCGGTTAGACCGGTTATGATTGAGCCGGACTCAAGCTTCGGCTAAGTTTGCTCTCAGTCTCTTCCAAGTCTCTTCTTTCGCAAACTTTGGAACGCCTCACCGCAATTCGAACTTTTGGCGCTTGCTGCTTTCGGGATCCACGTTTATTAACTTGAAGTACATGCTCCCAAGAGTCGAAGGGTAAGGATGATCTGAAATTCTGAATTCCCAAAGTTTTCTACAGACTCCAGCCTACTACGCAAATCAATGGATGTACATTCCAGGCTGTAAGTGGTTAATGTGACGATTCCAAGATTCAGATTTGATCACACCGTCTGCCCACCGAGTTCGGGAATCGCCTCTTCCGCTTCCTTCAACATAGCTTCTATAAGCCTCAGAAACCCCTCCTCCGAATACAAAGCCGCTGCCGCCAATCCAGTCAAGTACCGCGAAATCGTGTCCATGGTTGATTTCTTCTTCGCCCCGTACGCCATCAACACGCTCATCAGCTTTTTCCTCCCATCGCCAAGCGGAATACCTTGCCATTTCTCCGTTTCTACGATCTGCGGCTTCCACACCCCTCTTCTCGGTCGATCCGACTTGGGATGCCTTAGCCCCATCGCAATGTACAGAAGTGGCGCCTGATGAGGACGCGGCGGTCCGCCGTTCATGAGGATGAACAATGAAGCAGTAACGTTCGGGTTGGCACCCTTCTTGAGAAGAAATTCGACCATCTCTGAATCTCGCCTCCGTACTGCGAACCCGAGCGCAGTCCCGTAATGCCCGTGATACTCGAGCATAGCGCCTCGTTTTAGGAGGAGCTCAGCCATATCTCGATCTCCCATGTAGCAAGCGCAATGAAGTGCTGTCTCGCTGGCCCCGTCGCATCCAAATTTCGCATCGATGGGAGCGCCGTGGTCCAGCAACAGTTTCACCATCTCGAGGTCTCTTTGCTTTGTGGCGTAATGAAGAGGTTGGTCCCAATCGTCGTCGTCTTTCGCTGAGACGTCCGCTCCCGCAGCCAATAGTAGTTTGGCGATTTCGAGGTGACCGGCTTTTGCGGCGACGTGAAGAGGTGTGCGCATGTAAGACCCGTATGCGTTGGACGGATGAATCGAGTGCGGCGGGGAGAGAAGCTTGGCTACAATTAAGGGCCGGGAAGAGGATGCCCAGAGGAGGATGTCCCGAGCCATGGTCGGGGTGATGCGGGATTCTAATTCCAGTTGGAGGGTTTCGTGGAAACGACGACAGGTTGACACGAAGGCGTTCAGAGCAGCAAGTGGCAGCCAGATTGAAATGAGCAGTAGGAGTTCAGGCGGGAAGTCCTTCAGGTCGGTTTTCGCCATGGTGGTGAAAGTCAAGAAGGCCTAGACAGTGTGTGACTGATGTTTCGTCCCCGTGCTTCAATTTTGACGCGGGAACTTTGTATTAGAAGTGTGGAGACAGAATACGCTATATGCGGTCGCTTCTTCCGCTTTTCCGTTCCTGGTAATTTCCAGGGGAGCTGCTCTGCGGTCCTACCAACAGACGAAGTTTGCTTTAAACATGCCCGAGAAGGCCGACTCAGATTCAACGCCGAGAACACCGACACTTGTTTTTTCTGTCTCAGTTATTTCCTCGCAGAAGTCGAGCCATATTTCCAATAGTCTCTTCAAGTTAAGAAGAGACATCAGAATACAAAGCTCCTCGTACCTGGGTGTATTATAATCTATTTCCAGCTGCTTGCGTGTAGCGCTTCATAATTGACATACTTGACGAAGGGGCGTTAGACGTTGGACTGTATCTGAGTAAGGGAGTAAAGAGCTGTTCCGCTGTACTAATCTATCGATTCAGATTAAATCTACGTAGATATTCGTCGGTCAGATTGGCAATAAATAGGTGTAGGAGAGACTTGATGGATAATACTTCACGCGCGCGTCGAATTCAACATGACAGTGGGTCACAGCATGTTTTCAATTTCCCTCCACCCTTGGTATCGCCTCCTCCGCTTCTTTGAACATTTCAGCGATGACTTGAAGATATTCTTCCTCTGAATACAAAGTTGCCTCCGCCAGTGGGGTGAGATATTGTGTGATTGTGACCATGGCGCCGTCCTTAGTCGCTCCGTGGGCCATGAGAAGGGATATCATTTCCTTCTTTTCATTTCCCAAGGGAAGTCCCTCCCATCGCACTGGCGTTTCCTCGACCCTCGGTCTAGGCCGCACCCTCGCCCGCCGTCGAGGTCGGTCCGAATAAATCGGATGCCTGAGATCCAGAGCAATGTAAAGCAAGCTCGGTTGATGCGGAAGAGGGGGCCTGCCGTCCGGGGGGACGAAAAGCGGAACGGTGATGTTCGCATTCGCGCCTTTTTCGAGAAGAAACTTGACTACCTCGATATTGCGCGCGTGAACAGCGAACCCTAGGGGAGTTCCGTAGTGGCCGCTGCCCTCGAGATCAGCACCGTGCTCGAGAAGGAGCTGAATCATCTCCATGTCGCCGAGAGAGCACGCATAGTGAAGGGCGTTTTCGCTGCAGCCATCACAGCCAAAATTGTCGTCGACAGGCGCGCCGTGGTCAAACAAGAGCTTCATCATCGGGAGGTCTTTATTCATAGCGGCGAGGTGAAGCGGCTGATATTCTTCTTCATCCCATGCTGCTGCGGGATTCGCCCCAGCATCGAGCAACAGTTTCGCGATTTCGATGTTTTTTGCCTGTGCGGCGACAAGGATTGCACCATAAGGGGGGTGGATTGAATGGGGCGGGGAGAGGAGCTTTTTTACGATGTGCGGCTTGGATTTGGACGCCCAGTGGAGGAGCTTCTGGCCTAGCTTGGGAGTGATGCGGGATTCGAGCTCGGGTTGGAGGATTTCGTGGGTCCGGCGAGAGGTTGAGGCGAGCGCATTCAGCGACGCAGTTGAAAGCGAAGGTGAGAGTAGGAGGATGAGCTCTGGGGGAAGTTCGTTCAGGTAGTCCTTCATGGTCATGGTGGGAGAGGAAAGGAGAGTAATACACCCATCACTAGGAAAGTCACTGGCGGCCACCAGTGGCCGCCGTTGGCTGTTGGCGGCCATTGATTGATGATGTGAGTCAGTGCCGGGGGGCAAATCACAGTGATCATCAGCGGCATTCAATACGGCAGAGTCCTGTGGGAAACAGCGGAAATTGGTGGTGTTCAAGCTAGAAAAAAAGGCTTGAATTAATTGAACTGGCAATCCTTCGCGCTGTTTGATCACTCATAGTTGCGGAGACCTTCCGTGTAACATTCAGTACATACTTATTCGAGAACTACGAAGGTAGGAAATTGCTCAATTCAAAAGAATCTCAGTTCAAATTATTTAAGTCACGGAAGATTCAAAAGTGTTCTTAGTGAAACATAATAGGTTGTAGCGTGTATGTGAGCAGCTGCTTAAGCTAATGACCTTCATTACAAGTTGAATGTGTCTGGTAGTAATCATCAGAGGTCCTGTTCATTGTTCAATGTGTGCAATCGATTCAAAAATTTACACATGAAATATCTACTATAACTCACGGCTGGGACGGAGTTCTCCTGCATTGTGATATGTGTACACCCCGGCGCAAGTTGACCTTGCAGTCAACACGAAAGGCCATACAACTCGAAGAATCAATTCGCATTAAGGGAGATGGGGAAAAAATAGAACAATGGATTCCTTTGGAAGCCATTGGGCTACAATGGTTTACAGTGGAGGTTAAATCGATGAAGGCCACTGGAAATCAATGGCTCTCAACAGAAGCCATTAACGCCTCACTGGAGACCATCGGGTGATACCGATCAGCAATGCCGACCAGTGCCGATGAGCCGTTTGACAGCTCCGCGTGTATTACTGGGAAAGGATTGCTCAACGATTCGGAAGGCGGTGCCGCTTAATTGACCAGGTGGCTGTGTGTCAGCCTTACCACCTTGCTTTGAGCCGAAGTTCCGAGACAAATTTTTCAGCCCAAAACTCGCTCGGTCAACGCGCTGCGCGCGTTGACCAGCTCGCATTGGGCACATGTGGTGGATTCAATCTGCAAATGAACCCAACTTTCTACTGGAAAACGGCCCAAGCGAGGTCAACTTGCTCAATCTGAAAGCGGCCTTCATCCCCTGAACCCCGGAGTTGCCCGCAGTTTGGCAATATTTTGATTTTGCAGATGGCAGGGTTGAACCCACCTCCAAGCACACTCCTTTTTCACAGCCACCATCTTATCTTCGTGCTTACAAGTCGGGCGATACCGATATTTGGCTGTATTTTGAATCAGCAGATGGCAGGGTTAGACCCACTCTCAGCCCTGGTCGGTGCACTGCCACCATCTTATCGTTGTTTACAGTTGTATTCGATCAGCAGATGGCAGACTTAAATCGCCCGACTAATCCAAGGTGGGGGACCTAGCTAAAGCAAGGTGATTCGATAACGTCTCGGCCCCGAAAGCAACAGCCGAAGCGCGCCAACGCGACGCGATCAATCATCAAACACGCTTACGAACTGAGTCATGTGACCCTGACCTTAGCATAAAAATTAATTGGGGAAGGAAGCCATTCACACTCGTAGCAATTCTCTATCATGGCTCAGCGCTCCGGACATGCGGCTGGCTACTAGTAGCTAGTGCATTCATGCGTTGTTCGAAGATCTTCGATCACTTTCAACTTGATGCCATCAATGTACGATCCAAAGATTGGTAAAGTAAAAGGGCATTTACCAGACTGCAGTGCTGGACCTTCATCGGCATTTCGTGCACTTGCACTCGTACCCACTGGATTCCACGCTTGGAATACCAAAATTCAAAGGGAACGGTAATCCAAAGATATATCCGAACGCCGTTGTCGGCTAATACTCTTAAATTGTACGCTATCTCCGATTTTCGATGAGTCAGAATCAAATCTCAAGGCTTCACTTCGCCCATGTCGACCTCAGTACTCTCAACTGTCGTGGACTACGTTGCCCATGGTGAATCTGTCCCGAAGCGACCTTCCTGGGCTGTTCTCCATTCCAACGCGCCTACTTTGGATGGATCGAGTCTCTCCGGTGTCCACCCACTGACGGAAGAGCCAGCTGCAGCTGAAGAGATTGAGCTTCGAGAGTCTATTGCAGACACACCTGCTCCGGAGGACGACCCGGAATTTCGCTTACCGAGTATGGGATCTTTGGCTATGGTCATTGCGACGAATGCTCTGCTCCAGGTGCAAAATATCCTACAGTGTTTCTCGAATTATGTGCTAATCCTAGACTTAGTTTGGATTTTTCGTCACTGTTTCCTCTGCAGCTCTATACGCAGAGTATCTTGGAGGTTCTGCCTTGTTCTCCGGTCTGACCATCGGCATTCCCACCGTTTTCTCTGGTCTTGCCCTGATCCCACTAACAAAATACGACGGAGGTCGGCGTTCTTTCCAACCACTGCGTTGAAAAATTAAAGTCATTTGTTCAGGGCGTTACTCCTTCCCCCTGAATATAGCCTACCTCGCATTGATCCTCGGAAGTATTCTACACGCCGTCGCGTACAAAGCGCACTTTCTGTATCTCATCCTCCTGGGTCGTATTGTTTGCGGGTTAGCGTTCACGGGTTTCATGTATATCAAGCGCTATTGTTCAGGTGAGCTTCGTTATTCTTTGCCTCCGTATCCCTCTGACCAGCTGCGTAGATCCTCGAATCATCGGAATCCGTCGACGAACGACGCTCGCAAGTTGGCTCGTTCTCGGTCAGGCCTTCGGTTTCAGCGTTGGTCCATTCGTTGGGGGTCTGCTGTACAAAGTCGGCTTCTCAAACGAGGTTTTCAACGGTTACACGAGGTATAACGAATAATTCCCTAAGGCGCCTCCACTTGCTTACTTGTTGCGTAGTCCCGGCTGGGTGACCGCTATCATAACTCTCTTCTTCATGGCCGGAAGCCTGTATCTCTTCAAAGACATCCCAAAACCCTCCCAGCCACGATCATCCACCTCGAACTCAGTGGAAGTCGGATTTACCGCCGCCCCACAAGAAGAAATTGGCATCCACCAACTCACCCTCCCACAATGGGGCGTCATCCTATCCATGTGCTGGTCCTCCATGTCCTGCTTCTTCATCCTCGGCAGCTGGGAAGCCAACATCCCCATCTTCACCGCCGTCGCGTTCAACTACACCCCCTACGCCGCAGGCAACTTCATCGCCCTCGGCGGCATCGCGACCGTCCCGTTCCTTCTCGTCAGCGTCCGGTATTCTCCGCGCTTCCAGGACCGCACGACGCTTGCGCTTGGTTCCGCTATTGGTCTCACCGGGCTGGTGTTGGCGTTGATTTTGCTCGCGACGGAGCGCGTCGTTTTTGGCTCGTTTTATGTGTGTTGGGTGCTTGTGGCGCTGGGGTTCAATCTCGCGAGCACTTGTACGTTGAGCTTGTTGTCGAAGCAGCTGCCGGGTGCGTGGAATGGACGGACGAGTTTGGCGATTCAGTATAGCAATTATTGTGGGAGGACTACGGGGGCGCTTCTGGGTGGTGCCGGTACGTGTGTTTGCTGTTTTACTCAGGTCTTTTCGGTGAACCGGTTCTTCAGGTGTGCAGATGGGAATGAAGAATTATATCGGCGTTCAGCTCGGAGTCGTCGGTGTGGGAGTGCTACTGCATCTCACGTTCTGGAAGCAATTGAAAGCCAAGACGGGGTAATGAGGAGGGATTGATGTTGGATAGAATCTACTTTTGTTAGAGCACGGTAAGTCAATGTCTCCCGGATAGAACTGAGCTGAGATTTACTTGCAAGGTTCAGTTGATAGGCTCGCCAAATCTAATCATAGATCTAGTTCTTTCCTTTCACTCAAATTGTTTTCATTCTAGTCAAATCTAACTATCGTTGATTTTGCTATTCAGGGCTCCACGACTTTGAGCCGCTGTTCTACAAGCCTGGTATACAATTGGTATATGACCGTCATGAATTGTCCAAAAGTCAAAACAACTCCGAATCTGCATTCTTCAACCAAACTTTCCTAACCCGTTACTTCTGGAATCGCCTCCTCCGCTTCTTTGAACATCCCAGCAATAACTTGCAAAAACTCTTCCTCTGAGTATAGAGCTGCTTCCGCCAGTGGCTTGAGGTGTCGCGTAATCGTAGCCATGGCGCCGTCTTTGGTTGCTCCATGAGCCATGAGAAGTGCCATGAGCTCCTTCCTTTTGTCGCCCAACGGAAGCCCTTTCCAGCGCACAGGCGTCCTTCCTTGAAGTTCAGCCCATTTGGGCAACATCATCAACATCCGCCGCCCATATTCGTCGTCCGATCGTGGATGCCTGAGGCCCATGACGATATAAAGCAGGCTCGCGCTATGCGGAGCTGGTGGGCCGCCAACCAGAAGGACAAAAAGCGGAGCTGCGACATTCGCATCTGCGCCTTTTCCCAAGAGAAACTTGATTACTTCGACATTTCCCGTATGGACGGCGAATCCCAACGGGGTTCCGTAATGCCCCCTCGCCTCAAGCGGCGCTCCGCGCTCGAGGAGGAGCTTGATCATCTCCATGTGTCCTAGGGAGCACGCTCGATGAAGTGCGTTCTCGCCGGCGCCATCGCATCCGAAACGATGGTCGAGCGGCGCACCGTGGTCCAAAAGAAGCTTCATCATCGCGAGGTCTTTATTCAGGACGGCGAGGTGAAGCGGCTCATACTCGTCCTGGTCCCACGACGCTGCGGGATTGGCGCCGGCTTCAAGCAACATGTTGGCAGTTTCGAGGTTCCCCGCCTTCGCGGCGACGTGGAGTGCGGTCAGATTGTCCAACCCATTTCCGGGGGAGGGGTGTATCGAGTGGGGCGGAGCGAGGAGTTTGGCTACGATGTGCGGTTTCGACTCGGACGCCCAGAGGAGTAGCTTTTCGCCTAACTTGGGAGTGATGCGTGATTCGAGCTCGGGCTGAAGAATTTCGTGATTCCTGCGAGAGGTCAACGTGAGTGCGTTCAGCGAAGCCGTCGAAAGCGAAGGCGAGAGCAAGAGGATGAGTTCTGGGGGAAATTCGCTCAGGTAGTCTTTCATGGTGGTGGCGGGAAAGGGAGGGATTTCTACAGCTCGAAGGCGATGCGCTGTACAACCTTGTACAACCACGAAGTTGATGATCTGCGATGATAGATAGGTTGCTAGGTGGCTTCATTGCGGGAGCAATAAACCTACAAAATAGACTATATTCAAGGGGAAGAAGCTGGGGGGAAACCGATCAATGATACGCACGTCGGAATCTTTGCGAAAGTCAACTCACCGATAAACATTCTGATTTTACAAGCCGAATTTATTTTGTGGTCATGAGGTGGCGAACTACAAGTGAAACCATTTACAAGGTTGCATAACTCTGCTCCAGGGTCGCCTCCTCCGCCTCCTTGAACATCCCCTCAATGACTTGCAAGTACTCTTCCTCCGAATATAAAGCCGCCTCCGCCAGCGGCTTGACATAATGTGTAATCGTGGCCATGACGCTGTCCTTGGTTGCTCCATGAGCCATTAATACAGCCATGAGTTCCTTCCGTCTGTCACCCAATGGAAGTCCTTCCCATCGTACCGGGGTCCTTGGTTCCGCTGTCGATTTGAGCCGCAACTCTCGCCTCCGCCGGCCATGGCGATCCGATTTCGGATGTCTGAGGTCCAAGGCAATGTAAAGCAAAGTCGCTTCGTGTGGAAGGGGTGGGCCGCCAACCATGAGGATAAAAAGCGGGACTGTGACGTTGGCATTTGCCCCCTTCTCGAGAAGAAACTTCACCACCTTGAGATTACGTCCGCGAACGGCAAATCCCAAGGGAGTTCCATAGTGCCCTCCGCCTTCGAGATCAGCGCCGCGCTCGAGGAGGAGCTCAATCATCTCCATATCCCCGACAGAACACGCATAATGAAGCGCATTCTGACTGGGGCCATCACACCCAAAATTATCGTCGAGCGGTGCACCGTGGTCCAGGAGAAGCTTCATCATCTCGAGGTCTCTATTGAGAGCGGCGAGGTGAAGCGGCTGATAATCTTCTTGGTCCCATGATGCCCCGGGGTTCGCACCAGCGTCGAGCAACATCTTGGCGATTTCAAGATTTCTTGCCTTTGCGGTGACGTGGAGTGCAGTTTTGTCATACCACCCATTGCCTGGCGAGGGGTGGATCGAGTGGGGAGGGGAGAGGAGTTTGGCTACAATGTGCGGCTTGGAATCAGACGCCCATAGAAGCAGTTCTTCGCCTAGCTTGGGAGTGAGACGAGATTCGAGTTCAGGTTGGAGGATTTCGCGAGTGCGGCGGGAGGTCGAGATTAGGGCATTCAAGGATGCCGTCGGAAGTGAGGGGGAGAGCACAAGGATGAGTTCTGGTGGAAGTTCGCTCAGGTAGTCTTTCATGGTGGTGGAGGTATGAGGGAAGGGATGTCGAAGGCGATGAACTACCGTTGATATCAGTCCACAATGATAGAAGTTGATAGCTTGGTGGGTTACGGTTGGCTAGAATTGAGAATCACCAGAGCGGAAGCAATAAATGCTGGATAGTGTGGCATGTTGATACAGTTCACAATATTAAAGTCAATACAATTCCGGCACGAACTGTAGCGAAACCAACTAAGAATGGGCGCATCAAGCCTGCGGGATTTGACTTACCAAGAATACCCATTTCGAAACAAAACAACATAGATACGAGCCTATTCTGACTCAGAGACCTTCTCTTCTTCCACTTGTTGCGACATTTCTTGTCGTAGACGAATGAGATTCATCGCATGAGCACGAATTCCCCCTTGTGCCACTGTGAAATGCATCTCCCCCGGTGATTCTGAATTGTGCGCCTCAACGCCGTTGTCTTGGGGATGGCTAGAGTCAGAGCGAGCTGCATCCTCGGCTTTTTTCGCATGAAGTGGTGAGATTTTGCGCCTGTGTTGTGGGGGGATCGACAAAGGGTCCGGATCTCTCTTCTTTCCACTTCCTACTGAGCTTGTAGGCGGAAGAGAAGCGACTAGTGGGTCGAGATTAAAAGACATGTTAACCTCAGCCATAGAGAACGGTTTTGACGAGGAGAGGTGAACACAAGAACTGGGAGGAAAACACACAAAATTGATCACGTGGTTTGTTCCCACGTTTTCCCAGCTTGCTTCCTCCCCTTACGCATACTGAGTAACTTACGGCCAACTGTGGTGCTGGAGTTCGGTGGACAGCATTTCTTTACGACTGATAGCCTGGGCTCAAGTCCTCAAATACGCGTGGTTCAAGAATTCCGCAGTCAAGGCCTCCAGGACGCATTTTTACATTCAAAGGGATTCCAAAGCTTCATATCTCGTTTCGTCTCCCTGCAAGGCTAGCCGGGCGACAACCGAGCGATATTCTCTTCGTCTATCCCGGAAACCCACTTCCGTAAGCCCTCGAATCGCTCCAAGGCGTTGCCCGGACTCAAGTCCCCGTCTCCATTCTATTTAGGTCTACTCGGTGCTCAAACTGCCTGGGCTGCTCTCTTCTTGGACTGAAGACTGGCAATACTCTTCAAAAGCTGCTACCTGTTGGCCCGAAGTGCCCTTGGTCAAAAGCCCCGGAGTCAAGACTGCAAACAAGCCTGAGGAGAAAATTTTACCTTTTCGCCGCTTACTCTGTCAAGTTAGCCGAATCTTCTTCTTCAATTCCGGACGCCAATTCAAGTCTCCGTGACGCCTCGAGCGACGAGCGCTGCTTCAAGCCACCTCACTTTCATCTTGCTTGCTTGCTTTCTTCTTCGATTCTGGATTCACCATGTCTCCGTATACCAAACCTCCAACCTACCTCAGCCGCTATCCACGATCTCTGGCTGGAATTCCTCTCCTTTACATCTCCAGCGCTTCTGCTTCTCTGGGCGATGCTTTACTGGGCTACTCTCAAGGTATCACCGCCGTTTTCCAAGTCCAACGGTCCTTCATTCGACGCATATACGGCATGAATGTCTCCACCAAGCAAATTATACAAGAGACGACAGGCGTTGACGCGCTATGGCCAGCGCTCTTGATCGCCAGCCTCAGCATCACCGCCTTCTTCTCCTCTCTCGCCTCGGCATACACCTCCAATGCGCTCGGACGTCGGAAAACCATCCGTATCGGCGCCTCCCTCTACTTTTTCGCATGTACGTACATCCACCCCAGCACCTCCACCCCCCTCACTCACCCCGCCATCACACTCAATCCAGCGACCATCCAACTCAGCGCCCCGAACCTCATCACCCTCCTCGTCGGGCGCGCCATCCAAGGCCTCGGCGCCGGCCTCCTCAGCACCACCGTCCCCATCTACCAAGTCGAAATCGCCCCCGCCAACGCGCGCGGCATCCTCGTCGGCATCGAGGCGTTCTGCATGAATGCAGGCTACGCCGTCTCCGCCTGGGTCGGGTACGCCTTCTTCATGGACTCGCGCGCGGAGCACGCCTGGCGCGGCCCGTTCGCCGTCCAGGCCGTCGTCTCGCTCGTCCTCTTCGTCTGGACGTTCTTCCTCCCCGAGAGCCCGCGGTGGCTGATTCAGAACGGGTACAAGACCGAGGGGTTGTGCGCGTTGGCGGATTTGCACGCGAGGGGGGACGTTACGGACGTGGGGGTCACCAACACGTACCACGGCATCGTGCATACGCTGGAGGCGGAGGAGGAGAAGGCGGGCGATGCGGCTGGCGCTGTGGCACCCTGGTCCGCCCTCTTCCGCGACTATCGCCGGCGGACGGTCATTGGGCTCACCTCGCGTATGTTCGCTCAGCTCAACGGCATTAACGCGATTCTGCACTTCCTTCCCGAGCACCTAGCTCAGACGGGCTCTAGCATCCCCCGCGCGTTGTTCTATTCCGCATGCTGCTCGTTGCTCTACCCCGCCGGCACCGTCCCGGGAATGCTCTTCATCGACAAGCTCGGTAGGCGGCGCTCGCTTATCGTTGGGAGCGTCGTCCTAGCGTGTTCGCTCCTCGTGGTGGGGAATGTCCAGCGCTATGTGGACAGTTGGCCGAAGGTGCTTGTGTTCCTTAGTGGTGATCGAGGGGTGCTGCTGGGTATCTGCACATACCTCTTTTTCTTCGGTGCCACGTACGTGCGTTTCCTCCTCGCCGTCCACCTACCATGTCTAACGAAGCATGTATCATTCTTTCGATTTGCAGATGGGGCCCAATCCCATGGCTTCTCAGCGCGGAGCTCTTCCCCCTCCGCATGCGCGGTAAAGGCATGTCCGCCGCCACCGCCTCCGACTGGCTCTTCGAATGCATCGTCGGCGTCGCGACCCCCATCTCTCCTCAGCATGCTCGGCGGCGGCTACTACTTCATCCTCGTCGGCGCGTGCGTCCTCTCCGGCTTCGTCGTCTGGTTGCTGTTTCTCGAGACGGTGGCCTACCCCTGGAGAGCATTGCTGGGGTCTTTGGTGATTCTCTGCCCCCAGAGACCAAGCTCGAATTCGACCGCAATGAATCGGCAGTGGAAGCGGTTGGACGGGTGCAGAGGCGGAGCGGGTGTGGGTATGGACATTTACGAGCGCGTTCGGTCGTCAGTACGAATTCTACTCAAGTCGAGGGGATGTCGAGCAAGGTCGTCCCTCGTCTCCGTAGCCCCACGAAACGCTACGGCCGGATCTTCTCAGGTTACCCTCGTCGGGGGCGTCACCGATGACGATGTCGACGATGTCCCGCGGGATTGTCGAGGGGTGGATCGGGAAAGCGTACCACAAGAACGCATGATAGGAAAGAACAATTCTGGTATTCGTATATTCGTATTTGCTACATAATCTTGGATGGGACTGTGGACACCGTTTGCGGTAGGATAGATATAGATGTGAAGAGGTCGTCGTTTATACTAGTAATACATTCAAATGCGGACAAGATGGCGGCGGATACATGTCAATTCACGCAGGAGCAGTAGCCAGCGCACTAGTGAGACAGTGTTCGCCGCAATGGCTTCTTGACTTTTAGGGTACAAGAGGTCTCCCATTCGCGGAGCGTTTCGACAAACCCAGAATTGGGCTTAATGCATTTGCGCCGCTGTCGGACGAGTTGGTAGGCGTCGTCATAGCCCATCGAGCGTTCTTGGATGAGGTACGCGATGACGATGGAGGCGCTGCGCGAGACGCCCTGGTGCAACAACGCCGTCGTGTCAGCGACCAGCGCACTCGTCTTTGTCGGCAGAAAGACGCACCTGCTGGCAATGCACCAGGACGTTATTCCCGCCGCCGAGCGCGGCGCGGATGTAGTCGCACGCGTCTTCGAGATGCGGCTGCAGCGACGCGGACTTGTGGTCCCCGATGTCGATGCGGTGGTATTGGAATCCGGGGACGTCCGTCTGGGGCATCCACGGCACCTCGAGGACCTGAACGAGATGCGTGATGTTGTGCGCACGGAGGAGGTCGGTGTCGTGCGCGGCGGCCATGGAGCCGAGGTATAATGCGCCTGTGGTGGCCGAAGCGGAGGGGGTGATGATATTCGCATCGGCGGCGCTTTTGGCTAGAGCTTTTGCTGTTGGGGCGCGTGCGGATGAAGGTGGAATTGGGGCAGGCGAAAGGACGCGGTGCATGGGGGTGATCATTGCCTCCATTTCGTCGCGCGGGACGCTATCGAAGGCGATCATGGTGGTATAGAGCTCGTATTCACTTACGCTTTTCCTGCGACGGTGGAGGGTCAGGGCAAGGAGCGTTGGAACATGGGTTGGGGTGGTGAAACTCTATCCGTCATACTCACAGCCCCTCTTTATACGCCTCGGTGCGTCATTTTTCCAAATTCGGCAAGAGCAAAAAGACAGCCTTTCTTCGACATCCGCAATTATGAGGCCTTTGGTGACGGGGCGTCGGGGCGAGTAAATCGTTGTACGACTTGGTTAGGCAAGAGTCGGAAGGACAGAGTGAAAAGGCTAGCTCCACGGCCCGCTTATTGAAGTGCTTCTAAGTTCTTGTCTGACGTATTCCGTGCGAATTGATGTGAGTTTTAAACTTTTTAGTTGCCGGTTTGGAGGGTGCGCGTCGCATGAAGAATATTCGTGGTAGCCGTCTACCGCGCTGAAAATTGAGATGAGCTTTGATCACCATCCGCAGAGTCGAAAAAGAATATTTTACCGAGGTGGAGTGGAGCCCAGGCACCCGACAAAGCAGATGGAATCACGCGAAGTCTAGCGATACGCCGCCGATATTGGAGCTCTTTGATTTCTGCGGAAAATGTCAAAGCAACACGCCCGAGAAGAACGAGTGCCAAGCAAGGATAACTCAGTCGTTCTTCCCATACATCGTACGTTGCCTGGAAATCTATGATTCAACGTCAGTTTTTGCATAATACTCAAGAAAAGTTTTAACTCACCTTCTCCTCGTCATCATCTCCAAATGTCAATGATGGCGTTCAACAGCTTTACTTGCCTTTTTCGTCCCTTGGAAGTTGTAACCGCCGGATACCGAAAGTAGCAGAACAGAAGATCTTCTTGAGAATCACGGAAACAGACAGAACATCGACAGACCTTCCGCTCCACGTCTGACGTCGTACCTGCCATCGAATCCCTTCTTTTAATTTCTTTCCTGTTGTCTTCGGGTCAAGGGCGTTTGCATCCGTGGCCGGAAGTCTAGTGGGTCGATGAGCCCATGGGAGTGATTGGTGCAAACCCTAAATACAGTAAAATAATATGATTCAGAAAATCAGAATATACACACAAAACGCCATGTGGGCATGCGGAGGCGGAGCGATTGACTGACAGAAATTGAATCAAGCGACAGTTCTAACATGACAAGTGGAGGATCAGATCCGCAACCGACAAACCAGGGCGCTCTCACCATCTTTTCATCCTCCGAACTGTTAGAGCAACGTCCTTAAACGCGCGCACCTAAAGAAGAAACGAAAAGGCAGAGAAACGAGTTAACCCTTGCAAAGTGACTCCATCGCGTTGAACTCAGACTAGACCATCTGAAGCACAACTATCAAATCTTAATCAGCCAACCCAACCCCGACGTCAAAGGAAACAAATCCGCACCAAAACGAAACAGTCGGAAAACAACAGTCAGTCATCACTTAACTGATAAGTGGAGGATCAGATCGCCAAACGACAAACGAGCGGTAATCTGAGAGAGATGTATATGCGGCTCACCGTTCGACTTGGTCTCAGCCTAGCGAAATTCTAAAGCGCAACAATCAAATCAGCCAACCCAACCTCCACACAAACGAAACGAAAATAAACGCACCAAAACGAAGACGATCCACAATGCACGAAGAGAAGTGGACTAGTGGGTGGATGGACGGTGCAGATACTTCAACGCGTGGAGGGACGACGGTGAAAAACATGAAAACAGTAAAATGAAGCGGTGAACGAACTCTAACACGTAGTATTGTATTGTTTCATATCGTACGTACATATATGATATATAGATGGTACACTTCAATATAGGATAGGATATATATACAAAGTACAAAGTCGTAACGGGAATTATTATTATATCTTGGATTATGGGCGGTGACAGATCGATGTGAGGCGGAGGAGGAGAGAGGGAGACAGAAACAGAAACAGAAACAGAAAGAGGTGGTGGTGGTGGTACAAGGATGCCGTGCCCCAGATCGGAGTGGGTAGGTAGGTAGATTTGGATTTGGATTCAGGGAAGGGAGTGGATGAAGGGAGATGAAAGATGAGAGACGAGAGATGGAGGGGAAGAGGGTGGGTGGGTGGAAGTACAGATGAGATGAGGTGGCGAGAAGAGGAGAGAAGAGAAGAGAAACGAGGCAGAGATAAAGTCATAAAGATAAACGCAACGGAGAATCACCTAGAGAGTCAGCTCTATTGTTGAGCCCGAATTGGGGGGAAAACAAATCGAATCTCACCGCGAAAGTCGTCTGTTATATTGCTGCTGCTGCTGTGTGTTCGAATTCGGCGGGCGCGGAGGGAGAGGATTCGGGGGCCGTGGTGTGCGCGCCGTTCAAGCCGGTGCGGGAATCGCAGCACGCGGCTTGAAACTCGGTCGTCCTTGTGGGTATTCCTGATGTATTATCAGCGACAAGTCAATAATGGATGGCTTTGAATTATCGCAGTGAACTCACCAGCGTAAGAGTCGAACTTGAGTCTGATTGCACGGAGGACGACGAGCTGCTGCTGGCTATGACCATGGAGGATAAGGAGGTGCTGCGTTGGATGGGGATGGAGAGGTCGGGGGAGGATGTCGGGTCGACGCGCGGGCGCTTAAGGACGAGTAAGTATATTGGGTTTATTATTGATGAAAACTATATATATTGGATGTGAGGACGAACCTTCGAGGATCGTTGGTGCGATCTGAACACAATGAAAGGCCGTGCGAAGTGAAAGATGCGTTGGTTTCCCATAGCTGCAAAAGCCATTTAGCAACATTGTCTCTTCATACTCAAAGCACGATGCTGCGAAATTGACGCACCCGTTCGCTGATATCCGTCGAGGTTTTGCGCACGATAGGAGCGGCTTCGGGGTTGTGTTGCGTTTCGGTCTACGCGCTAAGTCAGGATACAAGAATAAAGACAAAGAAAAATGGACTCGCTTTGGACGGAAAGGACTCCACATCAGGGCTTTTCTGCTCACAAACGCGTCGAGTTAGATGGGACAGAATGACGGGCTTTGAAAGAGAAACTCGCCTCGGTGCGCACCATCCCTAACAGCATCTCACGCTCTCTGTCTCCACCCTCCGCTTCAGGGTCGCGTCTGCGCTAGAATTTAACCGAGCTCCATCAGCACATGGGCGCTAAAAAAACTTGGCGAGGTGGGACATACCTTCACCGCTGAAGGCGGCGGCGGCAGCGGCGGCGCCCCATTGAATCGCCGTTTGAGATTTTCGTACTTTCCCCGCAGCTCGCCAAGCTCACGCTCGATGCGCTCGAATCTGCCTTTGTACTCGTCGCGCTCATTGCGCATCATCGCGTTATCTTGGAGGTGGTGGGTGATTGTGAGGTGGAGATGGGCGATTTGGCCTTCGAGCTCTACGGCTCTGAATTCCTGGGCTCGAAGACGGGAGAGCAAGTCTTTCTCGGGCGTCGGCGCGTCGTTCTCCATCGTGGTGGAGGTAAAAGAGATGAGAGGACTGCAAATAAAGGAAAACATTCCGGATTTGGTCATGTCATATTGATATTGGAGTGCCGTACGCGTGAGAACTGCTACTTGAGTGAAGACCAGGGTCACATGACTCGGTAAACGGGCGCGTTTGATCGCGTCGCGTCGCGTTGACAGGCTGTCGAGATCTGAGAGTCAGACCAAAAAGTAAATTACTTCTGGGCGCGAAGCTCGCGAAGTCATGAAGCAGCGGATCAATCGGTGCACTGCCTTTGAGCTGTGGAATTCCTTTCCCTTCCCACCACGATCATGAAGGACTACCTGAACGAACTTCCCCCCGAACTCATCCTCCTAGTCTCGCCTTCGCTTTCGACGGCGTCGTTAAATGCGCTCGCATCAACTTCCCGCCGGACCCACGAGATCCTCCAACCCGAGCTCGAATCCCGCCTCACTCCCGAGCTCCGCGAAACGCTCCTCTGGGCGCCGTACGCCTGCAAGCCGCACATTGTAAAAAAGCTTCTCTCCCCGCCTCACTTAATCCGCCGCCTTCGCCTGAATGTTGCCCTCCTTTTCGCCGCGAAGGCGAAACAAATCGAAATTGTCAAGCTATTGCTCGACGCTGGTGCGAATCCCACAGGGTGTTTTGACGAAGAAGATAATGGGTCATTTCACATCGCCGTTTTGAACCAAGACTTCGCGATGATGAAGCTTCTATTAGACCACGGCGCACCTGTCGACGAGGATTTTGGCTGGGATGGCAGCCAAAACGCACTTCACTATGCATGCTCCCACGGAAACCTCGAGGTAATCAAGTTCCTTCTCGAGCGCGGTGCTGATCTCGAGGCTAGCGGCCACTACGGAACACCTCTCGGGTTTGCTGTTCACGGGCGCAATACCGAAGTGGTGCAATTTCTTCTCGAAAAAGGCGCGAATGTGACCATCACAGTTCCGCTTTTCATTTTCTTAGAGGATTGGCATGCCCTCCCGCATAAAGCGACCTTGCTTTACATTGCCCTGGGCCTCAGGCATCCGAATTCCGACCCTACGCGAGTGCGATGGGAGGGACTTCCCTTGGGCAAAGAAAGGAAGGAAATAATGGCCCTTCTCATGGCTAACGGAGCGACCAAGGATGGCGCTATGGTCACAATTACACAATATCTCAATCCACTGGCGGAGGCAGCTTTGTATTCGGAAGAAGAATATCTTCAAGTCATCGCTGAAATGTTCAAAGAAGCGGAGGAGGCGATACCAAGGGTGGAGGGAAATTGAGAACATGCTGTGATCCACTGTCATGTTGAATTCGAAGCGCGCGTGGAGTATCATCTATCAAGTGTTTGTATATTTATTGTCAACTTGGTCGACGACATCAGGCCGATTCACTATTTTACATGCATTCCACTGCTGAACATATCTTTACTCGTTTACCAGATACATGCCCCTTTAGAAAATATGTTAGCCAGTGATATTATGGACTGAACTGCCAAAAGCGACACGCAAGCAGCCCGAATTATATAGTTCGAGCGCTGGGAGGCAAAACTGAGGGAAAAACAAACACAAGTGTCGGTGTTCTCGGCGTTCAACTTGACTCGGTTTTCTCGGGGATGTTCAAAGCAAACCTCATCTGTTGGTAGGGTCTGCGGAGCAGCGACTCCCCTCTTGTACTCATACTGCAAGCTTCAGCCTTAGGTCGGGAATCACTAGCTACCCTCATTTTCCTGCCCACATGGAGTCGTGGAATTTGCCCGAGCTTGCCGTGCGTCGAGAGTGTCACTTGAAAAAGGAACACTATAAAGAGGCAAGGAAATGTTCTAATAATCCCAGTGTTCCATTCTTTGCACTTGACGTGCCTTCTCTTCTTTATCCTTCAATTATCACTTCTGTTTTCGTTCGAAATGACTCGCCTTCAGGCCTTATTTTCAACTTGATTCTGTTGCTTTTCGTTTTTCAAGTCTCAGCTGGTGCGCAGCTACTTTCCGCGGCTTGTCATTCGAACTAGACCACTCACGCATTGACAAAGCAGCTGCGGTTCATCCCCGTCAACAGGCACTGAACTGTGACCAAGCAACCGCCTCCACGATACTCGGCATAGAGAAAGCTCAACTCGCTCTACTTCAAGCCAACAACGCTATGACGAATATCTCTGTCGCTGTGGAACTCCATCACGCACAACCGGGCCTTGCAGACCAGCACCAGATCATTGAGGGTCTCACAGGAGCCCAGGCAGCTTTAAACAAAACGGCATTGTTGTGAGTTTAAGTATTCAGGCGTCTGCGTTCCGATTGAGTGACACATATTCATTCAGACTGGACAACTCGACCTCCGAAGCGGTCCAGGCAGCTAAAAACGCCACTGCGTTGGCGTTGATAGCAGCGCAGCAAATTCTCTCGACCCCTTGCACCCTCCCCTAGCAAGCTTGAGTAGACCCTGATCACACAATTGCATGTACATACATACAAGCCGGAATCCGAGAAATATCATTGCAATTAAAGGCATACAAAAACATTTGCTTCATTAAAAGAGATAGCTCATCTGTCACAGAAAATGACTGGAGGCGTAGCGGTAAACGTTCGTCGGAGCAATTTGTTCATTGGTCAGTGAAAATTACACTCGCTCCTTCTCATCAGCACTACCCGACGCCCTGTCGGTTTCCTCGACGTGTTGTTGTTTGTCCAAGGCTGCGAGCATCAGATGAGTATAAATGAAGAAGTCGAAAGAATATATATATAAGCGTACCTTGTTCTTGCCTGGCAATATCCGCGTCTCGTTTTTCCTTCGAAACCGCACCGAAGATGACATCCATGTCTTCGAGCGAACGGCCCTTGGTCTCGGGGATGAGCCTAGTGAATTCGGGTCAGCTGTGAATCGGGCAGACGAGGAGCATACGCACAGAGAGAACACCGCCATCCCTCCAATGTTAATCGTCGCAAACATGAAGAAGATCTTGTACCCAAGATCCAAGACCATCTGCGGCGTCGTCTTTGATAGAGTGAAATCTAGGTACATCCTCAGTCGCCGGACGGCGTTAACAGGTGCAGACACGACGTACTCCAAAGCCACTGCGATGCACTAGCGGTGGCCATACCATAGTGCCGCGTCCTCGTCGGGAATATATCGGCGCAATACACCCTATAACCCCGTCCGTTTAGCCTCCATAATGAAATACCGGACAAAACTAGACTGAAACGCACCAAGGAAGCGGTCCTGCGAACCCGGGCGGGCCGGTGTCAGTCAGCATCCACTCAAACTAGGCACGCAGAGGAAAACGAAGAAGAGAAGACACCCACCCCATCCCATACTATAGAACGTCACATAGATGTACAACAGGCCCGCCATCGCCTTACTCGCCGCCGGCGGGTCCAGCACAACGGAGTTGGCACTTGTCGCAGGCGGGGGGTGCGTCTTGAGGATGGCGCCGATAATGAAGAACATTGTGCCCATGCCCATACCGGAGATGAATAGGGAGGCTTTGCGGCCGAGCCATTCAACACCGAAGAAGATGTAGAGGGCGGTAGCCACGACTTTGACGACGCCGTAGACACCTGAAGGAGCAATGAATGAATTAGTGCCGAGATGGGCTGCAAGTAAACGACGCATACCCGTTGCGAGGAGGCCGTTCTTTCGGCCAGTGTAGCCAATCTAAACGCATTTTTGAATTGAGGAAACTCAGCAAGCCAGAGACAGAGAAGACCCACAGAAGCGAAGATCTGCGGCGCATAGTAGTTGACGGAATTTTGTCCAGACCATTGTTGGAGGAAGAAGATCACGAAAGCAATCACTGGTTGTTTTCGTCAGCCTTCAAAGCGATCGAACGGAAAGGAGAGAGACGCACCGAAACGGATTAGGTTCCCCTTTCCCAAGAACGCCTCCCGAACACCCAACCCCTCCCTCGCCTCGCGCTCTTCCTGAATCTGCGCCTCAATCTCCGCAAACTCGTGAATGACCGCTTCCGAGTCCTCGGGCTCTTTGCGCAGATACGCGAGGTTGCGAAGAGCTTGCTCGGTGCGGCCGACGGACGCCAGCCATCGGGGAGATTCCTGTACATTGTGTGTGTTCGTTGTCAATTCAGAGTGCATATATATTTAATTCTCACACACCCTGACAGTGAACAGTCCAATCATCATGATTCCGGCGGGTATCAATTGGACGCCAAAGGGAATTTGCCAGAGCTTGGGACCAGGTTTGAGAGGGACCAAACCATCTACCCAACAGAGTAAGTACCGAAAAATGAATGAACACAAAGCACGGAGGCACATACAGTTGACCCAGTATGACAACATGACACCGATAGCGACGAAGATCTGCATGATTTGCGGTCAGTTATGCCATGCCAAGTAAAATACCACGGATGGACTGTCGGTTAGCTTGATCAGGACACAATACACACCTGGAAGAGACCCGTGATACGACCACGCACTTCCTTCGGGCTGCATTCCGAGACGAAGGCAGGGGAAACGGCGGCTGTGAATGTACTTGGTGAAAGAATAGAACGGAAGAACAAATAGACGCACAGATTCCACCAATGCCAAAACCGAGGATGACTCGGCCGCCGTAGATCTCGGATAGACCATGACTGCCGTTGGCGACGGTCGTGAGAATCTGTGCACACGGACACAATTCAAACGTCGGTTAGTGGTGAAAAAAAAGAAAACGGGGCAGAGAAAGAAGAAACTCACGGCGCCGATGATGAAGATGAACGTGAAGATTTGGAGGGTCAGCCGGCGCCCGATTTTGGCTGCAAGTACGCAAGTTAGTAGCAAGTCACTGAGTCAGTCGGCGGAACGGGGTAACAGACGTACCTGAAATGGGGGCGCTTGAGAGTGCACCGAAGAAGGCTCCTCCCTGCAACACTGACACGACGTTTGACGAGACGTCGGCATTCCTGGGAAACGTTGCCGCTGATTAGAAACAGTATCAAAGAAAAAAAAGGCAAGACGACGCACCTCTGCTTGTTGACCGAACCATCCGCGTTCAAGAGGCCAAACCGCTCCAAGAAGAAGGGAGCTGAGACGACACCACCTCTACATACACAGACAATTTTATTGTTAAGCGCGGGTTTCAAGGATACTGGGTGGGGACACTCACGCGACTCCGCTAGTATTCCACAGACACAATTAGCTTCAGAAAACTCGAAAGAGGGCATTCCACGACGCACGTATCATATCTGCGAGTAAAAACTTCAGTAAAAAACGGGGTAAAATCGCCGGATGCAAATACGGACCCGAAGAGGATGATACCCCAGTAGACGATGAACGCCAGCCCTACGAAGCAATTCAACAACAGTCCTTGGAGAATAGGTCGAGGGACGCACAGTAGACACGTATGTTCTTGAAGGTGTGCTGGGTATTCACCATGATGGCGGTCAGAAGCAAGGGAGTGTGGGGATTTACGTTACTTTTAAGGCACTGTGGGGTGCCGTCAACAGCCGAACCGGATCCGGAGCGGTAGGGCTCGTGACTGAAATGCCGGTCCGGCACCCGGCTCACCGGCGCGGTCAATGAATTCTCGGTTTGACATCATCGGTTCGATGGTAAATTCCGTTCAAACGGTTCACTGGGTTGAAGTTCACCTTAGTCTCACTCTTGTAGACAGACTCTGCAGTACCTATTGTCATCAAACTGAGCGGTGCTTTAACAGACTAGCAGTAGACTGTCAACTTGCTCTGATCGAAGAATATCGTGAAGACTGCGAGAAGCTTAAAAGCCGAGGCTCCAGGCGGTATACATGAAAATAGAGGGGGAATGCTCATGAGAAATTCTGGAGGACCAGTGTCCATGTAGCGCGAGACCCTTACTCGTGATAAAAAGCAAGTTGGATTTCGTGGGAAACGGGAATTCCTGAAGCCTAAAGTTGAACAAACACGTGGTTGGTTGAATTTGTGGTTGGCGCCGTTCAACTTGGCGGGAATCGTTTTAGCATCTTACGAGGAGTCAAATACAGTATTATGATCTATAAACGAAATGAACTCGAATAATGCTGCTCTACTGATTTGCGATTGAACAATTATTTGTGTTATCGAAACCTTTTCGGCCATCGAGCAAGATCCTTCCAAGCGCGACAAACCTTCTAGCTTCCAGGCCCATCTGCCCCAAAATAATCCATCGCATACTTTGAATCCACAAATTCCCTCATATAAACAATCTTCTCCCCTCTGAAGCGAAAGGTGAGCATATATTCGTTGTTATACTTCCTTCCACCAGATTTTGGCGTTCCGTCTGATTTTAACTGGGGAATCGAACATCAGTCCATTGAATACCCGTGAAAATTGAAGGCATATCAACATACGTGAAACACAACTGCGTCTTGCCCCTGAATTGTATCGATGGGCGGCAAGAACTGAACGAGATCAACATCCGAGGTAATAACAGGATCGTCCGAGCCTACGCACCATCACCTTTTCGAACACAACCAGCCACGAATGCTTGAAAACCTCTACCGTTTCCTCCTTATTCCGTTTGAACTTTCCCTCCGGCGCAGGCAACGTCGAGGGGCAATATTCGTGCGTGAAGTCAGGGGCCAGAAGCTCCGCAACGCCGTCAAAGTTGTAATCGTTCAAGCGTGAAAGAAAAGCGTGGGCGTTTTCGAGCTGTTTGGCTTGAAGGTCTGACATGATCGTTGGGTGGAAGGAAGAGAGAAAAACAGAACGGTTTTATCATTTGGCGGCACGGATTGATTCGCCGATCTGACGTCACGAAAAGATAAGTCAGCATTGATAACTCGGTAACTCGGATAAGACACAGTTGGGCGGAATCGAGGCGGAAAGCAGCCAGCAATTCGAAGCGTTGCGATGCAAGATGTTCCAGACGCGATTTTCAACCTGCGTGAAGAAACCTGTTGGGTCTGATTACGTTCAACGATAGGTTGGAACCCATAAACTTGAAGGAATACTTCCTGGGTCCTGAAATTATGTTTGAAGTTGTTCCAAGCCACAGTAGGTTGGGTGGTTTGTTCGAATATAAATAAGGCATCGAACAGATTTACGCAACGATATCCTAGTCGCCCTAAGTTGTGCTTCAAGCAGTGCTCGTCGCTGCACACTTTCCTTCAGTTGAGAGTCGTTTGACAATTCGCATGTTGTGCGCCATCTAACGCCTTCGTCATCGATGCATTCGCTGCAGCAACCGCAGCAATTGTCGAATTGTCGATCAACCTACCAATTTCATCAACAACTTTACTCAACTAAACGTAGAATAATAGAGAAAAGTGTCTCACAATGCAACCTTGCTCAACGTGCTCAGCGCGGCTTCCAACCCGGAAACGATGCGCGCATTCGCATCTGCAGGCGCGGGAGGCGCGTTGTTCAGAAGGCTGTCGGCGATTTGCGTCGTGGCATTGTTCGCATCCAGCAAGGAGAGCTGGGCTTCTAGGAATTTACGTCCGTTTCCGATGTCCCGACTTGTTAGTATGATATTATGAGTCAGGGATATATTCACGAGGAAGTCGAAATTGAAAATGCTCACCCGGCGTTTATTGATCCTAGACTGAGTCTGGCTGCGTCTATGCCAGTGATTGCAGTGACCAGAAATTCGTTGCATTGCGCAGAAGTTACGGCGCGCGATTGGATGGGGACTGACATAAGGGTTAGTGAACCTGCATAATTTGGGGGTGGAGGAGTAAGAATACTTGCGTACCAGCGAAGGTTTGAGCAGACAAAACTTGAAGGAGAGAGAGGGCGATGAAAATGATGCGCGTCATTATAGTTATAGTTAGAAAGAAGAAGAAGAAACGTTGAAGACTAGAGTGACACCGGGTCGATGGAAGAGAAGGAATGAAGATACCAGGGAGGTATACGAGAGCACCTTTTATAGGTGTCTGTCCGTAACCTCGGCTTGATATCGAGAATCTTTGCTGAGTTGCTCACCTCAACACAACCGATATCAGCCCAGGAGAGCGGATCACTGTGGATCACCCTCTCCCGCTCGACAGCCGCTGCACACCAGAATCATCGAACGACTATGCAATTAAGCAAGTCTGAAATTATCAGGCCGAGCAAAGCATCGTTGAGCAAGGCCCAAGCTCGAGAAAGTGTCTTGGAGATGAGATATGAATTATACATCTGCACTTACAGAGGGATGTTGAGAAGTCGTATATTCGCAGATGAGACCGAATCTCAGCATCAAAGATAAGTTAACGAATGATTCTCCCGTGTAGCCAGCGTGCCAAATTTAGGTTCTAGATCGCGAAAAAGACATGCGTTCAATTGTTCATAAATCATCGATGTGATCCTACCAACCGGATTTCAGCTGTGAATTCACCCGATAGAATAGGGGAGGATATGTATGTACCTCCCACCATCGATCGTGAGTTGATAGTGTATCACGAGAACGAGAAACGACTGAACTGTGCAAACGAGTTTGAGTGAATAGCAAATTTAAATCATTCCGGGTCCCGCAACGCACCAGATTCTGCGAAACTAATCGAGGAAAAAGGGTCGACATATCGGGACCCGAATCCATCGCGTCCCAGTCGCAGAACCAGTTCCACAACGCGAGGCGTGGCCAATGGAATCGACGTTACTTGAAATGGTGTCAAGCCCCGCACATATCGTTTCATCGACAAGGGATGCTTCTATAGAAATGACAATGGTACTGGTGTGCATCCGCTGGGACTCTGTGATGCTCCGCAGCGTCGGGACTCATCATCGGGAGGTAGTGTTTTCCCAAGAGCAGAGCAATGCGGAGAAGCTGAAGCTCTGGCAAGTTACCAGAATTGATTGTACGTGACGCTTCCTTGTGACGAATCGTCTGAGCAGTGCGCATGAGGTCCGAGGATGATGTTTCGTGAACTTTGGAATCGCGCATTACCGAGGCGGCCAGGTCGAGAGTTTGGATCCATCAACTTTGCGTACGAGCAGCAGGCGAGTCGATCCGACCGCGCTTTAGCGCGGAGAATCGATTGAGCAACATGGTTGTTGAAAGCAGAGGGAGAACCGGCAAACCGGCAATTCGTATAACCGGGACAAACCATGGACTTCTCACGCCCTCAAAGCCCGACGACGACGACGATGTCGTCTGCTCTCGACTGCCGCCAGCACTCTGACTGCCAGTGTATATACGCTCTGGATATGCTCTCTCGGACGTCTATGTGCCTGGACCCTGTCTCCTCTGGCTTTGTGCCGTCGAAATTGGTCAAGTCAGCACTGGCATGAAAAACTCTCTTGACACTCGGCGCTCGCTGGCTTGAGTGGGCTGAAAGTTGCTTGAATTTTGATGATACTTCGAATTCTTGGGCTACATTGGCGCGGGAGGAGGTACGATTAAGCTGTAGGGGCCAAATTTGATCTCACAGCAAAAATAGACGGTGAAATGCGGATACAGAAACGCCAGTGGATTACAATTCTCAATAGACGTGAGGGGAGTGAACGGAGACTTTACAGGTACGCTATCCTCGTGCGGACGCTTTCGATCGTGCATGTTTCTAGTTCATCGAGCTCGACTGACGTGTTGTACGGCTCGAGTAAGCTACAAAAACCAAAAGTCTATCGAAGCTTTCCCCGGACAGTGGCGCCGTTTCCGAATTGCATAGCGCTAAGCTGGTACATTCTGCCTTGGGGATGGTTACATTCACTCGCGCCTTGACAAAATTCAATGCATCCACGGAGGATGCTCCCTTCTCTTTTGTGCTTATCCGTTAGTCTCCTTCCTCTCTCTCATCTGCTTGTCTTGCACAGCTCACTCACGTCGACATCGCACAGGCTCGCGGGCATCTGCACACTCAATGCACGCTTTCGTCGCTGCCACCGCTTATTTGCCTTCCACGCGTCTGGATGGCGCCTCTGAGGTGGCTCGACCATGGCATAGAGCTTGGGTGCGTGTCTACTCCCGTCCGTACATAGACGCTCAATCGCGTCCCCCAAATCCTAGCCCCACCGTCTCGTCGTCCGAGCGTCCATCGTGCCTACGCAGCCCCATTCTGTCCCAAACCGCCTCCCAGGATCTCGACGCCCACCTTCCAGTCCCCTAACGACACCCAGGCCACCTACGCGCCTCACCATCGTCTGCGAACCGTTCGTACTATACTCATCTCCGCATCATACGTACTCTGAGTCCTTTCCTACCTATACAATCCTACTCCTGCTATCGGGAACGCGCTCTTCCCACCCGCTCCTCTCCCCTGGTATCCGAGCACCTTCGACCCGCCCTCCGCCTTCCTTCTCCGCACGCTAGCCTCCCGTCGCATACCCATGGTACTTTCCCCTAAAGCCAGCATATGTACATAATCCCCCTCGGTACTCCAGCCATTCGATGCAGCGACTTCGCTGCCCTCCCCATCTCGTCTCGCAGCTCTCTGACCCCGGACCCTTGGTGCCCCCGTTTGACGTTCACGCGCTCACCTTCTCGACACGCTACTTTCTCCGTCATATATGCCCAATCCCGATTCGTGCGAAGCCGAGCACAGGAGGAAGCCCGTCCTGCGCTCGTTGGTGTCGCTGCTGCTGCGGGACGAGCTGAATGTCATGGCGAGGGGGTCTCGACGCACCTGCTTAGTAAAGACTCGTGGTGCTGGCACGACTGACGGCAAGAGGTATCGGTATCGGGACGTGGTATGTAGGGGCAGAGGTGGAGAACCACGTCGGCATTCTTTCTCCTTCCGCTTCCGCTTCCGCCTTACCTCCTCCTCCTTCTCCTGTGCGGCCGATGCTTATTCGGTGACGATGCAGGGAGGGGGACCTCCGGTATGCGGTCGAAGTGTTTTGGACAGCGCCGCTTCGGGTTTCTACCGCGGGGGCAGGGGCAAAGCGAGTGTTCACCCTCATTCTCGACGCGGCCGGCGTGGAAGCCAAGCCCTCGAGTGGAGTGGCGGACCTTCGAGGAGCTTCGAAGTAGATGGCAGGACGACGAGATGAGTCGGTCGTGATGCTCAGAGAGCTAGAGAACGGCGTCGGCCCTTCATCTCCATCTCTACAATGGGGCCGTGCTTCCACTTCCTCCTCCTTCTCCTGTGCGGCCGGTGTTCGTCCGGTGATGAATGAGGAGCGAGGAGGCAAGGCGGGGTCGGGGGCGGGCATCTGCGTGTGAGGTCGAGTCGGGTGCTGTTGGGGTGTCTTAACGCGGCGACTCCGAGCGGAGGAACTTCGAAGTAGACGGTCGACCGGACGACGAGATGATGCCGGAGGCTAGAGCGGCGAGGCAGTTGCGTTGCGTATGCGAGGTGTCGGGATGGTAACCCTGGAGGGTGAAGGAAGGGGGGGGAGTGCTTGTAGGCGGGGAGATTATGCTTGCGCGGGCGAGGAAGGAATGGCGCGCCGGACTGTCCAAGGTGCGTGTTCTCCCACTTTGAGATTCTCGCTCTTAGCGCACTGAATGTAGCCTTATATGCACAGAGTAAACCGATACCGAGCTTCAAGCTTCACCTACCTCGTCCGGACTCCGCAATTCGGATGAGTTCCCGGATCTCGCGTACCGCATTGTGTTCGCAAACCGCAGTTCGCGAACCATGCAAATGGCTTGCTTCTGTTTGCGAGGTATGCATATGCCAGTGGAAGGGGAAGGAGAAGCTACTGAGGCGGGCGTCGGCTTTGGACATGAAGAAAGTCCAGAAAACAGCTTCGGCTCTCTTTTTCTGCTGGTGGCGTCGTGCAACCGCTGCACGAGGTGGGAATACATACTATCGACATCGACCGTGCTTCGCATGTGCCGTCGTTGTGAATCTGTGGGAGTATTTGGCGGAGGCGGAAGCGGGTATCTTCGTACGAGCTCGATACGGGGCGTACACGGCTAGCCTTGAATTGGGATGGAGGTGTGAGTATCGGGGGCGGGGGACGGGAGGACTGCGGAATCATAATGTTGGCGCGGGTGTGCATTCTTTGTCTGGAAGGAAGTCTCGTACGGTGCTGGCACGTCCGGATCGGAAGGGTTGGTTATAGAGATGTGGAATGTTGCCGGCGAGAGTATAACAAGAAGTGGACCATAGTGCGTGGTGTGGGTGGCGGTGGTGGGGTGGCGGTGGTGGTATCGGGACAGAGATGCGAGCGAGTCTTGTGGGAGGACTTCATGCTGCTGAGGCGAAGGGTCTGCGCGCGCGGGGGGACATAGTGCCCTGTCGGAGTACGAGGCGAGGGTGTAGCCTATAGAGGTGCTGTAACAGCGGGGGTGGATGCTATGATCGCGCTCATTCACTATCCGGATGCGCCACAGTCGTGGCTTATCCCGCTCCTCGAATACATGCGCATAACATCGCATCTCTAATTTTCTGACACGGTTTTAATTTCGTCGATTTCAATGATTCGCGTGTTGACCGGCTTTGTGACTTGTACGAAGACGACATCCTGAACCATTCATTTAAATCTATTTTGTGCCCCGCAGGTGATTCAGCCAAAATTTCTCATCTTCTTTCGATCTTCTTGCAATTGGTTACCTGGTAGCTTCTTGGTAGTCTCTCTAAGACAGACGCTATATCAGTTTGCTCGTACCTCGCAAGATATATTCTTGGCAGATACTTACTGTTTACAATGAGTACTGTAAACCGAAACTGGACATCGTTCAAGTTAACCACAGGTGCTATAGCATTGACATTTACATAACAGTGGATAATTTTCACGAACGAATTCTCTTTAACGACTTGAGAATCGAACTTTCATCGCTTGGACCCGACAAGCCGGTACACGCGTGCGATTTCAACAAACCACAACAACCTGTTGATCCTCTCTTTCTTGCTGCTTGCAGCTTTCCAACATCTTTCTCGGAAGTTTCGCTTCGGCCGCTGGTTCACATCCCCGCTACAAACCTTAAAGTACGTTTGGACCTTTATTCCCCCATAATCTCATTTACATGAAGGTCATGGTAGGCAAAGCACAAACTCACGAAAAAAAGCAAAAATTGACCGTGACAGGCGCGACTTTCGTAGGGCGCGGCCGCCACACTGTTTTGAGTACTAACAGGAAGAGGCTCGTGTCGGAGTCGTGGCTACAACAACGCTTTGCAAGCGCAAAACAGCGCCCCGCCATTGGGGAATTCGTTGCGCATCACCCTTGGCGCTACTGTATGCTTCCCGACGAAATCATCTCAGAGATCCTGTCTCCGGCGCTCAAAGTATCTGACAAGTTGTTCTCTGATACTTCTGACGTCTCTCCCTTTGCCACGTACTCGGTCTCATCCTCCGCGTACCTCTTGGTCTGCAAAGACTGGCTCCGGGTCGCCACCCCATTGCTCTACCACGTTGTCGTCTTGCGCTCAAAATCCCAAGCTAATGCGCTAGAAAAGGTGTTTGAAACGAATCCGGAGTTCGGACTCTTCATCAAGAAGCTGAGAATCGAAGGCGGCTACGGACCAGCCATGCTCACGATTCTCAAAGCTTGCCCGAACGTGAAAGACCTCTTCATCTCTTTCTCGATCTGGTCCTCCGATAGCACAGCTGGGCTTTGCAAGGGGCTCCCTCTCCTCAACCCCAAGCGCGTCATTCTACACGATCCCCAGTCTGACACCAGGTCACTGAAAAACAAGCACCTGGATGCACTGATAAAAACCTTCAACTCGTGCATCAAGAGCTGGGATAGCCTGGTATGCATATGTCTCTCAATCTCTCGTCTTCCGTCGCGGCTTACATTCGTACAGGAGATCTTCAGCTTTCCGTACGGATCCGGAATGCGATTCCGATCTAGCTGGATCGAACGAGTCAATACCCTCGTCGAGTCGCTGCATTCGTCTAGCGTACGCACAGTCCAACTGACATCTGGGATTTGGAAGCCGCTTCCAATTTTCCTCCGATCTCTCGCCGACGTTCCTTCTCTCGAATCTATAGAGCTCAAAGAGCTTTTGCATCCCAACGTAGTTCCGTTTATCGATGCCTACCCGAATCTCAAGGCGCTGGCCCGCTATACTCTACGGAAAAAGTGAATTTAGCGCTTATAATTAATTCTGATCCAGTACTTACCTGCTTCTCCTCTGCCGCTCCACAGCCCTTACCTCCAAGAACTCGTGCCCACAGACGCAGGTCGTCACACAACGCCCGACATTGCTCCTTCGCTGAACCCGGCTTTCATTCCTATGTCGTCCGCTTCTGAGGAGACCCGAAAGTTCATCTGGCAGCGCGTTCTTTTCTTTGCAATGCACGTCCAAGATCGGCGAGATTCTTCCTGGGCCATCCCTGCGCATTTCTCCCCTCTTTCCATTCTACGCGTCTCCAAATTATTCAATGTCCGTGCACTCTCGACGCACCTACTTACCTCATTCCAACTGACCTCAACGCCGCAGGACCTCGCTCTCCCCTATCTATACGACACGCTGCGGATCACCGTTCGTAACGCACCTCTCATCGCAGCGCAGTTGGAGCGGCGGCCGGAGCTAGGCACACGTATTCGTACGATATTCATGCCGGAGCGAACGGTTCCGCAGAAAGCAATGCTCACGATTGTATCTTGTGCAAGTAATCTCCGTTTCTTTCTGCCTAGCACTTCCGAGAATATGATGGGCGACGGGATCGACTTGGGCGTCTTCACAGCGCTTGCCAGCACCGCTGGTTCCTCCCTCGAGGAACTGCGTGGCGCGACGAGAATCTCGCCGCTAACTTCCTCCCTGTTCGTGCCATTCAAACGGCTTCGGGTGTTGGAGCTGCACACTATGCGACCACTTGGCGTTTTGGATGTGGAGGTCGGCGAATCCGAATGGCCGTCAAATGCCGATGGTTTGAATTCGGTGCATACGATTCGGACTCAGAGTATAGGTGGGCAGTCTTGCATTTTGAATGTTCTGATGCTCTTCCAGTGAGTCTGGCTTCGACCTCTCTCTCCGTTGAAGACAGCTGAAAGCTTTTTAGATTGGACGCCCTACGGACGCTTATCATGGCTGCGTATACCAGTTCTATCACCCCTCTACTTGACTTCATCGAGGTGCACGGAGAAAAGCTCTCACATCTCACCGTCCAGCGGTGCAACTTGGAATCTATCGGAAAACCCACGATCCTTGACTACTGTCCCAACCTCATTGAACTCGAGTTCCACGGGGTGCGTCGTTTGTCAACGATTATCCGTTAGTCTTTTTTCTTTCTTATCCCAATTCTCTACAGGAATACGACGCAAGACAAGTCACCCCTCGAGTAAAACACAAATCACTCACAAAAATCGTTGCTTCGGCACTGCCCAGGTTTGTTTCGTTTCTTCATAGCTTTCTCAGCTGATTTGCTCGTATGAATCGATTACTTGCGACAGTACCACGACCGAACTTCAAACCCATATGCTTCCCGCTCTTCAAGAAATCCAGCTTCGCAAATTCAGATGGCCCACTAACGAGTGAGTTCGGTGGTCTATTCTTCAGATTTCGACACTTATATCGGTACTGTCGAACTCATCTAGACATGGAATCGACAAGAGCAAATGCGTTGGTATAGCGGAGGCCTTGCTCGCAGAGCGAGGTATCAAAATGGCGGATTCGAAGGGAAGATATTGGGCGCCTCGAATTAAGAGTACGAGGGGGCGAGATACGTGAAGCGAGTGGGTGCTCGCGGCAATGTTTATTTAGTAAGCACCGGAAGAAATATTGGAAGAAAAGGATCGGGGGTTATTTTCCGTTTTACCTCTTGGCGGTATACGAACTCAACGCTTTGTCCTTCGGAGCGTCAAATAGGTTGATGGAACTTTGATTCCATGAGGCACGTTTTGGCGTGATAAAATAGTTACATCAATGAAGTAAAAGCTAGGTAGAAGAGTCCATGTCCGAAACGGAATTACACCAACGAATCTTGCGAACTGCTGGGTATTTGCTTCATCAACATATTCTCCTTTCGTACATCGTTTGAACCAAGGAGCATTCCAGGATGCGCAACGTTGATGGTGTAGATGGCTAGTGTCACCATTCCGGCGTCGAAGATGTCTTGCGAAGATATCAGCGTCCCATCGCAAGGAAAAAGGAGGGAGAACACATACTGAAGTACACCTCGGTCGTGATAATCTTTCCCGTCCACCCATCCGCGAGCTCCACCATCCGATAAATCGAACGCACGAACAAAACAAGGGTGGAGAAACACAAAGCCTGAACGAGGAGCTTCAACCTCGTGTCCATGACTTTGACGCCGCGCTCCGAGCTGGTCCGCACAGGGTTGCGGTTCGCGTAGTTGCGGAGGAAGTCGGCGGCGAGGGCGGAGTAGAAGATGAGAGCGATGAACTGGAAGATGATGCCCCCGAGCATGATGTTTCCGCCGAGATCGACTGTTTCGCGTTTGTGGGAAGAGGCGGCGATGCCGCCGCCGCCGCCTTGGACGATGAGGGCGATGATGTCCTGATTGTAGGGAGAGGATGTCAGCACGGGAAGCAGCGAATTCAAGGGTGACATACACATGTGAGGAAAATGCGCGTGTAGAGCTTCGGGCTAAGGCGCGAGTAGCAGGGTCCGAGACGGGACACAATCCGTCCGAGGAGAATGAAATTCACAGCGATGAGTGGTGTCGGCGCAATGATCGTGCTTGTAACTCTGGAAAATTTGGTTTGTTAATCGAATATTCCAGAATTGTCTTTTGACATTGAATTCACTTACTGCATAAGATACGGATCGCCTGCCCGCGGTGAATAGCTGCTCCAAAGACGTCCGGACCAGCCGATGATCTCGCCTACGCCGCACAGGAACGCGGTTGCGAGGAGCCACCACATTCGGTAGTAGACTGCTTGAGCAGCATGGGCAGCTGAGCGGTACATGAGAAGCTGAGGAATCGGATCGCAATGTGAAAGAAAAACTCACCAGTACTGATTCCAAAGAGCGTGAGGAATAGAACAGCGATGCTTCGAGTGGGAAGGTATCCGTAGGCGCTTTCCGGCACAGCTGGAGTAACTAAAGAAAACATTTAGTGAGATGAATGGAGAGTGGAATTCAACTCAATCCTCACTTGTTTCGTTAAACGAGGACATGATTGAATTGGTTGAATAGAAAAAAGTTGAGAGTTGAGAAGGTGAATGAGGTAGAGGTGGGACAGTGGTCTTCCTATTTAACAGGCTGAAGGTCGAGCAAAAAATAACTGCGGTTGCTACCCGCTCACAGCCGACAATGATCAGAGGATGTTCAAGATGCTGGAAGCTGCCGACACTAGTACTCTGAAACGGACTCGAGGCTCTTCTGACTGTCGAAATTCGCAGGAGAAAATAACGGAATTAGACCCAATTTCAGCCAAATAAACGTGTTGTCCTTGGGATACAGAACATTGGTGAAGGACGCGACTGAAGACCCTTCGTGGTAACAGTAGTTTTCCAGTAGCCCGAACGAGATACGGGCTGAGTCATTCATGCTGAGCGGGTCCGCCGTTCAGGCTGTGTAGCGTGCACTGCTTCGACTACGATCTTTCGCGTGTGGAGGTTGAGCAGCCTCGTAGACCGCAGTCGGTGGATCCTGTTTGTTAGGGGAGCCGACGATGAGCTGCGCTTTGCTGCGGCCCGACAGGAATCGGAGTAGGCGCCTTCGAGGCGACTGCCAAGTTGCGGGCGACGATGTCAGCCTGAGGAATCAGAGGATGCCGTACTTAGGTGTTGAGCCTCGAGGTATTCGAAGCTGGTCGCTGAGAAACCCCTATTCGAAGATGCGCACTTCGGCTGGGTTCCTTCGTTCGTGGAAAACATGGACGCCAGATGGAAGATGAGGGTCAAGTTCAGAGAAGGGTTTGGCTCCGATCAATTTCCCGCAAGTTTCAGCTTCTGCGGCAATCACCGTGATACGAACAGTTGAAGTGATGGACAAAAGTTCAACATTCGAACATAGTAAGTAATTATTGAGCGAAGAAGTAAAGCTCTGCGCACTTGAGACGATAGAGAAGACTCGCGGTACCTTTCCTTGAAGTAAAAGTAACGTATACGGCCATCTCCAAATTGAATCCATTCAATCAAAACCAAGATGCGAATAGGTAGAACTTCAAGCTTCAGAGGACAAGGCTTCACTTTTCGTATAAATCAACTTTCGACACATACGCGGCTTCTAGATCTGTAGCCTGATGCATTGCATCGACTTCTCGAACAAAGTAGAGACATCGTATATGTGCGCTATATTAGTCTCGCTTCGCATTCTATTCAACGTTCAACAAGGTTACTTAAGTAATCTCGAACAATTGTCAATCACACTCCCCCCGGAAAGAAATCGACCACAGCCTTAGAATCCACAAATTCGCCCATGTACACGATCTTCTCCCCAGAAAAGCGGAGTGTGAACATGTACTCGTTATTGAATTTCTTGCCCTCCTTTGTCGTTCCTTCGGATTTGATCTGGAAGGAGCGACGAGCATGCGCTGAGTAAACTGTGGACTTCGGGAAAGGTTGACATACGTGCAAGATAACGACGTCTTTCCCCTGCACGACATCCAACGGCGGCGCAAACTGATTGAATGTAAGTATAACAAGTTATCAGGCGCAGTGGCTTGAACTTGACGACACGAGAGTTTGGATATGAGACCGATACGCACAGCAAGACTCTCAAAAATACCCTCCGGTCCCCGCGCGGCCGTAAAAAACTCCAACAACTCCTCTTTATTGCGTCTCGACTTCCCGCCTGGCGCAGGCAAGCTTGCGGGGAAGAACTCTTGTGTGAAATTCGAGGCGAGGAGCTCTGCCATGCCAGAGATGTCGTAGGCGTTTAGACGCGCGAAGAACGTGCGGGCATTTGCGAGCTGGATGGCTTCCATGATGAAGGTGTTTGTTCTGTGTCGCGGAAAATGAGGAATGAAGAGGAACGACTGAGGATGGACGCGCGTTTTGTGTTGAACCGGTGTTCATACGGGAGCCGACGCCATTACTAACTGACTGAAGTTGAAGCCGCGAGACCGCTGATTACTACGCATCCTTGAGGGTTGCTTGAGGGAAGCCGAGGGGTGAAAGCTGACTTGAACTTATCGTTTGTATTGTAGAGTAGGGTGTGGGACTCACACTGGCAGATTATAAATTACGAACAAAAGTGTCAATGCTGTCGCATGTGGCGGCGTTCCGGAACTGGGCGGACTGAGAAATGCATCTGGCCATGCTTCGTATCAACCTTTCAGACGATACTTCGTGTCCTCCAATCCTGCATACATGGTCAAAGTCGTTGGC
The DNA here is from genome assembly GCA_037176885.1 of Favolaschia claudopus. Taxonomy (NCBI): domain Eukaryota; kingdom Fungi; phylum Basidiomycota; class Agaricomycetes; order Agaricales; family Mycenaceae; genus Favolaschia; species Favolaschia claudopus. Next base: position 282,460 of record JAWWNJ010000063.1, on the reverse strand, counting down.
ACGTACAGCAGGCAAGTATTCCGTTCGAACCGGGGTCGGGGAATGCACGTCACTGCGATGATATGAGATTTTTTTTTCCGTTTCTGTTTTGCGTCTTTGGATTCTCTAGAATCTCCCGAGTCCTTCCTTGGACCGGACTACTGATATTGCCATTGCCTGCTTGAGAGCAGGTTCAGTTTTGATTAACTCAGCGCATCAGCCAAATTCAACCTCCGTTGAACGCATTCCTGTTAATTTCTACGACATACATCGAACTCTTCCTTGAGCTCACGCCGCAAAGAAATCAGCTACATACTTCGTATCAACAAACTCCTTCATATGAACAATTCCCACCCCCGAAAAACGAAGTGTTATCATATATTCGTTATTGTATCTCTTTCCCGATTTCGACGTCCCGTCTGACTTGAGCTGTAAAATCAATAAGGCTTATCTCAGGCTTGAATATTCATGAGAATAGCGGCATGTAACAGCGCACGTGGAATACCACCGCATCTTGGCCTTGAATTATATCCAATGGCGGTAGAAACTGAGCGAGTTCAAATTTCAATCAGATTATAATATACAAATCCGCAGAAATTTACATGGAATGAACATGGTACGAACCTGCATCCCGTCAATAACATTCTCCCAAGCGTTCCCGAATAGCTGCACAGCCTCGTCCTTATTCCGTTTAAATTTTCCATCCGGCGGATTCAACGATGAAGGGAAGTATTCGTGAGTGAAGTCCGCCGTCAAGAGGTCTGCCATTCCGTGGAAATTGTAAGCGTTCAAGCACGAGAAAAATGCTTGGGCATTCTCGAGTTGTTTTGCTTGAAGGGATTCAGCGGCCATGCTGACTGTCTGTGTGAGTAGAGAAGGATGCACGTTTTATGCTCTGCCGGCGTTCATTCAATAGTCCACAAGATTTTGCTGAGTAAATGGACGGGAGGAAGGAGATTGCGTGTCGAAGCGGCACTGATTAGGATGGGGATCCGAATTCTACCTTTCAAGTTTCCAAGATCGAGGCCAACAGCCCACGATACAGTATGGCATAGCTTCATTTTGAATCCAGAACTGGAAAGATCATTATCCTTGCGAGAGTAACCAAACGATCACCATCGAGTACCGTCCACCACTCAAGGAGAGCGACGTTCACTGGGTCAAAGAATTGCCAGTTAACCCTGCCATCCTTGCTGTCATCGGCGTCCTGGACGCTGGGCAAAGACGAGTGTCACAGCGTGACGTGTGACTCTTGACAGGACGAAGCGCTGGCGAGTGGGTTGTTGAGTCTTGACGCGTTGACGCGGCGTGCGCATTTTTAAAGCTACTCAGTCGCACTACTGTGACGGCAGCTCCTCCAACCCCAACGCCTTTAAGTCGTACCCCTTGCGTTTCGCGACCTCCCGCATGTGTTTCATCCGTTCCGTCCTTGCTGGCTCTTTACATATGGCATTCCTCAATCTCACTCCGAAGCAACGCATGGAACAACCATGACGAACCTTCTTGAGCGGCCCTGACCATCGCCCGCTGTTCCTCTTCGTACTCCCGTAGCGCCTTCCCCTTCAGAAGCTTTATCTTCGTCACGCCTTTCTCGTTTTTCACGGGGACGCGGTCGGACGCCCCTGTTCTTGAAAGATGACGGGATTGAGCGACGTTGAGGCTTTCTGGTGTTGGTGGCTTTTGTCATTCGGGGGTGGGAGGGGGTGAAGAAGAGGAGATTGAGGAGGAGGTGGTGGTTGGTAGATGAAGACACGCGGATACGTAAATGACTCGCGACGGCGACGATGGTGGTGAACTAGCCTCTCCACGTTCTCTCATCGCCGACACTCACGACGTCCTCTCTACTCCAGCTAGCCGCCGTGAACTCACCACCGCCTTATTCCCGGCTCCATCTTCTGCTGCCATCCTCTCCACGCTCCCATCTCTCCTCCCCCTCACCACGTCCTGAGGCGTCGTTTGTTTGCGGTATTCCGCCTCGAGGATGAGGACGAGGTAGTGGTTGGCAGACGAAGACACGGGGCCTACGTAGATGACTAGCGACGGCGAGGGAGAAGACGGCGCCAACGGTCTACATACCCTTTTCATGTCTTCGACCACGGTGAGTCGCGTCGCACACATATATCTATCTATTCTGACGTCTTGTCTCTACAAGGATCATTCACGGACAGGCCGATGCCGCATCTCGTCCAGGGAAAGTCACCCCGTCCTGTATATTCTTTTGTCCTTCTCAGCCAACCGCTGTGAATCCCCTCCGCCGCCCTCTTCTCCTCTTTCCTCCATCTTCGGCCGTCGCATCCTCTTCCTCCCCGATGCCTAGCATCCCTACCCGATTCTCCCACCCTCTCGCATTATCTTGGTGAAAGACGCGGACCGTCCCTTCCATGTGTACTAGCACTAGGCGCGCCATTTATCTTAGTGTCGTGGTGGCCGGGGTAGACGCGCTACGCCTGCCTCATATCGGGCACATAAAAACGAGCGGCGCAAAGAGGCGAGCCACTGCCAAGGTCGTTCCCGTCCTTTCCGATACGTCTCCTCTCCTTCTGCCCACTGACAACTCATTCAGATCAAGATTCAATTGCGACCGGCGAGATAGGGCCTTCGCCACCGGCATCCCACTCGTGCTCTACTTCTCGGGCGGGTCAGATTGACGCACCACCCACCACCCGCCCGGCGTCCTCAACTTCATCCTCACCCGTCGAAGCGTCGGGACTCGTAACCCACAAAGCCCAAGGAAGCAAGCCGACTACTCGTTCGTTCGTTCGAACGTCCGCATGCGTCGGAGACTCGACGACAACGGTACTGCCCCTGCGGGATACTCATGATCGACGCAGTCAATCCACCCACCCGCGACGATAGCTCGCCCCACATCTGTTGCTCTGCACGCTGCATCCCATCCCATCTCCCATCTCGCCACCGCGGGGCTGTTTCGCGTACCCACTCTGAGGTATCCGGGTATGGCTGAACGCGAGAGGAGAGGAGAGGAACGCAGCGATGTTATGGAGACCTCAGTGTCGACGCGTGGAATAGAGAAAGGGGTGGTCTCCTTTCGTCTCCTCTCCCTCGTCTCCTCTCCTTCCTCTCCCCCGGACAAGGCCACGATGCATCACGCAAGGAGCTTTGCCCCCTCCATGGTGTGATTGGATTGAAAGATACGATTGTCGATTGGGCGCGTTGTGACGAGAGGGGGACGGGGAGGGAGGAGGGTAATGGAAAGGATACGCGCGAGAGATTGGGCTGGAATTTCACGTCCGTACGCCTCCGACGCTCAAAGCCAGAGAACGCGGCTTTGACTTGTACTTGCAGGTCAAGGCGGGCACGTCTGACGCGCATGGAGACTTGCCCCCTGTATGCGCCGGATACATACGTACTCGTCATATCCCTACTCTCCGCACCTCCCTTGCCGCCACCCCTCCTCCCCCTTAGCCGTTTGCCTTGATATGGATACGCATTTCGATTTCGCACCATGGTCTCCTCCTCCACCGAAGAGGCATTGGGGGTGCGCGTCTTGAGTACCCGCGGAGCCTCGTGCAAATGCACTGGACGGGCATAAGCCAGGTAATCGACGACGGGTACGGGTACGGGGGTACGGCATAGTCAATGCATCCACCTGTCGCTGCGAGACGCTGCATCCCCGACGCGTTCGTTTCACGGTGGGGCTGTTTTGCGTGCCCATTGCCCGGAGAGGCTTGGGGTATCGGCTGAGAGCTGGAGGAGAGGAGAGGAGGGCAAAGCAGCAATGTTGTGGAGACTTCGAGACCGAGGAGGGTGACAGTGTCGAGTATCGACACCTCTAGCAGCCGCGGGTCAGATAGCGAGACCGACACTGAGGGGAGGCATAATTGAAGAGAGGCTCGTTTCTCTTCCTCGGCTCTCCTTTCTTTCCCCTCCAAGTACAAGGTCGCGATGCACGACCGGAGGTGCTGCGAGGAGATGGGCGCCTTCCATGCAGGGAAGGGGACCCGATTTGGCTGGAAGATAGGGTGCGCCTGTCGATTGGGAGCTATCCATGATACGCGACGCCAGGTGCTGCGAGGAGATGGACCGTCTCGCATGCAGGGAAGGAGACTCGAGGGGATTGAAAGATACGGTGCGCCTGTCGACTGGGCGCGATGTGACGGGACCGAAGTCTGTCTGTCCATACCACTACTAATCTGTGACACTGTGGACCGGAGAGAATGGGGACGTACGCGTGGGGTCCATAGGAACTCGTTTCATACGTCACGTCGCTCGAAGTCCAAAGAATGTGGCATCGACGGTCGAGGTGGGCACCTCCGAATCTTCGTCTTCGTGCGCTGCGAGTGGTGCCGTATCCTACGGACATCCCGCCGCTCGACTCTCCGCTGCTGGACTGTTCCAAATCACACCAAGCATGAGGATCTGGCGAATTCCTTGAGTAGGAAGGTGGGATCAATATTGCGGTGTCATTGTCAGGTTGCTGCCGAGCGGGCTCGGTCGTGGAGGAGGGAAGGGAGTACATACCCGTCTTGCGGTGCGGCCGCAGCTCGGAATCACATTGTCCGTTTCGGTTCTGCTTCCTCTCTGTGGGTGGATATATTTACCACGTATACCGCTGGACGCGCGATCATATTCTTACCCCGTGTCGCGGTCATACCTCCTTGCGAGCTTGGGCTTGAAGCAGCAAAGAGAGTCCTCATGCTGGTGGCGGAAGCTTGTCGAAGTAGCTAACTTCCTTGCAAGCTGTGCGCCTCATACACTGGGCGTGGACAACGCCAACCCTATCTATAATCTATCCATTTTCCCCGTCTTTTTCGTTCCCGCCAAGAGTCGCCGGCCGCTGTCGTTCGCCCGACCAACAGGCCTGTGAATGTGCTGCCTCGTCGCAGGCTTGCAGTTCTTCATTGCGTGCGCCTATCGAGACCTATCGTAGTCGATCTATCTTCACTGTCTCCTCCTCTTCCTCTTCTTTTAGTTAAATTACCTCGTTCTTCGACGTGTTTTCTCGACTAATGCTTCGGCAACCAATGAACGTCCCCGAATTTGCACGGGCCGTTCTGATTGAGTTGCTGATGACATGGTTCTGACGAAAACAATCATCCGTACACCCGCGATTGCCGCGCTACCGGATGTCAAGTATAAGACGCTTTGTTCTCAAGTCGTCATTGCGCACCCACAACTACAGTACCACGACAGCCAAAATGCTGTCCCTCAGCCCCGGCGTCAAATTCCTCGCCCGGCTCCTCATCAACGTCTTCAGCAAGCCCATCGCGTTCGGCCTCGGCGTGCATTACCTCTCCAGACGCTTCGACATCCAGATTCCGATTTGGGCGACCGTCATAGTGGCAACTGCGAGCCTGCCTCTGTATGTGACGTACCGGGTGGTGAAACGGGATGCGAGGCAGCGCCGAGAGGCGGAGGCGATGGGTGCGCGGCTCGCGCCGAGGATTAGTGGGATGGGGTTTGGGAATTTGGGCTGGATGAAGATAATGCTGCATAATCGGGTGCATGGGTATCCTGGTGCGTTTTGTTGGGCTTTATATTTTTGTGCTGTGTTGATGGAAAGGTATCTATAGGTGACGGATTGAATGAGGCTATCGAGGAATTGGGGCCGATTTTCAATATGCGGGTGTTGTGGATCGATTCGATTATGACGGTGCGTGATCAAATGGACGCGATGTCTCGAGCAATTGGCACTCAGTCAATGCTGCAGGTTTGCCCCGAACATCTCAAGCTGATGCTCGCGACGGACTTCAACAATTTTGTCAAAGGTTCGCGGCTTGCATCCTGTCGGGTCGCAGCTCATTATTTTCCTTCTCTCCAGGCGAACGGTTTCAATTTGGGATGAACAGTGTTCTTGGAGTATGTGTCACTTTCTTTTTGGAAGACTTTCTACCCATCCATTTCAGAGTGGTGTATTCAATTCCGACGGTAAGTGCATTTCGGTACCATTTATTATAATTCTGTCTCCTTACCATCTTGCAGGCGATATGTGGAAATTTCACCGCGATATGACTCGGGTACGCTGTGTCTTCTATCGCCCTCGCCTCTCTGACACGGTCTTTCGTGTAGCCCTTCTTCAGCCGCGACAAAATCAGCCATTTCGATATCTTCGACACTCACAGCGAACAAGTCATCGACGTATTGAAAGCCCGCACACGTAGCGGCTACTCTGTCGATTTCCAGGTGCGTTAATCAATCATCCACTCCAGAAACACTAAATTCTCATTGGGTCAAACCCAATGTTGTAGGACCTCATCGCGCGCTTCACAATGGACTCCGCCACAGAATTCCTCTTCGGCACCTGCGTCGACAGCCTCAAAGCCAACATCCCCTACGCGCACAACGTCCCCTTCCCCCCACCGCAGTCGAGCTCCGCGCACGCGGAGTCCGCGAACCACTTCGTCAAGGCTTTCAACGACGCGATGCAGGTGATTGCGGAGCGCGAGTATGTGGGGGTGATATGGCCGTTGTGGGAGATGTGGGGCGATAAGTCGAGGAAGCCGATGGAGGTTGTGAGTCGGTTTTTGGATCCGATTATCAGGGCGGCGATTGAGAAGAGGAGGGTTGCGGAGAGGTTGGTGGGGGAGAAGGGCGTGGGGAAGGGGGAGGTTGAGGCGGAGACGTTGTTGGATGAGTTGTTGAATTCGACTTCGGGTGTGTGATTGAGTTTTTGGATGCGTTTGATTTGTTTGCTGATTGGATAGGATTGTAGACCCGAAGATTCTTAAAGATGAAACGTACGTCTTTCTACCTCGATCCTTGTAATCATTCTGACTAGATTGTAGGCTGAATATTTTGCTGGGTATAACGCATTCCTCTCAATGCCATCGCTGCTGACCTCGGTTATAATCAGCGGGAAGAGACACCACCATGCACATCCTCACCATGGTCGTGTATTTGTACGTCTGGCTCCCTTATCCCTCCCTACCCCACGTAAAGCTAACCCAATCTCCCAATCTCATCAGCCTCTCGATGTACCCCGACGTCTGCGGCCGTCTCAGAGAAGAAGTTCTCACCCACGTCGGACCGACCGCACGGCCAACGTACGACAGTATCAAGGATATGAAGTATCTGAGAGCGGTGATTAACGGTGCGTCTTGTGTGCGTTGCTTTCAATGATGAGTCTTGAATGCGGTGTAGAAACGTTGAGGTTGTATCCTTCCGTGTAAGTCATTTGCTAACTCGTTCTTGCTATTGATTTTGCTGAATGCATATGTGATGTTGGTGTAGGCCATTCAATGTCAAGTGAGCTGAGCATTGCATTAGTTGGAACTGGTCCTTTACTGATTGATGCTTTTCTTTTTCATTCAGAGAATGTATCAACACAACGACGTGGCCTTCTCCCGACCCGAATGACCCGCGACCCATCTACATCCCCGGTGGCGCAAAGTCAGCTTTCTTTCTTACCATAAACCCTTCATATCGTCGTTATTCTAACTTGTGAGCACAGAGTACCCTGGGCGTCCGTCTTGATGCATCGGCGGAAAGACCTCTGGGGACCTGATGGTGTGTAGTTGTTTGTCTGAACGAGGCTGGATTGCTGATAATGGTTGATTCTTTGTAGCGGAGGAGTTCTCCCCTGATCGGTTCTTGGATGAACGAGTGAAGAAATACTTGCTTCCGAATCCGTTCCAGTTTTTGCCGTCAGTTTCTGAGCCTCTTTCTCTTGATAGCCGTCGAAGCTGAATTACGATTATATGTAGATTCAACGCAGGCCCGAGAATCTGTTTGGGACAACAGGTGAATGACACGCTTCCATTCAACGAATACAATTCGAAATTCATAAACGCTAATCACTTCGTAGTTCGCCTACAACGAAATGTCTTTCATGCTCATCCGCCTCCTCCAATCCTTTGAATCATTCTCGATCGACGAGGATGCGTTCATGCCTGACGCGCGTCCGCCGAAAGAGTGGGCGTCCGCGCCTGGGCGCAAGGGTATTGATAAGTTTAGGCCGAAGTTTCATTTGACGATGTATACTTCGGTGAGTAAGGTTGCCTCGAAGGTGGGTTCCCAGGCTGATTGCTTTTAGGACGGGATGTGGATCAAGGCTAAGGAGGCGGCATATTGAATGAATGTACGATCAACTTGTATAAGTAGCTATGTACGATATTGTGTGTTTGTTTGTTTGATTAGTATGAGCCCGCTACCGCTTCCGCACTCTCCATGATCGCTGTACCGGAAGAACTGTACAGAAATGTGAGCACAACGTTACCTGTCGACTGAAAAGCAACCTACGTTCCGATTCTCTCTGCTCCAGAAACGAACATCTCCACACATTTCTCGAAACTCCTGATACCGGCAGATGCCTTGACTTTCACATCTGGCTTGTAGGCTACAGATTTCCGCATCAGGAGAACGTCCGCTGCTGTTGCTCCACCGCCGGAAAAGCCGGTGCAGGTCTTCACGAAGGCGGCACCTGCCTCGGCCGCTATGAATGATGCGGCGATCTTCTCCTCGTCTGTGAGGAAGACGGTTTCCAAGATAACTTTGACTGGGGTCCCGGCGGCGGAGACAACGGCCTGGATATCGGAGAAGACAAGCTCGTAGTGACCCGCTTTGAGAGCGCCGACATTGACAACCATGTCGATTTCGTGGGCGCCATTTTGAACCGCGTCCTTGGCCTCACTAGAGTTGGGTCGTCAGTTGAGTTGATTGGTATTGGCGAAGAAACAGCACTGACAATGCCTTGGCAGCGGAGGTACCAGCGCCGAGAGGAAACCCGATAACGGCGCATGTCAACACACCACTACCTTGAAGACGACGAGAAACTTGTTGCACGTTGGCGCCGTTGACGCAGCATGACTGGTATAGACAGGTGTTTGAGCTCGACGTTATGTAGCTGCGATGACTGTTATACTTTGAATTTATATCGGATTGCTTGATCACAGAGGAGATCGATTTGCGCGGCGGTTGCGTCAGGTTTCAAGAGCGTGTGGTCAATCGCGAGCGCGAAAGTTGGGTCGGTTGGTGCGGCGATCGATGAAAATTCGCTGGTGGGAACGACGAGAGATGTGTCCGCGAGTACCTCTGCTACCTTGGCATAAACGAGGGTAATCCAGCGATCATTTGAAAGGCTCATAATTTTTCCTTCAGAGTCCTAGCAAGCGTGAGTGATGGTTCTGGGGAAGCTGTGGGTTGCTGTCTCACGCGTTCCAGGAAAGGAAATCGTGGCTATGGATCACGTGGGTAGACTGGTTACGAGCCTAGTCGGGTAACTGGTCACCCGTCCCGGTGATCTAGTGTTGCCGCGGCTCGGCTTCGGCTAGCTCGGCTCGGCTTTTGATGGCTCTGGAGCCATCACCGCAAAAAGCCGAGCCGAGCTATTTTTGACGGCTGGCTTACGTGGCTTGCGGCTCACCCACGGCTCAGCGACGGCTCAGCAAGCTTTTCACAAAGCTGCAATTCAAGCACTATATATGGACCGCAGAGCATAGAAATAACATACAGACACCCTGTCTACTCTTTTGGGAATACTCACAAGCTATGTTGACGCTGTCGACACCTGCGAGCCACGTTAACTCGCTAAATCTTTATTAAATTTATTTTTAAACACATTTTCTCATGGTGACGAAAGCACCACCAATGACAGCCCAGAGGTGAAGTCTGGAGGTGACGGGCATTGGGGGATGGTAGATGTGTATTCTTGTGTATTTAAACAGCATTTGTATCCGTTGGGCAACGGGACCGCAGGTTGAACAAAATTGTGTTCGAGCTGCGGCTGAGCCGGGCTCAAGCCGGCTTGGGCCTGAGCCGAGCCACGTGGAGCCGCCCTGGCAACGGCTGGCTCAGCTCAGCTTAAAATAGCTCAGCTCGGTCGGCTAGCCGGAGCCGAGCCGAGCCGCGGCAACACTACGGTGATCTCAGATCAATGATGTATTGATGTCATCTGCTTACTGATTCTCGATTTTTCTCCACACTTCCACAACCACTGTTGAGATATAAGGCTCACAAGAAGTTCGGGCTATCTTTTGGTCACTTTCGGCTATGTCTGGTCTTCGCCTCAGCAGAAGCTTTCCATCAATTCCAACGCGTGGCGGTATTCTTCTTGGGCGGGCGCGGCTGACCTCGAAAATTTTACAGCTCGGAGTCGCGTCAGTTTCTCGTCCAAACCTGCTTCCCGGATCGAAGCGTTTCTATTCACAACCGCCCCCACCCGGTAACTCTCCGTTCTCGTTCAAATTCGGGCCACATCATGGCAAAGGCGAGGCTCTCAAAGAATATGTAGGTAAAATCGAGTTAGTTAACTGATCTTTCCTGACCGCACAATGTAGAGTGTCGACTTGACCGAAATGGCTCGCAATGGGAAACTCGATCCCACCATTGGGAGAGATGAGGGTGAGCTGGTTTTTGTATTCAAGCGCAGGTATATACTCACTCCATTCAATAGAAATTCGACGAACAATACAAAGTACGCTCAATGTTCGAGACATGGTATTCAGCTACTGACATTATTCCAGTTCTGTCTCGTCGGACGAAATCTAACCCAGTCGTATGTCACGAACTATTTCTCTGAGCACTAAATGACCCTCAACGAACAGCTGATTGGTCCTCCTGGTGTCGGGAAAACCGCTATTCTCGAAGGCCTAGCTAGCAGAATCGTGGATAAAGAGGTACCAGAGGTCAGTATATACCTTACCTCCCATCCATAACCTTCTCACAGAGCCTCTCTGCAGTCGCTGCAAAACAAACGCGTCCTCGCAATCGACCTGGCCGGCATCATGGCGGGTTCGGGCATCCGCGGCCAATTCGAAGAAAAATTCCGCAGCCTTATTCAGGATATCGAGGCAGAGGCCGGAAACGTCATCTGCTTCATCGACGAAGTCCGTGCGTAGTCACTCAACCTCTTCGCGCTAACCTTCCCCTATCTAACTTGCTTCCAGACACACTCTTCAACCTAGGCAAAACCGAAGGCAGCATCGATGGCGGGCAGATGATCAAGCCTGCATTAGCACGAGGGCTGCAGCTCGTCGGCGCCACCACGCGTGAGTCCCTTTATTTCTCATAACGAATTCAACCTCTAACCTTGAACCCAGCGGACGAATACCGCAAAACAATCGGCAAAGACGCCGCCCTCGAACGCCGCTTCCAACCCGTCCAAATCGAAGAACCCACCGTCGAATCGACAATCTCCATCCTCCGTGGTCTGAAGCCCCGCTACGAAGTGCACCACGGAGTAGAGATCTCCGACGCCAGCCTCGTCACCGCGGCGGTGTACAGCGCGCGATACATCTCTGACCGATTCCTGCCGGACAAGGCGATCGACCTGGTGGACGAGGCCGCGTCGTCGTTGCGGCTGGCGCAGGAGTCGAAGCCGGATGAGCTGGAGAGGCTTGATCGCGCGGTTATGACCTTGCAGATTGAGCTGGAGAGTTTGAAGAAGGAGGCGGATACGTTTAGCGTGGAGCGGAGGAAGGCTGTGGAGGGGGAGATTAAGAGGAAGCGCGGGGAGGCGGCGAAGATGCTGGAGTTGTGGCAAACGGGTGCGTTGTTCGTCTCATATCCTGTCGTCTCATATCTTTTCGTGATTATTGACCAACGACAATGCAGAGCGCGCCCGGCTCACACGCACCAAGGATCTCAAGCAACAGCTCGAGGAAGCAAAACACCAATTAGACGTCGCACAGCGAGAAGGCGACTTTGAGAAAGCCAGTCGCTTGCGGTTCTCGACGATTCCGGATCTGGTCAAGCAGCTCCCCGACTCCTCATCCGCATCCAGCGATGGTGTAGATGAGGAATCCCCGCTCTCGATGCTGCACGAACGCGTGACGTCGGACGACATCGCTCGAGTTGTAGCGCGCGCTACGGGGATTCCGGTGCAGAATTTGTTGAAGGGGGAGAGAGAGAAGCTCGTGCATGTACGTGCATACGTTTCGCTTTTGAGGATGTCTCTCTATCTATCCGCTAATATGAGCTATTATTTCTCAGATGGAAGACGTTCTGCGTCGTCGTGTCGTAGGACAAGAGCATGCTGTCACTGCGGTGAGCGATGCGGTGCGCATCTCTCGTGCGGGGCTGCAAGCGCCCAATCGGCCTGTGGCGTCGTTCCTCCTGCTAGGCCCTACTGGCGTTGGGAAGGTAGGTGTCTGCTACATACATTCCCAAATGCTCACCTGCATATTGCTGACGGTTACTGTAGACGGAATTGTGCAAGACTTTAGCTGGGTTCCTCTTCAACGATGAGCATCGGGGACTGTGAGTGCTCTCCGTGCTATCTAGTTGTTTCCCAATGGCATTGACATATGTGACATTGTATCAGAATCAATATCAACATGTCCGAGGTGGGCTGTGACTCGCATTTTCTTCGTTTTACTGAAGTAATATGTTCCCTTTAGTTCCACGACCGACACACGATTTCAAGGCTAATTGGCGCGGCGCCGGGATATGTTGGCTTCGAAGAGGGCGGTCAGTTGACGGAGGCTGTTCGTCGTAAGCCCTATGGTGACTGGTTTCGTGCACTTGTTGGGAATAAGGAGTCTGATTTCTGATTTCAAGCTGTGATATTGCTGGATGAATTGGAGAAAGCGCATAAGGTACGTAACGGATTCTCTGTTCATGGTGGATATTGACTCACTTTCCGCCCGCAGGACGTTGCTATGATCCTACTCCAGATTCTCGATGAGGGTAGCGTTACGGACAGTCAAGGCCGAAAGGTCGATTTCAAGAATACTATCATCTGTCTGACGAGCAATCTCGGTACGCTTTCTTCTATTTCGACACGAAACCGATCAACCTAATGTTAACCCGAACCAACAGGGAGCAATATCCTCGCCCACCCGACAGCCTGTACCGAAGACGGTGTCGTCACGCCCGAAGCACGACAACAAGTTCTCGACCTCACAGCGGAGTACTTCCCGCCCGAGCTCCTCAACCGGCTCGACACCATGCTCGTCTTCAATAAACTCTCGCGTCAGTCCATCTTGCAGGTCGTGGATCTGCGGCTGCAGGACGTCGCGTCTCGGTTGAAGGACCGGAGGATTACGCTCGATGTAGATGAAGCGGCACGGGATTGGCTTGCACAGCACGGGTATTCAGATGTGTATGGCGCACGAGCTGTTGCCAGGGTGGTGAGGACGGATGTGCTGTTCCCGTTAGCGCAGAAGATGTTGAGGGGGACGATAAGGTGTGTTCACTCATTATTTATTGTTTTCATTTTCCTGGGGCCTAACGAAAATCCGATGCTCTTGTAGAGAGGGAGATACGGTTGAGATTCGGGTTGGCGAAGACACGAAGGCGTTGGTGATACTGGAGAATCATTCTCCGGATCCTGAGGCTGCTGGGTCGGCGGCGAATGCGAAACGGACGTTGGAAGAAGTGGAGGATGAAGAAGAAAATTAATCTGTGGTATTTATTTAGTATATAGAGTATGACCCAATAATCCGTCCCTACTTATATCGTGATCCCGTCGGGGCTTCAGTATTCCGAGTCACAGGCTCATTGCCTGCCTTCCGTTCTCCCTTTGCTGTCGGGTTATCGGTTTTACGGTGTGCATCAGGCGGTTGCTCTTGAATCCGAATGTTCGCGGAAATTATTATGTAGTCGCTACCTCTTTTATTATCCGTGTGGTCGGGTCAAGCTCTGCTTACAGATCACTCAGTACCGGTATAAAATACCCACTGCTCCGCCTGGCGTCCCCCAAACCACACAAGTTGAATTGATGGCATCTATTCAAACCAAGCAACTCGAAATTGCCAACGCATTTCTCTCGCGTTACAACGCCCATGATGTTGAGGGACTAGCCGAGCTTTTCGCTCCCGAATTCACCTACGAATTGGTTCCCGCTAGCCTCCCTGCACCTGAGGGAAAATTTAAACGAAATAAAGACGAGACGTTAGGCCTCTTTAAACATGCGTGGGAGGAGATGTTCGAAACTATGGTGGTACGTGTTATTCTCATAAAATACGCAGCTTTTTAGACTCCAGTTGACGGTTCGACATCTAGTATCTGCCGCCCATGGACGTCATTCAGGGCGAGGATGCGGTGGTTTGGCATGTGTGTCAATTCAAGTTGACTTGACTGACAGCAAAATACTTACAAAATAATTACCACAGCTCAAATCCGATGGGATGATGAAAAACGGAAAGAAGTATAACAACGAATATATGATCACGCTCCGTTTCTCGGGGGAGAAGATTGTGTACATGAAGGAGTTCGTCGATACGAAATATGTAGCTGACTTGTTTGCGGCATAAACCAACGCGTGTGCTGTACCAGGCGCTCGTTCCATGGCATAAGTAGCTTTTGGTATCGTCCCCAAATCAATATAAAAGTCAGGATCGGCGAACGTCAAGCTCGAAGCTTGAGGTTGAATTTTGGCATTTATAGAATTTATTTAAGTTTGAAGAGTTCGTATCAGTGCAATCAGTGGCAATCCGATTCAGTGCCACTGCCACGTCATATGCAAGCATTGCTTGTTCTCTACTTTCATGACCCACGTCGGCGGCGGTGCCATGGGACGGCGAAGCCCTCTGGATGTACCAGAACTTCTGCAATCAACCATCAGTTTCCTTACGGGCTCTACCCCGGATCTCCTTGCTTGCGCCTTGGTAGCCCGCCGTTGGGTGTATGCGGCCCAGTCAATCCTCTTTCGAGCTCCCCATCGCACAAACGCAGGGTTGATGAGAGACTACCCTGAGGGCGTATTATCTACGTTCTATGATGCTCTTATACTAGACGCTATCCACCCAGCAATAATCCGGGCCACGTGACTTCGGCATCGCACGGCCATCAACTGCCGGAATTCATTGTCGGCTCCATGGTCCTTTGAATTCAAGTTTGAAAGTTGCTTGGGCTTGAGCCGTGCCCATCGTCCTCGAAGGTGTCGACTTCTCACAATTCAGTCGTTGTATTCAGTTGTAAGAACGCAATTTCATTGATCATTGGGAGGTTTACAAGCAAAAAATCAGTCTTTTTAAAACCTATCGACGTGTGCCACCCGAGGGGGAACCGATCCGCGAAATCTACACTAAGGGTCGAAGTTTTTTTCTCAGCGAAATGGCGGACCCCCCACCCTTCTCAATTAGGGAATTCCTTTTTTGGTCAGCCATCAAACGGCTTTGCAGCCCTTGATTCAACGAATTTTGGCTTGGAAACCTTGCATTTATAATCCTACAGTACTCTGATGCACTTATCTGAGGTTCTACACCATGCTCGAGGTAAAGGAAAGGAAATCTTGCTTGCCCATCATTGATCACGCGGATGTTTACTGTATTTGGAAGTCCTTACCTCCTGCCGCTATTGAGCGACCTTTGGGCGGGAATGTGGTCAGATTGACTATTAAATCACTGTGAGTGAGATTCAAGAGCTTCTGGAGTCTTCTTCACGTCAAACACTGCTGCTGGTCAAGGCATTGCTATATTCGGATTGCTCGATGCGCAATCAAATTTCCCGATAAAGGAATAATGTACCCCCCCTCTAACTCAAGAACCACTGTGAGCCTCAATGTCAATGAAGTGGAATCTTACTCAGATTTTGTTCTAGTTTCATATTTTGAGGTTTATTAACTATCTGAAATTCCAAAGCCCCTTGGTGCCACCGTGCTACTTAGCTATAGCCGACATACAACGGTGACGCGACCCTGCATTGATAGTGGTATCGACGGTGAAGCCCTCGGCCTATACACCCCTTGGTCCCGCCCTCGCAGAGAAAACAAATGTCAACCTTAAATACCGACGCGTTTACTTGCCGACACGCTGATTCCTTTCCTTCCCTTCTCCGAAATCTCAGCTGCAGGGGCAAGGGTGTTGGTATAGGGCTTGGTGCAGGCATTAGTGGCTGGGCGGCATTGCGTTGGGGGGCGGGTGGCATGTGGAGGGCCGTAGGGTGGTGGGGGGTAAGCACAAGAGGCGTTGGACGTGAATGTATGAGACAAACAACTTCAGAGTGGACGATTGATGGCCGTGCGATGCCGAAATCACGTGGCCCGGACATTGCTGGGTGGATAGCATCTCCTTGCTCTTATCAACTTCCCTCACCTTGTGCAATATGTCAGGGAGTTCGAGCTCAACGCTGGCCTGCTTTACCCTAGCTGGATCCAGCACTTGTGCAGCATTCCCTTCACGCGCTTGGAAAGTGTGACGCTATGCATGCCAGCTTTCGTAGAGATGCAAGATCTCCTAGTTCCCCTGGTTCGGCAGCAAAGCCTCCGACGCCTTGCTCTAACGGCAGATTCTGTCTTTTCGGAATGCGAACCATTGTCTACCCTTCTACCACACTGCCCCCCAACAATCCAGCACCTCAAACTAACTTCGCCTCTTCCGTTTCAGCAAGATCCTCTCTCCCTTATCTCAATGCCTCGCTTAAAATCCTTTGTGTTTACTCCCATGGGGTCCAGTGGTCCAACACTCCATCTCGCCCTCGTCTTGAATCTTCTCGATATTCCCCCCTGGAAGCACTCATGGTTCAGAGTGGGAGATTTGTGAGCATAGATTGGGAGGAGATACCGAACACAGTTCGTGCTCTGAGCGTTGATATTGATGTACGATTTCACTGAGTCCTATCTGTTCGAAGACTCATCGAGGATTCCTCAGCACGCCTCGGATTGCCTCAATCTGGCTAGATTCCGCAATCTGCGGATTTTGCGCATGTGCTTCGACAATCTGATGCCTTTAGTAATTTTCCCTACACTCCAGACTATTACAAGTTCTCAGCACATCGACACCATTGTGGTCTCATTTGGATATCAGTACTCGTCAGTTGACAAGGGAAAGTGCAGGGAACTCGACTCTGTGCTTGCTTCGCTCCCCCTATCCGGGCTCCGCATCGTGGAAATCGAGCAGTGGACCTTCTGGCCATCAAATTTCGACATATCCTACCTTTTTCCCGCTTTATCTAGAAAAAATCTAGTGAGTGGTCTATGACGGCTTTTGACTACGCTTTCTTATGCGATCAGTTGAGACATGTTCAATACCGCTCCCACACTCTTTTCGAATGGTGGCAGGTACAACTGCCTTGCTTCTGGTACAGTAGATTCACACCTAACATATTTTTGTAGGAGACCGTCGATGCCTTGTAATTATCCATCATCATTCGCTTCATGAAATTCAACTTTTGCTCTCAATCACAATGTTTCGTCGAAATCATTGATATTGAACATGGCAGCTTTTGCTGTGCAACGAAACCCGCTGTATTGTAAACACCTCCTTTTGATACTCCCGACCTCGTCAAAGAAATATTAATTGTTCTGAGATTATTGTGCCAATGGGTCGGGCTGGCATTTCAACCAATCACGTGAGTAAGTTCAGCTCTGTTTTTATTTGCTTCCCTCTTGGCTGATGAGTAGCTCGAGGCTACCGATACATTGGGACGTAATTGCTGTAAAGCTCTTTGGTATTCTTTTCGAATCCAACTTTGAATCGACTGTTCAGCGACTGTTGTTCAACTCTTGTTCAACCCTGATCATCTAATCATGATCGGCAATCACCGAACGCGCTGTGACATTCTGTGACAAAGACCACTCGTCTCCGACCACCATCTCATGATTCATCCCACTCATTCGCGTCTTCCTGAAGAACCTAGCTTCTGCTGGCAGCTGAAATATATGTCCGAGGTGCGTTACTTATCTATTGCCAATGCTTTCCAATCCATTATCGATGCTTAGGTACGCGCTTGATAAGACTGACTCACCTCACCCGATAGAAACGGAGATCGTCTACCAAATTCAACCGCTCCCTTAAAATTCAAGTGTCGTCGCAAAAGCGGCACTGAAATCTGAAAACTTGAATTGGGCACGAAACCGTCGACTTTCCTCAAGCTTTTAAAATGTCCGCAACGCCCGCGATCCCGAAGTTATTCACTCCAATCCAACTCAATTCGGACATTCAACTCCAGCATCGCGTCGTACATGCGCCGATGACCCGCTTTCGCGTTGATGGCGAAACGGGTGTGATTCTCCCTATTGTGAAGGAGTATTATACGCAAAGGGCAAGCACACCGGGGACGTTGTTAATTAGCGAGGGTGAGATTTTCAACTTGCATTCGACTTCCAGGCTTCTTTTCGCTGAGATATTTATATCAGGCGCCGTGTTTGCGAAGAAGGGAGGCGGAGTGTACATCCCATTCACCCCTGAAAACGCTGGTAGGTTTACTGGTGTCGCCCACGGTGCTTGGCCGGGGATGTGGTCTGCGGAGCAGGCCGCTGCTTGGAAAGAGGTTCGTTCAAAATCCCATGCATTCTTTCTTTCTTGACAATAAACTGAGGAGGAAATCGTTTAGGTTACCCAAGCCGTTCACTCTCAAAATTCGTTCATATTCTGCCAAATATTCGGTATGGGACGCGCTGCGACGCCGGAAATCCTGGACCATCCCGATATCGGTAAATTTGACTTGGTGTCCGCGTCGGCGATTCCCCTTCCGGGATCGAGTATTGTTCCGAGGGAGCTGACGACGGCGGAGGTGAAGGAGTATGTGCAGCTTTTTGTGGAGTCCGCGAAGAATGCGATGAGCGCGGGGTTTGATGGGGTTGAGGCGCATTGGTGAGTTGCAAGTCCTTGCAAACATTTGGCAACGAGAGTCATCGACTGAATGAATGTGAAAGTGCCAATGGATACCTGGTCGACTCGTTCCTCCAAGACGTGTCCAACAATCGAACTGACGAATACGGCGGGAGTATCGAGAATCGGGCTCGTCTGATTTTAGAGATCGTCAGAGAGACCGCGAGGGCGATTGGTGAGAGTAAAGTTGGAGTGAGAATTAGTCCTTGGAGTACTTTCCAAGGTATGTTCCGTCTAGTTCTTGTTTCTTTTGTGCTAGATCTTAGCGCACCAAATGCAGGCATGCTAATGGACGACCCCATACCGACGTTCACGTACCTCGTCCGCACCCTGCGCGATGAGTTCCCGGATCTCGCATATCTGCACATCATCGAGCCACGCGTCTCCGGGACCGATCAGGCGGCACTTAGCTCTCAGAATGCGCATCATTCGAACGATTTTATCCGCGAGATATGGAAGGGGAAGCCGCTCATTTCTGCGGGCGGGCATACACGTGCGTCGGCTTTGGAGCATGGAGAAAGAGGGGAGCTGGTGGCGTTTGCGAGAGGGTTTTTGGCTAATGTACGTCTTATTCTTTGCTTCCCCTTAGTTCAAGGAGATGCCATTGGTTTGACTTTCACTTATGTGGCTACGTTTCACCAGCCTGACCTTCCGGTGCGGCTTAGAAACGATATTACATTGACAAAGGGCGACAGAAGCAAGTACTATGTAAATACAGTGGAAGGGTATACGACATATTCGGTTGCTGGCGTTGTGTCAGCCTAGTCCAGCATGTGCACTAAGGCTACAAACAAATTCACGGTGAACAATCTCAATTCAGTTAGTGATAATGTAATTTCTGAATTATAAATGAACTTGCTACCATCTCTTTTTCTCAGTTATTCAGGTTGGATTCAGATTTAACCTAATTTGACGCGTTCTGAATCTTTGCGTTCGCTTGGTCATCACGTGCGACGCGACTGTGACCCGATTCGGATCAGTTCGCAACACGGGATCATGATCGAGCCTCAAGCTTTTTCTCCTTGTCCCAGCACTTTCCCAGCTCACCATGAGCCTTGTCGCCCCAAACGAGGTCTGGATCCATATATTTTCCTTCGTACGCGAGGGACGCTCCCTCAAATCGGTAATCCTTACATGCCACCGGTTTCATGATCTCGCCCTCCCAGAGCTACTCCGAAGAGTGGTGTGGACCTCTGTGGAAAAGGCAGAGACGCATATGGACTTTCTTGAAACGCAAGTTGCGTTGAGGAGCGTGCCCAGGGAGCTCGTGCTCAATTTGCCGAAAGATTCTTACAGCCGTACGTCCAATTCTCTTTCTGAGCAGAGGATCGAGGTTAACTCCCCATTCATACGATAGAAATGGACCGTATCACAGAAATCGTCAACCGAATGGCCTTTTTCGTGAACTTGGACGCTCTATCGATCATCTACGGCTACCTCACGGACTCGTTTTACAATCTTCTCCCCCGTCTACCTCGTCTCACCCATCTGAGCTTAACCGCCTGTCACCTCGCCCGTCCTCCCACCAACATACCCGGTCCTACCAGCTCCCCAGTCACTCATCTCACCATGAACCGCGTCACGCCCTTGTTCTCCTCCTTCCACACACACACATTATACGAATATCTCTTCGCCGCGTTACCCCACGTCGTCGCGCTCACGCACACAGATCTTCATCCGGTGTCTGCGGCTCAGCTCCCGGGCCTCACTTCGCTTTCCATTGCTTGCTCCTCCAACGATCATGTTATTGCGATGCTAGTCAAGTACTACCTCCCCCGCCTCGGCGGCACCCTCCGCGTCTTACATGTCAATGTTGGGAAGACGCTTCCCGACCCTCACGCACCCGGCGAGCATCTAGACCAGATTGAGCTTTCTGTACCCTTGCTTCGTTCGTTCACAGGTTCGCTGTATATCGCCATCTGTCTCCTCCCATCTGCTACCAATCTCTCGTCTATTCGGATAATCAATGGGTTCATCAAGAAAACACAGGAGGCGCTGGCATTTATCGAGGTTTGCAGTGCGCTGCCGCTCGAGGAGATCGAATTTGGGGTAGAAGACTGGGATGACGAGGTGCTGCTCGCAGTCATGCATCGTCTTCCTTCTTGTCAGCACGTCAGGCTGTTCTTCCATTATTCTGAGCCATCGGATGTGAGCTGCTTTGGCTTCCATTCGTATTTATATTGACCGACAAACTCTTTCAGGACTTCCTCTTCCACCTCGGTATACAGTACCTCCCGCTCCTCACTAAGCTGCACACGCTTCACGTCTATGCCGAGCCCGCCCCGCCGCCCTCACCGCCTGCCAAGCACTTTCGACGCTCCCTTGCTGGCGAAGTATATACCGAGGATTCGAAACAGCGCGTGCCGGCCGTCATTCCTGAGGAAGAGAGTTGCGTAGAGTATTTGGCGGTGTGGAAGAGGTATACTCCGGCGTTACGTCGTGTGCAGTTTGTGAAAGGGCGAGAGTGGAAGCGGGAAGGGGAGCATGCGAGGTGGTTTGTTTGGAATGTTTCGGAGGTTGATGGTGGGAGTGTCGGTCGGCATGCAGACAAGGATGCAGATTGAAGTCAAAGGTTTGTGGCGTGAATCTATTGAAATATCTGAGGAGTGGTGGACGGTATTCGATGTCAGTCGTTTGGTTACTCTCGCAAGGATAATGATCTTTTTAGTTCTGGATTCAAAATAAAGCTGTTGGTCTCGATCTTGGAAAGGTCGATTTTTTAGAATTCGGATCCCCATTCTAATCAGTGCCGCTTCGACACGCAATCTCCTTCCTCCCGTCCATTTACTCAGCAAACTCTTGTGGACTATTGAATCAACGCCGGCAGAGCATAAAACGCGCATCCTTCTCTACTCACACAGACAGTCAGCATGGCCGCTGAATCCCTCCAAGCAAAACAACTCGAGAATGCCCAAGCATTTTTCTCGTGCTTGAACGCTTACAATTTCCACGGGATGGCAGACCTCTTGACGGCGGACTTTACTCACGAATATTTCCCTTCATCGTTGAATCCACCTGAAGGAAAATTCAAACGGAACAAGGACGAGACTGTGCAGCTATTCAAGAACGCTTGGGAGAATGTTATTGAAGGGATGCAGGTTCGTTCTATCTTTATTTCGAGTAAATTTCTGAGGATTAGTATCTGATTGGAACTTGAACTCGCTCAGTTTCTACCGCCATTGGATATAATTCAAGGCCAAAATGCGGTGGTATTCCACGTGCGCTTTGACATGCCGCTATCCTCGCGGAAGACTGAAATAAGCTTCATTAATTTTACAGGTCAAGTCAGACGGGACGTCGAAATCGGGAAAGCGATACAATAACGAATATATGATAACACTTCGTTTTTCGGGGGAGAAAATTGCTCATATGAAGGAGTTTGTTGATACGAAGTATGTAGCTGGTTTCTTTGGGGCGTGAGCTCAGGGGCGACTTCGATGTATGTTGTAGAAATTAACAGGAATGCATTTAACTTGGGTTGAGTTGGGCTTTTGCGCTGAGTTATGTAGTCAAAACTGAACCTGATCTCAGAAGCAGACAATGATAATATCAGTCGGGAGTGGGAATTGTTCATAAAGGAGTTTGTTGACACGAAGTATGTAGCTGATTTCTTTGGGGCGTGAGCTCAAGAGAGAATTCCACGGTAGGTAGGTAGGTAGGTAGATTACACGGCACGGTCCCGCTTAGGAACGCCGGAGTTGCGGAAAAGAAAACAATGAACAACTCTGAATCTGACGGTGATGGATTGAGTGAGGTCGCTGAGTGTAATGGTTGAGAGTGTCGTATTCTTCACAATATTTTTAACTGCGTAGTAGTGTGGCGGCTAGTTGAGTTGAATTGAAAGCATTTTTTGGTGGTGGAACTGAGGTTGATTCGATTCAGAATCAGACGATCATTATGCATTGATCATTTATAAAGTGGAAATTGAACTCACTTGAGCTGCTGGTACAAAGCGACGAGTGTCGGGAGGCAGTCGTGTTACAGTTTGTCTGAGATGCGAGTTAATCTCAAGTTGCGTTGTGTGAAGCTTTGAGAATCAAGAACCTCCTTCTGTCAGGTTTCTCCTTGCAGGGCATTGTTCCGAGACATCGATGAGCGCATGCCACGACGAGGACGTGGTAGAGCAAGCGGTGGCGACGGTCGATCCCGAGGTAGTCTTCATAGACAGAGAGGGTGCAAACGGAGCAAGTTGCAAAGGGAGGCAGACGTCCCCCTGTCGGAAAACACCTTGAATGCGTGTCATTGCGTCGGATGAGTACTGTACTTTTGGCGATATAATTTCTACGAGATTATCTGGAAGCATGGCGTCGTTCAGAACTCGAGCATTGCGTACTTATTATATGTCTTGATTCGCTTCAAGTTTGCGGATTCGTGTGTTCGGCGAACCGTTCTAAATTTTGCGTCCGCCGTGGCCCGTCGATAGATTCTTCGAGACTTTCTAAAAGACAAAGATTCAACAAGCAAAATTTATGACCTATAGAACCTGTTATGTAGTCTTGAATCTCGATGGCTACAAGAGGGAGGTGAGGGCAAGGTGAGGGAGGGCAAGAGAGGATTACGTACGCTTATTTGTTAGAGCTTTGGTTTGTTGACTTTGGAAGGCTATGTGCCTCTTCTCCCCAACCACGATGTCGACTCGGAATGACCTATCTACTTATTGCCTCCAGCGCTCTCTCCAAACTGGACATTGTGCAGTTGGGGAACCAAAGCTCACTGTGTGAAGTGTCCGCCTGTCTCTTCTAGGGCTTTGAAGTCGTCTGCCAGTGGATTTATCGCAAAAACCGAATCTTGCTTCAAGTACTGGAATGTCGTAGTGACGAGCGAATCTGTGGAGAGTAGCTAGCCACCCGCGCGCATCGCAGGCTTTACAAATGCTGTACATACTCTATTCCTTGACCTCCGCCGTGGTCACCTCGCTCGATCCCTGGGCCTTGTGTTCTTGTAGGTGTGTGCTTCATACATACTTCTTTTCCCTTCCAGCTTTCAATAGTGCTCTCATACAGGAGAGATCCTTCGAAATGCGCTGCCATCTCGCAACAGCCCGTGTCACCCGCCCTCGACATCGCGGTGCCTGCCTCGATTCCTCAGAAATCTGCGAATTAGGCGCGGAGTTGTTTACGCATACCTCGCTCACTGGAGAACTTGGAATTTACGACGCAAGGGCTGGCCCTCGTGCTGCACCTGTGAGTCCACTGCACGGTCTCTCTTCCAGCATGCTGATATATACTGCGTTCGACAGCTTCGTCCGCGTCCGCGTCTGCTGCAAAGCAAACACAAGGCGCTGGCTTCGGCCTTCCAGACGTCCATCCATCCCAGCCAACGTGCGGCGGGACATGCATGCCGATATGCCCTCTTGCTCGGACGTCGTTCGTGCATCATGGAGCCCTGGTATCGAGCGTGAGGGTGACGAATGTATCATACAATCGGCCGTCGGAGCTTCGCAAGATGCAGAGCCGAGAACCGAGGGAGCGAGAGGATGTGCGATGACGGCCCACGGGTACGTTCGCGCCTTTCGTACGTCTTCGCCCTCGTACCTGCTTTGACACGCTCACGTTTATACTCACTTCGTAGCTCAACCCTCGGTGGCTTCCAGCTTCCAGATTTGGCCCGTCAAATGGGTGGGTAGCTCGACAAGCCGATAGTGTGCATGTGCCTTCGGCGATGATACCTGACGGGACCCACTCTCGTCGGAGTACGAGTCTCCTGCGATAAACTATCGACGACGCACTATCTTCAAAGCTGCCAGGGGCTTTCTATACGAGTTTCTCGTGTCGCTGTATCCCCGGTGCTCGAGACTATCTCCTCCTTATCACTCGT
Organism: Favolaschia claudopus; assembly: GCA_037176885.1. Taxonomy (NCBI): domain Eukaryota; kingdom Fungi; phylum Basidiomycota; class Agaricomycetes; order Agaricales; family Mycenaceae; genus Favolaschia; species Favolaschia claudopus. The sequence continues at coordinate 258,215 of JAWWNJ010000063.1, read as the reverse complement.
CACCACGCCACGCCTTTTCAGCCCTGTCTTCACACCGTCGTCAGTAGGCCCGCGAGAGTGCGTCGCCTTGACTCGGCGCAGAATATGATCATGACGAGACCTTCATTGGCTTTCTATCCTACTCAGCCTTTGCTTGCCGTCATACATTCCCGGGTGGGATGTACAGTGACCGTCGACGGTTGGCTGGGTCAATCCATCGATGGCTGTATCGAAGAAGAAGAGGTCGAGCATCGGAGGATCGATCGACGGACGAGGGATACAATGCCCACGCCGAGTAAGCCTCGCCTCCCCCCGACAGCAGCATACTCATCGCGTCCCAGCGGCTACCCCATACGCCGGCGGACCACGCATACTATAAGGACATCTTGCCATAGCGTATGGAAGCTTTTCAGGGGCGGCGGCGAGGAACGACTTTGGCACACGGTATGTCTCTTTCCTTGCTCTTTCCGCATCCGTCTTTTCAGCACACTCATGTATGCGTAGTGCTTGATGCACACTGCAAGGAAGTTTCGCCTGGCGTGTGGAAGCACTGCAGGCGATAGTATTCATGTCGCCGTCGCGTCATCCTTGTCGTCCTGCGCCGTGGCGGCGGTCGTGGGCCTCCCTCTGCCTCCCCCACCCTGACGCCGAGCTCGATCCATTCCATTCGGCTTGGAATCATATGGTCTGCGTCCGACACGGCACGCTACATATGGCGGCCTGTACATCGTTAAGGCCTGCCTGTTCCCATAGTGGCGGGACATGCCCGCCGCAGCTCCCGACGAAGGTGCGCGTCGTCCGTCCGTCCGTCCATCCGTGGATGTAGTGTGCTCCATCGACGAGTGCGCAGTCTTGAGCTTGAGGGCAGCCGTTCCCGACCTGTCGCCATATGCTGCTGTGATATCGCATGGCTCGTTTGAGCTCCCGTATCGTGAAAGAGTGTGTTCGCGTCTCGAACGCTTCCACGCCTCATCTGTCGAAGCCGGCGTGGCTGGACGTACGATGGGGTATTCACAGCGGTCTGCTCGCGTTGTAGTCGCTTGTCAAGCGGGAGGAGCTCTCCGTCTTGTTTCTTCGTTCCTTCGGTCTCGTCGTGATTTGTGTGCTTCTGTGGATCGGAGGATCAGCATGGAGGCTGTACTATGTCATATGTGCGCTACCCCCCGCCTCTCGAAACCGTACGCTGGTGTGCCTGCGCTTGGGTCTCGCTGTGCCGGAAGAATGGCGCGTCAGCGTCGGCGGGGGGCACTGTCCCTTCTAGCTTTCATCCCACGCGCGCGGCTCGTCCTGCGACGGGGCTGTCGAAAGTCGAATCGGGAGCGGCTTTTGAGCAATTGGTCATTCGTGAAAGGAGCCAGGGGCGGCCCAGGGGCAATGTGTGCTGGCTGAGCAGACGAATTTCCCCACTCTTTGAGTCTTTCGCTTCTTCCGGCGGTAGTTGACCAGGGTGTTGGCTCATGCTTGTATGGTGGTAAAGAGAGGTGCTGTGGAGGTTGTTGAGGAGGTCGTCGAGGAGGAGTCGAGGATTGGCGCGGCAGTGGTGCCCACGCTGTTCCTCTTTCAGACATTGATGTCCTCCTCTTGCGCGTTCGCGGGAAGCCCCACTGTACCTCACTCGTCAATATCTCGACTCTTAGTACTTGTTCGCGTATATAGACACTCCAAACTTACAAAACTCATTACCCGATCACGGGCCAACCAAACAGAAACAACCGAACGCCTCGTCCGAATAGCTAATTTCTTCGGACCCTTCATCCTCATGGCATTTTGTGATACGATTCGCTGGACAGTCTTTTACTCTTGCCAGCCTTGCAGGATCATCCACGAAGCAATATAAACGCGCTTGACCATAAGTGCTCCGCATTGTGCAGGAAGACCTCCGAACTCAAATTTGGATTCTGTCCCTCGTTCAACGTATGCCACTCGAGCTTCTCTAAGAGATCTTTCAGCCCGCGATGCCACACGAATGTACTCTCATCCGTGGATCGTACAGTGGCAATAGTATCCACAAAAACAATCCCATAGAAATTGAGTAAGTAAATCGAGTCCAACGATGATATGTACAGTACAGAAGTTGAAAAATGAAGCGAATCAGGTGAATTCGGTATACAGCTTCTTCGTAATATGTTATCGCAGACGACCCATCGAGATCATAAACTCGCATAATGCGAATTGTGCCGCTGTTGAATTCCTTTCAACTGGTGCTCTACAAACCACCTGAGTGGAATCACAGATCACCCAGAAGTGTGAAATACGCACCAGCAAGCGGGCCCCCCGATGCATACATTTCCAAGATCCCGATTCCCTCCTGCAAATCCATCAATAGTACGCTTTCCTGTTCGCACACAGGCAAACTGGGTAACGATACATCGACATCGACATCGAGAGCCATTGTCGGGGCGGCAGCCCATTCCGCCCACATCGTCCTCGTTCGCTTGAGCTCGTCGAGAAGAACATTGCAAGCTAAGGCGCAGACCGTGCCGAGTACGGGATTCACTGTTGTTGTGGTCTCGGGGGAAGTGGGGACGTGGAGAGATTGGATGATAGCGCGTGTGGCGGCGAGACACTTTGTTTGTGCGGTGGGGTCGAAAGAGACGAAGGGGCGGTGGAGGGAGAGTGAGGCAGCGGCGGTGAGATTGTGTGTTAAGATGAGCTTGGGGGCACAGGAGGGGTATGCTGGAGGCAATTCATTCCAGAATTGAGTGATACGGGTGCTGAGTGAGGTGTAGGTATTCATGGAAGAGGAGAACTCCGGGAATTGGGAAGCTGTCGAGTAATAAAGGTCACCATTGTATCACGCACTTGTGCAATGGACGACTCTGCTTACCTAATGCCCACTTTGTACTAAAGCGCATCGAGTGATGGAGGAGGACCGCGGCTTGAACGTGGCTAACGGAATGAGGTGTACTTGAAGGCTCCATCATCATGAACCGCTGAATGGTTTCTCCCTCGTAGTTGTCCGCCGAACGATATCCTTCCATGAACTCGTACTCTGCGATCTGCATCGGCCAAGGCGTATCGATTTCTCTGCCAAGGCACTCGAGGAGACACGAGTTCAAGCCCACTGACTGTGCGTCCGATTCGGATGCCAAATTTATACTCGTTTGGAGGGAAATGACCGCCCAGAAGCATCGCACGCGTTCCCCCTCTTCCACAGAATCCTGCGCAGGTGTGAGATGAGCGTCCAGTTCGTCGAGGGAGTCGAGATAGAGGGCTCCGTGAAGCATGGGGGAGGGCGGAGCAGAGACAGCAGAGCCAAGTTGATGCAGCCTGTAGCTCATCGCGAGCGTCGCCGCGGCATTGGCATGCAGCTGCGCGGAGAGCAAGCGTTTTTGCATGAGGGAGTAGTTTCCGAGGAGAATGTGGGCTTGGATCATTTGCAGGGCGTGAGCGGTGTCGTTGTGGGTGAAGGTTTCGGTTGAGGTGGCCTGCAAGGCGCGGCGAAGGAACGTGGGTTTTAGGTCGAAGAGAGGGCCAGGTGGGGAGAGGTGAGCGCCCCATAGATATACAGCGTAGAGGAGGGATTGGGAGGGACGAAGAATGTTCCCGAATGGAATTTGTGGGATGAGGGTCGCATTTGTGAAACGCTCGATGTGTAAGGCGAACCCGAATTGCGTTGCATGGGGAAGGAAGTTTTGAAGCCTATTGCGATCCATTAGATCCACTTCGATGGGATACTAAGCAGGGGAAGGAAAAACTTACAGCAACTGTATAGTCTCGAACGGTGGTTCCTGCTGAAGTGCCGGTAAATATGTGAAACTAAGCCAGTTCATAGACACTCGCCTCGTTCGACGAGTAATTGGATTGAGATTCCGACTGTCCATCTGCCAAAAACTCAGTGTATTGCCCTTAGCAGAAGAGAGAGAGAAATTAATACCTGACGAGATTTCACTGAAAGATGACATGGGAGTCGAGAGATATCCACTATGCGACTCGTTCTCAAAGCGTTTCTCGGGAAACTGTGAGCTTCCAGCGGCATGATGCTCGAGATTTGCTTTCGACAGCGGATCGGTGAATTTGCACGATGCTCCTTTGGGTACGCGCGTACAGTTTCCACAAACGGGCCGCTGCAGCAAGTAATGTTTAACCAGAGAGTCTTGTCGATAGACCACTCACCATTCCGTCACACCTCTGCATCAAAGCGTTAGTTACACTGCTAGTTGAGCAAGATGAAATTCACTTTCAATTTTCAAGTGCCTATGAAAATTGTATCAGCGGTGGCGTCGAATACCCATGATCATACCACAAACCGGCAGTTCACGGCAGTTCAAGCAAGCTCTTCCACGTTTCAGCGGTTGAGTGCGAGGCTTCGGAGGACGAAATCTTTTTCGGTGTAATGCTGTCGGCCAGACACGCAACACTAAAGACAAATCACACAGCAGATCCAACAAGACCACGCTGTATTCCGTAGACGAGCCACAGGCGGGCGAGACGACGACGACAAGACGGTAGACGACAAGGAGCAACTGACTACGTAAGCGTCTGATCGGCATGGTAAACCGGGCAGGTTTACACCCTCCCCTACTCCAGAGAACTGTATCTCTCCCCAAAAAATCATGAAGTACCAACAAATGTCGGACTCGGTTAAACGAAGCACCACCGGACGCGCCCAAGACGAACAGGAACCCGTAACGGGACGAGAAACAGGTGCGGCGTTGGGGTCCTTGGTGAGCACTGCGTAGAGCTGAAAGCGACGGGGGTGGCCAGAACGAAGAAGGTGAGATTAAAAGACGGGGCTATGGTATTGGAAACGCTGAAACCGAAAATTGCCTGGCGAGCGCGGGACGGAATGCTGCCGAAGCGAGAACAATCGAGCTGAGGCCAGCAGACGAAGCGTGAAGCCGGGATGAAGAGTGGAAAACGAAAACACCGGGGAGGCCTTGGTTGAAGGGCGGGATGACGGGCGGGACCGAAAGAAGAATGGTCGTGAAGGAGCATTGTTGAGGCGACCAAAGAGGAAACGGGAAGGGGAATGCCGGGTACAAATCCAGTCCAGCCTGTTTCAAATCCTTCCAGCTTCCAGCTTCCAGCACAAATCACAAATCCGCCCCAATGCACATTGGCGTGCAACCAAAACTCCCTTGGATAACGCCGGATTTGCGGTGACGATGATGTGGCGTGAGCAGCGAGGGCCAAAGTCACGAGCAGCGACCAGAGGAAGCTCCAGAGAACCCGGCGAGATGGGCGAGACAACGCGTAGACGTTACCAAAGAGAAGGAGTAGTCCAAAAGGCCAAAACGGCGGCGATAGACGAAGGGCAAGAAGACGTGGTGGAAAGTGGGAAAAAAAGTGTAATGCTGTCGGCCAGACACGCAACACTAAAGACAAATCACACAGCAGATCCAACAAGACCACGCTGTATTCCGTAGACGAGCCACAGGCGGGCGAGACGACGACGACAAGACGGTAGACGACAAGGAGCAACTGACTACGTAAGCGTCTGATCGGCATGGTAAACCGGGCAGGTTTACATTCGGGTCGGTTTGGGTAACCTGGGTTCCATAGACATTGAGGGTCGAATACCTTGTGAGTAGTACACTGCATCTTCGAAAGGCTTTTTGAAGGTTATAGAGGCGCTGGATCACCTCTTCACGAGCTGAGCTTACGAGTATCGAGCGCGGTGGAAGTCTGTAAGCTGCACAGGCGAGTGATGCTGAGCAAAGCCGAATATCCGAACTCGGCTAGGTCCATGGGGATAAATGTGTAAATGGGGCTAAGCTCTCCGAATGGAGTTTGCTCGGCGTATGCCGACTGAGGTTCAAAATGGTTCAAAGTTCAAAGTCTCGCTTGTGTCGAAGTCCAGAAATAGTACTATATATATCCCGAGACTTTGGAGCAAGTTTGAAGACTCACAAGACTATTTTCCCACTCGTAGAGCAAAGTATCAAATTTTCGCTAGTTTTTTGCACTTTTCACTATTACCTCTCTTCAAGTCTGTTGAGTCTTCGCTGGATTTGGAGTCGCATTGCGATCAAGGGGGCTCCTTGAAACGGGTCCACCGCGGAGAAGTGGCTCTTGTTACTTCTTCGGCGGACTCTGTATTCTTTGAATACTTGCTGCACTTCGCAAACGATTTCAACATTTCAATGATTGATTTCCGTCCTACCGAGCTGGGATAGTCATTGAAGACTTCGAGTGCTAATGTGGGAGAGTTGCGATTGCTTTCAGCAGTATCGAGTCGGGTGAGTTTACGCAGAGCTATATATCATGATGATCTGGCTGTCCACAGCTCGTGAATCATCCGCTTTACCGTGTACAATACAAGTAGAGTCGATCGAACACTACAAAAGCCCCCTCTCTCATGAATGGATACCCATACAATTTGAATCACTCGTTATGAATTTTCAGACCTTGAGATCGCATAGATATGTCGAGGGTTAGTGGAGGATGCGCTGCGGCCATCAGAAGGAGTACTGATCCGTCTGGCGGCTTGGTTGTGAGTTTGCTCAAAATCATACCTCGAGTCAGAAACTTTGAAAGAAGAAAATGCATAATGCTCGAACCCTCGTAGAGCTTCCAGCGCTGCGGCTTCTCCAATCTCTGAGTTGCCAATAAACTCCCATTTTACGTCGAATTCTGAGGTTCGAGATAGTACGGTAGTATGTCCCGAGCTAGGAGGACAGCGACTTGGCGAGTGAGTTTGACCCTGCCTGAAGTGCTCAAAATCGGAAGAATTCTCTGAGAAGACGCAACTTTTCTGTTTCTTGCAAGCTAGACGGTTGAAAATCCTCCGAACAATTCCCAATCAATTTGATGGTCACCCAGACTGGAAGCGCGTGACATTGCAATCAGTTCTTCTTCTTCTCAACCTCGACATGTCCGTGTAGCGGCCCGTCTATGACTGCATAGAGCTCCACTTCTGACACCTAGAGCTGGTTATACACACGAATTGCCGTGAATAGACGACGCAGTAGGTCTTACGACCCCGTCACTTGGTCAACAAGGATCTCACAGTTCGTCATGTCCAGATTCCAGAAGTTATAAAAGCGCACCATTCTATCGACTTAGCGGCTTCCAAACAACGAGATGCGTCTTTTGACCCATCTAGCCCTGTGCATTTGCGCTCTACAGCATATTCTCGGAGTTACTGCTGGTGTCAGTGTACCGCGAACAAGCCCAAAAAACTCCCTCGGTCGAGTGTGGACTCGACAGCAAAACTCGGGTACGACGGATGTACAGTGGGACAGCAAGTCGTTTATTGTGAAAGGACAAAGAATATTCGGATGGAGTGCAGAGTTTCATTTTTGGAGGCTACCAGTGAGTTCACTTTGTAATCTCGATTTTGGTGTGCGATTGATTTGACGATACAGGCACCGGACCTCTGGCGTGATGTCCTCCAAAAGCTCAAAGCAGGCGGTTTCAATAGAGTTCGTTTGCTGACGATGTACTATCTTGGTTTCGAACTGAATCTTGACCAGGTGTCTTGCTACGTCCACTGGGGAGCTACAAATCCCAGCGAAGGCAAAGTAGAGTGGGAGGGGTACCGAGATTTCGAGCGGTTTATTGGAATGGCGCAAGAGGTCGGTCTCTGGGTCGTCGCTCGACACGGGCCATATATCAACGGTGAGTTCATGCAGTATGATTTTGTTTTCGCTTTCATAAACATGTTGAATTCTAAGGCGAGACATCCGCTGGCGGTATTCCTGGCCGAGTTACCAACATTGCCGGCTTCCTTCGTTCAAACGACTCGGACTACTATGAGTCCTACCAGGACTATTACCGCAGTGCTACAGACATCATCCAGCGACATCAAGTCACAGAAGGAGGACCAATCATTCTCGTCCAGGTTAGTTTGGTCGTCGGATTGAGTCGCATTGCTCGGAATAATCTCAAGAGGATTCCCTCTAGGTTGACAACGAATATACCAACAACACAAACTTTGCGACACCAAACCCAGTGACAAAAAATCAGTACATGCAAGCTCTCGAGGATATTCTGAACGAGCTGGGTATCGTGTTGCCTCTGAGTGAGTTATCGGGAAAGTCCCCCCTTGTTTCCTTGCGTTAACAGTCCTACAGTAAGCAACGACTCCTACCAGGGCCAAAACTTCGCACCGGGGATAGGCAATCTCAGCATCGGAGACGTAGACGTCTATGGCTTAGACTCCTACCCTCAGGTGGATATATATGTCGCATCGCATTCACCTTCCTCCCTGATTTATTCAAGGGTTCCTGTGCGACACCTCGCCTATGGAGCGACTTCCCCGTAGACAACTGGAACTATCATCTTGCCACGAGCCCCAGCCAGCCATTCACAATTCCAGAGTTTCAGGGCGGGAGCTTCGTACGTTGTCTTCTAAGAATATTCTCCCGTCCCTAATATTCTTTGTGTAGCTTGGATGGGGTCCGAATTCACCGGTAAGGCGCGAGTTGCTTTAACATTTCGGGGCATTAATTGCGATTGATAATCAACAGCAATATACGGACTGCAATATCCTCACAGGCTCCGACTTTGAGCAAGTTTATTACTTGAATCAAATGGCTACCGGTGTAACATTCAATAACATCTATGTCCATCATATTTTCTTCTTCTTTGTCTCCTTCTGCTGACGCGGGGTTCTGCGATAGATGACATTCGGAGGAACTAGCTGGGGCTTCGTGAGTTTCCCCTCTGGGTTTTTGCCCTCATGGTTCATACGGAATTATTCTTACAGTTCCCATTCCCTGGAGTATATACTTCCTGTGAGTATAGTCTAATTAGTTTTCGAGAACTCTATTATCTATTATTCTAGACGACTACGGCGCCGCCATTGCCGAAGACCGTACTCTGACGTCCAAATGGCACGAATTGAAGAATATTGGAACTTTTATTCGCAGTGTTGAGTACGATTTGGTTAGAAATACCATCCTCGGTAACTCGCTTGTTTATATCTTCTCGATTTACCTGACTACCATTCGAACAGGAAATAGCTCGACTAAATATACCGACAATCCAGATGTCTTCGTTACGGAGCTCAGAAATTTAGAGGGCTCCGCGACGGATGCAAATGTCAAGCCAGCTTTCTACGTCGTTCGCCAACCAAGACGAGTTCCAAGTAAGCTTCTAACTTCAAGCCGTATGCATGCAATATCGGGATGACGGTAAAACTGTAGCGCCACGGTAGAAGCCAAAGTTCGAATCTCGACTTCTGCTGGCAACTTCACTGTCCCACAAACCGGTGACTTGAATATCGAACTGCAGGGAAGACAATCGCGCGCCGTTGTGACAGACCACATCATGGGATCGAGCAGGATCTTATACAGCACGGCGACCCTATTCTATTCCGGCGTCATAGGCAACCGCGACGTCTTCGTCCTCCACGGACCCGCCGATCATTCATATGAAGTGTTGCTCAACCTCAAAGGATTCACTGTATCGTCATCGTTCTCATCTCTGAACGGCGGAGGCCCAATGCATGTCAACCTCGAGCCGTCTATCAGTGTACCGAACTACACTACCTTCACCTTCTCTGCGTCACAGAATCAGCTGGGTAGAGTGCTCACGGACTCGAGTATACTCTTTCTGGGCGATACACAATCCATGGACAATTTGTTTGCACCAATCATTCCGGGCGCGGACGGGTCGACTTTCTTCCTGACATCTTCCAACCAGACGGTGCTCGTCCATGGACCCGATCTCCTTCGCAATGCAAGCATTTCCGGTGAAGGCTCGACGACGATCGATTTGTGGGGAGATACGAGCACATCCACCTTAGTCACCGCATACGTCCCCGAATCTGTCACTTCCGCGTCCTGGAACGGAAAATCTGTTTCAGACATTCAGACGACGGCTCCCGGTGTATTGAGCTTCACTGTCGGAGGGAGTTTACCCCAGATTGAAGTCCCGGATCTGACGAACGCTGAATGGAAAGTCGCGGATGGGTTGCCGGAGATTCAAAAGGATTACGATGACTCGCGATGGGTTGTGGCAAACAAGACGACTACGACGAACCCTTTCTTCAAGTATTATGGCGATGTGAGTTTTACATCTTTCTTTGTGAACCAAGGCCAATCTGGTTGTCGTAGAACTATTTATACGCTTGCGAATACGGATTGTAAGTGATTGAACGTCTCGTGTCGACGCTGATATCGATGCCAATGAAGTTGCGAAGGACCTGTCATCTGGAGAGGATATTTTGACAGCACAGGGCACGAAACTGCTGTGAATTTGAGTATTTCGGGCGGTCGAGGTACGACGATTCCATCTTTCAAAAATTGACAGGGTAATCAAGGCGAACAGCCTTTGCTGGCAGTGTCTGGCTAAATGAAGCGTTCCTCGGAGCCACGTATGGTAATTCCAGCAACAATAATGTCGATGTAAGCCATCGCTAGCGCTCTCGTTTCATCGCGGTCACTGACAGCCTTGAGGAATGACAGGTCATTGTCGAAACTACGAACGCGACTTACGTGTTCCCTGAGGGTGCTTTGGCGGAGGGCGGAAATGTGATTACTGTAGTGCATGGTACGACTTGAAGCGCGTAACTCGTCCAATAATTGACCTCAATGCAGACAATATGGGCATGGAAGAAGCTCGTGCAAATCGTGGGTCATTCATTTTATTGGCTACTCCAAACTAATGAGCTGCCTTCCAGAATTCACGGAATGGCTTAAGAGTCCGCGAGGAATTCAAGGTAATACTCTACCCTTCGGCTCGAAACACTCAAAGCAATGACACGCATTCAGGCTATTTCCTTCTCAACGCGTCCACCCAGCCCACCTGGAAAGTTCAGGGAAAGCTAGGCGGGTACCAAGAGTGCGTATACCGACATTCACACCCCTTCTCCTCAACTCACCTGCATCTACTGTAGCTTTCCCGACCGCGTTCGGGGCATCATGAACGAAGGCGGCTTCTTCGGCGACCGCGCAGGCTGGCACCTCCCGAGCTTTGACGACTCCTCTTGGAACACTACCACACTTTCGAAGGGGTTCACAAGTGCGGGGATACGATATCTACGAACGACGTTCCCGCTCGACGTTCCGGCTGGCTACGATGTGAAGATGTCTTTCAACTTCCCGCCGTACGGCGATGGGTCGTATAGGGTGTTTCTTTATGTGAATGGGTAGGTATCGTTATTGTTGTCGATGACCGCTTGAGGCACCATGACCCAACATTTCTTCTTCAGGTGGAACATGGGCCGATACGTCGCGAATCTGGGCCCGCAAAGTCGGTTCCCCGTCCCGCAAGGGATCTTGGATTATCAAGGCACAAAGTGAGCCAGGATTGTTTGTTCTCTGGCTTGTTCTGACTCAGTTGCGATTCTAGTACGGTCGTGTTAGCTATATGGGCCACCTCCGACGAAGGAGCGCAGATCAAGTCGTTTGAGCTGACCGTCGACTCGGTGTTGGAGGGAGGAACGGGGCCGGTGGGGACGAATAACCCGGGTTGGGAACAGCGAGACTCGTTTTGATTTTTAGCGTAAGGAAAAGAATGAGTGAATTTGAGCTCGTGTTTCGGGTCTTCACGGTTTCTCGAGGGAAAAGACAGGGGAGAAATACTGTCATGTGATTGCGAATTTCCTTTCCTGGACATGGTGGTACATTGACCTCTCACTGTCAGCCGAATTCTCTTTCGAGGCCACGAAGTGATTCAAGAAACAATGCGTAGTGTAGTATTCATAGCAAGATGCAAAACAAAGATCATTGTAAATAAGTAGCCATTGTCCCAATTAACCAAGTAAATAGTATCTAGCAGTGCGTGAAAGAATGCAAGAAGAAAGACCCACAACAACTCTCTCTACGCCTTGTAAACGTGGCAATCATCAATGAAGGTCCACGCAGGCGCCGCACCCCCAACAAACTCCAACTCATCACTCCCCGTCCCCACCACCGCCGCCTCCACAAACGCATACTCCGTAAACCCACTCGTCCCGCCCACCCTCACCCCATTCCACTTCACATCCACTGCCGCCTTCGCCTCCAGCGCCGGCCCCGAAAACGCCGAACTCATAAAACACTGCACCACGTACCCCGCGCCCTTCGTCGTCTCAATCGCCTTCGCGGGCCGCAGGGTCCCCGGGAGGGCGTCGTCGCCGAACGCCGCGCCGAGGAGCGCGGAGGAGTGCCCGCTGTGCGCGTAGGGCGGGAAGAAGAAGATGCTCGCGTCGAGGTCGCCTGGGGCGGGGGAGGTGCCGATCCAGTGCGGGGAGGTGGAAGAGAAGCAGAAGTCGGAGCAGGGGGCGAAGGATTCGAAGGAGCCGTCGGGGAGGAGGTCGCGCCGGGCGTAGCCGCGGGAGAGGGTCACGACGAGGGGGCCTTGGCCGAAGTTGACGGCGGTGGAGGCGTCGGTGGGGAGGTAGTACTGTGGGGGGTGTCAGCAAGCGAGAGAGGCGGAGAGAAGAGGGGGGTGCTCACCATGGCACAGGTGTATGTCGTTGGGACACCGTCGACGACGGCTCGCCAGATATTGAAGTACGCGCATCCGCCGCCGTTAGAGTCTACACCGCGGCCGTTGCAGAGCTGTGCGCAGGCGTTGACGTCGTATTGGTCGATGAAGGCGAAGCCCATGTACTGTGCGAGCCGTCAGTGTCGAGTAGGAGCGAGAAGAGAAGGGGAAAGCGACACCCACCCCAGGCGCATTATTCGCACCCCCAGTCGGCCCGAAGACGAGATCATACCCATCAGGCGTGTCGGGGTCAACGAGACTGCTGAGGCCGTAGCCCGCGCTTTGCGTGATGAAGGTCAGGGGAACGGTTTCGTTGCCGGTCTACGTGGCGGGTTAAAACCTTGAATGAAAGAAAGAAGACGGCGAGGAGGAAGCGCACCTGGGGATACGAGCTCTGCCCGCCAAAGTTGAGCTTCTCCTTGGCGCTGTGGATGTCGCCGTAGGCTGCGCAGCGGAGGTTTGAGCGCTCGGAGAAGACAAAGTCGAGGAGGTAGTTGTTGAATTCGTAGAAGATGTTGACGAAGACTGTGACGAGGAAGAGGACGTCAGCGGGCGGGGATCAGAGAAGGGGACGGAGAAGGCGGGGGGATCATGAACGCCGAAATGGCATGGAAGCAAGGCGGATGGGACGTAACTTCGAGGGAGAAAAGACGGTGACGGCGAAAAAAAGACACTCACCACACCCATCAATCTTCGTACACCAATCCAAGCACGCCTGCACATTGTACGTCGCGTTATTCACGACCGTATACGTCAGGTACGCCGTCCCCTGCACCGACGCGTCATGCTGCCCCGCCGGCAACCCGTCGAAAATCTTCTCAAACTGCGGTTTCGCGGTCCTCTTCCCCAGACGCCCGAGGTCGCGACGCGCGGAGGAGACGTCTGCGATGGTGGTGTTGGTGAGCGTGCCGTCGAGGGCGGTGACGGAGGTGGGGGGGACGTCGGCGTTGGGGGGCGTGTCGATGGGCGGGGAGGTCTTCTGGTCGACTTGGCTGGCGGTGGCGGCGATGAGGTCGTTGTCGGGCGTGGGCGGGGTGGTGTCGGTGGCGGCGTCCGGGGACTGATGGGGGAGACCTTGGTGGCCCGGGGGGACGAGTGCGACTGCGGCTGAGTTGGAGGTTATCGTCAGTGAAGAGTAAAGTCGGAAAGGGATTGGAAGAACTTACAAACAACGAGCGCGAGGAGCGCGAGGAGACGAGTCGGAGAAGGCATTACAAGAGATCGAATTGAAGGTAACAAGGCGAAGGAAGGAAGGAGGAAAGGGGAGGGGAACTTGAAAAGACAACGAGGAATGTTGCTGTCGGTCTTGGATCCCAGTGCGCTCGTTTTATACTCGAAGATTGCGGCGACTTTGATTTTTGGCTTTCGAAATCGAAACACTATTCAGAATCGGAACGATAGGCGCGCCATCGCATAGCCTGCGTGCTGGCAGGCGGAAAAGGAAGTTTGTAAATGGTGTGTTGTTGGTGCCTGCGGATTTTACCCGATATTAACCTTGCTTGTGCTTTTTTTTGCCTATACTGATGCCACTTGTCTGGCCCAGACAACGAAACGAAAGATAGATGATACGGCTGTGTGCTAACGCCTGCCTAGACGCATCGGGGACCCAGCGCGGCCGATTTTAATCCAGGGTGAATGAATTTCGACCGTCATCTCTTGACACGACAGACGGGTGCAAATCCAGACCTCCGTCTACCGTCCGTCGGTCATAGCAGGCAGAAGCAAGAGCAGCGGCAGCAGAGTAAGCTAGAAACGCATAGAAGCCAATATAGAAGCCCAGTAGTTCTTTCAAGGGGCCGAAAAATTGGAGTACCAATCCAGGAAACCTCAAGGAGAATAGGCACATTGTGGGGTGGCTGTAAGTCCTTTCAAGGGTGCGTGTGCGTCCGCATACTGTTGCATGATGCGAGCAAGATGAGTAGGGGCAGGACTGGCAGTGGGCAGTGGGCCGTGGCGGGAAGACAAGAGAAATTCGAAAGTCACACGTCACGCACCTGCGTTGATCCGAACAAATCCGAATTTTGTCGATGTGACCCGTCACGACAGGCCAAGTCGAACGTCTTCGGTATCACGGCGAGTAGAGAAAACCCAGATTCTGCAAAAATTCTGAACCTAGGAGAATGGTTTTGTCTAATATTTGCTCTTGCTCATGTAAATTTCTTCGTGTTGAATTGTCGAATCATTCACTGATTCAGGGGGCACACGTTGACAGCTCACGTAATTGTTGCCAACAATTACGTATCTCTTTGTTCGTGTTACTTTCCAAAGGAAGCGGGTTTTCTTTTACTTCGCCAGTGCCAATCCAGGCCCCGACGTCCCGCCACATGTCGTTCAGTTCCTAACCTCAAATATATCCAGCAAGAAGCCACACTCGGTGTTTCACCTTTGAAGGGTCGGATCAAACTCAATCACCACCCACAGTTCTTTGTGATGACTGGGAAGCAGAGACTCAACAGAAACTTCGACTTGAAGACTTGCCAGCAATTATTTTCGCCCTTGTTTCTCTGCTTGTCACCCTTGCATATCTATCTGGCTTTTCACTCAGGCTTTTCCGTCGAATTCGCAAGAAGCAAAAAGTCAAAATCCTACTAAGTAGCGCCACTCAGTCCGCGCACCGGAACATTATCGTTGCTCAAAACGCAGTCTGCTTATGAATCCTTCCGCCCTTCATTCGCCCCTCCTCCCTTCCAGGAACGCCCACCGATAATCCCACCCATCACTGTCCATAAACGGATTCAAACGCAAATCAACTTCTTTCGAAGACTCGAAGCTCGTTTTCAACTCCCCGCACCGGCGAAAGCCTCTCCGTGTGTACACGTTCCAGTCCCCAATTCTCATTTTTGTGATTCACCTTCTCGCCTGTCTTGTGATTTGCTTTTAACTCACAATTTGCATTTGAGGGAGGCTCATGAGTTACTTAGAACGGAGGTTTGTCTGACCTCATTGTGGAAGCACACAGGGAGCTTGCGTGAGCATCATTTCACCGGACCGCGAGGAACGTGAAGCAAGTAATCGCCCCTTGCCTCCAGCATTATGTCTATGTACATCCGGTGCAAAAACAAGCGGATGGTGCTTTCGATCGACTTTTCTTCGTTCGCAGTCTACTCCAAGGTGCGCTGCTTGCCTCAAAGGAAAAAGTTGGGGTCAGGTTCAATCAGCAGGGAAATCATGCTGGAAAACGGTACGTTTTCTCGCCCGTGCCACTGCCATCCTCCCTCCCTGCATTTGTTCCTGACACGTTCCCGCCTACCTCCAGGATACAGTTGTGTCTATTTTTGCCGCGCTTTGTTGCGACTTTGAACATGCCGAATGCCTGGATCGGAGCGAGCTATGACCAGAGCCTCAAGGCTCTAGATCGTGCTCATCGAATCATTTCCTCAAACTCTTCGCCGCCGCCGCCTCTGTCAGTCTTTGTTCCTGACATGTTCGCTCCTACCTATGTTTGGTTTTGCGACATGCCGGCTCACTCACCGTGATGCGCGAGCCCGGAACAGAATTTTGCCATCGCGGCTTTCGGGATGCTCATTCCTGGTGGGTTTGAAACATTTAAAGAAGGCTTTGATTCTAGGAATTTAGATTATTACTCAACATCAACCCATCCTGCATACGTTGATTCAGTCTTCAAATTCGAGGCGTAAATTTAGTCCTCTCATGCCTCGAGGCGTGTCGAATCTAACGGTCCGTAATCGAAACATGAACCCGAACCCCAATTATCTGACCTTGTTGGTTAAAATAGGAGCTTCACGGCTTTCTTCAAGCCAACTGGACCACCTATATGCGCCAGTTGATCATGGGGGGTTATTGTGTTCGTAATGATAGCACCGTTCCGTTCCGCCGCTGTACGAAACCGAAACATACATGTCAGCCTCGACATACGTTGTTCCTGGACACACACACTCTGCGTATCATGATGACATCTGGCTGAAATTCCCTTCACTTCACTTCGACGGCGGCTGGCTGTAAATCCTGGTGCGTCCGCGATTGTGATATGCATAATGTATTCATAAATATAATTATGCCAGTGATACTCCAGGTGTCGGTATTACTTCACGAGTCAAATTCAAATTGCATTGCGAATCCCGAATTCTCTCAACTTGAAGTCTAGGTGAGTTGATTCATTTCCCGAGCAGTCATGCGTGTGTTCAGTGATTTAGTGACGGTCGTAGGTATTTGCCTATTATCTCCACCAGTACTGCCAATGCTCACACTTGGTGGGCGACTAACGCCTCAAGTATTACAATGCAGTATGGTTAGCGTCGTATTCATGGTGTGTCATGGTGGTATGCATCGAAGCAAGGCATCGAAGCAAGCACCATCGAACGGTATAGTTGGGTTTCATATTACTTAATAGATTGCTGAACAGCATGAACGAGCTTTCACGAATAGAATACTTACCACTCTGATGTTTGCGTATCCGGTTATGGGCCGGTAAAAATCACTCCTCGTCACCTTTCATCATTCATCGAAATTTGCATGCTGCGACGTCCATGACAAGGAAAATCTGTTCGAGAATTTCGTTCTGGCTTCTGAATTTCTGAATGTACTGCATAGATGATGGACCGTTCGCCCTGTCACGTACCCGAGCAGCAAGCGATGGCAACTTGGGGCCTCGAGAAGATGTCAAGTTCAAGAATTAAAACCGAACGTGGGTGCCAGGTTATAATTGTTTCAATCATCCACTGGCATCCATTCTTGTCAAGCTTGGCATACTATTCGCAGCCCTTCAACAACTCTCAGTTGTCTAGTTTCGATCCGCATACGTCGGCCCGCCCTCCGCCCTCCTCACACATCGGTGATGATCGGCGTTTACTTAAAACTCAA
This sequence comes from Favolaschia claudopus, assembly GCA_037176885.1. Taxonomy (NCBI): domain Eukaryota; kingdom Fungi; phylum Basidiomycota; class Agaricomycetes; order Agaricales; family Mycenaceae; genus Favolaschia; species Favolaschia claudopus. The sequence goes on along the minus strand of JAWWNJ010000063.1, from coordinate 241,055 downwards.
CATCCATGATCCGACTGTGCTCCGAACGGCGCTTTCCTTGGTTCATTTCGAGACCTCTGAGTAAAACGGCGCGCTGCCGACCCTTATTCCAGCGGCCAGCGATCCGCTTAGTGGTACCCGGCTTCAGATATATTATTCGCCCTTCACTGTATAACTCCGCGCGATGAGCATATGGCGCGCTGTACATCGGCCCTAACGTTCCGAACCGTCGGAGCGGAATGGGATTCAGGACATTGACTCAGGATCTCTACTGTCCCGAGCCGCATCCGACTTAGCGCGTAGCCTCTCAGGAACGACTGTAGTTGTAACTTGTTAATCGCTTCACGTTCAGCGTCAGCCAAGTTTTCCGATTTAGTTACCGGAGGGACAGGAGAACCGGTGCTGAATTGGACGCACGCGGTCAGCAACTTAGGAGTTCTTTTCATAGTTCAGACGAAGACGTGTAGCCCTTGCAAGGCTTAGAAATCTAGGGTTTCGTCCACTTGCATAGTCAGTCAGAATCACAACCCTCAGCTGTCCGACACTATGTTTTCCATAGCTATTGAGCGAGGGCATGTACACAGCTGATGATTCTATTGAGAGATCCGGTGTCCAGGCAGAAACCCTCCCCATATAAGGTAATTCTGCGGAAACCCTTTGCAAACCTAAACCAGAAAACCGCTTACGGCGAGTTCGATGGCATCACAATATGCATTTTATCGGCGACGGGCGGTCTGCCATGTTGTGTCCGGAGAAGTGATAACCCACCTTTGTACCTGGAAGGTGTACCTGTCTTGGTGTCTTGTCAATGGGTGCGGTTCGAACAAATTTACAATTTGCCAGGTCAGCTTGGAGATGAATGTCCGAGTCGGCGAGGCCATCAATCAAGAGGCTAGCGTCAACGCAAAACAAACGGATATTTTGCCTCGACCGCTTCTTGGTGGGCGTCCAAGAGATGTAGGCTAAGTACTGCGAGTAAATGTCAAAGTCACGTTACCACGTAAATGCCAGTGACTGTGTGACTTCTGTGTGACAGCGGAGCGATGTGGTGATCGGACCTCCTCTCCTTCCTCCGGGGATATAACAGTCCCGTCACGCGGCGTTTGCCGCCGATCGCGTGGGACCGTCCCTTCGGTTAGGACTGGCGGGTTTCGTAACAAACTGATTTGCGTGGTTTCACAGCTCCGTCTTGTATCGGCTCGCCCTCAACGCGATCGAGAGTGACGCCAATGGCGGCTGCGCCGCGGCCGCCCCTTTCTGGTCTCATTTCGACATCCTCACCGTAGTCGTCTTCGTCGCCGGCGCCCTCCTCGTCGTACTCCCTCTCTCTGAAGCTCTCGCGCTAGTTCTCGGCGCCTTCTTCATGCCAAAGGTTCTTTTTAATGACGACGACCCGCCTCTTCCTTTCCCTGGTGACTACGACACGGAAACGGGGTTCCCAACACAATATATTCGACTGTAAGTTCGGTTCTGCGTCTCTCTCTCCATCTGGATTGACTTTTGAATTTCTTAGGGCGACACTTACGAACCCGCAACTCAGCGAACACTGCCGTACTTTCCGACTATCATATACAGGAAACAAGACAGCCCTTATAAATCGTTTGAAGGCGTTCAGTGGGGATCGTGCTCAGTGGAACCGGTGTGTATGCTCAATTCATCAGTCATAGCTTTAGACTGATTGGCTCGGATTTGAGATTGATTCCAGGCGCAACGAACACCCACAAAGGCACGCGCAAGGCTAGCGGAGAAAGAAAAACAAAACTCAAGGCCTCAGTCGCGCGGCGCGAGATACTCTTCAGCGGAACCGCTGGTGTACGAGTTGCACAGGTTCCTGCCACAGAGCGCTCAAAGGACACAAGGACAGCGGCGCAAAAGGCTGAAATCAAGCCTTGGGTACGTTCCTCCGCCCTCTATGACGGTCCCATCTAACAAATAAGAAACTGCAGGCCAAGAAGATTGTCGCACAATATCCATACGACCCCAACGCCTTTGATACAACCCGCTCCCTCTATGTACAACAACCAGCAGCTTCATCGACGTCGGCTCCCGCACAGGTCCGCCTCCACGACGACCATGCCGTGCCAGCCGCGCCACTGGTAAGTCACCACGCACCTCTGTACTATAAAGATCTTACCGCAGCACAGGGAACGCAGCCCGAGGACTTTTTCTCCGCCCAGGTCTCCTCTGTTGTCAATGAATCGTCAGCGAATCAGGACGTACATATGTCCTCCCCATCACCCCCGCCCTCCTTTGTCCCTTGCTCGTCATTGCCGGCACCCAACCTAACTCGCGCTGTCCCCTCCCTCTCGCTTTCTCCGACTGACACTACCAACAGTGTTCGGACGCGCACATTGCGACTTGCGGGTGGGAGACTCCTCACGTTCAGCGAGTCCGATGTTCCCGATCCACCCGCAATCAGCTTCGCGATTCGCGGTGTGGAGTCTCTCGCTTCCGAATGGGACGACAGTTCTCCGAACTGGGCCGGGAGGTCTTCCCTCGTCATCAATGGTGTACCCGTTGCTGTTAAGTACTGGCCATCTGTTTACAAGTACTGGAAAACTTCTCAGTGGGACGGTACCAAGAAGAACTGGTTTGATTGGAAGGCGCGTTTCTGACGATTAGCTTTGTCATCTTCTCACTGACTCCTTTTACAGAGTATCATGTTGGCCGTAGCCTCCGCGTCGTCGATGGAGGCATTTTGGGGTAAGTACTCAGTACCCGGCAGGGACGGTATGCCGCAGCGGATGAAATATACACCACTCCTCAATCAACTCTCTCAAGAACGAAAGGCGGAGGACAATCACATCGCCGCCATCGCTAAGCAGGAACTCAGCATCGAGCAATTGACTTATCGTAAAGGTGGCCGGCAATGTGTGATGAAGAAAGCATCCAAGATTGCGGCTAGGTATCGGGAGCTTAAAGGATTGGCAGGGCACAACGATGAAGGCGACGAGGATGAGGAGGATAACTAGATGAACATATAGTATTCAACTTTAATTCAATCATTATTTGCTGCATGTCATTTCGTGCGATTTGAGTTGGAAAACAATCGATAATTCAAACTAGATACAATGGCAAGTACGGCCACAACTAAAACACTTCAAGGCAGGAGGTCGATTGGGATTCATGTAGTCCTCCCTACGCTCAGAAGGCTCGTCAGCATATGAAATCAAGTATTTTACGATAGTGACGTTGCTAAACTCTGTGCTCCAACCTCCCCAGTCGCAAATACGAGGAAGGCCCCAACGACAACAAGTATAGAGCCATTGACACCCACCCCGCCGAAACGAGTGGGTGCCATATGGCGCGGAATCTGTACCGATATCAAGCAAATTGTTTCGAAACATTTCGAGGAAACATTCGCTGGTCTATAATGCACTAAGGATCACACAGCGTGCAGACTATGTGAACACATACCATATGTGTGTTCTCCATGGACACTCTATCACCAGAGGCCATTTTACGGAATAAAAAACCGTCTGTAATATCCGCAACTTCTATCCAATTGGCTAGAGCGCGGATTGGACAAAGATGGGCTAGGTGAGGGGGGAATAAGTGCAGATAAAATGGCTTCACTCCTGCTCTTTTTTGTAAACGCAGCGACTGCGGTGAAGAATTAGCACTTACCGCCAAACTGACTTGTCTTCCGAAAGGGAAGTGTAAGTTTGATGCAGGTCTCAGAGACCCACTCAATGTCGTGGACTTGAATCTTCAGTACCTCATCAAACCGAAGGAGACAAAGAAACGCCAATACATAGGCCAATGTCAACAGTCGGCGCGCGCGTGCACCTCCCCACTCATGTGGCTCCTTGGTCGCTTTCCGGGAACCTGGCTTATACTCTTTCACTTTTGCTATTTCGGGTTGGTTATTGAACATATAAAGCTTGAGCAGCGTCTCCTGCACCACATTTAGCTATAACAATATATTGGTTTTGAAAGAGTACCTGAGCAATTGCACGAGCACTCGTTGCTGTTTCTCCAACGCGCACCTGTGAGAGATCAGTCTATGCATCCTGAAATGGAAGGTAGTAAAACAGTAACCTTACGACGACGCAAACTGGTCATATATGTTGCGACAGTCTCCGAAACAGATGGATTCCCAACCATTCTTCCCGTTAACTCGCTTTCATGCCATGGGAGAGAACCCAGACCATGCAACCGTCCAAATGCGTATGTCATGGCTGCACGCATCTTCTGCGCATGGTTATAGCTTGCTCGGGGGATTGTATAGTGCTTTTCTATGCCGTCAATGTCTTGTTCATCGCATCTAAATTTGCATATGAGTAAATGATATAAAGACGCTGAATTGATTACAAACTCATGCATGATCCAAGCACAAATGCAGACAGGAACCAGCGCACTCGGGGTTTTACTGAAAAACTTATCGTCCTCTTTAATTAGCTTATTCATTTTCAAAAATTGTAGGCATTGGTTCATCAAGCTGCGTAAAGGTCAATGGCGCAATTTATCTCTCAGCTATGTACACACCGTCTATATTCCTTGTCAGTTTCGTTGGTAACACCTTTCGAGGCGTCCAGGAGGTGCTCCTGCAGCTGAGACATATCATAAACACTGTCATCTGGTAAGGTTTCCCCCTCCGCCTCTATATCCTCATTGATTTCCCCAGGATGAGCACGGTCTTCTTCACTGGCATTGTGTATGGCTTGACATAGTGCGGCGAGATTGGGTGGAAGGCCGTTAGACATGGTAGAAAGCACAAGAAAAATTGATTCAGCCCCTAGTATGTATGTCTATCGTGTATGATACGGAAAGGGGGTACGCTAGCGACTTTGAAATCAAGCTATCTACCCTGAGCGGAAATGAGGGCAACGCAAACAGGCGAGCGAAAAAGATTTACCTCAAATATCCTCTTCATCCGATGCCGTGAGATCAATGACATCGCATTCGGACAAAGTCGAGTCAGAGAGATCTATGACTTAGCGGTGAGCGAGAGAAAATACAGATATGATAAGACAAACAAAGTGTTGTGGAGGAGCTAGAGCCTTGTCCCTGAAGGGGCTTGCGGTTTGAAGCCTTTGTAGTGACTTTATGATATTTCTCAGCACGCTTGCAGTGCGAGACGGCGGGACGACGTGAACGTGCGACGAGGTCGGGGAATGCATAGTCGATGATGGCCGCAGGGATCCATTTGATCATGAGTGATGGAGTCGGGAAAGCGGAAGCGTCGGCTATCCCAGCCTTGACCCTGAGACCCAGCGCACCTGCCGACATCTCTACTTGACGAAGCAACAAGGGCTGGCCATGATAGGATACTTGTTTAGTCTTCATGACTCGAAAGACAGAGGAGCGAGGAAAGTCTTCGTCAGAACTGACTCCGAATTCAACGTGGGCCCGGAGAACCGCATGGAGATCGTGAGGCTTGAGATGTTTCAGCTCGAGTGAAGCGAGAGCGAAGAAATAACAAACCTTGATGAGGGATTGAAGGGCAACCCCGTAGAATAAGCCTTTGCTAAATTTGGCATAGAGGGTAGACGCGTTCCACCCGAACTGCTGCTGGCAGAACCCGGCGAGACCAGCGACGTCGGGCTTGGCCACGTCCCAAGTCTGGTGGCGAGGCAGGTTGTGATTACGGGAATAGGATGTGACGGGATGGACGTAGGCGAAGATCACTTTGGCGCTCGGAAAGTTTGGGGTGTCGGATATGACTTGAGCGATGGATTTGTATGTACGGCCAAGGTAGCCATGAGGATCAAGACGGAACTCTTCGCAGAGATTGAGTTTCCACTGCACCAGGAAATCCCTGAACTCCGCAGTGGGAACAGGGCTCCGGGAGGCAGCATGCCACAACGCATCTCCAAGGGGACCCCGAGCGATTGCATGGGCAGTCTTCACGCCGCAGCCAGGACAACCCTGCCAACGTATTAGAATAATGTTTGAATATCATACAATAAAAGCTTTCAGACGTACGGGGTCGTAATCCCCTCCTGCAAGTAATGCGAAGACAAGAAGACCGCCGCGGGTCAGGCCGATGCTGGGCGTTGTAAGGATGCTCCTCGAGGTGTACACAGAGATGCTGTCTCTGTCGGTCTTCTTCTTGGGACTTGGGAAGATGTAAGACAGAAGAAGAGAGGGTAGAGACGGAGCCGACACACGTATATATTACACGTTGAGCTCCAAACAAGAAAACATCACTATCGATTGTCTGAACGGCATGGATAATATTCTCTGCTGAAAGGCGTCCGAGCTCGGCATCTGCCTCCCCCGGCGCCTTGGAAGAGTTAGCTCAGTGTTCCGAAGACAGAAAAAAGGCCACGCACAAAATGAGTATGAAAACCAAAGTGGCGTATGAGCTGGCAGAACATCGGCGTCAAACGGTGACCTTTGGTATTGACGCGGGTGCCTCGTTTGATATCCCATCGCTCGGGACCGTCGAAGACGAACACAAAGACGGCGGCAATCTGTAAGAGAGCTGCAAGGCGGTGATAGATAGTTCGCAATGCAGGATTGGGACCACGCTGGGTATTGCAACGGTTAAGAGCCTCTGTGACTTGGTACATCCAGATGCTGAGGACGTTCAGATGATAGACAGTGGAAATTAAGCAGGCAGTAGTACGTACCTCGCGTCAATGCCTATGATCATTGGACGACAATCCTGGGTGTTGTTTTTGAAGCATTCAGCGGTGGTGTATTGGACAATGTTATGAGTTTCGACAGCGTGTTCCAAAAGCTAAGAATAATTTAGCAATCCCAAGCCTTGAAAGCAGCAAATCATGCTACGCACCTTCCAGATTCCAGGTAGACCCATGGTGGATGAGAGAGGGAGTGAGGGAGACACAGGAAAAGGAGCAGAGTCTGGGATCCCCTGCATCCCGATCGCTGACACCCCGATCACTGAGCGGACCGGCACACTTCACAAATTTGGACGCAAGGATGGGAGAGGCGAGGAGAGAGGCGAGGAAAGCCTGTATATGGTGGTCCGGAAATGTCCAGTAGGATAAACTAAAAGTGAGAAGCGTCAGTGAATATCTGAGCAGGGTATGAGAAAGGAAAACAAAGGGTTTTGGCAGCTGCGTCTCCGATCCAAGTACTGATTCATGAGACGCTGCCAAAGCACCCACAAAGTAGAATAGAAAAGTAGACTTGACTCACGATAGAAGAGATTGACGATGGGGGCGCCGGCTATATCCTCGTTATCGCAGACGCGAACGGCGTCCATGACATCTTCGGCATTACACCAAGCTGCTGGTGTGTCAAATTCCATTGCAGCAAGCTGGGCCTCGAGCTCGAGTTCTGCAACGCATGTAAGTGGCCGTGAATTCGGAGTCGAATTCAGCTGAATCACCTTGGCCGGATGGCACCCGGGGGCGAATTGCCTCTAGATAGCACAACACTGTTTGGAGGACGGAGCCGGAAGTTCGGGATCGTCTGAGTAAACGGCCGCTAAGCGTCGATAAGTAAGTAGGACAGCAGGAGAATTTGTATAAAAAGCACCTGGCAGATTCTTTTGTGCATTGGCAAGCAGGCGCATTCCCGAAGGGCAGGCGGTGAAGGCCGGCAACAGAGGCAATGACAAGCCCGGTCTTCGATGGGAGGGTATGCGACATGGAGTCGGCATCCCGGACTCCCGACGTGTAGTCAGGGAGCTAGTGTTGATATTGAAGCCGAAAATTTGCTGATTAGGGAGTGAGTGCGTGTATACATGGCATTATTGAATGAAACGAGACAATCTACGCGCCAAATTGATGTCCCAGATCCAGGTACTGAACCTTGGAACTTGGCGGGAGAAGAGAAACATTGGCGGGAGAAGAGAAACGAGAAACAAAAAAGAAACGAGAGAACGGGACCTACCAAAACAAAAGATCTATGCATTTCAATACAGCAAAGCCGGGGTCACGGAGCGCGCTTCGGCGCGCAACGAAGACTCCCAGTTGGTGGTGATTGTGCGCGAGCCGAGGAAACTGAGAGTAAGTACTGGGCGGCGTTGCGTCCAGCACTTGTAACCCTAGCAAATGAACTAACAACAATAAGGAAGTGGGATAAGAGAACAGATTATTGTTACACACCGTTACCCCCAGAATCCATTGAAGGTTAACCAAGGGACAAAGTATTTGCGTCATAGACAATTGAGCTTTGGGTCCTTCTGTTTGGCATGGTGGTGTGGGCTCTGGAGGAGTAGATGGTGTACAAAAGTCGCCGGGATGCTTGAGATATGAAAGAAAGAGCTGTCGACGCAGACCCTACATCGGCGCTGGGCGTGGTGGTGAACGCGGTCGAAGAGACTTGATGCTTGATGGTTGTCACGCGCTGCGGCCCGTCAGAGATCGAGCTCTGCAAACCCTCAGCAATGGAGAGAGCGGCCAATGCGACGGAGAACCACCAGCATCAAGAGAGGAGAGGTAGAGAAAGGTATAGTTTGTTGTTGTTGTGAGGGTTCTCACAAGAACGACGCTCCCAACAACGCGTTTGTTAGGTCACATGACTAACACGTGGTGCGCGTCGAGAATTGTCCACCGTGGACAATTTCCGGCGCGTCTCCAATCTTCAAAATTCAACGTGTCTCCATAATTATTTCTATATGAACATTCATTATACGTATGTGTAGCTTAGAAAACCCAGTAAACATAGAGCAAATATCTCAGAATATGGATTTTGGCTGCATGCAGCCAAAACTCGGCGCGTGTCAAAGAGCGTGTTTTTCGCGTTGTTCCCTCAAGAATCTTAAGTCAAATTAAAGTACCTTGTTCAAGCTTTATAAAGACACGCTTAAGACGCGTCGGATCGCGCACAACCAAGCTGGAAAAGGTGAGTCAAGAGAATCCGCCACAATTCTGAAGCTTACCTGATTATCAGCCTTGCTTATCAGTCACGACAGCTCAGCCATCCACGGACCGGGATTACACGGCTCATAGGACTGTCTTTGATAGCGCTTGGACTGTTAATTTTCGGGCCTTTGGGCGTTGCAGAGAAATCTTCGCGGGCGATCAACACATCAGCGTACCAAAAGCCACAGTCCGTTGGCTCCGCAGGACAGTCCATTGGCGAAATAACCGAGGTATGTTGACATCGATGCCAGCAGCAACTCGGCTAATGACACGCCGCTTGATTTGGGTAAGCGGTAGTAGGCGGTAGTGCATAAATCTAATTGTCTGTCAAACACCTTGTCGACTTTCTTCCTCTCCCTTCCTCTCCTCATTGACTCGAACTTTCGACGTTTCGTGTCCTCCAAGCAAGCCATCTCTTCTTCCTTTCCATCTTTCCATCTCCTCAATGCCGCTGGACACTCAACATTTCCTCAAAATCGTTGGGCCGGTGCTTTTTGTGGGATTGGTTGGGGCATATTGGTGTGTGCTCCTTTGCTCTATTGTTCCCAATTCCTTGCTTTCTGGGATGATTATCCCCACCTTCCCTTCATTTTTTCTTCCCCTCCCTCCCTCGTCTTCGCATTCGGATTATCTTTTTCATTCTATCTGCCAATTTGGTCATTTCCCGCCTCCCTCCTCCTCCCTCCTCCCACATGCTCCCTTCATTCTCATTCTACTTGCTTGTGTAAATCTCCCCGCCCTCTACTTGCCTCCCTCCCTCCCTCTTTTTCGTTTGTTTCTTTCCCCGCGCTCGTTTCAGCACGATCGCCGCGCCCCCGATCCGATCGCGTTGGCTCGCTTCGGCTCGCCTACGCTTTCGGGCTCCCGTCATCGTCACTGTGACTGATGTGACGGGACTGGTATCTTTGTCGGTCGCAGTTTAACTTCTCCCGCCACGTCGAGGACACGACAAAGACTTCCTTACCTCAGCTCCAAGGATTCATTCGGCAAGGATTTTCTTTCCTGCAGCCCACTGCTTGCGGCAGAGTCATTTTTTCCCTTTTCTTTGCATCGTAGTGTTTGCCGCCACTCCCGCAAAGAGTCAACCGCCCAAGAACGAGATATCAGATAACGTGCAAAGGTCGAGGAATTGCTTGGGAAATGTTCTTGCGTGTCTCCATCGATCCGGCGTTTTCCGGACAAGCATCATGGTTGGACCGTCATTCCGACCACCACGGACTGCGGATCGTACAGTATAGCTTTTTCGTGTCGTGCGGCATGGCAATGAACTTGTGGGTCCCATAATATGTCACTATGGAATCTAATTATAACAACCCAGGTAGAAAATAGTACTAGTGCACTGTACAACCGCTCATCATGGTGCCGTGCCGGTAGTTTGCGACGAACGTACTTCTTCCTCATGTACGGAGCAAATTTCTGCTTCTGGAATCGCTTCTATACTCAATAATATTCTGAGACCCAGATGCACCATGACCGCAAAACGCGTGAGGAAGACTGCCGGCAGAGAACTACACCCAAGTATGTGAACATGGTAACACCGCCGGAACCCGGATCCCACTGGGCTCGAAAATTCTCCTTTCGTACACGCAAAAGCTCCCAAAATACGCCTCCATACATACTTCGCTCCAGATATTCCTTCCAGCGAAAAGGCTTGGAAAAGGCGAAAAGTTTCGAACAGTGATCCCATCAATTTTGGATCGAATTCGTTGTTCGGCTACCATGTGAGACACTCGGTGCTTCCCGACGGATGCGTCGGTCAATGAGCTGCTCCAGCTTGCAATCGCAATCGGCGCGGCTAAGGAACCCTTTACTTATTCCACCACGCGGCTTGAACAATTAGAAGCATTTGCAAACCTTCAATGCGCACACCTCAGTCGAGCCGTTCTCGTGCGTCTGTGTCCTCTTTACTTGGATGAGAATCAAGCGTCATACTTCCACTAGAGATTTGCCCAAGGGATTTGCCTGCCACCACCGTTGGCGCCCACAATGATCCGCTCGATCCTCATTGATCCACTCTGATCCACGCGATTTGCGCTGTCCGTTGTCGGCGTCTTTCGGTTGCAAGTGGAGTTCCGAACAATATTGATGGCCTGGCTTCTTGTCTCGATACCTCGCCTTGCTACATACCTCCCCGGCTCATATGGACTGGGCTGAGTCGTGAATGGTATGGGAACCTTATCTGGGATGTTGGGTCTGAACTAGCCGAATAATCAGCATATTCCAGCTGAATTGCAGTACTACCAAAGTTGTTGTCGGGCTTTGACGGTAAGCAGCTATGAAGGCTTTCTTCTGGGAGTTTCATTCTCTGAAGCCAGGCACACTAATAGACTATCGGTATTCATTTCTGGTGCCAAGGGTCAACTTCTCCGCAGGACCTCCGCAAGCTTGCGTTCCTCGCCTTGGATGACTCGAGTCAGTGTCGGCCGGTTCTATCATCCTACTGACGCAGCACGCACCTCCGACTCTTCCGATATGTAAATCTCAAATTTCCCCAGGTTTCATAGCCGGCCCTGTTCAGACGAGCGTCGCTGCCGACTTGCTCTCAAGTCGATATCTCGAAAATTCTGCTGTTGGCTCTTCATGTGGATTTCCATGTGTGGGGAATCGGAAGAGCACTTTCCGACGTCGTCAAATTATGCAATGGCTTGGCTGCAATAGAATTCGCGTCTCGGTTACTTCACATTTCAAAAAATGTCAGATATCCTTGCACCGCTTTTGTAGCCATTTATAGTCCGAGAACCCCGGCACGCGTTCTTGCACTCTAATATTCGGACGACAAATTTCTAAGCGAGTGCTAATACGATGTTTCAGTGCTCTGCCGCCGCTGGGCCGTCGCAGCGCGTCAGCCGTGAAGACGCACCGCGCCATCGGAGCTTGCACCGTCTGACTACAAGGTCGACTGTATTTACCTTCGACTGGGGATAATGTTAATGTCACGGACGCTCAACTCACACAAGTATGAGCCATCTTCTCAGCTCAATTCTTTCAGTTTCTTTGCCCTTCCAAGCCACCGTCCGATATCCCATTGCAGCTTTGGCCGCGAACCTACATAAGTTCGAGGTTGTCCAGCAGGCCACACAGAAAAGCTAACCAGCCAGCACCTCCGAAGTTCTAAGCGAGTCTACTACAACTGTTCCATCCAACAAGGAATGTCGACGATCAATCCCTACTCTCAGGGCTGGCAATCCTCAGGCTCTGCGCCATCGATGTACGGCGCGGTGCCATTCTCCTCACCCAACACGTTGCCGACGTTCCTGTCGTTCAAATTCACCTCATTCAATCCTACCGTGCTGAACTGCAATATAATTGGGCCAAAGTCTCGCCCTTACTTCCGTATCCTGACGGACGCTCCGATGCCTGGCGTGACGCTGTTCCAGAATCAAAATGGTCAGAATATCGCGTTGATTCAATGGCATCGTCACCCCGAGGTCGAGATCCGCAATATCTTGGAGAGGCAGCGGACGTCGGAGATGCTGGGCTTGACTCCCGACAGAGCGTGAGTGATATATTCCTCTCCGCAGGAATCCACTAAGCTGACTGGTCCCCTAGGTCTCGAATGATGACTGTGAACGGAATGACGTTGATTTTCATGCCGCGCGACAACTATATCTGGGTACCTTATTTCACTCATAAACAAAGCCGTCGAATCTTTCGCTGACATCGTTCTTCACAGATTTATTCAAACGCCTCACAACCAGAGCTTCTAGGAAGAATATCGCGAGCTCAAAATGCAGTCAATTTGGAGTTAACCGGGGAGGCCATTCATCTGGGACTGTTGGAGCCGGCGGTGGTGGCAAGCTTTTTGCTTCAATGCGGGAGAAATATAGACTGAATGGGGGCAAACTCAGGGATCAGGATTCATATACCATCGTTGTTGACCCACTGTAGAACTTAGACTCTAATGTATTTAAGGATATGTAGCTAGGGAATCATCCTCTTAGAAGTATAGGACTCAAAGTAAGCAAGGGAACCCGCCAGGAATTATCTCAATTTGTAGGCAATATTTTACACATCGTACACATGTTCCCAAATACCGAAGTTGGAGTCGCGGACATCTGTATCTCAGTTGCTCCCGAACCTCCAAGACAACTAATGCGACAGCGGGAGTCGGCAATATCCGGATACCGACTCGCTAAAGTGGATGAATTACCTTGGAAACTTTGCCACTTCAGAAAAAGGTAAATCATTACAGACTTCAGAGCCAGAGCCAGCTGCACAGAACAGTTGAAAATTCTAGTGGACACCGGCGCAAAGAATGGGACTGAAGCTCAGCCACGAAGTAAGGAATGCGTTAAGATATAAAGAATGGAGTATTCTTTCGGGGCGCTCCTCGTCTCCATAGACCATTTTGGCTCTTGGGCAGTGTTGTTGAACACCGTTCCCATTGCGATCACATACGGATCAAAGTCAGTTGATGGCCACGACGCGGCTGTCACGCCAGTCACTGTCACATCGTTTGTTGTTCTCTACCTCCATCTCCCCGTCGCTCTCTTGCGCTCTGGATGTTCTCCCAACCGAAATTTGATTAATTGGCTTCACCATCCCTTATGGTGTCTCGGGAAAGATGCTCCAGTCGACAAACCGTTGCTTTCGGTCCTTACTTTCCAAAACATCGTCCTTCGCAGCCTCATGTTCTCCGTGCCTCGACCTCGTGGTTGGATCTGGAGACTTTCGACTTCCTTTGACGCAGCAAGCGAGCGGAAGCAAATTGCGCCTATTACGACATGCGACATGAATGCAGATGGAATCATGGATGCGAAGACTCTTAGAAGTTTCTGCTTTTGGCTTAGGTCTCGGTTTGTGACTTCAATGGCTCTCGGTCCTGAATTCCGTGTTCATTTCTGCGTGCAATTTGTACCAAATGTACAGGAATTCGATCCCCATCGCCACTCTTAGGCACTCGTCTGGACTTGTGATGCTGACCTAGGCTGTTCTACTGAAGTTCTCCAGCCAAAAGCTTGCCGTCCTGACGCAATGTTTTCATTTTCGTTGATTGTGATGCCACAGATACGCGACCTTAGCGAACGGAAGCAAATCTGTCTATTACGACATAGGTTCCCCTCGGCACAGTCTCCCGGGTCAACACTTCTCTTTCCCTTCACTGTGGACCACGCTTCCTCGGTTTTCTGTCTGTGCCACTGGTGTATATTCACAGCGCTTAACCCGAAATGGAATGGCTGCCTTGCTTTCTTGCTGGGAATGTGCGAGTGCAGGGTCTGAGCCCGGACATTCACCATTAACTGTCATTGTTGGTCGATTGGTACTATCGGGGCCAACTGTCCTCATACGCTATCTATGCTGGTGAAGGACACACTTCTTGTGAGCTGGCCGTGGACCCGCAAAGCTCCCTATCCGCGAGAGCGAGATGCGATTCTCAACGCCCTCCCAGCGGATTACTTACCGCTCGGGAGCCTGGAATATACATGCTGTACCTCGACTCAGAATCCCGGGCCCGCAGCGAAGGCGTCCCCGCGGCTGTTCGACAGTGAAGTGACAATCTAGACTTTCTGGAGCGTTACGGATTGTTCGCCTGCCTCGCACATCATCAGATTTTCTTCCGCTCCTGCACAAACGCGCGGCTGAAAATATGTGGGACTCCCTTATGGAGGAACAATGTCCCGCTGATACATCTCACGACTGTTCATGGCGTTGAGCCCACGTATCTTACGGCAGACGCTAAGAAGCAGTAAAACCCTGCCAGAAGGCCGAGACACCAACCTTTGCGCCCACAATGACTGGCCTTTCCACCTCCTCTGTCTCTCCTCTGCTGACTGCGGCATTTGCGGCTACCTTCGCTGCAATCGCTACTTCTTCGTTCAGAAAATGGATGAAGAGTAAGAAGCCATATGCTTACATTCCCGGGCCAACTCCGAGCACGGTCGTAGGTGCGCAGTGATCTTCCCATGGATCGTTCAACCGGGCTCATTCTTATGCAGGATATCTACTAGACCTACATAGCCCCGATGCTCTGCCCTGGCATTTCAATGTGCCTGAAGAATACGGGCACGTCGCGCGTTTAAAGGGTGGACTCGTTGGGGTCAGTCTATCTCTCCACTATCGTGACGGAGAAATACAGCGTTCATATCTTCTTCCATTCCTTGATAGGCAGATGCTCTCTACATCACAGACCCAGCAGCGCTGAATGCTATTCTCATACGACAGCAGGCTTGGTTCCCTGAGTCGACAGAATTTGCCGGGTCTGAAAAAATATCTGTTCTGTATTCTTAGCCTGATGCCGTCCAAAGATTGTTCGGAATTATTCACTGTGGCGATGGGGTGGCCTCTGTGCAAGGTGCGTCTGACAATGTGTCAATGCGAAGGGCGAACTGTACTGATTCAGTCTCATTTTAGGCCTCGAACACAAGAAACAAAGAAAATACATGGATGCTTTGTTCACAGCGAACCGAGTGTCGAAATTGACACCGATGTTCTACCAAGTCGCTCACCAGGTACGGTCGTGTACATAAGATCGTTATTGAGGTTCTCATTTCGTCACAGTTGGAAGACAAGCTCAAAGCTGCGGTCTCTAATACACCCGGAAAAGTCGTCGATATGCTTGATTGCCTAACACGGGCCGCCCTCGAAATAATTGGAACCGCGGGCATCGGCCATACGTTCAATTCTTTTGACGATAAAAGCGAGGCTTTCGACGAATTTCACGGGGCAATCACTTCAGTTCTGTGAGCGTTGATTGTTGATACTGTATTCGTTCAAACTGATTATTTCCAGTCCACTCGCTAGTCGGTTATTCCTTGTGTTGCCGTTCTTGGAGTCATGGAGGAAGATGAAGCCTGTGTGGCTACGGAGGACTCTGGCTTATGTTGGAACACTTCCATGGCCTTCGGCGCGGAAAGTTTGTCGATTAATCTGCCTCAAATTCTTCTTATTCCGACTCATTTTGTAACTAGTTCAGAGCCGCTGTAGATGTGATGCATCCAGTTTACGTCAACCTTTACAAGGCTCGGCAGCGGGTGCTCGAGGAAGGTGGCTCGGCTGCTTTGGCTGATACTGCGGCGGGGGGGAAGGATCTCATAACGTCGATGAGTCCGTATCGGTCATGTTTTTCATTCACAAATATACTAACAGCCTCTATGTTAGTTCAGGCCAACTGGGATGCAGATGAGGCTCACAAGATGTCAGAGGATACTGTTTTGGCTAACATGGGGTGCGTTGAATGAAAGGGAACGGTGGTGTGAGTCGTTTCGCGAGCTGACCGAGTTTCAGTTCGATTGTCCATGGGGGCCAAGAGACTACATCATCGTCTCTCGCAAGGTTCCTCACTGTTATAGCAGAGGACCAAGATTTGCAAGTTAGACTCAGAGAGGAGCTGCGTGATGCAAAGGCGGTGAGCGCTCACATTTCGGCATACCTGGAATGTCCCTGAATATCCGCTTATAGAAAAAAGCGCCTGGAGAAGATTTAGATTACAATGAATTAGAGAAACTACCATTACTGGACGCTGTTGTGCGAGAGATGATGCGGATATACTCTCCAGTAACATTTGTTTGGCGACAGTTCGTTTGTTCCTTCATCTCGAAGCCCTCTCGTCCGACTCTAAACTGTTTTAGAACTACGAAGGACGTAGTGGTCCCACTCACGTATCCCATTCGATCAACGATCAATGACGAAGAAACGAAAGAGCTGCTCATTCATCAAGGTACTGCAGTGTATCTCGGAATGAGTGCCGCGAATAGATCGACTGCAATTTGGGGAGCCGATGCTGCGGAATTCAAACCTGAGCGGTGGTTGAACCGGACGCAGGGAGAGTCGAAACTTCCCGGAGCGTATTCTGGAATGTAGGTGCCCCTGGTTTCGTATGTCTCGCCCAATGCCGATTTTCTATGCAGGATGACTTTCTTGAGCGGCGCGAAAGTCTGCCCGTATGTCTTCTGCGTCTTGTGTCCTGTTGTATTTGTAATCTGACCGAGACGAACCACAGAGGAAAAACCTTTGCGCTCCTTGAAATGAGTAAGCTTACCATTCTGTTTGGATTCTGTTTATTCAGATCAACTGATACCGCCTACAGAACTCGTTCTTGCAGTGTTGTTGCTATCGTTCTCTTTCGAACCAATCTCGACGCCGATCGACTGGCGGATGGGAATAACGCTTGAACCGAGGGTACGGGGACGAGAGAAAGAAGGAGTGCAGGTGCCGGTGCGCGTTACAGCGCTGTAATTCGATGTTAGTACGACCGTGATACGTTTTCCTGATGATATATATGACATGTATGATCCCCGACTTGAAATATAAACGACGAAATTTAGGACAACGAAATAAATCTCGGATTATCTCGCGGGCCAATGGAAGAAAGATGGGTAGTGCAGCGTCTAACCCCTTCCTCGTGGGCATAATTTGTCTCGACGCTGGTTTGGATTTGAACAGTTGCATACTGTTCATCGCTGGCCCAGTCACTGAGAACACTATCGAAACTCGCATTCCATTTTTTTCAAAGAAAGTAAGCTGAGTGTCAGCGTGCTTTTTCCGCCCATAGTATAAACTATGATTCGAGGCAGCAACAAGGGTTTCGAACTTCGTGCCGAATGCGTGCCATGGAAATACAACCGTCGGGAAAAATACATATATCGTCCGAATGAGTAAATGCTACAGTCAAAGTCCATCAATATTCGTCCATTTCCATTTTTTTTCCCTGTGTTTCCTTTGAAATGTATGCTTCGTGAGCTTTACTGACCCGAGCCAGAGATAGTGAAGAGTGGGCTGAAATTGCCAGAATCTCCGAACACTGTGACATTCTCCTCGTCAGTCGCGGCCAATTCGCTAAGGGAGGTATCACTCACAAACGATCTGATAATCCGACCCTTCTTCGACCCATGGCACCGTAACCTCAATGTGCCCCAACAAAATTGAGAAATTGTCCGCCAAAATCACTGCCATAATTCAGTTAATAAACGTGACCATGAATCTCGGGGGATCGTCGTACCAGGAGTAGTCAAGTCACCCTTTCGGAGCATGATACGCCCGATTTTGTTGGTGATCTGCTTAGGCGGGTTCGAGTTGTCCCTATCGCAAGAGGAAGCAAAGAAGGTTCGGGATCAGCCGCCGATCGTGGAGCTTCAATGGCACGGGGCACTCACCAGGTGACGTTGTGGCGTTGCCCGACGAACCAGACGGTGCCGGCGTGGGGATAGAGGACGGGCGGTACGTAGACGTCGCGAGTAGCGACAGGCGTGGCGGCTGCGCCCCCGAGGGTAGCAGCAGCGGCAGTCATGAAGAGCGTGAAGAGGGAGAATTTCATGATGGATATGGGAGGTGAAGAACGTGGCGGTCGTATGCGGAAGTGGCTCGAGTGGATGGAAAGCTTCCAAGGCTGGAAGGATGTGGGGTGAGTGAACTGCTCCGGGGGCTTTTTATACTCACTCACGCGTCGATCGTAGAATGTCTCAGGAGGAGAAGAATCGCCGTGGGTGCTGCGTCATCCACATTCTCAGCCACTCCGCGCACAGGTCTCAGGTGGGTAATGCTCCGCCCGTGCGGTAAATCCCGAGGCCGTGCGCACTAGCGGCGTAGAGTTCCGGTTTCGCCTGAATTACAAGTACTGGTGCTCTCCGCTGACCGAGTCGGCGTTGAATGCGGCCGCAGGCTATGTTGGAATTGTGCGAGTCATCGGCGGCATCCTTTATCGCAAAGAACCGGGGGATCGTCAGCGAAGGTTCTTCTGTGAAGCGATCAGACTGTCAGAAGCGCACCTTGCTCTGGGGCTTGGGCCGAACAAATGCCTTTCCAGATACAAATAAACTTCGGACTTCAGTCCGCTGCGTTATGGTTGGAATTCGTGGGCGCTCGCAATATTGGTCCTCCTAACCTCGAATCCAACATTCCCTGATGAAGATGCAATGAGGATGAAAACTCAGAGATTTGTAGCCTGAGTGCGCTGGCGCCGCCAAAGTGTCGTTTGGCGGTAGAGGTGGGTGGACCCTTAGAATGTTGCAGGCAGCCCATTGGGAAGAGCCTGATTGAAGCCCTTGCCGACGTTTTGAGGGCACAGCTGTTCCCATGTCGGAGAGCAGAAGAGAAAGTGAGTGATCGCGTTGTTGTCACTTATTGTACGAATCATTCACGATCCGGCAATGGCCGAGCATCTCTAACCGGATAAGTACACCCGACACATCGAAATTCAATCCTTGCGTCTCTCAGAGAAATTTCGCATGCGGTGACTATTAGCTAAGATATGGAACCAAGCAAGAGCCAAGAGGCGATGATCTTCTATCCTCTGAACTTTCGTATTCTCCCTCGCACTCACTCCAATCTAATGGCCCAGGCCAATAGAAAAAGCTCGAGGTGGGACGGTCTGACAAATGAAGTACATAAGCCGTTGAAGCAGCAATAAGTAAAGAGCACTCACTCAATCTGAGAATTTCCAACAAATCCCGCGCTGCAGTCCATGGCAGTAAACGTGGAAGTTCGTCGCCTACAAGACGAACGACGGGCTCGGCCTCGGGATACATTGGGAACAAAGTGACCACCAGAGTCTTCAACGCTGAGAACATAACATCACTCAACGCCGAGTCGAGTTCGCTCCAGTTGAGTGCGTGCGGATCGCTTGCGTCGTCGAAGCGTAGGTCAAGTGTGAGGTGTTGAAGAGTCTTGTAACGATGTTGTTCAAGTAGAAAGCATATCGCCCAGTGAAATACATCGTCATCATCACAACAGGGCTTCGTGATTCCGACGGACAGGCGGAGAGACCTGAGCGATGGAAGGCTTATGCTGCAAGTGGGAGCCCCTTTCGGCCAGTCTGAAATGTGATCAGTTATACTGGGAAAAATGGGCAATAGACGGAAAAAACCTACACGAGATGATTAGCTGGACACTTAGAGATTCCAGAGTGCCATTGACATGGCGTAGCAGATTTTGGAGTGAGTTTACTTCATCATGCGTGATAGCTATCCGCAGATCACGAAGAGCGCGAAAGCAGGGGACCGCAATCATCCAGGCAACAACCTCGACAACATCCATGTCGAGCGACGTAAACGATTTAATCGTCCCGAACCACTCTCCGCTTCTGTCCTCTGGATCCCAATCAAATACGATGATTTTGCTGAATTTGAGCCTTTCTACAGACCGAGAGTATTTGAAAACGTCGGCAGTAAGATGAACGACGCCACTGAAGTCGAGATTACGCAAGGATGGGGATTTTATCAGCAACTGGATGGAGTGCTGCAGTGCCAGGGGTAGATCCCCCCAGGACTCGCTCGAACAGCGAAGCCTGAAAGTTCGAACTATTTCCGCATCGGCAAGAAGAGTGAGCAGCAGAGGGAGGGTCGATTCTCGGGCAATCCAAGTAGGGCCAAGTTTCGGAGAGACAATGTCCACGTGGCGGATGAGGGTGACGATGTGTGGGGATTGACACAGAGTTTCGTACAAAGATGAGCACGGAGATCGACTCGTTATCTGTCTTGTCGCCTGCGTTCCAACGGAAATATGCTCGAAGATCAATGGCTGGCTCAGCGCCCGGAGCTGCCGCGAGACGAGACAGAATTGGCGCAGGGCGTTGCGGTCAAAGCGCAGATGGTGTAGGATAACCAGTAGAAGCTCTGGCGGAAGGCGCACTTGGAGGTCCACTTTAGAATCTTGAGGATTCTCGAGTTCATCTATGCCCATGGTGGACATTAAGAGCAAGAAGGACGCCGGCAAAGTCCGACATCAGTTTGTGCCAACTTCCACATCAACTAAACCCTAACCAGAACCACAACCCAACTTTCTTTCTACCAACCACAAGCCAGTGGCAACGAACATAAACTGCTCCAGCATAGGCCCTAAGGTACGTCACGCTTTTTGGAAGAGTTCTGGGCTGATTCTAGCAAGAGGTGATCATGGGCGAAGCAACAGCTGTCCGTTCAGTGTCAGACCCTGTACCCGACTCGATGCTAGACTTGGATACACTTTACAGGAGTAACGACCCTCCGGATGAAGACCATGTTCTGACTATTCGTGAATCCCTGCATACATATCTAGATCCTCTTACTCGTCTCGAAGCAAGAAAGAAGGCGCTTCGTCAAAACGTCCGAGTCGGCCGTTTGCAGTCGATGGCCCCGGCTGCCGCGCCTGCAGAGCAGCTCGGGATTCAAAACGATATAGCGACCGTGGATAAAGAGATTCGCATACTTAAATTCATTATCAATGCTCACCACTCAATTTTATCGGCGGTCAGACGTTTGCCACCTGAGATTCTTGGAGAAATCTTCCTTCAAGGGCTTCCGGACGTGCACCATATTGACTCGGACACGGCAGAGCATATACAGGGCGCTCCATGGCTACTGTCCCATGTCTGTCGCAGGTGGCGGGCAGCAATTCGATGCAACGCACTTCTCTGGTCCAATATCCACCTCGATACAATGAACCTGCACCGTCGGCTCATTCACAGGGCCCGTGAGGATAAGCATCCTCTTCGTGCGCTCGAGACCCAAATCACTTTGTCCGACCACTCCCCCTTGTTCGTCGACCTCTGGATGTCGCGTGATACGCAGGGGGATTCTCCCAAATTGTCCAAGTTTTTCGAACTTGTCCTCGGCCAAAGCAATCGGTGGAAACATTTAAAAGTATGTTGGTCAGGAGACGCTCCCACTCTCCACCTCCTTTCCTGTCTCACGGATCAACTCGCGCACCTTCAGCGATTGATTTTTTATCCCTATGGATTATGGGATTGTGACTGGCAGCTCCCCGCCTCCCTTGGCTCCCTGTTCGCCCTCGCGCCATCCTTACGCGAAGTCCTCCTAACGAGCAACGATTTCACGCACCACTCTCCGCCGCTGGATTTGCCGTGGCACCAACTCACCCGCCTCCGCCTGTGTTCCTCGCAGGCATACATCGTGGAAAATCTCCCCAAGGCGGTCAACCTATGCGACTCAGAACATTACCCATTGATGTGACCTTCATTAGCGAACTTGCCGAATGTTCGACGACTCACTCTATGCGAGGCACCGGAAAACTAGCTCAACCTCGATATCGATACTCCTCTTCTAGAGCACGGCCTGCACAGACATCGTCTTCAATCCAGATCACGATCAGGCCTCCGAGTCTGTCCAATCTCAGGACCCTCAAACTGACAAAAATCATGTCCGAAGACCCAATCCCGCTGCTGAGCGCTGAACGCTCCGCGGTGTGCCTAATACGATATGCCAATCAGATTTGGAAATTAATCTACTTCAAGTTCAGTACCTCGCGCAACTCGTAGTCTCGTACTCCATAACGCGCGAAGTAAAAAGCAGCTTCGTAGCTTCGTTCGCCGCTGCTTTGAAAATCTCTCACGAATCCACAACATCAAATTTATGCCCTCAGCTAACCTCGCTGCGCTTGGTATCTCCTCGTTTGTTCCAACGCTGCCCCCACTCGGACGAGCTCGACCATGCTTTCTTCGAAATGGTCCAGTCTCGCTGGCGCGGGTGTCTTGTCTTGACCTCAGGCTCTGCATGCGACACTGTAGAAGACCCAATAAAATACCGCTCTTTGCAAAGGATCCGCTTCACGGGTATACATACGCCTGCGGAACTCGTGTTTGGATGATTGCCAGGCTGTTTGGAACAGATTTTGGATCTTGCGGCGTAGGGAGGGTTTGGATGTTGAACGGGATTTGTATGACAACCATATCGTGGCGTTGGATTAGTTGAATCATGTTGAAAATCGATAGGTAGAAGATAACCACTGCTGCCACGGCTTCCTGTGGAGTTTTGGTGCTTTCAAAATGCGGTCTGGATTTGTGTCCCGCCTGCGGTAAATTTCGTGAACTAACACGCGATGTGGTGGATATCAACGAGGAGAACACAGAGAAAACTCTTTGAGTGCGGAAGGTTTTGCTCGAAGCGGGTTGCGACCTCAAGTATGAACGAAGCCGAAAAAGGAAATCTCCGCTTCTTGGCCTCTGGCACACTTGTCTCACCAAGACTCGAATACCGAGGACATTCGTTTTATTGTGTAAGCTGTGGTGCATCACAATGCATCATATCGGACGACCCTAGTATCCTGCGCGCCGCCATGAATGTATTGTACAAATAAAAATCATGCAGCGGCGCTCGAAGATGCCCGGGTGAAGATGAAGGGAAAGCGAATGACTGGATGTATAGATACACGAAAACGGCCCACGGCCCTTCTCAGCGAAAAGGCCGCAGCGTCGATCAAAAGCGGCACACCAAAAGACATCAACAAGAAAAATCACCCTAAAATCCCATACGTATTACGCAGACGGCGGCAACCTCCGACTCCCACCCGCACGCCTCCCCAAACTCACATCCGACACGGGCCCCATATCCACATGCCGCTCGACGTCCGACCCTCCACACCCCATGCCCATGACTAGTCTCGTCGTCCCCTAGCCGCTCATCGTTCGCCGAGAACGATTCATCCGACAGCGACCGTCCGCCACTCCCACCACCCGCACCACCATCACAGCATGCATTGCATCCTACCCCCTCCCCACCCTACTCGCCGCACCGCAGCCCCTCTTCCTCGCAACGGCCCCGCCTGCCCCGCCCCCTCCCCTGTCCCTGCCCATGCCTACTCCCCACCGCACCCGCAGCCAGCCCCGACGATGAGCTCATCGTACTGCTCGTACTCAGCTGCCCCGCCCACGGTGTGCAACCCCGTCGTCGTCTGCGTCGCTCCTGCCCCGAATTCGCATTCCGATTCGCATACGCATTGGCACTGGCATACCCGTGCCCGACTACCGACCCCGCGCCAAGCCCCGCAAACCCAGGCGCGGAGCTGCTCGTCCCGCCTTCACTCGGCGCGCGGGAGGAGTGCGATAAGGTGTTTGTGTTGTTATTTCCCCCGCCTGTGTTCGAGGCGGAGGTAGAATCGTGGTACGGCGAGTACGGATTGTTATCGTTGCTGCTGCTGCTCCAAGGAAGTACTCCGTCGTGCCGCGTTCGTCTGAGGTGGGGCTGGTGTATGCATGATCTACGAGAGAGGTGCGTCAGTTTCAAGAACGAAAAGAAGCAAGAAAGACACGAAAAAGACACTCACTCGTCACAACGAAACTCTCATCCACCGCGCTCGCGCCCTGCCTTCCCCGGACCAGGAACCCCTCCCCTCCCGCTCACCCACTCATAGTCCACCCATCGCCCAACTGCTCCTCCAACACCCCCGCACGGCGGGCGTCTGTGTTTCGTCGATGGAAGCAGAGCCACCGTAGGAGAAACGCAGCACTGGGGCCGACGGTAGCTACGCCGACGGAGATGCCTGCGATGGCGCCGGATTTGTTGGAGGAAGGGGGCGGGGAAGAGGTAGAGGCTTGCGATGAGCAGCTCCTTGGGCTGCGGGTGAGTCAGTATAGGTGGACATTTACAGCAAGCCGGAAGCGCGGATGGAAGACGGAGGCGTGGAGCGCAATGACGCAGTGTATCGAAGAATGTACACTATCAATGATAAACCAGAAACAACCACTCACTCGGAATTCGACGATGACGACGACGGCAAAATACCATTTATCGTCGTCGAAGCGGAATGCGTGAAGACCACGACAGCGTCTTTGCCGCGCACGAAAATGCTACAAACCGAGCCGAATCAGTGCACAAGAAGAAAAACGGGATAGCAACAATATGAGTGAGAAGCAAGACGCACTGAAACTACGCCCCCGATTCGAATACAAGTCGTCTGCGATTTTGATCTCCGAGTTATAATTACAGGCGGTTTAGATGTCTTCCGGGAATTTGTTGGATTGCTGGTAATAATGATAGTATAAGCAGGAGGGAGTGTAGATTCCGTAGGCGCCGGTACCTGGGATACGGGTGATTGAATGAGTGAGTGGATTCAGGCAGGCTGAAGAAAGGGAGCGAGAGGAAACGCACTGGCGCCAAGACCATTGGTTATGATTTACTGGTAGCTGCAAAGAGACACGATAAGCGATGAGTCAAAAAGGATGCGGCGGCGGATGGACATACTTGAGACAAATGAGACAAAGCATACCGAGTGCAAACGACTCGGAGATGTCTCGCTGAATCGCGCGTTTGAGTCAGTCAAGAATCCGACAAATAAGAAGATATGCGACGCACATACTTGGTCATCGAGGCGATTCAAGGTGTCGATGCTTTGCGTACCAGTCGTTTCTGGCCTGAAAAAGAGAGAGAAAAAAACTCCACATAAAATTATAATGCCACGAAAACGCGAAGAGGGGGTAGCTAGACACGCACAAAACGAGAAAAGCTTGGCGTAGGAGCTGCCGCGCGCTTGGAGGTCTGCTTCATGATTCCTAGAATTCTCGAGCTCATCCATGGTGGAAGTTGGGAGCGAGAAGGACCGCGCGTGCTCCTGCTGATTGAGGAGGCTGTGCTATCGGCAAGGTCCGAAACGTAGCCGAAGAATCCTTCTTGATTCGTTACCACCACTGACCAGTAACTCGGACACCTCAATTTGACGCTGATGCTCTTGAAATCTGATCCAGAGGTACAAAAGACGTATGAAGCGCATGGTTCTGACTTTTGCTGTATGATCCACAATGAGTTCAATTTAGTTGTGTCGCCTCTACTCCGAGCCGCGAAACACTTGCTATAACCACCGCTCATGGGCCTCGGTCAGTGAAATTTAAAATCTTTGAATGGGTGTAAGTATGACTTGCAACTCGAAGCAGGAATAAGTACCTTGGCTCAGGTATCTAGGTCGATGCAACATTATGAACTAATTTCAAGGTATCAATTTCCCTTGCGCGGGATGTGATCAACATCTGCTCACTCCACGGTAGCAGACAGCCACTGCCACCAGTAAACAAGGCAAAGCCACCCAGCCATTCAAGACTCTTCGCCCGCTACTCACAGCACGATGGAGAGAGCAAAGCTGCCTGAAATCCCGAAAGGTATTGTATCTTCTGGAACCACTGCAATTCCGAATGTTTGACCCTCTTTCAGTGCTTGACTCTGGTGATGACGGGGCAGCTGCCAAACTCTGGTCCATCTATCTCTCTCAAGCTGAGAAGTACGACAAGGCTCTAGTCGAAAGCTGGAAGAGCGATATGGATGGCTTACTGATCTTCGTAGGCATTTCGTAATATGTCGTTGGTCTGCTGAATTATGCTGCTTCAGGCCGGTCTCTTTTCCGCAATCCTGAGTGCCTTCCTCGTTGAGAGTTACAAGACTCTAAACGCGGATCCGGGGGATGCCACTGTCCAGCTTTTGACTCAAATATCCCGACAGCTCGCCACTTCCGAGCCCGCCAACCGGAGCGTTTTCACGCCTTCCTCCACCCCATTCTCAGCGGGAACACCGGCTCTCATCTGCAACTCACTTTGGTTCATCAGCTTGACCCTCAGCCTTTCATGTGCAATGCTCGCGACCCTCGTTCAGCAGTGGTCTCGCGAGTTTCTCCACCGTGCCGAAATGCGCTCCGCCCCTGTTGTTCGAGCGCGTATCTTTTCGTATCTGTATTACGGATTGAAACGATTCCGCATGCACACTGTCGTGGAGCTCATTCCCCTCCTCATCCACACCTCGCTGTTTCTCTTCCTTTGCGGCCTCATCGCCTTTCTCATACCGGTCAACCTCCTCATGACAATCATCCCGGCTATAAATCTCCTCCTTATCGCTATTGTGTACTCGGCATTCACTCTGCTGCCTCTTGGTTATCCCGACTGCCCATATCGCACCCCGGTTTCGAGCGCTTCATTCTCGATCTTGCGAGTTTGTAAAGCGTATTGGAAACAGTGTACCCTTTGGATGTCGAAGAGCGCCAAAGAATACAAGACTAGCCTCGCCCCCAAAATAGTGGTTCAAGTATCCAAAAATATGTCTCTGAAACAAGCAATGTGTCGAGCAGCAATCTCCCCTTGCTCCGAACGTGATCACAAGGCACTTCTGTGGACAGTCAACTCATTGGTTGACGAGATTCAGCTAGAACCACTAGCTGAAGTAATCCCTTCCTTGTTGTGGGGAGCCAGGCAACGAAGAAACACATACGAGGGCCAGATTCTCCGCCTTGTGCATCTTCCTGAAGTACAGCTCCATACACGTATTGCGGCTCTTCTCGACGGCTGTAACACGGGAGTTCTGTCTTCGGGGGACAGTATGCGGCGTAGGATCACCTGTTTTAAAGCTCTCTGGTCCATTGCCGCTCTCTCCAAATTCTCCCGATTACCCTCGGAGTCAATCACTACCGGCGTAGATTTTGCTCACATCTACGCGCACTTAGCGTTCGGGTCATCAGATCCTACCGCAACCCATTGGGTGTCTGCTGTCACAATGATGCGCTGGAGCACCTTCTGTAGTGTGTATGACCAGCTTCTCGATCTGCATAAGCATCTCGAGACCTATCAGAGCGCAGGAGAAGTCACCAAACCAGTAAACTCTACCTTGGTAGCTCTCTCGGTATCCATCCACGACCTATACGCAAAGTTCCGAGGTCTGGCCCCGGTTGAGGAAACCTCGTTACCAGCAATAGCAGTCCCTAGGCTCAGACAGATGGTGGCATCCCTTCTCGGGCTGCCTCACACTATTTTGTTCCGCTATCTGGCACAAGCTGTTGTATTGGGTTCAACATGCTTCCGTTGGCACGAAACGCGATCAGCAATCCTTGTCGACCCATCCGTCCAATTCTCCTTGTTCCAGACCGAGCTGAGGTCTTGTTTGAACATTATCTCATCTTATGCCCTGGGCGCGCAGAAAAAAGCTCCTGTCGCTGTAATCGACACATCCTTATCAGCCCTGTTATCATTTTGGCGGCCGGAAACCTGCATTCCAATTCCACGTTCAATAATTGCAATATTGAACGGGCTGAAACCGGACGCCCGGTTGCAGCATGTTCTGCGGGCAGGAGGAGACATCATACAACATTTATGGATGAATGCTTCAGCAACGTTGTTGGAGTCCTCGCAATTCCGAGAAAGTAATTTGACAGCAATTTGGCGTCTAGCTTCTATCACCGTCAAGTCGCATGCTCCGGAATCCATTCGATTTCAAGACATATTGCAAACCATAACACAATTCGAACCATCCTTCCCTCACATCGTTAACTCCCTCGTCCCCCTTATCAAATTATGCATTGTGTTCGGCCAGCCTGAGAATCCGAGCAGGCCTGATTGGACGGAATCGGCACTGCTCGGGGCCGTCGAAAATCCCGTATATCCCCAGGAAAGCACGGTCGTTGTCGAAGCCGCGGTCAATGCTTCGACATTGTTGATGGGGCTGGAAAAAGCAGACGACAAATTGTCTGACGCTGAGTTGAAAAAGCTCGTATCCGACTGCGTAATTCACCGCAAGGCCGAGACCCGGGTGGCGATTTTAGCCGATTATCTGCTGCAATGCGCATCTGGAGAACTACCGTACAACGCAATCGCGACATTGGAACAAATTGCGAGCCTTCGTGCCGTCCCGTACAGAAAGGCCATTCACCGGGCTCACCAGATTCGATTCGCCGAGAGTGTGCACAGTATCCTCTCCACTGGCGTTGCCTCGGATATGAGCATTGCAGTTGTTAATGCCTCGTTTTGGACCCTCGACTGTGCTGCCGGCAACATGACCTCAAAATCTGATTTAAACGGGCCACTCAACTGGGTGGATAATTTGGCTGCGCGGAAAAAAATCAAAGAAGGTCTAGCGGCGTACTCACTAACCTTGAAAACGTCCAAAACGGAGCAAAATAGTGTTCTACGTCGACTCCACACAATCCAAGATGGGCTTGATTCATAACGCTGAGGTAAAGTCACTCGCTCTGATTGACTTGTGTGGTACATGAAACCTCTACAGGACGACATTGCTCCGTTCCCGAAAGTCTGGTAACGTGTGAGTAGCGCATCTTTGAATAACGAGGTGACCAACTCCATCGTCGTATTATATAGTATCATTGTATCATTATAGACTTAACTTCTGCAAACGATTGAATTGACGAAAAATCATTTACTGCTCCTCGTGCGTGCCCTCCGAATCACTCCAGCGTAATGGCCCCGGCCAGTAAAAGAAATTTGAGTCTGGTGGGTCTGAGCAAAGTAAGCGAAGCAATACGATGATTATAACGGTAGATCACCCACCCGATTGAATAACCTCAAAGATAGGCCGCATTGCTGTGGACACCAGCGAATCTAGAAGCCTGTCTGCCAGCTGCGGAACCAAAGTTTCATCCACGAGCCCCATCGGGGACAGAGTGATCGTTAATGTACGCAACTCTGAGAACTGAGGCTCATTTTAGGCAGAGTCTAGTTCATTCAAGTTGAGGGCTTCAGGGTCGATTGGATACTCGAGACAGACGTCGAGTGCGATGTGCTGAAGAACTGTATAGCGATGTTGGCGTGTTAAAAAGAATACGACCCAGCCAAACATATCATCATCATGATCAGCGTATCCTTTCCATAACCCGACTGACAGGCGGAGAGATTTGAGTGATGGAAGGCCGATGCTGCAAGCGCTAGAACCCTTTGAGTTTGGCCAGTCTGTTATAGAGTACTTATGGTCGGTCAGTTGTTGACAAGTACTTAGATTAGAGACTGGGAATTACGAGATGTTATTAGTTGGACATGGAATGATTCAAGAGTGCTGCTAACATGACGCAGTAAATTTTGAAGGTGGACGATGTCCGCATGTGTGATAGCCAGCCGCAGATCGCGTAATGCGCGAAAGCTGGGGATTGAAACCATTCAGTCAATGACGTCGGCGACCGGAACAGTGTCGAGTAGTGTGAAAGAGGTGATCGTCCCCCCGTTCAGTGGTCCCTCGGGATCCAGTTTCTCAGGACAAAAACTTGTAGTCCCACTGATTTTGAGCTTGTCAAGAGAGTGAACGCACGCCAGAATCTCGGGAGCGGGATAAATGAACCCAGTGAGATCGAGATTACGCAAGGCAGGGGAATTCATCAGCAGCCGGATGGAGTGCTTCAGTTTCAAGGGTAGATCCTCCCAGGACGCGCCCGAAAGACGAAGCCGGAAAGTTTGGAGTATTTTCGCGTCGACAAGAAAAGTAAGTAGTGGGTGGAGAGTCGATTCTCCGGAAATCCATCTGCAGACTCGTCCAGATACATAAGTGGCAGAGACAATGTCCATATGTCGGATGTATGTGACAATGTGAGGGGACTCGCACAGAATCTGGTACAAAGATGAGCACAGAGACTGACTTTTAGTCAATCTTAGTCTCTGAGTTCTAAGGGAAATGTGCTCGAAAAGACATGGCTGGCTCAGCGACAGGAATTGCCTCGAGGCGAGACAAGCTTGGCGCAGCGCGTTGCGGTCGCGGCGAAGATGCTGGAAGATAACGAGGAGGAGCTCGGTGGGAAGTCCCTCTTGGGATTCTGCTCTATGGGCCGTAGACGTACCGCCCTCTGCTGTGACCATGGTGGATGTCGAGAGTCAAGAGGTGTGGTGGGAAAGTCCGCAAGTGTCGTGTGAGCCGGCAAAATCCGACATCAAACCGCACACTTACCTTCTCCTGAGGCCTCTCAACTACGCGTTGCCTAGGCGCTTCCAGTTTCCGCCGCACCCTACGCATCTGCCGAAAAAGTGCTCGAATTCCAAAACACTAGCAACAGTAAGTAGTACGAGAACGCGTCGTGC
Organism: Favolaschia claudopus; assembly: GCA_037176885.1. Taxonomy (NCBI): domain Eukaryota; kingdom Fungi; phylum Basidiomycota; class Agaricomycetes; order Agaricales; family Mycenaceae; genus Favolaschia; species Favolaschia claudopus. The sequence continues at coordinate 210,821 of JAWWNJ010000063.1, read as the reverse complement.
ATTCCCATTCCCCTTGCATTCCCCAAGTCGGCGCGAATTCAAAGCAAAATCAGACACCCTCCCTACCACCCTCCGGCCGAATCTCGTTCAAAGTACTGCTACTACTCCCACCCATACTCCCCCGGAATTTGAAGCGCAATGACCGTGGCGATCTCGCTGCAGGCACCTCCCCGCCCCCGCCTCTCTCCTCCTTGCAACTCTCGTCTGCGTTGCTCTCCTTGCTCGCGTTACTCGCATCGGCATCCCACACGGTCTGATGCAGATTCACGATGACAATAATGAGCGTCGGATACATCCCCGAGATCTGGTCACCCATCCCCGCGAAGAGCTCGTAGGCGTAGATGCCGGGGTTGGCGCGGTCGATTTGGACGAAAAGAATGTATTGAGTTAGCTATTGAGCATGCTGATTAGTTAGAAGTTATAAAGAGAGAGAATTACATACCCAGAATAAACAATAGATAAAACCAGACTCGACGAGGAGGGAGAGTATCCTGTTTGTCGACATGCGGGACGAATAGCGATTGACGGATGAGCCGGCTAAGGCCCGTGTGGTTCTGCGGTGTTGCCTGGAAGTGAGTAGACATATAAGTAAAGTAGCATTCGGATTGAAGAACGAATCGAATACTCACCACGCCCTGACCCCAATCAACACCGTGCAAATCCCATTCGTCGCAAACGAAAACGCCCACGAGATGAGCTCCGCGTGAACGCACACGCCGCCGCCGCCCGCCAAAGCTGATTGGGAGGAGAAGGAGGAGGAGGTGAGGCAGTTGATGTCGATGATGGTGAAGGCTAGACAGGGAAAAAGAGGGCGAATGAATGGCATGTGTGATTAAGAAAGGGTAAAGGGAGGAAAGGACGGGATACGCACCGAAAGACATCACCAGCATCAGAACAGGGAGGAATACGACCCACTGCATACGCGCGTAGATCGCCCAGACGCGCCAGATGACGACGCTGTCGCCTACGATCATCTGAAAAATGAGATACGTATCATAACTTTCTTTCAAGAAGATTAACGAGATAGACACGCACATTGAACATAAACAGCGCCTCCATCGGCACCCCCAGCTTCTCCACATTCGTCTGGCCCTGCTCCCTCCGATCCGCAAGCGACATCGCGGGGTAGTCCATGAAGTAGGCGTGCGCGCGTTTGTACCAGTAGGTGATATTGAGGGCCCAGAGGGTGAGGGAGCTGAGGTAGAGGTAGACTACGATGAGGAGGAGGATGAGGTGGGAGGGGGAGAAGCGGGATTTGGATTTGGGGTTGCGGCTGGGAGGGGTGGGGTGAGTAGTGAGAAGTGAGTAGTGGAATGTGGGGAGGAGGAGGAGACGTGCAAGATAGTCCAGAGTGCGACGCCGAAGAAGACGCCGTATGCGCCTGGGGACGTCGTTGGCTTCATGTCGTGTTATGAGATGCACGACTCACTGAGAAAGACCGTCTCCCATATAATACCCACCACATCCTGCGTGATTGTTCGACCCATCTTGTACAGCAGGTCAACATCGTCGTCGGATAGACTCGGACTCGAGTCTGCACCCGACATAACGAAGAGATGAACAAACGAGTGACTGGAAACGAGTGACTGAGGTGAGAGGGCGAGAAAGGACTCGGAACGGCGGCGTGGATTACTTATGAGTTCAGGTGAAGTAAAGGGGGGTTATAGACTCCTGTGGACGCCGCCGAGACCCTCGTGGCGGAAAGTGCGGTCCCTGAAGCGATATGTCGGACACAAACTTAGGGGAAGAGTTTGTTCGGACTGTACATTTTCTTACTGGGGGACGTACCACACTACTGAGAATCCACATCGACCCAAGGCCCATACGATTCCGTCCACAACCTCTCCCAATCCTCCAACTTCTCCTTCGTATCCTCCAACGCCGCGCGCATCTGCATATGCGCCTCCTCATCCAGCCTGAACCCCTTCTCCTCCTCCTCCCACTCCGTCGACCCAGTCTCCCTCAACTCCCTCAGCTCCCTCTCGTCCTTCGCTAGCTCAACCTCCGTCTCTCTGACATACTCCCGCAAATCCCGTATCGCCTCCGCAAATTTCTCCTTGTGCTTCGCCGCCGCCTTGTTCGCGTCGACCAATTCCTCGTCGCGCTCCGTCGCGCGCGGTGCATAGCCAAGAAACTCGTCTTCGAGGAGGGAGATGACGGTGGGGTCGCGATCCAGAATACGTTTCAGCGCGGCCTCGCCTTCGGGTTCCGGCTCGAGCTTCATCATGGGCACACCCTCCGGCGTCGGCGCCGCCCCCACCAGCAACACCAGCTCCTCAATCGTGTCCGGCGCGTTCTCCCCCCTCTCCGGATCGTACGTCCAAATCTCAAACGTCTTGCAATTGAGCAAAAACACGTACCCCGCACCGTCGCTTGCAGGCAGGTCGGGATCCGGCGGGAGTTCGGTGGAGAATAGGACGGACTGGCGGGCGTCGGAGTACATGATGGGCTTTACTTCGCCGGGGATGCCGAATTTGACGTTGACGAGCATTTCGATCTGGGGGAGGCGGAGGAAGTAGGGGGAGAAGGCGAAGAGGGTGAGGAGGTAGTCCCAATTTTGCCAGTTGGAGGACCAGCCGGGTGGGATGACGGAGGGAGAGGGCCAGTTTGCCTCGGCGTAGGCGAGAAGGCTGGCTGTTGTTGGTCCGGAATTCTTGGGACGTTAATCAAATTTGAAAGAAATTTGAAGCAGGGAAGACGTACTAGGAGCGGTATACCCTCCTCTTCTATCCTCGTCTGCGCCTCATCTGAGTACTGCCGGATATTCGACCCTCGCTGCCACGCCTGGAGTGAATTCGGCCGCTTGAGCGCCAACGCCTGTCTCTCGCTGCAAGTCGATATTTGGGAAGTGGTGAGGCTATATATTGAGCGGCGGGGATGCGGCGTCGATATACGGAGGTTTCTGGCGACGCCGCGCGAAACAGCAGAGCGAGAGAGCCGGTGCATGGACGTGGAAGAGGAAAAGTTACGCAAATCGCACGCGCCCCGAAAGAAGCGACAGGGAATTTCCGAGCCATCATGATGAGCCATCAGACGGCCTTCATTTTGGTCACCGGCCGTTCAACATGATACGAAAGGATTTCTATGAATCCATATGCCAAGAAATACATGTACAGAACCAAATTTAAGCTACAGTAGTCTCCTACAATAGGTTCATCATACTCATATGGAGAACTCGGCCATCTCGGGGATGTTGAACTGGTTGACTGGTTCAAGTTCAAATTAGCGCAGCGCGAAACTTTTGGTCTCCACCTCAAAAATGCATATCAGTTGTGCGGAATCTTTTAGGACTCGGTCTTGGTAAGGCTTTTTTTACCCAGCAGTGATAGTTTTGATTGAGGTAGACATCGCTCTCATTGATCATCGACAATGTTGAATATACACGATCACCGCAACGCGGTGCTTGTCATTGGCTTGTCATCATGGATAGTTTACGACGACCGCTCGACGAATCCCGTATCATTCCTTCGACACTAGTCAGCACTCGGGACGCGTCCCGCCTCATGTCTCTATCTTTCGCCCTTGACCCCACTGGAAAAACTATGAGCTCCGACATTGACAACAGTAAAGGAGTGTCACCTCGGTAGCTCTTTGCCCGTGGTCTTCGAACAAAGCGACGAGGATGAGACGAGTACCTTGCTCATATGATACTGGTCTCAGCACTTGTTGTTCACATCAAGCCAAAAATACTGCTCATCTGCTGCGCACAGGCACATTCCATGATTCGTTGTCCGCATCGAGTATTTAACCCGGGACCGCACTTGCGAAACTGTCCAGGTTCCCTTTTTCCCGGCACGCCTTCTATGAAGTTCTTGTCTGGAGTACTATTCTCTTGTCTCTCATTAGCGTTGATTGCGCCGGTCGCCTGCCTTCAAAACTTCACGGAGTGTTCAGGAGCTCAATTAGATTGGTATACGAACGCTGTCGGAGAAACACCTTGTCAGTATTCCACGTCTTCAAGTAAGAACCTTGCCTAATCGACACTAGGTAGAACATATGAGAGATTACGTCAAACATGCAAACCGACATGTAAGTGCGGCGGCCTACGGATGACATTCATTTCAATAAATGCTTTAGATCAAGTCGGCAAGATGAACAGCAGCAGGCCGCCGGACTTATGTGACCAGGGACCGGATTGCTGCTGCAATTCAATCGCCTTCACACTGAGTATGTTATGTTTGAAGTACGTCTTGAATGCCAGTCTCGGTTCTCTAGTGAGAATTAAGTCGCTACAGCTGCCAGCAACCTATTGGAACAGGAACCGGAATCGATGCTCGTGCGAAATTCCGTCTCTTCTAGCTCAAATATGGGATTCCGAGAATGATTTATAGCACCGCAAACTATGCAGCAGTTCTGGAACGCATCATACGATGGGACTCGCAAGTCGTCCTGCTCCAAACCAATCCGAGGAAAGTGAGTTGCGTTCCGATTCTGTGAATGCTAATCAGACGAAATTAAACGATTCGCAGTTTTACTCAAGATATTCAGAAAGCAGTTTGCAACCAGGGTATCCCAATTCTTGACCAGCTTTATACTAAGAACTGGCCAGACGGCTCCTGGTAGGTCGACATACTTTGGTTCAAGACTTTTATTGACGTATTTCAGGCACTAGTGCGTCTGATGCAATTGATCGTCCGAAAACAGTGCCGAATGGCTGACTCGCGTTTGCAGTGCATACACAAGAAATCACGTCAACGAAAATATTCATGTGGTCAACAATTCTTTCACCCACTGCGCCAGAACCAATTTTGTTTCGCCTCCCTTCAATCAAACTACCACGTCAACTGTTGCGGTGGAGCCAGCGACGAATAGTTCCAGCCCTACTCCAATTCAGCAGTCGTCTACCTCTCGAGTGTCGCTTAGCACAGCTGCTACTGCCGGCTTGGCGATCGGGATAATATCGATCTTCGGAGGGATCGTTATCTGTTGTGTGATTTCGCGGCGTCGTCGGCGAATGGCTGCGGAACGATTGAAACGACAAACTCAATTCTTTCCACCGCCCGTGGCTGATGCTTCAGGTCGTCCGTTACCGACAGTCAAGCAAGTTGCACCCAGGAAGGGACAGAGTATGAGGTTATTCTTTTCAACGAATCGAAGACTCGGAGCTGCGCGGTCGAGACCGGAGACGTTGCCTCCTGCGTATCATGAGAATAAAGGTTTGTTCATCGAAGGTTCGACTTGGGGTTCTTACTGATAACATTTAGATACCTTTCCTGTATGATGTAGGACAGTTTACCTCAAAAGACCGGACTCAGATCCGAGTTGAACAATGTTACTAAATGATAATAAAATACCCTCTACCTATTGCGACTATAAATCGGAGATGCATTGACTTGAGAGAACGGTGTCAATTACCGCAGGATGTGCTAACCCACTGTATTCAAAGCTTGAGCCTGGATCGATGAGTGGAGTTCGCTGTTGAACCTTGGTTGAACCGCTCACCAAATTTCAAACTTGAACAAACCCGAAATATATATTTGAATATTACAGTAATCACCCTCTGACCATCGTGCTACTTTGAACCATTCCAAAACCTTCAAAAATGCTTTCTATCCCGTATTCATTCACTGCGACGGACTTGAAATCCATCTGAATCTGAACCCATCTGTCTATTTCCAAGGCTATGGATAAATAAACTGTCATTCCTGATTTGGTAATTTGTGGTGCCACGCGGAGTGGTGATGGCGCTGACGCCTTGTTTCCTGCCTTCACCATTACCCCGCGTTTACCCCTCGTTTCCACCACATCCTCCTCTATATCGGCTGTATAGACCCAAGCCACCCATCTCCGTATCTTTCCAGCCCATTTTGACGGGCACACGACCACAAGAACCCCCGAGGAAACCGCAAGAATTAGACTGACAGAATGGACGATACAGGCGGGTGGAGATTCGCACAAGCTTTCGGAGACAAGGGCGACGTCGAGGAGATCACAGAGGGTGCGTCGAGCTGCATATCTCGTCCATTGACCGACAATTGACATCTCGACCAGCGGACATCATCTCCGCCGTCTCTTTCGACGCGACAGGCAACTTCCTCGCCACAGGCGACAAAGGCGGCCGCGTCGTGCTATTCGAGCGCAACCAGTCGAAGCAGCGCGCAGTGGAGTACAAGTTCTACACCGAGTTCCAGAGCCACGAGCCCGAATTCGACTACCTCAAGAGTTTAGAGATCGAGGAGAAGATTAACAAGATCCGGTGGTGTGGGCGGCAGAATAGCGCGCATTTCTTGTTGTCGACGAATGGTGCGTTGGTCGTCTCCTTTATTTCGAATATGGACCTGATTCCGGCGTAAAGACAAGACGATAAAGCTGTGGAAAGTGTTTGAGCGGACGCCGAAGATCCTCAGCGAGACGAATCATTACGACGGGCAGACGGGACGCCCGCTGCCGCCGCCGACGTCGCGGCATCATTTGCGTTTGCCTAGGAGTATCCCGCAGGAAACGATGGTCGCGGCCGTCCCCAGGAAGGTGCGTCGTCGTCCGGCGCTTATCTCCGCGCATCCGTCTTTGACTGACCGGCTCTCGCAGGTCTACGCCAACGCACACGCCTACCACATCCACTCCATCTCAGTCAACTCCGACCAGGAGACGTACATCTCCTCTGACGACCTTCGGATAAATCTGTGGAATCTCGGCGTGCATAATCAGAGCTTTAGTGCGTGTCCCTCCTTTTTGCGTCTCTCGAAAACGGAATTATTGCTCATTACATTTGGCACCGCAGACATCGTGGACATCAAACCCGCGAACATGGAGGAACTCACAGAAGTCATCACGACGGCGTCGTTCCACCCGACGCAGTGCAATCTCTTCATGTACGCGAGCTCCAAGGCCGTCATTCGGATGGGCGATTTGAGGGAGGGCGCGATATGTGATTCGGGGACGGGGGGCGGGGCGGTGAGACGTGCGTTCCTTTCTCCATGTCCAGTCTACTTTTCTACATTACATGGACTCGGAATCTCCGTCGAGTCTCATCGTCGTGTTACCTGATACTGATTATGCGTGCACGACTACAGGTTTCGAAGACCCACCAGACCCCGCCACCACCTCGTTCTTCTCGGAAATCATCAGCAGCATCTCCGATGCGCAATTTAGTCCCGATGGGATGCAGATCCTTGCCCGGGGTGCGTCTTCGCGCTTTTTCTTACGTGTTATAATAAATTCGTTTCTTTTTTTTGCGTGTTATGTTTCGCATTCGCTGACACGATGATGCATATAGACTACCTGACGCTGAAGCTGTGGGACGTGCGCAACGAGGCGCAGCCGCTGAAGAGTATCGCGGTGCACGACCATTTGAAGAGCAAGCTGTGCGATTTGTATGAGAATGATTGTATTTTTGATAAGTGGGAGTGTGTTTGGGGGAGTGGGGGGAGGTGAGTTGATTCGTTCTTTCTTGCTTTTTTTCTTTTTTGCTTCTATGCGGGCTTCCTTGTTTTCTTGCGTTCGAGCTTCGTTCTCTACTTCCTTGTTTTTATCTCATCCTTTGTTTCCGCCGATACGCTTCTGACGCCGCGCACACAGACAATTCCTCACAGGCTCATACCACAACTTCTTCCGCGTGTATGACGCGGAGACGGATGGGGACGTGGTGTTGCAGGCGGACAAGGCCGTGTTGAGGACGAAGAAGGGCGGGATGGGTGAGTCTTGCTTTCCTTCTTTCTTTTCCTTCCCGCCCTTTCCTTCCCGCTCATGTTATTCGCTGTTGTTTCCGTGGTCGATTTGTCCACATATATCCATATGCATAAGATGATAGCTGACTTGGCATTCTCATTCTAGGCAAATCCGCGCCGCGGCCCCTGCGCGAGGCGATGCAGACTGACCCGCTGGACTTTAATAAGAAGATTCTGCATGCGAGTTGGCACCCGAGGGAGGCGACTGTTGCGGTGAGTAGAATTCATTCTCGCTTCTTCCTTCCCTTCTTTCTTCCTTCCTTGCCTTCTTCGTTTGTTTGTTTCTTCCCCTCCGCTTCGTACTACTTCGTTTACTTGTTTGAGGCTGATAACTTGAACACAGATCGCCGCGACGAACAGTCTTTTCGTGTATAGCGCGGCTTAGTCTTTGGCTTGGGCTTGACTGACGGAATCACATACCCTTCCTTGGCACTCAACCGCACTTATTTATTCGGCCAAGCTTAGCCAGCATCGTATACGGTATACTGACGGTCTTTGCTTCCTTCCTTCCCATCCACCCCACCCCACCCTCACTGCAGCTACAACTACAACTGAAACCGATACCACTCATTCATTCCTTCATCCGTTACATCCACATCCATCCCATCCGCTACAACCGCCATCCATGAACTCCTGACTGCGACTACGACTACGACTAAACTAAAGAGAAAGAGAAACGGGCTAGCTTAGCTTGCTCGATGTACAGTAAATGAAGAACAGAGCGAGGGAAGGAGGGACAAAGAAGGATACATAGCATACAGAATTACAAGACGGGGGAAAGAGAAGAGAAGAAGGAGATACATAAAATTAAAGACGAAATGAAACGGGAATTGACTTGGTTGTTTTCTTACATACACTGAGCCGCTGAGCGATATACACAGGGGAAAGAAAGATGGGTTTAATTATATGTGGGGAAATTCCGAGCTGAACTTGTTCGGGGAAGTGACTCTGGCTCGTTTCGGTCGAGTGTTATCTCTGGATCTGATTTTTCGATCGGTTTTCGTGGCAGAAGGGCTCGAATTTGACTGTCTCTTGCAATTGTATGGTGATTTGATGCAAAGCCTGCTGCCAAATAATTTTTGAGACATTCTGCACCCAGGATTAACTCGAACGGCGAGGTTCGGGATTGACGCGCCTTACGTGATCCGGGGAATTAAAAATGCGCGTTGGACGGTCAAGGTAATCGGCAATTCTCGTTACCGGTCCCGATCTTCCCTTCCAAACCACAACCATGGCACAAGTCCGCGACCCAAGCAAGCAGAATGCAGTCGACATGGCGGCGGCGAGGACGCAGACAACTATCAATGTCTCAGCCCTCCGTGATTCTCTGCACAGTAGGTATACAGCTCAAGATATTGGATTTGCCTTGACGTGCATCGGACTTACAGATGGCTCAGAAAAGTGGCAAAAGCGGGCGCAGATTGTCGAAACTCTCTTCAAGGATCCCGTCTTTGACAAGTCTACCAGGTTCTTCGTCTTATCTATCACTGAAAGGTTCGTGACGTGTCGATTTTAGGCTCTTTGCGACAAGGAAGGAGCTGTACATTCGGGGACAGGCGCTCACAAACAGGTTATACGAGCTGAAGGACATTCACAAGTGGTCAAAAGAGGAAGAGGGCACTGCCCTTTCTGTCCTTGACGACTCTCTTCCTATCAGTATGTCCAACTTTCGTGTCATTTGCCGACGCTCAGTACTTGTTTTTTCCCAGACCTGCATAATATAGGTCGAGACCGCATTTCCTTTCTCTCTGTCAACTCAGGCTCATATGAATTTATAAGCATTTGAGCCTGTCTTCCGGCTCCAAGCTTCCCCCGAGTTGCTATCAAAGTACGACCAGTTGATCGCACACAAGGGAATCATCGGCTGCTACCTACAAACCGAGCTCGCCCATGGATCCAACGTCGGTCGCCTCGAAACAACGGCAACATATGTCCCGGAAACCCGCGAGTTCGAGATCCATTCGCCCACGCTCACCAGTGCGAAGTGGTGGATCGGCGCGCTAGGAAGAAGCGCGACTCATGGCCTCGTTCAGGCGAAGCTAATTCTTCCGGATGGCAAGGACATGGGTCCGCACCTCTTTCTCGTTCAGCTACGCTCCATCGGTAGATCATTCATCTCTTTTAATTTATCGTAATTTCATCTGATAATGGAATCGACTCGACACAGATACGCATATTCCTTTCCCCGGCATAACGATGGGGGATATTGGGCCGAAGGCACTTGCTGGCTTCGCTGCAACGGATAACGGATTCGCTCGTTTTGATCATGTCCGTATTCCGAAAGAGAATATGCTCTCCAAGTTCGCGGGCGTCTCGGACGCGGGGACATATGTGACGCCTCCGCACGCCAAGTTGAGCTATGGCGGCGTGAGTTCATACCTATTCTATTCAGCCGTTATTCTGACTGCTTCCTCATAGATGCTCTATATCCGATCTGGGTATGTACCACTTTCTCTCATCCCAACTGTAAACTGAAGGCAAACCAACATTAGTATGGTGACTACCGCGGGATGGACGATTGCGAGAGGTGAGTCAATATGATGCTCCGATATCTGGAATTTCTCATTCACTCTCAACAAGGCGCCACGGTGGCAATTCGATACGCCACCGTACGCCGGCAGGGTGAAGTCGGCCCTGACGGGCTGGAGCGGCAGACAATCTCGTACCCGTCGCTCCACGTCCGTCTCGTCCCAGTCATTGCCCGCTCATACGTGTTCATCGAGCTTGGGCGTGCCTTAGTGAGCAATCTTCCTCACTCCACTTGACTCCACTCCGCTTTAACTATGTAAAAAGTCTCGAGGATTCGACTCCCTCGCTCGCGGCCTCGCCTCGGGTGACACGTCCCAGCTCGCAGAGATGCACGTCATGACGAGCGGGCTCAAGGTTCTTGTCACGACGCTGGCCATTCAAGACCTTGAGACTGCGCGCCGTTCAATGGGTGGGCACGGATTTAGTGCGTTTGCAGGTGTAGGGAGGGTGTATGCGGAGTATCTTCCCGCTGCGACGTGCGTCTACATCTCTGTTCTATTCATTCAATGTCCGTCCAACGCTTGATCGCTCGCAATGCTTCAGATACGAAGGAGAGAACTTCGTCCTCGACGGCCAAGTACTCCGCGCAGCTTTGAAAGCATTCCGCGGGCTCTTCACTAGCAAGACACCACCGGCAGTCAAGGCGACCTCGCTTTCACCTACCTCGCAGTATCTCCGTCTCCTGCTCGACAAGACTCTGATCCCGCCTGAGCTGAAACCGTCATCGTGGAATCAACCTGCTACAGCGATCTCCCTTCTCGAGTGGCGCGCCGCGTTACTCGTGAATGAATGCGCGCAAACGGTTGAACAGCCGGATGCGACCCTTACTCAAAGGGTTTCGAGGGCGGTGACGGAGGCGTTTGTTGCCGCCCGCGTCGGTGAGATGATCGACGGCCTTCCCACAATTCACAAAGGAAAGGAGGCAGAGGTCGTCAGAAAGGTCTACCTCCTCGTACGTTCCCGCCTCGAGGATAGTGTTTGGATATAACTCACCGACAACGTCTTTGTAGTATCTCCTCACCTCGGTGGAGGGCGCTCTTGTAGATTTGCTCTCGTTCGGACTATTCCGCGCAACACCAACTGGAAATCCTGCGCGCTCTCGTGACCCTACTCGTGCTCTTCGTCTAGCTATCGCGGGCCTGTGCGCCGAATTGCTGCCCGAAGCCATTGGCCTCACAGACGCTTTCGGGTTTACGGATTGGGAGCTCGATAGGTGGGTCGTTCCTCTTCACACATTCTTGCTACCAATCAATCAAATATCGCCGCACAGTGCGCTGGGAGTTTACGATGGAAAGGTATATGAGGCGCTCTGGGAACGCGTTCGTCACGAACCGTTGAATCAGACGGATGTCACGGAGGCGTATGAGGTCTGTTCCTTATTCCAATCTTCATGGAATCTGCTGAGTGCTTTACTAGCCGTCGCTCAAACCGCTGATGATGAGAGGGAGGAGGATCGCAACATCGTCAAAGCTTTGATCGGGAAATCGGAGACAAAACATGATTAGGCATTTCAAACCAAACACAAAACGGGGAAATCATGTATGCTACATATATAACGGGGTAGGAATGCTATTTCAATATATATTTCTCAACGAAACATTTGCCGATTTTATAGCAATGTGTCCCGGCTGGGAAGATGCATCACTGGGAAGAATGGGAAGGATAGCGGACTCAGATGGAAGCTTCATAAACTGGATGAGCCAAAATTGCCACTGCTTGAGGTGCTCGAATGGATAAATCACGACCTGTGAATCAACTGTAAGTCATCCGGGTGTAAGACAGACAATTTGAATTACGCTGGTATCAGGCTTCGTATCTCCGGCCCACAGGTCTAACATCCTCCCCTCGCGAGGCCAACTGATATAGCATGTCCAAGATTCGTACATGGTGGGAGGCGAGGAATAGGCACTGAGTGCACTTATCTTCGGACAATCGGAGCTCGGCATGATAATCCAGGTCGTAGGAAAGGGCGAAACAGTGACAGATTTCCCATAGAAGTTGGTGCTCGGCGTCAAATAGCGCACTTTCATGGAGCCATCCTTGGGTATGGGAACGATGGCTTGTCCATCGCCATAAGGAGTGATCAACCACTGAAAAAATGTTATTAGCAGGCCTGCGGTATATCCAACCTGAAATCAAAGTCTTACATATTGAACTCCGGCACTCTCTGGATTCCCTGCGCAGATTCTCAGAGCAGCCCAAGATATTCAAAATGGTATAGCTCACCGACCACTCTTGGCACCTCGTCGTTGACGACGTCCAAGTTTGGTCGCACGTCCAGCAGGGTCCCCGAGCGCCGGTTGATTATTCTGCATAGACGAGCCGATGGAGGGAAGAGATCGCAGAACTCCTCCACATGCTGTGGTAGATGGTCGAAATTATCTGCGGGCATGGGGAAAGATAAAAGCACGCTAGATTCATTCCGCGAGGCCTCCCTGACATACTACTTAACTGTTTCGAAGATTCGTGAATCGCGGGCCAAATCGATATCGATCCAACGTTGGGGGCACTCGTGGCATTCCACATGTAGGGGTACGGAGCCTATGAGGTTCGAAAAGAGCGGCTCAGAGTAGGAAAATCAGTCAAGTTCTACTATTTTCGCCGGTTTCGACGCGTTCTCATAACACAAAAACCAGATATGGTTACATTCAGACAGATATTATTTTTACATCTACACATGTTCCTCGACCAGGTCTGAGCTAGAGAAACCTTGTTTCTGGTTCGATATTCATATTCTCAAACACTTAACTGGTATAACCGACAGAACGAAGGATCACTCAAGCTCAGGTAGTTCACTGTGGGTCGATCTTCGACCGAAAGATCGAAGTCAAGTTGATCACGTGACCGCGTTCTATGTCGCGTTATGTCGCCATCTTCACGCCTTCCAAATCAAAACTTGACGCGTCGCTCTGCTCGACTTTCGCCATGGACACCCTGCCCCCCGAGCTACATTCCCGCATTTTCGAGCTCGCATCCGAGTCTCCCTTCGGTGGCGCCACCATCCGCGCCATTTCCCTCACCTGCACCTACTTCCGCGCCGTCTCGTCGCCTTTCCGCTTCCACACCCTCACTATCTCATCCGAAGTGCAATCGAGCCACCTAACCACCCTCCTCGACAATTCCACGGGACCCAAACAGCACATTCGTCGGCTCTTTATCTCTCCAACCGCCGAATTAGCTGCCCCTCTATCGGTCAAAGCTTTATTACGCTTGCTGTATCTCGCAGCACCCACCTTGCGCGATTTTTAGTCGCCATCTTACCATCGTCGGCATGCGCTCTTATCGGCGCAATTTTCCGGATCCGATTCCCTCAGCTTAAGACGCTGACGGTTCGAGGATTCTACCCGCTTCCGCGTCCCAGCACGTTCCCCGCTTTAACCCATCTTCATCTCGCGGGCAATCGCAGCCCCACGGGGCTCGCAGCGGCCCTTGCGCTGGCCTGCCCACAGATTACAGATTTATGCGTTTCGGGCCTCCGCAGTGCGCCCGCGTTTGTACGCGAACTGCAAGACGCCTTGGGAAGGGAGGAACGAGATATCGCGGATTCGGATGCAACCATCGGGGAAGCGCTCGGTCGCTTCCCAACACACCTGGAACATGTCTGCATGGAAGTGCAAACGCTGCCGTTCCCAAATGCAAGTAAAGACTTGATTTTTCGGGACGTGCAAATGCGGCGTATGCTTGCAGCGCTTGAAGAGACGGTGGAAAAGCGTAAGAGTATGCCGCAATTGGAGGTGAAATTTCTTGAGAGGAATACTAACGAGGAATATGCGCACAAGTTGAAGATTAGCTGGCTCGGGATGGCTTGTCCATAATTTGGGTAGCGAACACCGTACCGTGGATGTATTTAATATGATAGCTCGACATAGTGATCGAAGCACGCATCTAGGCAGTCTGGAGGCTTTTCATGTCGGAGTGGTCCGAAGAATCGGGTCTCAAATCGATGTGGTGCACTGCAAAATGATTGCGAGGAAGCAACGGAGAGAACCAGGAGAAGACACCTCGCAACAGCCCAAATCAAAATAATTCATCACGCACCTGCGGTTGGGAGACACATTACTGTGGACCCCAGAAATCAAAACAGCCATCTCGAGATTCCCGTCAATAATACATTCTATATCCTTGGAAATTGTACCGAAAACAGTGACGACGACACAAAAATCAGGCATTGAATCTCTAGGGATAGCGGCTTGGCTGCCCAGAATGTCGACCTAAGTATGTCGACCCTCCTGGTTCGAATTGATTTTCCAACAGACAAAATTTGTTGGTCCGCCGCCGAGCCTGAACGAAATTGATTTGCAAACACTGTCTGAGCCTGGGAAGACAGTGTGCCGTTTTGTGACAGCGGCAGAGAGGGGCCGATCATGATCTTGTAGATCCGGACCTTTCTCTTTCCTCGACCACCATCTTCTCTGTTGTCCAGCCAGCTTTCTGCACTCACGAACATTTTTGATTTCACGTATTTCTGCTTCTCCTAGCCACCCTTCCCTCTGTTCTTTCATCGATAACGACTTGATTTCTCTGTGATCTCGAAGAGGCAGTCACAGAGCGGGGCAATCGGGTTCATCCTCGCGCATCCCATCGCCCGCCAGCGGTTCAAGCATTTCACCGCGGCGTGCTCCCACACCCACACCTATGTGGCTGTCTCCGTCTTGAACCGAACGAAGCATTGAACAAAAGTTCATTTATGTAATTTGATTCTGCTTAACTTCGTTCTGACTCGATTCGGTGTTAGACCTGAAGCTTCAAGAGGTTTACCTTGCCGGCGGCAAGAACTGTCGCTCGGAATGCCCAGCGCGAACGCGGGGACGTAACTTACTCAAGTACCTCGGTCTTGAGACCGGGATCATCTGCGACACAGGCATTCACTAACGTCTAAAGGCCTAGGTTGTCTCGCATGGCTCATCTCTACCCCCAACGAATTGGGATATTTTTTTACCAGCGACACGCAAAAAAGAAAGAACAGAAATGCAGCCGTGAATTGTTGAATCAATCTTGGGCGGCCTGTGAGCGGTGTTTCAAGTCGGGTATCAAATGAAAAACGTTACCGGAGGTGCTTGTCCAGCACCTTCACCTCGTGCAAGTCCAAGATTGCTTGATTGAATCCCTACTGTGACTCCAGCTAAGCTCTCGATGGGCAAATTCACTACGCATTCAGCGGTCTCCTGGAGCGCTGGCCGCAACCTCCCGCTCAGCAGTGAGCGCTGACCAATTGTTTGTAGTCCCAGCCCGGGCGCCCAATGCCGCATGGAACCAGCACATTAGCGGATCTCGTCACTGGCAGTTTCGACACGATTCCGTATATTAATAAACCCTGGTGTTAGGTCACATTCAAGTCATTTTTCTCTTTTCCCCTCTGCCTCGTTTTTAGGGCCCCTTCTGTTTCAAACGCTCTTTCGCTGCGCCGCCGTTTCGCCTGCTACAGTATTTTCAAATCCACCTAGATAGAACTTCACGACAATCAACTTGAAGGAATCCCACAGCCATCCAAGATGGCCACGAGCAATTCGTTCTTCAGCCACTGGTCTTTGAAGAAGTTCAATGCTACGGTACTCAACGACGTATGGCCAGAAGTGTCGTTCTTCAGCTTGGTTGCCACCAGTATGCTGTTTCTCTTTGCATTCGAGGCGAACTGACTGGTCGTGTGACACCTCACAGTGGTAGCGCTGGTGACGAAATTGACAAGACACAATCTTTCCGTGCCGAATTCGCTGCTTACCGTGCTTGGTACGGTCCTCGGTTTGGTTATTTCGTTTAGAACGTCGACTGCGTATGAGAGGTGTGTGGTTGGTACTGTGATTTGATGTAGGTATGACTCTGACGGTTATTCGATAGGTACCAAGAGGGGCGCAAAATGTGGACGAACATCACGATTGCTTCTCGAAATATAGCTCAGATCGTACGTGGTCTAACATATTCAGACGAGCACCGCAATGACCTCTGTCGATCAATCAGATATGGATTCATGTCCCTTTCGAGCGCGAGGACAAAAACAAGACGCAAATGACCACGGTTCAGAGCGTCGTCGAGAAAAAATCGATGGTCAATCTCGTTCAAGCCTTCTCAGTCGCCGTGAAGGTGTGTGCCGTCAGACTGTTCCATACATATAAATTAATCGCGATATCATGCAGCATTTTCTGCGCGAGGAGCCGGGCGTATACTACGAGGATCTCTATCCTCTAATCTGCTTCCTCCCCCGCTACGCCGACCAAAAAGGTCCATTCACACTAGCGGATATGCTCCCCCTCTGGCACGCCTCCGAAGAAGCCCAGTACCCTCTCCACACCGCTAAAATCCCCCAACGCACGTTCTCAAACGCTACGAGCAACGGCGTCTCGCGCTCATCGAAAGAAACCAGCGTCACGGCTCACTCCCTACGCGTCCCACAGGCTCACTCCCACAAGGATCGTCGACCAAAAATTATGCCAACCGAGTCCGCGCTCGCTGATATACAAAGCCACCGCCCCCTTCGACCGGCGCGCTCCCCGCCATCGACGAGTTTCCTAGATTATTTCCCCATCTTCAGGATTTTCGCGTGGATGTTCCGGGCTTGTCATCGACGTCTCGAAAACGGGCCGCGGGGGAAGAAACGAAAGGGGCCGTTGCCGGAGAGCAATGTCCCGTTGGAGATTACGACGTATTTGTCGGCGTATTTGTCTTGTGCGTACGCCCCCCGGATTGATTTGTCTTTATTACTGACTAGTGCTTACTCGTGAAATAAATAGATTTGTTGAACAACGGCTGGCTGACGCCCGCGCTCGCAACTGGATTGAACAATAACATATCCAGCTTACAGGACACCATGACGAATCTGGACCGTATCGGGTCGACGCCGCTGCCGTTTGCGTATCAGGCACATCTCCGGATGTCGCTCTGGTGGGTTCTTTCAACTTCTTTCTTCAGATTCTCGATAGAGTTCTGAAATGTATCCATTAAATCTAACGACGATTTCCTAGGCTGTACCTCTTCTTCCTCCCCTTCCAGGTGGTGTCTTCCTTTGGATACCTCACCATCCCCGGAACGGCCTTTGCCGCGTTTTTGCTCTTGGGATTCCTTGAGATTGGGCAGGAGATCGAGAATCCGTTTGGTTATGATCATAACGACTTGGGTCAGTTGCGCATGCTCAGTTGACATTAATTTCCATCGCACACATACTTATTGAACTTGGAACAGACCTCGACTCGTTCTGCCTCGCGATTCAACGCGAGCTTCATGAGATTACTGCTGTGCGTTTACCTTTCATGCTTCGCTATATTTGAGATTTTTTGAGCTGAACGATTTGTTATTGTTCTTGCAGCACACTACACCCGACCCAACGCAGTATGTCTTCACGACGTGGAACCAGCCGTTCGCGCCAGCGGACCGCCGCAGCGCAGCGGAGCTCACGGCTGACGCGGCAGAGGCGTACCGGCATAGAGACCATAAGGATGTCGAGCCGGGGATGACGAGTATAAGACGGGTGTTGTTGAAGAATTGGAGGGATGTGGAGAGGATTACGAGGCAGCAGGTTTAAAAGGTGTTTGGTGAGGTATCCGGAATTAGGCAAAGGTGAGGGAATTTTGAGTGGGGTTTTTTTTTTTGCATTGGGAGGGGGGGATTCTTATTGGGGGTCTCGATAACTTACCTACCACGCAATATATACGTAGTGCATCGCATATTTAATTATTCAGCGAACAAAGCTTCGTCGATTAGCACAACTGTGTCGGTCCAGCTTCTCACTCCGGTGGATTTCTGCGAATATGTACAACAGCGAGATCGTCCTTCTGCGTTTCCACAATTTACAACAACATCACCATGGCAATCCCAACTCCAAGCCCGAGGCCAATCGTGCCCCCAGCAACATGGGCGGTGCGCGAACCCGCGCCGATGAGCCCTTTGAACATGACAATCGAATCAGTTCAGTTCGAAAAGACAAAGCCAAGATGCGAGGGCTGTATACGCACCCTTAGCAGCATCCCCAGCATCACCAATCAGCCCAGTCGCACCACTCGCCGCCCCACCAAACACGGACGTCGCACCTGCGCCAACACCACCCAAAATCGAAGTAGCGTCGATTCCAGCACCCGCGAGAGCGGATGTCGCTTGATTTATGACGGACGAGATGTCGACGTTGCCGAGCGCGGAGGTGCCTCCTTGGAGGACGCTCTCTGCAGCGGACTGGATCCCGGGGAAGGCAGAGGTGGCCGCATCGATGGCACCGGCGGCGGCAGAGGTGATTGCGCCGACACCGCCTGGGATGGCTGAAGTGCCGGCTTGTATGATGGAGTTGACGTCGGAGGCGATTGCGTCGCCGTCAAGACGCTGCATCGTGCATGGTCAAGAGTATGTCGGGGTAGTCCAAATGTCTTTCAGAGAACGAACCTTCACTGGGACGTTCAATGCCAGAACGGGCGCGAGGAGAGCAAAGACGACAGCAAAACGCATGGTGGCTGATTTGAACGAAATGAAATTTGTCAAAAAGCTAGCGGGCGAAGGGTGTAAAAAAGTCAGAGCCTAGAAAGGGCGCGTCGGTTGCTCGTCAACGAAAATGGTATCTTTCAAAGTCCAAACGGGACGCACTCTGCTCTTGAGGTCTGAGAAACGAAGTGGGATGGTGGAAGGGAAGTGAAGAGGGAGCACGTAGGCACCTCGCTCTATATTATGGCGCTCAAACACACCATCGGTGCCAGATGCAGAAGACGACCGTCAATTCGCATCAGAGTGATCAGCAGGGATCAGCGCGCAACGGGCTATATACCGGGCAACCGGGGTTGATAGCCGAGGTGATAAGATAATGCTAAAAATATTCCGCTTGGTCCGCTGCGCAGATTCAACTATTTGTGAAGTTCGGCTTCGGCAATGGTGAGTCTCAGATTATTCTTCGAAAACAACGGGTTCATACTGAGGAAATAAGGTCATCGGTTTGAAGGACAATTTCCGCGTTGTCAAGGAATGGCGCTTAAAGCGTCAGATTTTCTCAGCAGCTCCCCTCGTTGCTGAGAGACGCATGCGCGACCCTGATTTTGAAGGGCCGAAAACTGCTGGGAATCTACTCTTCGCTGCTATCTGTCGGCGTCTTCGAATCTTCCTGATGGTAGCGGCGAGGTATGTGAAGAGTTAATTAGGGAACTGTGTTGTTCTTTAATTAACTGACCTGGCCACTTACTGAGGTCCTTGAGCGCTCGATGTGCAGTGGCAGATAGATGAGTACGTCGTATATGATAGCGGCGTTGAGTCCAACACTGCCGAGAACGCGGAAACGCTCGACACCGAGTATGTCCGCGTTTCAAAGTATAACGCTTTGAATCAACCCAGAGATGCGATGGATAGCCTGAGAAGACTCAGTAAGGCAGATGAATATGCACATATGCGAAGGGTAAGGGACTCGTAAGTTTCCGAATTGCGCGTAGCACACAGAGTCACAAGTTCATGACCAGATCCTACAACATGTATGTGAGTTGAGATTGCTGCCGTTCGAGAAAAATATAACGCTACCCTCCAAGAGAGAACGTTGTTACGTCTCCAAGATGGGGAAGTGTTTCGAAACTGATCACTTTGTGAGCTCCAGCAAAGGGCAGATACCATGTGAGCAAGCATACCATTTTCCTGCAAGATAACAGCGGAAAGGATGACCAAACTTCGTCCCCGGTCGCATACTCTGCCTCGACGTCAATAGTCCGAAGATGTGGGAGACGTGAACAGCACTCGGCCAATTCGAGGTCAAGCTCCTTTCTTTCTGTCTCACCGACATTATTGTACTCATCCATGATGACGATGGTGTGGATTCTCTGCTCCGATGAGATGGAAGCCAGGGTAGTGATGAGCCCCTTGGAGTATACGTGCACTTCCAGGCGTAGGACGAGAAGACTCGGGAACACAGAGATATCACAGAAGTCCGGATCGTTCTGAAACAAAATCAGTGGTAAAATAAAAAGAGTTGAGACCCGAATTAAATTTATTACGCACCCAGCATTCCAGCTGCAAGATCTGAATGCTTTGCTTGGGAATCGTGTGCCATGGCACTAAAGCTCCGGCTACAGTGCAGAGAGCTTGAAGCTCCGAGATATTGAAAGGATACACAGAGGAAATTCTGGTCGGATAGTGCTCCTTCTCTGGTCCCCACACTAGTCGAGCAGATTTGAGCAGAATCGGGGCTGCAACTTCATCGCCGATGGGTTCACGAGGGAAGTCGACGACATGGAGATCCAGATGTTCGATGGAAGGGGAACTATGATGCAGTGCCTGCACGAGCATAGTGAGCGCCAGGTCGTAGTCCCCGTCCAGCACGGCTCTGAGTCCCAAATATCGCAGCTGAGGAAGATGTACAAGTCGGTGGAGAGCTTCGGGAGACGATTCCCCATGGACGCGAATATAGATACTCTTCACGTGCGTGAATGCGAGGTGAGAGAGCTGTTCGATGACCTCGGGTGCCAGTGAAGCGTCGAAACTTTCGAGATCAAGCTCGCGAATGTGTCGTAAAAGATGTGGAAACTCCTTTAGCGCGCGGCAAAGTCCCGGTGCCCTCAGCAGTAAGGACCTTTCGGGAGTCGCATCCATGGGAACGCGCAAGAGATTCGACTGCGCCGCGTTCACCCAAGACCGGGCCACCAGCGAACAGCTGAGAAGATCCTTGGACGAGCCACTGGCACATAAATGCCCAATACAAGTTTCGAGGAGTTCCGGGATCTCAAAAGGGCTTTGAGTCATTTTAGCCCGTGAGGATAATCGCGTTGTAGCCTGACTAGGTCTCTCCGGTTGATAACTGCGCTGTGGGGGACACAGAGCCACGGACAAGGATAAGCTGCAGTCGGCGTCAAGACTCCGAAGAGGTCGGCGTGGGAGAGAACAGCAACCCTAACCCCAGCGACCAATGACAATACCGTCACTTACGTCACGTTTTTCGACCAACTTGGCAACTTCCATGTACCATTGTTCAAGAACCAGGTCAACAGTCAGAAACGAACACCGAGGCGTCCCGAATTCATCTCCCAGCGATGTTTCGACGATGTTGCGCCTCGACCCATTACCGCAAAAGCAACGAAAAAACTCGCAACGCCGGTCAAGTCTCTTTCTTCCCGAAAACTTCCGTCCAAAAAACTCGAATTTCCGCTAGGATCGTCGGTCCTCCGACGCATGCTGCACTGCAGTGCGCAAAGAGGCGCGGCAAGATGAATGTGCAGAAGATCTTCGTCGCGGTGACTCGGCTTGAGCCCCAAAAGGAAGGAGGTTCGGGTCCGGAAACTCCGAGCAGTCAATCCGCATCACCGCGCGCGGTCGGTTATATTCTTTCACCTTCTTGTCTTCTTCTTCCTCCACCTCGCGCAGACTTACCGTGGTGGAGGCGGATTTCTTCGTCAAGTCTTTGCTCCCAGTCTCTAGATTCGACCAAGATTCGACGCGGAGTCTCGGACTGACTGTGACAGGCAGACGTCGATTTCTTTCAACCCCTTTCCATCCATTGACTTGGATGGACTCGCTCGCAACATGGTGGTCCGATCAGAATTTCACTTCGGAGAGCGGAGGCTTTCTTGGAAGGGAAGGCCTCCTTTCCTTGCTCTTGTTGTTATTTTCTTCCAGCTCTGTGCGAATTTTCCTGTTCGGAATTTTAGCCGCTGCCCTTCAACGTACGACGCGTCTGGTCCGGAGGAAAATCACCAACAGTTTTTGGGTGACAGCTGAATTCCACGAGGACGATGTCAGCTATGGTGGGAATTGTCTCCGTCTCTTTGTCTGTCTTTTTTTTTACTCATGCAGAAATTCTTCGACGATTAGATTGGATGATGGTGTGGCTCGTAAACCACTCTGCTTGGTGTAAGTCCTTTCGTTTGCTTTTCCTTCCCAAATCCCAAAACCCTTTGAATTTATCTAACCCCCATCCAGCAAAGGTCCGACAAGTCGAAATATCCACGAACGACTTCGGTTTGGGTCCCGACGACGACACCACGCGAGCGGTGTTGGTACCCGGAGAGGACAACACACTAGCGCCAGTCAACAGCCGGAAGCTCGCGTACCTCCCTGCCCCATCACATACATTTTCTATGTGGTATCACGGACGGTATGTTGAGATTACGCGTGTTCAAGAGCGTACAGGACGACGAAGGAGGCGGGAAGAGAATCTGGAGATTAGGTAGGTCCGCGCCTTCGGTTAAAATTCTGAATCAGGTTTATGATGATAATTGACGGAGAGGGCAGTATACTCTCGCGGAACCATCGAATGCTCAATAAACTGATCATGGAAGCGAAGCGAGAGTACCAAGCCGTCCAAGGACAATTTATCTCGATATTCACCCCGGACATGAGCGATCATACTTGGATTTTTAATTCGTGTCGCCCGAAACGCGATATCGTTCGTTGAATCTCTTGTAATTTTCGTGTGGTTGTGACTTGAGTTTACTCGCAGAACACCGTCATATTGGACCCTGGAATATCGCGTCTTCTCATCGACGATGCGCGCGACTTCCTGGCGAGCAAAGCTTGGTACAATGCGCGCGGGATACCTTTCCGACGCGGATGGCTTTTGGTGCGTCTCCTGCTCATCGGATTTTCTTCGAATAATCCGAATGACACAACCCATCTGGATAGTACGGCGCCCCCGGATCCGGGAAGACCTCAATTATCCGGAGCATCGCGGCCGAGCTCGGTCTCGACATCAACTACCTCTCACTCAATCAGTCTGGATTGGACGACGCGTCGTTGAGCGAGCTTGTGGCTAACCTCCCTGGTAATTGTCTTCATCTTGATTGTCAAGATTGTATGAATAGCTCATACATGAAACAGAGAAATGCATAGCACTAATTGAAGATATCGATGCGGCGTTCGTCACTAGCATCAACCGCGACTCTCATTCCCGGCATTCTCCCAGCGCAGACGATGATGACGATGAACAAGACCAACAAAGAGACCGCCCCGCAGGAGGCAACCTCAGCCTCAGTGGCCTGCTTAACGCGCTCGATGGCGTTGCGGCGCAGGAAGGGCGTTTGCTGTACGCCACCACGAACAAGTACGATGCGTTGGACTCAGCGCTCATTCGTCCTGGGCGGTTAGACGTGCATGTGGAGTTCAAGCTTGCGAGTAGGTTTCAGGTGGAGAGGTTGTTTTATTCGTTTTATATTCCTGCTGGGGAGGAGGAGGAGGTGCGGGAGGCGGATTCGAAGGGCGAGTCGGCACGCTGTGAGGGGTCTGGAAACGATTGTGATGTGGACTCTGGGAAAAAGGGCTCGCCGAGGCTGCGGAGAGAGGAAATTCTGGAGCTTGCGGCGCGTTTCGCAGAGGTCATTCCGGAGCGGGAGTTTTCGATGGCTGCGTTGCAGGGGTTTCTCATGGGGTACAAGATGCATCCGTCTGATGCGGTGCTTGCTGCGAATGAGTGGGTGGAGAGTGAGCGGGTGAGGACACGGAAGCGGCGTTGAATTGGATGGAATCTATTAGAGGATGAGTGGAAGTGATTTGTTTTGGAATTGGATCAGCAATTGCTGTAGAAAACATGTATCGATATAGCATAGCATGTAAATAGGAAAGATTGTTCGGATGGACAACATTGCACCAGCGTGAATCATTCTGCTTGAATAGCTGGTGCGCTGTCTCAAAACACTTCTACTTAGGCCTTTTTACACTCTTCTGGCAGCAGTACTAGTATCACCAGTACACCCTATATGAGCAAAATCTTAGCAGCATTCCACGTCGAGACTTGTCTATTTTTTGGTTTCTTGGTCTATTGGTACTGCGCGCGCTAGCAGGAGTCTGAGACGCGTCCTGACGCGTCTTGTCAAAGAGGTCACGTTTGTGACGTCACGCGTCGCCTTGCTTCTCATCTCCCATCACCCTCGACAGAACGGCGAGCTCTCCTTGAGTCCTGCCGCCGGGCACCTGGAACTTGGGCCATGCTATCTTATAGCTCGTCTGCAGATCTCAATCCGTCCTTCCATGTTGTGAGAATCATCGGTATGTTGTTGACTCGAAAATTTCTGAGCATTGGAAATCGCTCTGGACTGTCGCGTCATATTTCTAATCGTTGAATTGAACCCCCTTTCGCTAATTTCGGGCTGTTTCCGCCGTCCGGCGCCTACACAATTTCAGCTTGATTGCAGCGCTGAACAGCGCTCACCGTGATGACGCCAGCGTGTGACGATTCGGAAAAGTACGGAAATTGCCCACTTGAAGGGGTTAGCTGGCTTTCAGAGCAAGTGCGAGCTAGCACCCAGATTTTGGGGCCTACAAATCCGCTCACTCAATGTTGAGCTTGAAATCGCCTTCGCATCGCGCTGTTTACTCGACAAAAACGTTGGAAGATCTGCGGTGGCGGGCGGCGGGCCGGCGGGCCGGCGGACAGGTCCGACGGATCACAATATCACTGCCAACTCAACATTGTCTCAACCCCTTACGCCGCGACTTGCCGCCTCCACCCTTGGCTCCAACCAACATGCTGTGCCTCGCCGCAAGTCTGGGTGTGTCACAATGCAATTTCAATTTTGTGTCACAGGGCTTTTCGCTCTTCACTCCACTCCACGATGTGGCGCCGCTCAGCGCCGACGAAACTACTATGGACGATGTCCGCCGCCTTGCTCGCGTTCAAGGCGGCCGAGGCGCAGAATACGGAGTGTACCGGGACGGGGATGAAGTGGTATCAGGATATGGTTGGCGAGACGCCATGTGCGTGGTGTTTTTTCTTCGTCCTTCATCTGCTTGTTCTTCCCGGAGGATTCGACGCTGACTGATCGTGATGAATGCGCGCAGGCCAGACGTACCAGAAACTACGACGAATATGTAATGTCGGGTGTGCGTGCCTTGCTACTGCCCCTCTTCGCGTCTTCGTGGCATCTCATTTGAAGTTCGCTCTCTTTCCAGATAATGTTGGTGTTCAAAACATCAACACGCCCCCGGATCTCTGCGACGACCAAGTCTGTGCGTGACTCGTTTTCTTGTTTGCCGGTTTCCTCTGACTGACTCGGACGCGCGACACAGCGACATGTTGCTGCAATACCATCTCCTTCGCACTCAGCATGCTTTGTCTAAAGTACGTCCCTCCGCCGCTGCATTCTTCTACATACACTCGTCGCTTATCGTGTCTCTTGCAGCTGCCAGCAAAACATAAGCACAGGCACCGGTTTCGACGCCGGTGCGTTTCTTCTTCCTTCTCCCTCCTCCCTCCTCCCTCTTCATCCATTCATCTCGTCGTTATCTCTAACAGGCGCCGGCGCCTACGGAATCTACACCTCCTCCTGCTCGAATCCCCAATCCAACAAATTCCCAAAAGACATCCAAACCGCCGTGTGTAACTCGCAGATCAAGATCGCAGACGACATTTATGGAAATGGGTGGCCCGATGGGGCGTGGTTTTAGTGCGTCTTCCCCCGCTACTCACTCATATTGTTTCGTTGTTCTGTTTTCCTTGTCGCGTGCTGATTCGGCTTGTTTTACAGTATTTTTACGCGCGACACGTTAAGCAAAGATGCCATTGTCAATAATCAAAATGTTTTTACGCATTGTCCTTCGACGACGATAAATGATACTTCATCATCCTCGTCTTCGAATTCCCGGTGAGTAGTCGTTTCTGGTTTATCGATACTTTGCAATCTTCGTCTTTGCGTATACTGCGTCATCACGCTCTAACCTCTCTCCCCCCCCATTCATCCGACCTTCCAAGTCCATTCGTTTTCTGTCTCCCCCCTCCACAGCCTATACTGACGCTCTCCCACAGCCCAAGCAGCAGCTCCTCATCCTCCTCCCCCTCCCCCTCATCCCCACCCTCCTCCAACAGATCCACCCTAGCCACCGGCGCCATCGCAGGCATCTCCGTCGGGGCCGCCATCGTCGGCATCATCGCAGCGTTCCTCCTATGGCTGTTCTGCTTCCATCGACGAAAGTCGGACGCACGGCGCGCGGGGGTGTTGGAGGAACCGTTGGGCGATGGAAGGAGGATGAGTGAGAGGGAGGGGAGGGGTGGGGTTTTGGGTGCGGCGTTTGGAATTGGTGCGGGGAGAGGAGGGGGAAGAGGAGGGGGAGGGGAGGGTGTGGTGGATGAGAGTTTGGTTGCGCGGAGTGAGTGTCTTCTTCTTATCTTTCTTGTTGCTTTTTGTTCTTCCTGCCTCGCGGCGACTAACCCCTGTTTTTTGCTCGTAGGTTATCCATACACCAGCCCCGCCTCAGACGAACGCGGCACGACCGAGTACTTCCCCAACAGCAGCAGCAACGATAACAACTCGTACTCGCCATACCACGATTCCACCTCCGCCTCCAACGCAGGCGGGGGAAACAACAACGCCAATACAAACACCCTCTCGCACTCCTCCCGCGCGCCGAGCGAGGGCGGGACGAGCAGCTCTGCGCCCGGATTTGCGGGGCTCGGCGCGGGGTCGGCGGTCGGGCAGGGGTATGCTGCGTATGGGAATGCCAATGCGAGTCCCGGAGGCGGAGCGATGCCG
Source organism: Favolaschia claudopus (assembly GCA_037176885.1). NCBI lineage: Eukaryota > Fungi > Basidiomycota > Agaricomycetes > Agaricales > Mycenaceae > Favolaschia > Favolaschia claudopus. The sequence continues at coordinate 184,225 of JAWWNJ010000063.1, read as the reverse complement.
ACGACGCCGAGGGGGTTCCATACGGCGGGGCAGCTGAGTACGAGTAGTACGACGAGTTTGTCGTCGGGGGCTGCGGGTGGAGCTGCGGGTGCGGCGGCGGTGGGGAGTTGGCGGCAACAGCAGGGACAGGAGAGGGAGAGGGGGCAGGCGGGGCCGTTGCCGAGGAAGAGGGGCGGTGCGGCGAGGAGGGGTGGGAGGGGGGAGGATGCGGCTGCGGGTGGTGGTGGGGCGGCTGCGAGTGGTGCGCGGTCGCCGTCGGAAGAACCGTTCTTGGAGGGTGAGGATGAGCGGCAGGCGGATGATGGGACGAGTCATGGGCATGGTGCGTGGGGGTCGGACGTCGAGAGGCATCGGGATGCGGGGCCGGTGTCGGACGTGAGTTTGGGGAGGAGTGCGAGTGGGAGGTTGCCGCCTGCGTATGGGGAGCAGATTTGATTTTTGAGTTGTTGTATTCGGAGGTGTTTTCTTTTGATTTCTTTTTGGTGTGCTGCCTTTGCTCGATGATGCTATCTACATGTCAAGATGGGCGTTCTTGTGTATGTATACTTACATTCATTCATTCGTTATCCTTCGTCATTCACCAGGCATTCCTGCATGACTTTTTATTTGTATAATTATAGAGGCGCACGCAATACTAGGACAGTAGTACGATATGATACGATAACCACGCGTGCACGATGTCTTACAGTACAGCAGGAGTGCCTGGTGAGAAAAGTGTGCGAGAGGCAAAAAGCGGAGATTTCCTTTTTCGGCTTCGTTCCTACTTCAGGTTGTCCCGCTTCAAAGACAAAAAAAACCTCCGCCTCATCAAGTTTTTGAATATCTCATTGATATCCACCACGTTGCGTGCAAGTTCATGAGATTTACCTCAGGTAGGACAGAAATTCAGACCACAATTTTTACAAGCAATGAATTTCTGGAGAGAGGGGTACCGGTGGCAATAGGTAGCTTCTATTTATCGATTTCCAACATGATCCATCTAATCTAACACCGCGATATGGTCGTCATACAAATCCCGTTCAACATCCAGACCCTCCCTACGCAAAATCCGAAATCTGTTCCAAACAGCCGGACAGAAAGGCACCTGGCAATCATCGAAACGCTCGTTCTGCAGGCGTATACCCGTGAACCGCATCCTTTGCAAAGAGCGGTATTTTATTGGGTTTTCTGTGACGGTGTTGGACGTAGAGGTTGAGAAAAGACGCTCGCGCCAGCGAGATTGGACCATTACAAAGAAAGCATGGTCAAGCTCGTCCGACTGGGGGTACAAATAAGGAAATACCAAGCGCAGCGAGGTCAACATCGGGCACAAGTTCCATGCCGTTGATTCGTTAGATATCGTCATAGCAGTCGCAAATGCGAGTATGAAGGCGTGTTGTTCGGCCGATGAGGCTGACTTCTGGTTCCAATCTTCGAAGTAAATCTCCAGATAAGAAATTGTAGGGACACCGCGAAGGACGATGAAAAGGGATTTCGGACTGTCAGCCATAACAATGTTCGTCAGCTTGAGAGAACGCAGATTCGACATGGGGCGGATCATGATTTGGAAAACGATATCTGTGCAGGCCTGCAGATGCAGGTGCTCCAGAACGGGAGTGTCGAGCTTGAGCCAGTCTGGCTTCGCATCACATAGAGTGAGGCGGCGCACATTTGGCAGTAATAGCGGAATCTTGCCTAATGAGGGTTGTAGCAATTTTCGACGTGGTGCGGGGGCGATCGCGCAGTCAAGTAGATTGACCGCCTTGGGCAGATTTTGGACTATGTAGTCCTGGTTGGAACACATGCGGAGTCGTTCCAATTGATGCCAGGGTAATTCCAGAGGTGGGGAGGGGACCATGAAATCATTCCCTGTGAAAAGCACCTCGCGTAAAGCTGGTGCGACGGCAAAGAGGGTGTGGAGTTCGGCGGGCAGCGGAGAGTCCCATAAACCTTGAGGGTGAACAATCAATCGCTGGAGGTGAGGAAGCTGGCCTGTAATAGATGGAAGGAGATAGAGACTGGGAGGGTCTCCTGACCAACGGACATTGAGTTGTTTCCAGCGATTGCTCTGGCTAAAAACGATCTCGAAGAATTTGGGGAGTTTGGGGGAATCCGGCTTTATAGCACGGGTGATCCAGAGATCGACGGATAAGGGTGTGTTGGCAGATAAAGCTATCTGCGTTTCGAGACCACGGCGGTCCCGCTGTTCAAAAAACGAGTGGAAAAGCCGAGAGTGCAGCTTTATTGTATCTACGCGGATGTTGGACCAGAGAAGCGTGTTGCCCCGAACCGCAGCCCGCCATTTGCGACACACATGCGATAGGAGCCACGGAGCTCCTGGTACAGGCTCCGAGATATCCGAGTAGAACCAATGCGCACCCGGCGGGAGCGCTAGATAGAAGATTTCTCCTAGAATCTCGGGTGGCAAACGTCTGACCGCCGATAAAATTGACTTGTGGGCCTTGATAACGCACTTCTGAAGACGAATAGTACGGTCCAGAGCGGGGATTCGAGCACCACCCTCCAGTTGTTTTGTACGAGCCTCTAAAGGCAATGGCAGATCCATGGAGTGCGGAGTGGCAACCTTTCGAAGAATTCTGTCTTTTTCCGCTTTCAGGACAGCAAGACGATTTAGAGCTGCCGCCAGAGACTGCTCAATAAATGGGACATTTTGTTCGTCTGGAGGGTCGTTACTCTCCCAAACGGGGTATAGATCCAACAGCTTCAAGTGAGAGTCAGACATCATGGACACGAACTCGATGTCCGATTCGCGCGGCAGGATAGAATTTGGTGCTGGCAGTGGCATTAGGATCAGTCCCATAAAATATGCAGCCTATGAGCCACAACATACCTTTCAACTGGTTCTCTAAGTTCGATGCCACCTAGTAGGTGATGGTGGAAGTAAACAAAAGTCGTAGCTGTGGTTTGGCTGTGGTTAGGGTTAGGTTAGGTCACGCGCCGTACGCCTTTGGGTTTCCGGATAACTGAATTTGCGTGCGCCCCCGTGCTCAAGTTGCCAAAAGTGCGACATTCATTTGTTGAAGAGCTAGGGTAGGACAACCTGATTCTGCGATGCACGATGAAATCAATTTTCGGATAATTACAAATATTCTGCCACTGTACAACCACTGTATAATATATTCTGTACCTTCATCTAAGGTTGGCAATTCAGCCACGTCGGGGTGCATCGTTGAATTGATAGCGAAAGCTTTGAGCTAGTGATAACCAGCGAGTAACTCGGGCCTCGGGAAAGGATGACGTGTTACCACCGAGCATCGACGATTCGAGATCTTCAATCCAGATGCGGGATATATACGCTCCAATTTATATCCATGAATACAGACGAAGGCGCTGATCGTAGCGTCGTAAACATGAGCACAATGAGGATCAGGCGAGCGGCAAGATAAATCAAGAACGCGCCCCATTCGACCACCAAGCCACTCGTAAGAATCCTCACGAAGGACCAATCGGCCTCCACCTCATCTCTCTCGCCCTCTGCAGGAAACCACACCCCCATCCAAATATGCAGAAACGAAAGCAAGAGAAGGGGAGGCGTCACGGCGATTGTTATAGAGGAAAGCCACCACATCCATCTCTCCACCGCGGAAGGGAAGTGAGAGCTCCACGCGGCGCAGTGAATGACGCCGAAGAAGACGCCAACGACGGATGTTATTCCGAGAGCGGTGATCTGACTTGCGTTGGAGGAGGCTGATGGGGGGGACCAGAAGAGGGGGACGGCGGTGGATGATTCGGGATTGTATTTATGGGTGGTGGAGTAGCCTGCGACGGCGCTGAAGCAACGATAGAAACGGGGGAGGGGATCCTGGTTAGCTGATTGTGAGCAACATTGAAGTGGCTCAACGGGGATGGGCCGCTGAACGTCCAGAGGTTTATTCCACCAAAGTACCCAGACAACCATGTTGACTGCGACAAAGGCGAGGGTGGATATTTCGAGTTCCGTTATGGCGAGGCGTTGGTGAAGGCGAGCGAAGCATTGGGTTGTGAACCAAAGAAGCTGCGCAACGGCTACGCCTTTGGATAGAGCATCTCCCTTGCTCTTATCCTTGATATCCTCTGCGTCGACTTTTCGGATGGCCTCTCGGAATAGAGCCGACTCGTGGAGTTGTTTCTCCGTCGTAATCGGATACCCTCCTGAAGAAACGAAGCCGCCCATGCAACAAAAGAATCCGTGTGTTTTGGAAAAGTTGAACTCTGGTAGAACGACAGAGGGTCATTAAATTTTGACAAATTCGATGCAAAGCTCACCTTTCGACAATTTCCGCGCTGCAAAGAACTGTCTCGCTGCGAAACCGACGACAATTTCCGGTGCGATGATGGTGATGAGCATCATCTTGAGCCGACGTTGAAAATATGCCAATGAGCTTCGATTTGGCCGGGGTACATTTGGGTGCACGGATACCCATGCACAAGCAAAGATTGTGGCAAGGCAGCCCCAGGTGAGGTCGACCAGCGTGCGGCCAGTGACGCTGGGGCTCTGCTGGGCGGATTCGTGAGAGGATTGCGCCACGACTTTGGGAATTGTTGGAGGAAGAGAAATTTCGTGGGTGTTGGCGAGATGTATCTATCGAGTCGTGCGCTGGCTGTGGTGGCAGTGGGATTCAAAGCTCTTCGATGTATATCCTTTAAGTTTCGCCTTGTTTTCGAGTGTCGTTAGTTACCCGCAGATATTCGGAGCCGTAAAGATCTATGACGAACGTCCAGATATTCTTGTACAGTACTTACAAGACTAGTTTCCAATGAATTCCCATCCAGAAAATCATGACCGAGGTAAGGGACTTGCGGCCGATGCGTAGTCTCTAACTCAGACTCTAAGACACACGCTATTACTTGCAGCTCCGAGTCGTTCCTCGCCGGCGCGGCGGGGAGGTTTTCATACGCTGCAAGTTCGGCGAGAATTGTGTGGTTGGAACGCCGCAGAAGGATGAAGATTTGGTCGAAGGTTCATACTGGGTAAGACGAGGTCATGACAGTATTGGTCTGGTGGGAACGTGAGAACGCCACGCCACTCCGAATGATGTGACATGATGTAACCGTCACGCAACAAGATTCTTCTGCTTGCACCCAACTCAATCGGTACCACTGGCAGCGAACAGGAACTACAGTGATTCAACAAACTATCTGCCTACAGGTCTTGGGCTCTTGATTGGCTGTCATCGTTCTCTGTCTCCCTCCTGCTACATGACTGCAATTTGCCAATTTTCCTTCTGCAAGCGACACGGCCAACTTGAAAAAAACGGAACTTTTGCTTATATCGTCGTCCATATATAAGCCGGGCTCGAGTAAGGGTTTCAACTTTGCGCCACCTCTCAACAAACGGCGTGCTTCCGCTTTGATGTGATGTCTTTTTATATACGCTTTAAATTTGACAAAAACCCAGGACAACTCGGAGCAGCGACTGCTGGCAACGTCGGATTCCGGAATTCCGCTCTTCGTTCCGATCCTCATGATTCCGGCTGGCATCGTGGCTGTAATCATGCCTGGCAATACTTGTCTGCGCTGTCTCTGTGGACTTCTGGGTTTTCCTCAAGATTTCTCCGGCCCTGGGTTCCATCCAATGGCCGACTCATCATTGATGGGCCTCGGGTTGAAGTTTCGGACTTTTCGTCAGCGTCTGTCAATTAATTTAGATGACGCGGGCTACTCCCGCTTTGAAATCGGGTTATCGCTTTCGCCGCAACAGACACCGGGGGTGGTGATTCGGCGATACTCGCAATCCTGCAATCTCAAGTTTCAACTCGTCTCAGCATCCTCTATAGGGTACTCAAGCGAATTACTTACTTCCACGCTCGGTACGACCTGACGGATGCGCAGCCGGTGTCCAGCTAGTACCTAGTTCCTCGATGTTCGGCTTTTTCGAATCCGCAGTAAGTTATGCGTCATGTCGCACGGACTTTTTCAAAAATACTTTCAGACTAAAATAGCCCACAATCGGATTCCAGATTTTGAAGGAACTGCTTGCAACTCGTCTCTTATGCCCCTGCTTTCGACGAGCATTTACCTCTGTCTTGCGACGACCGTGTTTCAGGTTTAAGTATGCACCCACCGAATTGCGGCGCGATTCTTCAAAGCACCTACTGCCAGCAGTGTATCACGATGCGTATCCGTCGGCATGGGTTGCCTACTTTTATTAATATCCCACCGATTCCCATTGTATCTCTCTTGCTCTGTAACCCCTACCTTCCCCCGCGATGGGCTCCCCCTCAGCCTCGAACCCATTCCGCTCCTTATGTTTTTTCTCTGCCCTCCTCCTCCTTGTGGGGCGTATCAACGCTGAAATCACTTTATACACTACTCAAGGGGTGCAGGCGGTACTCACCACTGCGCCGGGCGCGGTGTACACCGGTGTTGCTGCTTACAATCCCGGGTCTCTCACCGCCCCTGCGCCGCCAAATCCTACCGTCTTGACCACTATACCCATTCCACTGCAGAACTCTGGGACTCCGAATCTGTCGATCAAGCAAAAAGGCTCTTTTCTTGGATTTTCTATAGAAATGTCCGTGACGAATCAAGTCTGTGAGTGAATCTTCGTTGTATGTGTTGTATCAAGAGTGCCTGATTTTCCGCTACAGTGGGGAAAAATTCGTCTCTCATCCAAGTCCCATTCCTCAACCTCATGGCGAACATCCAGCAACGCGCAGGCTCAGTCATGATCCGGGTCGGCGGCAACTCCCAAGAATCCGCCAAACTCGTCGACGACGGCGTCATCCCCGACGGCCGCATTCTGACCAAAAATCTCACCGGCGTAACGGGCACGACACAAACGCCGCCCCTCGAATTCTCCCGCGACCTCCTCTACCTCATGCGCAACATCTCCTCCTTCGTCAATATCCACTGGTTTGTCGGCATCCCGTGGTTCATCACCCAACCCTTTGATACCGGGATTATCAAAGCGGCCGACGAGATTCTCGGTGACTATCTACTGGGTCTCCAGGCGGGTAACGAGCCGGATATGTATAATCTTCACGGACACAGAAACGCTAGTTATTCGCCGTTTGATTATGGGGGAGAGATGAGCGATTTGATTGCGCAGGTGGCGAGTGAGGGAGCGGATCCATCGGGCAGAGCGATGACGAGTCTTGTGTCGCCGAGTATTGCAGACTTTGGCGCGTGGACACCTGAGGCGGTGTGGAACTCGGGGTTGTTGACTACGCATGGCGATAATATCGCGTATATGTCGGTGGAGAAGTGAGCTTTATCTGAATTTTCATTCCCCAGAGTCGGTGCTCAGAAGAATATTTGTTTTAACAGGTATCCGCGGGACAATTGCGCTGCGATGTTCGGTGCGCCCGGTAATCCCGATATCGTCGACCCGCAGAGCGTTCTTTCTTTATATTTGACGCATGATGCGCACACCCAACTACTTCAGCCGTACCTGAACAGCACGATGTTCGCGCAGCAGGTTGGAAAGCCATTTTTGATGTTTGAAACGAACACGGTGAGTCTTCTTAACCGATATTCCTTCGGAGTGTCAATTTAATGGAATCACGATGGCAGGCTTCGTGCGGTGGTTTTTTGGGCATCTCAGACTCATTCACGGCTGCACTATGGGGCATCGATTATGCGCTGCAGATGGCGCATTCAAACTTCTCAGGCGCCATGTTCCATCTTGGTGGACAGAATGTCTTTTATAACGTGAGCGGCCTCCTTCAATTGAGATGGGGATATTTGTCTTATGTTTATCATGACTAGCCCTTCACCTGTACGTTTCTCAAATTCATGTTTCCTTTTGAGAATCTTCTGAAAGAGATGCAGCTCCACCCACCAACGAATCAAGCTTTCACCAATGGTCCGTCGGTTCTCTATACTACTCCGCCCTCGTCATGGCCGAAGCCATGGGCCCCTCCAACAATACCCAAGTCCTCAACATCGGCGTCGACAACCTCTCCTCCCTCACGCCCATCTACGGAATCTACGAGAACGGCACCCCTGTCCGAGTGGCGGTGATCAACTACATCGACGATCCATCAGGGGCGAATACGGTTCATGCGATGATATCAATTGCGGGGGCAACGATTCCGAGTAGTGTGAAGGTAAAATATCTGGCGGCAAAGACGGTGGTGCAGAAGGGGAACTATACGTGGGCTGGGCAAGTGAGTCTATCTATTCAACTCGAAACTTTGATTTGTTTCTTCGGGGCTGACGACCTTCTGCAACAGACGTTTGGAGGAATATTCGAATCAGATGGGCGGCCAATGGGACAGGAGGATATCCAAACAGTCAATTGCGATACGACGGCGCAGACATGTACGGTCGATGTCCCTGCTCCTGGGATGGCGCTCGTGTTTTTGACGGACGACGCGCTCACCGAGACGAAGGGAGCACCGGCTACGACGTTCTCGACGACGGTATTGACCAAGACGCGCAACACTGGTGTGTATTGACCCCGCTTGAAACGAACTTGAAACTAATTCGAATTCACTGTAGCGACTATCGATCCGGCTGTACTATCCACATCAAACGGGAACCGATTTGACTCGCACGAGCTGGCGGGGACGAGTAAACCCCCGAAGGATGCTGCACCACGGGCTACTCAGGCATCTGCTGTGGTTGTTGGCGTCGTCATTGGCGCAATTTTGGCGGTTTTGGGACGGGCCATGTAATTTTGTTGCAATACGATGGACAATTTTCGGTTATAGCTGATTCTGCGCAAATTTTCATTCGACTCAGGATCTCTCCCCAGCTGAGGAGCTCACATGCGCTCACAGCTTACTTTCTTAGAACGATTTTCTTTTTCCTCTCCCCAAATAGATGATGGCCGTGGTCGGATCGAAACATCAAGTGATCCGAGTCGGAGCGCCATTGGATACTTGAGTTGGATCATGACCTTAGACAATTCGCGTGAGCCTGTCAAATCCTCTTTGAATGTCAGACTCCGCTCTTTACTCACCTTTTTCCCAGTTTCTATTCCACTACTTCAACTTCGATCTCGAATCCAAGGGGCCTTGCCGATGCGGCTCGCGTCATGATTGCATCATGATCGCCAATGGCCATGAATGATGACTCATGAGTTGCTTGCCTTTTATCACCATCGCCCCCTCTAGGCTTGCACGGAATCATACGGCAACGAATAGTTCATTGCCGTTGGTCAAGAACAAACAAACCTTGGTCACTTCCCCGAAAGATAGTCACTTTTGCGGTCGTTGGGGAAGTCGGGGGTCACTGGCTCGACGGAGACCCTCGGTCTCTGTGGATCGCAGTTTGAGTCTAGAAGTTCTTGTGCCTGGCTTTCCCGCCGTCAGATTCGAGTCATGGAGACAGCAGATGCCAAGCCTTCTGCTAACTGTACAAAGAGGAAACTTCCACGCTGTAACTCCTTGTTCTTTCGCACTGGCCGCAGTGAATGGGCGCCGTTGCGTTTGGCGGCTTGTAAGTATCTCTCCTATTCGGTCGCCCATGCATTTCCAACCACCCGGGGCTCAGACAGGGACTTCCGCTGGACTTGGTCACTTTCCAACTGCCGCCGAAAGTACAGGTTGTATTATGATTGGCATCGATATCTTTCGGCCACACGGCGTATTGGTCTTTGCCTTTGTTTTATCCAGGTATAGTATGTATTCCCCTTCCCAGCGCACCTTTATTCTTCGTTCTTTTTCTCATTCTCTCTCACAGCTATGGGCCGTCGTCCAGAATTCAGCATTCACTCTTTACTCAATCCCTTCCCTTTTCTGCTCCTCGTACTGCTGATTCTGGGACGCGCCACAGAGGCTGAAATAACCCTCTACCGCACTCAAGGGGTCCAAGCGGCATTCAGCGATGTCCCTGGCGCAACTTACACCGGCGTTGCGGCGTACAACCCGACCTCGCTCATCGCGCCGGCACCGCCGAACCCCACTGTCCTGACTACGATTCCCGTCAATCTTCAAAATTCTGGCACCCCGAATTTATCGATCAAGCAGAAAGGCTCGTTTATCGGGTTTTCGATTGAGATGTCGGTGACAAACCAAGTTTGTGAGTGAACTCTGTCACTTATTCTTTTGTCGAGTTCAATTTGTATCCTATTGATTTTTTCCTTCTTTAGTGGGAAAGAACTCGACGCTCATTCAAGTACCCTTCCTCAACTTGATGGCCAACATCCAGCAACGCGCCGGCTCCATAATGGTCCGCGTCGGCGGCAACACGCAGGAGTCGGCGAAACTCGTGCCAGACGGCACGATTCCCGACGGTCGCATACTGATGAAAGATCTCACCAACGTAACTGGCACCACACAAACCCCACCCCTCGAATACACCCGCGACCTCCTCTATCTCATGCGTAACATTTCATCCTTCGTCAACGTCCACTGGTTCATCGGCATCCCGTGGTTTATCATCAAGCCAAAATTCGATACCGCCATCATTCAGGCTGCAGACGAGATTCTCGGCGATTATTTGCTGGGGATGCAGGCTGCGAACGAGCCGGATATGTATCGGCTGAACAAACATAGGGACCCGACGCAGCCGTATACGCCGTACGATTATGGTGGGGAGATGAGCGACTTCTTAGAGCAGGTGAAAGGGGAGGGGATGGATGTCCAGGGAACGACGATGAAGAAACTCGTTGCACCGAACATTGCGATGTATGACTGGACGCCGGAGCAGGTCTGGGATTCTGGGCTGATTGATAATCATGGGAACAACATTGCGTGGTTGGCGGTGGAGAAGTGAGTTTCATGCATTCGTTGACTCCACTACAGCTCAAGTCTGACCTGCGCATTCAGGTATCCGCGCCACAACTGTGCTCTGATGTTCGGGGGGCCGAACGATCCGGGGAGAATCAACCCACAGGATGTGCTTCCGCTTTATTTGACGCACGACGAGCACACGAAGCTCTTGCAGCCGTATTTGAATAGTACCATGTATGCACAGCAAGTCGGGAAGCCGTTCTTGATGTTCGAAACTAATACGGTGGGGTTCGTCTTCGTGTGCACGGTTGTTCCTGATCGCTATGTCAGGGTTCTTGTGGCGGGTTCATGGGCATATCTGACTCGTTTACGGCTGCACTATGGGGCATTGATTATGCGTTACAACTAGCGCATTCGAATTTTAGCGGGGCGATGTTTCATCTTGGCGGGCAGAATGTTTTCTATAATGTGAGTTTACCTTGCTCTCAACTGACCCAATGGGTTTCCAGATGCGACTTAATTCCTAACTTGTTATTGGTTGTTTCTTCAGCCGTTCACTTGTATGTTATACCTCTCCTCAATTCTCTGTACATTTCTCATTCGTGTATACAGCCCCACCTACAAACGAAACAAGTTTCCACCAATGGACTGTGGGGCCAATCTACTACTCCGCACTCATCATGGCCGAAGCCATGGGCCCCTCGAATAACACGCAGGTCTTCAATTATGGTGTGGATAACCTCTCCGGACACACGCCTATCTACGGAATCTACGAGAATGGCACCCCGGTCAGAGTCGCGATCATCAACTATATCGACGATCCGAGTGGCGCGAATACGGTACATGCGAAGATTGGTGTTGCGGGGAAGGAGATGCCGAGTAGTGTGAAGGTGAAGTATTTGGCGGCGAAGACGGTGGTGCAGAAGGGCGGGTATACGTGGGCTGGACAAGTGAGTCTCTTCGTTCTTCTGTGATTTTTTGAATGCTTTGGGCGACATGCGCTGAGGTCGAACGTTTACGCAGACTTTCGGAGGAAATTTCGAATCCGATGGACGTCCGATGGGCGAAGAGGATATCAAGACAGTCGAGTGTGATAAAAACGCCCAGACGTGCACGGTCGACGTCCCCGCACCCGGAATGGCGTTGGTGTTCTTGAACGATGATGCGTTTACTGAGGGAAAGGGAGCGCCGGCGATGACGTTCCCCACCACAGTTCATACTAAGACGCACAATACTGGTGTGTGATTCCTTCCCTCCTTTTTTATCGTCTCCCGGGCTTTGTTAAATCAATTTGGATGGCTTATAGCGACGGTTGACCCGGCTGTGCTCTCGACGTCGAATGGAAATAGATTCAACGGACACGAATTGGCGGGGACGAGTAAGCCGCCGAAGAGCAATGCGATTCCATCCGCTTCCGCCTCTGCTATGGCACTTGGCTTCCTCGTTGGCGCGGCTTTGACGATTTTCGGACGGGCGGTGTAAAGTCGGATGGCAGACACTGGTTTGAGGTTTATCGTCGTGAATATCTAACACATCTTTGTGGTCTGGGATTTCCCTTCTCTGCCGATAGTTGTCGACACAATTTTATATTAGCGAGCAATACTCACTAGGTACACCGCTGTGAATCGACCAAGAAATGAAGAACGGCGTTAACTCTCAACAACTGCGGATTCAAGGCTGATTTGTGACTGCTTAGCTCTTTTTCTTTTTCTTTCTCCATTTCCTGGCTCCCTCCCTCCGTTTCTCTCTCGACTTGAACTAAAATTCAACTTCGGCCGGCAGCGGCATTGGGCCAAGGAATCAGTCGATCAGATCAATGACCGATTACGTGGCCAACTTGCGTTCTTTCACGGCGACTCCTTCCATCCTTCCAGTCCAGCAACAGTCCAGCGCCCGAAGCTTGGTTACGCTGCCCGATCAATGCCCGAATCTTGCTCACAAGTGTAATCGCCAGCACTTGTGACTTCAGACCCAGACAGCGTAAATAAATTTGCAGAATCAAGCTGTGGATCCAAGTTGGACTCGCAGTGAATGCCATATGCCGCAGTGTTCAGAGGCTTCAAGTCAAGGATTGGATACTTCAAAAGACCAATGCGTGGGGTGGCTGAGGTGAGGGCATTCAACATTGTCCGAAACATGTTCCAAGAATCTTATTCATTAGACGGCAAGCGTTCCCCGTTGCGCGAAAAGTTTCGGCGTTCCTGAGCGGAGGTAATCCTCCTACCTGCCTACCTGCGCCAAGCCATTCGCACACGTCGTGGCCACGGTCCGGCGCGTTCTAGTCGCGTTCAATTGAATGCTCTGATTCATCATCATTCATGAAGCCGCGGTTGTTGAATTGAATATGTTCCAATCGCTGCATTTGTCTTCCGCACCCCCTCACACCCCCGACTCTCAATTTAGCTTTGCTCTTCTGGACTTGCTTTTACTCCACGCGCGACGCTATTCCCTGTAATCTTGTGACGGCGGGATAATGGCCTTCTTGTGGGCGAGTCGCGCACATCACGCTCTTTGTGTCTCCTTGTCCTCTTCCTCGTCCCTTCCATCCATGCAGAAATCACTGTTTACCGCCAGCAACAAGACCAGGCCGCATATGCCGCCACGGCCGCTGGCGCTGCCTACACTGGCGTGGCAGCATACAACCCTACGATGCTCGTCGCACCTCCCCTTCCAAGCCCAGCAGTGCTGACCGACATTCCCATAAACCTTCAGCAGTCCGGGACACCCGGTATATCTATCAAGCAAAAAGGCTCCTTCTTCGGTTTTTCCATAGAAATGTCGGTGTCCAATCAAGTTTGTGCGTCTCATCCCGAATCTTGTTCTTTGTATATTTCTTACTCTATCTTTCGCAGTGGGAAAGAACTCGTCTTTCATTCAAGTGCCCTTCCTTAACCTCATGGCCAACATCGTCAGCCGCGCCGGCTCTGTCATGGTCCGCGTCGGCGGCAACTCTCAAGAATCCGCCGAACTCGTCGACGACAGTGTCATCCCCGACGGACGCATCATCACCAAAAACCTCACCGGCGTCACAGGCAGAACACAAACTCCGCCGCTCGAATACCGCCGCGACCTCCTCGTCATGATGGCGAAAATCTCCTCCCTCGTCAACGTGCATTGGTTCGTCGGCATCCCATGGTTTGAGACGAAGCCTTTTGCGACTGCGATAATCAAAGCTGCGGACGAGCTGCTCGGTGACCATTTGCTGGGCCTGCAGGCGGGAAATGAGCCGGATATGTATCATTTGCATGGACATAGAGGGGAGACGTATTCGCCGTTTGATTATGGCGGGGAGATGAATGATCTCCTGGCGCAAGTTGCGAGTGAAGGGGTGGATACGACGGGAAGAGCGATGAAGAGTCTCGTATCGCCGAGTATTGCGACTTTTGCTTGGACGCTTCAGCAAGTATGGGATTCGGGGTTGTTGGATAACCATGGCGATAACATCGCGTTTTTGTCGGTTGAGAAGTACGTTTTTTTTCACATTTTCGAGATTACTGAGCGGCTAATATATTTCTGCGCGCAGATATCCTCGCGACAACTGCGCGGCGATGTTCGGTGGTCCGAACGACCCTGGTATCATTAACCCGCAGGATGTGCTCCCTTTGTACTTGACCCATGACGCGCACACGCAGCTGCTTGAGCAGTATCTCGCCAGCACGGCGTTTGCGCAGACGAAGGGAAAACCGTTCTTGATGTTCGAGACGAATAGCGTGAGTCTCTCGCCTTCGTCGTTCCGTCTCGTCTCCCCGTTCCCCCCATTCATTTGCGAATTAATTTCCTAATTACCTTCACTCATCGCAACGTCGTAATAGGGCGCTTGTGGCGGGTTCATGGGCATATCTGACTCGTTCACCGCGGCTCTTTGGGGACTCGACTACGCGCTGCAGATGGCGCATTCAAATTTTAGCGGGGCGATGTTTCACGTCGGTGGACAGAATGTTTTCTATAATGTCTGTCCTCCTTTTCCTATCCGTATGAGGTGCAGGAGATACTCATCCACTTTCTTTCAAGCCATTCACGGCCCCACCCACCAACGAGTCAACCTTCCATCAATGGACCGTCGGACCAATATACTATTCTGCCCTCGTCATGGCTGAAGCTATCGGCCCTTCCAATAACACACAGGTATTCAATTACGGCGTCGCAAATCTTTCTTCCTCCACGCCTATATACGGGATCTACGAGAATGGGGTTCCGGTGAGGGTAGCGATTATCAATTATCTGGATGATCCGAGTGGGGCGAGTACGGTGCATGCGAGGATTAGTGTTGCGGGGAGGGACGCACCGTTGACGAGTGTGAAGGTGAAGTATCTTTTGGCGAAGACGGTAGTGCAGAAGGGAGGATATACGTGGGCGGGGCAGGTAAGCACTGTTCTTCTATTTGTTTATCTTCTTTCTTCCTCGAGCGTTCTTGAATTTAAATTATTTGTGCCTTCCAGACCTTCGGCGGAAACTTCGAATCAGATGGCCGTCCAATGGGCGAAGAGGACATCAAGACTGTCGACTGTGATACGAATACGAAGGTCTGCACGGTTGACGTTCCCGCTCCTGGGATGGCCCTGGTGTTTTTGGACGACAGTGCGTTCACGGAGAATAAAGGCGCGCCGGCAATGACATTCCCGACGACTGTACATACGAAGACCAGAAATACTGGTGAGTTCAGTTGCAGTGTCGGATTCTTTCCATCCAGATAAGCAATACGTCCTTTTCTTCTGTGTCCATTTCTCGGCTTTGAAACGGTTTTGCTAACGACCTGCCAAATAGCCAAGGTCGACCCCACGGAGCTGGCGAAGTCGAACGGGTATCGCATGGCAGAGCACGAGCTTGCGGGGACGAGTAAGCCGCCGAAAGATGCAGCTTTGCGCGGGGCGGCTCAGGCGTCGCTGGTGGTGATGGGTATGGTAGTGGGAGCAGTGGTGGCGTTAGTTGGGTTTGGGAATGGGATATAATTTGCTTAATTAAATTGATTGGAGTTGACGAGAAAGTTCCTAGGTTCCTGGGACGAAACAAGAGAATTCTTTATGTCCCCTTGCTTCGCTTTTCTGTCCTATCTGTATACCCGCGAACTCATCAAATGTGAAATCGCGTTGATCAACCGGATTCATCCTGATCTTCAGAAACAAAGGTATTTTTCTGGATCTTCTGGCAAGGAACACGTAAGACGTAAGAAATCCGGCCCGATATCGAGACCTCTTTCTCTTCCCTCTTTTTTCCGTTGAATTGTTGCGGCTTGCCTCAAAAGAATACTTAGAAACTGCCACTGGTCCAAATCAAGTCCCAGATTCAGAGTCCAGACAGGTGTTAATTTTGTACTTCTCGACCAAGCGCATCAGTCTGTTAACTCCTCACAACAGACTTACACGATTATTGGAATATATTAATGGTGAGGCAGCGTCCCATAGCCAGACAAATAGGCTGCGAACGGGTACAAAAAACGGATGCCGAGTGTGGCAGTGCACGTGCCGAATTCCGAGATGCGCAAGGCACGAGCGGCTCCGAGATTAGGGAGAGTCGGGAAGAGTCGGGAAGACGTGACGCGAGCGTGACTCGTCACTTTCGCGTTTGCTCTCGGCCTTGTCTCGGCCACGTCCCGACTCTCCCGCCGCTTCTTTCGCCCACCCGTCCGCTTACCCTTATCGCATAGTCGTTAGTGTGTGGTAGTCTCTTGCACAGACTCAAACTCGATAACTCGTTACAGAGTCTGTTGGTTACCGCGGTCTGATTACCGTTACCATCCCTTATTATATAAGCTTCTTCTTTTGGAAACCACGTGTTTTGATCAATCACGACATATACACAAACAACGCGTTCATTTCGACGTGTCCCTCGTCGTTTTAACGCGGTTCAAGTGCATACAACTGATCCATTTGAGATTGTTTGAGCTTTTCTAACTTCTAATTCCAAAATTTAGCTTGCTCAGGCTCTAGTGTTGCCGCGGCTCGGCTCGGCTTCGGCGAGCCGACGAGCCAAGCTAAAAATAAGCCAGCCGCAGCCAGCTGTTGAAGCCGCGGCTAGCTGTCGGCTCAGAGGTATTTTTTCAACTCGCTCTGTTGTGCACGACAGTGGTTCTATGGGTAAGCTACACGTCCAGAAACATCCTCTGAGACACCTGCTTCAATAATTTGCGCAAGGTGCCTCGTGTCGGTGGGCTTTAGCGGGTGCTCGTCATTGACGTCACAGCTGTCACTCACGTAACGTTCTGTGACAGTTTTTCCAGATTTCATTGTTTTGAGGTTTCGAGGAGGAAATATTGCCAGGGTGGACATCCACTATGCCTTCCAAGTGACCAGAAGCTGCTCAAAAGATAATCCTAGCCCGTAGCAGGACTGTATTGCTGACGGTAGAAAAAGTAGACTGAGCCATCAATTAGCCATCACTGAGCCGCGGAGAGCCCGGCTCCGACGGCTCGGCTCACGAGCCAGCCGTAGCCAGCCGACGGCAACACTATGCTCAGCCTTGCTGTCCATTGTCTTCGCACCGCGAGGGCGGCGAGGCAGGTTTGAGTGTCACTGTCAGATGACTGGTACTACCCTCTATATAATAATATATTGTGGAGGTCCTGAAGCGAGACACCGAATCATATTTTCCATCGACCTTCTACTACCTTCCCCCTGACTAGTCGAAGAGGAGCAGAGAAATCTCTGGTAAGCTTTGCGGGTTGCTGCCAGTGATTGAAAAGATGATATGTAACTGATTTTCTTCGAAGAAATGGCTGCTTTTGTGTTTCTGTGGGACAATATCAATGTCAAACTAGCACCGAAACTTGCAGCCAGCTCACAGAGGCCCAAGAAAGAGCTTGCAGTGGACATAGACTCGGAGGATGATATGCCGGATTTGCTGCCTGCCACAGAAGTGAAGAGCAATGTGTCTGAATCCGGGAAGAAACACAAAGCAAACTAATTATAAAACTGTTGTTTGCTATCTGGAAAAATGCGCTGTTGGATGCACTGACCTGCTACTGAGATGTTCGACGAGAAAATTGTCGAGACATCCGTCGGACCGTGCGAGACTTAGTCCGTGGGAATCTGATGGGGCTCTCTCTCAGTATGTCGAATAACCCTTGTAGCGCTTTGAAGTAGACAATTCAGATAATCCAGACTCGTGTGTGAGTGTCTAGGAGTAATTTGACGCGTCAAAGCAACCACTAAACACGTCTTTCGAGACGAATCGCGTCGTTAATGACTTAGGGCACGTTGATGGAAGCAAGCACGTGAGTTTCCAAAAAGGGTGGCTTATATAATAAGGGACGGTAACGGTTACGAGGCCGCGGTAACTAAAGGACTAAGTGTGTGGTTGAGTTGGTTGGCGCCTCGCGCGCTCTTCCAGCCTCCTTTCTCCCTCTCTTACGCTCAGCCACTCGCTCAGAGCCACAGCCACTCTCCTCTCCCGCTCGAAGCTACCTACCTGCCTCCCCGACGCGCAGACCCATTTGGCGCCCGCGTCGCGTCTCCCCGCGTTCGGTCATTTCCGCAGCTCCAGCGGCAGAGCCGAAGGCTCTTCCCCCCACCCACACAGGATACCGTGGCCTTTCTACACGCGTACGAATCGAACGCTTAGCTTATCGATCCCTCTCTCCCTTGACCCCCCATGTTGTTTGAGGACTACTCGCCGAGGAAGAAGAAACGTGTTTGTGACCGGTGCAGGCGGATTAAGAGTGCGTATGCGGCGCCTCATGCGACGCTCTCCAACTTATTTTTCTCAAGGGCGATGTAGAGTTTTTTCCTTTCGGTTCACTGATGTCGTGTATCTTCATTTTTTTCTTTCAGGCGACGGGCAAAACCTATGTGCGACATGCGCCACCAATGGGTTAGCATGCACATATCAGTCTTCGGCAGCTGTTGGTGGTTTGAGTCTGTTTCTAATCTGTAGCAATATTGAATTCTCCAGGTTCGCGCTGCCGTGCCGGATCTTTACAACGCCGGATATCTCAAGGAATTGGAAGCGCGGCTTCAAAATGCTCAAGCCGCGCTCGAAGAAATGCGCGGGCCTCAGCGACATTTTGTCCAACAATCTATGTCGAATTATATTGACCCCTCTTCTGAGCCGGAACTCGACGACGGATTTCACGGAGCTGCTGCAAGCTTCCAAGCTCTTTCTCTCAATAGCACAGCGCCACCGGATCCTGGATTTCAAGGACAATCAAGTTCATTTATGCTTCTCAAGGCGGCTGTTGCCCTCAAAACTGGTCGTCCGTCAAATAAAGACAAGACAGCTCCTGCGGCGAAGCCGTGGCCGCTGACACCGGTAATGTTTTTCCTTTCATTGCCAGAATATTATAGTATATCTGATATATTCTCAAGTGGCGGGAATCCTCCCAAACTTATCCTGCGCTATCCTTCCCCGACCCACATCTTCTGCGCACCCTACTCTCACTGTACTTCGCCCACTTCAATCGATTCGTACCACTCCTGCATCGCCCGACGTTCGAGCGCAGTATCGAAGACAATATGCATCTCCACCGACAGGATTTCGCGCACACTGTACTTCTCGTCTGCGCCCTCGCCTCGCTCCATCTGCCAAAAGCCGAATCTTGTCGTCAGGAATTGGCATGGAAGTGGTACAATCAAGTAGAACTCTGCGGAAGCGCTTTGCGTTGTCAGCCTACGATATACGATCTCCAAGCGTATTGTGTGAGTGAAGAACCGCCTTCTATACATACATACATCTGATGATCGATTAATTTGTTCATTCAATATAATCGGTTTCGCTCCTCTGAAGCTCGCAGCACATTTCCAGCTGAAGGCATGCGACATACGAACCAGTTGGCGTACCATCGGCTTCGGCCTTCGCATCGCAGAGGATATCGGCGCGCATAGACGGAATCTCCATGCGAATGCAGTCAGCACGGAAGGTGAACTTGAGACCAGGGCAGCTTGGTATGTACGATTCATGCAACAGCAACTCTCGAATCGCGACGATACTGACAACTTGAACGTGATTCGATTTCAAAGGGCCGCGTTCATGCTGGACGCGCAGCTCGGTATTGCTCTCGGACGGCAGATTGCGATAAACCCATTTGAGTATGTGTCGAATTCAATGTCCTACTTTTCACAGAGATGATTCGTCGTTCAATGCAGTCTCAATATACGTCTGGCGTCCGAATGTGACGACGAATATTGGGAAACGATTATAGGACCGGGTGAACAACCGCCCCACACTCCTTCTTCGATTGTGTTTTTCAATTGCAGCGTGGCACTGTACCGGATCCTTTATTTCTTGGTAAAAAATCTCGTCCGTCATCTCTTCGTTCAACTCGTTCCTCGGATAGTCGCTTACTTGAGCATTCTTTGACATAGTATTCGACGAGCAGATTCTACACGGCAGGCGGAGTCGACGATCTAGAGCCGCTAGCTCAGAGTCTCGAAACACGGTTGCGAAAATGGTTTGATTCTATTCCCCCTCATCGTTAGTCCTTTTCGTCCAAAGGAGCAGCCCGAATCACTGACTTTACTCCAGTCACCTGGAACCCCCAACACCCATCATCCGACAACCCCTTCCTCGATCAATCCGCCTCTCTGCATTGTTTCTTCCACTACCTCCGGCTGCTCATTCGCAGGCCTTTCATCAACGTTTCGAGTTTCGCGTGGAATCAATCGGTGAGTGTCTTATCGCAGTTCTACATGCCGCATTCCTCATCTACATCATGAATTCATTGTATGGTGATAGGAACTCGACGCGTTACGAACCTGCATCGAAGCAGCGCGCGCTGTGGTCGACATCGCTGATACTTATTATAGACGGACGGCGGGTGGGTCGGATATGCCTTTTTTCTCCATCGAGGTGCGTATTATAGGCTGCAGATTCCAGCACATTTCGCTGTTCGCTGAATGAGTACTTACCCAATGCGTGTCTGGTATAGCAACCACTCTTCACGGCAGCCGTACTATTGATTCTCAAGACACGTCTCTTGGCTAAGCGAGGAGATCATACTTGCGAGCAGAAGCAGACGGACCTTGAGCGTGTTCGTGTGGCGTTGGGGATATTGAGAGTGCATGCGGAGAGGTGAGCGTTTCGAGAGTATTGCAGGTTGGAAAATGCGTTTGACCGCCGATGTTTTAGATGGCCAGCCTCGGACTTCTATGTGTAAGCTCTAAATCTGTTATGTATTCGTGAAGAATATCCTCGATATTCGTTACAGCTCTGTCTTGGAACGACTGCTCAATCTCAACGAAGAAGAGGGCGCTCGATCTCAGGCTAATTCCGCTACGCCGACAGAGGTTCCCGCTGTGTACATCAAAAACTCGTCCAAGTCGTGGGTTTCGTTGGCCGAAGCGTGGATGGCTGGAGGGATTGTAGATATAAATGATATTCCAGAGTCGAGTCGCGGAATTCCGTCTGCTCTCGCTGGAGAGCATGAACTTGAACCTGCGGTTCGAGTTGGGGTTCCGAGTCAGATAGTTGGCGGCGAGCCTGAGTGAGGTATCCTTCAGTGTACAGTACATTTATCAAACATATACGAGCAACGCTCCCAATTATATTGCATGCCAAGCATCGAACCCCTTCAATATCTTATTGACGCGGACCAGTACAGGATCCCCACTCGCAATTGTTGACCCCCGCTTTGTCGCATAATTCCCGAAAGATGTTTTTATCCTCTGCCGAGCTTCAGCCTCGCTCAACCAGGGTTTCTCGCCAAAGTTGTCGAATTTTGGTTGTTTTGCATATAGCGTCCAGCACTCAAAGTTGATGATGATGGGGAGGAGCTCGGGAAAGCGCTCAGTTGTGAAAATGTCATGGACACTTTCTGCAAGACTGAGTTGATGAGAGTGATGGACGCCCTCACGAGCTACGGCGTGACGACTGATGGCTTCTAGAGTTTCGACCGCCATGTAAGGCAGAGCATCGGAACGACAATATTGAAGGAATTCAGCCAACACATGGATTCGAGCTTCTTGCTTCCGGGAGCGCATGACGCTGGATACGTATTCCGAGACATCCTCCACGAGATCGTCGTCAGAAATTGGAAATGCAGTTTCCGCAGGTAATATACGATTGTTGAAAGACACCAGATTTTGCGGCATCCGGTGGAGGATCCGGTGTTTGATAAGGGCGGTGATGGAGTGAGCGATTCCAGACAGCGGCGGCTCTACGCCAGAAAGAACGTCTAGAATGTGAAGTGATTGATTTTCAACGTTCAGCAAATTGGTGCCGAGGAATGCAACCCGCCACAGCGCAGTCAAAAGGGCCTCCTGCGAAGCCATATTGATGCGAGTCGGTGATTCGGAGGAAAGCGTAATGGGAAAGTTCGCCCATAGATAAAGCTCGCTTTTACCTCGCTCCAAAACGTTCTTCACCGCCGAGGGTGATTGACGGTGATTGATATAATGGATGATGGAATATGGGATGTGAACCGCACTTGTTGGCCGCCAATATGAGACCAACTGCGCCACCGTATCATCGAGCCAAGTGGAAGTGGTGAAAGCATTCATCCTATCCATCCGTCGGGGAATGATGTCTGAGAGACAGAGCTCGAGTTCCGGGCGCAAGTTTGAGGTTGGGGAATCAACGAAGATCGCCTGTTTAGTTTCCGACCAGCGATACGGCGCGGTATCCATACGAAGCGAGGTGGCAAGGAGTTCGAACATGATTTTATATGGGATCAGTTGAAGAATTTCTTTCACGACGTCGTGAAGCGCAGAAATTGACGCCACTGGAGGTACATGTCTGATAAGTCCTTTGGCGGCAAAGAACTTGGTCACCTCGTGAACCCCCGCAGCTGCCTTGTTCATGGCATGACGGTCGTCCAAGAGGGGGTCGCCGGCCCAAAGTAAATTAGACAGGGAGATTAGACGACCTTGCCAGGCACAGAACGTGCTCCAAAGCATCATCGCTTTGGCCGAAACAACATAAGGCGCAATCTCCTTCACCCAGAAGTGATCATCGAGATGCCCACCATACATGGGCGAGAATGAGCTGAAGTCCACGCCAAAAGTGTGATTCGGCTCTGTGGGGAAGCGGTTAGGCCTTGCGAGACTCGCGATAGCCCACGCAGCTTTATAGCAAATTATCCGCCTCTGAATTCGGGCTTCGCGAGATAAAATCCCGGTATCGCAACTGTTGAGTAGAGAGGCAATGCGAGCAGTGAATTGCACGTCTTGATTTTGGACGAGGCGTCGAATGTGACCCTGGTATGCCTGACGTCTCTCGCGAGGTCCCCAGAGTAGATCGGGGATAGCTTCGATGAAAGGCTCCATCTGCGTATCATCCACCAGAGATTTCATCGTCCAAACCAAAGCCTTTTGATCCCGCTCGGATCGCTCATCAGAAGGTGTTACGGCGGTACGAGTTATCGCTTCGGCCATACTCTTCGGGGAGGGCGGCGATTGGAGCAGATCGTCAGCTTCATTGGGCATTTGTGCTTTTCCACGCTGACGGCGTCTACATATGGCCTTCGAAATATGCCAGAAGGAACCAGAAAGCGGGGTTCGATATGGCGAGTCTAGGTATAGCAAGGGAAGCAGCGAGAGGATGCAGTAGATAGAACCTATCAGCCCCAGGAGAGTCACTGCAATCGCAGTCATTCCGGTGCTGACTGGGATGAGGAAAGCCACCAGTCCAGCGAAGAATGAAAACAAGGCGAGGTGAAGGAGTAGCGGAATGATTTCCACGACGATGTGCATCTTGAACCGCTTCAACCCATAGTAGAGGAATGAGAATATGCGGGCCCGCAAAAGCGGCGCACAGTGCACGTCAGCCTTGTGAAGAAATTCCCGAGCCCACTGCTGAACGAACGTCGCTATCAAAGCGCAGGAGAGACTGAGACCAAGGCTTATGAACCACAAGCCATTGCAAATGAGAGATGTCACAGGGGGAGTGAATGGTGGAGGCGGAGAGGCTGGCAGCTGGAAAGTACTTCCATTTGCCGATGCTGCGAGCTGCAATGAGATTTGTCCAAGAAGTTTCACTGTGAGATCTCCAGAATCCGGATTCAGTGTTCTGTAGCTCTCGATGATGAAGGCAGTGAGACTCGCGGAAAATAAACCCGCCTTAAAATGAGCCGTCAGAATTATAATGGACTGAATCTGCGGGAGGGAAACAGCATACAAAGATGAGTAATCCTTCCATATCGCTTTTCCAACTCTCCACCAACGCTTTGTCGTACTTTTCCGCCTCAGACACGTACACGGCCCACACTCGTGCTGCTGCACCGTCAGCATCGTCGCTGGAATCAGTACTGGGTGCTGCGATAAAGCCATTATCAGGGCATCGTCAATACATTTTGAGACAAAAGCTCACGATTATTGGGCGGTGGTCTGCCGACTTCAAGGTCTGCCATGGGGGAAGGAGGAACAGAGGGCTCTTCTCGTGGGATGGGTGTTAAAGAGGTGATGCGAACCACGACGGGTGGTTATATCCCAGAGCCTGTCAGTGTCACAAATGCTGAACTAATGAAACCAATTCGAGAAATGGCGCATGAGATGGCAAAGTTCTGATGAGCGGGTGCTGGTCTGGCATGCGATGATGCCTGATCATGAACTTGAAAGCGCCAGAAATCACCGAAATTTGCTGATTTTAGCAACTGGAAAATACTTAGACGACGTCGCTGAAGTGCCGTAAAAGAAGATATAGGCGAGGGACGGCGAGAGAACATGGTGGTAGCGGAAAGAAAGGCATTTGTCACGGTAACGATCACGTGTTGCGTGATGGTCACATATTGACCACGTCAGACCACGTCGCGTCCTACGTGTTCACTGCGAGAAAGGGAGAAAGAGCCAGGTTAATATGCAAAGGTGTCATCTACCGCCCTGCGTCCCAAATATGAAGTTGATCTTCAAATACTGATCATAGTGGTGAAGAGAAAAAGCCTAAATTAAGGATAAACAAAGGCTTTCAGGGCGTCGTACTTACATTTTTAGAGTTCCAACTTGGTTCCAACGTAGCTTTGATAGCGGTGGCTGATAAGCAAATTGCTGAGAAATATCCTGAAGCCGATAAATTTGGAAGCACATCGTTTGCTCTTGCTCAATGCATTTACTCGCCGGTCTAGTCCGCTTGACTCGGAGCTGCCTGTAGATGTAGATATACACAGTGAAATGGCCATCCCCTCGTACATGCTACTTGTAAGTATCACTTACAATACTACTCCCGTCCAAGAGCTCCTCTCGATCTCTCGGCGACACAACCAAATCCGAATCCCGCTCATCCAACGGCGGACGCGGAATATCTGGCCAAAACGTAGCAGAACGCTGCGACGGATTTGTCCCCACCCCACCATTCCCACTCCCTCCCCGACGCGAACCGCCGTTACTCAGCGCCGTTGCCCCACCACCTCCAATCGCGAACCCCGAATTAGTGATAACGGGAATGGATAGCGGCGGAATGCTAAAGTAATGGAATCGCACGTTGCGGTAAACGCGACACGCAAGGATGTTCGTCAACGCCATGTTGGGAATCGAGAGCATGCCGCGGTATATGGGAGGAATGCCAGGTGCGTAGAGCATGAGAATCATGAGCGCGTTGCTTAGGACCGTAATTCTGATATTGCAGAAAAATCAAAAGGGAGAAACAATGTGCGGGCCGTGAGTGAAGAGAGACGATATCAGACGAATAAGACCACGCACAAGTAATACTTTTGTCCATCCCTAAATAACGCTTCCGAAAACGCATAAAGCTTCCCGCCCCCAACAAACGCCTTCAACCTCGTCGCCGTGGTCGTATACTGCACCCGACTATTCCCAAGCAGCCTCGTCGAAATCGCCAGAAAAACACTCGTATCATACAGCGTCGTCGCAACGCCATTAGCTCCGAGGTACGGCGCCAGCGAAGTCACGATACAAGTCTCATCCACCTTCATTGCATCGCTGCCTATGGGAATGGTTATGGCACCTCCAAGCAAGCAGAGCCATAGAACGCCGAAGATGCAGCTAACGGCGAGTCGGCCGCCGTATACTGCGCGGACTCGGAAGAAGAAGAGCAGGGCGGTGAGGACGGAGGAGAGAGGGAAGAAGCTGTTGAAGGCTTTTATGGCGGCGTTGCAGTCTGGAAGAGGGTATGCTATGGACACGAACATTGTTAGAAGCGGTCGGGGAGGGCGAAGTAGCAGCTCGGACTCGCGAATAATGAAAACCCCAAGACATAAACGAGAGTCGCGATTCTATACACCAAGGTGCTTAGCGCTTGCTGCTGGATGGAAGGATATAGGAGATTCAATTCACCCACCTCGACGCCATATACGCCGCCACCGATGGCCGAAACGTGAGCTTGAAAAGCATATAATAATCGTTGGCCACATTGTGCAGGAAATCCCAGATGAACACCTAAATTCGAATTCGAAAACCACAAAACAAACTCGTCAAAACGCAGCAAGTAAAAGTAAGCAAGGACGCACCGTCGTCCCTCCCACAATCACACAACTCGCTATCCTCAGCTGCTCCCTGATTTCCTCGGACAGGTGAGGCGGCGGCGGCGGACCAGCAGCGTCCAAGCCCGGGGGCTGCAACATCCCGGGGAGTCGCGGACGACCCAGGGGATGGGAAGCTTGTTTGTGGGCGGCGGAGGAAGCGGAAGAGAAAAAAAGGCAGCCCAGTCACGACCGGTGTTCAGCTGGGGAACTATGCGACGCCACCGTCAGATTGCCAATCAAGTCGTCGTTAGAGTCGGGAAACAAAGCACGAACTCACCTCAGAGCGCTTCCAGCTCGAGGTCTGCAATGCCACTTGGATCGACACCGGGAAGAGGAGGGTTCCAGGACTCAGGAGCAGGTCTAGCGCGTCCGCGTCCGGGATGATTTTGAGGGGAGAGGAAGAACACATTGTGATCCTAGTCGGGCGCATGACATCGACAAAAATCAAATGCATGATGGATCACGATTTTGATGACGGGAGAGTTCCTTCTAGACTGGGCAAAGACAGCTTGAATTTTACCCGACGCGCCGAAAAGGATTTTCGAATCTTGGACCTAAGTAATCGGCGACTCGGAAGATCCAGGCGAGGGATTTCGGTACATCCATTTGCTAAGCGACCTGAAGCTACTGTAAGAGACAGTGTGATTCAACCAAATATCCGTCCGCAAGTATGCAGGGTCCTTATTACCACGGAAGCGACACTTGGCGGCGGGCCGACGGGAGGCTGGAACTTGGCGACTCCCGAAAAAATAATTCGGGCAATTTCCAGGAACGATCCGAATGGGCTGAAATCGCCCAATTTATTCCAAGGAAAGGCTACATTATTCTTCTAAATTCTCTTTCAATGGAAACAGACGCGGATCGACCCTGAAAGTTTCATAAGGTTTACCAAAGGCTTACATAGAAAGTCCCGGTCCGCGTCAATTGGAGTTGAGGTTGAGTCTGTATGAATAGAATATACAGACTACTGTCGAATAACGCGTATTTTGACCGCACGACGCGTGGTGGGCGAGAGTGAAGAGAGGTATGAAGAGCAAGAAGCAGCGGGAAGGTTTCCCATCACGTGTCCGCTGCTAATGTCGCGACCACGTGATTAGTCTGCGCTGCGGTGCGAATTTACGTCTCCCAAAAGGATTGATAAGACGAATACCTGAGAGTCGCGATGGGGTCGCGATGGGAGTGTTACCCAGCACATAGGGTACACAAGGTGATTGAGCGACACCGGCTAAAACAAAACAAAAAAGCCAGGTGCAAGACGGCGAAGACGGGCTCCACTTGAGTCTTGACATGGCCGCTATGGCACAGTAAATCCGGAACCACCAGAGGTTGTTGTGGATGAGGCAAGGATAATGCGAGAGCGAGAGCAGAAAAGATGCTGCCTAAATTACTAACCCCGAAAACGTCTCAACCCAAGCTGGAGTAGGTTACCTATTCGGAAGATCATGCTGAATCGCACTGGAGACGATTGAACAAATATATCGGTAAAGTCTCTGAGAAGCTTGACAAGTGAATGACATACATAACATATGTTTCTGACGACGGCGTGTTTCGGACAGATCTGCTGGTTCGAGGACTGTCTTGTCCGATTCAGACTGCCAAGGTTGAGAACAAAGTTGGGGTGAACCAGAGCTGTTACTGTAACATTAGATTCTGGGGAATTTGCCTGAGGAGGAAGAGCTCGATCACTGGCAGTGACTCCAGACGAGTCGTAACTTAGCAGAATCCAAGCAGAATCATTCAATCTGGGGAAATAGTAAGTAAATTTGGCAACTGTTCGCATCATTCTGCTGTCTTTCCGAAGCACAGAACCTTCAAAGGCCGAACAGCTGAGGTGTTGGGGGAATCTCTGAGAGACAATCGTCGTATGTTGTCGTGGAACGAAGCGGACTTATGGACGTGACATGGAGGTTTGACTTCAAGCTCGTATTTACACCTTGTTTGTTTGATCACCCTTCATTCCCACCACCATTCTGCCAGCTGAGGCCAGCTGCGACTTTCGGACCCTTTCGGACTTGGCAACCCCGCTGAAACTCGGGCATCGAAGCGACCATGCTTCGTGGCAATCGATGACCGCACGACGATCCCGAAACTTCCGCTAATCGCTTTCAAATTTTGGATATCTTCGCGCTACGATTGTTGTCGAGCTGAGCTTGCTCAGAACCATCTTGGACTCTCCAAAGTGCTGCAATCTGTGAAACCAAATGAATACTTCGGGCTGCGACGAGAGCTCGTCGTGGGGGTTTGACAGATTCACACTGTCTGTCATACTGTTGCTTCTGTCGCACATCAAGGCTGTACTGAGTTTCATGATGTCCATCTGAACTCGTACGCGATTTACTCCATGCGTCGAGAAAACGTACCGTCTCTCGAAATAAGACTCAGACTCGGCCATGGCAGTCACCCTCTGCTAGCTGCATCTTCCTTGTCTCTTTCGCGATTCAGCCGTTTCCTTCTCTCTCTTTCATGCTCGCTTCCTACACACCGGCCCCGCTCAATTACAATCCACACAAGATGTCGAAACCATCATTCAAGAGACAAAAGACCGCACCTAGCGAATTTTCGCGCAGCGCGTCCCCTGCAGCTTCATTCTATGGTCGCGTTCTACGTCCTAACGACCTCCCGCCTCGCGGTACATCGCCCGCAGCCTCTTTCTATTCACAATCGTCGTCTTCCGCCCCATCCCTCGAGTCCACCTCTTCCGGATCGACCCAGGATGCGTCCTCCCCCGCGAACTGGTCAACGCGGCCCATCCTCCCATCTTTAATGCTCAACTTCTCCCCATCGACTCCAGACCTCACTTCCCCGCTCGAAACCCCCATCGATGTGCCCGAGGAAGTCATACGCCGAAGGCAGTTTGATAAGGCTACCCGGATTTTCGGCGAGTCTCTTCCTCTGGAGCTAGTCTTCCAGTCCCGCTCGCAGCCCCTCGTAAACTCCTTCCCCGTTCCCCCGCCTCGGAGATCCACCGAAGGCCCTCAATTACCACCGCCGAGAGAAACCATCCCCGAACGACGACCACGTAACCTTGCCCGGCGAGCTAGCCTCTCGCTCTCGACGTTCACCGCCAAATTCCGTTCCACCTCACGATCCACCACGCACTCCCGTACCTCCTCCGGGGACTCACCATCCCAATCATCCCCGGCGTCGTCAGCGAGTGACGGCCAACAGCCGCCGCCTCACGACCCTGCATACACCCACACCTCATCCCAGCGCCAATCCATCCTGTCCTCCCCCATCCTATTCTCCTTCCCCAACCACTCCCACTCCCCCACGCGCCGCGCACCCCCGACGCCGCCCCCCCTCGACACAGCAAACCTCGTCCTTGACATCGGAAGCCGCGAGCCCTCCATCCTCTTCCCCGACGACGAAGACGACGACCGCGACCCAGAAGCGACCCCAATCTCGGGCGTCCCGCGCCTCGCGCGCTCGCACATGTATTCCTCCTCCGAAGTGCTCCCCCGGCGCACCCTCCCGCACCACACCCACACCGACTCCGAGCCATTCTACGGCGCGCGCCCCGAGACCGCCTTCGCCGACTACGCGCGCCCGACGACGCCGTTCGCGGAGTACCTCCGCCCCTCCACGCCTTTCGATGATCTTGATCTTAACGCGCCCGAGCCGCCGGAGGTGGAGGTGGACGAGTACAACATGATCGACGCGCACCCGGGTGCGACGCTGGCGGTGTCGAGGAAGGAGCGAAGGCAGGGGTGGAGTGGGGAGTGGAATCAAAGGGATATGCAGGATGTGATTTCGAAGCTGCGTTCGCTCAAGTGAGGTGGCGGGCGGTCTTGTTCTCGTCTTCGTTCTCCGCCACGGTGCGTTCCGGAATGCGATACGATGCGTACCTGCGCGGGACGCCTCGACCTTCCTCCGCCGGCGCACGATGTACATATACACACCAATGTCTTACAAGAGCAGCCCCTAGCATAAAAACGTGTAGTAATTCCGCCTCCGCCGCGCGGTCGCCTTATGTACGTTTGCTACCACCTCTGTCATCTCTGTATGTAGGCCACACTCTGTCATTTCTTCTCCCTGCATTCATTCTCCCTCTCAATACACTACACTACACTACACATCAAATACTCACTCATTCACTTACCTACAAGTACAAGTAGTACAAAGATACATACACCTGTACAGTGTAATTTGCCGTTCGCTTTTGACGATACTTGGCTTCGAAAATCCCAGAAAAATCTGAGTCACCACGCCTCGTTGTGCGCAACGTGTAAGTGCTCTAGATGCATTCATTATCATATTCGAAGTGCGATGTTTACGGTTTCTCGACGGGCGCTCGATCGGGAATTTCCTGGGAAGAGGGAAGCTTGATCGAGAAAGGAAAACGCGCCTCGTTTCGCAGACAATCGGCGCGGGAAATGACCGATGAAATTATTTCCAGTACTTGCATAAGTATACCGTGAAAGAGAACGATTTAGGTATTAGGTAGTATGTATTTACACCGCGACATGAAATGAGACCCACCGATTTTACCATGATGCCCAACAGTGAATTTGCACATTGACTCTTGGGTTTCTGATATATCCTGCTCTGGTGACTTCCTGATTATAAGTATACAGCATTACTATTAGTATTGAATTCGTTGTTGCAGTGTGCAAATTGACTGGATGACGACTCTTAGGCTTTAGCGGACTCTGACGAGTTGGCAGCAGATACTTAATCATTGAACGGCGAAAATACAGGCAGTGTCATGGCATGAGACCGAGGGTAGAGCATAATCTACGAATAAACGTGGGCGCATATAAACACGCTCGTCTGAATCAATTGACGCGACTTTTTGAGAAATTAACTTGCCTCGTGATCGTGACGGGTAGCACGTGATATGTGACAAATCGTTCCTCCTTTTCCACCTCCTCCTGTCCATCCTCCATCTGCCCTTGCCCGTCGACTTCTGCTTCTAATCGCGCGACATGCCTCTCACGGAGACCTGCCAGGCGACCTACTGACCTTACTTATCTTGCGATAAGGCTAAGGAACACTGGACATGACGTGCTTGAGAATGAGATGGCGCAACAATAGACATCCTCTGTGGCTTTGACGGTCTGTGCTCCGGCGTCTTTCTCTTCACTTCCAACCATGTCGTCTTTAGCTTCTACGGAGGATGCCCAGAAAACCAGCGGTCATCCATTGGACGAAAAAAGGGATCCGTTTACGACCACCCTCGAACCCGTACTGGAAGAAACAGAAGTGGGCTATCAGCTTTACAAAGAAGCGGTGGATGAAGGAGTATCATGGACGGTTGAAGAGGAGAAATGTGTTCGGCGCAAGGTCAGAAATCTCCGATATCCAGGCTGAGGCGGGAGGCTTGCATTCATCCAATCTAGATCGACTGGCACATCCTGCCTTGCTTCTGTATAACCCAAGGTCTCGCATTTTTGGACAAGACTGCACTAAACTACGCCAATCTTTTCGGCATCAAAGCGTGCTTATTCTTTCCCCTTGCTATCGACGGAACCTTTCCATACTTATTTTTCCTCCCAGTGACCTGCACATAACCACGGCTCAATTCGTACGCTCATGATTCTTCCACCACGGATCTGAAAAGTGCTTCTCATCTGACGACTGCTTAGGCGTGGTTCGCCAGCATATTCTACATCGGTCAGTACTTCTGTTTCATTTGTGGTTTGATGCGTGAGTCTATGTCTATTGCATCAACAGGCTACCTCGTATCAGCGGAACCAATGACATGGATGCTCCAACGCTATCCGACTGGGCGGGTTTTGGGAGTGGTTTGCTTTCTGTGGGGAATCGTCGTAATGTAGTATCCTCTTCTCCATCCCATACTTTTCCAAAACTTGACCTAATTCGATTAGGACCACGGCGGCGAGTCGATCTTTCTCGGGGACGATGGTCAATCGGTTCATACTTGGGATATTGGAGGCTTGTGTCACGTACGTGCCATTTTTGCGGGTCTCCTGCACTTCCACTTGTCTAAATGACCGATTACTTTGATAGGCCTGGTCTTGGACTAATGACGCGTACGTGGTGTTTTCATCTCGATCTTTGTTTTCCTCTCATTATCTCCGCCTTAGCTTTCTGGTGGAAACTCGATGAACAGCCAGTTCGCCATCTTACATGGGTTCGTGTCTCAACACCCAACCTCCGCTGTAAATGGCTAAACCGCTTCTCACCCCACCAGTATTGCTTTAACGGCGTCGCCAGCATATTTGGGGACTTCCTCGCATACGGTCTTGGTCACGCCACGCACAGCAAGGTGCCCCCGTGGGCGCTCATCTTCTTGGTTCGTTGTCCGAACTATCCCCCCCTTCGCACTGGCTGAAAAGTTCCGCTTGATTTAGGCCCTCGGCGGATTCACGACCCTCTGGGGCGCCTTCATGTTTCTCACCCTTCCCGACTCGCCCGTGTTTGCGCGCTTCCTGTCCCAGAGGCAAAGAACGATTGCGATAAAGCGTGTTGCAGGGAATCGGGTGCGTATTTACTAGTAATAGTAATCAATATCGGAGAGAGAATCCCAGTGCTGAATCGTCAGCAGGTCGGAACAAAAAACAAAGTCTTCAAATCGTACCAACTGATCCAGGCATTCAACGACCCGAAAACATACATTCTCTTCATCGCGAGTGTTGCTGCGCAAATTCCGAATGGGGTGGTGTCGAATTTCTCCAGGTTTTCTTTCGGCTGCTCTCGCTAAACGAACCATCAAAGTAACTTATGCACACCTCTCGACAGTATTATCATCAGCGGCATGGGTTTCACTCCCTTCCAGACAACGCTCCTCGACATCCCGAGTAATCTCGTGCAGATCGTGTCGCTTGTGCTAAGCGGGTATCTTGCGGGGCGGTTTAGGAATAGTCGGGCCATTATGATGGTATGTTTATCCCACTTCTCTCTTAAACGTTGAAAGCGACTTGAAGTGGTGGCTAGACAATGATTAATGATTGGGTGTTTGTCTAGTTCATCGGCAACGCGACCTGCATTGTCGCCGCTGCAGCGCTCACATACGCGCCGCACGATCAAAAGTGGGGGTGAGGGTTTCACATCGTTTCCATATTATCATAATTAGACTCATTTAGTTATATTCCAGACGCCTAGTCGCCTTTTGGTTTACGTCTTGCCAATCAGTTGGCTTCTCGTTGTCTCTGGTGATGATATCCGCTGTAGGTTCATCTTCTACAAGGTCGATATCTCGTGATTGTTGAAGAACTTAAATGCAGAACGTGGGGGGATTCACGAAGCGGCAGGTTACCACTGTCGTTACATTCGTTGTAAGTTCGCTTCTCAACTGGCCTTGACTGGGTTCAGTATGGCGAAATCTGATATGCTGCAGGGATATTGCGTGAGCGGTGTCTCAACCGCTTCCGTTGCTAACCGTATTTAACATGCCCACCTCATAGGTTGGAGTACGTCTTCAAAGGATCAATCTTTTCGTGAAATTTCACTGATTGTGTACGGCAGAATATAGCTGGCCCGCACGTTCTCCTCCAATCAGAGGCCGAAATTGGATATCCTACTGCAACGAAAGCTATGATGGCCGGGTTTGTACCCTTTGTTCTCATCTCATTTCGTTCACTTCACCAGTGTGCACTTAGCTACGTCGTCAAAACGGTCTGCCACCTCCTTCTCGGATTCTACATGTGGAATTCCAATCGTCTCCGGGATCGGGATGCCGTTGCATCTGGGGATGATGTTACCGGGGAGATCAGAGCAAGATGGGCGGAGGAGGAAGGGATGGTACGTTCAAAGTTCTCTCCTCTTCAGTATCGACACCACAACAAAACAGCTGAAATGCGATTTTAGCGAGATGTCACGGAGTTTGACAACAAGTGGTTTCGCTATGTGCTTTGATTTCGATGCGACTCTTTTTCTTCTGGTGCAGTTCAACAACGGCTTTCATGAAGTTGGTTTCTTGGTCTCACCGGCAAGTTCGAGCTTGGGAAAATACTTACGTGTTGTTTATTGCCACCATCGGAATCTGTCGGAATTCACCCTAATTTCAAATTTGCCTCGAGTCTTCCACCGTTGTCAACAAACCTTGTTTTCGCTCTTCCGGTTCGCCCTAGTTCGCCCGACTCGCAATCCGAGGATTCGTGACGCAGCAAACATTCCACGCGATAATGCATCTAGGCCCCGACACCTCAAATTCATTATTATAATTTATTTGAATGCTTTGCTCGCGGAGCCAGGCCGGGAGGATTTCACCCGTGTAGATCTGCGGTGTGGTTCCTTTCGGTTAGATCCGTCACTTTCTTAGCTTTCCACCTACACCCTGGTTAACCTTTGTCAGAGATCTCAGAAATAAGCGATACATACGAGTTGACTCGCAAAATACAACTGGACATCCTACACTCTGCTTTCCTCAATCTTTCCATTACCTTCCTCGCCCACAAGCCTTAGTTCCTTTGATCCCGATCGAAGCAAACCCCGATCAAACCCGTATCACGATTTTACAATATCACGCGGTTACCTCCTTACGAAAATGAAGTCGCGAAATTCACAAGAAATTCACACCGCACAGAGACCCCAGTCAAATACCCCGATGAAGTTGATGCTCTTCTCCTTCAGCGTTCACTCAGACTGCGAGCATGTCCTCTCCTCCGTCGGGCATGCCCGCTATCCCCGCCCGACATTGCTATGATGTGCGACGCCCTCGCTTTTCTTCCGCGTTTTCTTACGGCTGTCTAACAGCACGGGCCCTGCGGTTAGTGGCTGCGAGAAACGCGTCGCAGGGCATAAATTTACGCTGTCTTTCAGATGGTGGGGATAGTCCTCAACTGGGGTTTTATGGGCGTGTTGATGGTGCAGCTGTGTACGCAACTGAGCCGTATTCGTGCTTACAACTGACCCTCCCACTAGATTATTATTTTGAAAACTTTGCGGATGATCGCCGCGCAATAAAGGCTCTTGGTGCGGCTCCCAATGCTATTCCTTCCCCGATCTCACTTCTTCCCCAGTCTACGGGCTGGCCCTTCTCGACGTTACCCAGACGGTTCTGATTACGGCCGACGCGTTCCACTGGTTTGTCTACGGGTTCGGGGACATGCGACGCTTGGACGAAACTTTCTTGAATTCCTGGGACGTGCCCGTTATCGACTCCGTGATATCTCTCGTCGTGCAGATGTTCTACATTTGGAGGATTCATTTTTTGCGCAAGACATATGTGATTCCAGTACTCATTCTCATGGTGAGCAGATTCTCATGTCGACTGTTTTCCTCTGGATTCAGGCCCTGCGTAGGTTTCAATAACTCAATGTGTGGCGGGTATTTACACGGGTGTGAGGGTGAGCGGTTTCCCTGCGTCTTTGTCTATCGCTTCCTCAACATCTATGCAGGCACATGAATTAGGACACCTTTCCCTCATCAGCACGGAGGTCGTCCCGCAGACGGTACGTCGGCATTTGATTCTGTCGGCTGCCCACGTTTCAAGACATTGATTATTCGAGTAGATATGGCTCGTTGGCGCGGCAGTCGCCGACGTTGCAATTGCAATTGTCCTCTCCTGGGCCGTACGTCGATTGGCTCGGATTTTCTATCCGCTTCGAATTCCTGACCCTCTTCTTCCTTCTCTTTTTATTCATTCAGTTGCTGTACCAACGAAACGCTACTCTTCCTGCTAGCGTTACTCACAGTGTCATATCACGGATCATTCGCCTTGTTGTAGAAACCAACGCTCTAACAGGTACGACAGAAAACTTTTTAGTCTCGTTGATAAGGTTTCCAATATCTCATGCTTCTTTTGGTATAGCGGGTGTTGCGTCATCGCGCTAATATTATTCTGGGCTGCGCCGGTGAGTACATGTTATTTCGCGTTCATCTGTTTCAATCACTGATTATTTAAAATCTCTGGATAGCACCATCCCACCCTCGTGGTCCCGCCGTGCGCTTTCATTCTTCTTCTCACACTGCAGTATTGACCCATGATATTTTCCATCGGCAGAACCGCAATCATTGGCAAATTGTGAGGGTTTATTTTACAGGCAATTCTTCAAGGAGTTGACGCTTTTGCTTCCGCATCCAGATATTCGAACTGTCTCATTGCGCTTTTCAATAATCGGCTGAAGGAGACGGCAATGAGGAAGGGAAGCTCGCACGGCATGCAGTCGGTTCACCTCCCGAATAGCTCCCATCGCTCACGACACGACGACAACAATCCGAATGTACTCAAAGTCCACATTGTTCGGGAGATGGATATGAGTTACGATGAAGAGGGGCGCGACGTGGAGCTCAGAGATATTGCTTTGCAGGTTCGTTCGATGCCCGCAGTTCTCACCTCTTTCTTTCTTTGCGGCTGCTCATGCTCCAAATTTGACCCAGAAACCCTCACAAATCCGACGGTAATTTTCGTCAGACGTGCATCCATCAAAAGCAAGTGTATAATAGTCGTCGCCGGATAGAAATAGTTGTAGCACTCCTTGAACATACTGTCCCTATATACTTATCTTATCGTTGTAGATCGCTCTTTCCGTGGTCCACGCGAATGAGACTAAGGGGGAAAATGTTTGAACGTGAGCGGCGAGGGTGGAAATCTCTCACGTGATCGCGTCATGTCGCGTTATGGCGCGTTCATGTCGCCATCGACACGCGCGTGTGTTGGTCAGGATTTGGGAATCTCCTCGCCTGCGACGCTGCATTCATGGAGTCGCTACCCCTAGAGCTTCATTCTCTCATTGCTGAGCTCGTTTGCGACTCACCTTTCGGGAGGGACTCAATCCGATCCCTCTCCCTCACCAACTCACATTTCCGAGCTATCGCGGCGCCGCTTCTCTTGCATACCCTCGTCATACTGGCCCAGGAGGACCTATTTCGCGCACTGTGGCATCTGGAACCCTCCAAATATACCCCCAGGAAATATACCCGTCGACTTTTCATTAGTCCTTCCATAGCTTTAACGGAACCAGCGTTCATCCTACACCTGCTACGGCTCATTGCACCGGACTTGCGCGACTTGGTCGCGATATTTCCCTCCCCCTCGACATCCAGTGCCCTGCTCGGGGCCATTTTCCGCATGCGGTTTCCGCAACTGAAATCGTTAACGGTTGATGGTTTCTATCCGTTACCCCGTCCCGGGCCTTTCCCCGTCCTCACCCATCTGCATCTTGCGGGGAATCGCAGTCCTATCGGGTTAACCGCAGCCCTGCCTCTCGCCTGCCCTAAGCTAACTCGCTTCCGCGTTTCTGGGCTAAAGGGTGCTCCAGCGTTTGCGAGTGAACTTCGGGCGCGTTGAAGGAAAATTCTGGAGATTCATTTCTCCAGCGACTTGGCAGTGTGTCCGTGGAAATTCAGAAGCAATCTCCCATCAAAAGCAAGGACCAATTGGCAGCAGTGAAAGAAGCGCAGATGCGATGGACGCTTGCGACCCTCGAGGAAGCGGTGGAGATCAAGAGGCAGGAGGCAAAAGAGAAGGGGAAGAGTTTTCCGCAAGTTGGAATCTCGGAAGAGAAGGAGAAGGGGTTGGATGTGAATGCGTTGAAAGTGGCTTGGCTTGCCATGGAATGTCCTTGATAAGTACGGTTATGGTTGTGCGATTTACATGTTGATATCACGCTTCGATCTGAGGCTGGCGTTGATTCAAGCCATAATGCACTGAATATTGGAGGCGTATTGTCGAAGCGTATCTTAAATACGGCGCATCGTACTTAATGGACATGTTTTCTCGAATCTTGAATCTGAAGAGGTGTGTTTTGAATGCTCGAAACAGGAGGTAATAAAGATTCTAAGGATACAACAAGGATACAATGCTATAAGTACATCAAAACGATAAAAATAATATCTATAGATCAGACGCGTCACGGTCATTCACGTTTTACAGCGCCCTCGAATTCAATCTCGAGGAAGAATCCTCTACATCCCAACAGAAAGATAATGCGCATTCAGAGCCCACTGCGCGCGGAACGTCTTCCCATCATTTGTGTAAAGCTCCACAAGTCGCACCTGGTCGTACATGACGCCGTCGACTCCGAGGCGCATCGAGCCGTCGACTTCCATGAATTGGGCGTCCTTGCGGGTCTAGGATCCGAGTGAGCAAATTAGAATGCGAAGTGTGAATGAGAGAACTTGAAGAAAGGATAGAAGCACGTACGTTTGCGAAGTTTTTGAATAGTTGGGTGGCTTGGGCGCCGAGCATCGCACGTGTTATATGGCGGCGGGTATTGGGATCGACGAGCGTAAAGGTGTAGCTTGCTGGTCGGTATCCTGGCCACTGAAAGGAAACGAGTAGTCAGTGACCGCGATCGAATATAAGGAAACGAAGAGGCGAATTGACACGTACCTCGATGAGAAACTCAGCCTCCGCATATCTCATAGTATGCGGTGGCATGAACTCGTTCAAAATGTCGTTCCCCGCCACCATATAGTGCGACTGCGCGTACTCCAGATTCAACAGCGCAACGCCGGCAGTGCACGGCCCCCGTTGTCGGTCGGTAGGAAACACTGTGGGGGAAATCTTTCGTCGACCCGCGATTGATGGTGAGGAGGTGCTTGTTTGTTGTGCCAGTAGTCCGCGGGACGGCTGTCGATTTGAGTGGGTGCAAGCAGGGGCCGAGGAGGAGGGGGTGGCATTATGTGCGACTGCGAGTGAGAGTGTACGTAGTAGTTCTGTTGCGCTGCCAAGTTGCCACCGGGAAAGCCTTGTGAGGCATAGAAGTCGGCGTTGCTGCGCTGGCCGCCATGGGACCACTATGAACGGAAGGGAGTAAGGGGAATTTGTGAGAGGCAAAGTCTATGGATGGTGGCACAGAAAACTCACAGATGCATTGTTGGAATAAGATTGCCCATAGCCGCCTTGCGAAAACCCTGTGTTGAAGTGGGAGTAGCCGGACATGGTAAATTGTGGGGAGAGACGTTCTAGGAGGTGGAGAGTCGGGGATAGGATAAGTTGAAGAGACGAAAGCCGCCCCTTATATAGCTTGTCCAGGAGCCAAATAGCGGCGGCCACCCGTGGTTCCCTAAAATGCTTTGACCCATTATTTTGATTGTCCATTTCCGGCTTTGAATGAGCAAGCGGGTTTGGTCTGGCCGTCGCAAACAGCGGCTGACATAAAGGCGTCCTTCTGATTTGACCTTGAATTCGACCCTTGACGCTTTGAGTCACCAGGGCTGTTAGACACGAAACCTCGCGATCGTAAGCTTGTGCGAATTTCGAAAGTGCCAGAGCCAGGTGGGTGGTAAGTACAAGGATTCTGATGGAGTTGAGTTGTAAACTCGTCGACCTCAAGCGACCGCCCCAGTCACTTGCAATGCCCTCGTAGAATTATTGTGAAGAACTTGTTTCCAGTTTTCGAGGAGAATTGACGAGACTTCATTAATAGCGGGGTGGGTAGCCTGTAGTATGTGATGGAGAGTAACTCTCAAGCGTCTCTAGCTGATCGTGGAAAATGGCAATATCTCGCTCAGGGATCGACCTTGTGACGAAGACAGGACGACGAAGAAAAGAGGACGTGGCAGGTGCCGAAAAGCCGAATAGGTCTGGGAAACTTCCGGCGATTGCCGCAAGACCTGAAGTTGCAACAAAGTTCCAAATGCTCTGAGACTGCGTCTGTCAAGCGTCATAGACCTTGCTCACCGGAAGGCATTATGATCTGGCGTCTGATACAGTATCCGATATTTAATTCAGCAACAGTTTAACTTTCTCGAACAAGGCGGAACTTCGTGCCACGGAGCAGGTAAGGTACCTAAGTACTCAGGTAACCCAGCAATGGAAATGCTATCGATGAAGAACGGGTTTTGAATATAGAAAGCATACTTAGTCTCCTACAATTAACAATTATAGATTTACAACGCACGTACGTTCAAACGATCGAAAATGCGCATGGTTCCCAGTACTACGTAACGAAATGGAAATTACGATTTGAATCCGTCACCAATGAAGTTCAGTAATTGTATTCCCCAACCCATCCACGAGCGCACGAATCAGGTTATAGCATTCGCCCTCAGCAACCTCCCCTCTTTCCCGCTGTTCATGAAGCTCCTTCATCCGCGCGTGATATATCGGATATGAACACCTCATCGGGAAAACCCTATAATTCTTCCCAATTCCATCTGGAAATAGCATCACGTCGAGATTCAACTCCCCCTTTGCATCCTCCGCCCTCTCGACCGTCTCCTTCCAGGGGTATTTTACCTCGTACGACCGCGACAAGACGTCAACGGGAGGCCATTTATCCGTTGACTCGAATTTGAGAGCCACTTTCCCTGAGGTATAGTCGAAGGTGATATAGCAGGGGCCGCCGGAGTCTTGGAACAGCGCAAGCAAACGATAGAGGTACGCGGTTTTTTTGACTCGGAGGTAGTCGTGGTGGACGAGGTACCGCATGAATGCCAATGATCGGGGCGAGATGGTATCCGGGACCGGGGATTCGCAGACTCTGCGATGATGAGTGATCCAGTCGGTCTCTTGGCATGTTTTGGAGCAATAAGAGACGGAGCGGCAGCGAGAACAGCGCCGAAATTCAGTCTTTCGGGCGGTTTGACGGCACTATGAATGGCGGCGTCAGAGGATTTCGGGTCGGAGATGGCAGAAGTTACTTTCAGATTGTCACAGAACTTGAGCGGGACATATTCCGTATCGAACTCTGCTTTTATTTTGATTCGTTCATGGGCCAGATCCATAAATGGGTCCATTGGGCGAGCAGCGGTGAACGTGGTGGAGAACGAGTCCCATATCACGCATCCGCGCCAGTGATTTCTGCATTTGATTCAGAACGGTGTAGTGGCAGAGATAACCAGGGAGAAATAAGCGCAATATGTCGAGGTGCCATCCTAGGATACTCTCCGCGCAATCGTGAGGATGCGGTGAATCGTCCATGGGAGCACTGTGGCGCGTGATGAGCGGAAGCAAGCCTGCAGCCAGGGCGTCAACGACGCCGTCGATGCCCGGCTCGCAGCGCAGATTTTCGCAAATGAAGGTGATGCAGATTAGCAGGACCCGCGATGGGAGGGTATTATCCTCCGAATGATTGTTGATCCAAGGCTGCAACGCTGTTGCTAGACGAGTGACAACCTTGAGTGCCCCGTGAGGAATAATGTAGCCCCGTCCCTCGTCCATACGTATCTGAAAAAAGTTAAGACCATGCCAGATAGACTTGAATTGACCATAAGTAAGTTCTCCGTCGTTGACGTCCTCTGTTATACCAGCCATGTGGTCGACGATAAGGCGACCGAGATCAAGCTCTGTCCCACCAGCGCCTTTGACAATCTCGTCGTGGTATCCCGGGACGTCCCACTCCAACATTCGAGCGACAACATGGCCCAGATGTTCCGCGCATGTTCTGCGGGTCCGATCGTCTCGTATAACGTGAGACCAGATCTTGGCTACGACACGGCGTATCCCTGACGTCTCTGTCACGCAAGGTTCGAGTGTATTCTCTGCAGGCGCCCTGCAAAACGCGATCCCAGCGATCACCCACAGGTGCATCTGAGACATGTAGTTCTCCTCGATGTCGATATCCTCGTCGTCAAAATCGTCGGCGTCGGCATCCAGATACGCAAACGAGTTCGCAAGAATTCGGCTGTAGAAGTTTTGAAAGGCGATACAAGGCCATAGTCGTTGCCAGAGCTCGTTGATACAGTCCAAAGGGAGAGTGTGGTGGCGAGTATAGGCTGCTATTCCTCGCATAGCTTCTCTCAGCAGCGCTGTCTTCGAAACTGGAAGATCCAAAATCGCCGGCTGGTCTGGCATGCAGACATTGAAGGTCTCTGGGGTGGGTATCACGTCCGAAGCAAGATTGTTGTAAAACACAGGAAGAAACTGGATAGTATAATTGGGGACAAGGGGGTGCGGGCCGGAGAAGCCGGCACACCGGGCAGGGAGGGTGGGTCGGCCGCTGGGCCGGATAAAAAAAAATAATGA
The DNA here is from genome assembly GCA_037176885.1 of Favolaschia claudopus. Lineage (NCBI taxonomy): Eukaryota > Fungi > Basidiomycota > Agaricomycetes > Agaricales > Mycenaceae > Favolaschia > Favolaschia claudopus. The sequence continues at coordinate 142,464 of JAWWNJ010000063.1, read as the reverse complement.
CCTCTTAAGGTAGACCCAGTCCACCCTCGACGAACATCACGTGTTATTTCCATCTACAGCGAACCTCCTTATATCGAGACTATTAGGAGGAAACAGCCAAATTCCTCCGACCAGATTGTTCTAATTGTATTCAAGTATCTAGAGATAAAATATCAGAGCTCTATTACCTCTGTGCAAGAAGGAGTTCCGGAAACAAGTTTTGTGATGGGAAAACAGTTGAGGCAGTCGTGGGAGCAAATTTTGAGACAGCCGCCAGTGATTCGATAACTCTGGCCCAGAAACTCATGGTATCGTCACAATGTCAGAGAGAAAAATGAAGCTTAGACTGAAATAAAGGATTTGGTCGAGGGGATTTGTTCAATTCAAACTACAATGTACTTTACAGATGCATTTTGTCGAAAACCGCTGAATAAGGAAATTTCACGTGATGTTCGTCGAGGGTGGACTGGGTCTACCTTATGTTTTGGGCTTAAATGGGTCTGTGAGGGCTCGGGTTGAGTAGAAACCAACTTTACCACTGTATACACTGAGTTCTGACCTTCAGGAACCATTAGGAAGCCTGTTTTGGGGATGTTCTCACGCTGCAACCACCACGACGAAAATCAGTCCGGCGCGAAATTTGTCCCTTGGACCGCGCTGCCGCCACAAAAGTTGGATAACAACACCCGCGAATCTACCAGACCCCATCCTGATGCATTCACTCCCAACCATCTTCGCCTCGAGAACCTGTTGGACGCGACCCTTGCCACGGTGATGATCATTCTCGACAACGACCCAATTTTGACCCTATCGGACCATGCAGAACGGGCCTTTCGTGCCCTGTGCCGTCGCATCGACCTGGGCAACTGCTCCGTACCTCACCCCGCCCTTAGCGCGGCAGCAGCACCTGCTGCTCCGCCTCCGACTCCAGCCACGTATGCCGAGGCTGTGCAAACACGTGACGACAAATCCATCGATCCGCCGACGCCGAAGCCCGCCGCACCAAAACCCGCTCCCCTCCGCCACAGCGCGGTTGACGCCGACCTCATTTTTCGTGTCGATAAACTGTCCCCCCCACCCGCCGTCTACCCACAACCGGCAGAGTGCTTTACAGCGCTACAGAAAACCTTCGCTGACTTCCCTGACTTGTCACTCGCTGGCCTTCGATGGACGCGAAATGGGAACTTGTCTGTTAACTTCGATCACAACGCAAGCTGGACATCTGAAAAGGCATTAGCTGCTGCCCCTACCATCTGGAAAGCCGTGGAACCCCTGCTCTCCTTCCCAAAGCCATGTCCCGTCCCCAGTGTCGACCTTGGGGGTGTTTGGCACTCGGTCCTAGTGCACAACATCCCAGACCTGCCGCCCAAAGGCGACTCAAACACACTCTCACTTGGTGCTTGGTTACGCATGGGGGGTCTTCAGGGGACCTTTGCGGAGGCTAGGCCTATGTGCACGGTTGATGAAGCTGGAAACACGAAGACGCTGTCAATGCGGATCTCTTTTCGGTCCAAAGCTCAGGCTGATCACATAGTCCAGCACGGTGCTCTTGTTTTCGGGTCTCGTTGTCGGGCTTCACACTGCAAACCGAGAACCATACCTGCACGCAGCGCAGCAGCATAGTAACCTGGCACTTATGCCATGCTTTCTCCGTTTCACACCCTTCCTCTTATGGTTTTCCTTCTTCCCACTTTCCCAATTCTTTACCATACTCACCAGTGCCCCCATTGTGAGGCCTAGACCCCCACTTACATTATTCATGCGCACATTGCGCGTACGTTCGTCATCGCCCCTCGCTGGCATGGCTGACAGATTGCTGCTGTTCAAAACAATTCACTGAAACTCATACTTACAGTATTAGCTATGAGATCCATAGTGTAGATTATGCCTACCATGTTTCTAGGGACAAAGGGCAAATAACAAGGATTCAAAAAAAAAGCCTGTTTTGGTGGATTGTCCGAATTTGGATGCGACCGGCAATCAAGTTGGCCATATTTGGTAACGTCAATACCGAGATGTGTAGGAATTTCAAGTGGTGTTTTTATAGTTCTAAATGACAGATATCACTCATAAAACACCGTGTAGATGGCTTTACGAGGCTTTACGAGGCCTGAGGCAAGAATTGGCAGCTGAACAGCTGTTTTTGATGGTAAATTCCATATATGGACGTCACGTGGTAGGGTGGTTCCCGGCGAAGGGTCTCTAACAAAAAAGCAGCGTGAGGTGTTTTTTTTCGGTTTCAGTACCCCCTTGATTGGGGACTGGATCTTTCTCGCAGAGGTCCCAGACATGCGACTGTAGCTCTTCGAGGTCTTTTAGAGAGCCATTGAAAGCCCGTGTTGCCAGCGGCTTGCATGATATTCAGAGCCTATGAACGCGGCAAAAAAAAAAGTGGACATACGATAACATCGCGCGGGAGCTGCCTAATATTCGCGAATCGCAAAGCGTCGTGCATGACGTGGTTGTTAAGAGGTGAGCAGGTCACGGTCACGTTCTGAACAAAGAGCCCAAAGCACATCAGCACAGCATCAATATTGTTTGCCCTCATACTCGTCCAAGTACTTACAATCGGAACAAAACAGCATCCTGCCATTGGGGATTCGGTGGAATATTTTTCTGCGCTCTGTTCACCTCCCCTAAACATCCCATTGACCAAATGCAAGTGACGTCACCGTATTTCGCTTCGAATCTCCCACCACCACGCACGCAGCTTGAGGAATGGTATCAAAAAGAAAAGCAGAAACCGAGGCAGGGGCGGCGGCGGAAGAGACCAAGGATAACTCAAAGCGTCGCACAAGGTCCAATCCGGCACAACTAGACTCGGATACGGAGATTCTGGATACCTCCATACCGGAAGGATGGAAACCGTACCCAATCTCCAAAGTCTACCGCCTCATCGAACCCGGGCCTGTCCTCCTCGTAACCACAGGCTCTCTCGCCGAGGGCACCCACAATGTCATGACCATCGGCTTCCACATGGTCATGCAGCACGAATCTCCGCCTCTCATCGGTATCTGTCTAGGACCTTGGGACGCGAGTTTCGCTGTCCTCAAGAAGCGCCGCGAATGCGTTCTCGCTATACCGAGCGTCGAGATGGCCGAGGTCGTCGTTGATGTGGGAAATTGCTCCTCGGATGATCATGACGAAGGGATGAATAAATGGGAAAAGTTTGGGCTGGAGGCACTACCGGGTGGGAAAGTCGAGGCGCCGCTCGTAGGCGGAAAAGACATGATCGCAAATATCGAATGTGTCGTGGAGGACACGAAGATGGTTTCGAAATATTCGATGTGGGTGCTGAAAGTGGTGGCAGCCTGGGAGAATCCTGCGAAGAAGGAAACGGCGCGGATGTTTCACCATCGTGGAGATGGTACCTTCGTGATCGATGGAGAAATATTGAATGTCCAGGATAGAATGGTGAAGTGGAAAGAGTATCAAGATTGAAGAAATGACACAAAGTACAAAAATGTGGGGGAATATACACAGAATGTTGAAACTGCGCTAGATACTTAGTTTGTAATGGCATCGATATTTCACTGCTTGACCCTTCTGTCAGCATCGGGACATTCACAAATGAGAAGTCTCGTACCTTCGCATTGATTTTCGCCGCTATTTCGCTCAAAAACGCACGGTAGCTGAACCGCACGCCGTCTACATGGTCGTGAATGAGATTTTGCACCATGGCATTGCGCAAAGCCATTGGAGATGTGGCGTCGTCCTTCACCACGTATACTGTCGGACGAACCACATCTCGATGTTCGCGGATCCTTCCGATTATCGCTGTAATTCGCTGCGAGATTGCGGTATCAAGCTCGCGGAGCTCCATCTGAACGAATGATTTAGGCCAATATAGACCCACACGAAGAAAGGAGACGAAAACGCACCTTGCCGCTTTTCAGCTCTCCGTAATTCTCGACACCAAACACGTCTTGAATGAGAAGAGGGACTGCGTCAGGAGCGACGACGAGGTACATAATCTGCCCGTCGTTGATGAGATACAATCCGTGTCTCTCCCACCAAGTTCCGGTGAGTGGGAGAGGTGAGGGCATGATAAGAGTGCCTTCGTTACCGACGAAGCCGACCTTGAATGAACGTTCATTGAGAATCGATTACAGAAAGAGGGAGATTTAAACGACGCACGTCCGGAGGCATGTTATGCAGCGAATATATATCAGGATAGATATATTGAATCACCTCCTCCGGGGAAGCTGAGGCGAGGACGACTCGCACGCAGGCGCGCACGTCGTGTACCGTCTGGGTATCAGCATGGATAGCCAACTGCCTGGAAATTTCAATGCGCATTCGGCAAGGATCTATACAGCACAACCCACACCTTCTTGAACGCCCCCAACATCGAGATAGGAAACATCCTCAGGTTCTCTGGAAGCCGAAGCTCCATCCTCGACGTCGCCTTATCCACTGTCGCGTACGCCTCACACACATCTGCGACTTTTTTCGCGAGCTTCTGTCGGCGGACTTCCAGAGCGAAAGCCGAAGATGTCCGCTGGACGGTTTGTTTCAACAGGAGGACCGTGACAGCCTTGACATCTGACGAGGCGAACACCTCTTGAATGATGCTTGTGGTTGGGAGCGCGAGATTGAGGACGCGGATGCGTCGTTCGCCTAAAACCAAGGAAGAATGGGAATGAATCAATTTGTGATAAACGGAAGAAGATTGAGTAGAACGCACCAGAAGACGTCGTATGAAGCACCGCCGTCTGGAAAACGACTATCGGCTCCATGAGCGTCTCCTCAATTTGCAGCTCAACACCATAAGACTGGTTGACAGGGACGGTAGGCATGATCACGCGGTCGGATTGGATGGAGAAGAAGTTGCCGTGCATGGATTTGACTGCGATACCTATGGCATGTTTTCAGTCAAGAGTCAAATAAGAAAAAGGACAAGAAAGAGAAAGGTAGATTGAATGAAGAATGAACGCGCACCTTTCGAACAACGCACACGCATCTCCGCCTCTAGCATACACGGCATTGCCAGCACCCTCCCAAACTCGACGGCAAATTTGACTGCGTCCTGAGCAACGTCGAAGTTGGGGTAGTAGAACATCTGCCCAGACGTGTAATGCGGAACCGATGCTGCAAGAAAAGTTTGATATAGTATCAATACGATATGGAATGAAGTATAAACGCACACAAAGACGAGACGCCCATATACTGATCTTTCCTCCCTGCCAAGAACATATCGACAGAGACGCAGGGCTCGATGCAGGAGGCGGCGAATGCGTGGTAGAAAGCGGCTGCGGAGTGTTCCGGTTCCGGAAATTCCTACATACATACCATGCGCATTAGCCTTGTCGGAGGTCAACAAAAGATAACATCCAAATGAGCACCTTTTGTGTGTCCTGCCTCCCATATGCCTCGAATTCAAGCGCGCCGCCCTCGAGCGTCGACGGAGACGCAGATAGAAGAATGATCTTCCCGCCCGTCGAAGCCTTCAGATATATATCAGAAAGGTGGTACAGGCAAAATGGTACAATGAACAACGTACGAGTATAGCTAGCGCGGATTCGAGTGCAGGACCAAGGGCGCTCGACGTTGTACGTGCATCGGCGAATATAGTGGGAAGGCGGTCGAGCAATGCCTCGAAGGAGGGACGAAATTCTGAGAAGTTGACGAGGAGGTCTTCCGGGCTTCGTGGGAGGTAGGTTTCTTGCAGGTCGGAGATGACGATCATAGAGAATTGGGCTTTGCGCTAATTGTTGCGGTGGGCGTCAGTCACTTGGGTTGCCGTCGACACTTATGAAAGACGACGTGAGCTCACAGTCATGACGAAGAAATTGAGCGAGCCATCGTAGCAGACTAAGGCGACTTTCGTGTGGTGTTGGGGATCGGGTATGTTATCGAGGTTTTCGAAAATAGTGCGTATTGCGGTTTGGAAGAAGCCTTCATATGGGAGTTAGATCTGAGTAAATCAGCAAAGGGAGTCAAAAAGGACGAACCGGAAGTGATAGCACCCTGGCTGACGTCCAGAAGAAACAGATATGCAGGCGCCGCAGGCGTGCGATTCGTGTATTCGGCTGTAGCGACGAATTCGACGACGGGGGAAGTGAGTTCAATGCGATCGCCGTTCCCGAGTCCAGCACGGCGATTCCATTCGAGGGTGTCGTTGGGTAAGCCACAGAGAGAACATCGCCAGCTGCGGTACACTCGATCAATAAGGTACTAAACTACTGAGATGATTTACTGACCGACTGCCACCGTCGATAAATTGGACGTATGGATTGAGGTAGGCTTTGCAGCCGCGACATCTGGTGATGATACCGTCTTCTATCACAGGGATAGACTCTTCGCCGCCTCTGTAAGGCGAGATGACGAGCCCGAGAGGGATTTTGGAGCTGTAGTGTAGAGGCTCTGATTTGGGGACAGCACGCAGAGTGGGCGATTGGTATAATGTGGCTAGGGATTGATCCGCTGAGGCGATCGATGGAGGGGATGGAGTCCAGCGGAGACAAATTTCGGGACGCGGAGTATGTAGATCTCGGGGATGGGGCGGATAGGACATGAGATCGATGTAGTTTGGTTCCGGGGGGGTATCGCCAGGAATAGGCGGATGTGGAACATGGGCAGCGACGGACTGTTGGCTTTCAGCTGCGCCATAGTAGACTTGATTTTCGCCCGGAGCGTATTGGCGCTTTTTTGGAGCGGAGGTCATCGCGGGAGGGGGAGAAGTAGACATGACTCTGATTTCGGCAGTGATATAAGATAAATTCGCGATGGTATTTGCTGCGACGTGTCCGGTACGTGGACGAGAGGTATTATGTGTAACGACCTAATGTGGTCCGAAATGGATGGATTCTTAGAAATTGGTGCAAGTACTAGTCAGAAAAATAGACAGACCTATGCTAGATAGCTACAGGTGCGCAAGATGAGTGCGTCTACGATCTTGAATAGTGATCTCAATGTGGATGACGTGGTCGAGTGAGATAGGTGATGGCCTGGGAGATTGCGAAGGGTGCGCAGCCACGTAGTCCGATGGAAAAGAGGGCAACGAATACGATGGAGAAGAGCGGGATTTGCGATTAGAGTTAGTCTTTAGAGATTCTAGGAACCCAAAAGGAAAAATATTCAGTTTTGGGCCGGGTTTAGTTGAAATAAATCCGGGTAGCCCAGAGTCAACCGTGATAAAAGCGTAGATTGGAAAGTTATGGCCTATAGGGCCCCCGTATCGACAGTTGAGACCAGCGAGGATGGTAGACGAACCAAGAGGTGCGCGGCCGAACAAACCCGGAGATTATGCCTTCTCGTCGGCCGATTGGTGTCCGAGCCCTTGTCTGCCACGACCACATCGTCGACCAGTCACCAAGTTTGTTACAGAAACGGGAGGATTTCGCTGCTTCTCCTTTGTGCCTGCGGATCCTGCTTTGTGATCTCTTCTACTTCTTCCCAGTCAATTCTGGCACCTTGCTATTTCTTGGTGACTTCGAGGCTCCATTGCCAATCCGAGAATTCAAGAAACACGAGCAAGCTTTTCGCACCACAATACCGCCAGCTGTCTGAGGCTCGAGCTTTCAGTGGCATAAGCTTGCTTGCAGCGAAATTACATGTCAGCCCTCGTCTGACTCTCAATGAGAAAATTTGTCAGCCTTAGGAATCCCGCCCGGCGTCGAGAGTCTGGGAAGCTGCAAGGCGGCATCGGGCGGCGAAACGACATAAAACTTCTCATAGCTGGCGGTCCCGGGCGTTGTCTGACTTGGCTGACTGTATGTGAGAGGAAAATTGAAGCCTCATAAATGTCGCTCCCAATTGCCCTTACTACTACGCACTCTCACATTCATCGCTATGTCTCTCCCTGACTTTTCGTTTTCCACCACAGCGGATGAAGCTGTAGCTGCATTTGCGGACAGGATAACTGGGAAGAATGGTACGGCTCACCTTTTCCTTTCTCCAATCTCTATCTGATGTCTTTTAGTGCTGGTTACGGGGACTTCGATCAACGGACTTGGTTTCGAAACCGTACGAGCGATAGCCAAGCACGCTAACCTCGTCATCATAACGGGGTACAACGCTGAACGGTATGCCACCTTTTTCCTTCCGAGTCTCGTCTTGCACTAATCTACACCCGGAAAGCCTCAAACTCGCAGAAGACGCAATCAAGAAAGAACATCCTCACGCAAACATCAGGCCACTTGTACTCGACCTGTCGTCACTCGCAGCAGTTCGCGCTGCAGCAGCCGAAGTCAATGCATACCCCGAGCCTCTCCACGTCAGAATCCTTGCTTCCCTCCTGCCTCTCTCATCAAACCATAACTGACACGCCTCCGCCAATCTACCACAGGTCCTCATCAACAACGCCGCAGCCCTCATCGGCCCCTTCAAACTCACCCCCGACGGATTCGAATCCCAAATGGCCATCAATCACTTCGGGCACTTCCTCCTCACCTCCCTCCTCACGCCCAAGCTCCTAGCCAGCCGCACTCCAAGCCTCATCCCACGCGTCGTATTCCTTAGCAGCGGCGCGCACGCCCTCAGCGACGTCGGAGGGCAGGCTCTGCTTGACATCATCGAGCACCCGAGCGCAGCATCGTATGACCCCGGACAGGGATACTATCGCTCGAAAGTCGCGAATATCCTCACCGTGCGCGAGTTGGCGAAGCGCGCTAGGGGGGCCCTCAAGGCATATAGTGTGCATCCTGGAGGTACACTTTCTTCTCCTCGTTCCGTCTACTTCTCATACTAATCATCTCATCCTAGCAATATACACCAACATCATGGAGAAGGAGGAATCCCGCGAGTACATGCAGTCCATGGGTACGTCCCGCTGGCATTCGTAAGTAGTCGAGGGTATGAAAGCATACACCCACACAGGGATCCTCGATGCAGACGGCAACCACCCTTCAAACCCGCCATGGGAATTCAAGACGCTCGGTCAAGGCGCAGCGACGTGAGTGCTCTCCTGCGTACCTATCGTTTTTGGCCTGACAAGTACGATGGCTTCCGCAGCACCGTCGTCGCAGCCTTCGACCCCAGGATCGAGGGTAAGCTCGCCGCTCAGCCATCCCTTACACAGACCCATACTGACCCGCGGCCTCGCTCCGGCTGACAGACAAATCCGGCGCATACCTCTCCGACTGCGTCGAGGCCAACGCCTCCCTCACTCCCCACGCCTCGGATCCCGTGCGTATCATCGATCTCTTCACCGTGCGTTATTGACTGGCGCAATGTACAGGAAACGGCAGAGAAGCTCTGGGCCTTGACGGAAAGGCTCGTCGGAGAGTCTTTCGCTTTCCCGCAGATGTAAGCTAGCTATAGTAGCTTTAGCAGCAATGTATTCTCCACCCAATATATCACCACGGAACCCCACTCTTCAGATCCTGCACACGAGGGAGTAGACAGACAAACAGACGCCGCTCGCGACGATACGTATGATAACTGGCGTACATACGAACAGGTGCAGGACGGGCAGGACGAAGTGGACGAAGGAGAAATGGTATGCGTATCCACAGATGATGGTAATGACAAGGAAATCGTGAGGAATCAAAATGAGTCGGAATGAGTAAGTAAGTATATGCGGAACGAAACGAAATCATAAGCATATGAATGCGCCGCCTGTGCGAAAGGCAAAAGCGGCATTGGAAGTGCAGCCCTCCACATATCACCCGATCCCTGCATCCATCCAATCAATCTTAAAGATAAATAACGCACGCTCCCTCCATATCCTCCTCACTCATCATCCTCACGCCGCAGGAACAGGAGCAGCAGCAGTGCTATCTGACTCGGCAGCACTCTCCGCCAACGCTGCCCCAGCCGCCCCATCCCCATCCACAGGCGACGGCACCGCCTTCCCATCCCACACCCCCTGAATAAGACTAATCGTATCCTCCAGCCCGCGCCGCCTTGTACTCGGGCTCGTCATCGTGGTACCCAGGCTCGCGCCGCGCGCGTGGCCGCGGCGGAAGGGCATCGCGGACGGCGGGGGGCCCGACGTGGGTGAGGGTGAGGGCGAAGGTGAGGCTGAGGCGGTGGGAGAAGCGGTAGGGGCGGGGGCATCTTTAGCTGAGGGGTCAGCGGCGGCGGGGGTACCGTCCGTGGGCGTGGCGGGCATAGGCGACGATGCGCCGGACGACGGGGCGGACCCACCGAATGACATGAGCGCCTTGCCCTCCTCTGACTCCGCGTCGATGAGCGTCGGCGGCACATGCTCGTTTTCGATATCCGACTTGCGCCTGCAAGTGAGCGAGCGTATGAGATCGAAGGAAGAGGAAGGAAGAACAGGGAAGGACGTACGCGTCCGCAAACCCACTAATAGAATTCTTGATCCCCTCCGAACCCGACGCAAGCGTCCCATAGGGCAGCTTATTCGAGTTAGTAACCGTCTTCAGTTCCGAGACACGCTCCGACTCCTCCCTACACGCCAATCCAATCAGCTTGTGTACGTACGCCCACTATCAAGACCCACCGGAGGAGCGCAAAGACCCGGCTCATCCTGCCCACGGCAAGAATCTTATTCTTGATGACCTTCTTCCGCGCATCGAGCTCCTCCGAGCCCTCAGGGCCCTCGGAGGACGGCGACACCGGGGACGCAGGGGCGTCTTCCGGGATGGGGATGTCGTCTTCTTCGAGCTCTTCCTTGGTGCAGGTGTTGAGGACGGCGACGAGCATGTCTGTGACTGGATGGAGGAGGTCAGCCGAGGAGCAACATGACGAGTAGAGCAAAACGACGACGAGAACAAAAAGGAAAAGCAAAGGCGACGGATGTAGGTATGAGGAACAAAGACACAACACAACACGACACTTACTCTTCTCCCCCACAAACGGCAACGACCACGTAAACACGTCCATGAAATTCGGCAGCCAATACGGGTGGGGGCTGTAGTTGAATTGTCGGATGTTCATCACGTTGTTTTCGTACCTGGTAAAGGAAGGGTGCGTCAGCGTCGGGTTCCTCTTTTTCAGTAAAGATGGTAGGGACGGGGAGGAAGCGTCCGGACGGGACAGGTATGACGGGGCCCTGGGCACGAAGGGAGAATGCGCACGCTCCCAGAGCACGCTCGCCGAGAGAAACGACGACGCAGCTCGATGGACAACGGGGGAAACACCCACTTGATAACCGCCGCCTTATTATTATACACATCCAGATAATTCGGCGCAGAGAAGATGGTCATCACGGAGGGGAAGCCGGTCGTTTTGGTTTTGCGGTACATGCGGTAGCTGCGGAGGGGTGGGGGTTAGCGGGGGTTAACATTCGCAAATGGGGGGGAAGGAAGAGAAGGGTAAGAGGAGGAGGAAGAGCGAAGAGGGAAGAAGGGCTGGAGAAGGGTTGGAGAGTTGGAAGGGTTGGATCAGAGGGTTGGGGGGAGGAGAAAGGAAATAATAGGGTAGAGAAGAAAAGAAGGAGGAGGGATTAAAGAAAAGAGAAGAAAATGACTCACCCGGAATCCTGCGCCTCATGCGCGCGGATGATCGAGAGGAGGTTGTTGCGCTCGAGGAAATTGCACGCGGCGGTGTACCTGTGGGAGGGTCGAAAAAGAGATGGTGAGCGATGAGGTTTTTGGGGAAGAGAATAGAACAAGAAGAGAAAGTAATGTAAGGGGGAAGACTGCCTCGGGGCATTGCAAGAGGCACTAGTCTAGTATGTGCCTTGACCGACCACCAAAGACACAAGACACAGTACACAAGCGATGCCTCTAGCCCAGTCATCCCCGGCCTCATCCGTCATGCGCGAGCTCGCCTCTACGCCTGCTCGTGCCTGCCTCCACATCTGCGCGTCTCCACCACTCGCCGTCGCCGTCTCTTCCCCAGACGCAGAGAAACCGACCAACGGCCAGGTCGCCTGCGCCGAGCACTTCAGGCCTCTCCATCATCCTCCGCTTGCCTCTTCACAGGAATCGACCGGCATCCGCAGACAGGGCAGCTCACCAGCCTCCGCACCACCAAACACTCAGCCGTCGTTCCCATCCTCCTCGCGTGTCTCCACCTCACGCACACAGAAATCGACCGACACCCGCTGACACCGCAGCTCACCACACCAAGCACCTCAGAGGACATCTTCGTCTACATCCGAAGCCGCAACGTCGCCGTTCCAGCCTACCAGCTGCCTCCTCAACCGCATGGACAACATCGAGTCGAGCTCGTCACCTAGCCTCTCCCCCCCCAGACACCTCAGAAGACGTCCCGCCCCCATCCTGTGTCAGCCGACCGCCTCCAGCCCCAAAACAACACCGCCGCAGCGCCACGCTCCCCTCCAACAAGCGTCGTCTCCTTCGTCAGAGACCTCAGCTAGCCCAGACCTCGTCCTCGTCCTCGTCGTCATCCACCATCCATCATACCGCCCCCACCCCCACCCCGTCGCGCACAACACGATCCACCCATCGCATCGCATCGCGCGCAATATCATCCCCCTCATCGATCTTCCCCGATCTCCCCAAAGAGAGAGAGGCCTGGCCGGCTCAGCTCACCGCACCAAACGCCTCATCCCGTATCGGATGAGCTCCAGGCGACCAGCATCCAGTGCCATCCAGCCCTGATCCTCACCCCCCGCAGCGCCGCTCGTATCCTCGGCCTCGACCTCGTTCCCTCTTTCGTCCTCGTCCCCTTGGTCGTCATCCTCGCCCCCCGCCCTCCCCTTCCACCCCCTCCCCGCACCCCAAACCCACTCCCCCTCAACTTATAAAGAACGGCAGAGACCACTCACGTAAAGAAAAAACTACACCCCCGCACATGATTATGCAAAAAGCTCTCCGTCGTCTTCTCCGTGCCAAAGTCCTCGGCGGGGTCGGACCAGAGGATGTCGCACATGAGGCCTTGGGTGGGGGGTTCGCGGAAGCGGTCGATCTGTTAGAAAGATTGAGTAAAGGATACGGAAGATAGATAAATGATAGAGTGATTGAGGAAAAAGGGTGGGGGAGATTGTGGGGGCGGGGAGGGGGTGGGAGGGGAGTTGAGGTAGGAGGCAGGAAGGAAGAGGGAGGGGAGTAGAGGGAAGGAAAGTGAGAAAAGGAAAGGTAAAGGAAGGTGAGGATGGGGGTGGGATGGAGCAGGTACGTGGAGGCGGGAGAGGGAGATTGGGAGGGATTGGAGATTGAGGTAAAGAACGAGGAGGAGGGAATGATAGGGAGGAGCACGCACCGCCCTCAAATCATCCAACGTATTAAACTCGGGCGACAGCCCGCCGTGTATACACAGGAACTGCTTGTTGAGGACGGCTGCGAGGGGGAGCGCGCAGAAGGAGTCGGTGCAGGCGTCGTAGATGCGTTCGGAGTATTTGTGTTTGCCTGAAGTCGGATTAGCTTGTGGGGAAACGGAAAAAAAGTGAAGAGGACGGGGCAGACGCACACTCAAGCTTAAACGTAAAGTAATCCGTCAGATGGCGACACTCGTGGTTCCCCCTTAGCAGGAAGATGGAGGTGGGGTACCAGATCTTGAGCGCCCATAGATAGAGTACGCACTAAAAACAGAAAGACGAAGATAGATCAGTAAAAGTCCCGCCTTTCCTGCGCTACTAATACGAGGGAAGATGCATATGCACACCTCGATGCTGAAGTATCCTCGATCGACGTAGTCGCCGAGGAAGAGGTAAGGCGTGTCTTGGGGGTTGCCGCCGATTTCGAAGAGCTTCATTAGGTCGTACTGCGCATTATCCGGTCATTGACTCATACATACGTGCGTAGGATGGGAGAGAGAGAGCACGCACGTATTGCCCGTGTACGTCCCCGCAGACTAAACGGCCGACGCAATCAGTCAGTCTCAATTCAAAACGCCACGATACGGAATGAAAGAATGAAGGAATGAATACGAATACTTACTCGTCACAGGCCCCTCCAACGCGAGCATATTCGGCTCCCCCCTCAGAATATCCGTCGCCTTCTCGATGATGTACAACGCCTGCTCCTCGCTCAGCCGGCCCTCGCGGTAAAAGTGGTTCTTCAGGAAGGCGATGTCGGGCTTGGAAGGGTCGGAGGCGGCAAAGAACTGCTCTTGCGTCGGGATCGAAGGCGCGGGGGCTTGTACCTGTGGGACCGTCAGTTTGTCTTGTCTGTTATGTCTCGTCTTGCGGTCGAGACGTCGGCTTTGACCGCCATCTCCTCCTAGCCCGTCTTTCGGCATCCACCTCCCACCTCACCACCCCACCCTTCCCTCCCCGCACCCTCCTCGCACCCCCTCCCTCCCCACAAAACCCCCCTCCTCGACCGAACAAAGAAACCACTCACATCCTTAATAACCCGCTCCTGCGTACTAATCGTCGTCCCATCCTCCAGCACATGCTGCGTAAAGTCGATCTCCGGCGGCACCACCTGCTGCCGGTTTTGGATCTGCGCAATGGCCTGCGCGATGTGCTGCGGGGAGTTCACGCTGCTGCTCATCGTCACTTCGTCGTCGTCGTGGAGGTCGTTGTCGTTAACAGCTTTGAGAGGCGAGCGATTTGCGGATTTGATCATCAAGATGATACCTCCATTTGATCGAGGACGCCGCCATCAGATCTCTCGGAGAGTTGGATAATTTCCTGTTGGTCAGCGTTGAAGAGGGATTTGCCCAAGATTTGCCTGGATAAGGAGGACGAGTGAAGAGGAGTGAAGAAATGGATTTGAAGAATTGAAACCAGGAATGTTGTCCAATTTTGAGGAATATTTAGCCTCAGAGTTGTGGAAGTTCGATCAATACCGCCCGCGCGGTTCAACCTGTTCGACGTTAATTGGCGCAAGGCAAGCTACAATTCCTACGAATACACGTAGGGTTTCGATTAAATCAAACCGTCAACGAATGCAATAACTCTAACCTCTCCCAAATAAAATCCGAGCAATAAAGTCATTTAATCAACTAAAACCGCAACTTAAACCTCTCCAAAACCCTCCGTCCCTCGAAAGACACCGGGTCCTGCCTCGTCCGCTGCCCCTCTGCTCTTGCCATCATCACAGTCGGCGGACCACGTCCTTCGCTCGACTCATCTTCTTCTCCATTCCACGAAAACGACGATATCGGAGGCAACACCGGCGGCGGATTCGAATTCGAATCAATGTTTGCTTGCCCACTCCTCTGCGAATCCGGGAGCGAAACACCGCTGTCAGCAACCAAGCGCGACGGCCCCGCAATTGATGCCTGTAATCCTCCATTCACACGAAAGATAGGTTGACCATACAAACCCCGTGGATGACTCGCCGACCCGGGATGATTGATTGAAATCGAATTAGGCGAATGAATCGAAGTTGAACCCGCAGCGGAGGCCACAGAATCCATAACCCTACTCCTCGTGAATATCCCGGGTGGAACCATAATATCGCGCAGCAGGGAATAATCTTCGATAGTGGGAAGTGTCCCTCGATCCGACCACTATCCACACCAATTTTTTTCAGCTTAACGAATGAATGAACGCGAGCTCGAGACATACCACTGTATACGCGACGAGATGCCATCTCCGACTCATCACAGAATTATGATCACCCAACTCTCCGGGGCGCCGAACTTGAAAGCTATAGGTCTGCTTCGTCAGGCCCCCGAACTTCGCTGGTCGTCGATTGCGCGAGGGAGGGGGGACGTTGGTGCCGGGGTTACAGATCCTCTTCACCCTGAAGTTAAATCATCATTCAGCATTTGAAGGAAAAGAGAGAAAAGAGAGAAAAGAGGGAGACCACAGCAACTCACCTCCTCAACGCCTTCGCCTCCCTCTCCTCATCCGTCACCTCAATCTTCTCCTCATAAAACAAACAATCCGCGTGGACTTTACTCTGCGACCTACATCATATTAATCAAACACTCCCATCAATAACACAAATCTTTTAGTCAAATCAAAAAGAAAATCCACTCACCACCTCCTTCCATCCGTCCACCTCACCAACCCCCCACCCCCATCCGGACTCACACACTCCTCCCAAACAAAAACATTCCCACTCCTTAGCTGCTCGCGCTCCCTGCCCATCCTCACCGTGATCAAAGGAAGTATCCCTCTGCGCACGGCTTCGAGCACGCGGAGGGCGTCGTCTGGGTTTCGAATATCTACATGGAACATCCAGATATTTAGTTACTTCAACGTTGAAGATAAAATGAGAGGGGAGAGGGATGTCTTACGAAGCGAAGGATGTGTCACACTCAACCGACTCTCTCCCTCTCCTACTACACTCATCGATGTTCACCGAACTGACTTGTCCCCACCAAACCGCCCAGCCTATATACCCCCAAAACCCTGTTGAGCTTCCCGCGGCGGCTTTGCTTATCCCAAAGATTCGAACTCTGTCACAAGCAAGATAGCGGTGAATCAACATGTATCCAAACTCTCGAAGGACAAAACCTGCGATGGACTCAATAAGTTGCAACTGAGGCACCCTCTTCCTTGATCTTGATTCTTGAATTCGCCTAAGTTCGCTCGTTATTCGGTCGATTCAAAAAAAAACAAGCGAACCTCCATACCTCGTGTACCCGACAAACAAGGACGATTCTACCGCTCAACGTAAGTAATATTCATAGTCAAGCGTGCAGCAAGATCTCACCGCGCCACGGTCGCCGCTTGAGAATTTTTCTTGAACAGGGGCAGAAGACCACGGATAGAAATTGGGCGAGAGTATGTTGGATTCATGACCGAGTCAGTCCTAGTCATCTCGCATCAGAGTTACCACAGCTTCTTGGGGAGGAAGAGAGGCGCTTACGATTTAACCTTGGATTACAACCTGAAAAGGTAGATCTCTACTCCCGACCCAGGAACGCAGTGAGTCTAGACTTCACATTGAAGGCTGGGCGAATCAGAATATCTCGTTAAAAACCACTCACAATCCTCCGGCTCGCGTGTTGATATGTTGATTGTTCTAAGAACCGTCCCAAGTCCCGACAATGGAAGCTTCAAGCTAAGATCGACTGGATTTCGGCTTGAAAAGCAACTCTACCGCAAAGACAATCAATTCATCCCGGAGCACCTACTTCCGAGGTGAAGCTTTCCTTCGAATTTAGCCACGACATGGTCCAGACTTTGTACTTTGCATATGAAGGGGTTGGTGGCTCTGGCCCTGGAGAGAGTCATAATGAGTCGGGATTCTGAGATTCACTTCACTGGATACGATGCTGTCGGCGTCGAGATATGAGCAGACTATAATTGCTCGTCAGCGGCTGTTTTCAGCAGCTCGGATAATTTTGAGTTGTAGACGATTGGGGCGATTCGGCAACCTCTCGGCCGCTCATCGGAAACGCCGGTTCAAAAGCAGAGAAGGAGAGGAGAGCGATTTTCCTTTGATGCATCCCAGCAGATGATAGTTTGAAGCAGATGACGGGAGAAGGCAAGAAGCAATGCTGTGCTGATGTGCTTTGGGCTCTTTGTTCAGAACGTGACCGTGACCTACTCACCTCTTACCAACCACCTTATGCACGACGCTTTGCGATTCGCGAATATCAGACGGCTCCCACGCGATGTTATCGTATGTTCAATTTTTTGCCGCGTTTATGAGCTCTGAACATCATGCAAGCCTCTGGCAACGCGAGCTTTCAATGGCTCTCTAAAAGACCTCGAAGAGCTCCAGTCTCATGTCTGGGACCTCTGCGCGAAGGAACCGATTCCCAGACATACTATCCGGTTTCTTCCTGTGTTTTACAACAACCTTGCCTCGGACGATATACCCACACCAGAGACCTTCAATACCCGCATGCCAGATCGGCCGCCGATTTTGGATGTTCCGGTTTTGAGGACAGCACGGCTGAGAACTTCTATGCGGGGGATAGCAGCCTATACCCACTTCCAGGCCCTTCCTTTAGACTGCATTGCCGAGCTTTGGCAACGACTATGGCCTTGTATCGCCTTTCAAAACTTCTACAGCCGAATTCTCGCGAAATCGTTTGCGTATCTGGACCGTGACGCCGATGACGACGACGACTTTGACAACGAGGATATCGACATCGAGGAAAACTACATGTCTCAAATTCACTTGACTGTGATAGTTGGGATCGCGTTCTGCAGGGCTCCCGCAGACAATGCACTGGAACCTTGCGTGGCAGAGACTGCGGGGATACGCTACGTCCTGGCGAAAATCTGGTCACACGTTGTGCGGGACGACCGGACTCGCAGAATATGCACCGAACACCTGGGCTATGCTATTGCGCATATGCTGGACTTCGACGTGCCGGAATACCGCGAAGAAATTGTCCAAGGCGTTGGTGGGACGGAGTTTGATGTCGGTCGCCTCATCATAGACCACATTGCTGGTATAACAGCGGACGTGAACGACGAAGAACCGACTCATAGCCAACAAAGATCTGTTTTGCATGGGCTGAACTTTCTTCAAATATGTAGGGACGAGGGACGAAGCTACATTGTTCCTCACAGAGCTATCAAGGTTGTCACTCGTCTAGCAACAGCGCTGCAGCCTTGGATCAACAATCATTCGAAGGATAATACCCTCCCCTCATACTTCCTGATAGTCTGCGTCACCTTCCTCTACGAAAATCTGCGCTGGCAGCCGGGCATCGACGGCGTCATTGGCGCCCTTGCCGGGGGCTTGCTTCCGCTCATTGCGCGCCAGAGTGCTCCCATCGACGATTCACCGCATCCTCACGATTGCGCGCAGCGTTTCCTCGACTGGTTCTTCGACATGTTGCGCACAGTTCTCCCTGGATATCTCTGCCACTACACTGTTTTAAATCGGATGCAAAAATCATTGGAGCGAATGCGTGCTATGGGACTGGTTTTCCACCCACGTTCACCGCTGCTCCTCAAATGGACCCATTTTTTGGATCTGGCTCATGAACGAATCAAAATCAAAACAGAGTTCGATACGGAACACGTTCCACTTAAGTTTTGTGACAATCTCACAGTGATTCCTGCCATCTCCAATCCGGATACTTCTGACGACGCTATTCACAGTGCCATCAAGTCGCTACAAGGACAGAATTTCGCCGATGTTCTCGCTGCCGCTCCGTCTCTTATTGCTCCAAAACATGCCAAGAGACCGACTGGATCACTCATCATCGCAGAATCTGCGAGTCCCCCGTCCCCGATACCATCTCGCCCCGATCAATAGCTTTCATGCGCCACCTCGTACACCATGACTACCTCCGACTTAAAACAACCGCTTACTTTTATCGTCTGTATTATCTGTTCCAAGGCGCCGGCGACCCCTGCTATATCACCTTCGACTACACCTCGGGGCGAGTGGCTCTTAAATTCGAGCCCATTGACAAATGGCCGCCTGTCGAGGTCTCATCGCGGTCGTACGAGGTAAACTACCCCTGGAAGGAGATGGTCGAGAGAGCAGAGGATGCAAAGGGGGAGTTGAACCTCGACGTGATGCTCTTTCCGGATGGAATGGGGAAGAATTATCGGGTTTTCCCGATGAGGTGTTCGTCTCCGATGTTTCACGCGCGAATGAAGGAGCTTAACGAGCAGCGGATAAGAGGAGAAGTTTCGGAAAAAGAGGGCCTCGATTTGATTCGTTCGCTAGCGGATGGGTCGAGGGGAACAATTACTGAGCTTCATTTGTGATTTAGGAAGCTGGATTTTCACAAATGAGTTAGCATCTTCGTTAGCATCTCACTTAGTCCATCGAACACTATAGATTTATGATTTTTAATCCATGAGACAATGTAGTTTCAACTTTCTACCTTCGAAACTCACTCTTCACTCGATAGCGTTCGCATTGTCAGCGTCTCTATTTTCGAGTGCTCCAGTAATTTGCCAGTAATGAGAGGAAGTCCCGGCTTCAAGTTGGCTTCAAGCTTGTTCGTGAAACAGGCTAACAGCTTCTTGCAGTGGATTTGGGTGGTAAGTGCATGACAGACTGCTGCGGCAGATAATCTTAGACTTCTCTTAGCCGGGCCTTTGACAGTCCCGGGGTAGAGCCTTCGAGAGCCTCGCAAGTTTCAGAGGCACGAGACAGTTGTCGCGGCAATCACGGGGAATTCAGACCTGTCCGGCTTTTTCGGCACCTGCCACGTCCTTCGCTTTTCTTCGTCGTTCACTGGCTGAGTTTGCCATTCCTCACCAGGCCTCGCTGTATACGCTATGGGGCTATACTCTCAGCACATACTACAGCTTAACCGTTGGCCCATCCGTGAAATCACGTCACGGTCAATTTTGACTCAAAATTTCTCTTCAAAAGCTGGACACCTACAAGTTCTTCAAACTTCTGCGAGTGACACTTGGGACGGCGGTCGCTTGAGATGCAACGGAGTCGACGGATGTAATACTCAACTCCAACTTAACACTTATACTTGCCGCCTGGCTCAAGTCTCGGACGAGCTCACCACGATCGCGACGTTTCGTGTCAAACAGCCCTCGAGACTCAAAGCGTCAAGGGTCTATTCCGAGGTCAAAGCAGAGTGGAGGACGCCTTTATGTCAGCTGCGACGTCTAGACCAAACCCGCTTGCTCATTCAAAGCCGGAAATGGACAATCAAAATAATGGGTGGTCAAAGCGTTTGAAGGGAACAATGCAGCCGTCGCCACCGGTGGCCGCCGCTATCTGGCTCCTGGACAAGCTATATAAGGCCGCCGCGCGGCTTTCGTTCTCTTCAACTCATCCTATCCCCTACTCTTCACCTCCTAGAGCGTCTCTCCACAATTTTACCATGTCCGGCTACTCCCACTTCAATGCAGGGTTTTCGCAAGGCGGCTATGGGCAATCTTACCACAATAATGCATCTGTGAGTTTTCTGCGCCACCATCCATAGACTTTGCCTCTCACAATTCCCCTTCCTCCCTTCCGTTCACAGTGGTCCAATGGCAGCCAGCCCAGCAACGCCGACTTCTATGCCTCACGAGGCTTTCCCGGTGGCAACCCCGCAGCGCAACAGAACTACTACGTACACTCTCAATCGCAGTCGCAGATGATGCCACCCCCTCCTCCTCGGCCCCTGCTTGCACCCACTCAAATCGACAGCCGTCCCGCAGACTACTGGCACAACAACAAGCACCTCCTCACCATCAATCGCGGGTTGACGAAAGATTTCCCGCACAGTGTTTCCTATCGTCCCACGACGGGGCCATGCACTGCCGGCGTAGCGCTGCTGAATCTGGAATACGGGCAGTCGCACTATATGGTGGCGGGAAACGATATTTTGAACGAGTTCATGCCACCCCATACTATGAAATATGCGGAGGCGGAGTTTCTAATCGAGGTGCGTGCCAACCCGCCTCTCTTCGTTTTCTTCAATTCAATCACGGTCTCTGACTCTTCGTCTCTTTTCAGTGGCCAGGATACCGACCAGCGAGCTACACCTTCACGCTGGTCGATCCCCACACCCGCCGTTATATCACACGTGCGATGCTCGGTGCCCAAGCCACCCAATTATTCAAAAACTTTGCAAACGTACGTGCTCTTATCCTTTCTTCTCTCATTCCATTCGCATTCTAACTCGCTCACTCGGATCCTAGACCCGCAAGGACGCCCAATTCATCGAAGTCGACGGCTCGATGCGGCTCGGAGTCGACGGCGTCATGTACGACCAAGTGCGTCTCGTGGAGCTTTACACCAAGGACGGGAAGACGTTCCGCGCGCAGTGGGCATTGAATGCGCATTATCTTTCTGTCGAAATGTAGGTGGTACCGTACTTGTGATTTCAAAATGAAATCAGAGAAAGCTCTCTGTGAATGATTTTATTGTGTTGGTGCAGCATTGTAGCCTTAGAATGTTTATCAGTATTACTTCCGTGCAGTTACTCTCTACCTCGCTTAGATTCTGCGAGTACTCGGCGCTCGCCCGCCGTCCCGCTCCGTCGGACGTGCCGCTCATCATTTTGATGATCGATCGTGATTTGATCGTGACCCTTTCTTCCCTCTTCTCCCAAGTGCAAAGCTTTTTTCCCTGGAATTCCTCAAGCCTGAGATGCACCAAATCTTCCGATTCGAGAACCTCAGGCGCCTTCCACCAGAGATCAAAGTATGTGCTCCTTTGCCACTCTTTTCGCACAGTGCCCTCTCATGAACGACTTTCTGAAGCCTTTGGCAAGACGAGCTCTCGAGGGCTCCGTAGATGACTTAGAAGAGCTACAAGACCATATTTAGGACCTTTGCGAGAAGCAGAAGCCGACTCCCAGCCACGTTATCTTTTTTTTGCCCGCATTCTACAACATCATTGACACGGACGATCTGCCCACACCGGAAAACTACTACGGCGTGGGGTTACCTCGACAGGTGACTATCTGGGCCATCTCCGAAGCCAGGGTGGCACAGATACGCGCGGCAGTTCGGGGCATAGTCGTATTTATCCGATATCAGCTCCTTCCTCCCGACGCCATTCCCGAGTTATGGCGGCGGCTCTGGCCATGTATCTAGGGATCGGCACCGTACCGTATACGGTACGGGCCGTAAGAATACGGCCGTAAATTTTCGCGATTTTGGGGCCATACGGGACGGCTACGGTACGGCGACCAACACCCGTATGCAACCGTAATACGGTCCTTCCGACGACGAGTACGACTCTGTGGCGAGGTGAGGGGGGTGTAAATCGATGAATAGTGAGGTATTTTACCATTTCCACTCCAACTTCACCGCTGGTATCACTCACAGAGCCCAGGATATTGAGATCAGTATGTGTCCGTACCGTACCGTATTTTACGGGGGGCGAAAATGGCCCCGTACGGGACGGTTACGGGTACCGTACAGTACGGGCCGTATTGCCGTATTGTACGGTTACGGTGCCGATCCCTACATGTATCATGTTTCAGAATGCTCGCAGCGAATCAGACGACATCGAGGATGTTGATGCAGACGATGATTACATGTTCCAGTTCCAGCTCCACACCGCGGCCGGGACAATAGGGCGGCAATGCGTGACGCGAACCGCAAATCAATTTTGGAAGCACCGAGTCGTGCTGTCTTCTGGAAAAATATCAAGAGGATGGCCGACCCGCAACCACTAGGGATTTCGGTCACTGCGGATGAATTGAGGGATGTCTTCAAGGGAAGACTGAATCCTGCTGAGATCTTGCCTCCCCAATTTGACTCAACGCAACACAAAATTAATCAAACCCTGGCATCCCTTTTGCCGGAAGTCACGCAGGACTCAACGCCTGAAGGTTTCTTCTCGGAGAAATGGACAGAAGACGATGCTGCTCGCCTCAAGGACCATGTTCGCAAGCATTCCTTAGACAGCACACCCGGCGAGGACAACGTGTCAAATGTTGAGTTTCTACAAATTCCAAACGAGGATCTTGCGGACTTGCTAAACAAATGTGTCGAGCTACGAGGGGCTCCAAGCATATGGCTTATTTCCGCACTTATTGGAATTCTCAAACGACTCAAACCACACGATAATCCTGACAGCTACCGGTTGATTGCACTGGAGAGTTGTATATTAAAGGGTCTGACTATGCTCATTCACTGGCGCATAGCTGATTGGGCGGAAGCTCGCGGAATAATTCCTCCCTGGCAGAATGGATTCCGGCAGGGCTACCGCACCAATAACAACCCTTTTATCCTTCGATGTGCTAAGGAATGGGCCAGAGCTAATGGACATACGCTATATGTCGCTGCAATTGATGCTAGCAATGCATTTCCATCCACCGACCAGCCAACCCTATGGTTGAAACTGTTCCGACTCGGAATGGGTGGCGCGGTATTCGACTGGCTGCGAATGCTCTACAAGCGAATGGCGTACTATGTTCGGCATGGCGACATGGTATCCGAAGAGTTCAAAGCCCTGATCGGGGTCCTCACCGGCGATCCCGCTTCACCAATTCTTTGGAACATTTTTCTCGCCGATCTGAAAATGATGCCCGACAGAGATGATGTATTTCTCGCCGCTACTCGCATTTCCTTACTTGCACAAGCGGACGACATGCTCCTCTTTTCCATATCGGCTCGTGGTCTTCAAATCAAACTTGACACACTGAAAGAGTGGTGTGCGCGCAACTTCATTCTGATCAACCTAATCAAGACCATAGTTTTGATTTTTGGTACACTGTCGCAGCCGCAACCTACCTTCATGCTCGGGTCCACACAGCTAATCATCAAAGAGGTGGAAAAATACGTCGGAATCAACTTCAGAACAGACACCCGAAATATCTTAGCCGATCACTACACCGCCAAGGCACGAACGGCGCGATATTGTGCGCATCGGATAATGGCCGTTGAAGATATGACTGGCCGAATGACACCGAAAGAATTGAAGGAGTTGTATATGGCTCGTGTAGACTGCCATCTCACTCACGGATGCGAGGTATCACCCGATAGCGAGGATATCCATGTGAATCAACTCTGCAAAATTCAACTACGGTTCATTCGGCAGATGCTCAATGTCCACTCACGATCTACAATCGCGCCGCTCTTCACTGAAACTGGGATAATTCCTCTAAGGGTCCGACGTCTTCTGATGACCTTGAAGCACCTGGAACATTTCCTTGGCCTCCATAAGTCCCACTATGCTCGGGCTGCTCTCGACAGCTCCATCATCCTCTGGGCAAAAGATAAAAAATCTTGGGCTAAAGATCTCGTCATTGCCGCTTCAAAACTGCCATTCGAATGCCCCGAGTTCATATTTACCGACTCAACATCGATTCGAGATGTTGCAGAATATAGGAAAACTGTCGAACTTCGAATGACAGCGTGGTTACAGGAAGAAATTGACTCAAACGAGAAGCTATACCTTCTACACGGTCGACTCGAGCCACAGAAGGACAAACCCCCGACGCAAGTAACTCTCAAAATGCGGCACTATTTAACTATGGTTACGACTCAAAAGCATCGGGAAGCTTTAACTTCTCTGTTACTGTCTACCCATAGACTTGCTGTGGAAATCTTGCGATACGTGGATCATGCGCATCAACCTGTACCCAGATCGGAACGATTGTGTAGGTTTTGCAAATCAGAGGTTGAAACCCCCGAACATGCGCTTATTTCGTGTACCTCCTCCGACACGCTACTGCAATTACGCGCCATTTTTCTGGGAAAACTCTTCCATGATGCACCCTACCTTCAAAATCTCATGGCTCAACTTTCAAATACAGAATTTCTCAAAGCCGTGATTTTTTGCCGTCCTACGATCGGGCTGGTCGCTAAATTTGCGTATGATGTCCTCGAGTTATTTGACTCAGTCCCCGTGTTACGGCCTTGAGCTTCTGAGGTCCCTCTTTCAACTAACTGCTCCTCTACTTCTTTCTTAGTTCTACAGCGGCGGGTTCAAGACTGCGGCCGTGAGCTCGGCTAAGATGTTGTGAAGGAGTCCAAGGACCGAAGTTTACATTAGTGCCCATGTAATCTCTGATACTCCTTGGGCCCGGCGTTCCTGAGCGGGACCGTGCCGTGTAATCTACCTACCTACCTACCTACCAGAGTCACTTGTGGATAATTGGAGGGATCCTGTCTTCCCAAACTGCTGCAGAAGCTGACTCCGCAACTCGGCGCGTAAAAGACACACCGGGAGTCCGCCGTGTTCTCGCCCAAATCTGGACTCGTGTTGCGCGGGACCCGTCCTCGCGAAGTATCTGTTCGGGGTATCTGGGATATATCCTAGGCCAATTCTTGGATTTCGAAACTCCATCATCGTTGGCCGAAATTCTTGATGGTGTTGGTGGCACGGAACTTGAACTTGGCATCCTCATTGTCGATCATATCTCTGGGATAACGGATGACCTGCAGGATGAGGAGCCGACAATTCCCCAACATATGGGTGTCTGGAGAGTCCTCGATGTTTTGCAGACCCGTATGAAGGAAGGACGCAGCGACGTGATTCCTCACGGCGCTCTTCGAGCCGTCATACGCCTGGCGTCAGCACTCCAGCCTTGGATCCACAACCACTCAGAGTCTCCCGATCTCCCTTCACAGTTCATGGACACATGCCTTACCTTCATCTACGACAACTTGATTTCGCAGCCAGGCATCGAAGGCGTTAACGACGCCTTGGCCGCTGGATTACTTCCGCTTATTGTACAGCAAAGTGCTCCCATCGACGACCCCCAACACGAGCTAATTTGGACGGACTCTATCTTGGAGTCATGCGACAACATATTGCGCTCGGCTCTTCCTGGCTATCTCTGCCACTACAGTGTTCTGAATAGAATCAAGAAGTCTCTATCACGAATGGAGGCCACGGGCCTGGTCTATCACCCGCATTCCCCGATCCACGCCCGATGGAGGGACTTTATGCACCTAGTGAACGAACGTTTGACACTCAAAGCTGCATTCGACATAACATATATCCCAACGAAGTTCTGTGATAATCTGAGGGTTCGTATATGTGCCATGAAACTGGTCGCGATCTAACAGTCCCCCCCCCAGTGCCATACAGTCGCCAACAAAATAACATTCCGCTGCTGTTCGCGCTGCCTCTCCGTCTCTTATTGTTCGAAACAATGCCAGGAGACTGATTGGAAGGCTCATCACCGTGGCCTCTGCGAAGAAGCCATCCCCGACGTTCTTTCGGCACGAACCCTGGGGTTCCTGCGTTTCCTCGTTCATTACGACTACGAGCAAAACAAAAGCAGGGTCTACGGCCTCCGGTTAGCGTCAAAATTGTCTGGGTTTGGGTGTTACATCAAGTTCGATTACACCTCGGGGAAGGTCCGTTTAATGTTGGAATCCACGGACAAATGGCCGCCGATCGACCTTTCGCCGAAATCATACGAGGTGAAATATCGCTGGAAGGAGATTGTAAGCCGGGCAGAGGATGCGGCGGGGGAGCTGAATATCGATGTGGTTCAATTTCCTGATGGCATGGGGAATAACTATCGAATCATCCCAATGAGGTGTTCATTTCCAGCTTATCACGCGCGGATTGCAGAGCTCGAGAAACAGCTAGAGGGCGGACAAGTTCTTGTAGAAGAGTGCCATACAAGAATCGACGAGCTTGTTCGTGGGCTGGGGAATATTATCACCGAGATTCACTGGTGACGCACGAGCTTGATGTTATCGAAGTGTAGGTTCGTTCGTTTTGCATCAATCTCCGTTGACCCAGAATTAATCAATCTCGTTACTCGTTATCTTAGAGGATGGGATAGCACATGGAATAGTACAGAGTGATTCTTCCTTTGCGGTTGTTCTCCTGCAAGGCTGATAAATTCACTTTTAGTACCTCATTTTGCAACCGATGTATCTAGTTAGTCTCCGCCGTCGAATATCCGATATCGATCCACGCACGCATGCGGTCTCCGTATTGAATTACCAACCAAATCGCACTGCAGGTATTGGAAAGTCAGAATTCGGAATGTATAGAGAGAGAGAGAGAGAGAAAAAAACGGCCCGGGGGGTGATGACACACGAAGAAATGAGCCAAAACTCACATGAATCCGGACCAAGCGATAGCAGAGCCGATGCCGTCTGTTGCGAGAACACCAAAGCGCTCGATGGAGGGGGACAATTCCCGCGACCACTAAGGCCATAAAGATGGCACGGACGCCCCTGTATGCGCAGTGTAAAGCGTATTGTAGTCACGGGAAAGGAAGGAAACGCACGCTGATGCAGCCATAACTTCTGCACTGCGAGAATGCAATATATCGACACTATACGCCGAGCCGGGGCTTAACACGAGATCGACCTGCAAGCAAGAATCAGACAGTGAAACGAAGCAACAAGAATGAAAATCATTCAACGCACCCCGAGACCGTTGAAGAAGAAGCAGCACAGATTCAGGGTTAGACCCAGAGGTCCGGGAATATAAGTCGTGATAATGCCAGACGCGAGAACCGTAAGCGGGACGATTACTGCACCGAGCTGCGCGCCGCGAAGGCGATCTTCGGGGACCCAGACGCCGCCGCGCTTGGCCTTCCATTTGATAATGGTGCGGTCGGAGAACCAGCCAGCCAGAGGTGCGCCAACTGTCGATTGATGAGGATCTCCCGGGAACCTGAAACGACGAAGGAGGAGACATACGGATATTACCGAGGCCCATGGGAATGAAGCACGCGCCGACAAGAGCCTCATTCTCGAGGCCATAGCGTTGGCCCTGGACATGGACAGTTGTAAGAGCCGAAGTCTCATGATAGAAGGATATCTCACAATTGTTTGGGCCATCGGTATTTGCAAGCCTGTAAGAGATAATGCATCAAGGCATCAGTGAATGTAGTTCCTTAATCGACTCACCGACTTCGGTTAGAAGCACTGCTCCACCAGAGAAATTCTATACAACGACGAATCAGAGCCGAACAAAGGTATTAACCTTACTATTTCACTTACTATTAAGGCTAGGTTCGGGCTCCGAAACACCCATATCGACGAGAACGGATTTAACCATACCCAGCGGAATGGTGGTCTGTGATCGCTGGCGACAGATTCTGATTGTTCTTCAACAGCATCGCCCTCAGCCTTGACTAGTTTCTCTAACCCCGTAGTACCGGGATGTGATGTTTCGGGAAGAAACATGAGCATTGCGAAAAATAGTGTGGTTCCCCAAACGAAGAAACCATATTGTAGGTAGCGCCATGACGAATAATGCGATACCCAGCCGCCAACGACAGGAGCGAGCGCGTTGCCGAGTAACGCAGCAGCCAGAAAGATGCCCATCGCGGTTCCACGCTCTGTCAGTTTGTAGATGTCCGCGATGACTCCGCCACCTGCAGCAGAATTATTCTAGAAAAGCAATAGAAACGGCATACGACGTGTACTTGCCGACAGACATTCCCCCGGAGGATCCAAAAGCCTGCACAAAGCGCCAAAACATGAGTTCTGGGACGCGAGTGGAGTTCCCTACGCCTAAGGATCCGATACAGAGTAGAGGAAGGCCGAAGAGGTAGACAGGTCGACGACCGTCTGGGAATGTGTGATGAATATTATCATCAACGCGTTGGGGCGCAAGATGACTCACAAAAGGTGGAATATGTAGCGAAAATCATGCTGCCAATGGCAGAGCTGAAGATCGATACGCTGACTGCGAGACTGGACTCGGCTCGCTCGATACGTTCTCCCCCAAAATATTGTGAATATAATCGCGCACCTCACGACTTTTGGCGTTGTATCAAGATCGTCCGCAATATCTGGGATGGCAGGAATGAAAGATGCAGCCGCAAACACTGGAAAAAAGAAATTGTCAGAAACACAGAATTCTGGAACTATATACCGGCAACGCACTTGGTATTAGGGCACTGCAGCTCACCAAAGTGCTGATCGTGCGTTTTTGTGATGGCGTGAAGCGGGCATACACCACTTCGTGCAATCTCTCAGCACTGGGTGCCAATAGAGCTGTTTCCTCGTCTGGAGCAGACATCAGGAAATCACTCTGAGTCTCAGATTGAGGTGGAGGTGGTACGAGAGAAAGCGGTTTCGGCTCAGATTCGGCGGCTTTAAGTGACCATTTAAGCGAACTTTTTGTGACCATTAGTGACTCATTCTCGGATCGGAGACCCGGGCCGAATAGCTTTTCAGACCAGATTCAACCAAATTGGCAGCGTTGGTAGCGACAGGAACCTGAAGAAGTTGGAACATGGGAATACGTGAATTTTGCGGATGGGACAAACAAAATCTCGAAATATCTTTCTTGGAAGAACTGAGAGCAAACATTTGTTTGTAGAATGATTAATAATCCGTAACTCCTGCCTCCCCGAACACAGCCGGCGAACCGGCCAAGAGTAGAGTTTCCCATAACCTGAACCGATGAGCAGAAGTAGACTGTGAATTTCACCCGGTCTAACGCCTTGGGCTAATTCGACGACTTTTTAGCACGGCGTGTTGTAGTTGATGAAGTGTTCAGCGCCGGGTTTCGCCAGAGACTGAGTGGCTAATTTTGTTTGGTCCGAAGAAGGGTGACAATCGCGTCGTTCTTGGGCTGGCTTTCAAAGCGACTTCTAAGGAGGATTATGCATTTTCCATTGAAAGAACGACTCGCACTGATATCTGATACCGCCTCTAGGAGTCTAGGGAAGAGATTCCGAGCAGAAGCGTGCTTCAAGCGCGGTCGCCGCAGCGAACTGACACAGAAACAAGCTCAGTCGCATCATTTCGTGCAAGGAATATCGGCAACGGTAAGAACGCACGGTAGCGTAGAAGCCTTGTCAATGACATGGAATAGATGTTTCTGAATCGGAATCGCAACGATTGTCTGAGGAACAAAGCACGCCGTCAATTGTTTGGACTTTACCTGAAGAATTCTCGAGGTTCCAAAGGCGCAGCATCGGACTCAGAAGTATGCTATCTGCGTGAAATACTCCTGGCAAGAATCCCCGGGATAGCGGTGCTTGATACGAGGAGCGACATTTGTGCGGTGACAAGTTACAACTGAGAGAGAAAGACCGAACGTTGACCGACAGACCGGATAGCTATGAGCGTCAACTAGATGTTGGCGTAACGCGAAAGGAACCAAGTATAGTCGCACGAGCCGAGGCTTCGAGGCTCGCTGAGCCTAGAGATAATCGGCGAAAAATCGCTATCTCTTGGAAAAATCCACTATTTGGCGTGAGAGTGAGAAAAAGTGAGGTGCCGTAACTTTCCCTTCGCGTCGTACTTAACGACAGACTGGCGAGAAAGAGGGTTGACTCACGCATGAATCGGTGAACTTCCACCAACCTCATGTCCCCTACTCCCTCCCAAAACTGCCCACGTTGATTCCACGTTGCCCTCCTTGTGCAGAAACATCGTGTTCTCGACTCCTCGTCCAAGCAGCAAGCTTCGTCTCCCTCCTCAAGCTTCGCAATGGCCGCCAACATAAGCCCAAGCTCAACAACAGTCTATCACCCTTCCTTCACCGACCCCACAGCAGACACGGTGCTTCGTTCCGCCGAAGGCACCCTCTTCCGCGTTCCCGCCTTCGTACTTCGCCGCACGACAGCTTACTTCACCGCCACGCTCCCCAGCTCCACCCCATCCGCCGACCCCATTCCCCTCGACACCCCCGCCGCCCTCCTCGTCTACGTCCTCAGCATCCTCTGCGGCCTACCCCCGCCACGCGACGCCCCTCCTCTCGATTTCGACACCGCCGAGGCGGTACTCGACCTGGCTGAGCGCTGGACCGCACCGGGCTTATCCTCCCGCATGCGCGACGCCATAACGAACCCCGTGTTCCTCGCGGAGCCGCTGAGGTTGTACGTGGTTGCCGTGCGCGCTGGGTGGCGGGACGAAGCGAGTCTTGCGGCGCGCGGGACGCTGGTGCTGGGTCTTTACGACGATGTGCATACAGAGCTATTGAGGAGGCTGCCGACGTTGGATTTGATGGTGTTGTTGGGGCTGCACCGGCGTAGACGCGATTTGCTGGATCAGATGTTGAGTGGGCGGTGGGAGGATGCGGAGGGGCAGAGTTTTGGGTTGGGGAAGAAAGTGGTGGGGGGTACGTGTGCCGCGTGTGGGTATGTGACGGATAATCATGTCTGGAGAGAGTATCGTGCGCGCGTGAGTGGATGACACGAACTCTTGAAAATGACCGATTTACTCACTGCTTCGGTAGATTTTTCTCGAGATGGATAGACGGGCGCTTGGAGATACGGTGCTTGGATCTGCGGTTGATGATTGGTCGGAGGCACAAGCTTGCTGGAGGGCGAAATGCGCTAGGGAAGGGTGTGATAAGCTTCTGTGGGATAGGGACACCATTATGCCCCAGCTCAAGGCATGCATCGACCGGCTGCCTGACGCGATTTGAATATCGAGGTACATCATTTGTGGGTCTTGGAGTTTCTTTATGGAATAAATAGAAAGTTCATGAAGCGGTAAATCAGGCGATGCACCCATGCTCGCCTTTCAATTTGCAAATTTTGTGCGAGTGGTACGATACTACTTAGATTGATTCCGACGTTGTTCAGAGCGAAATCGAGGGGTCGGGTAGAGGTTTGAGGCATATGATCGTTCTCATATCCTTCCAGCCTCACTGACGGAGGAGAAAGCCAGACAACGCGAGAACTTCAACATGGGGGTAAAGGGAGAGGAGCAAATGTGTGACTGTCACGTATCACATGTATGACGCATCGCGTTTTGCCAGGTTTTGCCGTCGACTGATCGGTGATTGCCGATTCCTCCTTTGCTCTTGACCACAACAATCTCGACTCAGCCGAGTCAGCCCTAGCTTGCTCCTCCACAGCCCCGCCGCCATCTCTTCGGATACACTCGAAACCGCAATTCTCATGCATTTGTGCATGTATCTGGACCACAGCAACTCGCACCGAAACCCAACGCCCTGCACCGGCTGAAATTCACTCACAGCATGTAAGTATTCTAATTTCTCCTCAGTGGGATTCGTTCGAAAATACCCGATCTAAATGGTGTAGATGGAGTCACCGCCCACCACCCATCGCCGATATCCCGTCTTTTGGCCGCGAATCGACTAGGAACCTTGGAAACTATCTCGGTGACTCGGCCCCACCCAAATACCGTATCCCGCTGATTCAAAAGGCCGACAGCGGACCAGTATGTAGATCTCAACTTCCATTTCTTTTTCTCCCATCTAATTCCTTTTTTTTTTTACTTGGCACGCAATGTATTTCTCTGGGGCTGCTCGTCGCACTGCTTCCCTTTTCATATTCCTCGCTCTCGTCAACGCGAATGGTCGCGACCAACAGCCAACGCGCCCCGGCGACGACCCCAGTGTTGTCGGAGACATTTCGAATTTCGGTAACACACGGGTGAGCGATTTGAAGTTCTTCAAAGTTTTCTCAGCTAATTGGTGTATTGTCTTTGAATTCGTAGTACACTGCTGCGCTGACCATTGGCGGGAAAAGTGAGCGCCAGGAATTTCTATTCGCACCTTATCTTAGCGTCCGTAGCTGTCAATGTTATTCTCGATACAGGCTCTACTGACCTGTGGATGAATCCCGGTGGCGGAGTCGGGGCATTTGAGAGTACGGGTGTCAAGAAAAAGATCTCATATGGACAGGGTGATTCCTTTGTCAACGGGACAATTGGGCTGGCTGAAATGACTATCGCGGGGCATACGATCCCGAAGCAAGGTAAGTCAAGTCGGCAGATCACGATGAATATTTATCTTGAGCTCTTCTATCCGTCTAGCCTTCCTTAACGTTACCGAGGTATGTATGGAATAGTCTTCCTCTTATCGTGTTCGTACTGAGCCATTGATCATAGATCAGTGCTGGTATGGATTCATGCGGGCGCGGGATTTGCGGGCTCGTGGGGCTTGGGTTCGACAACCCCAACGTGGGCTTCGAACGAGCGCTCTCCGACGCAGGTCTCGACGGCCCCAAAATCGGCAAATCCGTCCTCACCAGCATATTCGACGCCAACCCCTCCAAAGGCCGCTTCTTCGCGCTATCCCTCTCCCGCATCGGCGACACCAAGGACTCCGCAGACGCCTCCCTCAGCATCCAGGAGTACGAGGAGCGGTACGCGAACGTGCAGTGGATGGCTCGACGTTACGTCCACCCGCCCACCGAGACCAATTGGCGCGTTTTGTTCGACGGTGTCACGGTGAACGGTCAGGCGATCCCGTGGACGGCGAATAGCAAGGAGACGCCTGCGAAGCAGCTTCTGGTGCTGGTGGATTCGGGGACGACGAATTTCTTGGTGAGGCCGGAGGTGCGGGATCGGATTTATTCCGCCGTTCCTGGGGCGGTGTTAGCGAAGAATTCGAGCTTGCAGAATACGTATTGGAGTGCGGATAAGGATGTTTGGGTGATTCCTTGCGATACGGCGGTTAGTATGAGCGCTGTGTTTGGGTGAGTTAAGTTCTTGTTCGCATATGCCATTACTCAATTGATTTACGCAGTGGCCAGCCGTATCCCGTACATCCGCTCGACATGACCACAGTCCGTACTCAGAAGGGACCCGACGGCGTCACCTACACGTACTGCGTCGGCTCGGTCACGAATGGTGGAACTATCGCCACAGGCACAACCGACGCTGTATTTGGAGATTCGTTTATGCGCAACGTCTATACATCGTCAGTTCTCTTCTCTTCGAAATTTGTGCAATCATACACCGCTGACTCATTCCCTGAATCAAATTCAGCTTCAACTTCGGCGACAACACGACATCCCCATACATCCAATTCCTCTCTCAAACAAACGAGTGGGAGGGTACGCAGGACTTCGCGCACGTCAGGAAGAATCAGCTTGGCGACAGTCCGCATGAAGTTTCCCCTGCTGAGCTCGTCAAAATCTTCGATGGCGTCGATGTCGCTCCAGTCACCGCCAACAAAGGTTCCGAATGCACTACCGCAGCCAACAGCAACAAAGTACAAGCTGTCGCTGGAAACCTCGCCTCCGAGTCTTCCGACGCGGGTTCAACGACGTCCAAGTACTTGCCGATCGTTCTCGGTCTCCTCGTTGCGAACCTCGCCGTGGTGCTCGGCCTCGCTGTGCTCGCGCTGTTTACTCAGGTTCGAAAGGGCAATGCGCACCGCGGGCGTTATGTGACTACCAACACCACCGATGATGCTTTTCGGGTGTCTTTTGCAGAGGACAATCCGTACTCTGATCGGTGAAAGACGGGTGGTTTAGTGTAATTTATTTTAGACATAGTTTTATATCGTTGCATTTTGTTGAGCATGTTGTTGTTAACATAGCATGGTATAGAGCGATTGCGATTAGTGAATTGAGATTATTACGTCATAACTTCCTTTCTTGGGTGCGAGGATGAGTATTGCCGGATTTGGATGGTCAATCGCGGTAACGTGACTCCCTCTGTTTCACGTCGGCTTCGCGTTAAAACTGTTACAAGTAATGAATTTCGACAACAGATACGTACTTAGAGCTACATACATTCTGATTTTCAAGGTTTCATAGTGAAACCGATATCAGACTTGACGATACAACTCCTGCATTGCAGTCAGTTGAGACTCTGGAGAAATATAATTCAATTGATCACACTTCGTTGGGTCATAGAAGTAAAAGCATACCGATTAGCACACAGTTCACCGCAAAGCGCTTCATGGCCGTCAGAATCGTTTCGATTGCCTCGATCAACGATTGCTCTTGCTGCAAGTTCGCGACATCACCCAACGACGATACAGACAGTGCATTGTTTATTCTGAGCAGACTCAACTCCGTGATAAAGACTTGACCGGTGGCCATGAGCAGTGTCTGTTTTGTCTTCAGTGTTCATGTGGCATGGAAAACGATTGGGGAACCGAACGCTGTCAGACTTACCCCCATGATCGGATCGA
This sequence comes from Favolaschia claudopus, assembly GCA_037176885.1. Classification (NCBI taxonomy): domain Eukaryota; kingdom Fungi; phylum Basidiomycota; class Agaricomycetes; order Agaricales; family Mycenaceae; genus Favolaschia; species Favolaschia claudopus. The sequence continues at coordinate 107,596 of JAWWNJ010000063.1, read as the reverse complement.
CCGCAGAAAACTCGTCCCCATCTAGATTCAATCTCTTAAGAAATTCCACCACCGTACGCGCCGAGTCCATGACTCTCAGCCTCGAGGTATCATATTCCATGACAAAGGGATTGTGTAGCTGCATCGTCGCGACGTGCGTCAATGCGTGAATTACCAGAATCTCCCGAGCCCTTGGTCCTTCGACAGCGTTGTTGTTGAGAATAGCATGTAGGCTCGTTGACTTGAACTTCTCCAGTAGAGAGTCTAGAGAGGTGAATGCAGCGCAAAATTCGGTGTTTGGTGCCGTCGACTCTGAGTGCAGGAGACTTCGATCAATCACCGATAAACCTCTGTAAGTTGAACGCCACCCACCTTCTCGCTTTCTCTCAGCCACTAGCGCCGCCTGTTCGAATAGAATTGCAGCTTTTGAGTGCAACGATCTCAGCGACAGTCCATTGCCGTCGTTCTCCGTGCTATCAAGGAAAGCGGTTATCGTGTTGGTCTCTCCGTTCGCAGCCGGCATTCCAGGTTCCACACCCTCTGTAACCCCAGACTCATTGAAGTCCGCCGGCCATGGCGTATCAACCCTTGCATTCATGCCTCCTCCACCATTACTTCCCGCCAACAGCATGTTAGGCGGCGACCCGTCGGCCGTCGTCCAACAGCAGCTTAGCGTCAGAACAGTCCAGAAAGCATTGATGCGTTCGTTCTGCTCCAGTGAATTCTGAGCGGGTGGGAGGAGGGAGGCGGTGGAAGACGGGCCGCCTAGCAAGTTGACAGTGGACGGTGAATCGACATTCGAATGAGCAGAACCAAGTCGGTGAAGATGCGAGCAGAGGACGAGGGAGACGGCTGCGCTGATGTGATATTTTGCTGAACAAAAAAAATAAGTGATGTAGACAGCTATACTTCTACCAGGTACTTACCTTCGATAATCCTCGCATTCTTGAGAAAATAATACGACAACAGCACCTCAGCTTGGATCGCGTGAATGATGCTATTTCGATGCTGGTGTGCTCCCGGCGAGAGTGCTTCGACAGACGTGCGGAGGGCCTGTGAAAGGTAGAGTGATTCGTATACAGTGAAAGCAGGTGAGCCGGAGAGGCTTATAGCGAGGAGAGCAACAACGTCTATGAGGGCCGCCGTCGCGCGGGGCTCGGTGCGACCCATCAACGACTCTTCGAGATTCTGGACGTTGAGGAAGAGGCCAAAGTGAGAGCTATGGCTGTAGAGGAAGCTGTGGATACTGATGATACGAAGAAATATGAGCAATCGAAGTAAGACCAAGAAGCCGACTTACAGCCTTCCCATTTCAGCAACCGGGATTAGCTATATTCAAACTTCAGTGCCATGTATGTCTCAGTACAGGATATTAAGCTTACCGGTGAGTTCGATAGATTCGACAACGAAAGATCAAAAGCCGCGCTCCCAAATCTGCTAGCGTCGTTCAGATTTTGAATAGAGACCATCGACTGCTTGTGACTTGACGCGGTTGATCCTTCTTGCGACTGCGTGAAGGGATTGCGAAGAAAAATCGTATCGCTAGGCGAGGATGGATGTTCCAATTCATGTATCCGAGCTTCGAGAATCGAGATTTGCTCTGTGTAGAAGGTCAGAAGCAAAACCAATTAATTGCTGAGGTTGGTTCATTATGTTGACCTTCGAGCATCTGTATTCGGCTAGGACCCGCATCATCATATTCGCAGTCTTGGAAAGCTAGGGACCGCGAACATGGGCCGCACCTTGGACGCTGCTCATCACATTTCTATCATAGCGTTCAACGAATGATCAAACTTGAAGTCAATCCAGTGTCCACTTACGACTTTGCGTCGCCGGCAATTTGTGCAGGCTTTGATCTTCGGGGTTGCAAACGAGATAAACTTTGTCTCTTTTTGCGCCATTGTGCGTTCTCAGAAGACTGGGTGACAGGACTCGTCGTCGAACGTACTTATACCGTCGATCTCCGCCTTCATTGTGGCTGGTCTTCGACGAACAAGACGGAAGCAGAGATAATAAAGATGGGTTGTTCAGCGGCATGAATAGATTTTGAACGGATAGTCGGCTAAAGTTCGAGGGAGGGTCACAGCTAGCCCGCCGGGTCCGCTCATGCGCCAGTTACTGCCAATTAGCTTCGAGTTTCGAGTCCGATTTGGAAGATTCATGGATAGCATCCATTGCTGAGTGTCGTACCAGGGGAGGACGATTAGCCGTATATCCGGATTCTCAGATTGCGAAGCGCCATGCTCGGGCATTACCTGAGCCGATGTCGACGATGCTTGAGCTGTTGGTGGGCGCTGAGGAAGGCGTGAGTAAGCGGGGTCGGGATGACGCGGGATCAATTCGGGATGAATAAGCTCCCACATTACTTCACAAGCTGACAAATGATGATTAAGCGTTTAACAATGGGAACAGAGGCAAATATAAAGTTGCGTAGACTTTGTACAAGGTTAACCTTGGAAACCTAAGCACAGATTAGAATGAATTCTTGAACGACGTGACAAAAAATTTCGTTCCAAGCCCTTCTCAAATTCAGGCTAAAATACAACTAAAATGCAAATGGATGGTGGTAAATACAAGGTGAATTTGGATGGAGACTGGATACAATTGTATCAAGCAACGACCCGAACAGGATATATTACACCAATCACAAATTGTCGACTACTCGTTTGAAACGAAGCACTGAACATGCTCAAAACTTGTAATCGAGTTGAGTCCTTTCAGGTTTCAATCGCTCGCAAACTCTCGTAAGATCCCACTATACAACGCGCGCTAGATAGCGAACGCAAGGCTTAGTATACATAAAATCAGATATGAAAAAGGCACTTACCGATGTGCCATACCGTATAATTTCAATCAATTCGGATGTCCCGCGTCACGCACCTCAGTGTCGATCCGAACTTTGCGTTTTGGTCCCGCGTCACGGCGGCCATTGTCGAACGTCTCCTGCGTCACGGTGAGCATCAAAATACCAAAAATGTCCAAAAAAGAGAAGATTTTACGGTTCTAGGAATTTTTTCGTCCGAATTTTGCGCTTGGTCACGCAAAATTTTCTTCCTGTCGACTTGTCGAATCGGTTTCGGGGGGTCACGCGTCACACCCCCTGTCGAATTGAACGAAATTATACGGTATTCGCATGCGTGTTACCGCTCCTCCACTCCTCTACCCGACTTCACCCACTTCATGCGAAGAATTCGCGGTGGGTACTATGCGCCCCCGATGGAGGAGCAGGAAGGTCAATCGAGACGACGCTGCTTCTTTTGCGACGAGGAAGATTTCCTATCGTCGGACCAAGATGACCTTTTGCCATCATGTGTGCAGGCGCGACGGCAGGTGCGAAGGAGATGGTCAGATCCCACCCGCATCGCTCGCGGAGGGTCCGACTCTCAGCGGGCGGCGGGGTGCACAGATGGGTGGTTGGCGCATTACACTGCGCAGCGAATAATTGAAGTTGGATGTTGGACATGGTTCTGCGAATGAGCTAATTGTTTGGACGTAGGGTTGCGATAGGATGGTGGCAATGTACGTTGGGCAATTTAAAGGGTTCGAACTTTTGAGGACGATTTTGAAAGTGTGGATGTGGTGTGAAGTCTGCGAATATCTGGGGAATTTTATAGAGGCTCGAATAGGAGGAGTGAGACATGACTTATATTACATCCGCCTCATCCAAAAGAGTGGATCTAGGCCGGCATAGAAAACCTGTGGGTCTCGAATCTTACGCACTGCTGGAAAGACGACTTTGCAAAGTATGGTATGACATTCAGCAGCATATAGAAGTTTGAACGTGATGAAGGGCGTGGTCAATGAACGGATAAATCAAATTAACGGTGGTAGTAGAACTGGCGCAAGCTCACAAGGCCCTTTTCCCCTTTCGACTGCTTTCTTCCATGAAGCAAGATATCTGAAAGCCAGTGAAAAATATGGGGGGAAATCTCAGTTGAACACATGTCCAGAATTATAGGTGAATTACGCCGGACGGGGATCTCGGCGAGCCCAGTTTTCCGCTGTCTCAGAATCTTCGGTCTTGCTCAGCATCGCATCTGGTTTACTATTCAGACAAATGACGAGGTTGCAAGCATTTTCTGTGGATCGATCAAGAGGCCTTGGGCTGGGATGGTGGTTAGAGTCTTAGAGAAGAGTAACGTGTTACCCTGCCATTCGGATCCGGGTGCCAAAGAGTTTGAGTTTGATGATTTATTCGGCACAGGCGGCACAGGTGCGGCATTGTAACTCGCAAAAACAAGTACGGACGTTGACTCAAGAGTTCTGTTTCCCTGATCCTAGTGTTTCGTTAGTATGAAAGCCAAGGTTGACCCAGGTAGCGGGAGCGCCGTCGCGTCTACTTTGCTGGGCCAGCAATGGCAGCATCCCTCCAGTGAGAGTGATGGCAACTCAGCTGATCAGCAAGTTGATGGCATCACTGACGGCGTTGCCTTTGTTTACCTTCACCCCTTGGACTTGACCGTCACGCTCTCTGCTCAAACACCGGTACCCCCGTCTTGATACTCTTCGAAACTCTGAAACTCGCTTTTTTTGCTGGCTCCCTGGGCTCACTTTGCTGGGCATCTGCACGAGGACTCTAGTCAGTCTGTCGGTACTAGGTAGGACCAGTCGCCTGACTCGCCTCCCGGATAACATCAACTCCTCTGCCTCTGGATTGCTGTGGAAATGAGCACACACTCCCTCGATTATTGGCTTCCGCCTTGTCCCATCGTGGAGTGGCAACTTCGATCCGATTTATCTTGAAACTTGAAAGAGTCGAAATTTCCGGCGCACCACTTGAATCTTCCACCGAGTCGGCCCTTTCCTCCATTTCTGACTTCAAGTTCAAATACGCGTGCCCTCAACTCTCTTTAAACCACAGAAGCTCGCGATGCTTCAGATCCCAGACTGAGTCAAACGGGCTCAACTCTATCTGAATCCAGAAATTGCTTGCTTTCCGCGTGCCGTCCTCAACGAACCCAAATAATCCACACAAACAGGTTCATTATAACTCGGACGTTGTGCACGGCAGATCCTGAACTTCTGGACATCCCTGTGGATAACCTTTACGCAGGATTAAGCAGACTCGAGGTTCGACTCCTCGCGCCCGACCTAAGCCCTGCCGGCCTCCTCTTCTACCTTTTTTGTTTGCTGGTTGGAGCTTACATTTTTTTTTACTAGCCAATGATCCAGATTGTTTCCGGGGGCCCACAAGTCGCACGACTGACGACTTTCGTTGATGCAATGTCTTCTGAATCAACGCACACGCCGGAAACGGAGAGCATGATTGAGTAATCCTAGGTGCTATCTATCGCTCCCTCAAATCTCTGCCAAAACTAAGTATGATTCCCTATTCTTCAGCCATCCAAGGACTACAGTCTAGGTATATTCGGATACAACACCAGACGTTATGCACGGTGCATCTTTGAATCGTTATTCAGAAGAACTGCTGTTACTTATTTCGAGGATCCTCGAAGTTCGACTCCTCGCGTCCGACATGTAAAGTTTAGCACAATCATGCTTTTTCTCTCGTTTCTGCTTGTCGCTTTCCTCCCGCCCGAAGACGTCTGAATCAATCTCACCCAGGCCCGCGTCGAAATCGATCCCAGACAGAATTGGTCGCGATGGTTGGCTTACTGCTTTACATTTATGTCCAGTTTGAGGGCCGCCTGAAGATGCTAAATCAGGTTGAAGCCTTCGGTGGCTATGAGGATGATCGTCCCATCGATTTACGGGTCGGCGAAGTTTTTTCTTGTGTTGAGCGGATACGATACACATATGCTTTCCGCATTGCACCCAAGACTTTTGATGCTCGTCTGATGATTGGATTATCGACAACAAACAGTAGATGATATATAGATAAAGAACGCCGTGTAAAAAAGTCCGTCCCATGAAATATAAAGTAAAAAACCAAACCCAATTACGGATTTTCCATTCACCGATCAGAATACGGCTTATCCTGAGAGAAAGACGTCCGGAACAATGTCGTTGACGAGGAATCGTCCTTCGTCTTCGTAGGCATATAGCTGTGTCCGCTCGTCTTCCCGCCCTTCCTCACCCAAGTCCATACCGCGATAAATCCAAGCCCGAGCACTGCGACGAGGTTCGCTACGAGCAGTCCAAGGATCGCGGGGAGGAATTTTGAGTACGACGAGCCCGAGTCAGAGTCGGAGGAGGCAAGGTTGCCGGAGACGGCCTGGACTTTGTTGTTGCCTGCGGCAGCGCAGTTGGCGGTGTTGGCAGCAGCTTTGACGGAGGCGGGCGGGGTAACGGTCACGCCGTCGAAGATCTTGACAAGCTCAGCGGGGTCGACCTCGTGAGGATTGCTTCCGAGCTGGTCTTTCCGGACGTGGGCAAAGTCCTGCGTTGACTCCCATTCGTTCGTTTGAGCGAGGAATTGGATGAATGGGGAGGTTTGGTTATCGCCGAAGTTGAATCTGTTCAGAGATTTGATGAGTAGGGCTCCAAACTCAAAACTTGAGTGAAACTGACACCGTGTAAACATTGCGGAGGAACGAGTCTCCGAATAAGGCGTCCTTCTTTGCAACAATAGTGCCGCCGTTGGTGACAGAGCCGACGCAGTAGGTGTAGGTCGTGCCATCGGGTCCCTTTTGCGTGCGGACTGCGGTCATGTCGAGGGGGTGGACGGGATACGGCTGGCCGCTGCAACGAGAATATTAGACCTAGTTGCGTGAAAACACTTTATCCACACTCACTTGAAGTAGGCGCTCATGCTGATCGGCGTATTACAAGGCACGACCCAAACATCCCGATCCGCACTCCAATGCGAATTATGCAAACTCGAATTCTTCGCCAACACAGCGCCGGGAATCTCCGAATAAATCTTCGCCCTAATTGCAGGCGGCACCAAGAAATTCGTCGTCCCCGTATCCAACCCCACGACAAGCTGATTCGCTGGCGTCGCCTCGTCGTTCTTCGTCCACGGAATCTTCACCCCATTAACAGTCACACCATCAAACAGAACATGCCAGCTCTTCCCATTGGGCGGGAAAATATGACGTTTAGCCATCCATTGCACGTTAGGGTAGCGCTCGTCGTACTCTTGGATGCTCAGCGAAGCGGCGGCGGTGTCCTTTGCGTCGCCGAGACGGGAGAGGGAGATGGCGAAGAAGCGGCCTTTTGATGGGTTCATGTCGAAGATGTTGGAGAGGACGGATTGGCCGAGTTTGGCGCCGTCGAGGCCAGCGTCGGAAAGCGACTTGACGATGCCTGCGTTGGGGCTGTCGAATCCGAGCCCTACAAGACCGCAGATGCCACCACCGCATTCATCCAAACCGACATTCTGAAAGTATCGTCGTTATTCATCATGCACTGGCAAATAAAATAGAAATGGGATTCGTACCTGGGTAACATTGATGAACGCTGAATGCGGGATACGATGCGGAATAAGAACAAATGTTGGCTGATGGATGAGAACTCCAGCACACACCTTGTTTGGGAATTTTATGCCCCGCAATGGTCATCTCCCCGAGTCCGATCGTTCCATTAATGAAAGTAGCTCCCTCCCCGTATCTGATAGTCTTTACGACGCCTGTATCCTCAAACGGCCCAACTCCGCTTCGAGGATTCATCCATAAGTCGGTTGAACCGGTATCGAGAAGGACGTTGATAGCTGCAGAAATATTCTAGTGTCAACTCCCAAACGAATGTGCTAAAACCCGGTCGTAGGACACTTACATTTATCTCCCATCTTCAGCGCCGTGGTGTACTATGAAAATTGATGTATTAGCCAACGAGAAAAAACAACGCAGGATGAAAGGAAGCAACGCACCCGATTATTGCTGAAGTTCACAATATCTTCGGCGAACTTGTTATCCCCGGGCATAGTAGGCTGTTGATCGCGCCCATTTGCTTCTACGAGGGCGAAAAATAGAGAAAGGAGAGCTGTGCGACGAGCAGGGGGCGAAAAAATCATCGTAAGAAAAGAGGCAGGAAAGAAAGAAAGGAAAGGAATAAAAAAGTGAGGAATTGGCCGTCTGGCCGGTGACTTTATATGTACTGTGCCAAGCCATAATCTAGCCGACGCCAAGCGGCCGCCAGAGTTTCAGAATGAAGCGTCCTGGTCGTAGCCGAGCGATGGGATGTCGATTGCGGTGCGTGCCGGAACACAGCGACGTGAAGATCCCTGAGCGTTATACGCAGCCACGGGCCTCAATACGCGTCGCAAAATGAAGGAAATGCAGGTAAAGACAGCGTTTGTATTGACTTGGCATCGAAAAACCTATGTGAGGGATACTAGGAATTGATGTCTGCCTTTTGCCATGAAAGAAGACTCTGCACTGGCAAAAGTTCACCGACAAGCTTCATTTGACCGGGGCTAGGGATACGAGTTGCAGGTGAACTGAATGGCAATTGAAACTGTTATGAAAGGGGGTTCCCCGACTCACCGGCACCACGAATCTGGAATTTCGAGATGCAATCCAGCCTCGAGTTGACGACGAAGAGGGCAGAGCAGCGGGAGTTGCATCATTCTTGAAAAGTACGGGGAAAGATTCCACTTTCGTGTCTGCGCTCACACTGTAACACAGGGATTTACGGAGGCAGTGGACGAAAGAGAAAGGCGACCAAGCAAATACATACTGATTGATTTCCTGATCCGATTGATGCACGGGGAATGACACATTACGGCACGGCGCATCTGACGGCGCATCATTGTGGCGAACATTCACCGCCTAATTCTGTTACAAGCAAGTTTAGGGTCCACCTTATCGCTGAAAATACTGTAACATGAAATTAGTTCGATTATTCAATTTCCCTTCCACTTTCTATTATGCTTCTACCGGTTCGCTGGAACAATGCTATGTACAGTACTAAAAATGCTACATCCAGAAAACAAAAACTTTGAACGAGTGTGTCAGTCGAGTACAATCCCCCATATGAAAGCAAGAGAATTAGCTGTGGTGAGATAAGTATCGTGTCGATCGATTGAAGGTCGTGATGTAGGACCGAATCCTATTGCATGAAATCCGCGTGCCGCGCAGTACGCAAATCAAAAGCGTCTACTTGATCCGCAACCCTCTCAGCGCATTCGCCACATCATCGTAATTCTGGACGTTACCGGCGCCGGCAGTGACCCACTCCCCGCTCCAGCCTTGCTCCGCGCGATGCGTACCGCGGGATTCGAAGGAACTCGGTGGGCCGGCAGGAGATGAGGAGGGTGTTGTCGATCGGGATGGTGCTGCGCGGCGCGACGCGGGGGACGTAGGCAGAGATGCCTCGGAGCGGGAAGGAGCTCTCTCGCTCTGAGGGGGAACTTGTGGCGCGCGACGGGAGGGGGAGGTCGCCGACGCGGAGCGAATCATATGAGGAGCCTCAGGTATAGTAGCAGCACCGTGGGAGGGAGCGCGAGATGACGCAGAGGCAGAGCGAACTATGTGAGCTTCCGGCCGACGTGGAGCTCTATTCCCTGTTGCATTTGAGGGAGCGGGATGACTCTGGGGAGAGGATGCGGATGTGGATGCAGCCAGCACGAAGTCGAGACCCGGAGGAGTCTTGGGATACTCGACCCCAGATAGCGTCGAATACACACTAGCCGACTCGGCGTCCGATTCCGCCTCCGCCAGTGCCTCCAACGCTGCCTGGTCAGACGGAGACCCCGCAAGACTGGAGGCGCCTCTCGTCAAAGAATCTCGTCGCGCACGGGAAGCCGCGGACGACGAGCGAACGAGTTTCGAGGACCGCCGGCGGCGCGAGTTGAGTGTGCTCGTGCGGCGGATATGCCTCTGCTGCGCGTTGGCGGGGAAGACGAGCTCGGTAGGGACGTTCTCGCCTAGCGTGCGCACGATTCGCGCCATTTTACGGGTGCGCTGGCGGTGCTGCTCTTCTGCTGGGGTGGTGGGGAAGACCATGGATGCGGGGGATGGGGCGCAGACCGCGGGATCGGAGTCGCGGTTTGGTGGGGGAACGTGTACGCCGAGAAGGGGACGTACGGCAGCGCGGGAGGTGGAAGCGTGCGAGGGGTCGGACGAGGAGTCACCAGTTTGAGCACGCAGAGAGGAAGACCGTGAAGGAGCGGCGATGTAGATTTGGGCATTGCGGGTACGAGTTTTAGGGCCCGTAAACGTGCCAGCGATGGGTGAGCTGGAGTCGATGAAGAGTGGGGTTTCACCGAGTAGATGACCGACTTTGCGGGTCGAGCGGATGAGACGGACGCGCTGCTCGTGTTTGAGAAAGTGAGTCGTGACTGGAAGGTTTTTAGGGTGCTCCATCGCAATAAAAGGAGAGTAGACGCTGGTACCAGACCCACGACGCCGGAGGGGAAAGGAAAAAAATACGAGCGCTTCTACCGCACCCGCCTTTTGTTCCCCACTCGCGAGTGAATGCAATTTGTTGTCGTCGTTAGGCATGAGCACAAGGGTTCCGTCACCGTCCAAGAAGTCGCTGGGAAGTCGTTATCGCCGTCGGCAAGAGTGGGTTAATTAGGTAATTTCAGGTAACTTCTGTTGATTGGCGGCGAAACATGGCGACCGACGGACCCGATCCGTGGGGGTAAAGTACTTAGTAGTAAAGTCCTGGCCTCGATGTTCACGACGTCTACAGCCCCTCGCATTGAATTGGCACCTGAAATATCCCAATGGTCAAATTGAAATGCTGTTTTTGAGTATAAATTTTGCAGTGGAATCCCTGCCGCTAGATAACCTCTGTGATATAGTAGGCGAGAAGGTGATTACCGGACGGTTTTCACCTGCAAAAATACCGTTATTCGAAGGTTGGATCCCCGCGTGTCAATGTCGAACGCCGCCGATTGACACGCAACTTCGCAGTATGTAGCTTCGCGGCGGTTTCCGTGACTTCCCAGTGGCCGGTCTTCTTCAAGTTCTTCGATTAGCTGTTGGAAAAGCTTGCAAAGGAACAAACGTACACTACACCGTAACAGAGAATCTAGGGGAAAAGGCCGCGCGCCAATTTTGTTTTTGAATCGTTCTGAATCACAGGAGAAAATGTGCTGTCACGAGTTCGACTGCAGCTGTCAGTGAGATTCAGAGCGCAGTTCTCATCTCATTGTCAAGTAAGGCCATCGCGGGAGATGGAAGTGGACGTCAAGTGGGGGAAAGCGTGAGTAACTCGAGTCACTGTGTGACTGTGTTCGCGATGGTAACGGAGGGTAACGGTTCCGTTACCACGGTGATATCCGTGTTTTTGCCTCTGCTCTACCTACCCCAGCGACTGGAAAGCCGAACTGTTATTGTGAGTGCCGCTACCCGGAATCTATTTCATATTTTATTGAAAAAGAAAAAAAAAACCCAGAGCTGGAGGCTTGCTTGGGGCAACTCACAGTAAGTAAGTCTGGAAGAATGCCTGGAGATGCCTGGTGCCAGTGCTCCAACTCAGCCAACGAGATTCAAAAGAAATGGTGGCACCCAATCACGATAGTATCTCCGAGCCTCTATCTAGGTATGCGATATCACTTCAAACACCCCTGTACCCATGTGTGGCATCTGTCCCAATACTGCACTCTCGACAATACCATGACGGCGGATGTCTTCCTTCTCACCTATCGTCGCACCCTCCAACATAGGCCCAATTGTATCCTCTAAAATGCATCGTCTCAATGCTCCTGCGCATGCATAATCCTCACCGTTCCGATCCAAGGGCGTGATCTGCCCTCTATGCGTCATCCAATCGCATAGCAGGGACAGATGCCTATATCCAACATAGGATCCGTCCCACTCGAGAACATGACGAATTTCCTTGAGAAGAGCGGCCCTCGCAGCTTCGATTCCAAGAACCTGAAATATCTCCACACAGCTGTTCGAATATGTTCGTCTCCAGTCAACACCGTCGATGGACATCACCGTCTTCAAGTTCGAACCGTGAGTCTCAAGCACCCATTCCCCGTTTGGTTTCCACCCAATCTTCCCGTTTTCCTCAACCACAATCTTGGCTTGCTGGAGCATCAAAACCTTGTCAACATCCCTGACACCTCCCACAACCACCAAGTCCAGAAGTTGATCTGCGAAAAGCCCGAGAAAATCGGGGCCTTGGTGAGACAAGCCATTTTGCCTCACAATTCGGCAGCGAATAATGAGTTTATCCGCGTTATCTTCATTCCAGATGCAAAATAGATTCGGTCCGTCGTTGTTCGCGATGCACGCGGCGACATGTGCCATGGACAGTGGCCCAACCATTTTCCTACGGTTGAGTTCGAAACGTAACAGCCAAGGAGAGTGAAGATGAAGGGACAACTCCACCTCTTCGTCTGGAATGGCAAAGAAGTCTTGCACGACTTCGTCATCTTGCTCGATCAAAGTCGTCGCAGGATCGGGATCATACCAGATCTCAACCGCTGAGACGATGTCTCGAAGTGAGGTGTACTCGATCTTGTTAGCCACCAACTGCGCCATACTCGAATTATCGCCAGTTTCGCGGTCAAGATATATCGTGAGGGAAGGGTAGTTGATACGGTTTGTAGCGCTGAGGATCTCTTTGAGACGTGTGATACCTGGTTTCCCCGCTTTGATGTTTGAAGATGAAACTCCGGGCCGCCAGTCTGGAGTAAAGTCTCGCGACAACTCTGCAGTAGCACCACCAATGGACTGCGCAGCTACCATTCCGCACATCTCCCCTGCATGTACGAGTGCACGCTTGAAACTACTCTCCACTTGCCGCAGCACCCAGTCGAACGCTTCCCGAGAGTAATGATAGCCGTTGATTACTTGTTGAGATGAAAGCACAGAGCGAAGTTGGATCTGGAACCATAGCACAGCGTTCCGCCGAGCCTCCTCGCCGATAGGATCTTCGCCTCGCACGACAACCAGGCGTTGACATAAGTCTTTCACAGAATGAATTATATATCCTGGGGTCAAGTCGCTTTTTGTTTGATGGTCGATTTCAAACATGTCGCAAGCAGTGTGTATAAGATGGCGGATATCGACGGGGAGGTATCGATGCCTGTGTCTCTGAATCCAATCGAAGTGAGGATAGATGAATGACCGCGTCAGTTCTCGATCTTTGGTAAGTTGAGCATACTCTTCAGGAAGGATTTCCCTCGCATCTTCGAAGGAATCAGGATTAGCAAGTCGTGAGGCGTCAAATGTGTAGGTCCCCTGAAATGCCGTATCAGACGAAGCGAATATTTCGGCGACAGTCGTTCCAACACAAGATTCGTCCATCCCATCTTCACCGTAGAGGAGCTGTATCACGTCCCTACGGGAATTTCTCACTGTGCCATCGTAGCACACAGTGAGATCTTGCAGTGCCCGAGCCAACCCTCGGTGGATATAACCTGTTTCAGCGGTCTCGTCGATTGTGTTGACCAAGTCTCCGCGCGCAGCCATCGCATGAAAAAAGAATTCATGCGGCGCAAGACCGCGGAAGTACGAGTTTTCGACGAATCCCCGAGCTTTTGCACCGAAATCATCCTGGGCGAAGTGAGGCAGCGTTCGGTGCTGAAATCCGAACGGGATACGACGACTTTCGATGAGCTGTTGTCCGACGCAGACAGCCATTTGAGTGAAATTGAGGAACGACCCGCTGGACCCGGCATTGATCATAGTAGAGATGTTATTGTTCTGCATCTGCATAGCCTTCCATGCGTAGGAGCCCTGATAATCGCGAGCACGAGCCAAGATGAAGTTCATCTGTACTTCAAATGTTTCGCGGAGAGTTAAGGACGGAGCGGCTCTGAGGCGGTCGTGAGCTGCATCGTCGATCAGCTTCTCCACGTCCTGTTTGTCGGAGGTGAGTCGTTGCGCGCAAATGGATGCAGTGTCTGAAGGAACGATTGCATCCCCGATACCGACGCTGAATCCATGGTGAAAAAGCCAGTAATTAACCACCAACTGCAAATCGGTGAGGAATTGGCTTGCTGCCTCGGGTCCTCGTTCGCGGAAGATGATTTCGATAAGGCTGCCGCCCGGAGCGCCGACAGATCTTTTGTCTACAGTTCCGTAAGTAATGTCGCCGTTCTTGATCAGCATTCCGTCGTCGAGGAGGTTGAAGTCCGCTCGGCGACCGGGGTAATAGGTTGGTTGCCGAAAGACGTGTATTCCGCAAGGAATCATAAGGCCAAGAATCTGCTTCCCAGTCCATAATGGTTTGGGTTTGACAATGGCGGGTATCGGAACCCGTCCATCCCAATCCGAAATCCAGAGCAGGATATTTTGAACGTGAGCCCAATCTAAAAACATGTCTCGGAGCGTAAATCTCCGAACACCAACAAGCGTATCCTCGGTCAAACCCATGATCGGTTTCGCGTGGCGAGGAGATATGATCTATGTATTCCGATCAAATTGCGAACGCTTGAATGAAAGAAATAAGTGACTTGCCTGTCGCGAAATCGATGCAAGCTGACTCAGTTCAGCCCGAGCCAGTTCACTCTGTGGCACGCTGTTGAGATAATCAGGAAACTTATCTCCCTCGGCGTCCTTCTTCAAAATAAGGCTCACTGTAGATTCATTTCATCCCCATCGAATTTTATATTGTAAGCCGGTACGCTAAAAATCCCATCAGAACGCACAAATAGATATTCGAGCTAAACATGACCTCACACAGCAGAGTTCACACGGAAAGCTGGGAACAAATTCAAGACGGAAGCAACGACCAATATCAACGAGAAACGCACTGGAATATGGCATCACTTTGACTCTGTGGCTCATCATATAAGCTTTATACCATGCAGGTTGACGGTTTAACAAAGCGTAGCTTTACTCATTCAGACGCTCCCCAGAACGACGCAGAAAAATGGAACTCACTCTCCGTCCCTCAAATGCCTCTCGACAGTCCATCCGTATTGCAACGCGCAACCATCATGCCGATGATCACGCAAATCGAGGCGCTCACCGGTATCCCGAATAACAAACCGAGCGCCTGGATATCTATCCGGTCCATTGCGAACGAGGGCTTGAAGATAGCTCAGATTATGCCGCGTAACTAGGATAATTCATTTATTCAGCATGAAAGACGCAAAGATAGAAGGGAAATGAACCTCGTTCCGGGTACGTCAAATTCATCACAATACTTCGAGGCACCCCCACCTCATCCAGTTCGATATTGGGGTCGCCTGTGACCACGGTACGGGCACAGAAATCGACAGGTTTAGTGACGAGATTGCGTCGGATCCGGCCGGCCTTCCCATTCAAACGAGCCCTGATAGATGCCCCATTCTTCGCATTGGGAAACTCGGTGCCGATGTACGTAGCAACTTGAAACTAGGGCCCTATGTCAATCTCAGGAATAGAAGACGGAGCTAGCTCATTCACCTGGAGAAATCGCTCCATCTCCTCGATACAACCCAGCTTACCTTTGGAGTCGTTTTCGGCTCGTCTGATGCTGTCAGACGTCTTGATGATTTCGCACAATTTGATAGTCAAAGTGTCCTCAACACGAGTACCATCGTCATCAAGAACACTGGGACGAATCGATGGGGGTGGGATAGGTAAAATCGTTATGATCATCCATTCAGGGCGTGAGTGCTTCGCAGACAATCCGAGTAAATGGACGTCGCTTTCGGAAATCTTGCAGAAAAGAGAGTAGATGGCTGCAGGTCTGAGGAGACACTTTTCGTTCTGCAGAGCCAGTGCTTTATCAACAGGGAAATTTAGAAAGCGAAGTATTTGACCGTACTCGTGGACCTCTCTCGCGGATGAAAAGTTGATGTCCCTTTCTCTCGATGAACGGCTGCTCGTGTCCACAACCGACCCACGATTGTAAAGATTCTTCCTCTGTCATGGAATGAATTGGAGCAGGATTCCGTTCACAGCGGAATCTGGTTTTGCAGTGCTCCCACACGAGATTCACACGACGCTGGGGATCGCGGATCACTCGAATGTTGCTTATGAAATTGTTGTCCGACTGTTGAGTGAGGACAATGAGTATGTTTTTATCGTACCGAGGAAGAAAACAAAAGCTGCCCCAGGGGATGGTCGGCGGAAGGTCTCACCGATCTAAGTCTTCCGCAATTCAAACAGATGCATCCCAGTATTTTCTTGATTTTGGGGATGAAGCCTAGCGGAAGTGAATCTCAATTAAGTGAAAACGAAACGCACCAACGACGCACCAGGATGAAGTACCGGTCTCGACAGCTCGATATGCCCAAAATGACCCGGGCATTCTATCACCCCGCTTCTACACGTCGCACAATGGAAACTCGCATCGATCGTGCCCATTCGCGGATCCATAAGCCCGCCGATCTTGAGGGTGTTCGTCGTTTTATCAAGAACTTCCGGATACTCCACCTTCACCACAGAGTGCGCTGTCTGAGCAAGAATCATGTGCACTTCGAACGCATGGATATGTAAATGTAGGTGCATACTATTTCGTCCGGGGAAAGTATTCCGTATTGTATTTGCTTCAAGTCGCGCAGCGGTGCTGTGGAGGGAGCAAATCTATCGCTCAGCATGGCGTCAAAGAGCATGAGGTGGAATTCAAAAGCTTTGAATTGCCACGACGCTAATGGTGACGGAGATGTGGATTGAAGAGAATGATCGCCCAGTTATCGAGATTGCAATACGAGGGAGGTCGCGGCGTAGAGAGTTGGGGGGAAAGGCAACTCCGAAGACGATACGGCGGTCGTTATTAAGAGACCGTTGCAGATCTAGATGTTGGACAGATTTGAGATTTCTTGATAGGCAATTACTGTACCGTTCTGTAGGGAGGCGACGGTCACGGTCACGACCGCCCCCGTCGCGTCGCCGCCGTCCGTGCTGGTCACGGTCACGATGGCCCTCGTCGCCCCCTGGAGTCACGAAAATCGGCGAAATTTTGCCTTTTTGAGTGATTTTTCGCCCAAAATTGGCGACGGTCACGCTGAAATTGTGTCGCGTCGCGTCGCCCCCGTCTACCGCGGCATGTCACGGTGGGATGGCCGTCGCCTCCCTACAGAACGGTACAGTATATCACAGCCCTGCAATTGCCGCAAAATGACGAAGAAAACTAGCCAGAGTTTGTGAGAGGAGCGTCAGAAGGAGGTCAGTTGTGACGATCAGATGATCATTAACGTGACTACTATGTGACCAGTGTGACGTCTCGCGTTTCTCTGTCATGGGTGACGGCCGTCCTCCGGCATGTTGCGGTGATTGTTCCCACGCATTTACTTTACACAATTCATTCATGGATCTATCGACAGTGAGCACTATATGAGCTCTCATTTAGCTCGCATTCAATTGCAATTCCAAGAAACACCTGGATTCACCCACTCAGAGCCACATCTGCAGATCCGACCGTCCCTGAACATCTTACTTATCACTCGCTCAGTGGTTCAATTTGGTAGCTACTGTATTATATCATAATGTTCCTCACAATCTGATAACCACCTTGCCAACATGCGTCTGCGACTCCAGATGTCCATACGCCGCCTTTGTCTCGTCAAACCCAAACACTTTATCGATAACAGGTCTCGTAGCGTCGACATTGGCTGAGATCAATTTATTCATATTTTTGAACCTAGAGAATAATCAATTCATCTTGAAGCTCAGGACAGTACTTAGATGCGGTGAGTGTGAAGATACGTACTGCACTACAGAGCCAATGGAGATTCCGCGAAGATTGATTGCTTTCAGGATGCAGGGCCAAAGGATATCTGAGGGTGGGGCGCCGGTCTGAAAATGTTCCGGAAGTAGTGTGTTTAAGTAAATTGGTCAATATGGTTTCTAGGGTAGTACTGACCGCGGCAGCGACAGCTCCGATCAAGTCGATGGTGCCTCCCCTACGTACACAAGATGCGGATTGAGGGAGGGTGGTATGGCCCGAGACCTACAAAGAAACGAAATCAATTAGATATCCCGCGAAGATAATTTGGAAACCGATTCAAAACGAACCTCGATAACATGATCAACCCCAACACCCTTTGTCAACTCCAAAACTTCGTCTCCCCAGTTCGGCGTCTTCTTGTAATTGATGACATGTTTAGCACCAAGTTTCGTTGCGACTGCGAGTTTGTCGTCTGACGAGGATGTGACGATGGCGATTGCTCCTGAAGCCACGGCGAATTGGAGTGCGAATCTGTCGTCAGAAATCAATGAATCAGCGAGTGAGTTGGTTGAGGATGAGTTTCAATTCTGAATTAAAGGTGAACGCACATGGATACCCCGCCCGTGCCCAACACCAACACCGTATCTCCCGCCTTGAGAGGCGAGATGCCGGAGAGGAGGGCATTGTAGGCTGTCACCGCAGCACATCTGAGCAGGGTAAGCATTAGACCGAAGTCGAGAGGCGGGGGAGAACAACGGACGGTAAGGTCGAAGCTTCCTCGTAGGAGAGATGTTCCGGAATCTCCACCAAAGACTGAACATGAGAAATAAAATAGCTCAGTTCTTTCCAGATAACAGCTTAATCAAGAAGGCGTACGTTCGCAGGGAAGCTCCGATACTGCGTCAACACGCCCTGCACACCAGGCCCTCCCAGCCCTTTCAGCCCAGGAGAATCATCGAACAATTTGTCCTGCAGAAAATTCGCACAGACACGGTCGCCGACCCTCCAGTCTGTGACGTCTTCACCGAGCGCGATGATTTCGCCCGCCATGTCGGAGCAGGGGACGAGGTTGCCTTGAATCTCGCCGGGATATACGCCTTTGGCGATCATGAGATCGCGGAACTGTTGAGGGCGGAGTGCTCAGGTTGTTATATAAATCATACAGTGAATCGATAGCTCACCTGCAGCGAGACCGCATGCGTCTTCACCAATACCTCGTTCGCCTTGGGCGGCGGCACGGGCACCTCTTGGAGCTCGAGATTCTCATACGACCCAATGATCTAATATAATGCGTCGGAGTCTCAGTGTCGCCATTCGAAGAGGAAAGGTGCAGCGAACCTTGGGGAAGTAATACTGTCGCGTCGTCTCTGGGATGGTCATCTTCGTGAGTAGTGGTAAGCAAGCAAGAAGGTAAGCGCCAGTGCTGAGCGATAAAGACTCGACGGAGCGGAATTTATATCTTCCGCTGACATAGCACCAAGAAGAATAGAATGGCGCCTTCCCTGATTGATAGGTCTCCGCCCGACTAATCAGTTTAAGCCATGATCTGGGGCGGGAAACCGAATTAAGTCCATCCCTGTACTGCCTTGGTCCAACAAAATTCGATTCTTTTCATGTATGAAGTACAGAAGATTGAATGGAGAGGACGAGAACCAGTCGACAAAGTTTTCTCCTCATTATTCTTGGCGGTATTAAGCTTTCACATACCTTGTCAAAACCTGAGAAATCTCCCTCGACCTGATATTCGGCGTGAACAAGCACCGAAAAGGATAAAATTAGGGCAATGCTTCGGCTCACTAATTACATTGTGGATGAGCAATGCTGGGGCTCGCTGATGACATGACTGACCAAGTTGAACGTTGAACTTTGTCAGTGTTTGTATTTGGCTGATTAAGCAGAGGAGACTGAACGCGATCACGTGAAGCTCCCACGCCGCGTCGCGTTGGAAAGAAATTGATATTCATTCGAGAATACAACACACTATGTTTATTGGTAAGCATTGAGATGATCTTGTCAGCGGATAGTTGAAAACGCACGGATAAAATACAATGGCAGGGGCTCCGCCAATGCAGAATCACATAAACATATTGAACCACCTCACGATCGCGCTCGCGCTTTCCTCCTTCGTGAAGCCTGGGATACATTCAGCACTTCAGCTTCAGAGTATATTATGCTGCACTGACGTTGATACGCCTTCGTCATATCCCCACGCAACGCAAACCCATGCTCGACGCCGGAGAAGAGCTGAAAATGCCACTTCAGATTCGGCTTCGATGGGCTTTTCGCCTGTTCGGTGAGGATCTCCTCGGCGCGGTGGCGCGAGGGGGCGGGGAAGGTGTGGTCTACCTCGGCGCATGAAAGGAAGAGGGGTCCTAGAAAGCGGTTGTTGAGGGTCAAAAAATAGAAACAAGATAAGTGGATGATAGTAAGAATATCCGAACGCACTCGCACAGTTGACAAAGTGGCTTTCGTTGAGGAATGCGGGGTGTCCGAATGCCCCCACGCCTGCAGAAAATAAATTCAACTTGATTGGTCGGCTGGTCTATAAATTGTTGCAGGCACTCACACGCTGTAGAGGTGGATTCTGATAGAGCGTCCATGACATACGGGGCGCCTGCGAGGGTCAATGGCTGGAAGAAAGAGAAAGGGAGAATGGAGTACATACCAAAGCAGTAGCCTACGACAGCGTATTTCGTTTCCGCTGTGCCTTGAGATGAAATGCAATCAAAACCGGTTGATGTTGAGGAGAGATAGATGAGCGCACCAAACTGAGCCTTGACTGCGTCGATCCATTTGGGAACGGCGGTGGCAGCGAAAGCCTGGTGTTTGGCTTTCCAGGCTTCATAGTCGAATCCCGGCTCGGTTGTTGTGTCCCGCCGATTTTTCCTGTGCAGCTGGGCTGGGTCCTGAATTTACACTGAGTAGTGAGACTTGTATGTGCGGAACCGAGACAACCCACTCCGCGGAAGTAGTCGATCGCGAGCACGAGGAATCCTAGACACGATTTTGAGGTACAGCTGGAAAATTGACGCTATAACGAACCTTGTGATGCGTAGAAATCACACAACAATTGGCCGTTTATAAAGATATCGATTCCCCAGACGTCAGGGAAATACCTAAATGAAATCAATCCAGGTACGCCGCACCACTAAAGTTCCACCCACAAAATTACGCGGTTTTCTTGCGCAGCGTTTGCTGGACGCGTTATATAGGTATTGACCTCAGCGACGGTGATGAATTCGCCTTTGGGTGTCCCTTCGTGTGGATAGCAGTTCAAGCAGCAGTCTCCGGGCGGCTTTGCGAGTACGGGGTTCGACATGGTGGAAAGCAAGGTGGAAGGCAACAAGGAGGCGTGGGAAAATTCAAATGATAAGCGACTTTGCCACGAGGTCACAAGGTCTGCGCTCTCCCGCTTTCCGTTCGGACCGTCTATCTTCAAGTGACCTTGTGTCCGACAACTCGCGAAATGCGGGGTGAACTATGGTGCCTAACCCGTACATCGTGCCTGAAATTGCAAATTTGCGACTGGAGTACTTGACTGGAGCTTGCTCTCCACCACATCAGCCATTCTTCCTCTCGACTCCCCCAAACCGATGACTACGCCTATGGGACTCGCGAGATCCGATACAGTCACCACCGGGACGTCCACCGATACCGACATCATCGAGAAGGAGAAGGGCGCAGCATCCCGAGCCCCCGATCATGGCCTCGCCCCGATCTCGGAGGGTGAAGAGGACGAGAATGTGGGGTATGCGATGTACAAGCAGGGTCTCGCGGAGAACCACGAAATCAGCGACAAGGAGAACAGCGCCATCCGGTGGCGCATCGACCTCGTCATCATGCCCATGTTTTTGGTGACTCAGACGCTTCAGTTTCTCGATGTGCGTTCCCTGGAATTTCTTGAGTGCACTATTGCCTGACTCAAGGCATCAGAAAACTGCTCTCAATTACGCCAATCTCTTCGGCTTTCAATCCGCCCTCAAGCTGCATGGAAATCAATTCAAGTGCGCTGCTAATCTACTTTTGATAAAGCGTAGAGAGTTTCTAATTTTCTCTTCAGCTGGCTCTCTAGCATGCGAGTATTGACCTTCAAGCCTCAGCTGGCATCATCTTATGCTTAACTACCTGATAGGGTCTACTTTGGCTACGCCGTGGCCCAATATCCCATCCAAGTCCTCATCGGCAGATACCCCGCTCAACGGGTCCTCGCTGTCACGGTATGCCGCTCCTCCTCAATCTCGCGTCCCGGCCTCTTTCTCTCTTACTAACATCATATGAGGTATTCATGTGGGGACTGACCGTCCTGACCAGTAAGCTTTCCATGCCGCTCATTCGAATGTGCGGAATTTAAAAATGATGTTAGTGTCGCAATGCACGAATTTTAAAACAGCCATGATCAACCGATTTGTGTTGGGGATGTTTGAGGCGTCGACGTCGCCTGGTCTGACTCTCATGACGTGCGTTGCCTATTTCTCTTCAAAGTCAAGGACAACTAATGCTACATCGATAGAGGCTGGTGGTACACGCGTGTATGTTGCCTGCCCGTCCACGCGTCGGCTTCTCCATTGACAAATTTAATGGCTATACTATAGCAAGAGATTCCGTTGAGACAATTCATCTGTATGTACATTTTCACCTTTCTCCGTCAGTCAACGAATGGCTGATTGTTTAACAGGGTACTCTGGGCTTGGCTGGGGCGGGCTCATTGGCAGCTAGTGAGTCGCCGCCATCGACATAGCTCATTTTGACGAGACTGACGAGCTTGCTAGCATGTCGAGTGAGCTTCTCAATTTGTCAATCTCAGTGCAACTCAAAATATGTATGACCTTCGCTCAGCCGGTATCTCGAAAATCAGCCCCACCGCTCCGGGACCAGAGAAATGGCAGTACATGTGCGTATCGTCGGCTCTACTCAAAATAGCATGCTGAGAATCATTCATCGCCAGATTCTACATTCTCGGCGCCGTGACGATGGCCTGGTCCTTCATCATCCTGTTCTTCCTCCCCGATTCTCCCGTACGTTCGTCGTCTCACCTTCAATCATTTCTTATTTCTTCCTCCTTACAAGTTCTCACCCCGGATTTTCCGCCCTTGTTTAGGCCTCCGCGCGCTTCCTGAAGCCGGAGATGCGCGTCCTTGCCGTTCAACGCGTCGCTGCCAACCAGCTTGGGATTAAGAATAAGAAGTTCAAGACGGAACAGGTGTGGGTTGCTGGTGCGTGTTGTTTCATTTCTATGCTATATTCTGGTTTGTCAGCGCAATTGAATTCGAACTGACTATACGTATCGATTGTCACAGTCAAGGACATCAAGATCTGGATCCTTTTCTCTTCGGTGTTCGCAGCTGCTATTCCGAATGGTGTTGTTAGGTGTGTTGCTGACTGTGTACGCCTCAAAAAGCGTTGAGTATCTAAATGTGTTGCACAGCAACTTTTCGTCTGTTATCATGTACGTTTCCCTCTTTCCGTTCACCCCCCCAACCAACGTATTCGTTCATTCCTCCAGCAAAGATATGGGCTTCTCCAGTGCGCTCTCGTTCCTTTCCTCTTTTCAAGTATAATTGATGTGCGCTTTTAGCGACGAAAACCACCGTCCTCAAGAGCGTCGGCGACATTACGCAAATCGTCGCACTCGTGGTAGGCGGCATCATCACCCTCAATTTCAAGAACAGTGCGTCTCTCCTTTTCTCACTCATAAATTCTCTCCCTCGCCGTGCGCTGATGAAACGTCCGCCTCTAGCCCGTCTCCTCGCATCCACGGGCGCGAACATCATCTGCGTCGTCTCCGCCGCTTGCATGGCGTACCTCCCCCGTCATCTCGTTTGGCAGCGCTTGGTTTCGTTTTGGCTGGTTAACTGTCAGTCGGTTGGATTCGTGCGTACCTTGATTCGTTTTTTCGATTCGTATTCATATTGTGATATTCTTTTGTGCTGTAGGCAGCAAGTTTGGTGATGGTGTCATCGAATATGGGAGGGTATACGCACCGGGTACGTTCATTTGTCTGCCGACACTCTTGTAATGCTCGTGGCTGAAACCCAGACAGACGATTGCGTCTGCCGTGATCTTGTAAGTCCAGATCCGAAACTGCTTACTCAGGAGTAGCGCTGAAAGGTATCGATCTGGTTTCTAGCACTGCTTACTGCTTTGGCAATGTCGCGGGACCATTCGTGTACGTCCTTCAATATGTTAAATCTCAAGTGTCTTATTGATTATTTTTTTATTTGTAGTGTGTAAGGCATCTTCCGAAAGAATGATTCGGAGCCTGACTCAACTCGTTTCGTAGCAAACAATCGCAGGCACCTTTCTATGTGAGTTGATTCATTTCCTCAGATCATGGATTGAGACTTACGGAAATGCAGCAAGACGCCACGGCTGGGCTCCTAGCAGGATACACTGTGCGTTGATGTTTCCTCCCTCCCTCGCTGCCCAGCCCAAACTCATCTTCCTACTCTGCAGATCAAACTCGTTTGCCAAATTACTCTCCTCATCTAGTGCGTCATCTCCTCTTCCCCGATGCCCCGAGTCTCGATCACGATATTCATGTACCGACGTATTTAGCATGTTCACTATCAACAAGCGCCGCGACAACAAGTATGGGGAGCCAGACGTCGCGGCCGCCAAGGAGGCGGGGATGCAGGATAAGACGGAGTATGAGAATAAGGTGCGATTTTTTTCTACGTCGTCTATACTGGCTTCTTTGGACCAAGCGTGTTGATTCTCGATCCCAGGATTTCCGTTACGTGCTTTGAGGCTACGAACTTGAATAATTACGATATTGAAGGTACTTATTTGTTCGGAATTCCTTACGAAGACCAGTATTCGCAATCGCGAATGAATGAATGTATGATTTGTTGTGTTGGAGGGCGCAGGACAAGGGGAATTTCTTCGGGTGAAACCAGATCTCGTTTCTGTTTTCATGTGAATTGTAATGCGTGAGGAAATTCGTGGGAACAATTACCGCAACATGCCGGATGACGTCCACGGTCCAGCCGAATATTGCCGATGTCAGACGAATCTGTTCTTTTTTTCCGCAACAAAATTTTCGCTGTCTCAACGCTGTCTGGTCAATGTCTCGTCTTTCTTCCCCTGCCCTCTAGTTGCTTTCAGTTCATCTGAACATCTTTTGAGCCAAAGTATCCCTTTGCAAATCCCAAACGCCGGACCAAAAACGGATACGGAGATAACGTGGTCCACCTAAGGCAACTACGTTTTGATGCCGTAAAGGGCCTTTGAGGGGGGTAAAAGTGTCAAGTTAATCCCCCCTAAGAGGGGTCGCCTCCGCGGAAGGCTGACCTAATATCCCGAGGTTTCTGGGCTCTAGCACTGACGGAGTTTGCCGTGACTAGCTGTAATCTATGACATCTAATCTACTTGAAATCTAATCTTTTTTCGTATCTCATCATGCCTGGATCTTGCCTGGATCACGCCTCGTGCCCTTCGTTAACATTTCGGCGTAGCCTCCGCCGCCTCGACACTGGTCAGTTTTCCTGCGGTGGGGTTACACTCCTCCATCAAGCGGTGCCTATATAATCCGTACCTTTCACCACCAGCTGCCAGTGCCTCCAATAGGACAGTCTTAGCTGTTGTTTGCTCCAAATTTGACCTTCGCCATCGATTTTCGACCTTCGCCGTCACCTCCGCCAGCCTTCGACCGTAGCCTATATTGACCTGCTTTGATCCACAGTATCTTTCTAATATCGACTCATCTTCTCTTTTCTGCTCCTTATGCAGAGATGTGCAATGCAACACAATTTGATCAAAATTCCCTACCTACACGGACACCTCCGCCCGACCCTTTGCCACCTTCGCGGGCTTTGAACATCTTCAAAATGTTCTCAGACACTCCAAGTCTATTTCTCAGACTCCCCCTCGCTGTTCAGTCCTCAGGATACCCCAGCTTGCCTGCAAATGCACATTTGCACCACCTCTATTCCTCGCCTCCGCCTCACTCAGCGACGCTTCCCTGATCGTTCTGCTGTTGGCTGCTTGGTTCCAATGGTATGCAATATCTTTATTGCTCCCTTCATTTATACTCTATATGCTCTCCCTATCCAACACCTTCCTATTGTTTGGCGTAGGTCTCCGACACTTTGGCGGAGGTCTCTATAATACCTTCGCCGACCTACAATGGGTATCATCCTGGCTATTTGCCTGCAAGTAGGTATGTGCTTATATCTTCCCTTTGAATGGCTGAAGCTTCATCGCTTTCCATCATAGATTTAACGAGGGGGGTGGGAATGGCGCGTCCAAGGAACTCCTACTAGAGACCTCCGCCAAATATTGTTGTATCCACTAAACAAAATGGCGAAATGATTCATTTGAGCTAAGGTTTCCGGACCTGCACTAACCTCTGATTCACCCTCCTTCGTGACCTCCGCCCAGACCTCCGCCGAAGACCTCCGCCAACCTCCGCCAACCTCCGGCGCCAAGGCTTCCGCGCACAACCTCCGCTACGCCACCGCGCCGACGCTGTCGGAAATTCGTACATAATTAGTGAGTGCTTCGGCCCTCGGGTTACGACAGTTGGTTACGACAGTTGATCCACCAATGGGATCGAGTATAAATCTCCAATGGGATTGAGTATAAATCTCGACTCTGGCGATTATTTTTTTGTAGGACAACGGTTTCTCAAGGTGGGTCAGTTTTTCTTCGGAAATTGCTCAATTATCTTGCCCCAAGGTGTCCGAATTTAATTCGCAATTTTACATGCTTGCCAAAAATCGGTGCACGAAACAACTTGAAAGACAAGTAAGTTCCCATTAGCTTTCTCAACTTCCGCACCAACATGAATTAAATCTGGTGTTTAAATCTCGTTCATTGAGTCAAGGGTGGTTGATTGTGGTCAATACCTTCCTGAACACACTCAGAGCAACTTTGTTGCTGCAGCATTGCTCTCTTTGGTTTTTAAAACCTTCCTGTTCTCTGATGTTGAATTCTCTTAACAATGCTAAAACACATTCAAAGCCAAGGAAACATTGATGGGTTCAGCTTGCTTTCAAAATAGGAGCTCACTGGGTTGCTGCCCTCCAATTCAGGTATCATTCACGCTCAATGTGCGCGCAATATGGGGGAAGGAGGAGCAGAGGGAGAATTAGTCAAATGTAGTGATTTCCGGGACTGGGGTTTCTTGCTTGGGCGAAGAATGAGAGGACAAGTTCAAAATATATCATAGGAAGGCGTCGCAGCAAAAACAGTTCAGCTAAATTGAGAAGAATTCTCGCCGGAGGCATCGGCGGAGCCTCCGCCAAGTCAAATTTCGCTGGCAGATTAATTCCGACGCGCTGTAAAGCGGTTGAGATTACAACTGGGCAATATGAAAGTACATACGGGCATGTTCAAGCAGGGATCGTTGCGAAGGATGTCTGATTTGGGACCTCCGCCGAAGCCTCCGCCAAATCATATACCCATATAAATTGATTCAATCAGTCCCGTGTTGAAGGCACTTTGAGAATAGAGTTAGAATCTGAGTATCAGTGTATACTGGATGTGACGGATGGATGGAAAACAGGCTCCACAGACACTGAAGCTTCCAAATAAACATTAGTACTGGAGACAAAGAGGATGATGTAGGTGACGTACAGAGGCTACCAGACGGTAGCGGAAGCAGCCACAGAAGACAGAAGACAGTAGGATATATGAATGGCACCAGGAATTGGGGACAATTCAATGAACGGTAGGTCCGCGAAGGTGTAAAAGCGGTGGCGGAGGTTGGAGCAAAGTTCAAGGGACCGTCTTGGTGCTTGCATGGGCGAAGGTGAGCAGCTCATTGAAGGTTTATTCCATATTTCAAAATCACTACGAGCGCACAGAGGCCGAGCAAACTAGTATTGACTGGTTTGAGTTGCTGGGGTAGGCGCGGTGTATTGCTGATGGAGCATTGAGTGGGCCTTGAGACAGCAGTCGGCTAGTACATGACGGCGACAAAGAGTGAACTGAAAGATATAAGCACCGCAGAGGTACAGAACAGGCGGGGGGACCGCCGAGGCGGGTCGGGGTAGACAAGGGGTAGAGGTGTAGCAGTGGGCGGAGGCTTCCCCGCGGAGGTCACGCATTTGCAGCCCCGATATAGACGGCTGGATTAGCTAAGACACCGCGGAGGCGACCCCTCTTAGGGGGGATTAACTTGACACTTTTACCCCCCTCAAAGGCCCTTTACGGCATCAAAACGTAGTTGCCTTAGGTGACGTGGTCAGCACGATTTTTTTCAAAATCAAAATCACCGTGAAGCGCCGTGAACGTGAAAGTCTGCCCACTTTTGTGAGCCGAGCTGTCTCAGTCTGTCTCTTCGCTGCTTCCCCCCTCTTGTTTTCCCTGATTAGAAGCTGTACCATTCAGCATGACTGAACTATGGACCCCCTATCCATTCGACAGCCGTCTCTGGATACCCTACCTCTCCCTCTTCCTGGCCGCTCTCACCGTCAAGCCCTCGCCCTACCGCTTCCTCTTCTTCATCCCCATTCCACCCCTCACGCTCTACGCTCTCCTCTCCACGACCGGGCAATTCATGGCGGACTACACCCTCGGCCTCGCGTGGATCCTCTACATGTGGCTCGCCTCCGACTACATCCTCCTCACCGACGTCCAGCGCTCTCTTCACCACCTTCCCCCTAGCGCCAAACGCGCGCCGGGAAACGCCAAGCCCCAGCCGATCGAAACCGCCTCTTTATGGCGGCGCTTCAAATGGGGGCTCACGCTCTTCATCTCTGTGCGTGGCGTCTCCTGGGCGCACGCCCCCGCACCCGGCATCATCCCTCCTCCCCCTCCCCCCGGAACATCGCGCACCCGCTTTATCGTCCGCCGTCTCTTTATGTTCTTCATCGTCTTCCTCATCCACGACGCATGCAACATGCACGTTCGCGCCAACCCCATGTTTCATTCCTACTATGCACCGGGATGGCGCGGCGACGGCTGGGCGTGGCGCGCGGCGGTGGTGGTGACGTGGGGATTGTCGAGCGCGACGATGATGGAGATGCTATGCACTTTGATTAGTATTGTGAGTGTGCTGCTGAGGTTCTCGGAGCCGGAGGAGTGGCCGGCGTTGTTTGGGAGTCCGAGTGATGCGTATACGGTGCGGCGGCTGTGGGGGTGCGTTCGCTATGCATCTTCTGTTTGAGATACTTACATGTTTATTGTTTCATCGCAGTCGCGTCTGGCATCAAATCATGCGCCGCTTCGTCTCCACCCACGGGAAATTCCTTGCTTACAACATTCTCCACCTCAAACCCGGAACCAACGCATCGTCCTACGTCCAGCTATTCACAGCGTTCTTCCTATCCACGACAATCCACTACGGAGCGGAGATCATGGCGTTCAGGTGAGTTTCTGCTAATCCTATAATCTTCTCTCGAGGTAAGTATCTCACATCGAGCTAACGAAAATCCAGAAACTTCACCGGCGGCGCCCCCGCCTTCTTCATGCTCCAACCCTGCATCATCATGCTCGAGGACTTCGTCCTCTTCCTCGGCCGCTCGGCTGGCATAAGGGAGTCGAAGCTGCTGTACAGACTTGGATATCTGTGGGTGCTCGCGTGGTTCACGTTGACGCTGCCGATTTGGGAGGAGCCGTTGGTGAAGGCGGGGCAGATGCGCGATGGGATGGGGGTGAGTTTTTGGGCGGGGGTGGGGAGGGGGGAGTGGGTTTTGGGGGAGGTCGGGTGGTGATTATAGCAAGTCTCGTGTCTGTTGAAGGCTTCATTGTACTTATTCGAGTGGCAGGTAGATACGTACATAATATAATGTACAGGTAAAGTCATTATTCGTAGTGTGTGCGATTTCAAGTATGGTATATTTTGAATTGATCATGAGACGGATTTGGATGGGTGAACGAGAAAGAGGACGGGCTCAATATTACTCATGCGCGACCAATGACAGACCTTGAAAGCGAGGTAAACGGGTCGGCTGGATGGTGTTGAGGTAGATTCAATTGAAAGTCGAATAGCTCCGCGTCTTCAGCTCTGTGGAAGCGGGAGACAAGAAATATTTTTCCATCTGTTGTATTTGATGCGCCATCACTCCGGCTGATGCGTCATCACTCGCGAGCGATTGCTTCGCCACAGGTGCGGCATTGATGAAACAAGTTTAACCAGCAAAAAAAAGTTATAGCGAAGTTTACTCAAGATACAAAATATGTAGTACATGTGCTTCCTTAGCATTATGTCCCTCACAGACTCCGTTGAATTCAATTCACCCTCCACCTCCTCCCGCTGCTGCGGCCGCCGCTTCCAACTGAATCATTCGTCAGCAACCATCCTTTTTGTCGGGTACAAGGATATTGGAGGGGCATGAGACTCACATCTCCCTTCTTCACCTCCGAATGCACCATTGCCATCAACACGAACATTCTCTCGATCTCGTCGTATGCGTTCAAGCCGAGTGGGAACTGCACGGACGCGGGTTCGGTGGCGTGTCGGTGGAATGCTTTGGGGCGGTACCCGGTGAAGATTATTGCGGGGTTGGGGGTTGTTGGGGTTGCCTGAATGAGTAATGAGTAGGGATAATTATAGAAGATAATCGAGGAAGGGAAAGGAAAGCGATTCGTTAGTATACGGTATGAAAGGGACGAGGGTGGGAGGGAAGGGAAGGGACGTACGACGAGTTCTTTGTTGTGATTCTGATATTCGAATTTGTAGGTTGGGATGTCGCCCCATGTCCAGCTGCATTTGCTGGAGAGTTCCAATCAGGTTGGTTGAACATAGGAACGTATCGAATGCGCACAAGAACTCAAGCCGACTATTTTTCACCCGAATTTCATCCCAACTCCGCCTGACACCGTTGATCACGAACGCCTTCTCCTGCCAATCGATCTCTCCGACGAGGCCACCAATGCCGACCGCTGTAATAGTAGTTATATGCCGCCGATGGACGAGCACTTCCCGTGCTGTCGAAGTAGCGAGAGTGTAGTAGACGTTGCCATCTGGCCCGACGAGAGACGAATGATGAGGTTGCCGTCGTTGGTGAAGGATAGAGTACTAGCTGACATGGTTGATTGGAAGATTAAAACGCGCTGAGTTGAACTAATCTTATATCGAAAAAGAGCAATGACGCGGTGCGCATTGCCACTCCGTTAGATGATGGTGAAGTAAAAAGCGGTGAAGTCCGATGTCGGAGTTGCGGGGTGGGAGATTTACCTGGGGTAGACCAGAGTCAAGGTTTCAACCGATCTATATGCTGGTCCGAGACGATTCGGATACTATTCAAAATGAATTTAAGCCAGAAACAGTGTTTCAAGTGGATTCCGAGTCATGGTGGGTCTATCGAGGAGCATGCGAAGAAAAATCTGCTTCAAAAGCCAACTAGCTCTGCACCTTCAGCTCCATGTGAGAGGGAAGGTGGAAGTGGGAGACAAGAATGATTTGTTTACGTGTTGTGTTTGATCAGCCATCGCTGACGGTTGATGATGACTCGGCACGGGTGCGGCATCCTGCAGCATGAAATACCTAATCGAAAAATAAGTTAGAATGTGAAGATGGCTCAAATCTTTCCGCCCCGCGCTCGTCTCCTTCGGGGTCACAAAGTTCGCGTACAGCTGCATTGTCGAGTCATGCCGAAAAACGAACAAAAATTATTATGTTCAAGGTAAAGTACTAAGCTAAACCAAAACCAAACCAAGTATCTTTCACTGATCAGAATACGGCTTGTCCTCATTAAAAGATACGCGAAACGCGTCGTCGTTCGTCCTCGTAGTTACATAACGCCCGCGGAGGTTCGCAGTGCCCTTTCGAAGCTGAGTAAAAAGCGCGAGCCCAGCGAAACCGAGCACCACGGCGAGGTTTGCAACGAGGAGACCGAGGATGGCTGGGAGGTATTTTGAATTTGGTGAACCAGTGTCGGAAGAGTCAGAGGCGAGGTTTCCAGCCACAGCTTGGACTTTGTGGTTTGAGGCGGCGCAGCTAATGTTGGCAGAAACGGGAGCAACCTCGACGCCATCGAAAAGCTTGACAAGCTCAGCCGGCGGGACCTCGTGCGGACTCTTACCAAGCTGAGTCTTTCTGACGTGCGCAAAGTCCTGTGTCGCCTCCCATTCGTTCGTCTGAGACAGGAATTGGATGTACGGGGAGGTGATGTTATTGCCGAAGTTGAACCTTCGAAAATAATGAATGAGATGAAGGAGTGAGACTGCCAGTGGAGGAGATCCTACGATGTGTAAACATTGCGCATGAAGGAAGCGCCGAATTGCGCGTCTCGTGCGCCTGAGGTGATCGATCCACCGTTGGTAACTGTACCGACACAGTACGTGTAGTTAACGCCGTCGGGTCCCTTTTGCGTGCGTACCGCTGTCATATCGAGCGGGTGTATGGGGTATGGCTGGCCCCTACATGAAGACGATTGATTCGGCAGTCGTGACAAACGAAAACATTAGACAGACTCACCCGAACAAAATACTCATACTGACCGCGGCATCGCAAGGAATCACCCAAGCATCCCGATCCGCTCCCCAGTGTGTAGTATTCAGACTCGAATTCTTCGCCAACACAGCTCCGGGAACGACAGAATAGATTCGATCCCGAATCTCTGACTTGACCAAGAAATTTGTCGTCCCAGAATCCACCAGCATGCGAAGCTGCTTCGAAGGCGTCTCCTTGCTATTCGCCGTCCACGGAATCGCCTCGCCATTGACCGTCACACCGTCAAACAACACCTGCCAACTGCTGGAGGTGGGTGGGTATACTGGGCGTCGAGCCATCCACTGCACGTTAGCGTATTGCTCGGCGTACTCTTGGATGCTGAGCGAGGCGGAGGCGGAGTCCTTGGCGTCACCGAGGCGGGAAAGGGATAGCGCGAAGAAGCGCCCCTTTGAAGGGTTCGCGTCGAAGATGTTGGAGAGAACGGATTTGCCGAGTTTCTCGCCGGCGAGGCCCAGTTTATTGGAGAGGGTGTGACCGATGCCCGTGATGGGATTGTCGAACCCGAGTCCCAGGAGGCCGCATATTCCGACCCCACAATCGTCCATGCCGACTATCTGAAAGGAATCAGCTGTCAGTGACTTTCTAAAGGGCAGAATTTTATTCGTACCTCGGTTACATTGATGAAAGCTGCATGAGAATGTTTCTTTAGGAAAGGAGACCAACCGGCGAGGAATGAACTCTGCTTACCTTGTTTCGGAATCGTATGCCCTGCAATGCTCAACTCCCCTAGCCCGATCGTTCCATTGATAAAGTGGTCGCCCGTTCCATACGTGATTTTCTTCGCGACACCTGTGCTCTCAAACGCCCCAACACCCTCTCTGGGATTGAGCCAGAGCTCGGTGGACCCCGTATCGAGCATCACGTTGACATCTGTTATACCAATACATCAGCGGTGGAAGTACAAGCACACGAGTGTCGGTATCACTTTTTCCTCCAATCTTCAGGCTTGCGACGTACTGTTGGGGAACAAGAGGCATAAGCTGCGAAGGTCAAAAATTTGAGCTACTTACCCGTTCGTCATCGACATTCGAGAGGCGATTATTGTCCCCAGGGCGTGTAGGCTGCTGATCGCGGCCATTTGCATTAACGACAGTGAGAAATAGGGAAAGGTAAGCTGCAGTGCGACCAGAAGTCGCAGAGAAGAGCATCGAGCCAAGGGAAAGGAATGAAAAGAAGATAATACTGAAAGCGTTCGCTGGAACCCTTATATGAACTGCATATTTGGATGAGGCCGACTCGCCGAGGCGGTATTGCACAAGCCAAGGTGCCCAGCTTTGCAAGTAAAGCAAGCGACGGGAATATCGGCGATGACATACTGACTTGGAAGCGAACGTTCAGTGTATCCGTCGTGCATGCTGGGGCATCAAACGATTCTTGGGTGGCAGAGTCTTTGGTGTCTCCGAGGCGAGCCTGAGAGGGGTTAGAGATTCGTAACGAGAAGTTATCGGAGTGGAAGTCAGTGCAAGATTGAGTGCAAGAGGTTAGGACGACTCGGAAGCCATGCTCTGTCCGAGTATGTTTGATAGGCGGGGTTTGACTGAGTTCATCGGGGACAAAGCTTGCCTCGAGGAGGGCAATTTCGAATTCGATGGCCAAGTTGGTGAGAGTTTGGTGAGAGTCAAAAACCGGGATTCTCGGATGCCGACCCGAACTCACGTGAGCAGCTTGTGATACTAACACGTGTACACACCGCCACCTCTCTTCCTTCCCACCATGCACCCGTCGCTCGCCCGCCGCCAGCTAAACGGCCTAGTGCCGCCCAAAATCGCTACCCCTCGTCTCGTCGTGCGTATCCTCTTCTTCTCCCGCTCTTTCGCCCGTTGAACGCCCTGCTTTTCCCGTGAAGTCGGGCAACTCCGGAGGCGGGCTTGACCCGCTCGTCGACTTTTACTCCAAACTACCAAAGGGCCGCGCCCCGTCGCGCTTCGGTGGAATCAAGGGACGCTTTTTCGCTGGCAAGAATGCCTCTGCTGGACCAGCGCTCGCGATTATTGGGGGGATTTTCCTGATTGGATACACTTTGGATTATCAGCGTGCGTTTGCTGTGTTTTTCTGCCAATTCGTTCTTTGATCGACTCTTCTGTGTATAGTGCATCTGAAACACCACAAGAATCATCCTCATTAGATTGGATAGCCGTCAATTTGCCAGAGCGATACGATGTATATCTTCACTCAAGCGTAAATACAATCAGTATTGTCAAGGCTCGCTACTGGGTGCAGATATGTTCGAGTCAGAACACAAGCTTTGAGTTCATTAGACCTGCATCGCCGATATCCCAACGCTATTGGCTCGCAGAGCCACGAAGCCTGGGCAACGTCGATCCGACCCCAGCGAAGTGTTCCGCTGAACTTGTCAAAAATCTTCGACGGCGTTGAGATCGCCCCGGCCACCGCCAACATGATCTATCAACAACAAAGTCTAAGCTGCCGCTGTTGAAGCCTCCCACGCCGGTTCACCAAATTCAAGATACCCCAGTCATTCTCAGTCTCCTCGTTGCGTGGTGCTTGGCCTCGCAGGGCTCTCGCTTTCCACTCAGATTCAAAAGGACCCTACTCAGTACTCAAACACATCCAGGCAACGCCCACAACCCCCCACCACGCGATAGTCTTCACCCCAAAGCATTCCACCG
Source organism: Favolaschia claudopus (assembly GCA_037176885.1). Taxonomy (NCBI): domain Eukaryota; kingdom Fungi; phylum Basidiomycota; class Agaricomycetes; order Agaricales; family Mycenaceae; genus Favolaschia; species Favolaschia claudopus. Next base: position 73,177 of record JAWWNJ010000063.1, on the reverse strand, counting down.
ACACGCCACGGACCCGCATCCGTGCAGTTCCCACTCGTCTTGAACGCATACGACGAGGTGGAGAAAATGCTCGTATTGACGGCGATGGTGCATTCACAGGTGAAGAAGGGGGATGTGAGTATCATTAATAATTCGTTCGTTTCCTTCCTGCGCCTCATATTTCAGATTTCTCTACCGAAAAGTATGAAGATTTAGTTGGAAGCGGCGGCCGCAGCAGCCGGAGGAGGTGGAGGCTAAATTGAATTTAATGGAGTCTAAGAGAGAGACCTAACGAAGCACTAGGATCAGCGAAACAGAATTTTTGAGTCAACACCCATACTTTTTTTTTGCAGGTTCAACAATGCCGCACCTGCGCCGAATGAATCATCCATCAACATTTGGCACGCCATGAGTAACCCACTCCAAGTGTTCAATACTGATTTCTTGCTAAGTGCAAGTGAGCCCAATTTGACTCTGTCTGTTAAAATCCGATCGCGCTCCAAAGCTGAATTAATTGCAGCCAGCCATTTATTATGTACTTCTGCGTGGGAGTGCCTTTTCCCGGGATTTTTTATCACTCTGTCGACACGTAGGTTCCAAATAAGATGCCAGGAGGTAGAGATCAAAATCGCGAACAGTCTGGCTTTGTAGGGCAAAAGCGTACCGGTTCCGGTTTTGAACCGAACCAAATTACATCCGAGAAGTAGTCCCCAGTTTAATAGGGGCCAACTCGAATCTGAATATTTCAATTTCCATAGCTGCTCCGCAAGCTTCCATATTAACCCTTGTTCAGCTAGATTGCATTCCAGGGCAATGTGTTCAAGAGATTCCGTCACTTTACAGTGATCACAAATGCCCATAGGATGTGCACTGTGTAGGTGGAACCAGAAATCACCTCAGCTAGCAGATGATTGCGAAAGAATCGAACGGGAAGGCTCAACCCCGGAATTCAACGAACAAACATTATGGTTCAAATACAAGAGTGAGGTGTCAGAATTTGGGAGACATTGCTCCCGTTTCTTGAATGAACACGTCAAGGAATTAAGAGTTTTACAGGTAAAGCTTCGTATGATCATACATGACGATGATATGTCTCTGGAAGACCGTTTCCTTGCTATCCGAGTCATTGAAGAAAAGATTGATGCATGCTTCAAGGAAGAAGCTGACCGGAAGAAACAAATGTCCGAAGCCCGCTACGATGTTGAAGGAGAAACTCTAAAGACAAAGCTGTGGACAAAATCCGCCAAGGGCTACACTCTGAAAGAGTCAATCGATGAGTTCAGGGTTGACTCAGCCGAACAGACGAATGGATCATCACGCTTCGAAACTCGACCCGCACAGATGGCTAAAATGGCGGGACATTATCATGATACAATTCAAAGTCGAAATATTCCCGACGAATACAGTCGAGTAATGGCTACGGAACTTGTTCTTGAACACTGTGACACACATCTTTCGTTCGAAGAATATCGGAAACTGGATACAGTACTCACCGAAGAGGAAATTCGGGAGGCCCTCAAGCTTTCAAAGAATGGTAAAGCCCCGGGTCTCGATGGTATTCCGTATGAATTTTTTAGACATATGGATCTCCTTTACACGCAATCAAAGAACTCCGATCGAGAAGTTTTCAATATTATTGGTTTTTTGGCGAAACTGTACATGCATGTTGAGCGTAACGGAATTGTTGAAGGAACCAAATTTAATTCGGGCTGGCTATGTCCCTTCTACAAGAAAGGCGATAAGGCCTTGATTTCTAATTATCGTCCTATCACACTGTTGAATACTGATTACAAGCTAATGACCAAAGCTCACTCATTGAGATTGATGGAGGTAGCCCCCTCAGTTGTGCATCCTGACCAGGCAGGGTTTATGAAAGGTCGGAAGATTGAGGACCAAGTCAAACTCTCCAAATTCCTTCTTGATTATGCTGAAGCAGCTGAAGAAGACGGGGTTATCATTGCGCTCGATCAAGAGAAAGCATACGACAGAATAAATCATTCTTACCTACTACGCGTGTTGCAGCATTTTCGTTTCCCGCCACGCTTCTGCAATTTAATCCGAACCCTGTACACGAACGCCGAGACGGTTGTAATGGTCAACGGAATGTTCAGTGACCCATATTTCGTGATCCGTGGTGTCCGACAAGGTGACCCCTTGTCATGTCTCCTCTTTAATCTGGCTATTGAGCCGCTAGCGTGCCTCATTCGTGATTCTGATTTAAAAGGCATCTTGATTCCTGGGCTGAATGAAAATTTGGTTATCTCTCTCTTTGCGGATGATACGACAATTTACTTGTCCTCTTCAGATTCCCCTGATGAGCTGTGGAAAATTTTAGACCTTTGGTGTGCGGCATCAACAGCAAAATTCAATGAACATAAAACTGTAATTCTGCCGTTTGGCCGGCCTGTATATCGAGCGGAAGTTATACGCGACCGCAGAATCAATCGAGATTCAAATCTTGGAAGTTTCAGTACCGAAATTCGGATTGTACCGGACGGCGACACATGCCGCATGCTCGGCGCATGGATAGGAAATAAAGTAACCTATATAACTCCGTGGCCAACCGTTGTTGAGATAATCAAATGCGATCTTCGCCGTTGGAGTACAATGAACCCTGCGTTGGAAGGGAAACGTCACATCATAAACATGATAATTGGCGGCAGGACTCAATATCTGACCCGAGTCCAAGGAATGCCGAAGGAATTTGAATCGATGTTGATCAACCTCGAACACGAATTTTTATGGGACGGCAAACGAGCCAGAGTCGGCTATGAAACTATGGTTAGACCCATCTTGGACGGCGGAAAACAAATATTGGACATACAGTCGAGAAACGAGGCTGTCGACTTGATTAACCTTCAATCTTACCTCCATCCAAGAGGAGATAGAGCACGATGGTGCTACCTAGTGGACTTCTTGATCAAAAACTTTTCGGAAAAGAGCTACCTTGATTTCCGTCCCGGACAAGTTCAAAACATATTCATCCAAAGCATACACCTTCCAATGTCATCAAAAACTAAACTTCCGGAGCAGTTAAAGAGGATGATTCAGACAGCGGAAAAGTACCAAGTAAAATTTACTGCATTGTCAATTGCGCGTGAGGTACAACTCGAGATGCCAATTTGGAAGCATCCTGCGGTGGATGCAGTGCTTTATACCAATGCATGCCGTCGAAAGGCTGCAACCTGCCTTCGAGTGACCCACAATGTTACAACTTTGAGTGATTTATTACCCATCGCAGAAAGGAAAACTATAAATCCACGGAAGCCGCACCAAGTCAACCCGTCTGGATTCGGCCGAAAGAATTGTGGATGTCCCCCATGTCAACAGGACCGTGTTGAACTTGGTTGTACAGACCCTGGGGCGTGTATTGACGCCGCAAAACTGTTCGCGAATAGCGTGAGCCCAAAATGGAACCCGTCGTTATCGAGCTCTGATCTGTGCCGAGAACTTGAACTTTCAGAAATTGAGCTTGAACAAAACAAGCAGCCCTTGTGCGCTGATCAGGAATTTGTATATGATCCCGATTACTCCTTGCGTGAAGTTAATTCGGGGTTCCGAATATTTGCCACTGAAGAAGCTTCCAACATGGTTCCTGCCCGACGAAAATTAGACTTGAGCGAAGAACAGACACCATTGACTATTTTCCTTGACTGCCAAGTACGGAATGCAGGAGAATTTAAGCCAGCCATTCAACTTCGAATGGAAATCCACCGCGAAACACCCGAATTAACCTCAAAGATTTTCTCGCTATCATTTGACTCACCGGATATTCCGCTGTCCTTTTCAACGGGTCTACTTGGCGGGCTCGTACACTCACTACAAACAACTCCAAAATCTGTACCTTTGTTGATTTGCTCGAAATCCGATTACCTGGTTCGTGTTTGCGTCAAGAACAGAAGGGACTTCGAAAATGATATGCTCCATGTAAACTTTCCGCTGCTGAAGGCAGTATTTGCTGCTCTCAATGAGAGGACTGGCCGTGTCAGGTTCAAAAAATTGTCTAGACCACCGCGAACGGACAGCGGTTCTCATGCGGTGGTTCCAGAATCCCTGGAAATTGACACTCAGACAGATATAATGTTCACCTTACCAGGAATCGACTTACAATCTGGTAACCAACGCTCTTTTACGAAGATTATACGTAACCTTCGTTCCAAACCGTTCCGAAAGACGACTTTCATAAATTTTGACCGTGTTCGTTGCGCCATCGAAGAGTTGTCCGACTATACTCCGTCGGATGATATGATCTGGAAATCTGTGCGCTCGACTACACTTCGACGGCTTACAAGAGAATTCTTCTGGAAATGTATCCATGAAACCTTTCGAGTGGGGGACTTCTGGATGCATCTACACAGTAACCATCCTATGGGAATCTGCCATCATTGTGGTGTGCCGGAATCTCTTGAACACATCGCACTAGACTGTGATCTCCCAGAATCCAAATTGATATGGTATCTGGCACAAGAGCTTTGGACAAAGAAATTTTCGGCTTCAAGTTGGCCAAAATTGAACTGGGGTTTGATCCTTGGATGCAATCTTGTGCGATTTAAATCTGAGAACGGTAAGCTTCTACCGCACAAAGCCAGACTATTTGCAATTCTAGTATCTGTTTCCTGGCATCTAATCTGGCATTTGCGAGTTGACCGTGTGATTACGAATCCGGGGAAAATTCATTCCCATTCAGAGGTGCACAATAAGTGGATATCACGCATCAATTTGGCTCTGGATCGAGACCGTATTTTAACGGACAGAGCGAGGTTTGGCCCTTTGGCTTTTAACCAGAAACAGGTCCTAAATACCTGGAGTGGGTTACTCATGAATGAGGACAGTCTGCCGGACAACTGGACTTTTACCAGGGGGGTTTTAGTGGGTATACAGCCCGTGAAAATAGGAATTGGATGAACGCAATGGCTGGAGTCCCACACTGGTTTTATCCGTGCGTAAGGCATTTCCTCCCGGACAACATCTCCCGGCATTTTCTGGTCCACAACCAGTAACCAAAGCGGACGACTCGGAATGCATATGCAGACTGACAATCGTTAGGTTCAGACCCAACGCTCCAAAAAAAAAAAAAAAAAAAAACATTTGGCACGCGGATCTGAATGGCAGGACGCGCAGTGATGGCGCATCAAGTACAGCACGTGGCCAAATCGTTCTTGTCTCCCGCTTCCACCTTCCTTCTCTGGATAGAGCTGAAGATGCAGCCAATATCCCCCACAGCCCTGGGCGCGCGACGCGTTTAGGCCGCCTTCAAGGTCTGACATAGGAGGACATAAGTAGGTCGCTCGAACATGTTGCTCTCCGTGCCCTGTCCATCCGCGTGCGTGCAGAGGTATGGAGGGCGCGTAGCGCTTTACCAAGATTTTGACTATCGTATCGACAGGCTGACTCGGAGTTGATTGCTCAACATGGTAGCCGTCCGACTGGTCTGAATCCCGTATGCTGTAGGCCGTTTCGGCCAGATCAACGAGAAACTGAAGAGAAACAGACTGCAGAGAATGCTGAAAACAGAATTTGCGGGATGAAAGCACAGGACGGATCCAGAACGCTAGGCAGCTGATTGAATATCTTCCACTATGGAAGGTACTGTGCTGGGTCACCAAGATCAAGCTTATAACGGCGCACTACCGAATAAGAATTCCCGTAACTTAACAAATATATCGCCGAGTCGCCCAATACAAACGCTGCCCGCCTCAATCTCATTTCACGATTAATCTCGGCAACGACTTTATATTGGAGATACGTTTCGGACGGCGTGGTGGAAATGCCGAATATTCGTTGACCTATCATGATTCAGCCTTCAACCCGGGCCCTGCGAGGGGAGCTCTCGAGGTTCGATTCCTCGTGTTCCCATATCCTGCTGATAATCCCTCTTTTTCTTTTCTCTGGACATCTGAATATTCTCTCCTGCTTCTTCGAACTTTCTTCGTCGGCGAATCTTTTGATAACACAAAATACTACCAGCTCGAGACCTCTCGAGATTTTCATCTCCTTGACCTCATTCGAATTAATTCTGCTTTTGATCGATTCTCGCTGCTGCACTCCGCAGCTAACAATCTTCACAAAAGATACGAATACTGTGCACGGTGCACTCTTGCATTGACATAAACTTTCGTAGGTTCCAGCGTCGGAAACTGGAGGTTCGACTCTTCGCCCATGAATGTCAATCTCTGGCGCAGAATCTTTTGTTTTCTTTACTTGTCCGTCTTCAGATTTTGCAACCAACCTGGCCGATTCGATGATTATTTTCGTTTCTGACGAACAACCCTGATAACTACGCTCGTTGGCGCTTTCACTCTGATTGTAAACAATTCTCCCCCTCCACTGCACATCGACTTAGGCTTGTCACTCATCCTGTGATTCTAGAGTACACCAATCACCAACTCGGAAATAATGCGGCACGCGCTCGCATCCCACCAGTGACTACTTATGTCCCATTTTGAGGTTCGACTCCTCCCCTCCGAATGTCACACCGCTGGCAGATTTTTTTTACTTGTTTTGCTTCTCGAGATCACAACGCATTCCGTTTTGCTCCTCGAATCGAATCTTTAATCCCCTCTCCCGCCCCGTTTCTCGAGGATTGTATAGTACGTCCTCTGGACGAAAAGCAAAATTCGAACCGCATATAATACATACTTACTTATTCTAATCATCATTATTGCGATACGCCAACCGTATCGAAAGCAAATTTCTCTCGTGCAAACGAGGGAACGCATTCTGCACCCATGGAGCCACTGTCCCGTATGGCCATGAGAACTGAACAAGTTTGTCTATGCGGTCGGATGGATCCGCTTCGACTTCGACTTTTTGTAATGCGGGAAGGTGCGTAAGAGCGATCTCTTCAAACTCCTCCAAATGTTTTTGGAACATTGGCTCGTAGTATGATTTGAAAAACGTTGCCTTGGTGGAGAACACGATGCGGGAAATCCGGTTGGCTTTGGGAAGACGCCTTAGGATGGTGTTGAACATCGCTGGACGGGCGGGGATGGGTTCCACGTCGCGAACCCGTTCGCCTGTCGAGAAATCGTACTTTTGCTGTTCGCTAGGCGCGCAAGGAAGGGAGGTTGAAGTGATGACAGTCACGGCGGGGAAGGTTTTGATTAGGTCTAGATCCTCTATCTCGTTCTCTGAAGAAAACAATTGACTTTAGCGTTGCAAGGATTTGTTTCGAGACCAACCTGCTGCCGAGAGGATGATGTGTTCGACACTGCTTCCAAATTTCTGGAAAAATGGGATAACATCCAAACTCCACGATCTCTCGCATCGGATCACCCGCAGTGCAGTGAGGTCGAAAGCGTGCGCGAGTAGAGCCGTCACTTCCTTGGAATATACCAGGCTCAGATCGCGCAACCGGGGGCGATCCCTCACGTTGTCACTTGCTTCGAAGTCCACGAGTCCTTGCGCAGAAGCCGATGGGTCAATGTCATCAGTGTCGCGTCTTCCGCAACCCGACAGTACCAAAGATTGCAAGTCTGAGCAGCATGCCATCATGATCCACCGCACGCGCTCCATCTTTTCTTCGTGCGCTACTCCCCAACCGCCTGTGATCTTTAGGTCGAGGTCTCGGAGAGACCGGGTGCGCATCAAAGCTTCGACACTGGTCCTAGCAATATTCGGGATGAAGGACACATTTTTTAATGTAATCCGTCGCAAATGAGACCACGGGATGTTAGAAAGAATGGTATAACATTCCGTATGTCTGCTCTCGATTTTGAGCTCATGGATATACTTGAGAAGATGCGGGGAAAAAGTTAGCAGGTCGGAGAGATGACCGGCAACAACGGCCCCTGTAATCGCACTGCGATCGATGCAATCCACGTCTCCTCGTTGATAGTATGTTATTACGCCATCTTCAATGGCAATCTTGCGGAACAAGTTTCTCTGAGCACCAGGAACGAATGCGCGGCAGACTAGAGCGACATTCTTCCACGATATTGGGAAACCGACAAAGTCGATGATATGCTCCCAAAGCTCGGGAAGAGGCAGACCGGGTACTGACATGAGAGTAGGAGTCAAGAGGTGTGTCCGACACGTGTTGTGGGCGTCTCAGGTTGTGGATGCCACTGTGCCGAAAAAGCCGAGAGTGAGATCAAAAGCGGAACGTCCGGAGACCAGTGAAGATTGGCTTGGCGGAATATTCAAAGCCCCCACCAGAATGTTGAAACAAGCTACAATTATCCGCCACAATCACCTCAGAGTAAATGAATCGGCCGTTCACTGAGTGTTCATCCAAGTTAGATCTTTTTGCCCAAGGACCGAGAAAGGCGACTCGGAAAGCTACATTTGTTCCCGGCTGTCCCGAGTCTAGATATCAGAATAATGTGGCGCACGTAGTGTGAGTTGTTTCAAGGAAGACACGAGTAGAACAGTCCGTTATTGCCTATAGGGCGAATTACCAAGTGAGTGCCACAATTCGATTGGAACTTGATTAGACGACTATGGTCTTAGGATATTCGAAGCGGTGCAACGTTGGAATAGAGCTGAAAGCAGAGTAAAAGATCCTAAGGAGAGCACTTGCTGTGGTTGGACGGAGAACATGGAGGTCAAAGGCAAGACGTGATTTTGCTTGGCTGTTCTTGACACCTGCCGGCCTCTTTCCGTGATGCCATCATCAACGCGGCTTGGACTGAACAGTTCAATTTGAACTGCAGACGATGTCGACTCACATTCGCTGCTCGGAAGGCGGGCAGGAGACTAATTAATATTCGTCGATGCTAGTTGGGTCACTGCTGTGGAGAGCATATGACATCCTCTCGCGCTTTCGCTTCTGCTTCGCCGGACGCCGGTGGACTAAAATTTTAGAAAGTTGAAAGTTGGTTGAAAGTACTTGAAACTATTGATGGCACATTGTGATCTTTCTGGAGAGGTCATCGGACTAAGTGGTTCGACGGGAACCTATAGAGGAGGGGCAAAAAATCATTCACAATAACCTCAAGCCATCTCGAACGCGGGGAGTTGAACCCCGTTTCCTCCGCAACATTATTTGTTTTCGAGAACAGATGGTATAAATTGCAGAGGGTGTACCGTACACATCGTTCGAGTTGAATTTGAGCGTTGTCTTCGTTAGTTGTAACTAACTTACCGATCGATCTGATGGCAGCAATTAGCAACGTTATGTAATTACTTCCGCCTCTCCACGTTCAAACGAAGAATTTACAATAATGAAGGGCAGGCAGCTGCAGAGGTCAGTACTAGTGAACTCATTATTTGAACCGAATTATCGGTCTATGACAATCTCAGAACAAGATACAGAACCTTCAGAATCAAGCTAAATCAGGCGCGAGGAGTCGAGCCTCTAATTTCCGTTCTAAAGCTACATAAGACTTTTCTATTAGACTGGAAGGGTGCACCGTGCGAATCAGTTTGTTGACTTTATCTTCCAGTCGGCAAAGGATTCGCTGGATCGAAAGCCCAGAGAGCCAGGACGGGATACGATAGACAGAGACTCGGAAAAACAGCATAAATAATATTGCATCACAGCAAATTGGGTGTGTAACTTGTGTAGAATTTGAGCGTCAGGAATAGAACGAGAAACTAAAGGCAGAAGCATATAGGCTCGACAGGAATAAAGACAAAAAGACACCGTCAACAACAAACGCAATTCAAACGCGAGGAGTCGAACCCCCAATTTCCGTTGCATCGCAGACACCCTGCCAGTGAGAACCGAGTAATAAGAGCGGGAAGGTGCACCATGCACTGCGTCCGAGTCCATTCGTGCTGAACAGTTTTTTGTTTAGTTCTTACTTGGGTCGCAGAAAGATTTGCCGGGAGAGAGACTCAACGAGGAAGACAGCACAGCAGTCGAGATTGTTTCCAATAAGTTCACATCAAGCCAAGGGCCCGGGAACCTATCGAGCTATGATAGTTCAAACGGTCAATGTGCATGCTGGTAATGACTGTGAATCTAAGAAGACGGAAGATCTACCCAAGGTCTTAGCTGCTTTGAATAGAAGTACGCGATAGATCAGCTTACCAAGAGTCGACGGTTGCGAACATGTCGTTCGAGCAAAAGCAAATCTGATCAGGCACCATGCCAAAGGATTCCGGCCATGAGGAGTCGCACCTCGAATCAAACGGGAGGTTCCGCTTGAGCTTGGATGTAGGGCACCGGAGCGTGCCGCACGACGTCCGAGTTGGTTCGACGAGGACTTGAAGATTGTGTTGAGTGCGATTAACCCCAAAACGGAAATTCAACCCTGGAAGTGATTGGACTACACGACTACTAGTACCCTTTAGTCGACCAGTGAGTGGAGTTGAGTATATGCACTAGCCTGAGTTCGAGCTTGCAGGGTCGTCATTCAGATAAGTTTTGAGATAGAACCTCGTATTCCGACGTTTGAGACAACTGTTGATGTGAGCATTGCGATGGGCAGCATAATTCGTTTTTGCACGTAACTGAGTTGCATGGTGGTTATGGGCTGCTTGAAGTTTCAAAACAGACCAGAGGCTCAGAAGACGGCCGCCAAATTCCAATTTGAATTTTGAGATGCAGCGATCCTGCCGCCGAGTACTGGCGGAGGTGAGCGACGGAGAGCAAAGATCGATTCGTCGAAACATTCGAGGAGGCACGGTGTGTCAAATGGACGGCGACCATAGAAGTTAAAAGCAAGACTTGACTTTCTTTGGCTGTGCTTGACATGGAGGGCCAAAGACAGCACACGTAAGCCGTCGGGGCCCGGGCCGGGAATCAATGCCGATAGCCGGCGGCCCGCCTTCGCGTTGTGACTCGAGTCTCAACACCATCCGAATTCTTCCGATCCGCCCGCCACAAGCGCAGCACCCGATTGGCACGCGATGTACCATAACCATACACCCGACCACCCTCTGCCCCATGCCCACTATCTAGGTGTCTCAAACGGCCGTAGCAGTATAGTAGTGCAGAGTACCGACGCTCACACCGGCGACCCCTCTCAAGGGCGACTGCAGCCTACCGTTTACATCATCCGCGACTTTTTCTGACGCCAGGATGCGGGGGAGACGAGACAAGGGTTTGGATGGGAAAGTGGCCCGCGTATGAAATTGATGCTACGTTAGCTTCTGCCTCTTTTTCCTGTCCATGTTCTCATGCGTATTGTCCTCCACAATGCAGGTTTCCTGTGGCCTACTTCGTGGGCCTCTTGTCTCACCAGATTCTCAGCGCTATCGTCGTCTTTCTCGATGTTCCGGAGCTCCTCGAGCATACACAGTTGGCGAAACTTTGAAGTACATCCCTGATCCCGCCAGCAAGCGTCTCTAGCTTCGTCAATATCGCCTCCTCGTGGGCTGCTGCAAGCCTCCATCGTCTCGCTAGCTCTCTTTCTTTCCTCGGATCCTCCATCCAGTTTCGAATCCATGCGGCCGCCTGGCACCGTGCACTATCTCCCACATCCAGTCATCGACTTGCGGGTTCCTTGTTCATTTGTTGCGATAAGAAAAATAGGCTACGCGGAGCCGTTTGAGGAGCGCACATGCGTGCTGTGTGGGTATGAATTCATGCATCGCGTACCGGGATTGTGGCCGACGTACTCATTGTTACCAGGATCTATTGCGCTGATACCGCGGGTCATGCTTCGCGTTTGTAAACTGAAGCTATCTAATTAGGCGCCCATCTGATTCCAGATCCAAAATATACTCAGTGGTCTCTTGCTACATTCACTGTAAGCTCCGAAGCTTCGTGGTCGGCGGCCGTTACGGGTCGAAACCCAGAAGGTTGGCAAGTCAAGTGTCAACATTTCCCGCATCGTACTGTTCGTCGTCGGGGAATGCCCTGTGACAACCATGCTGATTTCAACTGAAGCTATCTCACCAGGCGCTCGTCTGGTTCCAGAATCAAAATATCTTCAACGCTCTCTTGCTACGTTCGCTGCAAGCTCCGAAACTTCGTGGCCGGCGGCCGGCACGAGTCGAAACCCAGAAGATTGGCAAGTGAAGAGTCAACATTTCCCGCATCCTACTGTTCGTCGTCGGGGAATGCCCTGTGACAACCATGCTGATTTCAACTGAAGCTATCTCACCAGGCGCTCGTCTGGTTCCAGAATCAAAATATCTTCAACGCTCTCTTGCTACGTTCGCTGCAAGCTCCGAAATTTCATGGCCGGCGGCCGGTACGAGTCGAAACCCAGAAGATTGGCAAGTGCAAGTGAATTGTCAACGTTTTCCGCATAGCACTGTTCGTCTTCGGGGAATTCCACAGTCATGCTGATTTCACTCTGGGACGATAGCATCTTGAGCAAATTCCGCACTATTTTCTCGCTGGAATATACGGAACCAGGTGAACGTCACCGCATCGCTTTTATATACATTGCTCAATTGTTCGTCGAGTTATTCAAGACAAAATTCTCGTCTCATTCCTCTGAACAAGTACGTCAGGATGAGGGTTTTACAATATTCAACGACCCTATCTAACGCTCTTTCAGCACCAGGAAGACGGCCGGCTACGCTCTCCCAGGCGCTGCAGATGTTGACTATGATCCTCTCGTTATCTTCTATGAATCATCGTTACAAGCCATTGGCATTGTCACTTGCTTCATAGTATCAGGTAGGCACTATGAATCCGAGTCTTCTATTTGCGTATTTTATCTTAGCAAAATAGTGAATAAGACTCCTTACAGCGGCTCTCACATGCTAGCCAAGAGGATGCGGCTCGCCTCGCATTGATTCATTCAAGATTAGCCAACAGCTTTGTTTAAAGTTTCGTTCCTCTGATGAGATTAACTTTCCATCAAGATGGCGTCTTTTTCCGATGGAATGAAGATTACGGTAAAGTGTGAAGGGCGCGAGGGAAAGGTAATGTATGGCTATGTATGCTCCGTTGCGCAAATTGCACTGAATCGATAGCTGACATTTGTTTTAGTCATCGTCAAACCTAATACCTCCTTCCATACAGTTGTATAGCTGGCGCACTTTTCACTGTCGGAAATTCACGGCGACGTTCAATGTGTCTGCATTCGAGGCGTATCCACAATAAATGAGCAGGAGCTTCAAACCCTGCCCCTCCGGAAATGAGCATAACATAGCATGCTTTCCTGGCATTCGGAGACCTCGTCAGCAGCGTCTGGCAAAGTGCGTGCCCATAAATATATCGCGTTAGGTCCGACGACATTCATTCAGGACACAATCCGAACAGAAGGCGGCTTACGCGCTCAAGTGGCATTGCTCAAGCTCTTGGACTTTCTTTCGGACTCAATCATTTGCTGCTGGCGGTGTGTAAATAATCTCCTAACCTCTGATCATTTCACCAGTTCTTCAGAGCACAATCACCACGGTTGCTCAACTATTTCTGTGTTAGTTGACGTTTCAACGGCATTTACTCACAACCGTGCCGCACTCATTCAACAGCGAATGTGCCAGTTGCTGGAGAGCAATCTAGCACTCATCACCACTCAATTTCCGAAAGCAGAATAGACTGTAGTCTGCAGCCTGCAGCGAATGCCCAACGATTCGGAGTACCTAAATCCGGCAATAAGTATCCCTACTGATCTGCACATAGGCGCCTGCTATTCTCGAACACTGTTCATTTGCATACAGTGCTGTCCCTGCACCATGCCCTCAACCCTGGTGGCTGCTTGTCAGCCTGCAGGAGAACTCGATAAATACTCTTACCTCTGCACACAATCGCCATCGTTCTATCGACATGTCGACACTCTCCCAAGATTCTCTGTTTCTCCAGCTCACCAAGCTCACCGGCCCCAAGCCGCCTCCAGTCACTAAAACTCTCGGTGATCTGCTCGAGGTAGCCGCCTCCGATGCCTGTGAAGCCAAGCGCAACCATCACTCCATGTACTGGACTGTGTCAACCTTTCGTGACTGTCTTAACGAGATCAACGATCTGACTACGAAAGTCAAGGGCGAGTCTGAGGATTCATGGAACATATTCCATCGTTACACCTCCATGATCCCCAACCTTGAAGAGTAGGAGTCTTTTCGAAGCAAAACGGCTTGTGATTTATGTTCTATTTGCCCATAGGTTGCTGCTTGATTTTTGTGCCTGGTCGGCCACCGAGTCACTGAAGACCAATCTTCTTTCCGGAACTGATGTTCTACTTGACATCGAGTTCATCAAGCTTTGGATGACGGCGAGGGCTGACTTGCGAGATCACGACCAGAAGCTACTCGATTTGTTCAGCGTCGAGGTATGGTTTTTTCTCTGACATGAACTGATCATTCTAAGAATTCTAGACGGACAGAAACAAACGAAGGGCCGAGATGGAACTGGCTTACAAATACGACGACATGGCCCTGTATAGGGCTTTTGTCGGCAAGTGGGCCGATTATCCAGCCGTTTCCACAAAAGTCGGCAAGGAAAAGTTTCCACCCATGAAACGAAAGCTAGACTCCGTTGCCAGTCGGGAAAACCTTCCTCATGTGCGTACAGTTTGCTCTCTTTGAATATGGTTCAGGCTCTCAATTATGGTGATTCACGCGACAGAAATTCAGAACCCATTTCATACGAACGACAATTATTATCGATGTTTCGCTATCTGGCCGAGATTCGAATGTCAAGAAAATGGCGGACTTGGAGGACTTCTGGACGATTATCATGCTGTGAGTCGTAGAGACATTTTCAGTTCTCCTGGTACCAAGTCCGTCTTAGTTTGGTGGACGCTGTGGAAATCTCATCGCAGCGTGATACCGAAGATGTTTCAGGGATAGAATCAGCGTTCGAGAAGCTTGTGAAGTTCATGGTATTAACTTCTCTTTCTACCCGCATCCCCATCTCAATGTCTTCTAGATCCCAGAAAACATCCAGCCGCTGCCCGACAGATACTTCGATCTACAGCCACTCTTCAGTGCTATCGTTCGACCTTACTATGCGGTCGCCTTGGCGCTGGTGGTTGAATGCCACACTTTGCATCTGAAGTTCCGTGATAACATAACATATGAGAACAGTCGGTTGCTTGACGAGTATGTTATACGCTTTTATCTCGGCGTTTAAAATAAACTTCTACATCTTTTCAGGGCGATACATAGAACGAAGGATACACTTAACGCTGCCGCTGCGGCCCAAGTGACATACGATCCCCGCGCGAAATGGATCGACGTTCTCACTGTGTCGAATTCAATCCTAGTAGCCGAAGCCTCCGTGAAGGACTGTCTGAGAGCGTACGGCTCGATCGTCAGTTCTATGATCATTCGAGGGGCGAAGCTGATTACTGCCGATACAGAATGACGTTCAGGCATTTGAAACCAAGATCACAAAGGCTCGCGATGAAGATCAAGCACGCGTTGAGGCAATTCGCAAGAGGTTGACCGCAAAGGCAAGTCGTAAATATTGTCTTCCACGATCAAGCATGAAGGCTGAGTTCACGTAGACCGTGACGAGGTCAAACAGTACGTTTGTGAATGTAGAAGTCACGGTCGCGGGGCAAAGGAAAAAGTGTATGGCAATATCATCCCACTTACTTCGCACATGATTTGATGGGACACTTTCCAGATTCCACGGACCGCAGCAGCACCCTGAGCTCTGTTGCGTGGCTTTTGAGATCTGACCCAAAGATCCCGGCCAACGAAGTACTGTGGACGCGCGGACAATTTGATGTTGACGGCAAGGTGTACGATTCCAGCACCACGATTGCAGAGTTCAAGAATGGAGCAGAGAAGAAGCTTGTTTTTAAGTAGATCATTGACGATACACTGAGTAGCCGAGTAGCCACGAAAGATACCAGACGAGACTCGGATTCGGATTTACGAAGAGCGATGTGCACTGTACCTACGTAGATATTAGGGATTAATACACGAAAATCCCCGAGATTGAAGTACAAGACCCAGGGGACTTGAAGATCTGGTAGAAGAAATATTTGAAAACGGTGAAAGAAAAAAAATCCATCGGCGTGTTTGGAAAAGCGGACGCGAGGAGTCGAACCTCGATTTACGCCCCGCTTCATTGTCAACCGTCAGGAGATCTGTTATGGAGTGTAGGTGTGTGCCGCACGACGTCTGAGGTTTGAGGCAGTCGGAAAGTATGTAGCTAGGGCAGAGTCAATAGGCAAGGCAGCATTTTGTTGAATTGAGCGGAAGGGGCCGGGCGGATGCATCGTCATGCCGGACTCGGACTCGAGGTCGAGATTTTGCGGCCAGATTGCGGCGAGGATATTGAACATTAAGCCAGGGGGCGGAATACAGAGCTGTCGGGCGAAACGATGGAGCAGGCGCAGCTTGCCGAATGTAGGCGAGGGAAGACATGGAAGATCAAAGCAAACCGTGGATATATTTGACTGTGTTTGCCATCGAGGATGAAAGACAACAATCGTAACCCGTCGGCGACGATCAACGATGCGCTTACCAACACCGACGATGACCGACGACCACCGCTTTACTGTGGCGCACCCGAGTTCTCCCGCCAGGCATCGGTCACTTTCCATTCTTCCCTCTACGCACGCTACGCGGGGGAACCCAGGCGGCCCGCCTGCCATCGTGATCAAGAAGACGACTTTGAGGCAACTTTGAGGCAAACGAAGTGCAAGCCCAGTCGGGCGGAACGAGCATAGAATCTCGGTGAAACTCTGACAGATCATAGAGAGTGTTGAACCTTTCGCGGTACGATTTTTTAAAATTCTTTTCGTCGTCGTTCTCATTCGACTCCGTAGCAGGGATCGTGAAGCGTATCCCGCCCAGACCCGCTTTGCCTTACTCCAGAGCCGTACGCTCTAGCCCTCACCGAACCACTGCGCTGTCATCCGCCACAATCGCCCTCGTGCGCCTTCTCTGGGAATCATTCCCTCCACTTTCACTGATCCCACGCGGCTCTCAATAAAACCATACTCCGCAAGGGAGCGAGCGCTCTGGTAGGCATACCTCTGGAGGTCGGCATGCCCACTGACGCCGCACGTCGGCACTGCTGCCTCAGAATACATTACCGTCTAATCGTCGCTCTTCTACCTCTGTCGTCGAGGTAAAGGAAGGGCTCAGTGGGACACGCCGATTTAAGGAAAGGCTAAGTACGAGAGCTCGGGCAGAGGCGGGATGCATGGGGATTTGGAAGCTGGCGTGGGGTGCAGGAGGTGCTCTGTGGTGTCGAAGACAGGAGACGATGCAGGGAGGTGCAGGAAGGGGAACACGACCTACGTGTGAGTTTTATGGTACCTTCTCCCTCTTTTTCTCGTCCATGTTCTCATCCTTATTGGCCTTCACGAGGCAGGATTCCCATGGTCTGCGTTGTGGGCCTCATTTCTTGCCAGTATCCTAGCGGTATCGTCGTCTCTCCTGAGTTTCCGACCCAGCTCCTCGATCATACACAGTTGGCAGAATTATGCAGCACATCGGAGCAGGCGTCGTTAGGCTCGTCAATCTCTCCGCCTCGCAGGCGGCTGCAACCAACCCTGTATCGCTTGCTGATTCTCTTCCTGCCCTCGGACCTTCCATTCATTCTCGAATCCACGCAGGCGCCTGTCTCCCACATCAATACATCGACTCGACGTACCGGTTCTTCTTGTGTTGCGATAAGAAAAATAGCTTGGGCGGAGCCGTTCGAGGAGCTCAGATGTATGGTGGGTGGGTCTAAATGCATGCATCGCACCAGTACTTTCGCCGACGTACTCATTGTTAAGGAGTCATTGCGGTGATACCGGCGCCGTCTGGTTTCAGACCCAGAATATCCTCAGCGTTCTCTTCTTACGTTTACTGTGCCGAATATCGCAGCTCTGTAAAGTACTTCGTATGATTCTGATATTCCATCCTCGCGCAGCTCACTACTATGTCAGCTTCTGTTCACTCGGCGCCGTTGTTCTCAAATCTGACGTCCGGTATTGCGCCCGCTGTCTAGCTCTTATAATTATTGCAGGTGCATTTCACTGGGAGTTGTTCAAGACAAATAACTGTATTTCTCGGCTCATCAATCTGATCCAGTGCGTCAGGAAGGGCTTTCGCAATATTCAACGACACTGTTTGACACTCTTTCAGTGCCAACAAGACGGTCGGCTACGTGCTGCAGATGTTGACTATCAACCTCTCATTATTTTCTATCAATCATCTACTGTTTTCGGCGCTACAGTATAGCGAACAAGACTCAGAGCGGCTCTTAAACACACGTCAAGAGGTTCGTCTGGCATTGATTCATTCAGGACTACGTTATCATCAGGTAAGATTTTGTTTTCCTTCCTCCGATGAAACTGATGTTTCGATGAAGATGTCGCCTCCTTCCGATGGAATGATGATTACGGGAAGGTATCAAGACCGGGAGGGCAAGGTACATGCATGGCCATTTATGCTCTGTTTCGAAGATTGCGTTGAAGCGAATAGCTGACATTTATTATAGTCGTTGTTAAACCTACTACTTCCTTGCACAGTTGTTAGCTGTTGTGCCTTGCACTGTCGGAAAAGCACAGTCAATGTGTCTGCACTGGCGCTTGAGGTACATTCAAAATAGGTGACCAAGAACTGCATGCGGCTACTGAAATTAGAGAATGGGTGAGTCCAGATGGCATGACTCTGTACCTCCGGGATTGAACAAAGTGCGAACCGATAAATAGCTCAGACCATTCCCCCTGACAAACCGAAACAGATGCCTAAGCGCTCAGGTCGAATTGCTCTCGGGTTTTCTTTCGGCCTCGAAAATTTGCCGCTGGCGGGAGAATCTCCTGACTTCTGATCATTTCGCCAGTTCTTCGCGGCAGTCGCCACGCTTGCTCGACTATCTTTGTGCTGGTGAACGTTTCGACGGCGTTCTAGGAAATCGCTCATGAGTGCGACGCACTTATGCAACAACGAATGAGCCTGTGAGTTACAATTGCTGGAACGCACTCTAGCGGTCATCATCGCTCAACTTCCAACGGCAGGATAGTCTGCAGTCTGCGGCGAATAGCCAGAATGTGGCACTCCCCTACGGGTCTACGCATGAGCGCCTGTTATTTTCGACCACTTCTCGTTTACATACAGGACTACATCCCTGCATCATGTCCCAACCCTGATGATGGATTCTCAGCCTGCTAGAGAACTCGATAAATACTCCGACCCTTTCAATCATTCGCCATCCTTCTATCGACATGTCAGCGAACCAACATTCCCTATATCTCAATCTCACCAAGCTCGCCCTCTTAGAACCACCCACGGTCACTCAATCCCTGAGCGGTCTACTCGAAGTAGCCGCCTCCTATGCTTGTGAAGCCAAGCGTAATCAACACTCCCTGTACTGGACTGTGTCGACGTTTCGTGACTGCCTTGACGAGATCAACGACTTGACTACAAAGGTCACTGTCGACTCAAAGGAGTCGTGGAACATATTCGATCGATACACTTCCATGATTCCCAACCTCGAAGGGTAGTGCTTTTCTCGAACGAGACGACCTGTGATTTATGTTCGATCTTCCCTCTAGATTGCTGCTTGAATTTTGTGCCTGGTCCGCCACCGAATCGCTAGCCCCCAATGATCTTTCTGGGACTGACGTTCAAGTTGACATTACGTTCATTGATGCTTGGATGAAGGCGAAGACAGAGCTGCAAAAGCAAAACGAGAATTTACTCCAATTCCTCAACTTCGAACCTGAGGTATGTATGATTAAGTTGTCTCTGATATGAACTGCGCATTCTACGAATATTAGGCCCGCAGGAACGAACGAACGGCCAAGATGGAACTTGCTTACAAGTGCGACGACATGAACTTGTATCGAGCTTTCGTCCGCAAGTGGGCCGATTATCCGGCCGTTTCCACAACTCTCGGCCAGGAAAACTTTCAATCCATCAATGAGAAATTAGATGCCGTTGCTAGTCGGGAAAATCTTCCTCGTGTACGTTCATCTTGTTGGATAAGATTTAGGCTGAGGTATTATAATTCACGCGACAGACATTCAGAGTCCAGTTCATCCGAGTAACAATGATTATTGATATCTCGCTGTCTGGCAGAGATTTGCGTGTCGCGCAACTGGCGAAGGTGAAAAAGTTCTGGACGGTTATCGTAGAGTGAGTTTCACAGGTGTTCGAGCTACTTACCCTCAAAATAAATCCGTGTTAGATTGGTGGACGCTGTCGAAGTTTCTTCAAAGGGCGATACCAACGATTTGTCAGGCATGGAATCAGCGTTCGAGAACCTCAGGAACTATCTGGTATTTACTTCTCTTTATATCCAAATCCCCATCTGACCGTCTTTTAGATCCACGAACCCGCTCCTCCGGTGTCCAACCCATCCTTCAAGCTGCTCCCACTGTTGAGTAAAATCGTTCGACCATATTATGCGGTCGGCTTGGTGCTGGTCATTGAGTGCCGCACTTTGCATGCGAAGTTCTGCGAGAACAGAACACATCAATGGAGGCCGTACCTTGACGAGTATGTTATATGGTTTATTCTCTGCGTCTAAAATGAATATGTACATCTTGGCAGTGCGATCCAGAAAACGAAGAATACACTTGACGCTGCCTCTGCAGTGACATATGATCCCCGCGCAAAATGGATCGACGTTCCCGCTGTGTCGAATTCACTCGAGGAAGCCGAAAGGTCCGTCAAGGAATGTCTGAGAGCGTACGGCTTGATCGTCAGTTCCATTATAAAATGCGGGATGAAGTTTGTGACTGTTGATACAGAATAACGCTGAGACAATCGAAACCAAGATAAAAAATGCTCGCGATAACGATCACGACCGCCTTGAGGTAATCCACCAGAGGCTTACTAGCAAAGCAAAGGTAAGCTGCGAATAATGTCCTCGCCAAACACGCTCAATGGATGAGTTCGTGCAGACTCTCACGAAGTCAAACGATACAATCGTGCACGTTGAACTCGTGGTCGCGGGGGGAAGGAAAATCTATCAATGTATGCCAATATGACTTACCTTGCTGACTTGGCACATGATTTGACGGGACATTTTCCAGATTCGATGGATCGCAGCAGCACCCTGAACTCTGTTGCCTGGCTTTTGAGATCTGACTCGTCGCTACCCAACACTACAGCCAACGAAGACCTGTGGACGCGTGGTAAATTTGCTGTTGACGGCAATGAGTATGATTCCAGCACCCCGGTTGCAGAGTTGAAGAATGGAGCGGAGAAGAAGATTGTTTTCTCGGCATCGCCCAAATAGATCATTGTCGATACTTGGACTCCTACACAGACTCTATCCGAGTAGACGCAAGATACTAGACGAGAGTAAGATCTGCGAAGAGCGATGTGCACTGTATTTACGTAAATATTAGGGATTAATACACGGAAATCTCGGAAATTAGAGACTAAGGAAGTACATGCCCCCCCAGGAAAGAAATTGTGGCGCCGACGGAATTGAAACCAGGCGGCAATTTCCGAACTGAGATCAAACGTGCGGCATGGGCCGACACAGAAGATGGGAGAAAAACGACTCGGATAAAGCTTAACGACAATACTGACTTCAAATCTTAGTGAAGGGCTCCCAGCGCAAGGGGTAAAAAATGAAGAATCGAATTGACTCTATTCGGACGCGGGAAATTGAACCCCCATCAATTTGCAATGCGTTTGCATCACAAAGCTAGATGCCCATGGTGCGCCGTGCACGACATCCGAAATACCTAGTATTGCAATCGGACAGAGAGAGGTCTGTTGAAGATCTACTCAGAAGAAACTATTTGGAAACGGTGACATAAAAAAATCTTTTCGGTTCATACGATTCGGACGCGAGGAGTCGAACCTCGTTTTCCCTCGGATTTTCTACTGAACTGCATAAGGGAGAAAGAGTGGGTTTCCGCACCACGTCCGAGTTGCTTTGAATCACGGTTTTAATTTTGGCGTAAGCTGAAATTGTAGCGATCAGGATGTCTTGGCAAGTACAGAAGTAAATTCGAAGGAGATTGGCGGAGAAATACTGTAGATGTGATTTACCTTGCAGTGCTCCAGGCTCATTTCTACTTGGAAGGCTTCGCAAGTCACCAAAAAATACTTGCGTTGCTTGGACACAATTCGGACGCGGGGAGTCGAACCCCGATCTTCCCCGCATTTAAATGAACCCAACAGTCAATCTCAAGGGTTGGGGTGCGTGCCGCACGACGTCCGAATCTTTGCCGAGATGAGTTGAGTGCATGTGGGTAGCGTCAGTTACTTGTCGCTTGAGGAATTTACACTTACACGTTAAGACACCTTAGTAATATTCGAGGCAGGGCAGTCTGAATTGTAGGACGAATAGAACGGAAAGAGGATGAGATTAAGCTGATTGTAGCCGGGAATGTCGGAAAAAGAAAACGAAAGCGTTTAAATTGCCGCGCAGGAGGGAGGCGAGGAGTTGAACATCGGTCCCCTTGACATGTTGCATCGCTGAAGGCCGGGGGTTACAGTACGAGTGGCAGTGGCGGTTTCAAAAATTGTGTTCTCGATCAAAGCCCTTGTCGAATGTGATACACAGCAAAGGTTGAGACTTGAAACTTGAAGCAGAGACAGAAAAATGGAGTTGACTTGGGCTGAGTTGAAAGGGAGACTACAAAAAGGTAGACACCGGAAGTATTGAAAGGGACCGAGAAAGTGTTGTACATCCGCGAGACAAAAGAAGACAACCAACCGTCCCAAAGTCAATCAGACGCGAGGAGTCGAACCTCGATGTTCCCTGCAACCAAACGGGTTCGAAATCATACTAAGGGGTGCGGGTGCGTGCCGCACGACGTCTGAGTTCTAAACAACGTGCTTGTCAAGATTCAAGATGAGTTGAGTGGGTTGGGTAGTGTCACTTGAGGAAAATGCACTTACATGTTATCGTCTCGTGAGTAATATTCGAGGGAGAGTGACTTTTACACGAATTGCAGGCTGAAGAGAGCGGAAAGAGGATGAGTCAGAGATTAGTCTGATTCTAGCCGGGTTGGTTAGAAAAACAAAAGGAAGACGTAGATGTTGACGGGCATGACGGCGCGAGGAGTTGAACCTCGATCCCGACGAGGTTCTGTCCATGGCAATTTCAGAAACACACCAGGTTACCAATATCAGTCCTCGAAGCCGTTGTCGATCGGATGATACAGAAAGGTAAAAACTTGGAGCCCAGACAGAGACAGAGAAATGGAGTTCAGTTGAAAGTTGAGTTGAGTCAAGTTGAAAGAGAGGGAGAGACCATTGCAAAAAGTTGGACACGAGTAGGAGGGACCGAGAGACCGAAAAGGCTTTGTGCATTTGCGAGACAAAAGAAGACAATCGACTATCATCACTGGCCAGCAAATCAGACGCGAGGAGTCGAACCTCGATTTACGCCCTGCTTGACTCTCAACCGTCAGGAGATCTGTTATGGAGTGTGGGTGTGTGCCGCACGACGTCTGAGGTAGTTGGAAAGCGTGTAAGGTAGCTAGACAAGAGCCAAGGGGCAAGGTACTATTTGTGCATCCTGAGCTTGTACTGAGCTCTTTGAATTTGAATTTTGAAAGCGGAACGAGCCAACGGCCGCCCGGGCCGGCGGGCTCGAGAGAGTTTGTTGTCAGGCCGATATTGCCGCAAATGTAAGCTTTAGTAGAGAAAATGAGCGCGTTGCAAAGCCGTCGGGCAAAACGATGGAGCAGGGCCGGGTTGTCGAATGAACAGGACATGGAAGTTGAAAGCAAGCTGTGGATGTATTTGACTGTGCTTGGCATCGAACGCGTAAGACAAATGGCGACGATCAATGATGCGCATGGCCGACCCCCACTTCGATGCTTCGACGCTGCCCGAGTTCTTCCGATGGACCATTGGCAGCGCCCGCCATTCGTGTCACAGCCTATCCAGCCTACAATTGGAAACCCCTCAAACTCGGCTTTTGCAAAAGCCCTGGACGCCACTCTTGCGGCTAATTTCACTGAGGACGACTCGGCCGAGGTCGGGTCAGGAAGCACGAGCAGGCAACGGTGTAGGTAGCACAGAAATGTCAACGCTGCCGACGTCTACATCCATGACCCTTCCCGAGTCGCGCTTTTTGTTTTCGCTGCTTCATGCCGCTGGTCGAAGTCGAAGGTGTCTCCCCGTGGGTGTCCATTGACTCGGCTAGCCTTGGACCACAATTCTGAGGGTCGCTATAGTCGACATAAGCATAAGGAGAAGCTGTGAGAGGGGGAAACGAGAGTGTGGAGGGTGGAGAATGGAAGGAATGCCATTGCCACGATGGTACGCCGTTTCTCTTGGTGGTGGGCAGCGACCGGATCCGTGATGGATCAATGACTAAGCCGGTAACTTAACTCAACCGGTAAATTCGTGGTCCTCAGCTCTCGTCTCTCTTCTCTTAGTGTGTACTACCTCAATCATGTCCCGAATGCCTTCAATATCTAGTATGTACCCTAAATGAATGAAATCTATATAGCAGCCTGCCAAATCATCCTCAAGCATGCCAAAATCCGCGTCGTCCGCATCGTAGTAATCCATCGCAACATCTTCTTCAATCTGGGTCGACCAAGAACTCATCTAAAACATTCTCAAGCAGATTCCTATGGTCTTGGAATGCGCAAACGGCGGCCGGGCGAGCTGTGTCGTCTGCTTGCGAGAGCGAACTTCCCAAGGTTTTGTTGAGGTTTTGTCATGGTGAACTAAGAATAAAAACTGTCAGGATTGTATTTCAGTATAGTATAATCGCATTATGGCCTTCCCGTTGCAAGCTTCAAGTATATCGCGCCCTTGAGAGACGCGACGAGCGGGGAGTGATGGCAAAACGCGTGACAAACGCGTTATGTCACATTCCTCTTTGGGTCATTGGCGCGCATTTGATCGCGGGCATCCCCAGACCTCATCCGGCATTTAGGACGTGACGGCAGCTCATGCCGACGTGAGTTTGGTCCTAATCTCGGCTCCTGCAGAGCCAAATCCTTGATTTTCATCCGCAATTCATCAAAACCGGTGTTCGGGATGCCGAAAAAGACAGTGAGATTCAAAATCGCTCTGTAGGACCTTTCAAAATTTCCATTCATGAATTTAGGTGCACACATTATATTATTCACTTTGCTACATATGCTCAACGAAGCCCGACCATTCTGCTTTGGTGACTTTCGCGGTGGATGATCCCATCACCAAGATCAAGGTGTCCATCAAAATCACGCTCGGTGCCCACCACCATTTCTCTTCCCTCACTTCATTCTCTCCCATCCTCATTCGTCGTCGTTGTCAAAGGGAGGTATACTTGTAATCATCGCAGCCTATCACAGCTCACACCCTCACTCGCCTGGCGTCGTCGCCGCTGGTACCCTTGCGCTCATTCCATCCATACTTATCCCGCCTCACCCATCATGCCACGGCCATCATCTCATCGCACGCGAGGAATCAGACACCAAATCCCATCAGCGGGGAGACGGGAGTTGACAGAGGGAGGAGCTGCGGAGGGAGAAGACGAGGGTAGAGGTGCAGGCGGTCGCCATGCGGATGGGAACGTCTGCGTGAGCGTCTCGGCAAGCGGTGGAGGACCGAGGTGCATATCGTGTAGACGGTAAGTACTACTCCTTCCTTCCTTCAATCTTACTGCTATTCTTGCATCGAGATTGACTGAATCATCCCCCAGACATTCGTAATCTCTAACGGTTGGAGAGTCTCTGCTGCCTTTTCTTCTTCTTGACAAGACGGCATCGATCGTACCCGTGTCCCAAGCGCATCAATAGCACGCTTGCCCCGCCCGCGCGCACTCGCCTGTGTCCCGTATCCCATATCGACACACCCGCCCGCTTGCTTAACGACTCCTCCGCCGCCTCTGTCATCCCCGACACCTTCGACGTGACTTCGTGGATGTGTCTATTTGCCTTCGTCGCTCGCTCCGGAGACGCGTTGGCGATGCTGAGGATGGTGACGGGCAAGAGGAAGTGGGGGAGTCGGCGGTGAGGGTCAGAGGGAAGAGGTGCATGCGGTGGCGGTCATCGGGAAGGGGATCGAGGACGTGAAGGCCTCGGGAAGCAGCCGAGGTGAATGTCGAGTACACTACACTACACGAGCCATAAAGACCGGGAGATATACACCGTGTATACGTATCCACAGTAAGCTGTCCTTCCTTCCTGTCTTCTGATTCATCTCACAAAACACTCCAGTTTCTGCTGCCTGCCACTCCTTCAAGTTTTTCTCGGTATGCGTAGACGGCATCGATAGTACTCTTGTCACCCCCCTCCCGCACCCCAAGTCAATAATACCACGCTTGCTTTGTTTCGTTCACAGATTCTCTCGCTCGTCCTCAAGCACGTCTCAAGTGTCCCCAACGCACGGTGCGGCTCCCACGGTGATGCATGAAAGACGCACGACGACGACGAAGCTTCAGGTATGCGCCAGCCTTCGGTGTCGCTTTTTTCGTCTTTCGCATTCTTATTCATGTATAGTATTCAGGTCCCCCAAGCCTCCCCGTTTGCTGCCTACTTCTCGCGACTCACGATCCCGCACCCTATACGGATCATCCTGCCTCTGCCTGTCCTCACGTCGCCTCCCCTCGATTCTCCTTGCCACTCTCACCCTGCCGTTCACGTCGAGGCGTCCCAAGTCACACCCTCAAGGATTGCGTCTCGTCCTCCCCCCGAGCTCGGAGTGTCCGTCATGGACAGCACCATCAACGCACGATACGGTCCCCACCGTCATACATGAAAGAGGCACGAAGATGACGACGCTGTCAGGTATGCATGCCTTCCGTGTCCCTTTTCTCGTGTAACGCGTTCTTATTCAGCTATAGTATCCAGGATTACCCAGCCTCCTACCTCTCGCCGCTCACGATCCCGCACCCCACTCGAACCATCCTGTTCTGTCTCACCTCGCCTCGCCTCGCTTCTCCTTGCCCCAGCACTGCCGTTGCCGTCGAGGCGTCCCGTCCCGTTTTGTACTGAATCCCACCCCCAAGGATTCACAGGATCCACTCCCGAGTGAGAACGCACTGACACCGTCATGCTGGCGTTTGCGACCGTCGACCCCGCTCCTTTACTCGCAATCGTACTCGATATGTACTTTCCCCACCTGCGTCGAGGCCGAGTCCCTGAACGCACAACACGCATCCCACCTTCCTCGCGGCCCGTGGCGTCTGGTCTCTTACGCGCGGACAGGCATCGTTTTCGCCTTGTTCGCTTGCTTGGGGATGCCTGGGCGGACTCAAGGGCAAGGGAGGAGGGGGCGGGGTAGATAGGAGCTGAGGAGGGAGAGGGCGAGGCGAGGGTGGAGGCGGAGGCGGAGGTGGAGGAGAGGGTACGGTTTCAGGCGGAGAAGCCGAGGAGGGTGAAGGGCAAGAGGAGGAGGATGGGGAGGAGACGGTAATGGGAATGGGGACGTATGGAGACGGCTCGGGGAGGAGCTCAATATCGGATATACTACACGAGGTCAAAGAGGAGAATCGCGCATCACGGTAAGGTGTCCTTCCTTCGTTCTCCCTCCTTCCTGTCTTCTGACTCATCCCCCAGAAAATCACTAGTCTCTGCTGCCTGCCTCGTCTTCAAGCTCTCCTCGATACCAGTAGACGACAGATATCGTACTTGCGTCATTCCGTGCGCTACTCGCACTCTCCATGCGCCGTCTCACGGTCTCCCGCTCATCCTCCGATCGAGCTCGAAGCGTCGTCGGTGGCAAACAGTCACTAACGCACGATGCGGCCGAGCTGTCGATCGTTCTTCTTGCATCTCGCAACTCCCGAGCTGTCGCTGCCGCTAGCGGCTTGAGCATCCGACTGCCCACTCTGGACTCTTGATCCAGAGGAGGAGGAGGACAGGGGAACAGAACTGGGGGTGCGGGAAGAAGGTGGGCCTGCGGATGGGCAAGACGTGGTGGTGCGTTGGGGAGGTGGAGGGGATGAGGATGGGGAAGAGAACGAATGTGGGGAGAAGGTGGACGTGGACGTGGAGGCTTCCTGCTTCCCCTCTCTGAAATTTAGACCATAGAGCGGGAAACGGGGGTGAGTAGGGAAGGGCAGGTGACACCGGGGTCTGGGTGGAAGATGTGGGTGTGGGAAGGAAGTGGGGGGTGCGGGCAGGTGAGACGATGTGTTCTCGGGAGGGAGGAGGAGGAGGAGAAGGAGATCTCAGAACTGAATGCGGAGAGGCGGAGACGCGACGTTAGTGGACCCACAGTGGTGGAGTGTAGGAAGGCGGAGAGCTCTTAGAGAACTTCGAGATGGATAGATGGACAGGGTGTATGAGGACCAGAACCGACGATCGAAACGAAGTGAAGAGGTCTTACTGGGGTACAAACCCACGTCGTTCTCATGCTGATCGTCTGTATGCAGGGTCGGTGTGATGCTGGCTCGATCTCGCCGTACTTGCCTCGTCGAATAGCGGAGTTGATGGAGTGTCGTCAGATGCATCGTATAGCAGGCGGCGACGATGCTTGTTTGCGGTACGCCCGCGTACGCCTGATTCGATTCGTCGAAGTGGTCGAAGGACTTGTCGGGTAAATGTGCAGCTGCGCGTCGAATTGTCAGATTCGCTCACTTTGTTGCAGGGCAGCGGGGATCGAGGAGTAGGGTAGTGGGGCATGCCCGTCAGCTATGAGTACGTACGTCGTAGACCATGCGTCTCCGCTGCGGCTAGGCCAGACGTGCGAGCGATTGTAGATGGCTCTCTAGAGAGAGAAAGCCGTTCGTGCGGCACGAGGTTCTTGGGAGTGGGGGAGAAGTGCTCGAGTACCGGCTCTACTGACTCAGATTATAAACGAGGAAGTGAAAGCGTATCTGGAAAAGACATGGTGGGACAAGGCAAAAGTATCTACATTCTTGAGTCATTCGCTGGTTGGAGAGCTCCCATTGGTTGATGCCGACTTGCTCCGTTCAAACGCTCGAGGTTCTGCACCCAGAGACTGGAGTCGGGGGTGTAAATGATTGCGGAATTCGGATTGATTTTTTTCTTCCTTCTTGAAGCTGTGCGGAGATGGTCGGCGGCTCACTCAGGCTCGAGTGGAATTGCAAAAACATGGCCATGCGGCCCAGTGATACAGGAACTAGCAGTGCTTACTTACTCGTCTATGTCCATTTACGACTGCGCCGGCGTATTTTCAGCAAAGTATTCGTGGTTGTCGGCGTTGGCAATTCTGAAAAGATTTTGCATAGTCCGAGTAAGCCAGAATTTGGTGCAAAATCAGGAGGTACTCACGCACGAGCGCTGTTGCTGATGGCGAGCGACTTGGCGCCAGTCTGACCGAAAACATAGTCCTGTGTGCCAGCGATACGGGTGAAGTGCGAGGACTCGTGGATGATGGTTCCCGCGCGCGAGTCGGTGCCGGTGGTGGTGGTCTGCCAGAAGACGGGGCAGAGGTAGACGATGCCGAATCTAATTGACGGAAATAAGAATATAGGCGAATGAACTAAAAGGAACAAGGACTCACTCGTCTGGATAAACGTAAGCATAAATTCCCGAATCGTTGCAAGAGCAGTCGAACTGAATCACTTTATCAGCATTGAGACGCATCAGAGGTGACGAAGGCAATTCACAGTAAACGTCGGGTAGTCAGCATTGACCATGTTCGTGAAGTGCGTTAAGACGGTGCTGTGGCGAGCACTCGTGTAGGTGCCGAACCAGGTAGCAAAGCGGGTCGTGGACGAAGTGTGCGAGGTGAGGTATCTGGAATTCGCTTAGATGAGCTGCCGAAATGGATAGACAAAATTCTGCGACGTACGATTGAGACTCGGAAGCATAGCTCTTCGCCGCAGTGACTGCCGTAGCGATAGTGCTCTGTTGGCTTGAGCTGCAGCTCCGGTACGAGATACGCTTGTCGAGCGAGCGGCGGGCGACAGCGAGCTCGCCAGAAATGGCGGTGGTGTGCCGCGAGGGGTGGCTGGCGTGGATGGTCTGCAGCTCGCCGTTGGCATCCACGTAGATGAACTCGTTGTTGGCGACAATGTCGTAGGTGGCTTCGCCGGAGGAGGTGAAGTTGTACGCCTTGGAAACTGTCGAAGAGGTGCATCATGGTCAGTCCGATGTCACTTCGTCACCGATTGAGCACCTACGATCGTGAGCGATCTGAACGGAAGCACCCGGAGCGAGCACAGTGAAGGACTCGGGGAGGTTGTTCTTGAGGACCGTGGCGGGGACGTACTTGACCGCAATACCGTGGAAGGAGGGCGACTTGCCGGTGGGGTCGGTGATGGTGAAGCTGTGCGTCTCGAATGTGTTGAGGACGGTCCGCGGGTCGTTCAGCAGCTTCAGCTCGACGTCGCCCGTATTCACGAGGGTGGTGGTGATGTGGAGTTCACGGACGGTAGTCACTTCCGACGGTCCTTGAATCGGGGTATCTTCAGATGATGAACGACGTTTTGGTTCGACACACACCACTGAGAAATAGTGAAAGGGAAACAGAGCTGGAAGCAGCGGAGGGGAGTGCCAGAGTCGCGAACACGAGACTGAAGAAAGCGAAAGCGAAGAACATCTTGGTCCTTGGAGGAGTGGGCTTGAAGTCCACACAGAGGTCGATCAATTCAAGATAACTGATAGCAAAGGATGGTGCCATATGCTGAGAGAAGCCTAGGCAGCTTAGTGGCACAAGCTTAACCTCTAGAGGCGCGGATGCGGAGATTCGTGGGCTCGGTAGCTTCATTCATTCGACAGGAGTAGCTGCTTCACCGGATAGAAGGGGGTTAGAGGCGCGCTGTTCGTCCATTGTGCGGGGTGGCGCGGTATGGAGGTAGCGATATTGGGATGGAAAATTACTTGGTCGACGTTGGTGAGTGGTGTTCAAAGAGTTTTCAAACGCTCAATGTTGATTCAATGAATAGGTTTGGAAAAGGCACTCCTAGGAGGTAAATTGGGCGGGAAATGAGAAAGCGGAAGAGAATACATCATGGCAGAAGGCAAGCCGTTCGCTCCCGATCGGGACAGTTTGTTTGGATTGATCCACTGATAGCATCAACCGGCCGATCAACCGGCCGATCATTCGGCCGATGATTGTACGAGGCGCAGCCGAGCTCCCGACTGATGCCGAATGTTCAGGCTGATGTGAGTTGCTTTTTACAAGTCAAGCAGCGTCTTGCGGAAGTCGGAGAGCGTGAAAATAGTTGTGCCTGAAAGACAAATCAAGTACGTGTGCTAACT
The DNA here is from genome assembly GCA_037176885.1 of Favolaschia claudopus. NCBI lineage: Eukaryota > Fungi > Basidiomycota > Agaricomycetes > Agaricales > Mycenaceae > Favolaschia > Favolaschia claudopus. Next base: position 42,371 of record JAWWNJ010000063.1, on the reverse strand, counting down.
ACAGTAGTACTACTGAGTGCCGACCAGCTTGTTGAATACATCAGGCACGCCGGCGGTTTCTTCCCCGGATTCGAAAGTAGCACTAAACTAACCCCGTCTTGGCTTACTATGACGAACTCAAGTCCTAGCATATGACATCAGAACTCTAGATTCGAACTCTGGGGAAAACGACTGAACTTGCCGCTGGGAAGATTGTCATGTTCGGAAAATTATGTCAAACCGAATGCAGTCCTTGAACGTCGGGCAAGGGTATGGTTCCCCGCCCTATTGAATTCCTCTCAGCTCTGTGTTCATAGTACATGACCCTCCAAGGACTCTCAGAGTTGAGAGGTTTCTCGCACATATTAAGTAATGGTGAAATGTTCAACACGATACTTGCGTAATCCCGATTCAGAGAAACTAACTATGTGTGTTGTGGTCCTGGACAAGTTGAGTCTCTTAGATTCTACATGGAAGATCACATGCATCTTCTGTTATCGGATTGCCTGAAGTATAAGGGGACCTGCAGGGAGCCAGGTAAATGCGGGAGGGAGATCTGCTTCGATAATTCTCTCGTGCTCAGTATGAGTATACTTAGTACTCTACTCAAGTAGGAAGTTACCTCCGTACTACAGCGGCCAGAAGTTCGTTCGATTTGGTTTTGACACCGAATTTATCAGACCCTTTTATCTCTTTAGTCGTCCGTGACCTTCCTTCAAGTTTTCAACTTGTACATTGATACAGATCTGGGGTGTACTGATCGACTTGGGAGGTTCGGACGCTTGGAATTGAGCTGAGCCTTGTGTACTATAGTGTTCTCGGGGTATTCAAGTGAGTGCAAGATCCTTCCGAATACTATGCAATATTCTGGAATCAAATCCGAAGCACAGGTGATCTCACCCTCACCTGAGCTCTTTTGTGTCGTTCTGTCCTGTTGCCTTCAACACTAAATCGAGTTGAAGCTGACAGAGGATTCAGACGAACAAGCAACTCGTGATAATCGATAATCCCTTAGTCTGCGTCCATTATTCACCGGCCCGGTCCCTTTCTTGGAATTCCAGCTGAGTTGGAAACCGGCGATTTAACTTTGCCTTGGTCTCGGACTCTCGGTTATTTAATTTTTCGAACCTGCGGGATGATGGATCACCATGCGATTGGCATATGGCGGACGTCGATCCCATGCGCAATAGGTTGATCCCTGTTGATCCCCGTAGAACATCGATCATCGAAGGACGGGAGAATCAACGCGGGATGATCCCCGACTCCGGGGAATTCCAGTGACGAGTGAATTGAATGAGATTTTGGATGCCGGATTGCGTCCCTGAACTTCCCTGAACCGACGGAGACAGTGAATGATTTAGTTAGGTTGCCGAGAATACCATGGGGAACTCAGAGAATTCGAGTTGAAATGGACGGTGTTTCAACGAAGGCGTTGAGGAAACGTCGGTAAGTCAGTAGAAGACCTTCCGAAGGCTCGTGAAATCGATCGTCAATGGTGAATGTCATCCAGAAGTCGCAAATTCCCCGAAAAACGGAAGACTACATTGTGGAAGTCTGTGGAAGCGGAAGACTCAGAGTATTGATTGATGCTGGCGTGTACATTGTCGGTACCAAAGGCTTTGTGGCGTGGGGGTTTGGAATAGGCGCGGGGCGACGGGGACGAATAGATAGGTACATAGATCCGAATGCGTATGCGTATGGCCTCGTATGGCTAGAAAGGAGACCAAAAGAAGACAGTTGTTTTGATGTTCGAAAACGGCCGCCGTAGATGTTGGGTCGCCACATTCACGCGTCTCCGATAAAACAAGGGTTATGAAGGGCATTTCAGTCTGTCACTTGTATCAGGTTTGCCAATGTTCTCTTCAAACTTCAGCAGAGGTTTCCGAAACCCTCCGTCGTTGACGGCCGTGTCCGAGATGAGCGTGTTACACAATTTATCACCAATTCGTGGGTCCTGTTAAGCAAGAATTAGACACGTTGAGTCAAAGTGGAGTGAGATGATTTGCCACTCGAGTTCCTGGACATTCAATGTCTAATGCAGCGGTAAAGTGCTAGCGGCGATGACGGTGGAGGTGGAAAGGATGATGCCGACATTCGGCAGAGGGCAAGCCAATTGCCAAGCAAGCACAAATATTCTGGCATAGCTCTTCCTCAACCACCACATCGCGTCGTGGAAGTTGCCTCGACGCGCATTTGCACGCGTTTCGTCGCGCCCAATGTAAAAGCAATGTATCTCCTGGAGTAACGGCTCTCCGTCGACGCAGTGCGCATCCGAAAACGGTGGAGCATGGGGGATAATGTCCGATAATCACAGGCGAGGTACACTGGAGCAAAATGGCAGCGTATATAGACTCATCGGTGAGGTTCTTGGTTATTTTCAGACTCAGAGGATCTGTCGCGCGCGGCCGACATGTGTATCGATGATATATCAGCTTCAGCCACTTCATTTTTTTCCTGTGACGTGTCGTCGCGTCCAGGAGATTACCGTCTCCGCCGCTGGATCATGACCGTCAACACCGTCTCCGACTCAATTGCTGCGGGGAGGAGGACACCCACGCCGCACGCCACCGCATGGATCCCAGCGCAACGATATCGAGAAGATTAAGGGTGAGCCAGAAACTGCAATGTTTCTGATATTCCATGTCCTGAAGATACTGAATTTAGATAGGGCACTTACAAGGTGAGAAATACGGCGGTCTTCACATGCGTTGCAATATTCTGATTGATACTTCGCCAATTCTCTGGTTTTCTTCTTCGTTTTCCTACGATGGTTTTCGCGGGAAGGAAAGGGAAATTTGTGTCCCATGTAGATCAACTCCGCTCACACAGGACAATGGGTGCGCGAAAATATTCATTCCATGATGAGATGAAGCGAAGGCTCTATGCCGCAATGGTGGTATACATTTTGCAAGCGGCGGGTGACTAAAAGTACAAATTCTGGTTCCGCGGATCATCCTCCTCTCCCGAAGCGTCCCGACTCTCCATCCGTCGGTCCACTCTCCATCCCCGATCCATGCTGCATCCTCACACATTCCAATACGCGAGACTAGAAGCTGCGCGCTCAAAAGGGAATTCCCCGCCCCAAGCTTCGATTTCCGCGTAGCTTGCGTCCAGCGTGCTCCGAAGCTCTGCCAGGGCTTTACGCGCCGAAGTGTAATCCCCCACTCGTCCAGCTTCCACTTCCTCTTTGCAGCTCTGCGATTGTGAGAATCCCATCAGAAGGTTCGTCAACACGAGGCTCGCAATGCCTAACCTGGATAGCTTGAGCGATGTCGGCATCTATCACCGCAAGAACTTCCTCTGCCTCTCCCTCTGCTTCCCATCGTGTCCCTATCGTAGACCGGACTGCGCTCGCGAGCAAGCTACACAGATACGATTCAATTCATGACACAAACACAATGACGACAATAGGAATGTTGAGCTCACCTCAAGCTAGCGAAGCCCATCCCCGACCCGTACAATGCGCGAGCTCGCTTCAGCACGTCTTGCAGCTGCGGCGTCGGTGCGACATGACCCCCGTATGTCGTGAAAAGGCAGAATGACGTTCCGGGGATACACCGCGCGTTCGTTTGTTGGAGGCGATCGCGAGCAGCCGCTGTCAGCGCGGTCGCTATGCCCGGCGTAGCAGATGCGACCATGTTCCTCACAATGGCGCGCAGACTAGCAGGAAGGCGGGTCGGTGTATCAGCATACGAAAGTACGCGTGTAGCTGGGATACTGACTCGTCCAGGGTCGCGTTCGCAATGAGGGTATCCGCCATCAGGTTGCTGAGAGGGGCTTGTCAATACGATGATCCTAGAAAGCGAGCGTTCTCACACATGGCCCAGGACGGGGCGCGCATTGACGGGTCGAGACGAGATTTCCGGGGCGGGCATAGGTGGTTTGCGGGGGTGAGTTGAATACTCGTGTGCATATCGGGCCCAGATTTATAGGCCGTGAGCGAGCTGCAATCACTTTCTTCGCGATCTTCTGACGAGACTTCTCTTTTTTTGCTCCGGCGAACCACTAGGTTACCGTGGCGGAGATATTACTGCTACCGATCAAAACGGCTGAGGCACACACAAACTCTTTGCCCCGACACTTGATTGCTTGCTGGCCAGCTCCTCTGCGACCAACTTACCCTCACCGCCCACCTCCACCTTCATTTCGGGTGTATTTACCCGCATATAAAGCTGGGGGTGACCCTCATTGCATCCTCCCACTATTCTCCATGTCGTCGCCCACCACTGTCCACGAAACTTTCGATCTCGGCCCTCTCAAAGGTGTAACACGTCTCTGGTGCGGTCTATGGCAGCTATCAAGCAACGCTTGGGGCAGCGCCCCCGTTCCCAGGATTCGCAGATGCATGGGCCAGCAAGTTGAGCTCGGATTCACAGCGTTTGGTTGGTGATGTCATATTATTCTTAAGTCGGCGGTTCTAATAGGGCGCGTACATAGACATGGTAAAGTTATCTATCTCTGCCTACACTGACTATCATCTTGACAGAACCTTTAGGGTGCGTTGTGTTTTCTACGTTTAATTTGACCGCGATTGAGACTGTCTATCCACCAGCGGATCATTATGGGAGCGCGGAGATCATTTTCGTGCGCGCTCTTTTTCCTGCACCGAAGTTCACAGCGAGGATTGAGGAATATATCTCGATAGGGACAATTCAAGAAGTCATTACCCACTCCGAATGCGTTGATTGGAGCAACAAAATGGTGTGTATTCAAAAGCACCAATCCGACACGAGCTGTTGTAGAGGCAGCTGTACGGGAGCGACTCGTGCGCATGCAAACAGATCGTGTAGATCTGCTTCAGGTGTGTCTCCCATCTTTATTAGCCGAGCTCCACCTAATGAAAAGGCAGTTCCATTGGCAGGTTCGTCGTGCATTCTACCAGTTACACTTTTGGTGGTGGTGGTGGATCATGTTCTGAAAATGGGCGATAGGACTACGCCGACAAAGGGTATATTACTGCCCTGGAAAGACTGAATGAACTGCGTGACGAAGGCCTCATCTCCGCTATCGGACTCTGCAACTTTGATACCATTCGCACAGACGAGATCTGCACTCAGCTCGGACCTGGGGTCATCGTGTCAAATCAGATCCAGGTATGCATTCATTCATTCATGTATGCTCTCTGGAGACCTCCGACGTGTTTCTGACCTATGGATTCTGGGTTTTCAAGTTCTCCTTGATTGACACGCGTCCTCTGCATGGCATGACTGACGTCTGTGCTCGACACGGCCTGAAGCTATTGGTGGGTATCCATTGGAGCTCTACTGTTACCTTCTTACCTCATCTGCTTCATTAATAGACCTACGGTACCCTCGTAAGTACTTCAACTGCCGGATGGCCGTTTACAGTAAGATGTTCTGACTGACGCCATGGTACTTGTCTATACTATCACTCATTCAATCAGTGCGGCGGATTCCTTTCAGATGTCTGGCTTAACAAACCGGAGCCGGATCTCTATTCCGGGGAGCTCACGCCCTCTCAGCGCAAGGTACGTTCCACATCAGTACAAGTGTCGATATAGCTTCTCGTTTATTCGGGCGTTTTGCCTACCTTGCTTACAACATGCATGTATCACTAGCTGACATGTCGCTGGATGTTTAGTACCTCGACATGATCGTCAAAGCCTGGGGTACCTGGGCGCTGTTCCAAAGCCTGCTCCGCTGCCTGCGGGTCATAGGAGACCGCCACGGAGGGGTGAGCATCGCCAACATAGCAACTCGTTGGGTCCTCGACCAGCCGTGTGTTGGTGCCGTGCTCGTCGGTGAGTCCCGTCATATGTCCACCTCTATTACACTCTCCCCGCCCCATTTGTGCACCCGATCCTTTAACTTGATTTGATCCCGTGATTGTTGTTGGGTTTGCCGCCCGACTCTGCCAGCGAGTCCGTAAACGCTCACCGGTGTCCTTTCGGGTTTCATCTTCATTTTTCCCGAAGCGAATTTTCCTTCCTTCCTTCCATTTCGTGCCGTCGCTGTTCTCGAATTCCGGCCCTTCCCTATTATCTGTTTTTTTTTTCGTAGCCTGATACCCAGCTAACGCCATCTCCTCTCCTCTCTACAGGAGCGCGCCTCGGGCTTTCGGACCACATCGATGACAACCTCAAAGTATTTCATCCCGATTGCCGGCTGACCGACGAAGACCGCGAAGCGATTGAAGACGTCCTCTCCTACTCCAATGGGCGCAAGATCATCACCACAATTGGAGACTGCGGCGCCGAATATCGGTAGAACGTCTCTAAGCCGCAACGAGTCATGCTATAATATGCATGGATGACCATCCGGGATCGCTATTTCCCCGACTGTATGCACCCACGTCCACGCGGGTCTGTAATCTAGTAGCTATCTTGTGCTTTCTCTGTTTTTGTGCTTGCTCACTTAGAAGACGTGTACGACTGTTTCTATATATTGCATGGGACGAATTTCTGATTCAATTCCCACCCAAACACGTCCTGCCCATATACAGAGGAGTTTCACGGCTTAATCTAGCTCAAGCCTTGGCGGACAACCCATCCAATCGTCGTCGTTCCGGAACCTTTCCGTTCGGGTGTCGTTCTGCGATTGGGAAGGACTGGTTTCGCTCGACGGACTCGAGCCGCTTCGTGCCTTGATTTTCTTCCAATTTATGTAAGAAAAGGCGTGGGTCGGGTTCGTCGGCTTATAATCTTGGCAGGAGCTGCTTACCGTCTTCCTTTTCGTGGTCTCGCCTTCACTCAAGAGTCAATACCTCGTCCCTCCATTGAACCGGCATTCAAGTTAATGCCCTCCCGAGCCTACACAGTTGGTTGGTAGCGTACGAGCCCGATAAGCTTCAGATGGCTACTTCTTACACGATTGGGGAGACTTGAGAAAGACCATGCTCGCCGAGTAAGTCCGTACTCTGAGAAGATGACCACTCACCGAGAATCACCTGAAGCACGCAATCGACCCTCGAGTACTAGGTTTGCCCTCAAATGAAATATCGCCCCCGATTGAAACCCGATCCGAATATGTATCATGGTGGAGCAGGTCGTGCCTTCATCGATACACCGAGACAGTACCCTTACGAGGATACGCTTCGAAAGTCCGATACTGTTTGGCACGACGATCAAGGCATACATTCTAACCCGCGAATTGAACGGGAACATAGCCGAGTCGGTTTCCCGTTAGAAGAGCCGATAATACAGGAATCCCTGAAAGCCGGGGTAGAGCCTGCAAAATCTCAGAGTACCAGCAAGCGCGGGAGTCAGAGTCATCGAAAATTTGGGTGGGCGGCACAGCGGGGAGTGGATGAGACGTGAGTCAGATTTCCTTCAGACCGTCTGCCTATGGATGTGATGCAGAGTGCTGCTACATATGGGAGACACATAGAAACTATACGAACCCGAAACACCACGATGTTGTCTCAGACGAAGTGGTGTCCACAATCTAATCTAATCAGATGTGGACATCGGTGCGGGAAGTGCCGACCCAAATCTTGATGGTAAAATTTCTGATTAATCGTTTCTTCTTAGGTTGGAAAGCGATGTCGAGGGTTTCGACATCGATCGCAAGCTGTTGACCATAGATGCTTCTCCTGCTGCTTCTCCACGGCTTCAGATGACTTCCTATGACTTCCCACTCAACTCGGAAATAAGATTGATGGTCATCTGACCGCGATTTGCCGCGGCACGCTTTGCCGCATGATGACATTGAAACCTATTGAAACCGCAACTTGTTACTTGGCAACAGGCTCGACCCAGCTCCTGCCGCTTTGCAGCTGTATATTTGGTTTTGTCTTCCTTCTTTTCGAGTGGAATGCCGATATTCCTCCGCCCTCTATCGCGTCCTCTCATGAAGAAGGCTAACTGCGGAAAATATCCTTCTTCTTATCTAACGGACGCGAAGCCTTGATTGAGCCTTGAAGTCCGAAAGGGCTTTTATGTGGGGTTTCTGCTGGTTTCTGTGATGAAAAGCGACCGCACACATGGGTTAGCATGGGTTCTTGCGTTCTCTCCACCCCATCATACTCTTGGCGCTGTTGCCGACGATCCTCAACATGCGCCCCCTCGGCGGCACGCCAGAATCACTGAGTTCTTGTTCGGCCATCTACTGCAAGGGGTAAGACAAGCTTCCGCGATTGTTCGGAGAGAACGAGGAGACAAGCTTTCCCGCTCGTCAGTTGACTCATGGAGGCTCTGGAGTTGATTGTTGAGAGGGTGGTTACAACGAACATCGCATGTGGAGACCAAGTGGCGACATCCTTATCTCTGTTCGTCACCGCTCATAAAGAGGGCAACGTCGTCTCGATGGAGCCCAGCTTGAACCCCTCGTTTGTTCTGCCCGTTGAAGATGTTCTCCACCACCGTCCGTTCCGCTCTCGTTGCATTGGCTCTCGCCGTAGCTGCGTCTGCCGCTCCGGGCCTGTCGCTCTCTCTTGGCGGTATGTCTCCCTTCTTTGATTCGTTGTTCATTTCTGAGCATCGTGCCATTTTCAAGGTCCTTCGGCGGTGTCCAGCGTCAGCAAACTCCACCTCACTGCTACCCTCAAGAACACCGGCGACGTGGAGCTGAAGCTTCTGAACGACCCACGGACCGTCCTCAACACATTCGAGACGGACAGCTTCACCATCACCGACCCCGCTGGCAAGTCGCCCTCATTCCACGGTATTGCGGCCAAGTACGTCCCCGCCACGATCGTCAAGAACAACCTGCCCGAGTCCTTCACTGTGCTCGCTCCGGGTGCTTCTATTGAGATTGCTCATGATCGTGCGTGCCCCGCTCCTTTCCTCGTAATCCAGATAAAACTAATCCACCGCTGTCACAGTTTCCAAGGCGTACAACTTCACCTCCTCAGGCGAAGCCACCTACGACATTGTCGCCAACAACCAGTTCAACTACGTAGATGCCAACGGGGAGCTGCAGACCATCCACGCTAGCCACCCCTCGCGGCACACCGCCGCCATTTCTGGCGAGCTCGCTGTCGCCCGCCGCTCGCTCGACAAGCGTATCTCGTACCGGAGCTGCAGCTCAAGCCAGCAGAGCACTATCGCCACGGCCGTTACTGCGGCGAAGAGCTATGCTTCCGAGTCTCAATCGTATGTTGCAAAGTTTTTTCTATACATTGCAGTAGCTCATCTAAACGCATTGCTATCTGTTCTAGATACCTCACTTCGCACACTGCGTCCACGACCCGCTTCGCTACCTGGTTCGGCACCTACACGAGTGCTCACCACAGCACCGTCTTGACGCACTACACGAACATGGTCAATGCTGACTACTCGACGTTCACTGTGAGTTGCCTTCGTCACCTCTGATACGTCTCAATGCTGATAAAGTGATTCAGTTCGACTGCTCTTGCAACGATTCGGGCACTTATGCTTACGTTTATCCCGACGAGTGAGTCCTTGTTCCTTTTAGTTCATTCGCCTATATATTCTTATTTCCGTCAATCAGATTCGGCATCGTCTACCTCTGCCCCGTCTTCTGGCAGACCACCACCACCGGCACCGATTCGCGCGCGGGAACCATCATTCACGAGTCCTCGCACTTCACCCGTATCGGTGGCACACAGGACTACGTTTACGGCCAGTCTGGCGCCAAGTCACTCGCCATCAGCAACAGCGCTCGTGCGTGAGTACTTCCAGATTTCGAACCAAATTCTGAGCTTACACTGACTATGCACAATCCTTTCAGGATCGCCAACGCCGACAACCACGAATACTTCGCTGAGAACACGCCGGCGCAGTCGTAAATGGATGTACTACATATGTAACAAAAATATTTACGAGTGCTACGTCTTGTATGAGCTCTGGACAGCTGGAATGGATATGTTTTGGATTTCTTTGCTTTGAGACTGATTGACCCGCCGATGACCACGAACATTTGCAAATTGAAGAAAAGAATCATTCAAAGTACGATCTGCGACGATTGAATAGTTGATACACTCCCAGCTCCAGCTGAAGAAGGTGGAGTGCCTCCTCTTGCCAATCCTCAAGTAATGTATCCTCCTCGCCCGAAGAAAGACGAACTAAATATTCTAAAACAATACCTATTCGGCAGATCTCGGGTGACCATGGAGGAAGCCGGCATGAGATACATTCGCACGCTCAGACCCTGTGACATAGCAAGTCACATTGACAGCCGAGTCACGCTTTCAGCCACCATGAACGGGATTCAAGGGTGCCCACACATCGCCGCCTTGGTCGGCCTAGGTGACCTAGCTTCTGGCCCTCTGAGGAAGTTTCAGGAGGTAGTGGCCTGGGAAGCTCGCAGAGCCCAACAAGCGAAGACTGTGGGCGCTACGCGCAAAAAGGTGAGGTGTCGTTTGGATCGCTGGAACTTTGCCCACCAAACGGAGAATTTTTGAAGGTATCTATACCTTTTTGCAGCACATGTAAAGTCCCGCTCCCTCGGCCCTTTGTCTGTCTGCATTGCTCGTATGCGGGATGCTGGAGGAGTGGTCACGTCTCGGAGCATTTGCAAGAGTCGCAACACATCTTTTGTGAGTGGCATTTTCTTTGAACGGGAGGTATCCTTGATGAAATACAGGCGCCGATGTTACTACTGGCTCCATTTTTTGTTCCGAGTGCAAAGACTTCATATATCATGCCAGAGTTGACGAGCTTTATCGCGCCGCCGTCGTAACCGAGGAAGAGAAACAAACGCGATTTCAAGGTAAGGATGCATCCCTTCGTTTTCAACGACACCTTTGAAACTCGTCACAAGTTGCCAAGAAACCTCGTGAACGGTTTCAGTCTTGGGTTCCGACCGCACATGATGTAGTGGCACTGGAGAATGCCGCGACTATTCCATGTCAACGTAAGACGACCAACGATTATCATGCTTTCATTTACTCTTTCCAGGTCGCCGGGGTCTTCTCAACCTTGGCCAGACGTGTTTCATGAATGTCGTCCTTCAATGTTTCATTCATAACCCGTTACTACGAAACTACTTTCTCGGCGACAAGCACAACAACCGACAATGCAAGATTGAAGAAGATTGTACTTGCTGCGAGATGGATAAGCTTTTCGCCGAGGTTTCAACGTCCCTCATCTTTTCTTGAAGTCATTCGCTGACCCCTGCCAAAAGATTTTTTCAGACGAACCAACAGCTTTCGGCCCCGTCACATTCCTTGTCACGACATGGCGAAAGTCGACGGAGCTGGCAGGCTATCAGCAGCAAGACGCACACGAATTCTTCATTTCGACTCTCAACAACATTCACAGCAGCTCCCGCGGATCAACCAATATCTCGTGCAACTGCATCGTGCATTCGACTTTTGCGGGACAGTTGCAGAGCGACGTTGTCTGCGAGCGCTGCGGAAACGAAACCAGCACCGTGGACCCTATGCTCGATATAAGTCTTGAGTTGAGGGGCAAACCTGGCGAAGCAGTGATGGCTGGTGAAAATACTCTAACTACTTGTCTGAAGCGGTGAGCCTCAAATCAATCCATGCATGTCCAACACATTAACGCGTCTCAGATATACTCAACGCGAGAAGCTGGGGTCGAAGCAATATAGCTGCTCGAAGTGCGGCAAGTCAGGCCAGGTAAAATTCCTCTTCGTCTCATATAGTCCGTACATGAATCGATGTCCCGATGCAGCAGGAAGCTTCGAAGCGCATGAGTATCCGCAAGCTCCCACCCGTACTGAGCTTCCAATTCAAGGTCAGGTAGAACGTCTCATCCTCCTCATTCACAACTGATCTCCTTTCAGCGTTTTGAGCACAAAGGAGACAAGAGTGTCTCCCGCAAGATCGATACCCGAGTCCGCTTCCCAGCCATACTCGATATGGCGCCGTTCACCACACATGTCATGAAGAATGCTGAGAAGGAGAATAGTAATGGGTCGATGTCTGCGTTCGTCACGTTCTTTTTCTTTCCTTCAGCTGGTCTGTGTGAATGAAAATAAACGATAGGTACCCCGGCCCTATCACGATGTACGAATACGACTTGTTTGCAGTAATCAATCATGAAGGGCAGATCAATAACGGACATTATACGAACTACGCCAGGTATGAGGACGAGGTACGAGATTTTTCTTCCTCCTCTGGACTTTCAATATCACTCTCCGTGCAGTGGTATCGCTTCGATGACGACAAGTTTGTTTCTTGATTTCTGCGCCCTGTCTATTCCCAACTGATTGGTTTCGACAGAGTGACGGCCGCGAGTCTCGGCTCCGTCCTCGCATCACCTGCGTATATGTGCTTCTATGTGAAGCGTCATCTGGACTACAAGCCGTATACGACACCCAGCTATGTGCTCAAGCGTGAGAATGAGGTCGCGAGAGAGAAGGAGATTGAACGCGAAAAGGAGCTGTCGAGTATCAAAGAGCTTGAGGATGCGTTGTTGGCAACAGTATAGGCTAAGTATGTGTTGGGCAGTCAGTACTGAAATAATATAGGAACATTGACTTCGTCCGTGAGGGCCCAAGATGATCAACGCGCATATAACAGTTTCAATTCATTTATACATTGACAGATCGATTCGATTCTAACAACTTATATCTCGCCGTGTAGGCTTCGGCCTCAAGCTTTCACGTACTGGAAGCTCTCGAGGTTGAACCTGCAAGCATTGAATTCAGCAAAGGGTATAGTCAAAAAAAAAAAGAACTCCACAGCTTACCCAGCAGGTGCCGAGGCGCAGCCAGAGCCGCTACCAGTGACGACGGAGGGACTACCCGTGCATACATCGTTGGCCCCGCCGGACTTGTAGAACTCTCCCTTGTCGCCGCTGGGGATTCCAGAGTAGCTGATGGACTTGGCAGAGCCGGCGTTGGTGAAAAAGACACATTCGTTAGGACTGGCGCCATTGCTGGTGGCGAGAACGGTGCCGGTGCAGTCTGCGCCCGCGAAGGCCTGGAACGTAACCGCGGTCGCTGGAGCGGCGGCAGCGACGATGGCGGCGGTGATGATGGCGAGGTTGAATTGCATTGTTGAGTGGATTGGTTTGGGTTTCTGAGAGGATCGAGGTCAGTGTACGCGAGGAGAGGTGGAGATTGCAGCTAGCTAACCTCAAGAAGAGTGGGAACTGGGTTCTGGTTCAACACTGCTGGGTATACCTCGTCTTTATACAACTTGCATGCCTCTAATCCTGGCCTTCGCTCACATGACATTTGCATTCATTGCGGGGTCAGCGGAGACACATTCAAAATACCCTACCCTACGGCATACAAACTACACTCTCAATTCGTACCCTCTTGCAGGATGAAGGAAATACACACCGCTTCGAGAAGTGGGGTTTATTTTTTCCGTTCAACGTGCGTTGATGACTGCTCGGAATTAAATGTAGGGAAAGACCTGCATCAGTCGACGCTGAATTTAAGTCTGCAGCACTGAGGCTCTCCTCGCAATCTCAAATATCTCAAATCATTGTAGCTTGTTGAGATAAAACGAAGGACTTCAAGCTTTGAGCACCCAACATATTGAAATTTCGACTCGCCTTGCATACGCCACTCGGAGAAGATTTCACTGTCGATCGCGTATGGACGTGGGCAGAATATAGGGCGTATACGTCAGCGCGTCTGAAGGTAAGTGGTGAAGGTGACGGGCCGACATCTAGCCTGAGTGGAGAAGCAGGGGCATCCGAGACCGCACATTGAAAGTTGAACTATTTCAAGAAGTCTTGTTCTATCCTCGTAAAACTGGGAGCGGAAGTCCGGGACTCCAGGAGTATTGGGTTGCGTCCGGACAACAAAATTATGCAGCATCGTACTTTCTGCAGCTTGGTGCAGAATGGCCCGTGATTTTCGATCAAAGCGATCACCAACGTCACAGATCGTGTGACCAGAATTCTCTCTCTTTCTCCACGTCCATATTCAAGGTCTCTCCCTCTTCATGGTTTAATGTTTTCGCTCTTTGCGCAGCTCATTTGCTGCGGGAAACGCTCGCGCGCTATTCCCCCTGATGTTCCATCCACGGTACGTCCTCGAATCAACCTTTTCGGCCAAGAAGTACATGTAACCGAGTTTTTTTCGTCCTTCTTTCTTCTTTCTTAGGTGATCCCGAACGAACGCACGCCCCTTCTTGACGACCCCAGAGAGCAAGCGTACGTTGTCCCGACTCGTTTCTGCGACGAGATACTCGGTTCCAACGCCAAAAAAATCCAGGCTTGACGTTTCCGTTGACCATCAATCGCTCAGTGATAGATTAGGCACAATCGTGCGGGCGAAAGAGGGGTGCGTCTTAGCGCCATACTATATCATTGTGTGGCTTTTTTTGCTCATCACTTGGCGTTACCCACGCAGGAAAATGGTCAGCGTAAGCTCACGGACGCCATTCACCCTACACGATGCAGAGCAACCACAGCTGCCTGCCAACGAAGACGAGGGCGGCCAGGATGTCACGATTAGTCGCCGTCCCCCAGTGCTAACGATGACCCCGGCTCGCTCGCACGGGAGTTTCAGCTATCTGCGCTCCGACAGCAGCCAGAGTCAGCATTCCTCCCGCTCGGGCTCCCGCTCGCCTTCACGACAACGCAGCTCCGCGCCCCCATCGTCAAGATCAGGCGCCGCTGCGAGACGTTTCAAATCGCCCGACAGAAGCGAATGGTTCGTCGAGAGCGAGTCGGAGGTGGAGGTGTCAGTGGACGATGAGGTGCGTAATACTACTCCCCAATGCTCTGAGAAAAACAAAATTCGAAAATTGAATCTGCTGCATCGAAGTCCACATCCCCCACACCCCACTCCCCGACCAGCAAAACTCCCACTGCGCCTATTCTCCAAATTCAAGACGTCAAAGGCATTGCGTTTGATTGGGATCCCTGATCCCCACCGCCCGCGACGAATCACCCACGGACTCCACCTATTTATTTATCACGCGGACTCTACGACCCCACCCAAAATTTTGGGCGCGAACAAAAAGCGCGCGCCTCCACGCTCCTTCCCTTTACTTACTCACACCTCCACCGACCGCTCCTTGTGCATATGATTATTTCTTTCATCTTCCCTTTCTACTTGCTTATCTTGGACTCGAACACCATTCTGGATTACTTACCACAGCTATCGCTATCTGTCACGACGCATACATACAGTAAGTACCTGACTCGTCTCGGATCCCTCACCTCACCTGCACTCGCCCCGATCTTGCTCATACTTACGACGGACGGACGGACAATTCCCCCCACATTGGAAGCAGTTGTATCATATCACATATTGCATTTGCGGAATTCAAACCCTGGGACTTAATGTGCTAAAATTGACTGACCGGACGCATCACTGTGTACCGACGTACTGACTTCTATTTGCTAAAGGAATCGCTTCGAGGTCACTCGACGAGATAAACCACTCAACCTAACTCGGAATTTTTGGGACGAGCGTCCCAGAATCCGCGCTCGAGCCGCACTTCGCAAATTTCCCAAGAATAGTAATTTCTGGGGAAGCTCGAATAGTTCAAATTCAGCGGCGCGCTGTGGCTTTCTAACCACTCAAGTTTGTCCCCGCCACATCGAGCCTCGTTCAAGCAGGTAAGAATCAATTAATATTAATACCCCAAAAACTGAACTTTAGCCAACCAAACCTCCAGTTCGCCAAATTAGCCGAATCCAACCTCAGGTGCGGTTAAAGCTTCGATTTCTGGCAGAAACCGAGCCTCACAGAGCCTCAGAGTCGGCTCCCCGTCTACTCTTGCTGGACCTTGCCGGCAATATCACTGCATCTCAAATTTTCAAAATTCAGATTGGGATTTGCCCGTCGTTTTCTGAATCGTGTCTGGTTCAGTGTTTTCAAGCGTAACAAGGCCTGCCACGTTACTTTGTTCTGTGCGAAAAGGAACAATTCCTACGCCTATCGCACATGATGCTCACGTTGACGCGTTGACGGTTATAAGTACCTGTATCTACGAGGCTTGATCTAGAAACTCGCGATATGCTTGTCCAATTCCAGCCCCGCAAGTTCGAACCAGTACACTCAAGCTCTTCAACTCAGGCTGCTTGCTCACTTGTTGACTCGATGTTTTCTCCGATTTTAGACCGGCAATTCAATTCTCTCTTCAGTTGAAATTTGCGTGGTATAGACCAGCCCCACTCAATTTTACTTAACTGATTCCCCCCTTGCTTTCAGTTCATTCTCATTGAACCAACTCGGACGTCGTGCGGCACTTAACGCTCGATCATTTGTGCTCGAGTGGAGAGTATCGCTTGACTCGGATTCGAGGTTCGACTCCTCGCATCCGAATACCGCGATTTGGGATCGTCTTTTTCTTTTCTCTTACTTATCCCGTCTTGTTCGCAAAGCGATCTACATTGCCCAGATCAACTCAGCCCGATTCAGAGCAACTCACTTGCAGTGCCTGTCTCCACAGTATCTGCCGTTTCACTTTTGTCCGAATACCGGCGCCCAACGGACGTGTTTTGTCCAAATCTATTGAATTTAAATTCCCCATAGAATCTTTTCGTACTTCACCCGCATACGGAGGGCCGAGGCTGAATCAAGAACTCAAGTAATCAAGTATCTCAATCAACCAAATTCAAAGCAGTTCGGACGTCATGCGGCAAACCACTCAATCCATTCGCAGGCCCGTTAACTTGAATATTGAGGTGGATCGAGGTTCGACTCCTCGCGTCCGTATGGCACGTCACTCTCCCTTTTTTTTACTTCTTTACTTCTCTGTGCAATATTCTGATCTCGGTAAGATGATAGGTGTTGACCTGTTTTGTTGCCACGCGCAGCAGATATTGGAGGTTCAGTTCACTTGCAATTTTTTTCTACCCCCCTCGAGCTCAACTCGATTCTCCCACACTAAACGTCAGCGTCAGATTCTCCGAGTGGTCCCACTCTCACTCTCTCACCACCAACATTTGTGGACCATCCCTCGACACAACATCGAGATCTAGAACGAAGGTAAACCGTGTGAAATCGTCATCGGCACATGCCGCACGTCTTTGATCTCGGATCGAAATTTGCCGTCGCCTCTGAGCCTCCCGTGCAAACACGGTCAAACTCAGCGCCTCTTGTTTCGAACTTCCATCATCTCCTTTCGACACCTGCTGTGGTTCTGAAGCTTTGCATTCGACGCTAAATCCACTCTCGCTGCCGAAGTCCAAATCTCACTGGCGGATACTGCATCGCCAATTCCGATGCATCCCAATCCATTGGATCCACTGGCACGATTTTCAATTTTCCGGTCCCAAGTCGACCAAAACTTCTTCGAATTCCGGCGATTGAATATTCCTCGACTATCCTTCTTGTAACAAGGTGGAAAAATATGCTCTTCCTTCTTGTTCAAGTTGATACTGGCATCAATTTCCCACCCCTGGTGCTAGGATTTAGTCTTCCGTCTTGAAGCCAGCCATGGAAAATGGAGCCTTTTGCCATGACGCTAGCCATGGCTGGCTAGAATCGTGTTCTTTTGCATATTTCTTGCCTTCTCGTACACCGGCCTGCTTACACAACATTCTATGGTCATTAGCAATCAGTTGTTTGGTTGGAAAACCTGTAGTTTGCACGCATTTACCTTGATTAAACATCATCCACATAGCCATAACGGGCAGGCGTGACGCTGATGAACCGAACAATGGCGAACATCAATATGAGACCTCCCAATTGAGCCAATATATCTGATCCCAATTGATCTCTTCCTTATTTACCTACCTTTGTACCAGCAAGCCTCTTGAACGATGATCTTAACGGAGAAAGGCATCTAAAATCAAAAATCAAAATGTCATTTTCCTATTCGAGCGAATATAACTGATCGACACCTTCCACCGCCAGAAGATCCTGAACCACCTTCACAGCCGGTACATCCCATTTCTTCCGAAGAAACTCAGCCAAACGCTCACACCAGGCCCCCTGCTTTGCGGCGTAAGCCTTCAAGCCACCCGCCACTTCCGCCGTTACATCCTCTCTCCAAACTTCCCGTTCCTTCCACCAACCCGCCTGCCACGACAAATATCTCAACACCCTTTTCATCTCCTCCCTCAGCAGCATCACCTCTTCGCACCACCGGGTCTTTCTGGCAAGTGCCCGGCACCACTCCACCCGCACCGCTGACAAAAATCAGTATCAGTCGTCAAGCCAACTCCAGACAACTCACACTCGTGCATCATAGCATCGTCCAGAGCGCCTGGAGCGGTCCAGATCCAAGACAGCACCCGTTTTGACGTTCCCGGAGCCGTGCGCGGAGGACGCGCTCCCCGACCCGACCCCAGCATCCCTAGTTTCCGTCGCGCGATGGAGTCGCTTTCTTGAGCTTCACCGTCCAATTGGACGTCTTCAGGCCGCAGCGCGCGCAAAGCGGGGTACGCTCCCGGTCCCTTTAACGCCTCCAAGGCCTTGTGACCTTGGCGGTACCGGTTAGCGTAAGACTCCACTCTTTCCCCGACTTGCTCTATCAACGTCCGCGCTTTTGTACTGCGTACCTGTCCTGTAATGTTAGAGTCTCTGAATGATATCAAATGCCGCTTGGCGTGAAGGCGGGCACGAAGCGACACCAGCGAGTTTTCACATTGGCTGACACGGAGCCTAACTTCCATCTCCACCAATCCCGCGACACAACCCCTCAGCGGATCATGCACCTCATCCCCCGACATTTCATGAGGCATGAACAGCTTCACCCGCTCCGCAACTACGGGTGGAAGCTCACTATCGCGCGCCACCTCCATCTCCTCCAAACACCGTACCGCCCCCGGCATATAGATCTTCTGTAACGACCGAAACTTGCTGATCTTCACGAGGAGCGCGTGGCGCCACTCCTGAACCTGATTCTCGCGTTCCGCGGAGATCAACGTGGTCCCTTTCAATTGCGCCAAAATACGTCGTCTGCGCATTGTCAATAAGACCTCCAGGCGGGACACAAGACTATGTATTGAATACTCACTGTGCGTCCTCGATTTGTATCCCGGCAACCAAGAAAGCAGTCGCGCTGCGCCCGTGAAGGGGTGCCTTCCCGCTTTCGGTCAGCGCCTCCTCATCCTTGCGGACCGCCAGCCGGACCTGCGCTTCGGTCGGGTAGTCTGAGCAGGGGTCAGTGCCGGCGTATACTGGGCAAAAGATGCACCCACCCTTCGCGGAGACGACGTACGGATTTGGTTTCGACGGGTCCTCAAGCCAATTACTAATCATCTTCCTCCACTCGTCCTTGACACCCTTCTCCACCGTCCGGCTGACCTCCTTGAAGGCGGAGACTTGCCTGTCGCGTTCTGCAATCGCAATGACCAATCGCCTTTGTAATGTATCCCCTGAATCAGCCATAGTCAGCGCCAAGAAAAGTAAGGCTTTCAGCATAACCATACCCTGCCCCAGATTCTTGAGGAAATTGTTGTTGTCCACCTTCGCTTCCAGCGCGTCGGCCCGCACCCCCGTCCCCGCGTCCTTCGTTGAGTAGGCCGCAGGATTGAGACGAGACCAAGTTCGTTCAATACCCTCACCATCCGTTCTCCCGACGCCGACCCTGTAGCTCAGACTATTCTCATGCTGGCACACGTCGTTGTGAGAGCCCGCATGCCAAACAGGCAGGCCGTACTGCACTTGGATTTTGTCGAGCGGGAGGCGCAACTTCTCGGGCATAGCGGGCATCCTCTCCTTCAGATTGATCTTCCATTGACATGCGATGTCGTAGGAGATCGTCAGGAGGAGGAGACCGAATCCCATCAACGCAGACATGACAATAAAGTCCATATTGGAATATCTGAAGAGATAGTGCTGTGAGCGCGCATATCGTGATACGGATACAATATATACCTCTCCCCTTTCTGTAGGTCGCCCAGACCATTCGGCCGCATACACTCATGCCTTGCGCATACGCAGCCCCCCACCCCGGACACGCGCAAGCCGGTGGTAAGGCGAGTATCCTTTTGCAGTAAGGCTGCAAAAGCGATACAAGTGCTTATCTGCATCCTCATTAGTTCTCGGCAAATCACTCCCGTAACTACATACGCACCTCTTTTTCATGCACGTAGTTCTTAAGATGTTCCTTGTAACTCTCCGGTTCGACCCAGTACCCCCACCCCGGCCCCAGCGATGGATCGTCAAGCTCATTCGTCCTAATACGATTTCTCAGTCGAAAATTTGCGTCGACAGCTAATATTAACATAAACAAAAATCTGAGCAAGACGATCAGCGTGAGTTCAGAGATTCACCGTGATTCCACATACTGATATTTAGGATCCACCTCTTCCCACCCGTCCGGCAAATTCCTCCCCTCTTGCGGGCACGCCCAGCACCTGACAGCGCACTCCCCGAGCGCAGTCGCACCCACCCCCGCCTTGTCGTGCCCCCGCCCTGCCCGCATCAAGCGCCCGATAAACCCCCATTGGCGAGCGATACGCCCGAATTGCTTGTAACGTTCCTACACGAATATTAGTCACATTCTCGCAGCCCGTCTTCTGTCACGTACAGGAATCCATGTCATCCCCGACGCGGCGCTCGCGTCCGTCATTCTCTCCAATGAAGTCACATAATCCCTCACATTCATATTGCCAACGATGTTGTACAGCCGATATCCTTCCAGCGTTTTGAAGGTGGCGCACGTCCCGGGGTCCGTGATGGTAGCCGGATACCATCCGTTGCGGAGCAATTGCTCGAGATTATCCGCCGAGTCCGACTTTGAGCATTTACAATATGCAAATCGAATCTGGTGGATAGCTGGAGCTTCTATCAACACCATCTTCCGCGCCGTGTCGGGGAACGGACACGGAAACCCGCCGTGACCAAGCTGATAAACCAGACCGAGGTCCAGCAGCGCGCGAGGTTCCCAAAAACGACCATTCCATTCCTAGCAGTCTCCTCTCAGTATCCCTCGTACGAGTATGTCATGCAGAGACTCACTTTCAATACGTGCAGAGGTGTTTTTTGATGCAGCTCGACGCAGCATGTCTCGCATTGAAGGTATTGCCCGCAGTCGGAGCACTTGAAAAGCCGCACATCTTCTCCACGGCGACAAAGAGCGCAGCGGGGAGCATTCGCATCATCCCCGAGCCCTTCATGTCTCAAAATTTCCGCTAGAAAGTCACCCATCACAGGGCGCCATAAAGACATAGGATCTCTCTTCAAGCCTTGAGCCCAAATCGTTATACCGTAGCATAGAAAAGACGTACCGAGCTCGTATACTCCTTCCGCTTCCCATGTTGCGACACATTCTCCTCCTGAAACTCTTCCTCGGGGCCCCGTCCTTCAGCCTCATCTTGTGCGAAATTGTCTTCCGGGACAGGGATCCATTCTGCCAGGCGATCGTTCAGCTTCGACGGATTCAGCCGCCGTTTCTTGTGCGATATGTTCAGTAGCTCTTCTTCGCGCCGATGGCCATCGCTAGAAACATACACTCCCTTATCTGCCGTGACAGCCAGATCTCCGACATTGGTATCTTCCTCGATGTCACTGAGATTCAGAGTGGCAAGAGCTGGACGGCCGCGACGACTTTTGCCAGAGGGATTCTTGCTCATGGTTTGTGGTGCAGAGAAGGCGGTGGGTTTGTTTGTTCGTCTGGATTTGCCGGTGGGTCATCGCGCTCGCATACGGGTAGAGATTCATGAATTATTGGCAGGGACATTGGCGCTTAGTGAAGGAAAAGTGTGGGAGAAAAAATGTCGGAGCGGCGAGCCGCAAACCGGGCCGAGCATCCCGCCAGACCACCTATTCTTTTTTGTTGTCGACCAAGTACTCAAAACTACGACTGCTTTTACTCTACGCAAATACCCTAAGGCGTCGCAGGCACAAGAACACGGGGCTCTGAGGGGAAGATCAGACCTGCCCAGCTGTAATCTACAACACTCTCGTCGACCCAATCCGGATAATCGCACAGAATTCCTGCCTCCTCACCCAAATGACGGAAGGGCGCACGATACATCGGCGTCATACATTCTGGGCACCGGAATTCCTCCTCCAACCACAAGCGAATGCAGACATAACAGTGACTATGTCCGCATACATATCTGCAAAACATCGATGAATTGAAAGATTGAATGAAAATGTCAAAATGAAAAACTAAACACGTACGACACCGGGTGCGACTTCACCATGCGACAAATTCCGCACTGATGGTGAGCTCTGCGAGCAACTTGATCGTTGGGGGCGATCCCGTCGACCCACAAGTCGACATCTTCAAGCTTTCTTTCACGTTGCGCACGCCAACCGAACAAGACAATACCGGCCGCGAGACGATTTTGCAAGGGGGCGAATGCCAAAGATATGCGACGAAGCGCGCGCCGGGTTGCACGACTAGCTTGACTTTCAGCGGAGGTACGTGTGCGGCGGCGGATTTCAGGAGCTGAGAGCGGCATCAGTCGAGATCAAGCGGCTAGAGACTGCGCGGCAACGACGAACCTGGAAGTAGTTCATCGCCGGAGTCAGAGGAGGGAACGGGGAGGTTCTCCCTGCCGGTGCTGACAAGAATTCGTCGTGAAGCCAGTGTGAAAGGAAATACGAGGGGATTTTTTTGTTTTTCTGGGGGGAGACGGTGGTAAATCTCTGACCCTCCCAGTCGGTTTATGAGACGACGCGTTGTTTCTCAGGCGGCTCCTTTACGGCCATATTCTGGGGCAAGATCTCAGATCTTGCCATTCGCGGCCTCCCAATCTAGAATCCAAAATCTTCTCAGCCCCATCCGCAACTAAATTGCCCAGCCCTCTACAGAGCCCTTTCCTGCCGCAAATGAGCTCGTAATTCAGTGGTTTTTGTTACTTCTATGTTATCGCTACTGATAGGGTCTTGAAACACGCAGGATCGTCGTCACTGAGGGACCCAAGCCGGATTCATCCTCAAGTCTTATTCTGAGGCAAAAACGAAGACGACAACAGTATTTTGAGAAACAAATTGGAGCGGTAGGAAATTTGTATACGGGTGCACGCAATCTTGCCAATTATTGATGTTCCTGTGTAGGAAGCAGGCCGAGTCGACGGAGCTTCGCCTCAAACGAACGTCTCACGCGACGGATGGGACGCCGGTTCAGCGGCAACGACGCGTAATCCACCGGGCGCTGTGCCATGGCCTCGCGAAATCGGCGCGCCTCTTCATCAAGCCGTTCGCGTCTGCGGCGGCTGGCCTTCCTTCGGTAATATTCCTCCCGATGTCTGTCGGTGATGTCGGAGAGCCTCAACACGGCCGAATCTTCTGGCTCCGCAGGTGGGAGAATCACAGGCGGAAGATTCATGAGCGCCTTGTCTCGACGTCGTTTTTCGGCCCCTACAGTTTGGTTTTTTTAGCATAGTGTGCCGAATGAAATGAAAATTCTGAAATGCTGCGAACCAACCTTTACAATGAGGGAGCGTCTTCTCACTTCCAGTTTTTTTCTGGGAAGTCATCGTCGTCTTACTGAACCTCGCAAGCGACAAGAAATTATCAGCATTGGGACCCAAAATCCGGTCTTTTAGCTGTCCCCGATCATCGCTTCCCACCGCTGTCGTTCTCTGTCACTGTGGCTGTGTCCTCCGTTCCGGCACTTACAAAACATCACGTCCGACATAAACGCTTGACCTTTTACCGCTCTTTTCAACGTCGTGTCTGTGCCGCACCACATTGCGATTTCTACAATCGCAGTGCTCTCGTTCTTTACTCTCAGAGATTAGTGGATACATGGACCCACAGCCTTCCGCGGAACCAAATTTTGCAGGTATCATGGGATCTGCAATCAATGATTTGATTTCATTACTTCACTCGCCTATTTTTTTCTCCCGCTGCTTCCCGACCCATGAAGCTGTCACTGCCTTGCCAGAAAGGTCAAGATTTCCGCGAAGGCGAACTCTTTATGCCCCACAAAAAGTTGGACCGGCGTTCCAGAACCCGAATCTTACGCATTCGCAAACTATTTACAAATTCGTACAGAGTTCCCCAGTAGAGCAAACTATTTACGCGACAGAACATAGTTCACATGCTCTCTCGAGCACATGTGCCCCCGAATCGTGAGAGATGCCCAGCCCAGACCCAGCATTCCAATTCGCCGCTCGACTTTCAAAGTTTAGCATGCCTGCGCAAAACCACAAGTCAAAGAATGGGATGGATGGAAAATGAAGTCAGAATGCAGAAAAATAGTGCAGTTAGAAAAAGAAACGTACTGTGCAGCGGGAACCAGGCGTTCACCGCGACGCAGATCCGTCACCAGAATGTAGCGCTGGGAATGCTTCGCAAAGGTCCGTCCGCGCCGCCCCGGTGGACTGAAGAAACCACGATGTCGGCTCATTTCCAAACCAAAAGCACTGCGGAGGTCCGCCGACAATATGTTGCTACCGAAAAAGTTAGCAAGCTTCCCGCACACGCGACAAAACGTGCCTTGGCTTCTTTGGAGTCTCAGCCGCCGTCAACTCGGTCGCGAGCAAATCCGCAGGGTCGCCCGGTAATAGCTCCGGAATTTCATCGTCCAAGTGGTCAGCCGCAAGCTGAGCTTCCTTCTCTGGAGCCTCCCCTGTCTCGTGAACCGCGTTATTAAAGCCCTCAACCATCTTCATTCGCTGGAGGAGGGGCATTGACTTTCGTTAGAACAGCTAAAGAACCTGTTAAATGAACCTGTTAAATGATTTTCAGATCACCTTGAGAACGGAGATCGCGCCGGTAAAAGCACCGATGGTTCCCGTCAGATTCTCGCCAGTGGCCCGGATAAACGAGTGGCGAATTCCGTCTATGATGAATCAAATAACGCGTCAGCACCAAAACAGGCTAAACGGACATATAGATAATTAAGTAATTACCATTGACGCGTCTTGTTTCGCGTTCCAAGTCAAGACCATCCTCTTTCGCCCAAACCCCAACTCACCCCGCTCGCTCGACCTCAGAAAAAAAAACCCCCACCGAAAACCAGCATCATGCGTTATGTGCTACGAACGTCTCCCGCCGCCTCCGCTCATATCTTCCTTCGAGAGCGGCCGGGGCCTCCAATCTATAGTCAGCATCCCTACAACATCGCCGACGCCTTTTCCGCGCAGAATTGCCTCGTTCTGCAGCGAGAGGACAAAAATCTTTGTTACCGCGGCGAGGTACGAGCCTTCCATCACCGTTCTCGAGGCATACTAACATTCCATCGCAATACAGAAACACTCACGCGCCCAGTGCACCAGCGCGTCGTGCATTCGCCATTTTCGACTTGACGGCGAGGACAAGTCTCGCAGTCCTTCTCCAACCCCAACCGAAGACGCAGCGAACGCGGTGGACTCCAGAGCCGCAAGCCTGACCCCTACAGAGCTAGTTCAGTCAGAGTCTGACCGAGCGCCGTCTCCCAAGCAAGACCTCGACGCCGAAATGCCGCCTCCCAATGCTCGCGGCGCTTCTAACACTCGAACCGTCAGCCCGACCGTCACAGAGCTCCTGGAGTCCGACTCTGACCGAGAACCGTCTCCCGAGCGAGAGGTCGACGCCGAAATGCCGCCTGCGCCTGTTGATGTGCCCGTCCGACCTCTCAGTCCAGCCTCTTCCCAGTTTTTTGCAGCCAAAACTTCGACGGCGGTTGCTCCTGCCTGGCCCCCTTCTACACTGACCACCACCACTAGTGTCGATGCCATGGATGAGTCTGACACTCGACCGTCGACCCCCACCGGCGGCGGCGCTGCTTCTCGCTTTGACGACGACGACATGTTAGTCGACACGAGCCCAGAGCCGACCCCTATGGACGAAGATGACTCCGACCCTCCCTCTCCGTCGCTGGGATCTGGCAACCGCTACCCTCGCACCTTGAGCCCGACAGTGACCGAGCTCGGTGGAGCACTCTTGCCGCCCCCGCCTATCGATCCTCGCTATGTCTTTGCACCACACGCCTCGGATTACAACTCGCGTCGCTTTGACCTCGCTCATGCGCGAACGTTGCGCTATTTCGAGGCGAAACAAGTCGTCGCCGTCGCCAGGTACGGTCCGAAAAAGGCTCAGGAGTTAGCGGAGCTGGCGAAGATATCTTCCTTGATACCTTCGCCGTCTCGGCAGTCTCGTCGTCACCGACAAGGGCGACGCGACGATTTGTCGGCCTGGGGTGTTGTCGATGCCGATGTGCTAAAGGTGGCCGGTTTTGACATCCACGAGTTGCCCGCCGCCGTGTAAGCGCTCCGCGACCCTTGACCCCACCTCACCGTGCTAACACATTCATTCAGTGGTCCGCGTCCGATGCTGGACGGAAAAGGGTTTGTAATCGGCGCTTTTTCATCTGGGCCTTCAAAGCCTGCAGAGCGGATTGAATGGCTCCGGGATGTCGCGAAGGTCGGCACTCACCTGGGTCGCGTGAAACGGCAAGCCATTGTCTGGCCTTTTGGGGCGTCGGAGAGTCGCCTCCCGTATGGTCTGACGCACGCCTATCCAAACAAGGTCAGTCTTCAGCAGATTATTTCCCGTAAGCGCACAGCGATTGACGCACGCAGGTACCGGGACCCATCGTTATCGAGGGGTTCGATGAAGACGAGATGCAGGCGCTCATGCGCAGTCCCGCGCTGCAGCGGATTTCTGCTTATCAAATGCGTCAGTTAATTCACGAACTTCGAAGTGACTATGGCGCTCACCGGCTCGTAGATCTGCTGGAACAATTCTTCCCAAAAGCGGCGGCAGTGGCTCGTCGTCAGATTGCGGAGCTTCGCCAACGCACGGGCGCCTCGACTCCCTTCGAGGATCAATCAGCATTCACCACCGGCGAGATACACTTCTGCGACGCACCGGCGCTGTCCCGCCAAAACCGCGATGCCGCTTTCAATATGCTTGAAGCGATAACCGTCGTCGGAAGATTCAACAATGTCCTGGGCGGCCAGCTCATTCTCTCCGAAAGTGACGGAGCCCTCCGTTTCCCATCCGGCTCTACAGCAGTTTTCCCTGCGGGGACGGTGGAGTATGGGTTCGCGGCGGTAGCAAAAGACGAGGTGAGATTCTTGGTTCGGCAGTACTTCAGTGCTGGAGTACTGCGCTGGGTGGAGATGGGCGGACGAACGGATCGCGAGTTCGAGGAGAAGGGCACTGTGGAGGAAAGAATGAAGTGGGAGACCAAGCGCTTGCGGCGGGGGGAGACGAGCACTAAGATGTACAGCAAGCTGCAGGAGCTGGACTACTTTTAGACGTAGTAGCTACTCACCTCGTGTGCTCGTTGCCTACTCGTGGCCCAAAAAAAATCCTCCAATACATCTATTTCTCATCTCATTTGCGCGTCGAGTTGGCTCTCATTGGAATGCAAAACGATAACGATTGATGTACACAAAGCAACAACATAGCTACGAGCAACGATAAAACTAAAGGGAGTGAAAGCTACGGAGAGGTGACTGACATGACCTCCAGGTCCTCGAAATCCTCCTCCCGCTGAAGATCGTACGCGTTCTTCGCCCTGCCTCTGGCCTGGGCGAGAATCCGATTTGCGTATCTAGCCTTAAGATACTTGTTGGCGACGTCGGCACCATAGGCCGCTTGATACCGTCTAGTGAAATGGAAGCAGTAAGTATTAAGTAGGGAGACGCGTTAGAGGAAGAGAACTTACGCAAACCGTCGGTTGCACTGATTTTCTCGCAAGAGGTTGCGGTTCCTGCAAGGTCGAACTTAGTAATATGTGTTTGACTCAGAAATGCGAAACTTACTTGGCACGATACTTAGCCTGATACAGCCTCTCCCGTTCCTCGTGAGCAGCGCGTTCCTCAGGAGGCCTGGCTTTCAGCTCCGCACGTTTCCTGCCTCAGTGTGAAGAATCAGTGGTTTCAGACTGAACAAAACGTACCGTGCCATTCGGGCGCGCGCCTTCTCATTTCGTCGTTGTCGTCGTGGGTCTGGCGGAGTCTCCGACTCGTCTCTGTGCCGTGGTGTGAGATGAGGTGGCGAGCAAGCGGGTTCACGAACGAGGGCGGTGGAGGGCTAGGAGTAGCCCGTGTTGGTGCGTCTACGGGGAGACTCGTGATATACTTGGAGGTCATCGGAGGATAAGCCTCAGAGATCATCGTGAGCGGGAAGGGGAAGATGACGTGGGGACAAACTCGTACAATTAAGAGATTGCCGCCGGCCCTTGCCAGCGGCCGGTAATTGCCGCCGCCCATTTGGTGCTTGCGAACTTGCTACGCGCATAGTAGCGAGTTTCTGCTGTTGAAAGTGATTTAACAGCTCATTGGGGCGCCAGAATTCAATTTAAAGCCTCCAGTTATATGTATATAGTGTATATCTAACATTATTTGTAAAATTTCAATGACTTTGTCCAAGGAGGACACCATATGGAACAGAATACACTCAAAGTGGCAGTAGTACTCTATAAAGTAATCGCTATAGAGGCATTTGTAACAAGTTCGCACTTTCTGATTTTTGCCTACCATAAATCTGTAAAATAATTACTATTATCTTGCATAGAGTCTATCTTTCACGCCAGATTGTGGTGGTGAGGGCGTGCCGCGCTTTTTTCGCTCGATTTCAACGCCTCTGAGGGTCGGTTCGGGCATCTCGGGGTGCACTTTATCGATTCGCTCTCGCTATGGATCGTCGAAAACGCACAAGATATAGGTTTATTCGCATGTGTACTAGATACAGGAACGTTCGGCGGACAAGTAATACGATTTTACAGAAATCAAAGGGACTATTACAGCGCTCTTGCCCGACGAGGGAGAGCGGCGACATCACCAGCTCTCACAGCCTCCCCAAACTTGCGAATGGCCGTTGCCTTGCTGAACTCAAATTTGTGGACAGCGTTGGGAACGCCCACGGTATTGAGTTGGGCTTCAAGGCTGGAGAGTTGCTCAGTACGGTACGAGCAAGGCCAGAGAATGAGGAAAATCATACTTACAAGGTGCGATATACACCAGGGACGACGCCGCGATATACAATGTACCACCGGTCGTCGACCGGCTCTAGACCATTGATGGGATTGTTTTCGTCCACATCCTCTGCAGCGAGAGGGCGAGGAGGAGTGGCGAGGACGTCGGGTGCCGAGCCTACAACCCAGACCCAGTTATGGTCGAGGGCATACTGGAAGGCCGCTTCGGCGTCCTCGAGCGAGCAATACCCGCGGTACATGTTCTCGGGCACACCAAGGACCTGTCGTTTCGCGCTATCCCTGAAATCACAGTCAGCACGCGTGGATAGATGCGAATAGTATAATGAACGCACCAGCTAGTGTAAACCCCGCACTCGAGTCCTGAGAAAACGACGTACGCGGCTTTGCGGGGGCCTTTGGGACGGTGGGGCTTTGGAACGGCGTGGACATGAGCATCGTCGACGCCTTGGCTGACGGCTCCGGCTACCGACCTGCAAAGCTGATGTTAATGAGTAGACGACTGATTGATGGTGCGCTCACCATTCCTGGGTCATTCCCGATTTAGCGGGAGAGGCGTAGTGATAAGTGGTCGGCCGTCGCTGGCGCGTTGGAGTTTGCGGGGCAGCCGGCGGAGGAATTGGAGGCGCGACGACAATCGCGGGGTCGACGCGCCGAGCGATTACAAGACGAGAAGGCCGCGCGTCGGCGGGAGGAGGGCGCGGAGGGCTATCATTCGTGGGGTCGACGTGCCGAGCAATCACAAGACGAGAAGGCCGCGCGACAGCGGGAGGAGGAGGCTGAGAGCTATTGATACTTTGCTGACGATCAGGGCTACGGGGACGTGGGGTGCGCGGGTTGGGGGCCACTTCGTTCAGAGCAAGGCTAGCTAGCAGTTGGGCGACATATTCTTCCTCGTCGGCGTCGCGCGCGGTATTGGGGGAAGTCTGAGGCATGGAGACGATGATGGAAGGAGGCAGGAGGGGGTAGCGGCTACATATCGATGCGTTGCCTTTGCCTTAGGTCCGGGTGGGAGTGGTTTGGGCCCAAATGGGGTGGTCGCGAGATCTGAAGAGATCTGAAGGAATGAGATCTCACCTATACTGCCCACACAACCCCAGTAATAAGTGGGGTAATACATAGCTCATCTACAACACTAATTAGTGGCGAAACCGTGGCGCAGGGCTCCTGTCGATATCTTTCGGAGATTTTTCAATAACTTTCCGCAAAGACATATATTGAGGAGAAGTCCAGCTCAGCTCAATAACTTTGCGTATCTTTCAATAACTTTCAACAACTTTGGCACTTGTAGATGTTCCACAGGCATCTACTGCCCAAAAAGGAAATGTATTCGTAAAATACCCGTAAAATACATGAAAATTCAGCAAAAAAAAATGTCAAAAAACCAGGTGATTGTTTGATGGCACGAGGGCTGCTGAGGCCGTTGCGGCTTGTTGGGAGGAGTTTGAATTCTGAGTCAAATAAATTGAATTTATTACTAAAATACATTTGAAAGGTTAAGAAATATTCATTTAATACTCTGAATATAGCAAATGTTGAAATCACTATATGCTTGGGCTCCCGCTACTCGCCGAAAGCAGTATTGCATCAAAACCATCAAATATGTTTTCAAAACCGCCGGCTTTTCGAAAATGTTTTGCATTTTACGGTCTGGGCAGCACTCCGATCGAAAAAAGTTGTATGTAGATCTTGTAGGTCTCAATGAGATCTACCTGATGCATATAAACATCAACCACATTTATGACATATTCCACTTTGGGCCACTAACGCCTAGCAACCCAAATAGGAAGTTGTTGGCATAATGTGTTCTTCAGGCGCCCAATTTCCAGTTGATGGGGTCCAAGCTTATGCAGTATACCCATATAACACTCAGCAGCATAGTTAGAGAGTGGGGGACCTATTTCCCCCTGGATATAGGCTAACATCAAATTCGCTTCCATTTTGGGATACTAACTCCTAGCATCCCAAAAAGGAAGGTTTTGTTGTTCCCCCTGTTCTGGGTGCAATTTGAACAAAATTCATGATCTATTCAGATTTCCCCTGTTGCTCCATCCCTTCTATTGAGCAGTGTTGCAGTAGAGAGGTGTCAATGTAACAGTAGAATGAAGTATAAATGAAATTTCGGAAAAATCCAAAACAAATGGTGAATAGACCCAGTGGCATCCACCAAGTACTGCCAATTGCATTAGAATAATGTTCGGAAATTGTATGAGGTTAATTATGCTTCATTCCCTGCAGTAACACCTCAATTCAAGTGTGAAACATTGATGTGATCACAGATTTAAAATCTCCACCACCAGACCCTCTCTTCACAGCTCTCAACCCAGCACAGTCAATAGGAAGTTTTAGAACATGTATCACTCACCATTGGAGACAAAATACGAGCATATCTATGCACAAGATAACATACAATTTTAATTTTGATGGTTTTGATGTCCCATTTCATACACCCTGAACTGTCCATATCTCGTTGATCTGGAGCTTCAGATAAATAGCATAATAGCTGAAGAGCATTGTGGCAAATTCTGAACGGGTTTTGACAGGTAGAGGATGAGACTTAGGGTTTTGAATTAGTGATGACGCACTCACTATGGCCTAGAAAATACATTTTCCACCGGGTCATTTTCATATGACACCATTCTGATACATCACCTTTACTTTTGAAGGTGTACAACTGTTCTATAATTCAGGTAGTGCTTGAACTGATTTTTTTCACATTTAACCTGCATGAAGGGGGGTGCATATGAGAGGATACATGGAAAGGTTGTTGTTACTGTAAACCAGTTTTGAACCAAGTTGCTCGGAAATGCAACTTCGTCAAAACAGGTCGGAATAGGGCGAGTAAATAACCAAAATAGACCGGATTTATACGCTGAATTCGAATATAGAGTTGTCCAGACCCGAATCTGTGCATCCTAGAGTCTATTGTCAAATTGATGTGAAATTGTAGGTTTCAGGTTGAGTTGATTCAAAGCCTCTATGCAGGGATGAAGCTGAGATTTGGAGTCATATGAACCTTTCATCAAAGCTTCTACTACTTCAAATGCTGTATGTAGGGTAAGGAAGAGTAAAAATGTGAAATCCTTCAATCTGCTATCAGAGGGACAAAGCTAGGTAGAGAATGGTATATTGATGCAGTTGCTGCATCAAACAAGGTCAAATATGTTTGGGGGCTAGGTCTACCTGGGATAGATGAAGGGTAGGGACCCATGAAGACCAGAAACCCTTGAAATCAATATTTGATGTCATACCTAAAACACAGTATTGAGTGAGATAGGATACCCATTGTATCCACTGGAGTTCCTTGAATGGTTCATAGGAATGAATGCAGATTTATTCTGGGCACAGAATGGCCAGAACCCCCCATTCACATCAGGTCAACAAATCCCAACTAATTTCGCTTTTTATTTGTTTTATAGGTTGGTATTCTCTGAATTGATCATTGAAAGCTGCTGAAAGGTAGACATATACTATCTAGATTCAGTATAGAATAGTGTAATATAGCGGATACACCCAGGGGTGCAAGAATCACGAGAATTTCCTTTTTGAGATGCTAGGCGTTAGTGGCCGAAATAAGAAATCTCAGAAAACTGTCTGATGCCTGTATGGATCAGGTAGAGCTCATCAAGGGCTATCAGATCCACACTCAGCATTTTTTGATCTGAGTGCTGGTTGGCCCGCAAAATGCAAAACATTTTTGAAACCCCGGCGGTTTTGAAACATATTTTACATGTTTTGATGGCAAACCGCCTCCAAACCAAATCAATATCAAATGTATAAACAATAGACAAATATTGTTCAATTGGATGGAATAAATGGATATTTCCGAGGCTAAAATAATATATTGCATGCTAAAATGATGAATTTATAGCTGAATTGATGGCCCCATATATGTGCTGAAGTGCCGAGGACATCATATTTGATGGTCCCAGCACCTTTGACAACTGCTGCAAAGCTTCGTGGAACATCCTTGGGCAGTTTAACCTTTCTATGTTCTGTATTTTAGTAATGAATTCAATTTATTTGACTCAGAATTCAAACTCCTCCCAACAAGCCGCAACGGCCTCAGCAGCCCTCGTGCCATCAAACAATCACCTGGTTTTTTTGACATTTTTTTTTGCTGAATTTTCATGTATTTTACGGGTATTTTACGAATACATTTCCTTTTTGGGCAGTAGATGCCTGTGGAACATCTACAAGTGCCAAAGTTATTGAAAGTTATTGAAAGATACACAAAGTTATTGAGCTGAGCTGGACTTCTCCTCAATATATGTCTTTGCGGAAAGTTATTGAAAAATCTCCGAAAGATATCGACAGGAGCCCTGCGCCACGGTTTCGCCACTAATTAGTGTTGTAGATGAGCTATGTATTACCCCACTTATTACTGGGGTTGTGTGGGCAGTATAGGTGTGAGATCTGCGTGGGTTTTTTTTCTGATCCGGGAGATTGTTGCCGTAATCGTATCGCAATCCAAAAAAGGGAACACATATTCACATTGGCACTCTCAAAATTACGCGACGGCTACCACAGGACGAGAACATGCAGGATCTACGACTACGCAATACATCCGAGAAAGCAACACCCTACGGAGCTAGCGTAAGGGGGAATTTGTTAGCGCGGGCAACATTGAGGAAGGCGAATGAGAAACTCACAGATCAAGGGACGACGGCGATGGTCCCGAAGTCGACGCAAGTATTGAAGGCGCCGAGGGCGAGAACCTGCGTCTTGTGCTTCCTCATACTCCCCCCCGATACACCGGTGATAGCGGCGAGGGCGAGCGCGTTGCTGAGGGTGACCCCGACAAACCTCCCTTTGGTGATGGCGTACCAGACGGGGGCCTCCGCGTCGTCGGCGAGCGGGGGATCAGGAATGGCCTGGAGATGCTGAGGAGGGACGACGATGTAGAGCTCGCCGACGAGCCAGGGGCCGGAGGTGCGCAGACCCGGATGGGCGGGAGGAGCGACGGGAGGAGCGACAACGGCGGGGGTCGAGACGACGGCGACGGGGACGACGGGCGCGGGAGCCGCGGGGGCGGGGGCGGAAGGCTGTGAAGTGTTAGGCGGAGTCGCAGCAGAAGCTAAGAAGAAAGAGATGAGGGCAGCGATAACGATGGGGGGTTAGATTCTCACCGCCAGACAAAGTCACCATCGCGTGCAGCATGCGCGCGAGGGTATTCACGTCGGGGACTACAAACGGTGCATGAGTAAAGGCAGAGGGTAGTAGTAAGAGATGAGTTCCGCACCGTCTACATGCGGGGGGTGGGCCCCTGGAACAGAGGGAGCTGTGCCAGGAGCAGGAAAGTTGAGATCGGTCATTGTGGTAGAGAGAGAGTTGGTTGGGGGCATCAAATTGAGATCAGAGGCTTTTATACCCTGGCTTCAAACTCCGACTGCCGCGCCAGATAATTACGCGGCCCGCCTAACATACGACGAGTCCATACGACGCAATAAATAAAGAGAAACAAGCCCACTCCCATTCCCGCCACCCAGATATTGTGTCGTATCGTCAAAAAAGCCTCGACAGACAAGTACGTTGCACCGTGCTGAGGGCGTAGAGCGAGTCATTAACTCTATATACTTACAGTCATGGCGAGGATGCCCAGAAAAGATCAAAGCAAGCGCCAGCGCAAGCGTGTCGCCAAAGAAAAGCGAAAAAACTTAAAACTTTGGGCGGAGGGTGCCCGCGAGTCCGTCCTCAAGCCGCATATCGACGGGTACCAGAAAGCGATGGATAAAGGCTGGCGGCACGAGAGAAAATACTGGAAAAAAGTTTGCCGAGAATTCCATGCGCGGATCGACTGGAGAACCAAGGACCACGAAGAGCCAACCATACGAGAGTGGAACGAAGCTAGCACCATCGAAGAGGAAGAGCTTTCGCCAGAGGAGGAGGCTTTGAGGTCAGAACGCGTCGCGACGCTCAATGCAGTAAGTCACAGTTGTGACCTGTCACTTGCTCGTTCCTCATGCATTCTCTCAGCGAATGCGGCGGTGGTTCGTTTATCGGGTTAGAAAGCTGCGAAAACGCCAACGTACCAGCGGAATCGACCCTCTCCGTGACCCCTACGCGATACTCTTGGCGAAACTCTCTGGTTTGACGGCACCACCGAAAGCGCGACAAGCCTACCAACAGTATATGCGGGAGGAATACAGCTCCAAGATTGCGCCCCAAGTGGCTGAAGATTGGCAGAAAGAGCTAGCATCTCGCGCCGGGAGTATGTCTGTCGGCGATGATCCCAAGTCAAGAGAACCGAAGGCTGGATTCCGCGCTGCCGTCGCTCGCAAGATGTTCGCTGCCTTGCCTAATGCTGAGCAGCAGGCGTACGCGGCTCGTGCTAAGGCGGAGGCGGCGGAGGCGAAACAGGCATACGTGCAAGCGCTCAAGGATCCCCCGTCTCAGAGTCCTGAGGCTCGGCAGAAGTGAGTGGTCGTGCTTCATGCGGGAGAATTCGGCTAATTTTGGGCTCAGATGCATTGACAGCGCGAGCGAGTTTGTGGCTCCCATTCTACGTGGAATTAACGCCGCCACTGGACTGCATGCAACGCTGATCATGGGTGGACCTATTCCTGAGTTCGGCGGAGAGCTTCGTACGGTTCAGTGAGACTTTCAATTCGTACACGCCGGTAACAAGATGACTGATATTTTGCTAGCGTTTCGTATGGACAAAACCATACCGCGGCGGCGGACCATTGGCCCCAGTGGGACAAAAACCGCTTCTCCGACCAGGTACTACAGTTTATGATTGAGTATCTAGGAACGGCGTACAGTGAGTGACGGAAAATAGCGCCGTAAAAATAGCGACTGACACTTGTGTAGCCCACGACGAGCGTGCAAAGGCAGCCTTGGGCTCAGCGGCAAGCCTCGCCGACGCCCCCTACACGATGAGTCAGGAGCCGGGGTCAGACAGCGAGTCTGATTCTGGTTCTGATTCGGACTCCTCCGATTCCGACAGCGATGAGTCCGTCGACTCCGATGCAGACCAGCCCCCTCGCAAGAAACGTAAGACGAGCGGAAAGCGTGCAGAGAAACCATCGCCCCCCGTTCGCACCGTCAGTAATGGTGTCCAGCCAGCGGCGGCTGTCTCCACCGTCCCTTCTGAACCGCACTCGTCGCCATCGCCTCCCCCTGACGACAGCGTTCCCCCACCCGAGCCGGCACAGCATCCGTCCGTCAGCGAGATCGGGGCAGCTTCCGCCGCTGCCACGGCTCTGTCTTCTCCCACCCGTCGTCCCTTAGCCTCGACTGGGAACGACATTGACACCGGAAAGCAGGCGCCTAAGCAGCATGTAGGCCACGGATGGTTCATGGACGAGAATGAGCGACAGCAGAACGTCGCTCGAAACCAGCTTCTATTCCAGCAACTCAAAGAGAACTTTGACCAGAACCTGGGACCGCTGAGGCAAGAGCTGAAGGGGGTTGCAGAAGCAGAAGCGGGGGAAGAAGACGGTGACGGAACCGATCCGCAAATCTTCCCGTCGCACGCGAGCCGCGGGGCCCGGTGGCGACGATGGTATGCAGGTGGATGTAGAGGGTGTGGTGCGAGATGACGCAGGTGGCGGGGGGAACCGAGGAGACTCTGGGAGTGGCGCAGGGGGGGAGGCATCGGGGAGTGGGTCAGGGGCGGTGGTTAGTGCGGTCGGCGAGGTGCTAGGAACGAGTGAAGCCGATGGGCACCATGCCAACGATGGAGGGGATGATATTGACACTGTGGCTGGCGCACCTCCCATCTCCTCAGCGGCTCAGCGGGCGATTGGGGACCGAAATGTGATTCCACCTCCGACAGTGATCTCGCCTGCCTCGGAATTTGTTCCCTGCCCTTCCGCCGCTCCCAAATGGTTCGTCGATGCGCACAGACTCATGACGCATGACGACTTGGGCTGCCATTACCACGCTCTTGTTGCGGCGTGGACGCGGATGGAGAAGGCCTCGCGTTTCGAGCACGGACCGACGAAGCTTCCGCATAAGCTGCGGCCTCAGCAAGTATCTACCTGGATCACCTCCGGGCGACGCGCCGCTCCTCCCGCTGTGCAGAATCCCGCTGATTACGCCGTGATTTGGCAAGCTTGGTGGGATTCCTTGCAACCGTCGTGGAGGTCGAGGGACGGGGACGGACGTTGGTCGATTGTGGATGGATATGGTATGGCCGGTAGGGAATGGGGTCCGCTCTACCATTGGGGAGCAAACGGTGTACTGAGTGTGGTGGCGTCGTTATATTGCTGGGGATGCGCAGTGATCGCTGACGCGCCAGCGCGAGCGGTGGGAGATTGCCGTCGGAGACGCTGTGTGGATGTTTGAGGGCATGGCTACGTACTATGAAATGTTCAAGGGCAAGTTTTGAAGGTTTCGTCTACCTGTGATACAGATTTTTTATTCTCAGTTTTCCCATATCCTTTATTTTCCTTCTTTTCATTCTTACGATGCGTTTTTCTGTGGTGGTAGTTAGGTCTTGATTGTTATAGTAAGGCTTTTGAGCGCCGAATATCAATAATTGTGTATCTGTCGTATGCTACGGGAAGTGGTGGAAATAACGATTCAGAATGGGAGAAAAAGCGAAGTGAGAAAAGGTACAGGATTAAAGTCGGGAATAAAAATCCACCGGGCAGCTTCGAACCCTCGACTCCTCAGTGAAGCAACAACGAAGAGCTCACCTTACCTTTCTCCCAAATCCGACTTGTAAAGTATGTCGGTTCAAGAGTCCCAGTATCTGCAAGAGCACGCGGTTTTTAAATACCGAAGAAATAGGCAAAAAGAAATAGAAAAAATCACGCCAAGCTCAATGCCTCCAGTGAGGCGCAAAAGATGAGATTCAGGCAGGCGTAGTAAGTCCAACCCTTACCCAACGGTGTGCAGTGGGGGGAACTAAATACACACGTCCCCGGCGAGTGTTTCGGCTTGCAATGGGTATCACCTTTGAAATAAAATACTATTAAATAGGCTGTGTGGTTCGCCCTTTCCCCGGGGCTGGAGGTGTCTGGGCCATAGCTGTTGGTACTATATAACGCGCAAGCTCGAAATATCCATACCCTGCGAATATACGAGGGGACGAAGCCTCGGCACGATGTCGGCAACGGAACAGCCGGGCCTGCCGATGTGCAATGTAGGACCGCACACACAGGAAGGGGGATAGTTATTTTAGTAGGGACTAGTGAGAGGTCATACCATGAGCGTTAAGTGAGTATAAGACGAATTGAATGCAATGCCGAGCGCACGATGATATTCGGGATATGCCGACTAGGAACTGATTGGGCACTAACCCTAACCTTACTCCATATAATGCGCTTGGACCGGAATGTGTTGACTGTGAAGCGATCCATCAGTTGGGACACTAACCCTAACCCTACCTCCAAGATTGCGCTTGGACACCCATTTCGGTTCGCTATTTCCATTTGGCTGGTTGGGCAGATTCGGAAATCAATGTGACGAAGAAAATAATTGATGATTGTGACGTGCATACACGATCAAAAAGAAAATACAGGTTACCCATCAAACCATAAACATACCTAACGATGGGAAACAGAGGGCAAACAACCATAATAGGCATGGTGGAGGGTGGTTGAATGTAGCCAACCGGTTGGCTAGTTTCATGGCGAAAGGTTCCATTTTTCATGGCTACATTCATGTCGTTTATTCAATATTTTAGAGCCAGGGCTCAATTTCCAACTCTACTGCGTCTCTCGTGGACTCTGAAGACTCGTCTCATGAACCACTTGCCATGATCGCACTGGGACTCTTCTCTGCTCTTCTCGAGCTTGGCATTTCAACACATTTTCTCAGCTCATAACCACTCTGCGTTCTCAGCATTGACAATCCACTCCTACTTTCGTCGCCTTTCAAAATTCGTCTCCCTTGATTGGCGGAACTCACCGCCCATTCTAGTATTCTACCCATGTCGGGTTTTCATCGGGATACTCCGCCGTCTCGTATTCACGTGGAACGAAACTTCCGTCGTAACCAACTGCTATAATGGCTCTAACAACTGTACCACACCTCGATACCACCGTTTGCGGGCCGCGTATATATCCGCCGGCACATATCAACAACTCGCAAGACAACACAAAGTCGGAAAAATTCGCATCTTGGCTCTTCTCCCCCGGTCCGGCGACATCATGCGACACCGCGACGGTCCGTCTGCTCGTTGTATTAAAGCTCGTATCAAGCTCGACCGTAACAACACGACAAACAATCTCCTTGCTCTCAAAATGTTGACCGCACTCGTCATCCTGGCAACCACCTTCCTCAGCTGCTCCGCTATCGTCATTCCGGAAGATCTAGAGCCTGGGTTGAATGGGCCACGGAGGATCGGGAAGCGGTGTACGGGAACGATCAAGTCTTTGGCGGATGTCGCGGCGGCGCAGCAGTGCACTACGATTAATGTAAGCTTTTTCTGTTCAATTCGCATCCCGGATACCAGGCGTTCTGGATTGCATGATTTACGTTTTTTTTTTTGTTAGATCGGTGGATTCACGGTACCAGCGGGACAAACTTTCACTCTCGCCGCTCCGGACGGTGCTGTTGTGTCGCTCACGGGAGCGCTCACTTTTGGCTTCCAGGTAGCTAAGCTCGTTTTCTCTCTACTATTGCGCCGACATTGCGATTGATTGATTGAATTTTGGAGACTTGGGCAGGACCGTTGATGGTGAATATCCTCTCATTGCTTTGATTGCTTTCGACCATTAATATTTCCTTCTAGGTGGTCACCGGCAACAACGTAACTTGTAAGTGTCTCCGTCAGATGATTGAAATTCTACCGCGTGAACTGATTGACTATCCAAGTCAATGGAAACGGACACGAGTTGGTTGGTCAGGGAGAGCTGTACTGGGTGAGCCCTAACTATTTTCACTGTGCCAACACGATTGTTTACCATCGATCTCAGGACGGGGTAAGTAACTTCACATCGCCCGCATCTCACTAGCAGGACTCATCTCACCGGCGGTACTCTACTCTACTCTATAGCAAGGCGGAAACGGAGGCGTAACCAAACCCGCACCGATGCTCCGAATCAACAACGGTGGCAGTTTCTCGAATATCAAGATCAAGAACTCGCCGGCGCGTGCGATTTCTGTCGGTGAGGGCATCCATCTGTTTTCCCCCTTCCAGTCAGCTCACCAGTGTAGGCGGAAACTCGTTGACTGTTAGCGGGATTAATATCGATAATTGTGGGCATCCCTTCTTGTCTCTTTAGCTGCTTTCGAATAGCTGATGCGATGTCGTCAGCTGATGGGGATGCGCCGAATAGCAAGTCAGGGAGCTCAGCTGCAGGTCAGTTCCGTGGACGCTTCGGAATGAATGAATCAATGTGATTCAAGGCCACAACACGGACGGATTCGACGTCTCGGCGCACGATGTCACACTCTCTGGGAATACTATCAAAAATCAGGGTAGGTTCCTATTCGTTCTTCTAACAGTCGGATGATGTTGAACACACTTAGACGACTGTCTCGCGATCAACAGAGGGACGAATATCGTTTTTACCGGTAACACTTGTAGCGGCGGGCACGGGATTTCGATTGTCAGTATTTCTTTCTTCAAATTTCTCCGGTGTCGAGGTCGGAGTTGACCATGAACAAAATTCTGATTCAGGGCTCCGTCAATTCCAACACCACCGTTTCGGGCGTTCAGATCACCGGGAATACTGTCACGAACAGGTCAGTTCGGCTCTCTCTCTCCTCCTGTTTGCATCCGTGAAAACTGACGTTCCTTGGGAAGCGCTAACGGTCTCCGCATCAAGACAATCGCCACTGCAACGGGCTCGCAAGTCAGCAACGTCGTGTACTCGAACAATAAATTGTCGAGCATCACGCAATTCGGTGTTATCATTGACCAGAGTTATCCTTCGACCTTGGGTATGTGTGTTTCTCTGTTGAAAAGATATTCACTTGTCTTGAAAATATTTGCTGACTGATGGTTGTCGTGTACAGGGACGCCAGGGACCGGGGTCGTGATTAGTGTGAGTGATATGTGGCTTCGACGGACTTCCCTACCAACCATAGCTAACTCGGGCCGTCGTTTGGATACCCAGGGCGTAACCTTCAGCGGGTCAAACACCATCGCCGTCGGATCTTCCGCCAAACGCGTGTCGGTCAACTGTGGTTCCACGTCGAGCTGCACCGGGTAAGTGATTCATTCAATCACGCTCGTTTCTGTGAAGTCATGAATTGTCGCTACAGAAAATGGGATTTCTCCGGCTTGACGGTGACTGGCGGGTCTGCTGGTACGATTAAAAATGCACCGGTCAGCGGGGGATCGTTCTAAATTGTGTGGGATATACGCTGCTTGTTGATTTTGTTGGTTTGTAGTGAATTGTACGTATACGTTGGTGTTGTTTGAACAGCCCGAAACTTGAGGGGGCCAATACCTGTCATTTTGGATCGAATTTTGTACTGACCCTACAGTTACAGAATGTTTCGTCTACATACTGTGTTGGCGGATGTTGAAAAGTTGAAAAAACGGCATGGTAGGCCGGAACGGATCGGCATGATCGAACGGCCCATCAGAGTTTTGACAGATAACTTGTGGGAGCTTGTGAGCCCGTACAAGGTCAAAAAAGGCCGAAAAAGCTCGGAAAAGCTCACGGGCTCACAAGCTCACAAGGTATCTCCTCGGAACAACAAGCTCGGAAATTGGCCTTGAAAATCACCGGCATTTCGGCTCAAGCTGCATTAGTTTTTGCCAGAGCAGCATCGTAAAGACATCCTATGATGATTTCAGGTTGGTTCAACCATATTTTGACCTTGCACAGTGTTGAAATAGAAGGATTTTTGGAGGCTTGCGGGCTTGTCACCTTGCCGACAAGCTGACAAGCCGCAACAACTCACAAGATATTTGTCAAAATGCTGATGGGTGATCTCACTGTTCATCAATTCTTCGTTTGTCTCATCCTGTTCATCAATTCTTCGTTTGTCTCATCCACGACGATGTCTTCTGGAGCCGTTCTCCCAGTCCCTCGTTTGCCGTCCGAGTTGATAGAGCTAGCGATCTATCATCTCAGCCTTCTGTCTCTGAGTCCCAAGGATCTTCTCCCCTGCACCCTCGTCTCTCACGAATGGCTTGTTCTCGCTCGAAACCACATGGCATTCGTATTGGGTCGTGACAACGCGCCTGTGTTTCTTGAGGGTCTCCACTCGCCACTTTTCACCCTTCTAATTACCGCACGGCGTCTCCGGATTGTGTCCTGGGGCGACGGCCCCTCAGATCCATACCATAAAGTCTTACCCCTTCTCCAACAATTCACCCGCCTTCGCGCACTCTCTCTGTGGTGCGATCCGCCAGACGACCTCCCAGTGCTCCCAGAACTCACCGAACTCGAATTGTTCGGAACATTCCCCACTTTCAATGGCTTCACCACCTTCATGTCTAGCCTCCAGCCGACCCTACGACGCCTCGTGTTATACCGCGTGCCGTCAAAAGACATTCCTGAACCTTCGCAGGTCGCGCAGTTTCCGCCCTTCGATTTGAGGGCGTTGGGTCTGGAATTTAACGACAAGTATCCTCCCCTCGAGAGCCTTCTGCTC
Source organism: Favolaschia claudopus (assembly GCA_037176885.1). Lineage (NCBI taxonomy): Eukaryota > Fungi > Basidiomycota > Agaricomycetes > Agaricales > Mycenaceae > Favolaschia > Favolaschia claudopus. The sequence goes on along the minus strand of JAWWNJ010000063.1, from coordinate 302 downwards.
AGGTTTCGCACATCAAGCTTGACGCTGGATTTGCCTGTGGATAGGCATCGCGTTGGACTGTTGCAGACCATCTCGCGTTATCTAGCCTTTCTGGCGGGACACCTCAAAGCCCTGCATTTCAAATGCGATTACGAAGAAAATATCCGTAAATTTCTACCTTGAAACAATGTATGACACTCATGAACGCTATACATCAGGTTTCGTATCCTCCCTGGACTTCCACTCAAACACAAACATAACGTGCATCCAAATCGGATGCGCAGTCCGATTCAACGTTTCACCCCCATCTTTTGACATAGCCC